>CM051239.1:42520059-43913433 GCA_027917425.1 Gastrophryne carolinensis | reverse complement strand
TCAATCAAAGAGAAGTAAATTCAGCATAAGAAATTATACACACATAAAACCCAACCCAGCGAATTAAAGCGTATACCATGTCATTTTTAAATAATATATATATGTATCTCAAAATTCTGTGATATAACACTCATATATGAGCAGCCTGTCCCAGGAAGTACTTTCCCTAGCCCATTTTGTGCAGGCCAATCACCCTGGTGTTCCTCAGGGCACCCAGATATTAAACTCCAATTTGGCCTCCACCCCCCCTTAAAAAAGATTTAGTTTTTTTCATTTATATATGTATTTCTTTAATTATTTTGTTTTCTGTTAATTTTTTGAGTACTTTCACAGCCCATTCTGTGCAGGGCAGGCACCCTGTTGTTTCGCTCTATTTGTAGCCCTCTAGCACTTACTACTCCCATTTTAACCTGCACCGGACTTTAGCTGCATGTTCGGCCGAACTTCAGCAGGTTTGCTCATCCCGACTTCTAATTTAACTTCTGCATTAACAGTTTATTGTTGCACTTCTGTTGATGTCTGCAGAAGCTTTAGCCCACATCCAATCTTTTTTGTTGATAGTATTGTTCCCCAAAGGCGGCCCCCAGCAGTCCCTCTTTCTAAATTCAGTATGTTCAAAAAAACAGTATGTTCAAAAAATGGCCACCTTTTTTTGGACGATCGTGGGTAGGGATGAGCGAATCGATACGGACGAACCCGGATTCGATCCGAATTTCAGGAAAAATTCGATTCGGATCGAATCCGAATTTCCCCGCGATTCGATCGCTCGAAGTTTTCCTTTAACATCCATTCATTTACATTACAGGCATTCTAAGATGGCGGACGGGACATGTCCAGACATCAACCCCGCGCCAGTGCAAGCTGGGACAGTCACATGCAGCCTATCAGCAGCCAGCAAGCCCGGTGACGTCACAGCTGTATTTAAGGCCGGCCATCTTGCTTTCCTGCCTCATTTCTCTATTGCATTCGTGAGAGACAGAACGCTGTGTAGCTGAGGGAGAGACAGTTAGACAGTTAGACAGGCAGGGACAGACAGGGACAGGCTGGAGACAGGCAGGAGACAGACAGGAGACAGACAGAAAGTCAGCGAAAAACAGGGAAAGGAAGGGAAAATCGGAGGCTGTCAGTTTTTTTTTTTTTTTTTTCATCCAGCCTGACAGGCTTTGTTAGCGTTTTCAGGCTGCTTATACTAACTAACTGTGCATATATACTGAACTGATCTTAAGTCTGCTGTGAGGCATCCCATTCTGTGACTACAGCAGCCTCTGTTTAAGACCATATAACCATTTGCTCTTATTATATTTGAAATTAGCCTGATAAAGACACTTTTGCTGGGCATAGTACTTCTGGACCCTGCCAGGGCATCCCATTCTGTGACTAAAGCAGCCTCTGTTTAAGACCATATAACCATTTGCTCTTATTATATTTGAAATTAGGCCTGATAAAGACACTTTTGCTGGGCATAGCACTACTTGTCCCTGCCAGGGCATCCCATTCTGTGACTAAAGCAGCCTCTGTTTAAGACCATATAACCATTTGCTCTTATTATATTTGAAATTAGCCTGATAAAGACACTTTTGCTGGGCATAGCACTACTTGTCCCTGCCAGGGCATCCCATTCTGTGACTAAAGCAGCCTCTGTTTAAGACCATATAACCATTTGCTCTTATTATATTTGAAATTAGCCTGATAAAGACACTTTTGCTGGGCATAGCACTACTTGTCCCTGCCAGGGCATCCCATTCTGTGACTAAAGCAGCCTCTGTTTAAGACCATATAACCATTTGCTCTTATTATATTTGAAATTAGGCCTGATAAAGACACTTTTGCTGGGCATAGCACTACTTGTCCCTGCCAGGGCATCCCATTCTGTGACTAAAGCAGCCTCTGTTTAAGACCATATAACCATTTGCTCTTATTATATTTGAAATTAGGCCTGATAAAGACACTTTTGCTGGGCATAGCACTACTTGTCCCTGCCAGGGCATCCCATTCTGTGACTAAAGCAGCCTCTGTTTAAGACCATATAACCATTTGCTCTTATTATATTTGAAATTAGCCTGATAAAGACACTTTTGCTGGCATAGTACTACTGGATCTTTTTTGGGGCATCCCATTCTGTGACTAAAGCAGCCTCTGTTTAAGACCATATAACCATTTGCTCTTATTATATTTGAAATTAGCCCGATAAAGACACTTTTGCTGGGCATAGCACTACTTGTCCCTGCCAGGGCATCCCATTCTGTGACTAAAGCAGCCTCTGTTTAAGACCATATAACCATTTGCTCTTATTATATTTGAAATTAGCCTGATAAAGACACTTTTGCTGGGCATAGTACTTCTGGACCCTGCCAGGGCATCCCATTCTGTGACTAAAGCAGCCTCTGTTTAAGACCATATAACCATTTGCTCTTATTATATTTGAAATTAGGCCTGATAAAGACACTTTTGCTGGGCATAGCACTACTTGTCCCTGCCAGGGCATCCCATTCTGTGACTAAAACAGCCTCTGTTTAAGACCATATAACCATTTGCTCTTATTATATTTGAAATTAGCCTGATAAAGACACTTTTGCTGGGCATAGTACTTCTGGACCCTGCCAGGGCATCCATTCTGTGACTAAAGCAGCCTCTGTTTAAGACCATATAACCATTTGCTCTTATTATATTTGAAATTAGGCCTGATAAAGACACTTTTGCTGGGCATAGCACTACTTGTCCCTGCCAGGGCATCCCATTCTGTGACTAAAGCAGCCTCTGTTTAAGACCATATAACCATTTGCTCTTATTATATTTGAAATTAGCCTGATAAAGACACTTTTGCTGGGCATAGTACTTCTGGACCCTGCCAGGGCATCCCATTCTGTGACTAAAGCAGCCTCTGTTTAAGACCATATAACCATTTGCTCTTATTATATTTGAAATTAGCCTGATAAAGACACTTTTGCTGGGCATAGCACTACTTGTCCCTGCCAGGGCATCCCATTCTGTGACTAAAGCAGCCTCTGTTTAAGACCATATAACCATTTGCTCTTATTATATTTGAAATTAGGCCTGATAAAGACACTTTTGCTGGGCATAGCACTACTTGTCCCTGCCAGGGCATCCCATTCTGTGACTAAAGCAGCCTCTGTTTAAGACCATATAACCATTTGCTCTTATTATATTTGAAATTAGGCCTGATAAAGACACTTTTGCTGGGCATAGCACTACTTGTCCCTGCCAGGGCATCCCATTCTGTGACTAAAGCAGCCTCTGTTTAAGACCATATAACCATTTGCTCTTATTATATTTGAAATTAGGCCTGATAAAGACACTTTTGCTGGGCATAGCACTACTTGTCCCTGCCAGGGCATCCCATTCTGTGACTAAAGCAGCCTCTGTTTAAGACCATATAACCATTTGCTCTTATTATATTTGAAATTAGCCTGATAAAGACACTTTTGCTGGGCATAGCACTACTTGTCCCTGCCAGGGCATCCCATTCTGTGACTAAAGCAGCCTCTGTTTAAGACCATATAACCATTTGCTCTTATTATATTTGAAATTAGCCTGATAAAGACACTTTTGCTGGGCATAGTACTTCTGGACCCTGCCAGGGCATCCCATTCTGTGACTAAAGCAGCCTCTGTTTAAGACCATATAACCATTTGCTCTTATTATATTTGAAATTAGCCTGATAAAGACACTTTTGCTGGGCATAGCACTACTTGTCCCTGCCAGGGCATCCCATTCTGTGACTAAAGCAGCCTCTGTTTAAGACCATATAACCATTTGCTCTTATTATATTTGAAATTAGCCTGATAAAGACACTTTTGCTGGGCATAGCACTACTTGTCCCTGCCAGGGCATCCCATTCTGTGACTAAAGCAGCCTCTGTTTAAGACCATATAACCATTTGCTCTTATTATATTTGAAATTAGGCCTGATAAAGACACTTTTGCTGGGCATAGCACTACTTGTCCCTGCCAGGGCATCCCATTCTGTGACTAAAGCAGCCTCTGTTTAAGACCATATAACCATTTGCTCTTATTATATTTGAAATTAGCCTGATAAAGACACTTTTGCTGGGCATAGCACTACTTGTCCCTGCCAGGGCATCCCATTCTGTGACTAAAGCAGCCTCTGTTTACGACCATATAACCATTTGCTCTTATTATATTTGAAATTAGCCTGATAAAGACACTTTTGCTGGGCATAGCACTACTTGTCCCTGCCAGGGCATCCCATTCTGTGACTAAAGCAGCCTCTGTTTAAGACCATATAACCATTTGCTCTTATTATATTTGAAATTAGCCTGATAAAGACACTTTTGCTGGGCATAGCACTACTTGTCCCTGCCAGGGCATCCCATTCTGTGACTAAAGCAGCCTCTGTTTAAGACCATATAACCATTTGCTCTTATTATATTTGAAATTAGCCTGATAAAGACACTTTTGCTGGGCATAGCACTACTTGTCCCTGCCAGGGCATCCCATTCTGTGACTAAAGCAGCCTCTGTTTAAGACCATATAACCATTTGCTCTTATTATATTTGAAATTAGGCCTGATAAAGACACTTTTGCTGGGCATAGCACTACTTGTCCCTGCCAGGGCATCCCATTCTGTGACTAAAGCAGCCTCTGTTTAAGACCATATAACCATTTGCTCTTATTATATTTGAAATTAGCCTGATAAAGACACTTTTGCTGGGCATAGTACTTCTGGACCCTGCCAGGGCATCCCATTCTGTGACTAAAGCAGCCTCTGTTTAAGACCATATAACCATTTGCTCTTATTATATTTGAAATTAGGCCTGATAAAGACACTTTTGCTGGGCATAGCACTACTTGTCCCTGCCAGGGCATCCCATTCTGTGACTAAAGCAGCCTCTGTTTAAGACCATATAACCATTTGCTCTTATTATATTTGAAATTAGCCTGATAAAGACACTTTTGCTGGGCATAGCACTACTTGTCCCTGCCAGGGCATCCCATTCTGTGACTAAAGCAGCCTCTGTTTAAGACCATATAACCATTTGCTCTTATTATATTTGAAATTAGGCCTGATAAAGACACTTTTGCTGGGCATAGCACTACTTGTCCCTGCCAGGGCATCCCATTCTGTGACTAAAGCAGCCTCTGTTTAAGACCATATAACCATTTGCTCTTATTATATTTGAAATTAGCCTGATAAAGACACTTTTGCTGGGCATAGCACTACTTGTCCCTGCCAGGGCATCCCATTCTGTGACTAAAGCAGCCTCTGTTTAAGACCATATAACCATTTGCTCTTATTATATTTGAAAATAGCCTGATAAAGACACTTTTGCTGGGCATAGCACTACTTGTCCCTGCCAGGGCATCCCATTCTGTGACTAAAGCAGCCTCTGTTTAAGACCATATAACCATTTGCTCTTATTATATTTGAAATTAGCCTGATAAAGACACTTTTGCTGGGCATAGCACTACTTGTCCCTGCCAGGGCATCCCATTCTGTGACTAAAGCAGCCTCTGTTTAAGACCATATAACCATTTGCTCTTATTATATTTGAAATTAGCCTGATAAAGACACTTTTGCTGGGCATAGCACTACTTGTCCCTGCCAGGGCATCCCATTCTGTGACTAAAGCAGCCTCTGTTTAAGACCATATAACCATTTGCTCTTATTATATTTGAAATTAGCCTGATAAAGACACTTTTGCTGGGCATAGCACTACTTGTCCCTGCCAGGGCATCCCATTCTGTGACTAAAGCAGCCTCTGTTTAAGACCATATAACCATTTGCTCTTATTATATTTGAAATTAGCCTGATAAAGACACTTTTGCTGGGCATAGCACTACTTGTCCCTGCCAGGGCATCCCATTCTGTGACTAAAGCAGCCTCTGTTTAAGACCATATAACCATTTGCTCTTATTATATTTGAAATTAGCCTGATAAAGACACTTTTGCTGGGCATAGCACTACTTGTCCCTGCCAGGGCATCCCATTCTGTGACTAAAGCAGCCTCTGTTTAAGACCATATAACCATTTGCTCTTATTATATTTGAAATTAGCCTGATAAAGACACTTTTGCTGGGCATAGTACTTCTGGACCCTGCCAGGGCATCCCATTCTGTGACTAAAGCAGCCTCTGTTTAAGACCATATAACCATTTGCTCTTATTATATTTGAAATTAGCCTGATAAAGACACTTTTGCTGGGCATAGCACTACTTGTCCCTGCCAGGGCATCCCATTCTGTGACTAAAGCAGCCTCTGTTTAAGACCATATAACCATTTGCTCTTATTATATTTGAAATTAGGCCTGATAAAGACACTTTTGCTGGGCATAGCACTACTTGTCCCTGCCAGGGCATCCCATTCTGTGACTAAAGCAGCCTCTGTTTAAGACCATATAACCATTTGCTCTTATTATATTTGAAATTAGGCCTGATAAAGACACTTTTGCTGGGCATAGCACTACTTGTCCCTGCCAGGGCATCCCATTCTGTGACTAAAGCAGCCTCTGTTTAAGACCATATAACCATTTGCTCTTATTATATTTGAAATTAGCCTGATAAAGACACTTTTGCTGGGCATAGCACTACTTGTCCCTGCCAGGGCATCCCATTCTGTGACTAAAGCAGCCTCTGTTTAAGACCATATAACCATCTGCTCTTATTATATTTGAAATTAGCCTGATAAAGACACTTTTGCTGGGCATAGTACTACTTGACCCTGCCAGGGCATCCCATTCTGTGACTAAAGCAGCCTCTGTTTAAGACCATATAACCATTTGCTCTTATTATATTTGAAATTAGCCTGATAAAGACACTTTTGCTGGGCATAGCACTACTTGTCCCTGCCAGGGCATCCCATTCTGTGACTAAAGCAGCCTCTGTTTAAGACCATATAACCATTTGCTCTTATTATATTTGAAATTAGCCTGATAAAGACACTTTTGCTGGGCATAGCACTACTTGTCCCTGCCAGGGCATCCCATTCTGTGACTAAAGCAGCCTCTGTTTAAGACCATATAACCATTTGCTCTTATTATATTTGAAATTAGGCCTGATAAAGACACTTTTGCTGGGCATAGCACTACTTGTCCCTGCCAGGGCATCCCATTCTGTGACTAAAGCAGCCTCTGTTTAAGACCATATAACCATTTGCTCTTATTATATTTGAAATTAGCCTGATAAAGACACTTTTGCTGGGCATAGCACTACTTGTCCCTGCCAGGGCATCCCATTCTGTGACTAAAGCAGCCTCTGTTTAAGACCATATAACCATTTGCTCTTATTATATTTGAAATTAGGCCTGATAAAGACACTTTTGCTGGGCATAGCACTACTTGTCCCTGCCAGGGCATCCCATTCTGTGACTAAAGCAGCCTCTGTTTAAGACCATATAACCATTTGCTCTTATTATATTTGAAATTAGCCTGATAAAGACACTTTTGCTGGGCATAGCACTACTTGTCCCTGCCAGGGCATCCCATTCTGTGACTAAAGCAGCCTCTGTTTAAGACCATATAACCATTTGCTCTTATTATATTTGAAATTAGCCTGATAAAGACACTTTTGCTGGGCATAGCACTACTTGTCCCTGCCAGGGCATCCCATTCTGTGACTAAAGCAGCCTCTGTTTAAGACCATATAACCATTTGCTCTTATTATATTTGAAATTAGGCCTGATAAAGACACTTTTGCTGGGCATAGCACTACTTGTCCCTGCCAGGGCATCCCATTCTGTGACTAAAGCAGCCTCTGTTTAAGACCATATAACCATTTGCTCTTATTATATTTGAAATTAGCCTGATAAAGACACTTTTGCTGGGCATAGTACTTCTGGACCCTGCCAGGGCATCCCATTCTGTGACTAAAGCAGCCTCTGTTTAAGACCATATAACCATTTGCTCTTATTATATTGAAATTAGGCCTGATAAAGACACTTTTGCTGGGCATAGCACTACTTGTCCCTGCCAGGGCATCCCATTCTGTGACTAAAGCAGCCTCTGTTTAAGACCATATAACCATTTGCTCTTATTATATTTGAAATTAGCCTGATAAAGACACTTTTGCTGGGCATAGCACTACTTGTCCCTGCCAGGGCATCCCATTCTGTGACTAAAGCAGCCTCTGTTTAAGACCATATAACCATTTGCTCTTATTATATTTGAAATTAGGCCTGATAAAGACACTTTTGCTGGGCATAGCACTACTTGTCCCTGCCAGGGCATCCCATTCTGTGACTAAAGCAGCCTCTGTTTAAGACCATATAACCATTTGCTCTTATTATATTTGAAATTAGCCTGATAAAGACACTTTTGCTGGGCATAGCACTACTTGTCCCTGCCAGGGCATCCCATTCTGTGACTAAAGCAGCCTCTGTTTAAGACCATATAACCATTTGCTCTTATTATATTTGAAATTAGCCTGATAAAGACACTTTTGCTTGGGCATAGCACTACTTGTCCCTGCCAGGGCATCCCATTCTGTGACTAAAGCAGCCTCTGTTTAAGACCATATAACCATTTGCTCTTATTATATTTGAAATTAGCCTGATAAAGACACTTTTGCTGGGCATAGCACTACTTGTCCCTGCCAGGGCATCCCATTCTGTGACTAAAGCAGCCTCTGTTTAAGACCATATAACCATTTGCTCTTATTATATTTGAAATTAGCCTGATAAAGACACTTTTGCTGGGCATAGCACTACTTGTCCCTGCCAGGGCATCCCATTCTGTGACTAAAGCAGCCTCTGTTTAAGACCATATAACCATTTGCTCTTATTATATTTGAAATTAGCCTGATAAAGACACTTTTGCTGGGCATAGCACTACTTGTCCCTGCCAGGGCATCCCATTCTGTGACTAAAGCAGCCTCTGTTTAAGACCATATAACCATTTGCTCTTATTATATTTGAAATTAGCCTGATAAAGACACTTTTGCTGGGCATAGCACTACTTGTCCCTGCCAGGGCATCCCATTCTGTGACTAAAGCAGCCTCTGTTTAAGACCATATAACCATTTGCTCTTATTATATTTGAAATTAGGCCTGATAAAGACACTTTTGCTGGGCATAGCACTACTTGTCCCTGCCAGGGCATCCCATTCTGTGACTAAAGCAGCCTCTGTTTAAGACCATATAACCATTTGCTCTTATTATATTTGAAATTAGCCTGATAAAGACACTTTTGCTGGGCATAGTACTTCTGGACCCTGCCAGGGCATCCCATTCTGTGACTAAAGCAGCCTCTGTTTAAGACCATATAACCATTTGCTCTTATTATATTTGAAATTAGCCTGATAAAGACACTTTTGCTGGGCATAGCACTACTTGTCCCTGCCAGGGCATCCCATTCTGTGACTAAAGCAGCCTCTGTTTAAGACCATATAACCATTTGCTCTTATTATATTTGAAATTAGGCCTGATAAAGACACTTTTGCTGGGCATAGCACTACTTGTCCCTGCCAGGGCATCCCATTCTGTGACTAAAGCAGCCTCTGTTTAAGACCATATAACCATTTGCTCTTATTATATTTGAAATTAGCCTGATAAAGACACTTTTGCTGGGCATAGTACTTCTGGACCCTGCCAGGGCATCCCATTCTGTGACTAAAGCAGCCTCTGTTTAAGACCATATAACCATTTGCTCTTATTATATTTGAAATTAGGCCTGATAAAGACACTTTTGCTGGGCATAGCACTACTTGTCCCTGTCAGGGCATCCCATTCTGTGACTAAAGCAGCCTCTGTTTAAGACCATATAACCATTTGCTCTTATTATATTTGAAATTAGCCTGATAAAGACACTTTTGCTGGGCATAGCACTACTTGTCCCTGCCAGGGCATCCCATTCTGTGACTAAAGCAGCCTCTGTTTAAGACCATATAACCATTTGCTCTTATTATATTTGAAATTAGGCCTGATAAAGACACTTTTGCTGGGCATAGCACTACTTGTCCCTGCCAGGGCATCCCATTCTGTGACTAAAGCAGCCTCTGTTTAAGACCATATAACCATTTGCTCTTATTATATTTGAAATTAGCCTGATAAAGACACTTTTGCTGGGCATAGCACTACTTGTCCCTGCCAGGGCATCCCATTCTGTGACTAAAGCAGCCTCTGTTTAAGACCATATAACCATTTGCTCTTATTATATTTGAAATTAGCCTGATAAAGACACTTTTGCTGGGCATAGCACTACTTGTCCCTGCCAGGGCATCCCATTCTGTGACTAAAGCAGCCTCTGTTTAAGACCATATAACCATTTGCTCTTATTATATTTGAAATTAGCCTGATAAAGACACTTTTGCTGGGCATAGCACTACTTGTCCCTGCCAGGGCATCCCATTCTGTGACTAAAGCAGCCTCTGTTTAAGACCATATAACCATTTGCTCTTATTATATTTGAAATTAGGCCTGATAAAGACACTTTTGCTGGGCATAGCACTACTTGTCCCTGCCAGGGCATCCCATTCTGTGACTAAAGCAGCCTCTGTTTAAGACCATATAACCATTTGCTCTTATTATATTTGAAATTAGCCTGATAAAGACACTTTTGCTGGGCATAGTACTTCTGGACCCTGCCAGGGCATCCCATTCTGTGACTAAAGCAGCCTCTGTTTAAGACCATATAACCATTTGCTCTTATTATATTTGAAATTAGCCTGATAAAGACACTTTTGCTGGGCATAGCACTACTTGTCCCTGCCAGGGCATCCCATTCTGTGACTAAAGCAGCCTCTGTTTAAGACCATATAACCATTTGCTCTTATTATATTTGAAATTAGGCCTGATAAAGACACTTTTGCTGGGCATAGCACTACTTGTCCCTGCCAGGGCATCCCATTCTGTGACTAAAGCAGCCTCTGTTTAAGACCATATAACCATTTGCTCTTATTATATTTGAAATTAGGCCTGATAAAGACACTTTTGCTGGGCATAGCACTACTTGTCCCTGCCAGGGCATCCCATTCTGTGACTAAAGCAGCCTCTGTTTAAGACCATATAACCATTTGCTCTTATTATATTTGAAATTAGCCTGATAAAGACACTTTTGCTGGGCATAGCACTACTTGTCCCTGCCAGGGCATCCCATTCTGTGACTAAAGCAGCCTCTGTTTAAGACCATATAACCATCTGCTCTTATTATATTTGAAATTAGCCTGATAAAGACACTTTTGCTGGGCATAGTACTTCTGGACCCTGCCAGGGCATCCCATTCTGTGACTAAAGCAGCCTCTGTTTAAGACCATATAACCATTTGCTCTTATTATATTTGAAATTAGCCTGATAAAGACACTTTTGCTGGGCATAGCACTACTTGTCCCTGCCAGGGCATCCCATTCTGTGACTAAAGCAGCCTCTGTTTAAGACCATATAACCATTTGCTCTTATTATATTTGAAATTAGCCTGATAAAGACACTTTTGCTGGGCATAGCACTACTTGTCCCTGCCAGGGCATCCCATTCTGTGACTAAAGCAGCCTCTGTTTAAGACCATATAACCATTTGCTCTTATTATATTTGAAATTAGGCCTGATAAAGACACTTTTGCTGGGCATAGCACTACTTGTCCCTGCCAGGGCATCCCATTCTGTGACTAAAGCAGCCTCTGTTTAAGACCATATAACCATTTGCTCTTATTATATTTGAAATTAGCCTGATAAAGACACTTTTGCTGGGCATAGCACTACTTGTCCCTGCCAGGGCATCCCATTCTGTGACTAAAGCAGCCTCTGTTTAAGACCATATAACCATTTGCTCTTATTATATTTGAAATTAGGCCTGATAAAGACACTTTTGCTGGGCATAGCACTACTTGTCCCTGCCAGGGCATCCCATTCTGTGACTAAAGCAGCCTCTGTTTAAGACCATATAACCATTTGCTCTTATTATATTTGAAATTAGCCTGATAAAGACACTTTTGCTGGGCATAGCACTACTTGTCCCTGCCAGGGCATCCCATTCTGTGACTAAAGCAGCCTCTGTTTAAGACCATATAACCATTTGCTCTTATTATATTTGAAATTAGCCTGATAAAGACACTTTTGCTGGGCATAGCACTACTTGTCCCTGCCAGGGCATCCCATTCTGTGACTAAAGCAGCCTCTGTTTAAGACCATATAACCATTTGCTCTTATTATATTTGAAATTAGGCCTGATAAAGACACTTTTGCTGGGCATAGCACTACTTGTCCCTGCCAGGGCATCCCATTCTGTGACTAAAGCAGCCTCTGTTTAAGACCATATAACCATTTGCTCTTATTATATTTGAAATTAGCCTGATAAAGACACTTTTGCTGGGCATAGTACTTCTGGACCCTGCCAGGGCATCCCATTCTGTGACTAAAGCAGCCTCTGTTTAAGACCATATAACCATTTGCTCTTATTATATTTGAAATTAGGCCTGATAAAGACACTTTTGCTGGGCATAGCACTACTTGTCCCTGCCAGGGCATCCCATTCTGTGACTAAAGCAGCCTCTGTTTAAGACCATATAACCATTTGCTCTTATTATATTTGAAATTAGCCTGATAAAGACACTTTTGCTGGGCATAGCACTACTTGTCCCTGCCAGGGCATCCCATTCTGTGACTAAAGCAGCCTCTGTTTAAGACCATATAACCATTTGCTCTTATTATATTTGAAATTAGGCCTGATAAAGACACTTTTGCTGGGCATAGCACTACTTGTCCCTGCCAGGGCATCCCATTCTGTGACTAAAGCAGCCTCTGTTTAAGACCATATAACCATTTGCTCTTATTATATTTGAAATTAGCCTGATAAAGACACTTTTGCTGGGCATAGCACTACTTGTCCCTGCCAGGGCATCCCATTCTGTGACTAAAGCAGCCTCTGTTTAAGACCATATAACCATTTGCTCTTATTATATTTGAAAATAGCCTGATAAAGACACTTTTGTTGGGCATAGCACTACTTGTCCCTGCCAGGGCATCCCATTCTGTGACTAAAGCAGCCTCTGTTTAAGACCATATAACCATTTGCTCTTATTATATTTGAAATTAGCCTGATAAAGACACTTTTGCTGGGCATAGCACTACTTGTCCCTGCCAGGGCATCCCATTCTGTGACTAAAGCAGCCTCTGTTTAAGACCATATAACCATTTGCTCTTATTATATTTGAAATTAGCCTGATAAAGACACTTTTGCTGGGCATAGCACTACTTGTCCCTGCCAGGGCATCCCATTCTGTGACTAAAGCAGCCTCTGTTTAAGACCATATAACCATTTGCTCTTATTATATTTGAAATTAGCCTGATAAAGACACTTTTGCTGGGCATAGCACTACTTGTCCCTGCCAGGGCATCCCATTCTGTGACTAAAGCAGCCTCTGTTTAAGACCATATAACCATTTGCTCTTATTATATTTGAAATTAGCCTGATAAAGACACTTTTGCTGGGCATAGCACTACTTGTCCCTGCCAGGGCATCCCATTCTGTGACTAAAGCAGCCTCTGTTTAAGACCATATAACCATTTGCTCTTATTATATTTGAAATTAGGCCTGATAAAGACACTTTTGCTGGGCATAGCACTACTTGTCCCTGCCAGGGCATCCCATTCTGTGACTAAAGCAGCCTCTGTTTAAGACCATATAACCATTTGCTCTTATTATATTTGAAATTAGCCTGATAAAGACACTTTTGCTGGGCATAGTACTTCTGGACCCTGCCAGGGCATCCCATTCTGTGACTAAAGCAGCCTCTGTTTAAGACCATATAACCATTTGCTCTTATTATATTTGAAATTAGCCTGATAAAGACACTTTTGCTGGGCATAGCACTACTTGTCCCTGCCAGGGCATCCCATTCTGTGACTAAAGCAGCCTCTGTTTAAGACCATATAACCATTTGCTCTTATTATATTTGAAATTAGGCCTGATAAAGACACTTTTGCTGGGCATAGCACTACTTGTCCCTGCCAGGGCATCCCATTCTGTGACTAAAGCAGCCTCTGTTTAAGACCATATAACCATTTGCTCTTATTATATTTGAAATTAGCCTGATAAAGACACTTTTGCTGGGCATAGTACTTCTGGACCCTGCCAGGGCATCCCATTCTGTGACTAAAGCAGCCTCTGTTT
This sequence comes from Gastrophryne carolinensis, assembly GCA_027917425.1. Classification (NCBI taxonomy): domain Eukaryota; kingdom Metazoa; phylum Chordata; class Amphibia; order Anura; family Microhylidae; genus Gastrophryne; species Gastrophryne carolinensis. The sequence goes on along the minus strand of CM051239.1, from coordinate 43,899,358 downwards.
AAGACCATATAACCATTTGCTCTTATTATATTTGAAATTAGGCCTGATAAAGACACTTTTGCTGGGCATAGCACTACTTGTCCCTGTCAGGGCATCCCATTCTGTGACTAAAGCAGCCTCTGTTTAAGACCATATAACCATTTGCTCTTATTATATTTGAAATTAGCCTGATAAAGACACTTTTGCTGGGCATAGCACTACTTGTCCCTGCCAGGGCATCCCATTCTGTGACTAAAGCAGCCTCTGTTTAAGACCATATAACCATTTGCTCTTATTATATTTGAAATTAGGCCTGATAAAGACACTTTTGCTGGGCATAGCACTACTTGTCCCTGCCAGGGCATCCCATTCTGTGACTAAAGCAGCCTCTGTTTAAGACCATATAACCATTTGCTCTTATTATATTTGAAATTAGCCTGATAAAGACACTTTTGCTGGGCATAGCACTACTTGTCCCTGCCAGGGCATCCCATTCTGTGACTAAAGCAGCCTCTGTTTAAGACCATATAACCATTTGCTCTTATTATATTTGAAATTAGCCTGATAAAGACACTTTTGCTGGGCATAGCACTACTTGTCCCTGCCAGGGCATCCCATTCTGTGACTAAAGCAGCCTCTGTTTAAGACCATATAACCATTTGCTCTTATTATATTTGAAATTAGCCTGATAAAGACACTTTTGCTGGGCATAGCACTACTTGTCCCTGCCAGGGCATCCCATTCTGTGACTAAAGCAGCCTCTGTTTAAGACCATATAACCATTTGCTCTTATTATATTTGAAATTAGCCTGATAAAGACACTTTTGCTGGGCATAGCACTACTTGTCCCTGCCAGGGCATCCCATTCTGTGACTAAAGCAGCCTCTGTTTAAGACCATATAACCATTTGCTCTTATTATATTTGAAATTAGCCTGATAAAGACACTTTTGCTGGGCATAGTACTTCTGGACCCTGCCAGGGCATCCCATTCTGTGACTAAAGCAGCCTCTGTTTAAGACCATATAACCATTTGTTCTTATTATATTTGAAATTAGCCTGATAAAGACACTTTTGCTGGGCATAGCACTACTTGTCCCTGCCAGGGCATCCCATTCTGTGACTAAAGCAGCCTCTGTTTAAGACCATATAACCATTTGCTCTTATTATATTTGAAATTAGCCCTGATAAAGACACTTTTGCTGGGCATAGGCTTACTGCCGCCTGCCAGGTGCACTTCTGTTGAGGCATCCCATTCTGTAACATAGCATACCCCTCTTTATTTACACTAAGCAGCTCTCTTATTTACACTAAGCAGGCCTGTTGGAGGCTGAGTGTTACTGCTCACTTTTGGTGTGCATTATATTCTGTTTCATATAGACCCACCGCTGCCCGGGGGATCTTAAAATATCACCTACTACCACGCCAGTTAGACTATGTCGGGCAGACAAGTGCCTGGAAGTGAAAAGAGGAGTGGCAGAGGCCAAGATTCCGCAGGCAGAGCTCGCATCAGACTGGGGGCCAGTAGCAGCAGGAGTCACGCTGAGAGACCTAATCTGCCAGTATCTGCTAGCGGTCGGGTCTCCACCAGTAACGCATCTGCCGTGGTAGATTGGTTGACGCGCTCATCAACAACATCATCACAACTTACGTCTGAGACCCCCAGTCTAGGGTCGGTAGGTTCCTCTGACACAACCCTGAGTTGGCATGCCCCGAGAGCAGTCCCTGTCCTCCCATTGCCTCTGTCCTACGCCATTCCCTCCCCCAGCGACGTATCCTATGCTTTGGGTTCAGCTCCACTCTTTAGTGAGGAGGACGATCAGATACAAGAGGACAGTCAGCAGCTACTGCCCAGCCAAGAAATGGAGGTGGCTTCTTTAGCTAGGCAGACAAATAGTGATGTGGACAGTGTCGTGGGTGCTGCGAGCGTTCCAGCTCCTGCGCCAGACACTGTTGACGAATCCACGAACATCAGTGACGTACAGCCACAACTCGGTGATGATGATGATGACGATGAAGCCGATCGCACTTGGGAGCCGGGTGATGAAGGGGCTTCATCGTCATCATCAGGAGAAGAGGGGCGCAGGTTGCCCCGGAGTCAGCAGCTGAGGCAGCAAGGTGGTAGCAGTCAGCATGGGGGCACAATTCCAAAGGCTGGAGCCGGCCGGGGCCGGGGCCGGGGTAGAGCACCTGCTGTGCGGCAGTCTACCTTATCGGGAGGTAGTGGAGCAGGGGTTCCTGGAGTTGGCAACAGCAGCAGTGAATCAGTGAGGCCAGGGGGTGGGAAAAGTAGCTACTCGGCAGTGTGGCAGTTTTTCCTGAGGCATCCGCAGGAGGGTAACATGGCCACATGCAAGATATGTAGGCAAAAGGTGAAGCGTGGCCAGGGTCCAAATGTTGGCACCACGGCCCTGCGTCAACATATGATGCGTCACCATAAAACGACCTGGGAGAACCGAGGCTCCCAAGGGGTGGTCCAGTCTGCTTCCTCACCAAGTGAGCTCCCAATTTCTGCCAGCCAAGGCTCCAGCACCTCAGCCAAAGGCAGCTGTGCGTCATACCCATCCTCTGTCGCTCCTGCTCCTCCTCCTCCAAGTCATGCATCCCGCCAGCAATCCATCAGCGAAGCCATGTCCAAGAGACAGCAGTATGCGCCCACTCATCCTACGGCGCAGAAGCTGAATGTGCTCCTGTCCAAGTTGCTGGTGCTGCAGTCGCTCCCTTTTCAGGTGGTGGAATCTGCACCTTTCAGAGAACTGATGGCTTGTGCCGAGCCGAGGTGGAGAGTCCCAAGCCGTCATTTCTTTGCCAAGAAGGCAGTACCAGCGCTGCACACTTTTGTTGAACAGAAGGTGGGCCAGTCCTTGAGCCTGTCGGTGTGTAGCAAAATACATGGCAGCGCCGACATCTGGAGCTGTAACTACGGTCAGGGGCAGTACATGTCGTTTACGGCCCACTGGGTGAATGTGGTCCCTTTGCAGCAGCAACTTGGACAGGTCACGCCGCTTCGGCCTCCGCGCTCTCTGCCCATTGGACCTGTGACACCGTGCAACTCGGCCTCCTCATCCTCCGCCATCTCCTCACCCTCCACTGTAGGCTCAAGTCTCAGTGCCCCTCCGGTCTACCATGTGTGCAGGGCACGGAGGTGTCACGCAGTGCTTCACATGGTTTGTCTTGGCGAACGGAGTCACACAGGGGAGGAACTGCTTAAATGTATTCATCAGGAAATCCAAACATGGCTTACTCCGAGAAAACTTAAAATGGGAATCATGGTTACCGACAATGGGAAGAACATTTTGTCTGCGCTGCGCCAAGGAAGCCTGACCCATGCCCCCTGCATGGCTCACGTCTTCAATCTGGTTGTCAAGCGGTTTCTGAAGTGTTCCCCCCATCTGCAGAACATCCTAACAACTTCAAGGAAACTTTGCATGCACTTCAGCCACTCCTACACCGCCAAACACACCCTTCTTGAGCTACAGCGTCAGAATGGTATCCCCCAACATAGTCTGATTTGCGATGTTTCCACCCGTTGGAATTCCACCCTTCACATGTTGGACCGATTATATGAACAGAGAAAAGCCATCACGGATTTCCTGATGATCCAAGCAGATAGGGGGACTCCCCTGTGTAACTTCAATGTCAACCAGTGGCAGCTCATACGTGACACCTGCCGTTTGCTCAGGCCCTTTGAGGAAGCCACTTTATTTGTCAGTCGGCAGGATTACGGGATGAACGACGTGATTCCACTGCTTCATGTACTACAGCACATGTTGGAAACCATGGCTGGTCAGGGCACTGGAGACATGGCGTTTACATCTTACGGCCACATGAACCCCGTTGGAGCTGAACTGGAGGAGGAGGAGGAAGTGGAGGAGGAGGAGTTGCCCAGCGAAACACAGTTTAGGCTTGGCGAAATGGCTGGTTTATCTAGTCAGCGGACAGGAGAGGAGGAGCAGGAGCAGCCAGAGGAGCTAGAGGTTTTTGAGGAAGGCGAGACAGAGGACCCGGGCACACCGTGGCAGTATGCAGTGGAGATGGAGACAGGTAGTCCATCCGAGTCACTTGCGCAAATGGCACGAAGCATGCTCACGTGCTTGCGTAGTGACCCCAGAATTGTTTCCATCTGTCGGCGGGATGACTTCTGGCTGTCCACCTTATTGGACCCTCGCTTCCGGCACAAAATGGGGGCATTTTTTAAACCCACCGAGAGGGAGGACAAACTCAACTACTACAAAGACATTCTACGTAGGCAGTTGGCCGATGCCTATCTGCGCCATGGTCCATACTCTCGCAGGTCTGACTCGAGGGGACCTCTGCACTCACCTTCCACTGCCATGGCCGCTGGGGGGGTTGGCAGGAGCAGCAGCAGCAGCTCCATCAGCAGCAGCAGCCTCAGTCTTCAGTCGCTAATGAGTAGCTTTCTACACCCGCATAGTGAGGCTACTCATGAGCAGCAGGAAGACCTGGAGCAGGACCTCAACCAGCAGGTCATGTCATACTTTGACATGACCATGCCAACACACCTTGAGGATCCGCTGGACTTCTGGGCAGCCAAACTTGATTTGTGGCCGCAACTAGCAGAGTTTGCCCTGGAAAAGCTGTCCTGCCCGGCAAGTAGCGTGCCATCTGAGCGGGTGTTTAGTGCGGCGGGGGCCATAGTTACGGCGAGGAGAACTCGTCTGTCAACTAAAAATGTGGAGAGACTCACCTTTGTCAAAATGAATCAGGGATGGATCAGCCAGGATTTCCACCCACCAATGCCTGATGCATGCGACTAGATTCAGCATGGTGCCACGTTTTACACTTTCCAAATGGTGCAAAACATATTTATGTCTTTAGGCCATTTTTTGGGCTCTTGCTGCTGCTGCTGCCAACTTCTGCCAACTCCAGGGTGTGATTCATCCAATTGTTGGGCTCCTGAAGCCAACCCCAGTGTCTCTTTAAAGTAATATTTGGGCTCCTGCTGCTGCTGCTGCTGTCAACTCCTGCCAACTCCAGGGTGTGATTCATCCAATTTTTGGGCTCCTGAAGCCAACTCCAGTGTATATTTGGGCTCCTGCTGCTGCTGCTGTCAACTCCTGCCAACTCCAGGGTGTGATTCATCCAATTTTTGGGCTCCTGAAGCCAACTCCAGTGTATATTTGGGCTCCTGCTGCTGCTGCTGCCAACTTCTGCCAACTCCAGGGTGATTCATCCAATTTTTGGGCTCCTGAGGCCAACCCCAGGGTCTCTTTAAAGTAATATTTGGGCTCCTGCTGCTGCCAACTACAGGGTGTGATTCATCCAATTTTTGGGCTCCTGAGGCCAACCCCAGGGTCTCTTTAAAGTAATGTTTGGGCTCCTGCTGCTGCTGCCAACTCCAGGGTGTGATTCATCCAATTTTTGGGCTCCTGAGGCCAACCCCAGGGTCTCTTTAAAGTAATATTTGGGCTCCTGCTGCTGCCAACTCCAGGGTGTGATTCATCCAATTTTTGGGCTCCTGAAGCCAACCCCAGGGTCTCTTTAAAGTAATGTTTGGGCTCCTGCTGCTGCTGCCAACTCCAGGGTGTGATTCATCCAATTTTTGGGCTCCTGAAGCCAACCCCAGGGTCTCTTTAAAGTAATATTTGGGCTCCTGCTGCTGCTGCCAACTCCAGGGTGTGATTCATCCAATTTTTGGGCTCCTGAAGCCAACCCCAGGGTCTCTTTAAAGTAATGTTTGGGCTCCTGCTGCTACTGCCAACTCCAGGGTGTGATTCATCCAATTTTTGGGCTCCTGAAGCCAACCCCAGTGTCTCTTTAAAGTAATGTTTGGGCTCCTGCTGCTGCTGCTGCTGCCAACTCCAGGGTGTGATTCATCCAATTTTTGGGCTCCTGAGGCCAACCCCAGGGTCTCTTTAAAGTAATATTTGGGCTCCTGCTGCTGCTGCTGTCAACTCCTGCCAACTCCAGGGTGTGATTCATCCAATTTTTGGGCTCCTGAAGCCAACTCCAGTGTATATTTGGGCTCCTGCTGCTGCTGCTGCCAACTTCTGCCAACTCCAGGGTGTGATTCATCCAATTTTTGGGCTCCTGAGGCCAACCCCAGGGTCTCTTTAAAGTAATATTTGGGCTCCTGCTGCTGCCAACTACAGGGTGTGATTCATCCAATTTTTGGGCTCCTGAGGCCAACCCCAGGGTCTCTTTAAAGTAATGTTTGGGCTCCTGCTGCTGCTGCCAACTCCAGGGTGTGATTCATCCAATTTTTGGGCTCCTGAGGCCAACCCCAGGGTCTCTTTAAAGTAATATTTGGGCTCCTGCTGCTGCCAACTCCAGGGTGTGATTCATCCAATTTTTGGGCTCCTGAAGCCAACCCCAGGGTCTCTTTAAAGTAATGTTTGGGCTCCTGCTGCTGCTGCCAACTCCAGGGTGTGATTCATCCAATTTTTGGGCTCCTGAAGCCAACCCCAGGGTCTCTTTAAAGTAATATTTGGGCTCCTGCTGCTGCTGCCAACTCCAGGGTGTGATTCATCCAATTTTTGGGCTCCTGAAGCCAACCCCAGGGTCTCTTTAAAGTAATGTTTGGGCTCCTGCTGCTACTGCCAACTCCAGGGTGTGATTCATCCAATTTTTGGGCTCCTGAAGCCAACCCCAGTGTCTCTTTAAAGTAATGTTTGGGCTCCTGCTGCTGCTGCTGCTGCCAACTCCAGGGTGTGATTCATCCAATTTTTGGGCTCCTGAGGCCAACCCCAGGGTCTCTTTAAAGTAATATTTGGGCTCCTGCTGCTGCCAACTCCAGAGTCTGATTCATCCAATTTTTGGGCTCCTGAAGCCAACCCCAGTGTCTCTTTAAAGTAATATTTGGGCTCCTGCTGCTGCTGCTGCCAACTCCAGGGTGTGATTCATCCAATTTTTGGGCTCCTGAAGCCAACCCCAGTGTCTCTTTAAAGTAATATTCGGGCTCCTGCTGCTGCTGCTGCCAACTCCAGGGTGTGATTCATCCAATTTTTGGGCTCCTGAAGCCAACCCCAGTGTCTCTTTAAAGTAATATTTGGGCTCCTGCTGCTGCCAACTCCAGGGTGTGATTCATCCAATTTTTGGGCTCCTGAAGCCAACCCCAGTGTCTCTTTAAAGTATTATTTGGGCTCCTGCTGCTGCTGCTGCCAACTCCAGGGTGTGATTCATCCAATTTTTGGGCTCCTGAAGCCAACCCCAGTGTCTCTTTAAAGTAATATTTGGGCTCCTGCTGCTGCTGCTGCCAACTCCAGGGTGTGATTCATCCAATTTTTGGGCTCCTGAAGCCAACCCCAGGGTCTCTTTAAAGTAATGTTTGGGCTCCTGCTGCTGCTGCCAGTCCAGGGTGTGATTCATCCAATTTTTGGGCTCCTGAAGCCAACCCCAGGGTCTCTTTAAAGTAATATTTGGGCTCCTGCTGCTGCTGCCAGCTCCAGGGTGTGATTCATCCAATTTTTGGGCTCCTGAAGCCAACCCCAGGGTCTCTTTAAAGTAATGTTTGGGCTCCTGCTGCTGCTGCCAACTCCAGGGTGTGATTCATCCAATTTTTGGGCTCCTGAAGCCAACCCCAGGGTCTCTTTAAAGTAATATTTGGGCTCCTGCTGCTGCTGCCAACTCCAGGGTGTAATTCATCCAATTTTTGGGCTCCTGAAGCCAACCCCAGGGTCTCTTTAAAGTAATGTTTGGGCTCCTGCTGCTGCTGCCAACTCCAGGGTGTGATTCATCCAATGTTTGGGCTCCTTCTGCCCCTCATAGTGATGCCACTTCAACTCTCTGCAATTGTGCCGCTCTGCGATTCTATTAGCGATGCCTCTGATCTGCATGTGATATTTCTTCAAAGTATTATTTAACTAACCCAGCACGCATCCTGTGCGTGTTACAGCAAGGCAGAATGGTTTACAACCCTATTGAGGCTCTAGGAGGCTCAGAAATAGCCGTTTTTAATAGCGATTCGTCGCGAATTTATTCGGGTCGAAACGATTTTTGTCGGAAAATTCGGCGAATCAGTCGAATCGAATTTTTCAAAAGTTCGCTCATCTCTAATCGCGGGACTGGGATTGTGCAACCTGGTAAGTCTCTTAGTGCCGGACTATCGCCAGCGGAAGAGTATAGGTGAGAAAAGCATTTTTTTCTCATCCCTTCCATTCAGGGGCACCACCAGTAGCAACGCGTGGTTAATCTCAGTTGTAGGCAGAGACTGCAAGGTAGAAATTACTAGCTCCTCCTGGCCTATATAGGGCAGGCTGTGGCAGGATCTCCTAATTTCTTTTCTTGCAGTCACAAAGGACTGTGACATTGAATACTCGATGGGCACAAGCCCTCCTTCCGATGCAGAGGTGCACGGCTCTTCAGGAGGCGGTGAGGTCGCTGCTGGCTGACGAGCATTCCATGATCACACAGGGCATGCATCACCTTGGCCTGAGGGTGTCTACCAGCGACGTAGTTCTGTTTGCCCAGTTCCACTCCAGGCCTATACAAATGCTGCTCCTATCGAAATGATGCAGGACTGTACAGACATTGGACCGTTGCTTCATATTGACGGACAATGCTTGGCGTTTTGGACTTTCCAACACCAGGCGTCGTCGGAACAGGCTTGCAAGGCAGCGACCTGGTCGTCTCTCCACACCTTCACAAATTTGATGTCAGGGCATCTGCCGATGCTGCTCTGGGAAGTAAGGTGTTGCAGACAGTAGTGAACCTCTCTCCGGGGGTCTAAACCTGACAAGTCAGTGCCGTTGTTCTTGGTTAGGTTGAAGCAGTTGGCTATTGGCTGTTTTTGCATGGTCCCTCCCTTATTGAATGTACTGCTTTGGGAAGCCCCACACGTTGCAACTGGTGGTATCCCAGAATGGAAGAGATGAGAAAACAGAAATCTGTGTACTCACCTGTAAATTTCCTTTCTCCTCCTCTTCCATTCCGGGGCACCACACCCACCCTTATGTTGTGTTATGACTGCGACGGTTGATGCCTTCTACACAGTTTTAGTTTTGTTGCACTGTTTTCTAGTTGCATGCATTATGCACAGGTAAGAGTTCTCCCCTCCCGGGGCTGTGGCTGAACTGCTTTTTAATTAACTGAGGAGATCCTGCCACAGCATGCCCTATAAAGGCCAGGAGGAGCTAGTATTTTTCTATATTGCACTCAGCATATGGCTGAGATTACTGGTGGGGCTACTGGTGGTGCCCTAGAATAGAAGAGGATGAGAAAGGAAATTTACCGGTGAGTACGCAAATTTCCCTTTTTAATGCCCGCGGAATGACTTGAAGGACATTAGCCAGGGAGCATCCAGCATAGGAGCTAACAGAGCTGAAATGGAATCTGTGCAGCCATCATCATTTTCTGGGTTAAGCCTGCATGCTGTCAGGCTATTATTTTTTTAAACATTTTTGTTCAGACACTTTTGCCCTCGGCATTTGATCCATCCAGACCCTCTAGTTCCATAATAGTCCTGTTGAGAAAATTGTTGAATGGCTTCTTCGAATGTCAGATGCCGTGACTAGCCATGACTGCTCCATTCACTGCAATGGAGGAGTGTGTGTCAGGCTGCGGTATGTATGCTTCATTGCAGTGAAGGGAGAGGGCATAGCCAGTTACTGTGATTGATGGAGCGGGGGCAGGTGTATGATTCAGAGGTCACCGGTCAATAGGAAGGCCAAGATCCTTGATCTTAGGAACCGGTAACTTTTATTTAATCGTAGAACGACGGGTGAGCTGTAGGAGACAAGAGGTGAGTATGTATGCCTGTTTTGTTTCTGCCTGGACTTTAAGCCCTTTTCTTGCCATCTAGTATGTTTATGTGGATTTCCAATGTTAGATCATTTCACGATGAATGTCCTTAAATATGTCCCCTTAATGCAACATTTCTAAACTTCCACTCACCTCCTGCCACTTCTAATATAAAGTGGAATATAAGCCATTTCAAAACATCTCGAAATCTCAGATTATATGTAAATACCTATGTATTCTAAATGAATCCATTTTTTTTGCTTTAATTTCTGGGTCGTGACTGAGTATGGAAGGGTGTGTCATAGCACAGCTTTATAATGCATGTGCATGCTCTGTTGTGGTCAGAGAATGGCAGAATAAGCATAAGGTGCACATGGGACAGGCATCAGAGGATCTGCTTAATTATTGCCATTGGGTTCACGACCCCTTTAAATGGAAATGGTAAAAATGAGTTCTGGTCCAACAGTCTTGATTATTTGTGTATGGTTGTAGTTCCTAAATTCAGAAATTGTGTTATGTTTTTTTTTTTCAGCTGATCTTTTACTTTCACATGCATGGTGAGGGGATTGGCTCTCTGACCGTAACTCAAGTGACATTGAGCAGACGGGAGGTGCTCCTACTAAACCTCATGGGGGATCAGGGAAACTACTGGCAGCGGAAGGAGCTGGACCTCTTGGAGCTTGGAGAAGATTTTTATGTTATATTTGAAGGAAAGGTTGGCAGAGAACGAGGTGACATTGCTATGGATGACATTGTGCTGTCTAATGACTGTCTTCCATCAGAGGCCTCTTTTCTTAAACCTCCAAGGGAATGGTCCTTAAAAGGTAATATTTGTGTGACCTTTTAGCCACTTGTTTTCAAAATAAAAGTTTTGTTATGATGAGCACAGTCCATTTTCAGAATCCATGTTCCATAAAGGAGATAAATAAGTTAGGTTTGTAGTTTTAACTTTTAAAGATTTTATACTTCTCTTTACATTGTAGACCACAGTCAAAACTAAAATGTGACTCTCAAACCCTGCACTAGCACCAGTGGTAGCACAAAAGGCTGCAGAGTGCTTCCACAGAGGCCAGCTGCCCTGCTAATAAATGTGGGGGAGAAGGAGGTCATCAATCCTGGTGATGAGTGGGGGGGAGTGTAAAAGTGCATTGCTTAGGGTCTGTGTTAACTGCCCACACAAATTGGGGTACCCTTCCTCTAAACCAGTGGTTCTCAACCTTATTATGCCAAGTACCCTCTAGCGCAGTTGCAACCCAATACCCTGAAAAGGGTGGGTGGGGGGATCGATGACTAATGTTACGGAAATAAGTAGGTTACTGGTCTTAAAGTGCTTTTAGATGCAAGAAAGAGTAATGTTTTACTGTTAAAAAAATATACCAGACCTATCAGAGTGACTCTGTTGGTGCACCCTTGAAGATTGCTGAGTACCCCCTCCCCCTGGGTTGAAAAACAGTGTTCTAAACAACCCAGAGGAAGTCTGAAATCTGGCATTTCCACAATGTCTCCACCAACCAGGGGTACGTTTATGCTCATGCATGCTGACCTGGAGAAACCTATGGGCTACCAACGGTCATGCTGAACATGAGCAGTGGGAGAGCATGGGTAATTGTTCTTGCCTGATTATTGTGCTGTCTAGGGGTAGTTTTGCAGATGGTGTATTACTAAAGCAAGCTAAATAAGTTCCAAACCACTACAACTTGAAATGGAAAGATATGTTTATTGAAATGATTAAGTTATACAATTAATCCAGTGAAAGCAATTTAGAAATTTGAATAACCAATTACCAACCAACAAATCAATTAATGAAGTAAAAAACAATGAATGCTAAGCTAAAGGCATATTTGACTTTAAAGCAAAATAAATCACTGAAAATGCAATTTATAAGGAATGCATTATATCAGAAAAGAAACATATATTCTTAAAAGACTCTTTAAAGTGCACCTATATTCAAATGAGAGTTAGTACCTTCCATCCCCAGCCCAGTGCCCCAAAACAGCCTGTGTTTCTTTTCTTTAATAAAGCCTTTGCCTATAATTGATAAAAACACATTTTCATACTGCATGCATGTTCCAGTACAGGCAGTTCCTGTTACAACACTATTGTCTATCTGGATTTGACTCTGCTGCTACCAGTACTCACACTCTGAATCAGGTTATTGGCCCAGTGACCGAATGAAGCCACAGCAGCGGGATAAAGTCCAGTGGCCAAGCACTGCCCAGGAAGAGCAAAGCCCAGAATGAGAGACAACGCGGTTGATGCAAAGATCAACATAAAGAAGCTTTCCAGAAACATCTCCTGTATACAAGTAATACTGTTTTTTATATAAAGGAAGGAGAACGGACAGCAGCTCAGAGCTTAAACTCTTAGTGGCCAAGCTGAACAATGACATTCATCAGCTATGGAATTTTAAAGTGGAAATGCTGTTATGCAGAGATTACTTGTGGGAGGTTTTCACTACAGATAGGCCAAAGGATAATTATCAGGAATGTGACAAACAGACACGGACCACCATAAGCTTATTAGTTTAAGATGATCAGCTTATTCAAATACACAATGAGAATACAGCAAAAGGCATGTGGGATGTATTGAAAAGATTGCATGACAGATCCAGTTTAAATAGCAAGTTGTTTCTGCTTAGGAAACTTTCCAAAATGAGGCTTAGCTAAGAGCAGGACATGCAGGAGCATATAAATGCCATGCTGGAAGTGCTACACTTCCTAAAGTCACTTCCTAAAGTCAGTCAGAATACAACTTCAAGAGCACTTGACCTAGTTCACAGTGATATATGTGGTCCACTAAACACACCTACAACTGGAGGCACCAGGTACATGGTGACTTTCATATACGACTATTAAAGATACACAGTCACTTACCTAATGCAATACAAGAGTGAAGTTCTTGACAAATTACAGGTCTATGTAGTAAATACAAGTAACAAGCTTCAGAGGAAGCCTCTCATACTTTGACAATGGAGGTGAATTTACAGGACACAAGTACAAGAGTACCTAAAACTGTCAAATGACAGTGCCATATACTCCAGAGCAAAATGGGGTAGCTGAAAGTAAAAACAGAACTCTGGTGAAATGATCAGATGTATGCTGACAGACTCTGGACTACCACAAAAATATTGGGGCAAGGAACCAATGACAGCACTTATTTGCAGAACAGACCCATGTTTATGCACAAAGAAATTGGCAGACATTTATGTGAACAATATCCTGATTTATTTTGAGCAAGAAGGGTATGAAACAGAAATACTGCAAACCCAAAAGCACAAAATGCGAGAATAATTGAAACTTTTGGAATTGAAGATTCCAAGCTAGTAAAATCTTCTTGGTAACTACCTCAAGCAGATAAACAGCCAAGATACGCCACTAACAACTAACACTCCGTACAGGAGAGAAATAGGGAAATCGTTGTACATTACCACTGCTACAACATCCGACATTGCAGCAGTTATTGGAATTCTGTGCAGAATGTTTTCAATGCCAAGTCAGATGGACTGGAATGCTGTAAAGTGAGTCATTCGCTATCTTAAAGGGACTGTACACTACAAGCTAACGTTACCAGCAAGTGATGAAAGCATCCTAACAGGATATGTGAATGTCGACTGGCCCGGAGACACCAGTGATATAAAATATACTAGTGGCTACTTATTCTTTTAGGAGGTGCTATCAGTTGGACTAGCAGAAAGCAGCTCTCTGTTACACTTTCATCTACTGAAGCACAGTATGTTGCAGCAGCGCAGGCAAGCCAAGAAGTTATATGGCTGATACAACTGTTAACAGACTGTTAAGTGACATTGAGCAGACGGGAGGTGCTCCTACTAAACCTCATGGGGGATCAGGGAAACTACTGGCAGCGGAAGGAGCTGGACCTCTTGGAGCTTGGAGAAGATTTTTATGTTATATTTGAAGGAAAGGTTGGCAGAGAACGAGGTGACATTGCTATGGATGACATTGTGCTGTCTAATGACTGTCTTCCATCAGAGGCCTCTTTTCTTAAACCTCCAAGGGAATGGTCCTTAAAAGGTAATATTTGTGTGACCTTTTAGCCACTTGTTTTCAAAATAAAAGTTTTGTTATGATGAGCACAGTCCATTTTCAGAATCCATGTTCCATAAAGGAGATAAATAAGTTAGGTTTGTAGTTTTAACTTTTAAAGATTTTATACTTCTCTTTACATTGTAGACCACAGTCAAAACTAAAATGTGACTCTCAAACCCTGCACTAGCACCAGTGGTAGCACAAAAGGCTGCAGAGTGCTTCCACAGAGGCCAGCTGCCCTGCTAATAAATGTGGGGGAGAAGGAGGTCATCAATCCTGGTGATGAGTGGGGGGGAGTGTAAAAGTGCATTGCTTAGGGTCTGTGTTAACTGCCCACACAAATTGGGGTACCCTTCCTCTAAACCAGTGGTTCTCAACCTTATTATGCCAAGTACCCTCTAGCGCAGTTGCAACCCAATACCCTGAAAAGGGTGGGTGGGGGGATCGATGACTAATGTTACGGAAATAAGTAGGTTACTGGTCTTAAAGTGCTTTTAGATGCAAGAAAGAGTAATGTTTTACTGTTAAAAAAATATACCAGACCTATCAGAGTGACTCTGTTGGTGCACCCTTGAAGATTGCTGAGTACCCCCTCCCCCTGGGTTGAAAAACAGTGTTCTAAACAACCCAGAGGAAGTCTGAAATCTGGCATTTCCACAATGTCTCCACCAACCAGGGGTACGTTTATGCTCATGCATGCTGACCTGGAGAAACCTATGGGCTACCAACGGTCATGCTGAACATGAGCAGTGGGAGAGCATGGGTAATTGTTCTTGCCTGATTATTGTGCTGTCTAGGGGTAGTTTTGCAGATGGTGTATTACTAAAGCAAGCTAAATAAGTTCCAAACCACTACAACTTGAAATGGAAAGATATGTTTATTGAAATGATTAAGTTATACAATTAATCCAGTGAAAGCAATTTAGAAATTTGAATAACCAATTACCAACCAACAAATCAATTAATGAAGTAAAAAACAATGAATGCACAAAGAAATTGGCAGACATTTATGTGAACAATATCCTGATTTATTTTGAGCAAGAAGGGTATGAAACAGAAATACTGCAAACCCAAAAGCACAAAATGCGAGAATAATTGAAACTTTTGGAATTGAAGATTCCAAGCTAGTAAAATCTTCTTGGTAACTACCTCAAGCAGATAAACAGCCAAGATACGCCACTAACAACTAACACTCCGTACAGGAGAGAAATAGGGAAATCGTTGTACATTACCACTGCTACAACATCCGACATTGCAGCAGTTATTGGAATTCTGTGCAGAATGTTTTCAATGCCAAGTCAGATGGACTGGAATGCTGTAAAGTGAGTCATTCGCTATCTTAAAGGGACTGTACACTACAAGCTAACGTTACCAGCAAGTGATGAAAGCATCCTAACAGGATATGTGAATGTCGACTGGCCCGGAGACACCAGTGATATAAAATATACTAGTGGCTACTTATTCTTTTAGGAGGTGCTATCAGTTGGACTAGCAGAAAGCAGCTCTCTGTTACACTTTCATCTACTGAAGCACAGTATGTTGCAGCAGCGCAGGCAAGCCAAGAAGTTATATGGCTGATACAACTGTTAACAGACTTGGGTCAACCACTGTTGGAACCAATGAAAATCTTTGAAAACAATCAAGCATGCCTTGCACTTGCGCAGATGGAAAGAGCTTGAGAACCATGCACATTGACGTAAAGTTCCACTTTCTGAGGGATCTTCACGAGCAGGGTCTTTTAGAGTTACTTTACTGCCTGACTGAAAGACCCTTGAGGCTTACAAAGAAGATGGGTTTTACAGACTAAGCCTGAGCTGTTAAGAAGGGGTGTTGGATATACAATACTTTGAAACCGCTTCTGCTTGTCTCTGAATGTGATTTGTAACTTTTGCTAGATTTAATGCAATTTACAATTATGACAAGTTATGACACTAGATGGCGATGTAACCAATGCTTAACTGTAGCCTCTCTATGTATTTTTCTGCTGTGTTGTGTTTCCTATATATTCAGCTCCGCTCTATGACTTCTTTTTCCTGTCTGTGATAGCCAGCATGTAAGGAGACATTCTCATACCGCATGCATTATCCAGTTCCTCTTACACCACTAATGTCTATCTGGATTTGACTCTGTTGCACCCAACACTCATATTCTGAAACAGCCCCTCTGTGCATTGCCTCCTGTAAAACAAAAGAAAACGTCGCCCGGGAACTTACCTCTTCCGGGTCCTCTTCTTTGGCTGCTGTGAAGCAGCCTATTAGCACTGGCCATGGATGCTGATAGGCCGCTGGTCTCACTGATAGGCTGCTCGTGGTCACTTGGATGAATCACCCAGAGCCAGCCTATTAGCGTGGCCAGCAGCCGCGCCTATCAGCGTTGGCCCTGCAGGCTGATAGGCTGCTCCGCAGCAGCCGTAGAAGACGACGACGTGAGTTGCCAGGCGGCCTTTTTTTACAAGCGGTGATGTGCAGCGGGGCAGCTCGGGTCGCGCTGCCTCTCTGCTGTATAGTAAAGATAACCCATACATGCGCTGTGGGATTACTGAATGCATACATTTTACAGCAATCCCCATGGATTCACACATAATGGCACCCCCATTGGGACCATTACGCAGTAGAGCAAAAAAACTGCTGAACCAGCTCCAATACAGATGAACATCCCAGATTCCTGGGGCAAGCAGGGGGTAGAGCAGCCCCAGGGGGCTGCACTAAATATTCACTGAAGGTCCTCCCTTATTTTGTTGTAGCGATAACCAAATCAAATGATAATCTTATTTTGTAAAAAAAAACAAAAACATAATGGTTTGTAAAAAAGAAAACAACAATTGAGACTCCAAATGACCTTGGAGCTGTAGACACAGATGGTGCATGGAAATATTATTTGATTTTGATTTTATTATTTTATTATTAGTTTCTGAGGGTTTACAAGTGGCTGTAAAACAGCATGGCAGGATCCTTGAGTCTAAAAGAAACCCCCAGGGCCACCGCTAAACTCACCTTTACCAGCAGCTCCCATGGCACTATCTTGGCCGGAGGCTGCATCCCCCACTTACCTGTATCTGAGGCTCACCCTCGGGTTGGGGGTGGGAGTTTTACCATTGGTGATCTCAAAATGCAAATGCCAGCTCTGCATGGCCTCAGTGGTGGAAATAACTTTTTTTTAATGTAATAGCATTTGGCTCTGTAATTCAGTATAACAAGTAGAATAAGCACAAATGAAACTACCATTTTAATGTGTGTGAGCATCTGTGTTGCTTTGCTCCTTAGGCTTTTGCCCTCCTGGCCTCCAGTCGTGTAACAATAAGAGGTGCTATAGGTCCAAACAACGCTGTGACTTTGTTAATGACTGCAAAGATAATACTGATGAAAATGACTGTGGCACCTCCTGTACATTTGAACTTGGTATGTGTGGATGGAAGAACTCCCTGGCAGATAATTTTGATTGGATTGTAGGAGGAAACTCGTCTCAAACTACAAAGCCTTCAATGGTAGATCACACAATTGGTAATGAACAAGGTACGACTTTAATGTTGTTAAAAGAAAGAGTGTGGTTGTGGAAAAATTAAAAGGGGGGGACTGGAGACCTGCTACAGCATCTATATTTTTCAGCAGGAAAGGAGAGCGTGGCACATGGTACAGCTTTCAGGTCAGCTTCTTTTTGCCCTATTATTGCCATTGCCTGGACTAATGTTTAAATTTAACCTGAGAACATTGCCCTAACTTGATTTGGGCAAAATTCCTTTCCGGCACTGTCTGCCCATTCCTCCATCATGAGCAGTAAGCTACTGCCCCAGCCATAACTTAATGCCTGGTCAACCAATCAGTGTTTAGCAGTCCCTCGGCACTCAGTCGCTACCACTAATGGTTGGTCAGCGCCAAAAAGGTAGGATTTTTTTTATTGCTTAAATCTTAGCACCAGCCCGGGAGCAGGCACCAACAGAATCTATTGGTGACTGCTCCCAGGCTACATTTCCTGACCTGAAGAAGTCTCCAGTCTAACCCCAAATTCACAGATCTGGCAGAAAGCTTGGAAACAAATTGAAATTGAATATTTTTTGTAGCCTACCAATGATTGATAAAAAAAAATACCATATCCTTTAATTTAGAGGCTCCTCCCAAGTGATAAAACTCACCTAAAATCACCAAGATGTTACTTATTTTTGCACTTTGCCTTACTTTTCAGGCCACTTTCTGTATTTAGAAACATCATTGGTTGGACTGCGAGGGGAAAAGGCTCATTTAAAAAGTTCCATATGGAAAGAGTCAGGAAAAAACTGCACATTGATCTTCTGGTACTACATGTCAGCAAAAGCTTTGGGTCAGATACAAGTCCTCATCAAAGTAAGGAAAATGTTATTTTTGTGCCATGTAACATTTTTATTATACATGCAGAGGTTGATTCAGCACCAGGTTTACAAAGTACACATTGGAGTGAAACGTGCACATTCAGTTGCAGAAAAAGGTGCAGTGGTTGCTGAAATTGACCCCTAGAGAGTGAAAACATTTTTTCTTCAAAAGTACCATGTGTAAAAAGTGTATTCAGTAAAAATTGCTATCCACTATCAATTGTCTACCTGGGTTATTTTTCACCTAAATTACACTTGTTACTAGTGATGAGCTAACCTGTACCCGCAAAGTTCGGGTCCATGCCAAACTTTTCAAGTTTGGGTCTACGAGCCCGAACAGGTCTCAGCCAGTCTGTGTTCTGGTTCAGCATTTGGCTGAACCCAGAAAAGTTGGTTGATGAGCTGTTGAGCAGCCCATTAACAACCAGTGGGCATATTGTGAAACATCGGCTCTTTACCCAATGTAATTGCTCAGCCAGTGCTCATTGACCAATTTAATTGCACACCCAGTACAAGACAGCCAGTGGGAATATTTAGATACATCTGCTGTTTGCCCAATTTAATTGCACATCCAGTTCTTGACAGCCGGTGGGCATATTTAAATACAACTGCTCTTTGCCCAATTTAATTGCTCATTCAGTTCCTGCTAGCCAGTGGACATATTTAAATACATCTGATCATTGCTCGTTTACTTGCATTTCCTGGGAGAGCTGCTTATGCACTGTGTCCAAAAATGAAGAAAGCAGCAAATAAGAGGCAGGGACATGGGGGTGGTGCTGTTGCTGCAGCTGTTGGTTGTGGTGATTACATCTGTGATTGCTACACTTTCCTCTGGTGTAAGCAGGCACCAGGGTTTGCAGAATATGCTTTTAGGCCCCAATACCATTGCCAGAACCAAGCCAGAGCCAGAACCAACCCAGAACCAGACCAGACCAAGTTAAGTCATTGATAGATTATATAGCATAAAGTGCTTCAAGTTTCATCAGATTCTCTTCCACCCAGTCTGCTTTTCCTGAAAGTGCAGAGCCCTCCTGCCCCCCCCCCCTTCAAATAAGCAATGCTGTCCCAGCAACACATCATGGATCAGTCACTAATGCTCTATGATGACACTCCTAGCTGGGAATCTGTGCGCCATCCACTGGCCCCTGACCTAGTTGCAGACATAGAGTTCCCAGATGCCCAACAACTTGTGTTGGAGGATGCGGATGTGGACAGAGGACCTTCGAGGGACATCTGCGATGAGGGTGAAATCCATTTGCATGCTGTGCCACCAGTCCCTGAAGCGCAGGAAAAGTGTTAATAATCTCTGCACTACGTGCATAACCAGGCACTTACAAACCAAACACGAACTGCAGTGGCTGAAACACCAGAAAACATGCAAACACCTGGGGCTCTCTCTGCTGCTTCAGTTGTCTCAGCCTCTACCACCACCTCCCCAACAACAAGCCCATCTCTCTCTTTCCTCCTCTTCCAGTCAGCACAGCACCTGCACCAACAATTTGAGCACAGCCATGGGGAAATGGCAGCAGGCTGAGGTCCCTGGGGGAGGGAATGCATCGGGAATGGATCAGCCCGGGAATCTGATATCTACCTGGTCCACTTTAAGATGAACCAGGTGTGGATCCCACAGAACTTTACTGTGACAATGCCTGAGTGAGTGGTTAAAGTGTTGGCTTCCTCCACATGCTCTTCAATTTACAGCGCCACATCCTCCTCCTCCCACCTGGACCTTATTTTATTGTATTTGTTATTTTTTTGTTTATGTATTACATTTTTGGGGTCTGTTTAATGTTTTTTTTTAAGTACTTTGCCTACTTCATTTTGTGCAGGGCAATGGACCCTGGTCTTATCCCCAATTTGCAGCCCTCTACCCCGTACTACCCCCATTTTACAGCCATTTTGGGGGTCCCTATTGACTTCAATGGGGTTTGGGGTCGAGCAATTTCTGCAAGTAGGTTGAAACCGAACTTCAGTGGACTTGCTCATCACTACTTGCACCAAAGTTTATCTTTTGCACTTGCTGCTGAATCAAACCCACAATGCTAGACTCTGCATTAAAAAAAAACCTCTGGTCTAACAAAAAGACACATTTTAAATCTTCAAACATGTCCTATTAACATTTTGACTTGACCAGTCAAAGACTTAATACACACCACAATACATCACATGAGGAAATCATCATAAGATTCAGCTCAGATTCAGTTCAGTGCACCATATAAAGGTATTTCAAAGCAGTGTGACCACCACCTATATGTGCTTACCAGAACACCTATTAAAAAAAACTTTAATCTATTTTTTAGGGTGTGGGTAGGTCCTTTAAAACCTACTCTATGTTATCTGGCCATCTGAGCCCCCTGCTTGATATCGCTGGCTCTTTGGTCTTGTCCATTTTATACTTGGACATGGAACAACAACCATTATGTAACAAATGGGTGTTGTTCCCTGTGTGGGGCGGGCCTGACTTCCAGCCCCACCCCCCCGCCCAGTAATGCATGTGAAATCTACATATCTTACCTTTTAAATCACTCCCCCAATAAATTTGAGCCTGGCAATTGGTCAGTCATGGTATCCCTCTTGGATAACCTTCTATGTCATTGTTCTCCAGCCCTCTCATGGAGAGCCACTAACAGCTTATGTTTTGCAGCTCTTCACCTAGGTGCACTGGTGAAGTAATTAAGACAGCAGCAGAGCTATAGAACTAGCCGGTTGAGGGTAGAGGGTTGGGGATCACTGCTCAATGTGCTTTGAGGGAGGTAAGAATATTTTTTTTTATTACTTGCCCACAAAAGCACTTTTATTATACTATTTCTTGATATTAGAGAACAGGTTAACAACTGATAAATATATGTCTGCCTTCACTTCTAGTATAAATTTGCCAACGTTGAATTCTCATATCCCAGAGCATATTTACTTTTTGTAATAATGTTTGAGCCCAGCACAATTGATTGTCTTTTTATGACAGGAGCTATAGCTAAAACACATTACGGCTGAGAAGAACTAGATTTGCTATCTACTGATTAAATTAGAAAGTAATTGTGCCAGTTTCCTAAGTGTCCTATGTCGCCTTAACACAACTAAAAAAACACTTACTGGAGAATTGAGCTTTATTGGTCAATATTAAAGGTGATTTTTCTGTATCTAGCAAATCTTTCTAGAGGTAGTTGCCTTATAATTTGACTCTCCTGGGCACATGAGCGATGTTAATCGATATCTGAGTCGAGTAACTCCATTCTAAGTGTTCAAAAAGGAACTTTTTTAAAGTTTCACAACTGAGGTGGCAATTATAGCAGTCTTCAAGTGATAGAAAAATCTATAAAGAGCTAAAAAAGCTTTGAGCACTTGAAGCTAAGCACTGATGATTATAGGCTTTAGGTTACTTTCAGTTTTATGGACATTTTAAAACACAGAAGTGGTATTCTCTTGTTATAATGCATCTCTGGAAGGAGGACTGTTGGAATCAGATGTCCAAGTGACCCCAATGACTTGATAGATGTCATGTAAAAGGAGATCTGTTGCAAAAAAATTATCAAATATTAACACCTTCACAGTTGCAGTAAATTGAAAAACCCCTCTCAAAGTCATTTTTTAGCAGATCTTGAATCGGCACATAACTCGATTTCTAAAATTCAGAAACAGACCACAGAAACAGGCTACATTTAGTAAGGCAAATCAGAATCTCTGAGAGAAATTATAGGAACAGAGATTGACTACATGTGCGCTGACAGCACCACCTCAGTTTTTGTTCTTAGCGGTCACACACAGGTCAGTGAAGGGTAACATTAAACCATTCACAGCTGATATTGGCTTCACGTTGCAAAAACCTGGCAATAGCAATGTATCTTTCTAGGACAGGATTGCTGCAGTGTGTGATTAACTGCTTGCCTGAAGAATGCAACAGGTTATAGGGTAAGGTCAAATATTACTGTGTCTGGAGCCATGATGGTTGTCTAAAATGTTGATTCATTTCTGTAATTTCTTAACCATCTAAGCTGACTAAAGAGACTAAAGGAGACACAGCTCCTACTAATTAGTAGAACCCTTCCCATGCACAAATGACCTCTTCACATCTTAAACTGAATGCTGTAAGTAACCTCCTAGATCAGTGTTTCAAGTGCTCAAGTATCCCCAATAAGCCATGGTTTGCAAATCTCCGCACAGATGCTTAGGTGAAGTAGTTAGTGCTTCAGAAGAGCTATAGAGTTGCCTGTGTGGAGATCGAAAAATATGGCCTGTTGGGGGTACTTAAAGAGAGGATTGAGTAACACTGTCCTAGATGACAAGATTAGGGGGTGTCGGGCCCAAGCCAATTATACCCCTGGGCACTAAGGGCAGTTTGGGATTTTCTTGGTTTGGGAATCGCCACTGGGGGGAGTCAGCACTAAGCCAGCCAGTTGATTCTTCCCTTGAGGGATTAGCAATGGTCACTGGCTGAGAACATGTGAACAGTGTCACAGGCTTGGAACAGGTAAGCAGAGTAGCAGGCTGGGAACAGATGAGTGGGGTCACATGCTGGGAACAGGTGAGCAATGTAGTAGGCTGGGAACATATACACGCAAGACAACCCGGTCTTCAACCCCAGAAAGGCAAGCTAATAACTACCTGGGGTGTGGGAGGTCCGGTAGTTGACAAAGAGCCTGTTACTAACCCATGTCTTCAGCAGAACTCTCAGTGGTGGAGGGTACACTAGGCCCCAGGCAGTCCTGTGGTGATCAAGGACAGAAAGGGTAAAAAAGGACAGATGGTACATAACAAAACAAACAGACTTAAGGTACAGCAGGGATCGGTATACAGGAGCTAGCAAGTAGGCTGAAGGGTGGCTTAAACATAGGACAGACAATGGAGGGTCGTGGCTCCAGTACAGACAATGGATGATCTAGGCACCAGTTCAGACAGTTGATTACAGACATCCGAGGGCCTGGGCCCCAGTAAAAATTAAAAAGGGCATGGACCACAATACAGACTACAAAGGGCTTATGAGGGGCCTGAGCCCCAGGACAAAAGGCTTGGGGACATACGTCACAGAGGGTTGGAGAGGATGTGCACTCAGACAAAGAGATGCAATGGCCCAGCCGAAAAATGGGGGCTACATTTATAGGAAAGAAACATCTGAGAGTGCTGAAAGCACAAAGACCCAGGGGTAAGCCACACAAACAAAACAGACATACACAAACACAGCAGCAGGGGGCTCAACAGGGAGAGCAGTGGCCGTCACAGGGGGCTATACTATTTGCTTTGAAAATAATCTGTCATTTTAATTGCATTATACTATGGTGGTAGGTTGCAGGAGATGATTTATTTCTCTTTTGGGCCTAGGTGCAGTAATTTAAGACAGTTTGTGAACTGTTTATGGACTTCTGTGGTGAAAGTGCAGTGCATAAGTGGACAAATGGCGCCATTGCATTCGATGGGAAGTCGGAATGCCAAGGGAGGGGAAATAAAGCTGCCAATTTGTTTAATTTTCTGAAACAACTAAAATTTGCCCTTCCTTCAATTAAATTTAAAGTTTGTTGCTTACGTCAAAATTCAGGTGTGGCAACTGATCCTGAAAGAGAGTTTACATAAAGCCCAACAGATGCCGCAGGCGGGCCCCAAGAAAATATCTATATAGAAAGTTTGCAGCATATATACAATATAAGTACAGACATTCCTCCTACTGGGAGTTAAAAATAAAATGTGGCATCTGTGTAGATTAAAAAAGAAAGCTAAATCTGCAAATAAAAAAAAAAAGAATTTAAGTAACTTGCCATCTGCTAAGTGTGTTGTGCTACATAGTTCAGAAACTTTTATACAATTTCTCAGACCGGCCTTTTTCTAACAGAAGCAAAGAACACATATTTCATGTCAAAAATGCAAAATGAGTAACCAAGTAAAAAGTTAAATAAATGTCTCCATTGAATAAGGGCTCCACTCTGCAGCCAAATAATAACAAATATGCAGGACTGAGTTGAGTGTCTCTTAAAACTAAAAAGAAACCTTGGCTTTCTTTGGCATTCCAGACATTTCTGTTGGTTTGAGTTTCTCTGGTTTAACTTTGACATGTTGGCTCTTATATCAGTGTGTAAACGGTTTGTGTTGAGTGTGAAAAAATGACACTGTGAAATAATACATAGAGAACATATACAATAATTTCTATGTAAAAATCTTCAGGAAAAAAGAAGTCACAGAAGTGAAAGACATATGTAGGTATAACATAAATACTCACCTTAAAGTGATACAGTAGGCAAAGGTAATTGTTACACCATTGTGTCAGGCTACATTTGGCACTGTCCTAAACTGTTTTCTGTTTTTAAAATGAAGAAGAAATGGCCAAGGTATCAGAGTTTACAGTTTCACCCCATGTTTACTGAAAAAACTGGGCGTGGCCCTTGTATCTGTGATGCTGTTCTGCTCTCCAGCAATCCAGTCCCGCTCTGCTGAGCTGATTGGGGGACAGGATGAAAACGAGAATTTCATTGGCTGAACCTGTAAACCCCGATATCTCGACCATTTCTGCTTCAATTTAAAAACAGAAAACAGTTTAGGACAGTGCCAAATGTAGCCTGGCACAATGGTGTAACAGTTTCCTTTGCCTGCAGTATCAGTAATTCATAGTGGATTTGTCCAGATCTTCAAAGGCACAACCCAGGCAATGGAAATAATAAGGCAGCAAGGAGCTCGCCTGAAGCCTGTCCCATGTGACTCTCCTACATTTCCTTTTGCATGATGTAGATGATATAGCAGGTCTATAAGATTCACTCCTCCTTTCAAAAATTCCTCCACAACCTCACATAATTGTGGTCAAGTGGCTGCTGGTTCTTGGCGCTTCCAGCATGAGGAAGCTTGGCAAGCCACAGTGGTTGCACTGCTGGCTTCGACCACAGCAGGAAGGATTCAAATGCTCATGAGACAGCATCCAACCATACTGCCTGTCACGAGCCATGCATGTGAATGGAAGCAAAGCCAGTGGCCTCACTTAGAAAATATAGGGTATTCTATTAGAATCAGAAATTTCAAAATGCTTTTACATGGTAGATTTTACACTGCCCCTACAGAGGCCACTAAGAAGCAGTGGCTTGCTGTCTTATTTTATTTTTATCTTCAATGTGGGATTGCTTGTAATGGGCCACCTAAGGCACAGTGTGCCCTGTAACCTGCCTGGGTATGCCTGGTGTTGATGCTACTCATGCAGCATGATACAAGGGGCCACCTAAGACACCGTGAGCCTGGGCACCAGCCTGGGTATGCGTAGTGCTGATGCTACCCATGCAACATGATACAATGGGCCACCTAACGTACCATGTGCCCTGACACCTGCCTGGGTATGCCTGGCGCTGATGCCCTCCATGCAACATGATACAACATATTAATGCCAGCCACCAGAAAGGAACTGAAAACCCAGTATAGGTATAACAACTGGTGTTGGGCCTGAACGGGGCCTGACTGCCAGATATAATAACTCCAACCACCACAATGTGTGAACTGATACAGGTGCCCCTGGGGCCCCAGTTCACAAACCGATAAGAAAAAAAATACAGTTTAAAAAAGAAGCTGCCTTAACTAACTTCATCTGCCCCCCAACCGGACAGCGTCCTTTCTGTGGGTCCACCAGACCAGGGGCTCCCTTCTGGTCCAGCGGCCCCTGATCTCTTCCTGGCAGAGAACTGCCATTGCAGCCAACCCACTGGCATCTGTAGTCCTCCACCAAGCTAATGCTGGGCTGCCAGTGCAGTGAGGCTTTTATACTATAGAGGAGGTACCAGGGAATCTCCCTCCATGCCCCTCCAGTGATTTCATTAGTCACATGGGGGATTCCACAGAGGATCCTCCTCTGCAGTATAAAAGCCTTCCTGTCTCAGTGTCCTTGTATTCGCTTGGCAGAATGCCAAGGAAGGAGGATGGGAGACATGTGTCCCCCCTTACTACAGATGCCGTCCGGATTAGCTGAAATAGCAGCTCCCCACCAGCTGCGTAACGGATGGAGCCCCCTGTTGAAAGGACACCGCCAGGCTGGGGATAAATTAGGGAAGGGACCACCTATGTCAGTTCACAATGTAGTGATGGCTGACATACCATCTGCTTCCATTGGGGGCAAGCTACAGTAGCTTTAGCCCTGACCTGAAGTCCATCACTAATAACAACATACCGTTGATAAGAATTAGGTGTTCTCAATAATTCTAACAAACAAAGCAGTATTTATTAATTAATACATTATTAGAAAAGTCCATAATGTCCACTATGGAAAGATTAACTCAAATATAGTTAGCCTATAAATTGGTATCATTTATGACTTCACCTTACTAGGGACCAAAACATACAATCAAATTTTGTATCCCATAAACTTGAATGGTTTCAGATGTTTCAGCTAAACTTGATTCAGAGCTGGAGTCATGTCGATTAGAATTGGTAAAACTCGCTATCCATTTCTATATACAGGTAATTTATTTTAGATTAAGCATTTCATTTTGTTTGCATATTAGGCTCGATTCAGAGACACATTCGTCTGCACTTCCGTAGCCGCCTGTGAAAGTTTTTGTGGGTGTTTGTAATTTTTTGCTTTTTTCGTTCATTTTTCATTCGTACGAACGTTCGGGCAAATGCGTATATGCGCTTTCGATGAACGAAAGCAAATCTGAACATTTCCGTCATTTCGGGTCATTTTCCAAACCAAATCTGATATTTTTCGTTCGTTCAGATAACTTACGTTATTGCTATGGGCTTGCGTCTCATTCAGAGAGCTGATTGCCGACGGACCACCACCCTATAAACCCATTTCCTTTGCGATCCCCTTACGGGACCATTTTGACCTTGAGACTAGCAGCTATGGACGACTCTAGTGCATTTGAGGAGCATGAGGATCTGCAGCTCATGGGCATTGAAATTGTCCAGAGGGCTGAGACCAGATTGCACCGGCGGCAACGCATGCACATCGATGGCATGCATGACGTTGAGCTGTTCGAGCGCACCAGACTTAATAGCGCTTCCCTCCATAAATTGTATAGTGAGCTGCGGCCATGGTTAGCCCGCACCACAAGGAAGGGGCAAGAAATTTCAGGTATGACCAAGATGCTTGGCTGCCTGCAATTGCAACGGCTCGTTCCAGAGGCTTGGTGCCCTCTCCGTAGGGATCTCCCAGCCTATGCTGAGCCGCGCGCTATCCAAGTTTTTGGAAGGCAGGGCTACCATTATTTGTTTTCCTGACGACATGGTAGCCAGAAACACTATTAAGCTGGCATTTTATAACATCGCCGACATGGCCAACGTCATGGGTGCAATTGACTGTACCCACGTTGCCCTGGTCCCTCCAGCAGTTGACGAGTATATCTACAGGCAGGTTCAATCAGTCCTTTTTTTTTTTTTGGTTTTAATGTCCGAAAAAATTCCAAAAGACCCTCCTTGTAAAATGTCCCTTCTTAGAATTAGTCCCTCCTTGTAATTAATCCCTCCTTGTAAGTTATCCATCCTTGCAAATACTTCCCTTATTTTAATTATTCCCTCCGTGTAATTTATCCCTCCTTTTAATTTATCCCTCCTTTTACATAATCACTCCTTGCAATTAATCCCTCCTTGGATTTTTCCTACTTGTAAATATTCCCTCCTTGGAAGTAATCCCTCCTTGGAATTATTTACTACTTTCAATTATTCCCTCCTTGTAATTATTCCCTCCTTGTAATTTATCCCTCCTTGTAAGTTAGCCCACATTGTAATGTATCCCTCCTTTTAAGTATCTGTATGTATCTCTCCTTTTAAAGAGTCCCTGTGGAACCATGGACCGTATTTAGTTGCATATAAATGTCACATGTGTTCACCAAGGAAAAATTTTAATGTGTACCTGAAATAGACCCGGGAAAGTTAATCTTTCCTTTTTCAAACATACATATTGTTTTTTTGCAAGACAAAATACTTATGTACTTGTTTATTGCTATTTTAATTGGGCCACAGCATTTGCTTAGGGTGTGATTAGTTAGTGTTCCCCTAGTTTTTGTCCCCTTTATAATGTTTTTGTTGTTTTTTTACGTTTTTTTTACACTTGCTGAGTAGAGGAGAGCGGGATAAAGTGCAGGGGGCGGGTTAGAGCTGGTTTGTACTCACACAAAGCAGCTACAGGATCCTGAAAAGTTAAGACATCCAAGAATGCTGAGCAGCACAGTACTAAACCAATACCTGTTAGCAGTCTGGCTGATTGGCCCTCATCCGCCATCTTGGATGTTTAATTTTTTCCCACATCTATTTGATGTTTTTTTATTTTTTTCAGGGCCTGTACACTATGTATGCTCATGCTGTGTAGCAAATGTGACCTAGGCTCTTAGTAATGTTGATGGCCCGTTTAGGGGATTCCATTTATTGAGAAATGTGTAATTTATGTTTTTTATAATACATTTTGGCAGGTGATTCCGGCTACCCACTCCTTCCGTGGTTGTTGACGCCCGTCCTCCAGCCCCATAATGCAGCCGAGGAGGCATATAATAGGGCGCACAGGAAGACCAGAGCTGTGGTGGAGAGGGCGTTTGGCCTGTTGAAGACCCGCTTCCGATGCTTGGACCATACCGGGGGAGCACTTCAGTATGACCCCAAAAAGGTCATAGATATTATAATGGCCTGTGCAGTGTTGCATAATTTTGCTATATTGCAGCGTGTCCCCCGGTATGTGGATGTGCCCCCCTCTCCACCCACCGATGACCCAGACGAGGACTATCATGGCCCATCGAGTGCGTCTGCCAAAGCAGTGCGGTCTAATTTAATTGAGACATATTTTGCTTAATGTGGTGTTCCTTTGTTTGTTTTGTCCCTTTATTCTTGGATAATTGTGTTTTTGGACCTTTGTGTTTGTATGTTTGTTTGTTACTTTTACAAACAGTAAAGAACTAATTTAAAAGAACCTCACACATGATATTCTTTTTTGTTTTTTGGGATGTTCCAAATGTGTTACTGCCTACTTTAACTCATCTTTATTCCCCCAAAACTTAAAGGCATAAACTTAGTCCACAACAGGTTAATTACAATTTTATAGTTTATTTCAGACGCAAACATTGGAGTTGATGGTCACTCCCATAGTTGCATAAAATACATGGGCAAAACAGAAATGAAAGTTTAGCAAAATCAGGCCACATAGCAATTGGCCAGAGGAAGGAGTTTTAAAGTAAGGCACTCCTGTGCAAAGTTTAGGACAAATTAAAATTTTAGAAACATAGGTGACAAGCATTGCCATGTCCACATTGGGCAGCAAACAAATAGGCCCACAGACACACCCTCTCCTGCTTGGCCACATTTGCTACAGACACAGGTGTAAAGCAGCCAAACCTATGCCACATCTACACCTATTACTCAGTGTGACACCCAAACAAGAACCCCCAGCCCCAATCCAAGTCCAGTTCAATTTCAGCCAGGGGTCAAGGTAGTAGTTTGCCAGCCCAGAATGTGCCCCAATCATGCCTACAAACAAGAGGAGCCAGAACCAATGTCATTTGCCACAAGCATGCAGAGCAACAGCTTGAGTGGCAGGTTCATTGAGGCTTCACCTCCAGCATTGGCAAGTGGGCTACCTCAGCACTCTAATGAGCTATATGGGCGCAAATCCAAAGCAAACAAGCAAAGCCATACCCAAAGGGTATATTGGTAGGGCTCACCAGACAGGTCAATACAGTGGGGATGTAGATCAAAGATGTGGAGCAGATACAGGCCAAATAGGCCTTAAAATGGGGGATGCCCATAAAACCCAGGTTGGGGCCCTTGGAGGTGGGCCCTCAACTGGGCCTGTGTGGCATTCAGAATCTGCAACTGTTCCAACATGTTTCAATTAGAAGTTCGAAATTCAGCCATCATAGCACTGAGATTGTTAGTTAAGGTGGCCATGTGGCTGTTGCTATTTCGAACTTCCTCAAGCATGGTACTGTAATAATTGGATAAGGTGGCCATGTGGCTGTTGTTGGACCTAAATTCAGTCAGCATGGAGTTTAAGGTGTTGTTTAATGTTTCTAATTGGCCATGAAGATGTTCGTGGTTTCGTTGATTTTGGAGGCGAAATAGCCGCCTCTCATGGTGCCATGCTGACTCCATCATCGGCGCGCCCCTCCCCTGGGCAACTGGGCGACATAGTCGACTACGCCTCCCAATTCCCCGGGTTGGGGGGCGTGCAGATGATGTGCCTCTAGGTCCACCAACAGCCACAGGTCTGCTTGCCAAATCCTCAGCAGCAGAGCTAACACTGGGGACTGTCGGCTCAGTCTCTGCATGCTGCCCACGATGGGCTGGCAGCATGCAGCCAGCTTCACTCTGCTGCTGAGCATTTGGTGTCGAAACATGTTGGGACAGTTGCAGATTCTGTCCCAGGGGGAGCTGTTCTGAAGGTTCAATGAAGGCTCCATCTTCCTCCAGCTCCTGGATTTCCTCCATCAGTGTGTGGGTCTGTTGGGACATGTAAAAAAAAAGGTTCAGTTTAGGGAATACATATGTAATTCCGCAAAAAGAAACATGGCAAGGCACATGCATAAACAAAATCATAAAAAGACACTTACCATATATATCGGCCAGCTTCACTCTGCTGCTGAGCATTTGGTGTCGAAACATGTCGGGACAGTTGCAGATTCTGTCCCAGGGGGAGCTGTTCTGAAGGTTCAATGAAGGCTCCATCTTCCTCCAGCTCCTGGATTTCCTCCATCAGTGTGTGGGTCTGTTGGGACATGTAAAAAAAAAAGGTTCAGTTTAGGGAATACATATGTAATTCCGCAAAAAGAAACATGGCAAGGCACATGCAAAAGCAACATCATAAAAAGACACTCACCGTATATATTGGATCCTGGGTCCGAGGCAGCACGGAAGTAGACGGCATGGTAAAACTGGCAGAGGATTCCCCACTAGCTGAGAGATGATGCTGGGCTGCATTGGGGAAAAGAAGGCATGTTAACACACAACTAGGCATTGGTGATGCGTATTAACACATATGGTTCACTAAAACACGGGCCCATGCATGAATGGCAACTCCCCCAACAGAACAAGTTAAACTTGACTATGAATGTCATTATCTGTTAGATGTATTAGTCAACAAGTACATACACATTGCTCTCCCTAACCAAAATAAACATGCATGTACTGGCTGTTCTGAGGCTTCACACATCCCTTAAAGGCCATTATGGGACCACACACAGCTTGCAAATAGCATTTGCCATTAGACTCTAAATACATAACAGCCAGTCCTTTGGTAATCTCAATAGTGTTCCTCAAGACTCTCCAAAATAATCTATGAGGAAGTAAAAAAACAAATAATGGGTCGCCACACATAACACACCCTGTTTAAATTGTTACCTCCACTACAAGGCACACCCTAGGGGCATGTGTTAATATATGGGTTTGTGCGTAATTTTACACGTAGATCACATTTCACATACACAGTAACATTACTAACCGGCAGGAAAAGTAGGGATGTCCGTGTCCTGTCGGGCCGAGTGTCCCTCTAAGGCCACAGGATGTAGCAGGCCCAGCACCATCTCCTCAGCTCGGGTAAATTGCAGTTTGGTGGAGAATCCGCCGCCAGGTTGTAAGCTGAAAAAGAGAGTTGCACACATTTAGATAAATGTCTCCAATTCAAGACGAAGCCAAATCCACAAAGTATATATGTACCTGTAATTACGCCGTTTATTTTCTTTCTTCCGTGCTGCATACTTTAGGTCCGATATTTTCCTTTGTATCTGCTCCACATCTTTGAGCTCTTCCCCCGCTGCATTGACCTGTCTGGTGAGCTCCTCCAAAATCTCGGCTTTGCGCTGCTTGCTTGTAGCTTTGGATCTGCGCCCCTATAGCTCATCATAATACAAGGTGAGGCCACTAGCCAATGCCAGAGTTTGGGCCTCACCAAACCTGCCACTCAAGTGGCCTCGGCGCAATGTGCGCCCTATTGCTAGAATGCAGCAAATGGGGGGACATTCTGGGCTGGCTGTGTTGGGGAGAAATGTAGGACAGGTGGCTGGCTTCTGATTGGACTGGACTTGAATATGGACTTGGGGTTCTTGGCTGGGTGGCCACTGAACTAGCAGGCGTAGCTGTGGCATATTCAACCTGCCTTTCCACTTGTGCCGGTGCCAAATGAGGGCGAGGAGGAGAAGGTGTGGTGGATGATGTTGGGCTTCTTGGCCTGTGCCTCTGTGGCCCCTTCACACTTTCATGGCCCTGGGAGGTTGATGCACGTGGGTGGGGTGATGGTGAACTGTGGCTGCTGGGGCTTCGGGCCCGGTGTCTTGGCCTCTTTGCATGTGAGCTTTTCTCAAGTGGGTGGGGTGATGGTGAACTGTGGCTGCTGGGGCTTCGGGCCCGGTGTCTTGGCCTCTTTGCATGTGAGCTTTTCCCACGTAGGTGGGGTGATGGGGAACTGTGGCTGCTGGGGCTTCGGGCCCGGTGTCTTGGCCTCTTTGCATGTGAGATTTTCCCACGTGGGTGGGGTGATGTTGAGCTCTGGCTGCTGGCGCTTCGGGCCCCAGTATTTTTTTGTCGCTAACCCCATTACCTACAGTGTTATTATCAATAACAGCTAAGGCACTCTTTATCCCTTTCAGTGCCAAGCATGTAGATTCTACGTGCTTGCTTCCACTCCACTTAAGTGGCAAGCACATAGAATCTACGTGCCTGACTTTCCCCCTGCTAGTTAAAAAAATAAAAATAAAAAATACTCACCTGATCCCTCGTTGGATCTGGCCGGGTCTCCTCTTTAATTTGGTGCCATCCAATCCCCAGTGGGGGGTTGGATGGCTCCAGGAGAGCCCCCAGAACAGGCCCCCCCGCTTCGGCAGCAGCAGCTGCTAACTGTAAAAAAAATTAAAAATGACATTTGCTTACCTGAGGCCGCGCTGTCTCCCGACGGGTGTCCTCTTCACTGAGGGGGCCTCCGATCGCCCCCCCAGCCTCTTCCGTGGCGAGGAAAGGGCAGAAATTGCCCTCCCCCCCACTCCCTGGAACGTGTCAGCTAGCCACGCCCCCTGGGGGTGGGGCCGGGTGACATCTTTGTGATATCACTAGCAGCCCTCTTAATGCCGGCACCCGACACAGAGACTCAGTCTGCTCGGGTGCCTGGAGGAGAGCAGATGGGGAGGAGGAGAGGGCTGTGACCCCCCCCTTCCCAGACTCTCTCTTCCAAACACCCGAGCAGACTGTCATCGCAGATCGCCAGGGGACACAGGATCGGAGGTGAGTAAAGTAAAAAAAAAAAAAATAAATAAAGATCATTTTTTTCTTATATGTCTGTGTCTTTTTATTTAACATTTTATAGGGGATATTCCAAATGTAAAGGGTTGTTTTGGTTGAAAAATTACAAGGTGCGCATTTTGTCTGCAGAGCTGAAATTTTCAAGTAAAATTACTGTTATGCGCATGCTTTACTTTGGGGTGTTTGCCAACTCTTCCTTTGACAGTACCTATGCATGTTTTTGAGATTTTACTTGTTTTTTCTTGTTTGCATATAGTTTTTTTAGGAAAATGTGGCTTGATTCTTCCTTTTTATTCATTTTTAGGGAAACTTTGTGCAACCAAAGAATACATTGAGGGATTACTTCCAGAAAACTAAGCCCACATAAACAAGCTTGGTACGCCTAGAAAGCTTGAGGTGTGTACTTCCTGAAAATATATAGTTTGTGGGGGGTATTTTAAATTTAAATGGTTGTTTTTAGGGAAAAACTGCAAAGTGCGCATAGCGCATAGCACAGTTGGATTTTATCTGAAAATCTCCTAAAGCTCTGTTTCAGTTTGGGGGAGTCTCCTGGGCAGGAAAGGGTGTCTATCAATACATATGTGGTACCGCTGTGACTGGGAGAAATTAGGGTTTCGCACGCAATAAAATTTTATTGACAAACATATTTTTTATTACAAAAAACACTACAAATTGCAAAAAATAGATTTTTTTTTATTTTTTTTGCACATATTTCACCAAAAAGTATTGAGAATACACTAAAAAAGGCCAAACAAGACATTTCATGTTGAAGCCCAGAAATCCCTGGAAATCACAGTTGAACATGTGTAGTGCAAAATAGTGAAACATGGTCTGGCAACAGAGGGCGACAAAAGCTGCAGGTAGGCTGGCAGCGAAAGGGCTATAACCTGGTCAAGGTAAAGCAAATGGCCATGTACACTAGAGTCATACAACTTATATTTGTAGAATATATTAACTCAAATTTGTATGCACTGTATACTTAATTAATTTAGGATAGCCATCAGGAGATTCTGCAATCTCTGCCACCATTGCAAACAGATTAGGTTCCTTAGTAACACATATACATCATCTGAATTATAATGTAATTAAAAATAAAATTTGAATTATAAAAGACTTTAATACAGGATCTAGTAAAAAGATAAAATCACCATCACAGATAGAAGCAAAGCATGCCGCTGCTTTCCTTGCTGAAAAAGAACTACCTTGGTGGTATGCAAATGACAAAGGCTTAATGAGATTTTGTTACTTAATCTATCAGATAAGTTTTAAACTTTTTTAAACTCGGAAGAGTTTGATTGTAGTTGTATTTAGGAGAACCCCCTAATGTTTTTCTTTGGAAACCTATTCATTAAACTGTAGAAGGATTAATGGCAGAAATTTAGAGCTCTCAGATGTGGTTTGCAGGTTAAAAAGACTTAAGACTTAAATTTGTGAATCAATCTGTATGATATTGGTGTGCTGCTTGAAATTTAGGCATGTGGTATAATTTCATATTGAACCAGATATGATGTCTGCCAAAGTACTGTCATATGGGGTATGATTATACCCTGCAGTTATGGGCCCAAATCATAAAGTAGGTTGATCCTGTCTAGAATTCAACCTGTTTATTACCTGCCATTGGCTGATTGGTAAATAATTGTATAGCCAAAGCACAAAAGAGACC
Organism: Gastrophryne carolinensis; assembly: GCA_027917425.1. Taxonomy (NCBI): domain Eukaryota; kingdom Metazoa; phylum Chordata; class Amphibia; order Anura; family Microhylidae; genus Gastrophryne; species Gastrophryne carolinensis. The sequence goes on along the minus strand of CM051239.1, from coordinate 43,864,464 downwards.
AAAATGCCACTTGATCAAGGATACAAGGGAAAGAGGGTTCTTAGTGGTCCGACTGAGATCAATTAGCGGCTACCTAAACAAGAATGTTCCATATAGGGAGGTGCACATTGTTCTCAATATGAGCTTTCCAAACACAGGTCATGCCCACTCATGATGAGCAGCGCAGTGGTGCATAATACATCAGTCTTGTGCCCATTCTGATATGAGGTCTTTGGGAAAGTCTACGTATGGTGCACTTATGGTTCAGTCGGCACAGAACTATTTTCAACAGAAATAAAAAGTGGTTTCTAATATAGTCAGAAGAATCATTTTCAGCCTAGATCTGCATTATCCCCTCACAGCCTAATGATAAGTATTAAGGTAGTCATTAACCTAATGATGCACCAGTATGTGAAAAACAACTAATGATACTGTTTTCACATTACTTTTATATTTTTAATTCAACTTTTTTTCTGAAGCTTTTCAAACAACCCAGAAACTCCTTAGATACCCCAAATATAGTTTGAAACACCTTCCATGCCGACATGTGCTGTAAAAGTGTGTTTTCAGGAAGCTTTCATAATTTGTCTAAGCAAAATCCGCCACAGCAGATTGCCGGAATTCTGGCAACGATGTGCGGCAAAAATCCTACCGAAAGTCAATGACCACTGGTGTTCGCCACTGCAATCTGAGCTCCATGAGCCGTGGTTTTACCCTCTCCCTTTACACACACGGTGAATGCAGGGAAGGCAAAAGTTGCATGTAGTTGCGAATGTTGTAAATCAGGTCAAAATTCTCGGTTTAGCATTAAATTATTGTGTTCTATTTTTAGACAGAGATGGACCCTGTGAAGATATGGGGTGAATCAGAGAACCAAGATGGCAAGTGGAACAAAGTGGAGATTCACCTTGGGAAGCTTAGAAATTTTCAAGTTATTTTTGAAGGCGTTCGAACAAGAGATTTTGGGGGAGGAGCAGCCATTGATGACATTCAATTTGCCAATTGTTCCACAGGTAAGTGGGTAATAAAGTGGACTTTGCACTTAAAGTGCAGTGGCCATGTGGGTTGCTGGTCTGTGACATTGTAACCCACTCCATCCCGACACTAGTAAGCCCCTTAGTTAAAGAGACATCCACCCCTGCTGACATCACTAAGCCCAATTTTAGTAGTTAAAAAACAAAAGAACAAATTCACGAAAACCCAGCAAGGGGCATCAGTTTACAACTGTGCTTCTGCCTTCTGAACTGCCAAAAGCCCATTGCTTAGTCAGTCAATTAGTGTAGCAGCAGAGGTTGAATGTCTAAAGGGATCTGTGTCTAGGGATATGTGTCTAGTGCTAGCCCTGCTGTCTCCATGCAACTAATTGCGACCCTTATCAGCTGATGAGTCCTCGAAACGACGCCCCCCTCAGTGGGGCACTAGGTATGCTATGCATTCCAAATAAGGTCTTTCCTGAGTTGAGGCTGTTTACATAAAGGCTATTGTTACTGACCAGACCTGGGCGACCATATGTAAAATGATATGAATAATTCACAGACAGGAAATCAGAGGGCATTACTGTGAAATTACATCTACTGTATTTTTTCTCACACTTACCTTTTTTCTCAAAACTTCGTCTTACAAGAGACCAAGAAATGGCTGCACTCTGTTTGGCTCCAGACCTAAACTAAAAGAGCATATGGGCTGGTAAGGGCCAGATGCCAGGCTGGTAGCCCAATGCGGATTGTCGGACACTTTTTTTCTTTTTAACATTAAAAAGGGGGAAAATTGGCCAAATCATTCAACCACTTTTTCCCCTGTAGTTTTTGAAACATTCAATTGCATTCGATTAGGGAGCATTTTGGCTCATGACTAGTAATGAGCGAGCTGGCTGAAATTCAGGTTCGTCGAGATTGTCCGAACTTGCCGCCAAAATCGGGCCCTGCACAAAAAGGCTAGGGAAAATGCTCATATAATCACAGAAAGCAAGAAAAATAAGTTACCGCTGCAGGTAATCTGTGTTTCCTTCCTTGCTAAATGCCACCAGAGCTTCCTTAGACGCCTTGGTGGCTTACATTTAAAGGAGCCTGCATGGGAGCTCAGAGGGGGAAGGTAAGTATAAAGTTAATTAATACTACATTACCTACACAGTCGGCATAGTGGTGTGGATGAGCACGGCGGCCCAAGCATGGGCACCGGACCTGTGCTATAGAGCATAAGGGCTTGTAATATTCAGGGCCAGGGGTCGGCTGGGCAGCCCCTGGGCCCTGGAATTACAAGCCCCTATGCTTAGTTTGCCAAGTTGGTAATGCTTAGATAGGGGGAATAATTTTCCCGCCCAAAATGTAAGAAAAATGTGTGGGGTCCCCCCACCTAAGCATTACTAACCACTGAAGGGGGCCCAGAACAGCCGCAAAGAAGGTAGAGGAGATGGTGCGGGACAAAGGAGACCCACTGGACCAGAGGAAGACAGCTCCCGATGGGGACAGAAGATGGAAGACTGGGATGGGTGAGTTTAAGTAAAATTATACTATAATATATATATATATATATATATATATATATATTATTACTATGTTAAATATTATATTATAAATGATATATACAAGCATTCCTTGTTTGTATCCTGTACGTATCTGGCAGAATAAAGTATCTATCTATCTATCTATCTATCTATCTATCTATCTATCTATCATCTAATTATATTTTTTTGTGTGGTGTCTTATTTAATTTTCACTTGGAGTGAACTGGTATAGGGGACCCCTATACCATGGTAAGGAGCTGGCATGGCAGCTGCCGGCTCGGTGGGTGCCCTGCCAGTAAAATGCCCAAGGCACCCCTGGAAGCCTGAGCCCATACCAAAGGGCATAAGGGCTTGAAGCTTGCAGGGACAAGGGCTGACAATAACGCAGCCTCTGAAGCCTGAGTTATAAGCCCTTATGCTTGGTGCCCCTTTGGGTGGGGCACATTTTTTTTGTAATAAAATATGATTTCCCACTGTCACTTTCCCAGCTTTAATGAGTGCTGATTAAGTGGCATTCAATAAAATGAAAAATGTAAAAAAAAATACCATTGGCCATGTCATCTTTGATTATGTCATTGGTTGTAGACCAAACATTACACCACGTGCTGTACCATACTTTTCAAGGAGTGTTCCCCTATCGAGAGTTGCTTGGACCTTTATTTTATAGTCAAATAGAGGAAACAATCACAGAGTACAAACCTTAAAGTACACATGACATAATGCTTTTACTTTCCTAAATTCCCATCAGCATATGTACATGTCTCCTTGTGGAGGTCATGCTAGTGTGTAAGCTATATATACATTTAGCTTTAAGGACTCTTAATATTGATCAAATTTAATTGAATTGAAACTGGATTTGGTCAAATTTTAAACCTATATTTCCTTATCATTACTCATGACTACTTGTCAATAACAATTGAATTTTATTTCTGACTGATGGTCTTCTAATATCTTGCAAGTACCATAATTTTTATTATGATGATAATGATTCACTAATTCTTCTAATCCTGTAAGCTCCCTATTAATAAGGTTAATAGGGTTGCCGTTTTGATTTTTGGCTGGGACATGACTGAAATGTTTTTGATTTAGGCACCTAGCCCCCAACTGCTCTCTTGCAGCAACTCACCACTCTGGGAACCTCACTGTTCACTGGTGTGGTTCACTGGTGGGTTTGTGTTTGTTCTGCATGGATGGGTTGAATGTGGAGGACACATTCCTGTGTGTACAAAAGCACACAATAGGCAAATAAACTCATATTATATTATTATCTCCAGCTGCAGACACTGATATTACTAGTTAACTAACTATGAGAATAAAATCTGAATTTCATCCCTGGATAGGGCCAAATGTCCTCCAAGACTGGTAATAGTGATGAGCGAATCCAACCAGCAAAGTTCGGATTTGTGCCGAATTTTGCAGGCTTGTGCACCCGAAGTTGAACACAGATTTGAAAACGAAATTCGTTATTGCGCTTGGTGTTCAGGCCAGACCCAGAAGAAGGATGAATGGTTGCAGCGCAGCCAATCTTCCTTCTTCCTTCCCCTGCCTCCACTGGCCTGGTGGTACACATGACCCCGTCATAAAAAGGTGAGGTCCACGTCTCCCAGTGCCATTGCAGCACTGATTTAGAGAGGGAGAGGTTCCTGCGTTTTAGGGCTCTTTTCAGGGCAAACTATAATCAGGGATAGTGGCTGGTGTGAGGGCTAGAGTAGGGTTGGACTTACTACTACTGCCCTAATACCACTAGTTTTCCACTACTGGGGTCTTCTTCTAGGATAAGGGGATACACCCCAGTGCTTAGAGGATGTTGTGGGGTCATAGTAAACACAAACCCTAGTGCTTGAATGACAAGGTGGGTTAAGGCCACACACAAAACACAGTGTGTAAATGAAAAGGTGGATTAAGGCTGCACACAAAACACAGTGCTTAAATAAAAGGTGAATTTAGGGGGCACACACAAAACCCCGGTGCTTAAATGAAAAGATGTATAAAGGGGGCCTTAACCTACCTTTTCATTTAGGCACTGGCTGGGGTTTGTGTGTACTGTAATCCCACAACATTCTCTAAGCACTTGGGTGCATCCCCTTATCCTAAAAGAAGCTATAAGCACTGGGTTTTGTGTTGGGCCACTTAACCCACCTTTTCGAGTAAGCACTGATGTTTTGTGTGTACTGTTATCCCACAACTACCTCTAAGCACTTGGGTGAACCACACTTTAATACCAATTATTCATGGCACTTGTTTGCTCTTATCTATTGTTAGAGGAGTATCCGAAGGTTCAGTGCACTTAAGACCCTCTTGGGAAATAAAAAAAAAAATGATGTGGTTACCAAAGCACCTGTTAGTGTTCTGCAATACCCATAGTTCAAAGCACATGTTAGTGTTCTGCAATACTTATAGTTCAAAGCACCTGTTAGTGTTCGGCAATACCTATAGTTTAAAGCACCTGCGTGTTAGTGGCTAGCGTACCATCCCCGGACACCCTGGATGATGATGAGATCCAAGTGCCGACTGCTACAGCTTTTTGCAATGCTGAGGCTGAGAGGGATGCTAGCAGAGAGTAGTGGATGGAAGAGGATGCCAGCGTTGAAGAGGATGCCAGCGTTGATGGCTAAAGGCCATCAGAGTTCGGAGAAAGAGGTGGTGGTCACACAGCCCCAGGTAGCCAGCAGAAGAAGGAGAAGGGTGCAAACCCTTAGCGGTCAGTCCATTGCTGCCACTTGCACCACAACCCAGGGAGCGAGCGCACCAAGGCAGGCTCACAGGGTCTCACCAGCATGGCATTTTTTTAAGCAGTCCACAGTGGACAGGACAGAGGTCATCTGCAAGCTGTGCGAACAGTCGCTGAAACAAGGGCTAATCTCCTTTGCACCCTGTGCATGATTGGGCAACTGCAAGAAAAACATGAGCTGCAGTGGTAGAACTACCCGAAAAACAAAGACACCTGAGTCTCTCTCTGTCACTTCCACAACACCAAGGCCACCGTCTCCCCCCAAATGCAAAATGTGGGAACACTACCACTTCTAGCACCTGCAGCAGCACCACCACCATACCAGTCCACATCATCCCAGGGAAGCATTCAGTTATCCATCCCGCAAACTTTGTAGAGAAAGCAGAAGTTGGGCCCATCTCACCCACGAGTGCTGGCCCTGAATGCGAGCATTTGAAAATTGCTGGCCTATGCAATGCTCCCATTCCTCCTTGTGGAGACGGCCAGTTTTAAAGATCTCATGGCAGTGGCTGCCCCACAATATACTGTTCCCAGCCGCCAATACTTTTCTCACCAGGCCACCCCTGCCCTGCACCAACAGCTTGTGAAAAAAATAAAATGTGCTCTGGGCAATGCCATTTGTTCCAGTGTCCACCTCACCACAGACATGTGGACAAGTAAGCATGGGCAGGGACATTACATCTCTCTAACTGCCCACTGAGTCAATGTAGTGGCGATTGGGACTGAGGCGGGAAGCACTGTGGCACTGATGCTTCCACAAACCAGGATTGGGCGACATCAGTCGGTACCTCCTGAAGCTTCCTCCGCCTCTGCTTCCTCCTCAGGTAGTCAGCGCAGCTACTGCACCCCCAATTTGAGCCATAGGGAAACAACAGCATGTGGTGCTAAAACTCATCTGTCTGTATGAAACACCCAACATCGCCCAGGAGATGTGGACCGTCATCCAGGACAAGGCCGACGAGTGGCTGCTGCCTTTGCACCTGAAGCCTGGCAAGTTGGTTTGCGACAATGTGCCGAACCTTGTAGCAGCCAAGGAGGGTGACACACATCTGTGCATGGCGCATGTGCTCAGCTTGGTGGTGCAGAGCTTCCCGATCCATTATCCAGAGATGCCGGAGCTGCTGCTTAAAGTGCATAGCGTGTGTTTGCACCTTCATTCCCACCCTGCTGCCGATTGCCTGTCTGCATTGCAGAGGCCTTCCCACCCACCTCCTCATATGTGACTTGCCCATCAGGTGAAATTTCACGTTGTACATGCTGGAAAGGGTGTGTGAGCAGCAGCAGGTGATAGTGGAGTTCCAGCTCCAAAATGCCCAAATGAGTCAAAGAGCATGCCAGCACTTCACCACCAATGAGTGGGCCTCCGTGAGGGACATCTGTGCAGTGCTTCCAGTACACCACCAATATGGTCAGAGCTGATGGCGACATCTTCAGCGCTACCATCCCCATCCTCTGCCCTCTGAAAAAACGTTTCAAGCCATGACTTAGGAGGACGAGGAGAAAGGCCTATTTTCCCCACTGTCAGATTAATGCACACATGGCTCGCAGGGTGGGTTGCTGGGCCGACAACGGGCAGGTACGCCAACGTCCAGCCACAGGACAGTTTTGGAAGAATTGGAGGTGGACTTCTTTCTCTCACAGCAGGGTGGCACCCAGCACAGCTCACGGGCTTCACTGGAGCATGGCTGGAGGGAGGAGTAGGAGGAGGAGCAGGAGACATCTGACACTGAGGACATCTTCTCCTTGACTCAGGGCAGCCTGGCTCACATGACCCACTACATGCTTCAGTGCCTGCACAATGACCGTAGGGTTGCCTGCATAGTCACCAGTGCTGATTACTGGAAGCCATTCTGCTTGATCTCCGTTATAAGGACAACATCATCTCCTTGACTACAGCACTGGAGCGGGATCTAAAAATAAGAGAGTACAAATGCACATTGGTGGGCGCACTAATGAAGTTCCCAGCTGACTTTGTGGGGTCAGTGTTGGCACGAGGAGGAGTAGGAGGAGCAGCAAGTCGCCAATGTAGCAGGGGCACCGGCAGCACCTCACAGGGGAGGGTGAGCATGGCCACAATGTGAAACAACCTATTCCATTGTCTGCCACATCCACCACCATCGGATACTATGGCCCGTAGTACCAGGAAGCAGACTTTGACTTGCATGGTGGATGAATAAATGTCAATGCGTCTCCTGGTACTGTGCAATGGGTCCTCCATTTTCAATTTCTGGATCGCTAAATTGGACATTTAGACATGTGGCCAGAGCTTTCCCTCTATGTCTGAGGTGCTGGCCTGCCCTGAGACAAGATCAAAATGTGTGTTAAGCACTGCAGGGGGTGTCATTACCAAGAAGAGGATCTGCCTATTCTTAGCCAGCATGGACATCCTTACATTACTTAAGAATAACCAAGTGTTTGCTTCCTCCTCCACCCCTTACGCATAAACCGCCACATCCACCACCACTACTCCCCCCCCAGGACCTCTGACACCAAATGCAATCAATTTATTTATGTATATATTTTAAGTAAATATTTATTTATTTATGTATATATTTATTAATTGATGTATATGCATATATATGGATGTATATATTTATTTATTTGTGTATATATTTATTGATGTATATATGCATACATTTTTGTATATATGTATATAGTGAATGATTGATGAATTTCCTAATATTTTTTCTTTATTTGTGTATTTCTTTAATTTTTTAAGTTTTCTGTTATTGTTTTGAGCACTTTGTCTAGCACATTTTGTCCAAGTCAATTGCCCTGGTGTTCCCCTAGATTTTTGGCCCTCTGGCACTTGCTACCCCCATTTTACAGCCCCAAGTTTGGGTCCCCATTTATTCAATGGGGTTCGGGTTTGGATTCAGGGCCGAACTTTGGAGGCAAGTTTGGTCGAACTCGGCAAACCCGAACTTCAACCGATCCGCTCATCACTAGTGATAGATAGGTATTGGGGTAAAATGTAACTTGCCCAATCCAAACAGCGACACTAGAGGTAAGAATAGACACCATCTGCTGCCAACATATGAACACAACTGCAATCTTTTAAGAATTCTAATTCTCCCTTTATGAGGGACATAAAAAAATGGATGCAGTCTTTTTGAACACTACTTGTGCAGGCAAATCACTCATTGTATCATCACCTGAAGTAAATGAAATGATCCTATTCATGTCTGCATTGATTGCCACTGGAGGGAAGATTAAAGCAATGTTTAATATTCCCCACACCTAAACTACCAGTGATCAGATTCAGGAAAATTCAAGTCTCAGTTGTCCTAGGACGACATCATATGTTTATTACAGTGATGCGACAGAAGACACGAAGCACAGCATGCAAAGCTGGCCTAATGCAATCAATAAGGCTAGACAGCATGTTTGTGGCGTATAGTCTGACATGGTGCACCCACCTTGTTGTCCAATATCTGCTGGCCATCCATCATTTTCTTTTGAACTTGCCTTGACATGACCTTGTTTTGACAAGGAATCAACATCTCTTGGTTGGCAAATAGAATACAACTTTTGTTTTGAGTTTTATTAGAATCTATTAATTATGGGCAATAACCATTCAGAGTCTTCTGCTGACTATATACAACAATAAATACCCAAATTAGAACTCCAGTGTGAAATCAAAGAAAGTTTAAACAGTGTTTAATAGAAATGGTGCTTATTCCAGTTAATGTGCCTCTGATTTTGTTGTTGCTTTAGTGCTTTACTGCAATTTCTCTAACAGCTTTGGAATAGTTGTTTCTGTTTCTGATTAGGTTTTCAAGTAAATTGTTTGTTTTTCAGCACTCCCTAAGCTCTGTGGGACATGGTCTCCCTAAAAGAAGTTTGATTTTGTGCTTTAGGGTTGTAGCTCTACAATGTGTAAAAGGCAAGTTTATCATGCATGGCTGCTAGATGCTAGGAACATTAGATGTGTCCTTCTATGAGGTGTTAGCATTTGGGCCTGGAAAGGTAATGATTCCAAGATATTTCTAGTGTGGTCAAACTGTAGATACTAAGAAATTGACCACCTATAGTTTTTGGCTCTGCTTGAGTGGTATAACAGCTATGACAGGGTTTTATCAGACAGGAAGGGGACAGAGATGTAACTTGCGAGGGTGATTTCTGTCCCCTACCATTTAGGATGAAGCAGGACATTGAAGCAGGAAGCCCGGTCAGTGGTAGGCTAGAGGTGGAAAAGATCAAGGACACACTAAAATACAATACCAACAACATCCACATGATGTGTACCAATGCTCGCAGCTTGGGCAACAAGCTCTGTGAATTAATGGCTATCATATCCAGAGATGAATTGGATCTTGTTGCAATAACAGAGACTTGGTTCAAGGATCACAATGACTGGGAGATAGCCATACCCGGTTACACATTGTACAGAAAAGACAGATTGGATAGAAAGGGCGGTGGAGTAGCCATTTATGTCAAGACTACCCTTCAATCAACAATAATTCAGCATACACATAATGAACTAGAAACTCTCTGGGTTACCATGCAGACTAAGGAGGGAGCTGTGGTCAGAATTGGTGTGATATATAGGCCCCCTGGACAATCTGAGGATCTAGATAACCTCTTAATAGATGAAATCAGTGGAATGGCAGAGAAGGGGGACGTTGTAATTACAGGTGACTTCAACATGCCTGATGTGGACTGGAATATCCCAAGTGCATCGGCATGCAAGAGCAGGACTATATTAGAGGCACTTAATGGAGTGTCTCTAAAACAACTTGTGACATTGCCAACTAGAGGAGATAACATTCTGGACTTAGTTCTGACCAATGGGGATCTGGTGTCCGAGGTCAGGGTTGAAGAAAATCTGGGTTCCAGTGACCATCAATGCTTATGGTTCAGAATAAAAACAGACATTGTGCAATCACACACCAGAACCAAAGTGCTAGACTTTAGGAAGACAAACTTCAAGGAAATGGCGGAGTATGTAGAAAGAAAATTAGGTGAGTGGAACAGAGTAGCAGAAGTGAGTGCCCAGTGGTCACTATTAAAAATGGCCATCTTAAAGGCAACTAAGCAATATGTGAAACAAACTAGCAAGAATAAAAGGAAGAAGAAACCATTATGGTTTACTAGGGAAGTCAGCACTATCATAAAAGATAAGAAGTCTGCCTATAAGAAGTATAAAGTAAGTGGAAGTGTAGCTGACAGAGAGGCGTATAAAATTAAACAGAGGGAAGCAAAACTAATTATAAGGACTGCTAAAGGGCAAAAAGAGGAAGAAATGGCCAAATCTATGAAGAGGGGAGATAAAACCTTTTTCCGATATATTGGTGACAGAAAGAAGAAAAACAATGCAGTCTCAAAAATTAGAAATAGGGAAAATAAATATATTGACGGAGATAAGGCTGTGGCTGACCATCTGAATAGCTACTTTTGTTCGGTATTTTCAGATAGTAGCAGGCATGGTCATAGCACAACATCCAGCTGGGAGAGTACAGCTCCGGAGTTTCTGGAGGCTGATGTCTTAGCCGAGCTGGCACATCTAAAGGTAAGTAAGGCAATGGGTCCAGATGGAATCCACCCCAGAGTTCTAAGGGAACTTAGGTTTGTGATTGCAGCCCCTCTAACTGATTTACTTAACCATTCCCTTTCAGCTGGTGAGGTTCCAGATGATTGGAGAATGGCCAATGTCGTACCAATCCATAAAAAGGGGAGTAGAGAAGAAGCCAGTAATTACAGGCCAGTTAGTTTAACATCTATAGTGGTCAAATTAATGGAAACACTCTTAAAAAAACAGATAATTTCCCATCTAAAAATTAATGACCTATTGGACCCAAAACAGCACGGCTTTACTGAGGGCCGATCATGTCAGACCAATCTTATTGATTTCTTTGACAATGTCACTAAAGTGTTAGATGAAGGTGGTGCTGTGGATATCGCCTATCTGGATTTTAGCAAAGCCTTTGACACTGTACCACATAAGGAGCTCATAGATAAGTTATTGAAGGTAGGACTCAATCCCTGGATAGTTCAGTGGATTTCCAGTTGGCTGAGGGATCGGTATCAGAGCGTTGTTGTAAATGGCGTGCAATCTGAACAAAGGCGAGTTACAAGTGGTGTGCCGCAGGGCTCTGTCCTGGGCCCCATTCTTTTTAATATATTTGTAAGTGACATAGGAGAAGGCTTGGTAGGAAAAGTTTGTCTGTTTGCTGATGATACAAAGGTTAGTAATAGGGTGGATATTCCTGGAGGTGACTGCAACATGGAAAATGATTTAGCTTTACTGGATAGATGGTCAAAACTGTGGAAACTAGAGTTTAATGTCTCTAAATGTAAAATCATGCACTTGGGTAGAAGGAATCCCTGCTCTGAGTACCGTATGGGCAGCACTGTGTTAGCCAGGACCTCGGAGGAGAGAGATTTAGGGGTACTGATTACTGATAGCTGCAAGATGAGTGGACAGTGTAGCCAGGCAGTGGGAAAAGCAAGCAGGATGCTCGGCTGCATAGCTCGAGGCATCACCAGTAGGAAGAGGGAGGTTGTGATGCCGCTGTATAGAGCCCTGGTAAGGCCACAGCCAGAATACTGTGTGCAGTTCTGGAGACCTTACCTGCAAAAAGACATTATTCAAATAGAACGTGTCCAAAGGCGGGCAACGAAAATGGTGGAAGGACTTAAACTTAAAACTTATCAGGAGAGACTTAAAGAACTTAATTTGTACAGTCTGGAGGAAAGAAGGGAGAGGGGGGACATGATTGAGACCTTTAAATATGTGAAAGGATTGAATAAGGTTCAGGAGGGAAGTGTTTTTAAGAAGAAACTTAACGATAGAACAAGGGGGCACAACCTGAAGCTAGTCGGGGGGAAGATCAGGAGCAATGTTAGAAAATATTATTTTACAGAAAGAGTAGTAGGTGCTTGGAACAAACTTCCAGCAGAGGTAGTTGAAACATCAACAGTCACTGAATTTAAACATGCCTGGGATAAGCACACATCTATCCTAAGATAAAGAGTACATACAGTATACACATAAGGGCAGACTAGATGGACCGTATGGTCTCCTTCTGCCGTCAACCTTCTATGTTTCTATGTTTCTAGGTTCATATTTTTGGGCTTAGACATTAAGGCATTGAATTAACAATGCTATCATCGATGATTGTTTTAGACTGGTGGAAGCCTACAAACATTCTACCTGGGTTTGCATGTGCTTGGTTACAAGGTCCAGACAGATGTGAGACTTCTTCAAGATTGGTTTCTGTAATCAAATCTTTTGTTTGCCTAGGGATCTGGACAGAACACTGTGTTGGATGAGGCTGTTATTACTTTTATCTGATCCCCACAGGTATCTCCTCGGGCCACGTGAGTGGTAAACCAACCTACCTTATGGGCCTGTCTTTCTCCTGCTTCATTTGCAAGTACCATCAAAATATCAATGTGTGTGGGTACTAAACATGAACAACTATCACAAATCATTCTGTACATATGTGATATTTTATTAAAGTATTCCACCAAGACATGGGAGCTGCAGTACATTCGTCTTACCAGTGAGATTTGTAATGAGTGCGGTAGTTCAGCCATACTAAAATGACCTTGCACCTTCCAGAGACAGGGTCCTTGTGCAAACATCCAAGCATGAATCAGTCATGGCCCATACAGTACCAGTGTTTAATATGGCAATTTTTTCAACTTAATAAATAACAACTGGACTACTAAATTTCGAAAGAACAGATAAGCAGGAAATCCAAGGTTAAGGTAATACCATTTATTGGCTAACTCAATAAGATTGAAAATGCAAGCTTTCAAAGCAGTTCAAGCTTCTTCTTCAGGCATAATACAGATCTGTAACTTAAAGTGGAGCAAATCCCAGGATTTTGACTATCCTTGATTTTGGTCCATTCCCGCTGTGTGAAACCCCACAGATCACCAAGCGCACCTCACCTCTTTCTGGTCCTATGGCGCATGCACGGCCGCTCGCTCAATCAGCGTGCTTGGAACCGCTGATGTCATGCTGTCTAAGCCAGAGTCTAAGGCCAGCTGCTCCGAGCGCGCTGGCGGCCGCGTCCCCTGCTTCCCTCAGGGAGCGCGCCCGCATCGGCCATTCACAAATGAGGGAGGGATAGTGGGGATGTGGCCGTGGCTCGTGCATGTGCAGTTGGACCAAGAAGCAAGGTAAGTGAACGGGGCAACCTGGGGGGTTTCACACAGCGGAGCATCCCGATTTTGTATGCCCCAGGGGGAGGGAATCGATCAGCCAGGGAATCTTATAGATTTCCGGGCCGATCGCACTGGGTTTTGGTCCACACATTAATACAGAAAAGGAGTCACAATTGTTTTTCTACTGACACACATGAAAAATAGCAATGTCGTAAAATCGTAAGCTGTGAGATAAGAATCAGGGGGATTATGTGTCATTATGACATGGATTGAATTGACTGCTTACGATTTTAAGATATTTCTTTTTTTCATGTGTGTCAGTAGTAGAAAAAAAAAGTTGTGACTCCTTTGTAGTTTTCTGTATAAATGTGTTAGAGAAGTTAGAGATCTGTATTATGCCTGAAGAAGAAGCTTAAACTTCTTTGAAAGCTTGCATTTTAAATCTTATTGAGTTAGCCAACAAATTATATTACCTTAACCTTGGATTTCTAGCTTACATCGATGGCTAACGCGGTACAACATACTGACACGTGAAAGAACAGATACAAATGTTGCTAGTTTTGGGGAGGCAACTGATCACATATTCAAGTCCTAACACACACACACATGCAGCAAAACATATGCCAACTTCATGAGACTATAATAAAAGACATTACACAGGTAAAAAATGTTGGAACCTGTGGCATAAGTCATGGGCAGTCATGATTAGACCTCTCCAATAGGAGTAAATAGGAGGACATTACACTGCTGTCAGCAGTTAATTCACACTGTGGCATCATGACATGTTTATTAAATTGAGTAAATCTGCACATTCCATAAATTTGACTTCTGCTACAAAGAGCTGGAAATATTCATATACGTGAAAAGACTAAGAAAAATATGTTTTCTGTATGGTCTGTTCAGCAAGGTGTTGTGCTTTTTCTGAACCAAATCGCCATCTATTTTCCCTTGGGTCGTTAAAAGAAGTGTAAAAGAACAAGACTAATAGTAATGAATTCTTTTGGGACTCTAATGTAATAGGAGGCAGAGAGAGGAACATACAGCAAGAGGCAGTCATTAGGAACCATCTGACAGGATTAGCTCTGGGGAGCCAACAAAACACAGAGCGGGGAGAAAACAGATAACTTTTCATCAACATGAAGCACAACATAGGGAAACATTCACTGGAAATGAAGATGCACAGGAGGACTTTAGGCATGTCCGGGTCTAAATACTTTATATAGCTGAACATACTGTATATTTCCAAACACATATGGGCAGAAACATTGAATAAATGTACAGTATATAGCCTCTGAGCCTTCTGACAGAGCCTCTCTAGTTAATTTGCTTAGTATACAGTAGCATCGAAGCTCGTTAAAATAATTGTTTTCAACATTGCACCTTTGAATTCTGAGATCGAGACATTCTACAGGTGGGTGCAGGAGTTTGTTGATGATTTTCCAGAAACTAAGAGGGAACCCTTGGGGGTTAATATAGTGTGGAATTCTCTTCATATACAGGTGTTTATTTACAGGCAGTGTGCAGAATCCCCCCATTACATGCAATAGGGTTGATTCGGAGCCCCTTTCTCATCATTTACCAAACGAAAAATCATGTAAAAATGAAAACAGTTCACACAAAAAAAAAAGGATATGCTGAATTAGATGAGGGGGAAAAATGAATGAGAATGGAAATTTTAAAGCAAAAAAATGTCGAGAAAAGGGCTCTGAATCAACCCTAATGTGCAGAACCCCCCCAATTACAGGAAACATACAGAATCCCCCCTTTCAGGCAGTGTGCAGAATCCCCCCTATTACCAGAAGTGTACAGAGCCCCCCCCCCCCATTACCAGCAGCGTACAGAATACCCCCCACTGCCAGCAGCATACAGAACCCCACCCATTACAGCCAGCAATAGAATCCTCCCCATTAAAGGCAGAAGGCAGAACCCCCCCATCACAGACAGCAAGCAGAATCCCCCCCCCCCATAACAGGCAGTGTGGCAGAATCACCCAATTACAGGTAGTGTAGTCCCCCCCCCCCCCCCCCCAGAATGCCGAACACTGGAGAACCAGTGGGTGGGCAGGGAAAAGGCAGCATAACTGATCCCTACCTGCCCATCCACCATCTGCCTCGTCTGAACAGGCACACACATACTGACTTACTCATGTACACACACACACAATTACAAGTTACTGGCATGCACTGATTTGCTAATCCTCCTCCTGTAATGCCATGGCGGGTGGGTGAATGCAGGCAAAGCCCACCCGCCAGAGCCAGGGTATATTGTCTTATTATTTCTCTTTATATTCACTCCATAAGACTAACATCTCTCCCCCCCCCCCCTTTGGGGGGGGGTGCGTCTTATAGAGCAAAAATGCAATGATTAAAGCTGTCTCTGACCATCATTCTGTTCTGCCTCTGTTTTGAGAAAATAGGCAATAAGTTATGGCTTAAAAAAGCCATAGCTGATTAAAAGCTGATTTTGTGGTGAGCTACTGACTGTATCCACTAAAGCTTTAGTGATACAACAATAGATTCGGTGTAGCCAATTCTCTCCTATAGGTCATAGCAACACATGAAAGCTAGAAAATGAGGTTGGTTGGCAGGGCAATCATGATAAAACTACTATTTCAGGCAATCAAGCATAATGAACACTTTTTGGTTGGATTCAAGCCAGAGCAACAACCTTACAAGAAATGGTGCTTATATGCAGGATGAGGAATCCTCAGGGCAATTCAGATTGCTGCACATAAAATTAAATTACCTTTTGTAATTCCTGCCATGACCAAATTTTCTCTCTCAACTGCATCCTATGAATCTGCCAGTGGCCTGCAAATAGGAAGTGGGGCAGAATTTCTGCTTTGAGTGGATGCAGAAGCAAATGTAAGGGCTGACAACATTTCAGTATCATGCATGCAGATAGGGGAAATTTAGTTTTTGGGAGTTTTCTATTCAAGCAGCAACACTGGTGAGCCATAAAGAAGATAAGGGATGCATCTGACAAGCATTCGTCCCCAAATAACTTTTTCCATGTATACTGTCTTACAAATCAGCAACGTGATCTGGTTGACTTTCAAGCCACTGCAAAGGTTACACAAGTAATGGGCTTATTATTAGGCCATCCACCTAACATTTGTTCATTTCATTTCACCTTCAGGTTGTTGAGTAAATGGCTGGAACTGGCTTGTCTTGCTCTCTATCTGATGAACACATAGAAGACACCTTCCTCATTTCAACTTCTTAATAGTAGTCTGACCTTGTATTCTATGTGAATAACACTACTTACACTGCCTATGCACAAAGTTGAGTACTGAAAAAGGAAAAACAAATGTGTGTGTGTGTGTGTGTGTGTGTGTGTGTGTGTGTGTGTGTGTGTGTTTTCCTATTACTTAAAGGAAACCTCTAGTAACATTTCTAGTAGTTCCAAAGATATCAGAAATGGCAGCCCCTGTATTTCCCATATCAAAGTATCCTTCAATAAATGATCACAATTTAATGGTGTCCTATTGTACAGTAGATGATTATAACAATATAACAAGTCATTTGCTAAAGTTAACAAAAAAGCAGGCACGGGGGTCGTGGCTTGGCCGGCTAGGAAGATGGCGGCGTGAGAGATCGGCTCCCAGCAAAAGCGCTCGTTAGCTGCATTTGCAGTACCCCAGAAGCACTATGGGCAAGAGTGGGAGATCGGGTGTGTCAGCCAAGACACCTAGGGCACCCCGGACCCCGGCATTTAGTGGAGCTATTCCGTTCCCAGCGGCCTGAGGATGAGGGTCAGCGTACCTCTAAAATGGCGCTGCCATCGTCATTCGAAAGCTCGCTGGAAAGAAGCAGCGAAGGCACCTCGCATAGAGATGAGCACGACCTGACGGTACAGCTCATTCAATTACCCACCAGGTGTGAGCTGGCAGGCTTTGCGGGGGAAATTAAAGCTTCAATAACAGAGGCGGTCACCGATTTGAGAGCTGACATGAGAGAGCTAGGCCGCAGGCTTGACCTGTTGGAGCAGGAGGAGGCCGGCACCAGACGCAAGCTGCGCAAGGTGAGCGATGTGGTTACCTGGCACAATAATCATCTAATGAATGTCCATAGACACCTCGAAGATCTTGACAATAGGGCGCGGAGGTGTAACATAAGAGTGCGAGGAGTCCCAGAAGCGGTCGCACAGGACCAGATTCACAGTGCCCTGACATCCATCTTTAATTCTTTATTAGAAAGACCCCCTGACACTCCGATTGAGTTCGTTCGGGCGCACAGGGCCCTCCGCCCCAGGAATATGAATGACTCAGTTCCCAGAGATGTTGTTTGTTGTCTTCTAAGCTTCCCTCTGAAAGAGGAAATCCTGGCAAAGGCGAGGGGTAGGTATGCCATCTTGTTTAACAATAGTGAAATCCAGCTATATCAAGACCTCTCTGGAATCACTTTGCAGCATAGAAGGGCTTTGAGACCGCTGACCTTGCACCTAAGAGACAGGGGCATCCCATACAGATGGCGCTTCCCATTTGCGTTACTGGCTAGGGGAAATGGCAAGACGGGGGCCCTGCCGAGGACTTACCTGACTTTTTTGCAGCGTTGAAGATTCCCCCGGTCAGCGTTCCTAAATGGTTTCGGGAGTTTCACATCCCGGATCTGGCGCGGAGGCACATACAGCGTGATTCTCCTGAGACATCCCCGCCGAGAGCTTTATCGAGCCCGTCCCCGAGGAGAACTGTGGACTGACCTAAAGCAGTAACTTGGCTTTAACGTCCTTGCAAGATTCTGCCTGAGTTTAACGTGAGCTTGATGAGTGAGCCTTGTTTTTCTTTGTGTGCTCTATTTTCACTTGCACGCTTATATTTGCTGTGTTTTACTGAGTTTAGGTGTGTTGAAGTTTGTTAAGTTACAGTTATATGTTTAATGCTACAGGGGGTGGGAGTCCCTTGCCCCCCTGTTGAAGCTTTTTTCTGGAAGATGTCTCCCTATGGATGGCCCGATATGGGGATGAGGTGACGCCGGGGGTGGAGAGGATGGGAGAGGGTTTTCGGCTGGGGCCGCCCTACTCCCTCCCCTTGGCGGCGACATTGGCCGGCCTGGGGATGGGATCGGGACGCGGGCCCTGGTGTGAGATGCCTCTGCAATATCTGAAGGCGATAGTTGTAATTGCGAATGACGGTCATGCCCTTGATGGAATGCCTGAGGTCTGCGTTTCTCTGCATTGCCTTTTACTAATTTGTTTCAGTGTCTGATGGGGACTTGCGGATGGAGGGGTGGGCGCCCGTGGTCTCCTTCAGGTGTTTACTTCCTCATGTTTCCTGGCAGGAGGGGAGGGGAGGTAAGGAATCTGGGTGCACTCGGATATACACGCTACACCCTCTCTGGTCTCTATATATCTTAGATGGAGGGCTAGAGGAGTCAGAAGGGGATAGGTCATGCTGATGGGTGTTCGGGGTCTGGGGCGGTCTGGCTATTTCTAGGGGTTAACTGCCTTGGGGCTGGCTTGCTGCACTTCTTGGGATTGGGCGCTGGTGGGTGCTTTGGCTCACAGGTGTTATGTGGGGACCTCCGGTTCCAACCCCCCCGTCAGGAGAGGGGTTAAGTTTATGGGATAAGGTGCTTACCTTTGGGGTTCCTCTGGAGCTCGGGGGGATCCACGGTTGGAGATCAGCCTACCTCACAAGGAGGACATATATCAGATGCTCCTGGAGCAGCGGGAATATGCCAGGCAAGTAGTTCTTTGAAGCTCTGGGGGTCTCGCTCTGCGAAGGGCGATCCTGTTAGGAGTTGGCAGATAGGGGTAAATGGATGCTAGTGATACGAGTGTATCGCTGGGGGAATTGATTGTATGTTTTGATCCGTTGTTTTATAGTGTCCTATCAGTTGCTGCCTGGCTGGCTTTCCATGCTCCCCAAATTTTTCTTTTGACCATTGTACGAAAAGTGGAACTTAGTAGATCCTATTTTAGGTTCTCATCTCTGTAGGGAGTGTAGGGTGCTACGCCCTGGGACACGACTCCTGGAGACTTGGAGAGGCTTAGAGGTTTTATTTTTAATACTCCTCTCTACTCGATTCCACAGCTGATTTAACACCACTGGCTTTTGGGTGGTTGTTTTGTTTTTTTCTCCCTTTCCTTCCCTCCAGCTTTGTTCTGTCTCTTTCTTTCTCTCCTCCAGCCCTTCCCTACCCTACCTTTCCTCTTTCGCAATAAGGGACTCGGGGGGTGCTCAAGGGGTTGGTGAGACTGTTGGGAGCTTTGGTCTGCGAATCATCCTCTGGTGGCCTCGGAGATGGGCAGTCTAGAAATAAATATAATGACGGTTAATGCTAAGGGGCTAAATTTGAGAAATATCATGCCCTAATGAGAGAACTTAAGAAATTTAAAGTGCACATTACATTAATACAAGAGACACATTTTCAAAGGGACAAGGTACCCTTTTTGGGGAACAGAGTTTATGCCCTGCACAAGGCAGCTACTTCTCCCACGTCTAAGACAAAAGGGAATCTATAAGATTCCCGGGCCGATCACCTCCCTCACCACGGGACATCCGAGACCAGGATGTCCCGCGGGGTGAAACCCCCCCAAAACCCCCAAAAAACCTTACCTTATCGGCGGCGGCGGCAGCAACTGCCGCCGCATCCCGCGTGCCCCTCTAGACGTGCGCGCACCCGCGCCAGCCGTTTGTGAATGGCCGGCGCGGGCGCGCGCCCTGTAAGAGTGACGTGCGGGAGGCGGACGCGCTGTCTTGTCCGTCGCTGTCACCCGCTTGTCCGTCGGCGGGGATTGGACGGCGCGGTCACGTGGGAATGTGGTGAGGTGAGTTTTTGGGGCTTTCTGGGGGGTTTCACACAGCGAAGTGGACCAAAACCCAGGATAGTCAAAATCCTGGGTGTTGGTCCACTTTGAAGTCTGTATTTGAACACATATTCACCAATAACAAAGCGAAAACACATGGAGTGACATTGTTGTAACATTGAGACATTAATACTAGTGCCAGACCTGTAATGACAATTCTGCATAAAAATATAAAATGTAAAAAAAAAAAAAGCAGGCACATCTTAGTGCCTTATCACATTTTCTCAGTGGAGCAGCCATATTGTTGCTGCCTTACCATGTGGTCACTCACTGGCAATATGGTTGCAGTAGTGCTTTGTACCGTGTTAGCAATAGTAATCAATAAATAGTGAAGACATTTCAAATATGCCTAAGGCCATGAAATTGTTTCAGACAAAAGATGTGGCCTCTTTACATACACTCACAAACGTATATTTTATGTTCATTTTAGTTATATATAACTTGATGTCAATGACCTTGATCTCAGTCCCTTTAGGGTGCATTTTTCCTTTATTTTTATCATCTTTTGATGTCTACTGGTTCTATGTGTGTTATTTTTGTTTGTTCCTTGTATAACATCAAGTCTGACGAAGAGGACGGGGAGGCCGATTCATTAATAGCGCCAGGTAGCGACAGTTGAGCGACTGTAGCGTGATTTTTTCAGCGCCAGCCAGTATTCGCTGTGCTTGGCCGGCGTTAGCTTGATGACAGCGACTCAGTCGGTGTGCGGTAATGTTGAATACGGGGTTAGGGGTCGCTGTTTCACAGGTCCAGCGTTGTATGTGAGCGCCTGACAATGAATGGCCAGAGCGAACGGCTAGCTTCATATTCATCAACAAATCACGCTCCGAATGTGCTGTCGCTGTCCATTCCTTGTTTAAACCCCAGAGCGCTGGCGGCGATGTGTATTAACTAGTTTTTAACCCCTAAACAACCATATTTTTTGAATGTAACATTATACATGTTTTTAGAATCATTTTGTAATATGAATACATTAATCTCAGACCTGTTAGATCAATTCTGCACATATTTTTTTTTATTTTTTTTTTTACTTAAAAATAAATCCTAACATTGCAGAAGTGTTCTCCGATTTTTTGACATTAAAAAAAAAAAAAAAAAAAAAATAATACCAATTAATTAGGAATAATAATAGATTGCTCCATTGAAATGCATTGGACATCGCCAGGGAGCGACAGCTCATACCTGGCCCTGTGAGGGAATTTCCAGGCGGCTTCATGATGAATGCCGCGCTAGCCGTCGCTCTCGCCGGCGCTAGCCTCATTTTGCTTGATAAATGCGTCATTGTGACCGCCGCCGGGCGTACTTGAGTCGGTAGTCACCGTTAGCTGCCGCTACCTGGCGCTCGTCAGACACTACCTGGCGCTATCGCTTGATGAATAAGGGCCTAAGTATCCTCCTCCTTGTTATTGTTTCATTTCTTCACTTTCTAATAAGGTAGCACTCATAGAATTGCTGACTGGCCAGGGTTGTGGGTCAGCATTCAATTAAAGGGGGCACAGAAGCCAGCTGATGCCATTTTCATAATTTGGAAGAAGATGGTCAATTGTTTAGGAATCTTTGGCCATTCATGTTGGAAATGCATTGTTTTACTAGTCCATTCATCTCTGGCCCATTTATTTCTAATAATAATATCTTCTCTGGCTACCATTTATCTCTAATACTATTATCTTCACTAGTCCATCATCTAAAGTGGCTCACGCCTCCCACCTTTCTTTTTGCTTGGATATGCCGTCCACTCAACATCCTGCAGAACTGACTTTATGGACTTTATCCTGTATCCTGGATACAAGAATTCCTTCCTCCTATAGCTACTTTTTCCTCTTATTAAATCACGTTACTCTCTTTTCATTGGACTAGATCCCCCATCAAGTGGCACCTGAAATGGAACGGCTGCCTAGTTGGGAGGCACCTGGTGTAAGGATTTTCTCTTATTTTTAACTGTCCCTGCACTGCCATCTGCTACGTCCCCTGCTTTACTACTACTTCTAACCTTATCTCATACTACACTCAATGTTCTGGACTAGCACCCCCACCAAGTGGTGCATGGACTGGTATTGCTGTCTGGATGGGTGACACCTGGTGCAAGAAGTCCCTTTTATTCCTTTCATCTCTGTACTCTAACTGATGCATTCTCTAGAACCAAAGTGCCTCCAACTCTGCTGCTGAACTTTACTCTGTTTCTTAATCTGCTGGGCTTGTTAGGTGTTAGTTTCCTACTTGTTGTATTCCTAGTATGTATGTAATGCATGTACCTGTCAAAATAAATCCTATTCTGATTTATTATTTCCATACCAGTGTCTAGATACATCACATATTCTGATTCATCCAATTTTCCCCTTTGTTCTCAAGTACTGTATTTAACACATCCAAGTGCCAAGTCCTGCTGCCAACCACTGCCATGTCAGATGATGTCCAGTGCCAAGCCCTGTTGTCAACCATTGCCCAGGTGCCTTGCCTTATTGCTGACCATTAACCACTCCTGACCACTTGTGGAGGGGCTAGCCCTGTTGCAGACCCCTGTCATGCCTTACCATGGCACCGCTGTACTGCCCACCCCCTTGGCACATCCTATCACAGCAGGCCCACTCAGCACTTTGTTGCACTATGATGCCCAAGAAAGAAAGGAACCTGTGGCAATAGAGCTACAAACATGGTATGTGATATTGACAGTTACGTTAGAGACAAGAGCAGACTGTTACAGCAGAGCAGACTGTGCTGTAATATTTCCCCCTTTTATTTTCAAATCCAATGTTAGGCTGGCCCATCAGATGATTCAGAGGATCTTCCAGTGGCCACAGTCACTGACCCAAGGCCACGGCTACAAACACTGTACGTGGCATTGACTGTACTGTTGGAGACTGGTACAGTGCTGTAATATTTTTACCTTTTATTTTCATATTCAGGGTCTGGCTGACCCACTAGAGAATCCTCCAGTGGGCCCATGCACTGACCCAAGACCACCATCAGGGCAGTAGAGAAGGTCCAAAAGTAACAAAGGGCTTTATTCATCAAGGGATAGCACCAGGTAGCGCCTTGCAAGCGACAGGTAGCGCCCGGCAGCGTCAGGTGAACGCCAGCCACAGTATGCAATACCACATTTATGAAAGCGAATCCGGTGAGCGCCTAACAGTGACACGTAGAGATTCATCATCACAGACAGCTCAGCGGATCCTGGCGGAGCTCTGGCTTCCAGAGCACCTGGTATTGCCTGTCGCTCTCCCATACATTTCAATGGACATTTCGTTTTCTTTTGTTTAAACAGGGTTTTCTATTAATTATTTTTTATTTTTTTAGATCAAATCATTGTGTGACCTCTCCTGGCCTATTTAAATACATTTTTGAAAACTTTTTTGATTTTTTTATGCAGAATTGTCATTACAGGTCTGGTTTTAAATTGTTCATGTTACAATGTAATAACATTGTAATTCCATGTTCCACGCTTTGTTACTAGCGGATATGTGTTCAAAAACAGACTTTAATCACACAACGTCTGGCGCTCTAGGCTACAACTACCCGAGTCGGTCGCATTGAGTGGGCGCTACCGTTCGCTCCCATACAGAGCTGTACTGGTGTTAGAGCGACTCACACATTATATTCATCAATGCCGGCCAGCGACTGAGACGCTTTGAAATAGCGAACCTTGGCCGAGCACAGCGACTACTAGCGGTCGCTCTCAATGTCTCGCTACAGACGCTCATCTGTTGGTACCTGGCGCTATTAATGAATCAGCCTGAAAGTGTTTTAAGTTTGTCCGAAGTCTTCTGTGAGTTTGCTGTATATCCAGTACGTCATTTCATTAATTAATGTTGTATAGTGGTATATTGCTTTTTAATTTGAACAATGTGATTAAGAGTGACTTTGCAGTATTTATTACAGCTGAAGGGTGGGTCTCAAGTATTATTTTTTCCTTGGTTGGCACAAGGTACTTTGGTCCACCTCTGCTCATATCCCATGTACTTTGCTAATTACACAAGTACAGGTCCTTCTCAAAAAATTTGCATATAGTGCTAAAGTTCATTATTTTCCATAATGAAATGATAAAAATTAAACTTTCATAGATTTGAGATTCATTGCACACCAACTGATATTTTTCAGGTCTTTTTTTGTTTTAATACTAATTATTTTGCCATACAGCTCATGAAAACCCCAAAATCCTATCTCAAAAAATTAGCATATTTCATCCGACCAATAAAAGAAAAGAGTTTTTAATAAAAAAAAAAGTCAACCTTCAAATAATTATGTTCAGTTATGCACTCAATACTTGGTCGGGAATCCTTTTGCAGAAATGACTGCTTCAATGCGGCGTGGCATGGAGGCAATCAGCCTGTGGCACTGCTGAGGTGTTATGGAAGCCCATGATGCTTCCTTAGCAGCCTTAAGCTCATCCAGAGTGTTGGGTCTTGCGTCTCTCAACTTTCTCTTCACAATATTCCACAGATTCTCTATGGGGTTCAGGTCAGGAGAGTTGGCAGGCCAATTGAGCACAGCAATACCATGGTCAGTAAACCATTTACCAGTGGTTTTGGCACTGTGAGCAGGTGCCAGGTCGTGCTGAAAAAATGAAATCTTCATCTCCATAAAGCTTTTCAGCCGATGGAAGCATGAAGTGCTCCAAAATCTCCTGATAGCTAGCTGCATTGACCCTGCCCTTTATAAAACACAGTCTACCAACACCAGCAGCTGACATGGCACCCCAGACCATCACTGACTGTGGGTACTTGACACTGGACTTCAGGCATTTTGGCATTTCCTTCTCCCCAGTCTTCCTCCAGACTCTGGCACCTTGATTTCCGAATGACATGCAAAATTTGCCTTCATCAGAAAAAAATACTTGGGACCACTGAGCAACAGTCCAGTGCTGCTTCTCTGTAGCCCAGGTCAGGCGCTTCTGCCGCTGTTTCTGGTTCAAAAGTGGCTTGACGTGGGGAATGCGGCACCTGTAGCCCATTTCCTGCACACGCCTGTGCACGGTGGCTCTGGGTGTTTCTACTCCAGACTCAGTCCACTGCTTCCGCAGGTCCCCCAAGGTCTGGAATCGGTCCTTCTCCACAATCTTCCTCAGGGTCCGGTCACCTCTTCTCGTTGTGCAGCGTTTTCTGCCACATTTTTTCCTTCCCACAGACTTCCCATTGAGGTGCCTTGATACAGCACTCTGGGAACAGCCTATTTGTTCAGAAATTTCTGGATCTTACCCTCTTGCTTGAGGGTGTCAATGATGGCCTTCTGGACAGCAGTCAGGTCGGCAGTCTTACCCATGATGGCGGTTTGGAGTAATGAACCAGGCTGGGCTTTTTTGAAAGCCTCAGGAATCTTTTGCAGGTGTTTAGAGTTAATTAGTTGATTCAGATGATTAGGTTAATAGCTCGTTTAGAGAACCTTTTCATGATATGCTAATTTTTTGAGATAGGATTTGGGGGTTTTCATGAGCTGTATGGCAAAATCATCAGTATTAAAACAAAAAAAGACCTGAAAAATTTCAGTTGGTGTGCAATGAATCTCAGATATATGAAAGTTTAATTTTTATCATTTCATTATGGAAAATAATGAACTTTAGCACTGTATGCTAATTTTTTGAGAAGGACCTGTATGTACATAAAGTATATACTGTACCTGGCAAATAGTAAAGAGTCATTCTTTACATGTGGTCAATGCTGAAATTCAGCGATTGGTTTGTTCCAGCTGTGTCAAATGAATTGCTTTTTAAGTTTAGAAATGAGAAATTGTTGTAAGTAGAATGATGACAACATGTTTATAGAAGCTTCATGTCACCGAACTTAAATCAACAAATGAAATGGAGCATGCATTATTTCAGCTATGTATTGATTTTAATGTCTCGCTTGCAGTTGGAGAGGAGCCTGGAAAATGCCCAGGAGACACCGACTTCATATGCAAAAACAAGAAATGCATTGAGGCTCACCTAGTGTGTGACTATAAGCCTGACTGTGAGGATTCCTCTGATGAAGCTGATTGTGGTGTGTATATATTGATGCTTTTTCCATAATTATTATCAAAGTACTCTATGCATGAAAAAATAATATGCAAACAATGTGCATGCTGCATGAATCTTTGAGAAAAACTCCAAGGAGATCTTTCCTCATTTACTTGAGCTCTCCCCTGATCTGTGTAAGTTTAGAAATTATGAGAGCTGCATCAGAATTAGCACCAGTGAAAACTAATTTTAAAGTGTATTTGCATTGCTATATTTCATCATTTAGAACGTTCAGTTTGGTAAAATGCAGGTTCAGATAGGCAAGCTTTCAAAGCCTATTTACACTACACCTGAACTAGTAACTGTGCACTGACCTGTAGAAATGTGATACACATGCATTTCCATTTTGCAGACCCCTAGAAAAGGGCTTGTGAGTAGAGATAAGTGAACCGGACTGGTAGAACCCGGTTTCGACTAGAATTTCAGGAAAAGTTCAGCTCGCCACGAACCTGAACTTCGCGTGGTCCGCAGTGAAATGTGGAAGACAAACCTGGTGTGATTTCACTGGCCCCACCACACAGGTCACGGCCAGCTAAGGAGAAGCAGAGAGACAGGGGCACATGGGGGTGTTGTTCCTCTCAGTGGGTGCATTCTGATTGGGATGAGAACGAGCGTGCTGATTGGCTGAGTGGCCGGTTAAATCAGTACTCTTGCTTTCACTTGGCTACCTTTAGCTCTGCTAACAGCTAATCAGTTTAGCCGAGTGGCTCCGCATCCCCTGCTCCCCTATCTGCAGCGTGCCCACACCGCCCATTCAGAAAGGCTGGGTACGGGTGCACGCATGGCTAGAGGTGAGCCAAGATGCGGTCAGGGTGCAGAGACATGCCAGGACATGCTGAGGGTTCCGGGACATGGTGAGTGAAACGGGGCTTCTGGGGGGGGGGGGGGTTTACACAGTGGGGCATCCCAATTCAGAACTCGGCTAGCTTTTAGACTCTAGGGCCTCTGATGTTTCTCTTTAGGAGGTCAGCGTAGCTGGGCCAATCAGGAGGCGCTATTGCAGGAGATCCACCATTATCGAGCTGGCTGAGAGAGCATTGCTATTAGAGCAGGGACAGTTTAGGGCATTGTGAACCACAGCATAGGAGAAAAGAAGAGATAGGAAAGAAAGTGGGCACAGTGGGATGCTGGGGGTGTGCTACACAGAAAAACTTCATCTACCTGTGCTGGGATCTGCTGATCATTGTAGTCCACTCTAGAAAAGTCTGAAAACTTCAGTGAGCATTTTTTTTTAGCTTTTTAGCTTCAGCTTTTTTTTGGCCACATCTGTCTGGTTTAGCTGGCCCCTGTCTCTGCGTTGGGAAACTTGGGGTACACGGTGCCTCAGCGTTTAATACAGTTTGAAAAAAAATAAAATCTCTTTTTTTACCTGCCAAGGAATTTTTTTTTTTAGGGGGGGGGCAGCTCTATTTTAGGTGTGCAGGCCCCATCTCCATAGCTACCAACTTTTCAGGGTGTGTGAAAGAGTGAAATTTGTTAAATTAGACCACACCTCATTGGGGGATAGATAGGATAAGTTATAAAAGTTACAACAATATAAACACTTTAAATAGACAAATTAATCATTTATTGATGCAGATCTACATTTTACACCTCGAAGAGGGACAAATGAGAATAAGGAGGGGCAAGGGGACATGGACTCAAAAGAGGGACAGCCCTTCTAAATCAGGGACACTTGGAGGTATGCCTCTCTCTCTAGGTTGGGGTCCACAGTACATCAGAATTTAATATAGTTTAAAAAAAACTGCCAAGGAATTTTTTGGGAGGCAGCTCTGTTTTAAGTGTGCAGGCCCGGTCTGTCTCTAAGTTGGGGTCCATGGTGCCACAGTGTGTAAGCAATGTTTTAGGGCACATCTGTCTGTTTTAGCTGGGCTGTGCAAGTGTATCATTTTGGTGTGTGTGCTTTTTTTTCGAAACACTAAGTAAAATGCCTGGAAAAGGGAGAGGTAGAAAAGGACGGGGTAGAGGAAAAATCATCCCTACAATTCCTTCTGCCACTAGGGATAAGGATGTTGGTTCCGGCACTTCCACATGTGTAAGCGCTTCATTTATTTCATAATTTATGCTCTGGAGGCTTGCTTTAGACTATATATACTCCTCTGAAGTTTGCATACTAGGTCTGGCCTTTGATCATCTTTCAATCCTACTGGTTGTTCCATGTAGATGTCTTCTGCTAATCTGCCACTTAGAAATGCTGTAGCATGCTTGACTACTGGAGCAAAAGTATCATCATAGTCGTCTCCATATTGTTGAGACTATCCATTGGCTTTGTATTGCTCCACTGTGCCATCTGCATTGTACTTCACTTTAAAAGTCCATTTACAGCATTTGGCTTTCCTTCCAGGTGGTGGTTCTGTAAGTGTCCATGTTTTGGTATTGTATCAGTTTTTATCCATTTACTGACTTCCCCTTCTGAAAGCTTAGATATGTCTCCCCAAGTTGCAGGTCCATTAGTACTGGCAATGCTTGCCTTGTGTGGGAGATGGACAGGTGGTTTGCCTCTGTTTCCTCTCATTGAGCATGTTTGTTCTGTGTCTGAGCTTGTTTGTGCCTGCTCTTCAGTAGGTTCTGCAAATTACAGATAAAGGCTGATCAGTGTCAGTTTTCTCTTCTGTTCTTACTTTCTCTGTTGTCATCACATTGTTTCTCAGATCTTCTGACTGACATTAGGAAATATTGCTCTTGTGGCTTTGGATTTGATAAAACATTCACACTTACCAGTAACCGGGCAAGGGGTTCTGTTAGATCCTTTGTCAAATTCCTCTTTTGTAGTTCTATGCATTCTGGGTGTCTGTGTCCTAAATGGCTGTGCCACATGTGTATACAGTCATTGTGTTTATGGGTGTATAGTCTCACCCTTTCCTTCACTGTGTTGAGATGATACAGATAATAATCCAGCTTGGTACTTGCTATCACCTGCTTGCCATCCAGAAGAGAACATGTGTCACCTTGGCATTTTACAGTGAGTAATTTGGCTGTCAGGCGCTTCACAGATAAGTCTCTTACTTCTAGATGAGGAACATAAAGCACATCCTTAATTGGTATGGCTAAGTTGTGTCCTGCATCATTGGGGCATACCAGGGTTCCATCCCCGTATCCCTCTGCATGTATTTTACTTCCATCTGCAAGGTAGTCTCTTTGTTATTCAGATCAAGTTCAGTGAAAAAGCTTATATCACTTGTCATGTGACTGGTTGCTCCCACGTCAATGCACTATCCTTGAAATGTATGTATCATTTGCTCTGCATTACATATAGTATAGTTTTTCTTTATGTCCCTGTTTGTGACATCTAAAGCACACCCTGTGTATCCTTGTGTCTGTAGCTTTAAGAGCTGTTCTGGTGTTGTTTTTTGTGGAGTCATGCTCAGGCTTCTTTCTTCGCTGATGCTCATCTGTGTGCCTGGTCTTTACAATTGTGGGTGTCAAATGTGAGGCCTTGTCTCCAGTGCATTGACCAGTGCAGTGTATGTATGGGGTAAGCTGCAAAATAACCTAGCTGTGGTGTGATATTTATATGCTCCTCTATGTCCTACTTTCTGCTAAGCCTAATTTTGTAAAGTCTGTCTCTTACAGTCTTTTCAGTACATCCCACACGCCTTTCATTGTCTCCCTGCGTATGTGAATAAGCCTTTTGTCATCTTGTAAGCTTATGGTGGCCCGTGCCTGCCTGTTTTCCCAGTCCTGTGGCCTTTCTGTAGTGATAACCTCCCACAAGTCATCTCTGGATAATAGCATTTTCACTTTAAATTTCCATAACTGATTATTGTATATAAGGACAGTCTTACTTGTATACAGGACATATCCCAGTTGAAGCTTTGGCCACAATGTTTCCCGTTCTGGGTTTTGCTCTGCTTTTTTGTCTGCTCACTGGGCTTTATCTGGTCTCTGTGGATTTTTTCGGTCACTTGACCTATAACCTGTTGCAGAGTGTGAGTGCTGGGTGCCACAAAGTCAAAGTCATAAAGACATTTGTGATGCAACAGGAACTGGTTTTAATGGAACATGAGTACAGTAAGAGAAGGTTGCCTTACATAGTGGAACATGGTGAATAACATGGACAGGGAAAAGAAGTCATAGAGATCACCTCAATGTACAGCAAACACAACAAAATGCATAGAAAGACTACAGTTAAGCATCAGTAAAAGCTACCACTAGTGTCCTAACTGTAAACTGCAGCCAATCCAGTATTGTATCTCCAACAATAGAAACACCAAATAGTACAAATAAATACAAGGCAAGTAAAACTTACTTACAGTGGGACTTGTGAGTGTTTTTTGTTCTAACATACAAGCATCACTAGGGTAGCCTTTGCTAATAAACAACAATGCATACTGAGCTATGGGGGGGGGGGGTTGTAGATATTTTGTACCTAACTGCCCGGGCTAGTATAAAAAAAAAATAAAGGATATATCTTTTGTCCCCAAGCTAGTTGGTCCCAATCCACTGCTCAACAAATTACCATACCATGAGATTGCGTCCCTCGTCATCCGAGACCAATCTCCTGCTACCAGGTCTGGTGCCCGCCCTGTGACGCTAACATGGCCACTCTATTCACTGCAATAGGGGAGCTGCGGGCTTTGTGGGAATATTTTGATGCAGGATATAACAACTCATCTTGCTATCCATCATATCTATGCATATGTTTAATACTTGATTGTTTGCATGCTAGGGCTCTTTTAAGGAAACTGTCTTGAATAATGGCCATCAAAACTTCCAGGGAGCTGAATAATGTTATGGGCATCTATATAGCTGTACCTTCTTTTAGTAATCTAGGCCTGCGGCCCCTTTTTAAAATTGGTTTAGAAGTGAAGATAAGAATGTCTCCATACCAGGGCTAGAATTCATTTACATTTTAAATCGGTTGTTCATAAATTTTACACCCTGTTGAACAGCACTAAAGAAAGTACTGAAATGAAAGATGGGAATTCCGTTGTGAAATTAAGTAAATGTACTAAGCCGGAGTAAGCCGTTCCCTTAATAGACTCAAAGGAAACTATGCCTCCAATGGGCATCCCCGCAGCTGCTTCAGAGAAGGATGCAGTGGATAGTGATGTATGCCAATTCCAGCTTTTGTAATGAAGAGATTTTTCTGTGAATTACCAAGTCCATATTAGAAGTCTCCAATGGGTTCAGTTACTTAAAGATGCCTTCATTTTCAATGTTTTCAGGAGCATTCGCTGACTTGCCTGGCAATTGCAATTTCGAAGATCAGAATGATGGTCCTTTGAGTTGTGATGTCTTACAAGATAAGGCAGATGATTTTGACTGGAGCTTGGCACAAAGAGGAGCAATTCAGCTAAATGAAGATCACACACCTGGTCAGTATATTGTGCCTAAAGATCTATTTGGCTTTGATTGTATTAATGGGCTTCAGATTCTGGTCAGGTTCAAATTCAACCCGAATATTGCCAATTTAGTTTGGTTTGGCCATACCTAAATATCAAATTTGCTGGGCCTTTTTTGCTCATTTTGTTACTAACCTGGTACCCTCTGCATATTGGCTCAAAGACCATCTTTCTCCTAACCCGAGTCACCAATGTTTGTCCTGGCATCCCACTAGGGGAAATGCCCTGCGTCATAGAGGGAGTCC
Organism: Gastrophryne carolinensis; assembly: GCA_027917425.1. Lineage (NCBI taxonomy): Eukaryota > Metazoa > Chordata > Amphibia > Anura > Microhylidae > Gastrophryne > Gastrophryne carolinensis. The sequence continues at coordinate 43,832,744 of CM051239.1, read as the reverse complement.
TTTATATGCCAGAGACGGGTCTCGGCTGATTCTCATTCATGTTACTGCATGTCTTTGTGGAGGGGAGAGGAATGGAGGGATCATGGATGTTTAGCTCAAACTGAATTTAGGCACTTTTATGTGTAAAAGAGTAACTTGTATGTAGATAATAGCAAAGGCAACTAATACATTTTAACTGGATGAAAATAGAAAAATGTAAACCCTTCAAAGTTTTTGATCCGCGTTAATGCTAGAACCGTGGTCGTATTTAGGATTCGGGCTGCCCTAGGCACCCCCTATTGTTACCCCTGGGGAAACCTGATTTGGGTTGCCCTGCTGTATGAAACCCCCAGGATCACCGTGACATCTCATCTCTCTGATGATCCCATGGAAAATATACAGGCTCTCCTCCAATCAGCGGCCAGAACTGCATTCAGCTTTTCTTTGCTGCTCTGACATCAACGTGGCAAAAGAAAAGCTCACTGGAGTGTCAGCCGCCACCCCCTCACTCCATAAGTGACCCTGCATTAGAGAGATACTCACCTTTTCCTAGCAGAGCTCCATCTGATGGGGGACAGGAAACTCACCTCACCTCCCACTCACACCATCAGCGAGCCCAGCATTAGATAGATACTCACCTTTTCCTAGCAAAGCTCCATCTGATGGGGGACAGGAAACTCACCTCCCCCTTCACACCATCAGCGAGCCCTGCATTAGAGAGATACTCACCTTTTCCTAGCAGAGCTCCATCTGATGGGGGACGGGAAACTACTGCACCTTCCCCCTCACACCATCAGCGAGCCCTGCATTAGAGAGATACTCACCTTTTCCTAACAGAGATCCATCTGATGGGGGGCAGGAAACTACTGCACCTCCCCCTCACACCATCAGTGACCCTGCATTAGAGAGATACTCACCTTTTCCTAGCAGAGCTGCATCTGATGGGGGGCAGGAAACTACTGCACCCCCCCCCCCTCAGTGACCCCTACATTAGAGAGATACACACACACACACACACACACACACACACACACACACACACACGCAACACACAGGCACATACACAGACAGACACACAGACATACACACAGACATACACACAGGCACATACACATACACACACACATACACAGAGACATACACACACACACGCAGGCACATACACAGACAGACACACACACAGGCACATACATACACACACACACACACACACCCTCTCAGGATGGTGGAAACTCTTTACCTGTCACTTGGCATGTCTCTAGGGAGAGAGTGGCCCCTGCAGCACCAGGCCTCCTCTCCCGCGCTGTGGTGGGAGGGGCAGTGAGGCCAGGTGGGCGGAGCCAGCTTCTCTTCCCTCTCATCTCATGTGCAGGACGGGCAACAGAAAACCAGACAGGTCAGATTGTCTCTGGGGAGGGAGGAGGGTTCCACTGATATACCAATGGCTTAAAGCACCTTGTCTGTTTTGCCGACCAACGCCTGCCATGTGGCAGGCATTTTTTTATTTTTTTTAAGTTAAAGTATTGCTGGCCGCCACCCCATCCCCGCCCCTAGCTGTAGCTTCGCCCTAGGCACGTGCCTATACGTGTCTGGTGGCAAATATGGGCCTGCCTATAATAATGTTTTTTTATAGGGAAAGTATAATCTCTAAAATATAGAAATTCTTCCACTTTAAAAAATATTATTTTAAAAGAGTTAGACTATGTTCACACCTGTCCCGCTGAGTCTGTGGCAGGAATTCCATCTTGTGTTTGTGTCTTTTTTGGGGGGGAGGGGCTGCATTATAAACAAATACCTGTTACTGTGGTCTCCCGGTCTATTGAATACCATTAAAATCTATAGTGCTGCAAACACCAAACGTATGTGGTACTGCTGAAAAGCGCTCTCGCGTTTGCGGACCCCTATACTTTAATTGGTTGTGTCTGCGGCCTGAGGTGAGCCATGCTGGAAGTGGCTCTCGTCATTGTCCTTCTACTACATACTGAATCTCACTGAGCAAAGCATTTGGTTAACCCCTAATATCCCATCATTTACATCTACTCTCTTTAAATGTCAAAAATATATTTTAGGGGGGTACCTTCCTCATAATGGTCCAACCACTTCTCACAATTTTTCAATTATTCCTAGACATTAGTAATTCTGTGCAATTAGTATAAATCATGAAAACAAACAATATATGTTTTCCTATATATAAAAAATAAAATAAGATAAAATATTGTTCATTGTATCGCTCTGACCTTTTTCATATTCTATACAATTGATTACACTATCTATAACTATTACATCACACCATCTCATTATGCAAGTCAGTGACCATATATCTATCCTGGTTGTATGGGAGTATCTTTATTTCTCTCATTTATCATTATTTTAAGTAGGGAATGTCAAGTTGTTGGGCCGCACTGCTTTGGGGCCAGTTGGGCTGCTGCTTTTAACACCCACATTCAATCCCTGCCCCCTTAGTCTCCCTCTCAGCCCCCTGTACCCAGCTCCACTGTACCCACAAGGCAAGGAACCCCAGCACTCAATGCTATAGCCCCGGCATCATGGTGGGGGGGGGCTCAGCAGGGATGTCTTGGGCCAGTCAGGGGCTGGTAAAATCTAGGGCCGATTTCTGGCCCCAGTCTGCCACTGCACATGTGTCTATATAAGGCATGGTTGCGTGACCTATGTGCAATTGTAGACTTGAATGAGAACGCACTCGGCCACTTACCAGCTGTTGAGACAATTGTTAGATGGAAACTCAAAACAGTCTGAAAAAAAGGGGAAGGTTGATACCTTCTCTTCCAGTACAGACTTTTTGAAGCATCAAAACCTTCACCATATATTTATGAATATCCTTTGGTGACTAGTCTTGCCTTGAACCGGTATACTTTACCTTCAGAGACATATTTGTTCTTGAATACCCATTTATATCTTACTGGCCTTGTGGTAGCTCAGTAAGCTTTTATGTCTGGAGTTGGAGAAGAGGCTCCATCTCTTTATCTGCGGCTTTAATCCACTTCTGCTTCTCGTGGACAGGCAGTTGTTGCATCTGCTGCCCAGACTGTGGCTCTTGTTCTGGAAGTGTTCTAAGAAAGGCGCTTAGCTTTTCTATTGGCCTCTCTGATCACCTAACTGGAGGTTGACTTGGTTCTTCTGTACCTTCCTCGGTATTTCACAGCTTATCCAGACTTCAACGCTGTCCTTTTCCGAATCAAGATCTTGTGACTGAGACTCTTGTTTTTGCTTTGGTTGATTACTGGCAAAACATTATGAAATTTCAGTGCTAAAGAGTGTTCATCAATCACTACATCTCTGCTGATTTTGTTTTTGTGTTAGTCTCTGGGTGCAGGATCCTGTAGCCCTTTTGAGTTTCACTATAGCCAACCAGGAGTCCCACTTGAAACGTTTTTTCTATGGAAACTGTACAAATGTTTGACTTCCATATATCCTAAGGTGCCTCAGGCCAGACTTCTTGCAGTTCCATAGCTCATATGGAGTTTTGTTTGTCGCTCTGCCTGACACTCTGTCATGGTGGCTTCTCCACAAATTGTTTTAGGTAGATTTGCATTAAACAACATACTTCCAGCACTTTCGCAGAGCGAGCGTTTTTTTCTTTCTGCAACACCATTTTGCTCTGGGTTGTATGGAACGGTAGTCTGGAACACGATTCATTTCTTTTCTAAAATGGTTTGCACCTTTCCACTTGTATATTCAGTTCTATTGTCTGCACATTCATCTGTTTATATCAAATACAGCAGCTGTGCAGATCTAGAGCTGCTATTTTTAGGAAATGATTTTCTGGACATTTTCCCTTTAAGACAACTGGTGCATTTCATAATTTGGCTACATTGGTCAAATGCAATTTCATCTGAAAACTGTTGTTTACCTAGCTTTTATACTGCTTCTGGGTGTCTATATCCAAAACATCTGTGCCATACATGGATCCAGTTTTCATGCATATCTTGTCTTGCAATTTACACACTTTCTTTGCAGTTTAGCTGAAAAAGTTCACATTTAACTGTCCCTTCTGCTAGAGTGTGTCTCTTCTTTAAAATGATGCAGCTGTCCTCTTTAAAAGTAACTACATCCCCCTGTTTAGTGAGCTTTTTCACTGACAAGCATTGCTTTCAAGACTGAGAACATATAACACATCCTTTACTGGGATCTTTCTGGTTTGCGATGGGGAAATAGCACAGTGGATATAACCATTGCCCACACCTTCTGAAGTCATATAGTGACCATTAGCTAAAATAACTCTTTGCGATTTGCTTTCATTGAGGTTAGACAATGGCTAGTTGTACCTGAGTCTATACGTCATGCATTCCTTGCAACTGTGCCTATGTTTACATTAAACGCAGTTTGGATACCTTCATCAGCCTTAATACATTCAAGAGCATCAACTTCTTCCACAGCAGACTTAACACTTTGCTGAATGTTTTGCTTCTGATGATGACTTATTCTAGCTTTCCAAACTATGCAGTTTTTTTAGGTGACCAGGCTTTTTACACACAAGTTTCCTTATAGCTCTTATATTTTTGGAAGAAGTCTGTAATGCTGCCTTTGCTCTGGATTCATTACTTTTGCTTAGAGACTCTGCTCTTCTCTTGTGCTCATCAATAAATGTACCTATAACATACTCTAGTGTGAGCCCATCTTCTGGCCAGGCATCTAGTGCAGTAATGCAACATGAAAATCGTTAATTTATTCCCCAATTCCTCATAGGCGCTTCACAATCTCTAGAATGTCTCTTATATGGTCCTGCATATTCTGGCTCTCACTTAGCTTAGACTGATACATTTTTCTCATGAGATAAAGTTAACTGTGTTAACACTTCTCTAAAGACAGCTTAAAACAATCCCACACTAAGGGATTTCTTTAATGTGGACCAAAACCAGGGATTCTATCCATCTTTCCTAGGGCATCCCAATTTGGGCTGCCCCCTGTGAACTCCACCCCCCAAAACTGCCCTAACAAGGGACATTTCCTCCATTCCTATGACACATGCATGGGCTCTCATCCAATCAGTACTGTATGCCATTGCATATTAACTCACAGCATTAAGTGCTATTTGTAAGAGAACATGGAAGCGGCTGCATCCCTGGTCTCCCTGTAGTCTGTGGTGTGATATCGCTCCCAGTCTACGTGAAGGAATGGCCGCATGGAGACCAGGGCTATGACCGTGCCCTGCTAACATGGTGTGGATGCCTTGGAAAGATGGGTGAATGAGGGCGTTCGCCGGGGGGGTTAACATGGAAACTTTTATCAGCCGACCCTGGAGTCTTGGATTTAAAATAGCAGAATAAAATGGAATTAGACAAAGCATAATCGGGGTTAAATGTTAATGTGAACTTCTGCTACAAAAAAAAACTCATCCCTTCCTCTAACCACTAACCACGATTTAGGCAATTAAAAAAAAAGTCTTACTTGGTCTTGGATAATCGCTGATCCTACAACAGCTGAGAACTGTTGTCTCGACACTTCCAGGTCTGCCAAGCCCCGGGGATCTTGAATGTTTGTAACCCAATCAATGCAGTAGCAGGGATACATTTCATCCCAATCTTGTCAAAATTCTGTTCAGAAATGTAATTTTCACCCTGAAATCTAAACTTCAACACTAATTTAAATGAATTGAAATCAGCTCTTTGCATTTGTAATGGTTGCTCTTAATTACGGGTCAATTACAGGTCGCTCTACTTAAAGAGGAAAGAAAACTGCGATTTTCACTATCTTTGGTTTTGTTCCTCATACCAGGGACATCACGATTTAGGTATGCCTATACTTTGTGAAAGCTCCTGAAATGTCGGGTCTGCTTACCTTTCCAGCAATCCAATTGCACCCGTGAGGGCTCTCTTCCATTGGGGATGCTGTTGCAGCCACTTTGGATGGCCAAAGGGGCAGTCATAGGGTAGATGTTAGGACGTGATCTTGTGATAAGGAGGTTTGCAAGTTCAATTCCATAACGAGACATAAACTTGCAACTTTGAGCAAGTCCCTCAACTTCTCTGCGGGTGCTGTGGTTATGATAGAGTATACTTTTCTATCTTAATTCAATAATAGGTTTTCAGGGATCACAGCCCTTCGTGAATCACTTGCTATTCAAATCCTGATCAGGATGACTACACAAGAACCACAGACAACAATTCTGCAGCAGCAGCATGATAGCTTTATTTTGCACGTGTTGAGGTAGATATAGTGTTATTCAAATAAATGCAAATACAAACAGTAAAAGAAGAAGTAAAAACAACCAATCATAAGCCATTAGGCGGTCTATCAATTATCCAATAAAATCAAACTAAAAGGCTGGATATAGATCTATATTTGGTTAATATTCGAGCAGTACTGCAAGGGTTACAACTTTGAAGCATGCACAGTATGACTGGAAAAAGGTCAGAAGGCCAGGCAAAGTGTCAAACCTCAGGACAGGGTGACTTATTGTGTGGTTACAATTTGGGGAACAAGGTCTTAGTTTTAGGAATTATAATTTATACCTTAGTACATTGAAGGAGAACTTAACGGGACCTATCTGGTTCCTGTCTTGTGATGTCTGGTTGCGAAACATGGAACAAAAGAAGAATAATTCCAAGCTAAGGGGAATACCAAGACCTTAAAGAATTACTCTTCACTCTAACAGTTAGTGCAGTCCACCACTCTGGCTATATGTGCTCTCACTGCTTGTGTTTGTCTCACTAAAGGTTAAAAGCATAGGAAGAATGTCTAAGTAGGTGCAAGCATACAATGGCCCAAAAATCCCCCCCCTAAAGTAAATGCTGTTATGGGCCACCCATGTGCTGAGGTGATATCTTTGTAGGCTAATAGAGTTTATTTTGACAAGCTCAATAGCATGTTTGAATAATTTGCACAGCTAAAAACAATTCTGAGTTGCACCAATCAAAAAAAATTTCACAATAAAACAGAGAAAAACAATTCTCAAAGTGTCGAATCAGCCCATCACTTTTTAGGTTTACACAATATTTTTGCATACGGATTTTTGCTTTACTGACATTTTGCATACAATTTTTAACTGATTGCTATATTTGTACTCAATTTTTCCCCTCTCAAATTGTCGTACTTATTTTTAATAAGTGATGTGTAAAAATGATTTTGCGTAAAATAAATTGCAGGCAAAACATTTGTTTTTGCCAAATGCCTCAATTTTTTAGCTTTTTTCTAACATTGTCACTGAAGCTAATAGCTTATTTGATATTTAGGCATAAGCATCATAACATCCCAAAAGTTTATTCGAGAAACAGTTAACTATAAGGGTTGGCCACCACTATCTTTTATATGTTACCGTATATAGTATAATATTTAAGCATTGTTTTAACATTTAATTTTGTTTTTGCTGAAAATAGTACATCAAAAATGGAATTGATTAAAAACACATTCATAACATGAGATGGGAAATTGTTGATTTAACTTGACAAATGAGAAATAATTGCAATTGCTTTTGTAAACATAAAAGAGAACTGACCTTTTCTTTAATGTACTGCCTCAATGTCATCATATTATTGAGTTATTTGTACATTGTCGTTCAAGGCATTACCTAAACTTTGATTTCAGGACCCTGGGAAGCATTTATATGGAAAAACTAAATGGTTTGCCTGAGTAGTGGTTGATAGTTATAGAGCCTTCTTTGCATTGCTTAGACCCCCAAACAAGGTTGGATTTGTTATCCCAAAGGTCCAACCTGCCCTATACGGGTGTTTATCAAATTCAGGAAAATGTCTTTACTTCATTGGAAAACTTCTTCATCTAATGTGAATTTTTTTCTACTTTAAAACCAGAAAGTTCTTTTTTTCATATTAGGTAGGAAGTAGGTACAGGAACACTATAAGGCAGGTGTCTCAAGTCTAAATGAAGAAGGGCTATGAAATGACTGGCATAGCTCATTTGGAATAGGAAGTTGGCAAGAAAAATGGGTGCCAAAAGACAAGACTGTAGAGGAACTCATGTTGCAGGAATAATCTGATCCCAGGACAAACACACATGGATTCACGAGGTCCAGAGCTTAGGGGTGGGGTTTTCCCTTTCTCCTTAGGATCAACAACCGGGATTCTCGCTCTTCCATGTGTTGTTTCTCTCTGGCGGGGCATCCCTATTTGTGTATGTTTGTGGATCACCGAGAAAATTCACCTAATATCAGAGAAGCTGAATGGGGCCAAAGCACATCCTTGGCTCTAACTTGACTTGCTCAGTTCTTTACTTTGAGGGAACTGTAGTAAGAAGTTTGGATGGAATGTAAGCTTGGTCACCTGGGACAAGGGATTTAGAAAATGATCATCTGTGAAGCTGAAAGTATTTTAAACTGTATGGAATAGTGGCCAACTGGGGTAGAAAGCAATCTGAAAATGGACCTACAGTTAAAAAAATCAGAGTTTAGTAAATTGCTTCCTAAACCACATCTCTTGCAATCAGTGATGTAATTTATTTTTTTGAGGGCTAAACTCCATTCAGATGTTTTGGGATAGCAGGGAGATTCTGGCAGCAGGTTGAGAAATCAAGGTTTACAGTTTTACCTCATGATTTCTTTTCTGAAGCAAGTGGACGTGGCCATTGGAGCATAATTGATTGGGAGTGAGAGGACTTGCTAAGGGGAGGCTGGTTGGGTAGAAGTGAGGGAGGGGTTAACTGGGCTTGAATGGCAGCTATGAGAGTGTCATTTAAGCCATCAATACAGAGGTGGAGGATAGTCTGCACTAGCTGTAGTATTGGTGGCCCACATTGGCAGGTTGGCGCTCAAGGGTCAGATGAGGAATTATATTTCTTCATTCAGGACGCCGAGCTGTGAGTAGGCACAGGACTGGCGGAATGCTTAAAAAGGTAAGCTGCTGTTTATTTTTTTAACTGCCAGAAAAATCCCTTTAAATGTGTCATTTTTAGGCCGTTGGTCTCCACTGAGGCTTATCTATAATGTGCCAGAATTTTTCTGTAGCCTACTGTACCATGACCCCAGTTAAATTTGAACATAATAAAATACTGTAAGACCTAGTTATGCTGAATTGTTTGCACTAGGGCATCTCAATTTGGAATCCTCCACTACCTAACAAGACCTTGGTAGCACAAAAATGGGCTTTCAGAACCCCTCTTCATCTTTTGGGGTTTCTCCAGGGTTAGCAACTGGAGCCTTGCCAGAGGTGGCCGACAGGTTCACCCTATAGGCATGCACATACATCTTACCAAACAGACAGTGCTGGAGAACAGACCAGATAAGTAATTCAGTGGACCTGAAACATTATTTGACTTTAGGTCTTCTTTAAGTAAAACAAATGATAGCTTCTGTTGTTTTAACAGGCCAGAGTATTACCACCCACAAACAAAAGGTATCTCATGTGAGTTCACTCACTCCCCTATGTACCAGACTCTGGGTCAGAACTGTAATGGGAAAAAATACACGTTTTCTCCCCTGCAGAATCTTCCCCTCGGACCAGTGTGAAGAAACGTGATCATGCCCTGGATTCCTGGTGCACCCAACCAACACTCTCCAAAAGAAGGTCTGTTGTGGCCCGGCATCCTCTGTTCACAGTGACTGGAGCATGTCTGCTACATTTACACTAATGAATGAGGCATGTCAAGCACTGCCGGAGCATACCCCCTGTGTAGGCAGTGGCAGGAGCTTGCACATGGCACCCCGGAGGACGTGAACATGGAAATCTGTACATTTCAGAACAATAGACTGGGAGGAATCTTCTGCTGGGAGATAAAATGTCAGTATTCTTTATCTTTTTAAATGCATATACAGTCTCTTAAGCACTGAGGGGCACATTTCCCAGTGCACATAGGCTATCTTCAAAACAGAACATCACATGAGAAGGTGCCAAACCACCCACAGACACCACAGAACACAAAATCCGGATATTGAGCCTAAGGGCTGACTGCTTCCGTAAAAATCTAAAAAGAAGTAGTCAAGCAGTTTAAAGCAGGAAGCATCATTATGAAAGCATGGTACAATTCCAAATCCCATCTTCCGTACACAGGCCCAAAGACTATGCTGTGTCATCTGAACTTGGTGCCCAACAATTTATAAATACTTTTTATTGAGCTTTCAAAGATTAGCATTCTCTAATGATTCTCTAATAGCTTGCAGTGATTACTAAATTCTAAAACCACTTTGCAAATATTCCAGATATGCATTGGTGTATTAACTAAGCTTTAAAGACAAACATTCCTCACTTTAATTATCTTGATCAACAGCCTTTTGTTTGCTATTGCATATTGAAATTCAGTAAGCACATAGAAAACCCATCTGTGACTGAAATTGGAAAAGTCCAACACCAGTTAAAATGTATGTTTTACTTTTGAGGAGTGGAGCAGGATCATAAATAGTGATGAACTTTAGATCAGGCCTAGATTCAACCTGAATCATGCCAATTCATTTTAGTTCTCCCCATCCCGGGTATCGGCAAGATCAGGTCAAATCATCCTGTGTGTTACCTGTTGGTATTGGCAGGTAACATTCCAGCCCTCCCACCCTGTGTACTGGTATGGGGTCCCTTGGACACCTTACCAGCTTACAACAGTTGAAAAAAGTAAAGCAAACAGTCTGGCATACCATGGGTCATGGATTTCCTGAGATTCTTCATAGCACCATTGCACAGCAAGGGACAGGAGAGGATTCCCAGAGGCAGTAGTATTGCCCATCCCTGCGGCGGGGAAAGCCCAGTGCCTGGTAGGAGCCAGGCTGCAAGGAGCGGGTACGTTTGTCCTCCTAAATTGCAAACACTAGCAGAAGCAGGCATTATGAGAAGACAATGGCAGACCCCAGAACCGGTTGACAGCAAGGGGATGATGCCCAGAGCTTGATGATGATGGTGGGTGAGTATAGTTTATTGTTATCTTATTAAAGTACATTGCATGTTTTTTTTAACTTTTTGTTTAACTGTTGTGATTTGGGACCCCTATAGCCAGGGGGTGGATAGCCACCTGCCCAACATGCTGATGGGTGGCTGGTCTTTACCCCTGCTGCCCCAATATCTGCACTCCCTCTGGCCAGAAGAGCCCAGTGCCCCTTGTCATGTGCCAAGTGTTCCTCCAGGGCTGCTGCCAGCATGAAATATGAGTTTCATACTAGTGATATGTTTGTTTTGTTTTGATACTGTATATCTTCTTCTTGTATGTTTGAAAAATCATTTTTTCTCAGCGGGACCTTGAACCCATAATAACACCACTGTGCACTTTAAACAAAGGGCGAGTCCTCCACCATCACACAGTCATGTGTACCAGAACTCCTCTAGATCATGATGTATTAATGTGTTCAAATAAGATTAAAAGAAGGAAAAAAACATAATGTAATCTGTGTTAAAATGGGTTTATTAAACACTCAACATATGTCAGCTGAAAGCCCCAAGGCCTCCACCACTTGTCCTGCAAAGGGGGCCTCCACCAACCTTTGGGTTATGGTCTGGTCCAGGAGGCTTTCCAGTCTTTGGTCTGATGAGCCGCGGGGCCGGCAACAAAGCTATCAGCAGCAGTGGGGGCACATCTGGGCAGCCAAAGCCACCACAGGGCAGGACGAAGAGTCTAAAGCAGCAAAGCCACCATCAGCAATGCTACAGTGATGAGTGCATGCAGAGCTGTTAATTGGCGGCGGCTCACTGCACATCAGCCACCAAGCACAGAGCTGGCAGCTCAATGCAGGGAACTGTTTTCTGCTAGATCACCTGGGCGACTACACTAGCCCCCATCCAGAAATGGCAAAGCAGGAGTTCCTGAGCACAAGGGACTTGATCTGACGTTCCAGTAAGTAGGCAGGTGCCAGACAACCACCAATCAGTTACTTGGCTGGACTATTATTTCAAAGGGGGGCTCCACCAGATTTTGTGCCCAGGGGCCTCCACCACATTAGATCCGGCCCTGAGTCAGAGTATTGAGTAGTAGTGATTGGTGAGAGATCCGCAACAAGCCTGGTGCGGTGCTGCTAACTGCCATAGAGGTGTGTATATGCCCGTTTTCAGCTGACATTTGATGAGTGTTTAATAAAGTGCGGAAGTGTTCCCAATTTTAAAACATTTTACACATGTGTTGTTTTTATTTCTTTTAATCTTTTTTGAGCACATTAATGCTAAACAGAAAAATTAGAGGTTCATCACATTGCTGATTATTATGCAGCATCACAGATCCAAGTGCCGCACCCACTTTTTTCAGAAGAGAAATAATGAGGCGAAAGTGTAAACCACAACATCTCTGCCATTTCTTCTTTAATTTGAAAACTGCCAAATGTAGACCGGCGCAATGGTGTAACTATTACCTTTGCCCGCAGTAGCACTTTAAAAAGAGGGGGACCCCACACCATGAATAACAAATATTTAAGGTTTTACACTGGATAGTACGTATAGTAGTTGTATTATATTTAAAAATGTCATAAAACGCTCTTTTCAGTTTGGGGTGTCTCCTGGGCATAAACAGGTTGTAATACGTTGTAATAGTGAGGAATGGTTCTTGCAATATAATTTTCTTTAAAAACCTTAGATTTTTTATATACACAAAACATACTTTTTCACCCAAAAATATTGAGAAAAATTACAAACAAGACATTTTATGTTAAAGCCCAATGTAGATATAATTTTCCTTGAAATCCCTGAAAATTCCTGCAAAAATCAGTTAAACACACATATTGCGAAATAGTAAAAGATAGTCTGGTAACAGAGGGTGAAAGGTAGGCTGGCACTGAAAGGGTTAAAGAACACAATAGTTTAATACTGAGCTCAAGGCTCCACTGAGAAAAAAAATGGAAACTTTGAACCGAATATAAGGAACATTGATTCACTGTTTTTTCAAACATCAATCTTTTGACTGAGACGCAATCTATTTTTCTCCAGCATTGATCCAGCATAATGATTGTTTTAAAAACAAAAAAATATTACAAGGATATATTAGAATGTTTTAATTACTTTGTAATTTGCACCTCCCTGTATGAGTGATGAGCTGGACAGAGGTCCAACTGGTCTGAAAGCCTTTTGGCTGGATAGTTTCTGGTATACAACATTAGATGCTCCTGAATGATAAATATGAATACTCTCTGGGGGTATATCCCCTATTTTTTTTTCTCCACATCCTTTTTTAATAAATTTAAGAACACATTTCATTACCCCCACCCGAGGCCTAGGGGCCCAGTTTAAAAACCAAAATAAAACAAAACCAAATAATCAAATAAATGAAAAAAATATATATAAAAAAAAGAAAAAACATGAAATGGCTCTATCTAGAGGCTACGAATCATAATCCTCTTCCTCTTCACAGCCAGTGGGCAGCAATGGCGCTGGCATAGCAGTTAGAGATGAGCGAACTTTTGAAAAATTCGATTCGACTGATTCGCCGAATTTTCCGACAAAAATCGTTTCGACCCGAATAAATTCGCGACGAATCGCTATTAAAAACGGCTATTTCTGAGCCTCCTAGAGCCTCAATAGGGTTGTAAACCATTCAGCCTTGCTGTAACACGCACAGGATGCGTGCTGGGTTAGTTAAATAATACTTTGAAGAAATATCACATGCAGATCAGAGGCATCGCTAATAGAATCGCAGAGCGGCACAATTGCAGAGAGTTGAAGTGGCATCACTATGAGGGGCAGAAGGAGCCCAAATATACACTGGAGTTGGCCTCAGGAGCCCAAAAATTGGATGAATCACACCCTGGAGTTGGCAGAAGTTGGCAGCAGCAGCAGCAGGAGCCCAAATATACACTGGAGTTGGCTTCAGGAGCCCAAAAATTGGATGAATCACACCCTGGAGTTGGCAGGAGTTGGCAGCAGCAGCAGCAGGAGCCCAAATATACACTGGAGTTGGCTTCAGGAGCCCAAAAATTGGATGAATCACACCCTGGAGTTGGCAGGAGTTGACAGCAGCAGCAGCAGGAGCCCAAATATACACTGGAGTTGGCTTCAGGAGCCCAAAAATTGGATGAATCACACCCTGGAGTTGGCAGGAGTTGACAGTAGCAGCAGCAGGAGCCCAAATATACACTGGAGTTGGCCTCAGGAGCCCAAAAATTGGATGAATCACACCCTGGAGTTGGCAGGAGTTGACAGTAGCAGCAGCAGGAGCCCAAATATACACTGGAGTTGGCCTCAGGAGCCCAAAAATTGGATGAATCACACCCTGGAGTTGGCAGGAGTTGACAGTAGCAGCAGCAGGAGCCCAAATATACACTGGAGTTGGCCTCAGGAGCCCAAAAATTGGATGAATCACACCCTGGAGTTGGCAGCAGCAGCAGCAGGAGCCCAAATATACACTGGAGTTGGCTTCAGGAGCCCAAAAATTGGATGAATCACACCCTGGAGTTGGCAGCAGCAGCAGCAGGAGCCCAAATATACACTGGAGTTGGCCTCAGGAGCCCAAAAATTGGATGAATCACACCCTGGAGTTGGCAGGAGTTGACAGTAGCAGCAGCAGGAGCCCAAATATACACTGGAGTTGGCCTCAGGAGCCCAAAAATTGGATGAATCACACCCTGGAGTTGGCAGGAGTTGACAGTAGCAGCAGCAGGAGCCCAAATATACACTGGAGTTGGCTTCAGGAGCCCAAAAATTGGATGAATCACACCCTGGAGTTGGCAGGAGTTGACAGCAGCAGCAGCAGGAGCCCAAATATACACTGGAGTTGGCCTCAGGAGCCCAAAAATTGGATGAATCACACCCTGGAGTTGGCAGGAGTTGACAGTAGCAGCAGCAGGAGCCCAAATATACACTGGAGTTGGCCTCAGGAGCCCAAAAATTGGATGAATCACACCCTGGAGTTGGCAGGAGTTGACAGTAGCAGCAGCAGGAGCCCAAATATACACTGGAGTTGGCCTCAGGAGCCCAAAAATTGGATGAATCACACCCTGGAGTTGGCAGGAGTTGACAGTAGCAGCAGCAGGAGCCCAAATATACACTGGAGTTGGCCTCAGGAGCCCAAAAATTGGATGAATCACACCCTGGAGTTGGCAGGAGTTGACAGTAGCAGCAGCAGGAGCCCAAATATACACTGGAGTTGGCTTCAGGAGCCCAAAAATTGGATGAATCACACCCTGGAGTTGGCAGCAGCAGCAGCAGGAGCCCAAATATACACTGGAGTTGGCTTCAGGAGCCCAAAAATTGGATGAATCACACCCTGGAGTTGGCAGCAGCAGCAGCAGGAGCCCAAATATACACTGGAGTTGGCCTCAGGAGCCCAAAAATTGGATGAATCACACCCTGGAGTTGGCAGGAGTTGACAGTAGCAGCAGCAGGAGCCCAAATATACACTGGAGTTGGCCTCAGGAGCCCAAAAATTGGATGAATCACACCCTGGAGTTGGCAGGAGTTGACAGTAGCAGCAGCAGGAGCCCAAATATACACTGGAGTTGGCCTCAGGAGCCCAAAAATTGGATGAATCACACCCTGGAGTTGGCAGGAGTTGACAGTAGCAGCAGCAGGAGCCCAAATATACACTGGAGTTGGCCTCAGGAGCCCAAAAATTGGATGAATCACACCCTGGAGTTGGCAGGAGTTGACAGTAGCAGCAGCAGGAGCCCAAATATACACTGGAGTTGGCTTCAGGAGCCCAAAAATTGGATGAATCACACCCTGGAGTTGGCAGGAGTTGACAGCAGCAGGAGCCCAAATATACACTGGAGTTGGCCTCAGGAGCCCAAAAATTGGATGAATCACACCCTGGAGTTGGCAGGAGTTGACAGTAGCAGCAGCAGGAGCCCAAATATACACTGGAGTTGGCCTCAGGAGCCCAAAAATTGGATGAATCACACCCTGGAGTTGGCAGGAGTTGACAGTAGCAGCAGCAGGAGCCCAAATATACACTGGAGTTGGCCTCAGGAGCCCAAAAATTGGATGAATCACACCCTGGAGTTGGCAGGAGTTGACAGTAGCAGCAGCAGGAGCCCAAATATACACTGGAGTTGGCCTCAGGAGCCCAAAAATTGGATGAATCACACCCTGGAGTTGGCAGGAGTTGACAGTAGCAGCAGCAGGAGCCCAAATATACACTGGAGTTGGCTTCAGGAGCCCAAAAATTGGATGAATCACACCCTGGAGTTGGCAGCAGCAGCAGCAGGAGCCCAAATATACACTGGAGTTGGCTTCAGGAGCCCAAAAATTGGATGAATCACACCCTGGAGTTGGCAGCAGCAGCAGCAGGAGCCCAAATATACACTGGAGTTGGCCTCAGGAGCCCAAAAATTGGATGAATCACACCCTGGAGTTGGCAGGAGTTGACAGTAGCAGCAGCAGGAGCCCAAATATACACTGGAGTTGGCCTCAGGAGCCCAAAAATTGGATGAATCACACCCTGGAGTTGGCAGGAGTTGACAGTAGCAGCAGCAGGAGCCCAAATATACACTGGAGTTGGCCTCAGGAGCCCAAAAATTGGATGAATCACACCCTGGAGTTGGCAGGAGTTGACAGTAGCAGCAGCAGGAGCCCAAATATACACTGGAGTTGGCCTCAGGAGCCCAAAAATTGGATGAATCACACCCTGGAGTTGGCAGGAGTTGACAGTAGCAGCAGCAGGAGCCCAAATATACACTGGAGTTGGCTTCAGGAGCCCAAAAATTGGATGAATCACACCCTGGAGTTGGCAGCAGCAGCAGCAGGAGCCCAAATATACACTGGAGTTGGCCTCAGGAGCCCAAAAATTGGATGAATCACACCCTGGAGTTGGCAGGAGTTGACAGTAGCAGCAGCAGGAGCCCAAATATACACTGGAGTTGGCCTCAGGAGCCCAAAAATTGGATGAATCACACCCTGGAGTTGGCAGGAGTTGACAGTAGCAGCAGCAGGAGCCCAAATATACACTGGAGTTGGCCTCAGGAGCCCAAAAATTGGATGAATCACACCCTGGAGTTGGCAGGAGTTGACAGTAGCAGCAGCAGGAGCCCAAATATACACTGGAGTTGGCCTCAGGAGCCCAAAAATTGGATGAATCACACCCTGGAGTTGGCAGGAGTTGACAGTAGCAGCAGCAGGAGCCCAAATATACACTGGAGTTGGCTTCAGGAGCCCAAAAATTGGATGAATCACACCCTGGAGTTGGCAGAAGTTGGCAGCAGCAGCAGCAGGAGCCCAAACATTACTTTAAACAGACCCTGGGGTTGGCCTCAGGAGCCCAAAAATTGGATGAATCACACCCTGTGGAAGGTCATGTGGAGAAAAAGTAGCTTAGTTAGTAATATCTACATAAAATTATGAATAAACAAATGCAAAAGTTTGCCAAAGTGAAGTTTTGTTTGAGGGTGTGTTTCCACCTTTTAATTAAATCAGAAACAAGAAGGTGTCATTGCCTCTGACTAATTAGCCCTCAAAAATTCTTGGAATTTTTAATCTGGAATCATGTCTGATCCGTCTTATCCGAAGAATATTAATAAAAAGTAAGAGTAACGTAAAGGATTTTTTATCAATACTTACTTGTGGTCCGATGCGGAGGAATGTCTGTAACTTGAGAGCAGCGCCTTAAATCTGTTTTGCACGATCCATCTTTCTTGGTCTGGCCCCGTCATCAATCTACTGGAATACATCAGGCATTGTTGGGAGGAAAGCTTGGCTGATCCATGCGCCATTCATTTCCACGCAGGGCAGTCTCTGGAAAAAAAAAAGTCTGTATAAACCAGGGTCTTTTTCATATAAAAACAAATGGTTATTCTTGCTTTTCAACCATATGTTCCACAGCTTTACCAGTCATTGTGTCAGCCAATGAAGCAACTTTGTCTGGAAGTGCTGCAAAAGCAGTCCACTGCATCACAAGTGGCATCTGACACCCCCAGTCAACTGTCTGCCTGTTATGCTTTGGGTTCAGCTCCACTATCCATTGATCTGATATCCAAGATCTGATAATCATAAAATTCAGCAGCTACTGCCCAGCCAAGAAGTGGAGGAGACACTCGCCTCTTCTTCCACTATCCGGCAACTAGTGATGAGGAGAGTGTCGTGGGAGGAGGTGTTGCAAGCCGAGGTAGTGGAAGAGGGTCCCTGGAGTCTGCGGCGGTGGCGGCGGCAGCAGCAGCGAATTATTGCGGACTGTTGGTAGGAAAAATCAGCTACTCAGCGATGTGGCAGTGTTCCATGCAGCATCCTGTGGAGAAAAAGTAGGTTAGTTAGTGTATATACATAAAATTATGAATAGACAAATGCAATAGTATTGCGAAAGTGAAGTTTTGTTTGAGGGTGTGTTTCCACCTTGCAATTAAATCAGAAACAACTAGCTATCATTTGCCTCTGAATAATTAGCCCTCAAAAATTCTTGGAATTTTTAATCTTGATGTCTGAGGGATTTCTCCTCTCAGACAGCGTCACCATAAGTCCAGCCTGCTGCATTACCCAGTGGTGGACCTTTCAGAGAACTGATGGCTTGTGCCGAGCCGAGGTGGAGAGTCACATGGCATGGTTGTTGAACAGAAGGTGGGCCAGTCCTTTAGCCTGTCAGTGTGTACCAAAGTGCACAGTGTTGTCTACGCCTGGAGCTGTAACTATAGACTCATGGTGGACAATATATATCCTTTTAGGCCCCCTTGGTGATTGTGGTTTCACGCTGTTCTTCACATGGTTTTCCTTGACCATCAGAGTCACACATGGGAGGAACTACTAAAAATGAGAACTCAATCCATGAAAGCATTGCTTAATCCACGAAAACTGCAAATTTGGACCCATGGTGACTGACACTTGGAAGAACATCTTGTTTGCGCTGCGACAAGGAAGCCAGAGTCATGCGTCCTGACATGGCACACGTGTTCAGTCTAGTTTTGAAGTCTTGCCCCCATCTGAAAGACATCCGAACAACAGGAAAGAAAGTTAGCATGCACTTCTGGCACTCCTACACCACCAAGCACAACCTTATTGAGCCTCAGCGTCACAAAGGTGTACCCCACCATAGTCTGATTTGCGATGTTTCCACCCGTTGGAATTCCACCCTCCATATGCAGGATCCACTATAGCAGTGGTCCCCAACCCTGTCCTCAAGGCCCACCAACAGGCCAGGCTTTGCAGATCTCCACAAAGATGCTCAGGTGGAGTAATTAGTGCAGCTGCAGAGCAATAGAGCTGGCTATTTGGAGATCCAAAAAACATGACATGTTGGTGGGCCTTGAGGACAGGGTTGAGGACCACTGCACTATAGGAACAGAGAAAAGCCATCACGGATTTCTGGATGATCCAAACGGATAGGGGGACACCCCTGTGTAAATTCAATGTAAACCATTGGCAGCTCATACGTGACACCGACCGTTTGTTTAGGCCCTTTGAGGAAGCT
Organism: Gastrophryne carolinensis; assembly: GCA_027917425.1. Taxonomy (NCBI): domain Eukaryota; kingdom Metazoa; phylum Chordata; class Amphibia; order Anura; family Microhylidae; genus Gastrophryne; species Gastrophryne carolinensis. Next base: position 43,813,568 of record CM051239.1, on the reverse strand, counting down.
ACATTATTAGTCAGTTGCCAGGACTATGAGATGAACGATGAGATTCCACTGCTTCATGTACTACAACACATGTTGGAAAGCATGGCTGGTCAGGGCACTGGAGACATGGCACATACATTTCACAGCCACATGAAGCCTGTGGGGGCTGAAGTGGAGGAGGAGGAGGGGGTGGGGCACAGCAAACCACAGTTTAGGTTTCACAAAATGACCATTTTATCTAGTCATCTGACAGGAGAGGAGGTGCAGCCACAGGAGCTAGAGGGTTGTGAGTAAGGCGAGACAGAGGACCCAGACACACCATGGCAGTTTACAGTGGAGATGGAGACAGGTAGTCCCTCCGAGTCACTTGCACAAATGGCACGATGCATGCTCACATGCATGCGTACTAGTGAGCGCAGAATTGTCTCCATTTGTCAGCGGGAAGACTTCTGGCTCTCCAACTTATTGGACCCTCGCTTCCGGCACAAAATGGGGGCATTTTTTACGCCCACTGAGAGGGAGGAAAAACTGACCTACTACAGAGACATCCCACGTAGTCAGTTGGGCGATGTCTATTTGCGCCATGGCCCATACTCCCGCAGGTCTGACTCTAGGGGAACTTTGCGATCACCTTCCACTGCCATGGCTGCTGGGGGGGTGGAAGGAGCAGCAGCAGCTCCATCAGCAGCAACCTCAGTCTTCAGTCGCTAGTGAGTAGCTTTCTACACCCGCATAGTGAGTCTACTCATGAGAAGCAGGAAGACCTGGAGCTGGACCTCAAACAGCAGGTCATGTCATACCTTGACATGACCATGCCAACACACCTTCAAGATCCACTGGATTTGCTGGGAAGCCAAACTTGACTTGTGCCCGCAACTAGCAGAGTTTGCCCTGGAAAAGCTGTACTGGCCGGACAGTAGTTGATTTAGATGGCAACTGGGCTGCTCTATATAACGAAGCAAAATGGCAAATTTACCTCACTATATAAGCTATTGCCCCTCAGATTTACACAGGGGCTGCTCTATATTATGCTGCAAAATGGCAAATTAACCTCACAATATAAGCCATTGCAGCTCTATATAAATAAAAATAAATAAATAAAAAAAGGGCCTGTAGAAGCTTATTTAGTATAACAGATAGGGTGACATGTGCTGGTTTGGGATGCCCATATGGGCTAGTGTTTTGGCAGCAGTACAAAAACCAATGCAAAATGCAATAGCTTAATAAAGCTGATGCTGATCAACGCTTATTTAGTATAACAGATGGGGTGCAACATGCAGGTTTGGGATGCCCTGCGGCCTGGTGTATTTAAAGCAGACCAAAACCAATTCAAAATGCAATAACTTAATAAAGCTGAGGCTGTAGATGCTTATTTAGTATAAACAGGTAGGGTGCAAGGTGCAGCTTTGGGGTGCCCTGCGGCCTGGTTAAATGAAAGCAGTCAAAAAGGAAGTGCAAACTGAAGTAGCTTAATGAAGCTGATGCTGATCAACGCTTATGTTGTATACCAGATAGGGTGCAAGGTGCAGCTTTGGGGTGCCCTGCGGCCTGGTTTATTAAAATCAGTCAAAAACAAGTGCAAACTGAAGTAGCCTGATCAACGCTTATGTTGTATAACAGATAGGTTTAAAATAGCATGTGCCTTGGGATGCCCGTGTGGCCTGTTATATTTCAAGCTGAACAAAAAGTAACAATAATCCAAGTATGAGACATCATTTTGACCTTCTTCACAGCGCCATACTTTGAAAAAAAAAAATTAATTTCATGCCGATCAATCCAAAGGTCAATGCCCCTAACAAAAATAGTGTTCGGCATAAGTTTTCCTTCTGGAAGGACGTAACCTTTAGTTTACATGGTTGGGGTAGGTTATCTTACAAATTGGGATACCCCAGGCAGCAGTGTCATTGAAAGAGACAGATTGTAATGCAGGCCATACGCAAGCAGAGAAACTCAGGCTGCAACAGGCCTATTTAGTTTACATGGTTGGGGTAGGTTATCTTACAAATTGGGATACCCCACTGTATATGAAACCGAATATAAATGCACACCCAAAAGTGGACACTCAGCCTCCAAGAGGCCTGCTTAGTTTAAATAAGAGAGCTGCTTAGTATGGTAGGTAGGTTATGTTATGTTACAGAATGGGATGCCCCAAGCAGACTTGAGATCAGTATATATGCACACAGCAGCAGTGTGTTAGCAGGCTCATACAGGCCAAATTTCTTTAAATAACTGTGCAGCTTACAGTTAATGCAGAGGCTAATGGTATGTTACAGAATGGGATGCCCCAAAGCTGACTTGAGATCAGTATATATGCACACAGCAGCAGTGTGTTAGCAGGCTCATACAGGCCAAATTTCTTTAAATAAATGTGCAGCTTACAGTAAATGCAGAGGCTAATGGTATGTTACAGAATGGGATGCCCCAAAGCTGACTTGAGATCAGTATATATGCACACAGCAGCAGTGTGTTAGCAGGCTCATACAGGCCAAATTTCTTTAAATAAATGTGCAGCTTACAGTTAATGCAGAGGCTAATGGTATGTTACAGAATGGGATGCCCCAAGCAGACTTGAGATCAGTATATATGCACACAGCAGCAGTGTGTTAGCAGGCTCATACAGGCCAAATTTCTTTAAATAAATGTGCAGCTTACAGTAAATGCAGAGGCTAATGGTATGTTACAGAATGGGATGCCCCAGAGCTGACTTGAGATCAGTATATATGCACACAGCAGCAGTGTGTTAGCAGGCTCATACAGGCCAAATTTCTTTAAATAACTGTGCAGCTTACAGTTAATGCAGAGGCTAATGGTATGTTACAGAATGGGATGCCCCAAAGCTGACTTGAGATCAGTATATATGCACACAGCAGCAGTGTGTTAGCAGGCTCATACAGGCCAAATTTCTTTAAATAAATGTGCAGCTTACAGTAAATGCAGAGGCTAATGGTATGTTACAGAATGGGATGCCCCAAAGCTGACTTGAGATCAGTATATATGCACACAGCAGCAGTGTGTTAGCAGGCTCATACAGGCCAAATTTCTTTAAATAACTGTGCAGCTTACAGTTAATGCAGAGGCTAATGGTATGTTACAGAATGGGATGCCCCAAGCAGACTTGAGATCAGTATATATGCACACAGCAGCAGTGTGTTAGCAGGCTCATACAGGCCAAATTTCTTTAAATAAATGTGCAGCTTACAGTAAATGCAAAGGCTAATGGTATGTTACAGAATGGGATGCCCCAAAGCTGACTTGAGATCAGTATATATGCACACAGCAGCAGTGTGTTAGCAGGCTCATACAGGCCAAATTTCTTTAAATAACTGTGCAGCTTACAGTAAATGCAGAGGCTAATGGTATGTTACAGAATGGGATGTCCCAAAAACCAGAGAGCACCTGGCAGGCAGCAGTAAGACTATGCACAGCAAAAGTGTCTTTATCATGCCTAATTTCAATTAGAATAGGTGCAAATGGTTAGGTTCTTAAATAGAGGCTGGTGTAGTCACAGAATGGGATGCCCTAAAAACCAGCAGTAAGTACACCTGGCAGGGACAAGTAGTGCTATGCCCAGCAAAAGTGTCTTTATCAGGCCTAATTTCAAATATGATTAGAGCAAATGCTTATATGGTCTTAAACAGAGGCTGCTTTAGTCACAGAATGGGATGCCCCGGGCAGGAATCGAGCTGCCAGGGTACAGTAGTGCTTTGGCCAGCAAAAGTGTCTTTATCAGGCCTAATTTCAAATATGATTAGAGCAAATGCTTATATGGTCTTAAACAGAGGCTGCTTTAGTCACAGAATGGGATGCCCCGGGCAGGAATCGAGCTGCCAGGGTACAGTAGTGCTTTGGCCAGCAAAAGTGTCTTTATCAGGCCTAATTTCAAATATGATTAGAGCAAATGCTTATATGGTCTTAAACAGAGGCTGCTTTAGTCACAGAATGGGATGCCCCGGGCAGGAATCGAGCTGCCAGGGTACAGTAGTGCTTTGGCCAGCAAAAGTGTCTTTATCAGGCCTAATTTCAAATATGATTAGAGCAAATGCTTATATGGTCTTAAACAGAGGCTGCTTTAGTCACAGAATGGGATGCCCCGGGCAGGAATCGAGCTGCCAGGGTACAGTAGTGCTTTGGCCAGCAAAAGTGTCTTTATCAGGCCTAATTTCAAATATGATTAGAGCAAATGCTTATATGGTCTTAAACAGAGGCTGCTTTAGTCACAGAATGGGATGCCCCGGGCAGGAATCGAGCTGCCAGGGTACAGTAGTGCTTTGGCCAGCAAAAGTGTCTTTATCAGGCCTAATTTCAAATATGATTAGAGCAAATGCTTATATGGTCTTAAACAGAGGCTGCTTTAGTCACAGAATGGGATGCCCCGGGCAGGAATCGAGCTGCCAGGGTACAGTAGTGCTTTGGCCAGCAAAAGTGTCTTTATCAGGCCTAATTTCAAATATGATTAGAGCAAATGCTTATATGGTCTTAAACAGAGGCTGCTTTAGTCACAGAATGGGATGCCCCGGGCAGGAATCGAGCTGCCAGGGTACAGTAGTGCTTTGGCCAGCAAAAGTGTCTTTATCAGGCCTAATTTCAAATATGATTAGAGCAAATGCTTATATGGTCTTAAACAGAGGCTGCTTTAGTCACAGAATGGGATGCCCCGGGCAGGAATCGAGCTGCCAGGGTACAGTAGTGCTTTGGCCAGCAAAAGTGTCTTTATCAGGCCTAATTTCAAATATGATTAGAGCAAATGCTTATATGGTCTTAAACAGAGGCTGCTTTAGTCACAGAATGGGATGCCCCGGGCAGGAATCGAGCTGCCAGGGTACAGTAGTGCTTTGGCCAGCAAAAGTGTCTTTATCAGGCCTAATTTCAAATATGATTAGAGCAAATGCTTATATGGTCTTAAACAGAGGCTGCTTTAGTCACAGAATGGGATGCCCCGGGCAGGAATCGAGCTGCCAGGGTACAGTAGTGCTTTGGCCAGCAAAAGTGTCTTTATCAGGCCTAATTTCAAATATGATTAGAGCAAATGCTTATATGGTCTTAAACAGAGGCTGCTTTAGTCACAGAATGGGATGCCCCGGGCAGGAATCGAGCTGCCAGGGTACAGTAGTGCTTTGGCCAGCAAAAGTGTCTTTATCAGGCCTAATTTCAAATATGATTAGAGCAAATGCTTATATGGTCTTAAACAGAGGCTGCTTTAGTCACAGAATGGGATGCCCCGGGCAGGAATCGAGCTGCCAGGGTACAGTAGTGCTTTGGCCAGCAAAAGTGTCTTTATCAGGCCTAATTTCAAATATGATTAGAGCAAATGCTTATATGGTCTTAAACAGAGGCTGCTTTAGTCACAGAATGGGATGCCCCGGGCAGGAATCGAGCTGCCAGGGTACAGTAGTGCTTTGGCCAGCAAAAGTGTCTTTATCAGGCCTAATTTCAAATATGATTAGAGCAAATGCTTATATGGTCTTAAACAGAGGCTGCTTTAGTCACAGAATGGGATGCCCCGGGCAGGAATCGAGCTGCCAGGGTACAGTAGTGCTTTGGCCAGCAAAAGTGTCTTTATCAGGCCTAATTTCAAATATGATTAGAGCAAATGCTTATATGGTCTTAAACAGAGGCTGCTTTAGTCACAGAATGGGATGCCCCGGGCAGGAATCGAGCTGCCAGGGTACAGTAGTGCTTTGGCCAGCAAAAGTGTCTTTATCAGGCCTAATTTCAAATATGATTAGAGCAAATGCTTATATGGTCTTAAACAGAGGCTGCTTTAGTCACAGAATGGGATGCCCCGGGCAGGAATCGAGCTGCCAGGGTACAGTAGTGCTTTGGCCAGCAAAAGTGTCTTTATCAGGCCTAATTTCAAATATGATTAGAGCAAATGCTTATATGGTCTTAAACAGAGGCTGCTTTAGTCACAGAATGGGATGCCCCGGGCAGGAATCGAGCTGCCAGGGTACAGTAGTGCTTTGGCCAGCAAAAGTGTCTTTATCAGGCCTAATTTCAAATATGATTAGAGCAAATGCTTATATGGTCTTAAACAGAGGCTGCTTTAGTCACAGAATGGGATGCCCCGGGCAGGAATCGAGCTGCCAGGGTACAGTAGTGCTTTGGCCAGCAAAAGTGTCTTTATCAGGCCTAATTTCAAATATGATTAGAGCAAATGCTTATATGGTCTTAAACAGAGGCTGCTTTAGTCACAGAATGGGATGCCCCGGGCAGGAATCGAGCTGCCAGGGTACAGTAGTGCTTTGGCCAGCAAAAGTGTCTTTATCAGGCCTAATTTCAAATATGATTAGAGCAAATGCTTATATGGTCTTAAACAGAGGCTGCTTTAGTCACAGAATGGGATGCCCCGGGCAGGAATCGAGCTGCCAGGGTACAGTAGTGCTTTGGCCAGCAAAAGTGTCTTTATCAGGCCTAATTTCAAATATGATTAGAGCAAATGCTTATATGGTCTTAAACAGAGGCTGCTTTAGTCACAGAATGGGATGCCCCGGGCAGGAATCGAGCTGCCAGGGTACAGTAGTGCTTTGGCCAGCAAAAGTGTCTTTATCAGGCCTAATTTCAAATATGATTAGAGCAAATGCTTATATGGTCTTAAACAGAGGCTGCTTTAGTCACAGAATGGGATGCCCCGGGCAGGAATCGAGCTGCCAGGGTACAGTAGTGCTTTGGCCAGCAAAAGTGTCTTTATCAGGCCTAATTTCAAATATGATTAGAGCAAATGCTTATATGGTCTTAAACAGAGGCTGCTTTAGTCACAGAATGGGATGCCCCGGGCAGGAATCGAGCTGCCAGGGTACAGTAGTGCTTTGGCCAGCAAAAGTGTCTTTATCAGGCCTAATTTCAAATATGATTAGAGCAAATGCTTATATGGTCTTAAACAGAGGCTGCTTTAGTCACAGAATGGGATGCCCCGGGCAGGAATCGAGCTGCCAGGGTACAGTAGTGCTTTGGCCAGCAAAAGTGTCTTTATCAGGCCTAATTTCAAATATGATTAGAGCAAATGCTTATATGGTCTTAAACAGAGGCTGCTTTAGTCACAGAATGGGATGCCCCGGGCAGGAATCGAGCTGCCAGGGTACAGTAGTGCTTTGGCCAGCAAAAGTGTCTTTATCAGGCCTAATTTCAAATATGATTAGAGCAAATGCTTATATGGTCTTAAACAGAGGCTGCTTTAGTCACAGAATGGGATGCCCCGGGCAGGAATCGAGCTGCCAGGGTACAGTAGTGCTTTGGCCAGCAAAAGTGTCTTTATCAGGCCTAATTTCAAATATGATTAGAGCAAATGCTTATATGGTCTTAAACAGAGGCTGCTTTAGTCACAGAATGGGATGCCCCGGGCAGGAATCGAGCTGCCAGGGTACAGTAGTGCTTTGGCCAGCAAAAGTGTCTTTATCAGGCCTAATTTCAAATATGATTAGAGCAAATGCTTATATGGTCTTAAACAGAGGCTGCTTTAGTCACAGAATGGGATGCCTCACAGCAGACTTAAGATCAGTTCAGTATATATGCACAGTTAGTTACTATAAGCAGCCTGAAAACGCTAACAAAGGCTGGATGAAAAAAAAAAAATCTCCCTGTCAGCCAGCTCCGTTTTTCCTACCTTTCCCTGGCTTTCTGTCTGTCTCCTGTCTGTCTCCTGCCTGTCTCCTGCCTGTCTCCAGCCTGTCCCTGTCTGTCCCTGTCTGTCCCTGTCTCCAGCCTGTCTCCAGCCTGTCTAACTGCCTCAGCTACACAGCGTTCTGTCTGTCTGTCACGAATGCAATAGAGAAATGAGGAAAAGCAAGATGGCCGCCGTTAAATACCGCTGTGTGACGTCACCGGGCTTGCTGGCTGCTGATAGGCTGCATGTGACTGCCCCAGCTTGCACTGGCGCGGGATACATGTCCAGACATGTCCCGCCCGCCATCTTAGAATGCCTGTAATGTAAATGAATGGATGTTAAAGGAAAACTTCGAGTGATCGAATCGCGGGGAAATTCGGATTCGATCCGAATCGAATTTTTCCTGAAATTCGGATCGAATCCGGGTTCGTCCGGATCGATTCGCTCATCCCTAATAGCAGTCAAAGCAGAAGGTGCTGCAGGCATAACGGGTAAAGACTGAAACTGTAGAAAGGATGGAGCCTGAGGGGGGCTTTGTGTCCACCCTGGAGTCCTTCGGCTGGGTGATCAATTACCCCAAGTCCTCCCTGTCCCCCTCCTCGGTGACTCCGTTCCTGGGAATGATTCTGGATACAGTTCAGTCAAGGATATTCCTTCCTCAACAGAAGGTGGAAGCTCTGACAGCGCAGGCGAGGTTCCTGCTCTCGAGCCCACAGTTCTCCATCCGGCAGGGAATGCAGTTGGTGGGCCTGATGGTGGCGAGCTTCGAGGCGGTGCCCTTTTCCCAGTTCCATTTGAGACCTCTGCAGCTTCACCTTCTGTCAGTTTGGGACATGAACCCTGCGTCCTTGGACGGGTTCTGTGTGCTTCCCCCCTCGGTCAGACAGTCCCTTGCGTGGTGGCTGGACCACAGGAACTTGACAGGGGGCAGGTCTTTTCTGACCCCATCCTGGGAGACGGTCACAACGGATGCCAGTCTGTCAGGTTGGGGAGGATTCTGGAAGTCCCTGTGCTTCCAGGGGACGTGGGGCCCTCAGGAGGCCCATTTACCCATCAACATTCTGGAATTATGGGCAGTCAGGTTGGTACTGGAGCGTTTGACACCTGAGGGGTCTGTCGGTCCAAGTTTGCTCAGACAACAGAACGGCGGTTGCCTACATCAATCATCAGGGAGGGACCCGGAGCAAGGGTGCTCTCCAAGAGGTGTCTCAGATTCTGACATGGGCGGAGGCCAATGTTCAATGCATTTCAGCTGTTTATATTCCGGGGCGGAAAACCTGCTGGCGGACGCCCTGAGCAGGGGGATGTCCCGTCAGGGGGAGTGGTCCCTCTGCAACACGGTATTCCAGTCCCTCTGTCACCGTTGGGGCCTCCCGGATGTGGATCTGTTTGCTTCCCGTCACAATCACAAGCTTCCGGCCTTCGTCTCACTGTCTCAGGATCCTCTGGCCATGGCCACGGATGCTCTGTCCATGTCTTGGAGGGAGTTTCGACTCCTGTATGTGTTTCCACCGTTCCCCCTTCTGGTGAGGGTTCTACGCAAGATTGCTCTGGAAGGGGTACCTGTGATTCTGGTGGCCCCCAGGTGGCCAAGAAGAGTGTGGTTCGCAGACGTGGTTCAAATGGCAGTAGATCAGTACGATCTGCCAAGCGTACCAGATCTGCTAACTCAAGGGTCCTTACGCCATTGCAATTTACAAACTCTGGCTTTGATGGCCTGGCTGCTAAAACCTCCATCTTGATGGAGAAGAGGTTGTCTGCCTCTGTGGTGGCTACTATGGTGCAGGCCAGGAAGAAGACTTCTTCTGCTATTTATGGCGTATCTATGTATGGCGTTCCTACATTGACTGGTGTGAGTCCAGGTCTCTTCCCTGCCGGGAATTCTCCGTCCCTAGGGTCCTGGAGTTTTTACAGCATGGTTTGGACTTAGGTCTCAAACTTAGTACTCTGAAGGGTCAGGTTTCTGCCCTATCTTCTTTCAGAAGACCTTTGCTCAACATCACCTGATTAAGACCTTCTTCCAGGGGGTCACTCACGTGCGTCCCCCTCGAAAACCTATGGTCCCTGTTTGGGATTTGAATTTGGTTTTGTCTGCCTTGCAGGGTGCTCCCTTTGAGCCTATTCAAGATGCTGCTCTGGTCGTTCTCACTCTCAAGGATGTCTTCTTGATGGCTATTACTTCGGTTAGGCGTGTGTCAGAGCTGGCCGCTCTATCTATTCAGCCTCCATACTATGAGCGACACCAGGACAAGGTGGTGTTCCGCTTCAAACAGGATTTTCTGCTTAAAGTTGTTTCGGCATTTCATTTGAACCAGGATATTGTTCTTCCTTCTCTGTGTCCCAATCCTCGCAACGACAAGGAGCGGGTTCTGCATTCCCTGGACGTAGTCAGGTGCTTGAAGTATTACCTGGTTGTCACTAAGGCCTTCAGGAAGACTGATGCTCTCTTAGTTGTGCCTTCGGGGCCTAGGAAAGGTTTGGCTCCCGCCAAGTCTACCATCAGTAAATGGATTCGTCAGGCTGTGATTCAGGCCTATTCTACTAAGGGGAGGACTCCCCCTTTCCGTCTTACGGCTCATTCCACTTGTGCTATTGGTGCCTCTTGGGCCTTTTAGCAACAGGCCTCTGTTGAACAAGTTTGCAAGGCCGCTACTTGGTCTTCTGTTCACACCTTTTCAAAGTTTTACAAGGTTGATGTTCGGGCCTCAGCTGATGCTGGTTTTTGCCGTAAGGTTTTACAGGCGGTTGTAGTTTGAACTACGTGCCGTTGCCTTTGTTGTTGGGGATCCCACCCTACTTTATGGACACTGCTATTGGATGTCCCACGTGTAAGTATTATAGATGGAGCAGGAAGTACTGTATGCTTAGAATAATACAATTCTGTGAAATACTCACCTGTAGAATTGATATTATACGCATACAGTACGTCCTGCTCCACCCCACCCTGGTTTCACTTTGTTCTGGATCCCCTGTATGGTGATTGTTATCATTGTTATTGTTACCAGTTTGGTGGTTGGTTTCTCCCGGCTTCTTTTTCTCACTGCTTTTCAATGCTGGGGATTTGTGGGAGATCCCTGGGTATATGAAAGGCCGGGAGAAGCCTGTTTTTGCATGTCTGCAGTGAACAGCGCCATCTGGCGGAGGATTACCCACGTGTAAGTATTATAGATGGAGCAGGACGTACTGTATGCGTATAATATCAATTCTACAGGTGAGTATTTCACAGAATTGTATTTTCTTCATCTGTCTGCATTATCTTCTTAATTCTCGCCGGTGGGAAACGAGCATTGTACTTCTTCTTCTTGCTCGGCATCGTCCACCAATATGCAGCTCAGTCACCCGGACACGGCCAACGGCGCCGACAAGTCACAGCACGTCTCCCCCCCTCACCTCCCATTTTTTATTAAATGTTATGCACCTTGCCTTGGAGGGGACTCCCCAGATGCCATGCCTCTAGAATATATTTGTTACTCCCACTAGTGGCAGGGGAAGTCCCTTGAAGCTGGGGCATACTAGCTCCTATGCCTGGTGCGTCAGTAAAAAACAAATGGAAGGTTTGAATAATTTGACCTGGATCATGCCACTATCTGGGTCTGGCCAGATTGAACTGAATGGGTAAGATCCAGGTTGAATTAAACATGGACTTGGATCCAGAGCCCATAAACAGTCACCATAGAATGTGAGGGTAAATTGCCAGAAATAAGAAGCAAATACATATACAGCCAGGCTCTATCCAATGGTTTTTTTTTACAGGATGTGTGTAACATATTAAGTTAATGTTTACTAGTATTGAAATCAAAGATTTTGGTCCTCCTAATTTAAAGGGACAGTCCAGACTGCAGCCTTCTGATTTTAGCTCCGGTTTGAATTTGAATAAACATGGGATGCACAGGAGCGGTCATGCAGTGAGCTCCCTGCATCTAATCAAGGAGGGAGCCTCCTCCCATGTCACCAGCAGCAGGGTCATTCAGTGAGGCTGCATAAGAGAGTGGGAATGCTTGCACCTCTCACTCATAGGGCCACATCAATGAATACGATTTTTTTAAAAAGTTATGAATCTGTGAATTTACTAGAAAATCTCTCAGAGCTCAGACTTTGAAAAAAACAAGTTGTCGAAACGTGTCAGAGTTTGCTAGTTGACAGGCACATTTTTCGTGTAGAGAAATACAACATTATATATGCCAGAATGTGCACAGCTATCATTTTTTTTTCGAGAAAATGAACCTTGTATTTCTGCACATTAGGCTCGATTCAGAGAGACAAAAAAAGACTTGTTTTAGTGACGATTTCGTATTACTTTCTAATGTTCCCGCTCTCGTATGAGTGTGCGAGCGATTCTATGCATGCATTGCAAACCTTCTGTAAAGTTTCCGTCCATTCCTATGCCAGAGTACGAGGATGTCATTTTCCAGCGTGACTTTTCTGTTTCACTTTCTCATGTTACAATGTAGGCTTTCGTTTTTGCCCTTTTCCCATCGTCTCCTCCCACGAATCCTTTACGTTTCCCGATAGATTCTGTTTCACTGTTTCAAAAAATAATCGTTCAGACGGAAATCTTTACGATCTTGCGCCTGCGCACTACAAACTTAAATCATGAAAGTGCTCGCCTACATATTTGCCACCCTCACTTCTGCTACAATGTTTAGCTAAACCACTTAGCACTATCCTCCATCTTCCCTTTTGGACCCTTAAAGCTCACCCCAACCACTTAGCACTATCCTCCATCTTCCCTTTTGGACCCTTAAAGCTCACCCCAACTACTTAGCACTATCCTCCATCTTCCCTTTTGGACCCTTAAAGCTCACCCCAACCACTTAGCACTATCCTCCATCTTCCCTTTTGGCCCCTTAAAGCTCACCCCAACCACTTAGTCCTATCCTCCATCTTCCCTTTTGGACCCTTAAATCTCACCCCAACCACTTTGCGGTTAGGTTAATCTTCCATTTTAGGCCCCTAAAACTTACCCAAACCACTTCGCGGTTACGTTCTTCCATTTTAGGTCCCTAAAACTTACCCAAACCACTTCGCGGTTAGGTTCTTCTTCCATTTTAGGTCCCTAAAACACCCAAACCACTTCTCGGTTACGTTCTTCTTCCATTTTAGGCCCCTAAAAATTACCCAAACCACTTTGTGGTTACGTTCTTCTTCCATTTTAGGCCCCTAAAACTTACCCAAATCACTTCGCGGTTACGTTCTTCTTCCATTTTAGGCCCCTAAAACTTACCCAAACCACTTCGCGGTTACGTTCTTCTTCCATTTTAGGCCCCTAAAACTTACCCAAACCACTTCGTGGTCATCTGAATCTTCGTCTCTAAATATGTATTTTACCCTTCGTTTGGTGTTAATGTACTTGTGCAAAAAAATGACACTGAAACTTTTTTTTTATATTGGATGGCCATTTTTTTGTTATTTTTAAAATGTTTGTTTCTGTTTAATCTTTTTTTCAAAAAACATTAAAAAATTTAAAAACTTAAAAATGTTTAAACTATTTGCACTAAAATAACAGTGACAGGACCCAGGACACTACTCTTCTTCTGTTGTCCCCAACGAGTCACGCAGCAGCTGCATATCGGCCACCAACTCAAGGACCCTTCTATTTATTTCTTCAACTCTTGCCCGTGTGGTCCCTGTATAAAATTGATACAAAAACATTATTTGGCGACAAATACATGTTTCTCACCTGTGGATGGAATGTTTGTTAGTTGCCAACCTAAATAATCACGACATATTTCAGTCTGCTAAGTAATTACTCTAAGCAAGTGGGCAGAGGTCATTCTGCTAAGTAATTACTCTAAGCAAGTGGGCAGAGGTCATTCTGGTAAGTAATTACTCTAAGCAAGTGGGCACAGGTCAGTCTGGTAATTACTCAAAGCAATTGGGCACAGGTCACTCTGCTAATGCCATTGTCTATGGCTTTATGAATCTGGGTGATCATGTCACTTAACACATACTGCAAAGAATGACATTACAACTTACTTGGTTGGTGGCCGACGGATGCCTCGTTGGGGACAACCCTACGTCCTGGGCCCTGCCACTATTGTGAAGTAGAGCCTGTTGAGACATGGCAAATAGGGTCAGTTAAAATGTCTTAGTCAACAGTAATCAAATGTCATTTTCAATGTGTGTGTCACATCACTCACCTTCTCCCTGTGCCTCCTGGGGGAGATCTGCTGCAGCCTGCGCATCTTCACCCGCTCCAGAAGCATCTACAAAAACAGATTAAGGGAATCAGCCTGGGTGGAAATTGCATGTATATGTGTGCAGTTACATGAAGAGTCACATACCAGAGGCTCCCGCATGCGTCGCTGGGTACGACTCCCTCCCCAAGCCGTGCCGCCCCTCCTCTGTGGAAAGGTCCAGGGGCTGGTCGGAGGACCCAACAGAGGAGGGGTAGGACTGTCGCCCTGGAGATCCACCACCTTCACTTCCAGCTGCAGATTCATGCAGCACTGGTCAGCCTGTGGGCCTCCGGGTGCGGTGGATTCGGTAATCCATTTCCAGCACTAGAAAATAAATCCAATTATAAATCAATGCTTACCTTCTGCATCAGTTAGATCTGGCATGCAATCGCTATGTACTTACTAGGGAAATGGATTCCGAAAAAACGCCACACCCGGGGCATGTGCAGCCGTTTCAGGTCCGACCAATGCTGCATGATCTGCGTGTGGGTGAAGGTGGTGTCCGTTTGATGTTGGATTTTGGCAATGATCTCCAGGGCAACGGTGCGCTTCTCAAAAGAGTTGGGCAGGTAGTCGTACCTGCGCTCCAGCATGGTCTACAAAACACAAAAAAAAGCAAGGTTTTAGTTAAAACAGCATACAAATATCTGTTAACAATCGATCATTTGACTAAATGACATTAACAGACACATTTGTAGCCTAATCCAATCCTTGAAGCTGGCCTCAGTGTTGGTTCGCATGTGTGGGCCCTCACTTCGGTTTGGCACAGAGTTTGATACACTTTTTAAAACAACCGTTTCTTCATGTGCTTCCTTAAGGGCTAGGCATGCATTTAGATGGCAAATCAAAGCCAGTAAAAGACACTTACAAGCATGATGATCTCTTCTTGTTGGCGGGTGAAGATTGTGGGTGCCATCTTGACTCTTGTCTGCAGCAGATAAGTAATGCCCCTGCGATTTCCGGGTTCCGCACGGCCGGACGAAAGGCCGTACGCACGTGTACGTGAACGCATAAACGTCAGACCCCAGCATTAGTATTTAAAGGGTCCTGGAGCCACAGCTCATTCTCTTTCAGAGTCTCATCATTATGCCACCCAAAAAATCCGTCGCTAAGGCCAAAGCAGCCAAGGAAGCCAGCAGGAAAAAGGCAGAGAAGTGTGAGGAGGCTTCAGCAGGCCCCACCACTCGCTCAAAAATGCCAAAGGCGAAGCAGCCGGGTACCCGCAGTGGGCAGGCGAAGGCGACCACAAAGGCACCCACAAGCGCAAAAACCAAGGAGCCAGCACCAAAGAAGAAGGCCCAGCCCAGCAAGCACACAGGTACGGCCCCTTAAATGCACACCAAGAGGGTGAGAAGCCCCAGCCCCCAAAGGTCACCATCACCCCACACACGTGGGAATAGCTCACATGCAAAGAGCCCAAGCCACTGGGCCCGAAGCCCCAGCAGCCAGAGCTCAACCTCACCCCACCCACGTGGGAAAAGCTCACATGTAAAGAGGCCAAGACACCGGGCCCGAAGCCCCAGCAGCCACAGTTCACCATCACCCCACCCATGTGCATCAACCTCCCAGGGCCATGAAAGTGTGAAGGGGCCACAGAGGCACAGGCCAAGAAGCATCATCCACCACACCCTCTCCTCCTCGGCCACATTTGGCACCGGCACAGGTGGAAAGGCTGGCTGAATATGCCACAGCTACGCCTGCTAGTTCAGTGGCCACGCAGCCAAGAACCCCAAGTCCATATCCAAGTCCAGTCCAATCAGAAGCCAGCCACCTGTCCTACATTTCTCCCCAACACAGCCAGCCCAGAATGTCCCCCATTTGCCGCCAACCACTGATGAGCCAGAACGTCTAGCAACAGGGCGCACATTGCGCCGAGGCCACTTGAGTGGCAGGTTTGTATTATGATGAGCTATATGGGCGCAGATCCAAAGCTACAAGCAAGCAGCGTAAAGCCGAGATTTTGGAGGAGCTCACCAGACAGGTCAATGCAGCGGGGGAAGAGCTCAAAGATGTGGAGCAGATACAAAGGAAAATATCGGACCTAAAGTATGCAGCACGGAAGAAAGAAAATAAACGGCGTAATTACAGGTACATATATACTTTGTAGATTTGGCTTCATCTTGTATTGGAAACATTTATCTAAATGTGTGCAACTCTCTTTTTCAGCTTACAAACTGGCAGCGGATTCCCCACCAAACTGCAATTTACCCGAGCAGAGGAGATGGTGCTGGGCCTGCTACATCCTGTGGCCTTAGAGGGACACTCGGCCCGACAGGACACGGACATCCCTACTATTCATGCCGGTTAGTAATGTTACTGTGTATGTGAAATGTGATCTACGTGTAAAATTACGCACAAACCCATATATTAACACATACCCCTAGGGTGTGCCTTGTAGTGGAGGTAACAATTTAAACAGGGTGTGTTATGTGTGGCGACCCATTATTTGCTTTTTTACTTCCTCATAGATTATTTTAGAGAGTCTTGAGGAACACTATTGAGATTTGCAAAGGACAGGCTGTTATGTATTTAGAGTCAATTACATACAACACTTCCATCTTTATCTGTAGACAATTTGGGTTTGAGCTGTGCTTTGCTCAGAAAGACTTGATCTGGGGTGCTTGAACGTTTGACCTAGAAAGAATGTCAAACAGCCTAATCTATTGGCAAATGCTATTTGCAAGCTGAGTGTGGTCCCATAATGGCCTTTAAGGGATGTGTGAAGCCTCAGAACAGCCAGTACATGCATGTTTATTTTGGTTAAGGAGACCAACGTGTATGTACTTGTTGACTAATACATCTAACAGATAATGACATTCATAGTCAAGTTTAACTTGGTCCGTTGGGGGAGTTGCCATTCATGCATGGGCCCGTGTTTTAGTGAACCATATGTGTTAATACACATCACCAATGCCTAGTTGTGTGTTAACATGCCTTCTTTTCCCCAATGCAGCCCAGCATCATCCCTCAGCTAGTGGGGAATCCTCTGCCAGTTTTACCATGCCGTCTATTTCCGTGTTGCCTCGGACCCAGGATCTGATATATACGGTAAGTGTCTTTTTATGATGTTCCTTATGCATGTGCCTTGTCATGTTTCTTTTTGCGGAATTACATATGTATTCCCTAAACTGAACCTTTTTTTTTACATATCCCAACAGACCCACACACTGATGGAGGAAATCCAGGAGCTGGAGGAAGATGGAGCCTTCATTGAACCTTCAGAACAGCTCCCCCTGGGACAGAATCTGCAACTGTCCCAACATGTTTCTACACCAAATGCTCAGCAGCAGAGTGAACCTGGCTGCATGCTGCCAGCCCATCGTGGGCAGCATGCAGAGACTGAGCCGACAGTCCCCAGTGTTAGCTCTGCTCCTGAGGATTTGGCAAGCAGACCTGTGGCTGTTGGTGGACCTAGAGGCACATCATCTGCACGCCCCCCAACCCGGGTATTTGGGAGGCGTAGTCGACTACGTTGCCCAGGGGAGGGGCGCGCCGATGATGGAGTCATCATGGCACCATGAGAGGCGGCTATTTTGCCTCCAAAATCAACGAAACCACGAACATCTTCATGGCCAATTAGAAACATTAAACAACACCTTAAACTCCATGCTGACTGAATTTAGGTCCAACAACAGCCACATGGCCACCTTATCCAATTATTACAGTGCCATGCTTGAGGAAGTTCGAAATAGCAACAGCCACATGGCCACCTTAACTAACAATCTCAGTGCCATGATGGCTGAATTTCGAACTTCTAATAGAAACATGTTGGAACAGTTGCAGATTCTGAATGCCACACAGGCCCAGGTGAGGGCCCACCTCCAAGGGCCCCAACCTGGGTTTTATGGGCATACCCCATTTTAAGGCCTATTTGGCCTGTATCTGCTCCACATCTTTGATCTACATCCCCACTGTATTGACCTGTCTGGTGAGCCCTACCAATATACCCTTTTGGTATGGCTTTGCTTGTTTGCTTTGGATTTGCGCTCATATAGCTCATTAGAGTGCTGAGGTAGCCCACTAGCCAATGGCGGAGGTGAAGCCTCAATGAACCTGCCACTCAAGCTGTTGCTCTGCATGCTTGTGGTGAATGTCATTGGTTCTGGCTCCTCCTGTTTGTAGGCATGATTGGGGGACATTCTGGGCTGGCAAACTACTACCTTGACCTCTGGCTGAGATTGAACTGGACTTGGATTGGGACTGGGGGTTCTTGTTTGGGTGTCACACTGAGTAACAGGTGTAGATGTGGCATAGGTTTGGCTGCTTTACACCTGTGCCTGTGGCAAATGTGGCCAAGCAGGAGAGGGTGTGTCTGTGGGCCTATTTGTTTGCTGCCCAATGTGGACATGGCAATGCTTGTCACCTATGTTTCTAAAATTTTCATTTGTCCTAAACTTTGCACAGGAGTGCCTTACTTTAAAACTCCTGCCTCTGGCCAATTGCTATGTGGCCTGATTTTGCTAAACTTTCATTTCTGTTTTGCCCATGTATTTTATGCAACTATGGGAGTGACCATCAACTCCAATGTTTGCTTCTGAAATAAACTACATAAAATTGTAATTAACCTGTTGTGGACTAAGTTTATGCCTTTAAGTTTTGGAGTAACACATTTGGAACATCCCAAAAAACAAAAAAAAAAATCATGTGTGAGGTTCTTTTAAATTATTTCTTTACTGTTTGTAAAAGTAACAAACAAACATACAAACACAAAGGTCCAAAAACACAATTATCCAAGAATAAAGGGACAAAACAAACAAAGGAACACCACATTAAGCAAAATGTGTCTCAATTAAATTAGACCGCACTGCTTTGGCAGACGCACTCGGTGGGCCACGATAGTCCTCGTCTGGGTCATCGGTGGGTGGAGAGGGGGGCACATCCACATACCGGGGGACACGCTGAAATATAGCAAAATTATGCAACACTGCACAGGCCATTATAATATCTATGACCTTTTTGGGGTCATACTGAAGTGCTCCCCCGGTATGGTCCAAGCATCGGAAGCGGGTCTTCAACAGGCCAAACGCCCTCTCCACCACAGCCCTGGTCTTCCTGTGCGCCCTATTATATGCATCCTCAGCTGCATTATGGGGCCACGGAAGGAGTGGATAGCCGGAATCACCTGCCAAAATGTATTTTAAAAAACATAAATTACACATTACTCAATAAATGGAATCCCCTAAACGGGCCATCAACATTACTAAGAGCCTAGGTCACATTTGCTACACAGCAGGAGCATACATAGTGTACAGGCCCTGAAAAAAAATAAAAAACATCAAATAGATGTGGGAAAAAATTCAACATCCAAGATGGCGGATGAGGGCCAATCAGCCAGACTGCTAACAGGTATTGGTTTAGGACTGTGCTGCTCAGCATTCTTGGATGTATTAACTTTTCAGGACCCTGTAGCTGCTTTGTGTGAGTACAAACCAGCTCTAACCCGCCCCCTGCACTTTATCCCGCTCTCCTCTACTCAGTAAGTGTAATGCATCTACTCAAAGATGGCGCAGACCCTAGGATAAATTCAAGGACATAGTTTAAGCAGAGTGTGTGGAAGACTAATTATTACTTTACTCTAAATTCCATTCCATTCCATTTCAACATTTTGCTAATGCAGGACTAACATTTGGCAAGGCTTTGTTGCTTGAAAAATCTAATGGTTAAGGTCGTGTTTCACATGTAACCAAGGTGTTCAAATAGGCATAGTTTCATACATGGAACACAAATTAAATTCCTAGCCATACATATCCAAAAAAAAAGGACGTTATTGGCGTCAACTTACCAAGGAGCCATCCACCGGAAAATTCCCCAGACTCAAACCAACCGTACAATCCAGATCTGCAAAGAATGTAGGCATCATGAGATGAGCCTGGGAACCCGGCGAGCAGACTAAGGAACCGCATGTCCGGGGCCACCACTGCTTGGACATTCATTGAGTGGCCCATTTTGCGGTTCCTGGGATAAAGAAAAAACAACAAAAACATTATAAAGGGGACAAAAACTAGGGGAACACTAACTAATCACACCCTAAGCAAATGCTGTGGCCCAATTAAAATAGCAATAAACAAGTACATAAGTATTTTGTCTTGCAAAAAAACAATATGTATGTTTTTAAAAAGGAAAGATTAACTTTCCCGGGTCTATTTCAGGTACACATTAAAATTTTTCCTTGGTGAACACATGTGACATTTATATGCAACTAAATACGGTCCATGGTTCCACAGGGACTCTTTAAAAGGAGGGAATACTTACAAGGAGGGATAAATTACAAGGAGGGAATAATTACAAGGAGGGAATATTTTAAAGTAGTAAATAATTCCAAGGAGGCATTACTTCCAAGGAGGGAATATTTACAAGTAGGAAAAAATACAAGGAGGGATTAATTGCAAGGAGTGATTATGTAAAAGGAGGGATAAATTAAATGGAGGGATAAATTACACGGAGGGAATAATTAAAATAAGGGGAGTATTTGCAAGTATAAACACCCTCAAAAAAGGACTGATTGAACCTGCCTGTAGATATACTCGTCCACTGCCGGAGGGTCCAGGGCAACGTGGGTGCAGTCAATTGCACCCATGACGTTGGGCATGTCGGCGATGTTATAAAATGCCAGCTTAATCGCGTTTCTGGCTACCATGTCATCAGGAAAACAAATATATTTCAAAGTAATGGTAGCCATGCCTTCCAAAAACTTGGATAGCGCGTGGCTCAGCGTAGGCTGGGAGATCCCCACGGAGAGGGCACCCAGCCTCTGGAATGAGCCATTCACCAAAAATTGCAGGCAGCCAAGCATCTTGGTCATACCTGAAATTGCTTGCCCCTTCCTTGTGGTGTGGGCTAACCATGGCCGCAGCTCACTATACAATTTATGGAGGGAAGCGTGATTAAGTCTGGTGAGTTCGAACGTCATGCATGCCATCGATGTGCATGCGTCGCCGCCGGTGCAATCTGGTCTCAGCCCTCCGGACAATTTCAATGCCCATGAGCTGCAGATCCTCATGCTCCTCAAATGTACTAGAGTCGTCCATAGATGCTAGCCTCGAGGTCAAAAAGGTCCCGTAAGGGGATCGCAAAGGAAACAGATTTATAGGGCGGTGGTCCGTCGGCAATCAGCTCTCTGAATGAGACGCAAGCCCATAGCAATAACGTAAGTTATCTGAATGAACGAAAAATATCAGATTTGGTTTGGAAAATGACCCGAACTAACGGAAATGTTCAGATTTGCTTTCGTTCATCGAAAGCACATATACGCATTTGCCCGAACGTTCGTACGAATGAAAAATTAACGAAAAAAAGCAAAAAACACCCACAAAAACTTTCACATACAGCTACGGAAGTGCAGCCTATTATCCTTTAGTACTATAGTGACTATTACAAGAATGAAAATGAGTCTGGAAGATAAATTATGTATTATCTTTTAAGAGAATTGTTGTTTTTGAACTAAAGGTTAACATATATAGCTCTTGAAGATTTAGATTTGTATCTTTTATTAGGTACAGCTTTTTTTGTTATCTGACCCTGAATACAGGAAAGCTAAATTGAGGGAGAGCTTCAGTATGCATAAGAACAGTCCAATCTGTAACAGAGTCAGTAATGCCCAGGATGTCTCTGCACATCACAGGACAATGCTCCCAAGGTGTGTCTGACACACAGTCCTCCAAGGAAGCAGCGGATATGGTCTGAACAGTGACCTTGCAGTTTCCTTGCCCCTCAGGGTGCCATTTTGTGCTTATTTAGATGGCATATTGTTTATGTCCTTAGTAGTAATAGCATATAGCAGTATAAGTAATCTTCTTCAATTTACAATTCCTCTTTTCTGGCTAGCCACAACTTCAACTTCAACCACAACTTCAACCACTCATACTGACCATTTCTGGGTTGTGTAGGCCAGTGTTCCCCAAACCTCTCTCAAGGTCCACCAACAGGCCTTGTATAGCAGATCTTCATACAGATGCACAGTTGAAGTAATTAGCACTCAGGCAGAGTTACAGTATAGAGCCAGCAATGTGGAGATTTGCAAAACATGACCTGTTGGTGGTCCTTGTACTCGGGCCTAGGCCTAGGGAACTCTTTCCTCCATATTGCAGTCTCAATTTTAGTCACAATGTTCTTCTTGTAGGTAAATGAAAAGGTTGGTCAGGGGCATCCTCTTGGGGCTGCCCCATGGCCTTTCTGACTTCCTTAGCTGGCATGTGTCTGTCTCCTCTCTAACTTAAGCTCCTCTCCAACAATAATTCTTTGCTCTAAGATGGATAAACTATTTAGAAGAACACTGGTTACATAGTTACATAGCTAATACGGTTGAAAAAAGACCTATGTCCATCAAATTCAACTAAGGGTGTTGGGGTAGGGGAAGTTATTTCTTATTTTATTTTATAGGGGGAAGTTATTTATTTTATTTAATTATTTATTTATTTATTTGTTTTACTGATAACCTCTAATAGTAACTGTTAATGTTATTTTCTTCTTCTTCTTTCTAATCCTTTTTTGAAGCTGTCAGCGGTTGATGCTGTAACAAGCTTCTGGGGGAGGCTATTCCATAGATTTGTAGTTCTTATGGTAAAAAAATGATTGTCGCCTCCAGAGACTGAATTTCTTTTTTTCCAGTCAAAGGGAATGCCCCCTTGTCTTTAGAGAGGATTTTACCTGAAATAGTGTTCCCCCATATTTTTTATAAGGCCCATTTATATATTTATATGAGTTAATCATGTCTCAGTCGTCTCCTCTCAAGACTAAACAGATTTAATTCTCGTGATCTTTCCTCATAACTAAGATCCTTCATTACCCTTATTAGTTTGGTGTCTCTCCTTTGCACTCTTTCCAGAGTCAGAGCGGACTTTCGATGAATGGGTGCCCAGAACTGGACGGCATATTCCAGGTGAGGACACACCAGGGCCTTGTAAAGAGGAAAAATTACATCCCTATCCCATGATTCCATGCCTCTTTTAATGCATGATAGTATCTTGGTGGCCTTGGAAACAGCTGCTTGACATTGCATACTGTTATTTAGCCTGTGATCTACCAATACCCCCAGATCCTCCTCAACAAGTGACTCTCCCAGTTTTACTCCCCCAAGGATATATGTGGCCTTCAGGTTGGTAGACCCCAAATGCATGACTTTACATTTCTCCACATTGAACTTCATTTGCCAAGTGGATGCCCAGACACTCAAAGTGTCCAAGTCAGCCTGAAGCTTGTGAACATCTTCCATAGACTGCACTGTGCTACATATATTTGTGTCATCTGTAAAAATAGAGACAGTGCTTCTAATCCCATATTCTATGTCGTTTATAAACAAGTTGAATAGCACTAAACCCTGCGGTACACCGCTTACAACCGGTAACCATTCAGAGTAGGTATCATTAACCACAACTCTCTGCACATGATCCTTCGGCCAGTTTTTAATCCAGTTACAAACTGTATTTTCTAATCCTGAGGATCTCATTTTCCCCAATAAGCGTCAATGGGGGACAGTGTCAGATGCTTTTGCAAAATCCAGAAAAACGATATCCACAGCTGCCCCCCGGTCCAGGCTTCTACTCACCTCCTCATAGAAGCCAATCAGGTTAGTCTGGCAGCTTCTGTCCTTAGTAAACCCGTGCTGGTTGTCACTTATAATATTATGTATAGTTACATATTCGTATATGTAGTCCCCTAAAAGCCCCTCAAGCAACTTCCTCACAATGGATGTTAAGCTTATAGGTCTGTAACTGCCCGGAGAAGACCTAAAGCCCTTTTTAAAAATGGTCACCACATTTGCCTTGTGCCAGTCCCTTGGCACTATACCAGTTGCTAGTTAGTCTTTAAAGATCAAGAACAGGGGTGATGAGATAACGGAACCTAGTTCTTTGAGAACTCTTGGGTGAAGTCCAGCTTGTCCTGCAGTCTTATTCACATTTAAATTATTTAGTTTTCCTTGGATGATAACCACATTTAGCTTGGTTAGCTGCAGGGCTCTCCATAAATTAAAACTCCTTCCAGAAACAACTTATAGACCCCAGTCACAAAATGCATATCTTGGAAATATATCGAAACATGATTTCCTGTCCTGGGGGGTTTCACACATCGGGGCATCCCTGATCGGGGTGCCCCAGGGGCAAGGACCAAAACCCAGTGAATTGGTTTACTTTAAAGCTTATGGTCTAGTTCCCTGTATGTAAGCCTAGCTACTTTTTTGGTACATAATCCTTCCATCACCAACTTTACCATCATAAACTGTAATAAATTGCAGACCTGTCTGGAACTGAGCTTGAACTTCTGCAAGGACACCTCTTGAGCTAGAAGACCTCCTCGCAGCATTAGACACCCAGGTTACATAGCAGTAAATAAGAGTAAATGTCTGCACAAGCCAAACTATCTGTACAAACTTTACAGAGAATGTATTTATGTATTGCAAAATAAAAAGTTTCGAAAGGGGATCTAGTTTAATATTCTAAAGTTATGAAACAATCCTACCCCATGAAATGCCATGGAATGCTGTGAACTTTCAGTAGCAGATGTTTGCCACTAGCTTAGTCACAGCAAATAAATTGTGTCTTACACCCACTAGATTCCCCCACAGTACCCCTGACCTTCCACTCCTCATTAATGTGTTTATTTCTGCTCCATAAAATGACTGGAGGAGGAAAGTGTCTGGCTGTGTTGAAGCATTTAACATGTAATTTGACAGACAGCAATTATTTTCCATTTTTTACTTTGCAATGATAAAACTTCTAGGATAATGTGTTTCCAAACATAGCACCGTACCTGAATATTTTCATTTTTTTGCGATGTAAAATTTCTGTAAGGACAAGACCACAATTACGTTGCTGTCTCAATTAATGGGGTTGATTTTTTTTTAAAGACGAGCTCTTTTTTAGAGGACAGTTGGTGGCCCCATACCTATGTGTTGCCTTTCACCTGGCAACTAGTTCTTTTTTCCGATCAGTGGGCATTGGCTATAATCTAAAAAGCCACATGTCAGGAATAGGGCAAATATTACATTTCATTTTATTGCTGTTGCCCGGCATGCCCCTTTAAGATTCTCTGTATGTAGCATTAAGTCTTTCTAGTCATAAACCCAGAAAACCCAGGAGAATTAGCATCTGTGAGCCGAGCGCAGATCACAGACTCCCTGCCGATTCTTTCACACCTCTGGTCTGAAAAGGCCCCCGATCCGCCTGAGACAAAAGTAACCCTTGGCTGTGAGCTTTTTCACATCAAAGACAAGAGCTTCAGACCACAGGCAGCAACACAAATCGGACCATAGCTGGATCACTGTGTGTCCCAGCACCAAGCCAGATACAGAACCAGAATGGGCCCACAAAATCGCACGTAGACATACAATTTTTAGAGCCATGCAACCAGGGGAACCTAGAGAAATGGAGATCTCAGGTTCTGACCCATTTAGGGACTCCATCTTTGGACTCGTCGGATGCCCGGCATCCAGCACAATCATTTGGTACCGTATCCAGAGCCATACGACCCCCCTGCTCAAAGTTATAACCCCTAGAGGGTTTTAGGTGCTAAAGCAGGCTCCACAATGGTGGGAGGGGACAATCCATCCCACAGAAGGGAGGGAGTGAAAGGGTCTCGCCATATAAAGGGGATGACCCTGGGCAAGGCTTTTGTCACTCTCTGGAGAGGGGTCACGCTGCAGCGTGTTGGAGGTGCCCAAATCATCTATACTCTCTTGACATGTAAAGGTAACTGACTATTATATCTGTGTGTGTAACTCACTGTAACTTGTAACCCACTTCTCAGAACGACATTTGTATTTATTCATATTCCATCATAGCCAAATGTTTGTTATCACTGCCTAGTGTGCTTATTGCATTAAAGTGGACCAACACCCAGGACTTCCCTGGGGTACCCCGATTGGGGTTGCCCCGCTATGTGAAACCCCCCAGATCGCCCAATTCAACTCAGCTCGACCAGCTCCTACAGCGCATGCGCGGCCGCTCGTCCAATCAGCGTGTCCGGAGCCGCTGAGGTATGCGCGTCAAAGCAGCGTCAAACCTCAGCGGCTCCGAGCACGCTGGCAGCCGCATCTCGCGCTTCCCTCTAACAGGGAGAGTGCCTTAGCCTTAGCCAAGAATCTGTGTGTCTGCAGGCTTCGGACCTGGTATTCTCGCTAGGCGTGCTCGGACGGGGTTTGGGAAAGCGGGTTGTGTTCCCGGAGGTCCCTGATTTGTAGTTGGATCACGTGACCCGCGGTTCTCTGACACCATATGTTACCTCCAGTTCCACTGTTTCCTATGTAAATATATCTAGATAATGTGATTTCATTTGCCGTCCTAGCCTCCATCATTCCCTCAATCCCCTGTCACAGCTTTTAATCTTGTCTTCTTTAAATGAGTGATTGGTAGGAGAGAAAACCACGATGCAACAAGTGAAAAGTGTAACGTGCCACAACTCCGCATTAGAACAAAGAAAAATATAAATCTTTATCCCACTAAACCCTCTATTAAGAAACCTAAAATCCTATTTGACGCAGACAAAATAGCAAAAGACATAGCGGGCCCCTTCAGAGCAGCCCTCAGCATTAATAAAATAACCCCCCCACTCAAACCCACAAAATTAGATTAATCCCCCCCTACACACACACATAGCCCAGTCCTAAGAATTAAGATTATTACACCCCCCCTGCCCATTACTGTCTTGCAGGTAGCCAGGGAAGGAGAAGAAGGAGAATGACCACAATATTGAGCACGGAGGGAAAACAGTCTGGCAGATTCTTGATTCCCCCACCCACCAATTAAAACTGTTTTCATAAAACACACGTTTGCTAACATTAGAAAACATTAACATTCAGTCATCATTTTGCTACAAAAAACATGTAGTTGAAAGTGGACTAACCCTTTAAAGTGGAACAACAAAATTACTTGGGTGTTGTTGCACTTGGGATGCCCTGCTGTGTGTGTCCAGATCACCTCAAAACCCACCTCTGCCTAAGCCCATCAGCAGGGCTTGATCCCTTCAGATTTCCTTTACCGCAGTTTCAGCAAGGAAATCTGAATGGATCAAGTTGATCAGTTGATATAGGGGGGTTCAAACAGCATAACAAGGTAGAGCAACCTCCTCAAAAGTCTTATAGTCTTTTTTGGGGAGCCCATTATGACTTTTGCGATGGAACACTGTAATACTTAGGGGGTTATTCAAGAAGGGATAGCGACAGGTAGTGCCTCGTAGCAGCAGGCAGTGTCTGGTGAACACCAGGCGCTGTCCGCAACACCGCATTTATGAAAGCGAATCTATTGAGCGACTCTAACAGTGCCATGTAGTGTCCGATGTATTATTACAGGCGGTCAGTGTATAGCGCCGGCACTCTAGCTGCCAAAGCGCCTGGTATTACCTTTCGCTCAGTGTCGCTCTCCCATACATTTCAATGGCCTTTCATTTGTTGTGTTTAAACAGCGTGTTTGACGCTCTGTGTGTCTGGTGTTTTCTTGAATATGGTGTGGAGCGCTGACTGCCGGACGCACTGAGCTGGCACTTCCTCTCACTAGCTCTAGCTACCTACTGTTGTTAGATGTGGTGTAGGCTTGGGAGCTATAGTTCGGAACATTGCCTTGCGTTCGCTGCGGAGCTTCCTCTGTTAGCATCTCAGCCATGCTGCTGCCTGGATTCAACTTGCATAAATGACAATGCACAGTAACAGGAAGCCCAGCAGCACTTCCTGTTTGCAGGTGGCCTGCAAAGGCATGAATCGCCATTTTGTTTTGAAAATTTACTACAGCAGGAGTTAGAAAAATTTATGCAGTTTAAATTGCCCTTGCGAGGAATGCATATGAGCACTGTTTATTGTGTTGGTCTGGTTTAAGTCATTTTTGAATGTTGGTCCACTTTAACCCTTTAAGTGCCAGCCTACCTGGAGTTTTTGTCACACTCTGTTGCCAGACCATTTTGCACTATTTTGCGCTCCCCATGTTCAAATGTGATTTTTGAAGGGATTTCCAGGGATTTCCCAGGAAAATGATATATTGTTTTTTTCAGCAGAGTCTGGGCTTTAACATGAAATGTCTTGTTTGTCATTTTTTAGGTGTATTCTCAATATTTTTGGTTAAATATGTGCAAAAAAAAAAAAAAAAAAAAAAAATTTTTACATATTGTAGTTTTTTTTGTAATAAAAAATGTAAGTTTGTCAATGAAATCTTATTGCGTGTGAAATCCCAATTTCTCCCGGTTACAGCGGTACCACATATGTATAGGTAGACACCCTTTCCTGCCCAGGAGACTCCCCCAAACTGAAACAACGCTTTAGGGGATTTTCAGATAAAATACAACTGTGCTACGCAATATGCACACCTTGCAGTTTTTCCAGAAAAACAACCCTTTACATTTGAAATACCCCCAACAAACTATATATTCTCTGGAAGTACACACCTCAGGCTTTCTAGGCGTACCAGGCTTGTTGATGTGGCCATAGTTTTCTGGAAGTAATCCCTCAATGGATTCTTTGGTTGCAAAGAGTTTCCCTAAAAAAAGGATAAAAAAGCAGAATCAAAGCCACATTTTCCTAAAAAAACTATATACAAACAAGAAAAAACAAGTTTAATCTGGAAACGCAACATCCCCCGAACAGAACGATACCCAACATGCATAGGTTCTGTCAAGGGAAGAGTTGCCAAACACCCCAAAGTAAAGGATGTGCGTAACGGTAATTTTACTTGAAAATTTCAGCTCTGCAGACAAAGTGCGCACCTTGCGATTTTTCAACCAAAACAACCCTTGACATTTGGAATATCCCCCATAAACCATATATTCCCTGAAAGTACACACGTTAAGCTTTCTAAGGGTACCCAGCTTGTTGTAGTGGGCTCATCTTTCTGGAAGTAATCCCTCAAAGAATTCTTTGTTTGCGCAGGGTTTCCTTAAAAAATTTATAAAAAAGCTGAATAAAAAACACCTTTTCCTAAAATATAAATATGCAAACCAGAAAAAACAAGCTAAGTCTGAAAGCGCAAGGTCCCCCGAACAGAACAATACCCAACATGCATAGGTACTATTAACCCTTTTAATTGCCAGCCTACTTGAGATTTTGTCACCCTCTGTTGACAGGCCATTTTTCCCCATTTTGCGTCATGTTTTGCGACATGTTTTGCGCCATTTTTGCTGGAACTTTCAGGAAAATTATATATATATTTTTTTGCAGCAGAGTTTAGGCTTTAACATGAAATGTCTTGTTTGTAAATTTTTTTTTTTTTTTTACAATATTATTAAGTAAAAATAATAAATAAATAAATAAAAAATGTTTTAAAAAAATTGACTCCTTTATTTTAAATAAAAAATGTATTTTATTAAGGAAAATCATATTGCATGTGAAAGCCCCATTTCTACCGATTAGAACGGTACCACATATTTATCGGTAGCCCCCCCATTCTTGCCCAGGAGACCCCCCTAACTGAAACAAGTATTTTATAACATTCACAAAAAAAATACAACTACCATCCACACTACAAAGGGTTAAATCGAGAAAAAAAATGACATAGGGTCCCCCCTCCCAGGGGAGGGAGACCCCATTTTTTTTTTGATTTTTAAGGGTTAAAAACCCTTAAAAATCAAAAAAAAAATTGACGTGGGGTCCCCCTTACCCAAAGTAACCAGCCCGGGACCAGCTATGGGGGCTTGTAGGCACAGAGTGGGGGGGCCAGCTTTTGTGGCCCCCCCACCCTGCAGCCTACGAGCCCACATAGCCCATGTGGGCCCGGGCTCTTCTGCCCCCCCCTGGCCTTTGGGGAGGCAGGTAATGGGGGTGCCGGGGGTTAATGGCAAGCCACCCGCTAGCGCAGGTGGCTTGCCATCCCCCCAGCCTTGTGAACTGGTATAGGGGTCATGGACCCCTTACCAGTTCACAAGGGGTTAAATGTAAATAATCACACAGACACAAGCATAGAAAAAATATTTTATTATTTTTTTTTTTTTTTTTTTACACTGTACTCACCTCCCATCCATCCTGGAGCCCTCTGTCCCTCGGCGATCACTGGCTTCTGCTCACTTGCTAGAAGCCTTTTATAGCTGCTGGATGACAGAACACAAAGGGTTAATCAAAAAAAAAAATGACATAGGGTCCCCCCTCCCAGGGGGGGGGACCCCATTTTTTTTTTGATTTTTAAGGGTTAAAAACCCTTAAAAATCAAAAAAAAAATTGACGTGGGGTCCCCCTTACCCACAGTAACCAGCCCGGGACCAGCTATGGGGGCTTGTAGGCACAGAGTGGGGGGGCCAGCTTATGTGGCCCCCCCACCCTGCAGCCTACGAGCCCACATAGCCCATGTGGGCCCGGGCTCTTCTGCCCCCCCCTGGCCTTTGGGGAGGCAGGTAATGGGGGTGCCAGGGGTTAATGGCAAGCCACCCGCTAGCGCAGGTGGCTTGCCATCTCCCCAGCCTTGTGAACTGGTATAGGGGTCATGGACCCCTTACCAGTTCACAAGGGGTTAATAGTAAAAAATCACACAGACACAGAGAAAAAAAAAACTTTATTTTTCTTTTTTTTACACTGTACTCACCTCCGATCCGACGTCCCTCGCCGCTGTCCCGCGCCGCTGTCACTGACAGATGCCGGTGGTGATCGGCGCAGGGCGGGTGACAGGTGAGGGGGCTCCGATCGGAGCCTCCTCACCTGACATCCGCCTCGCTCCGATCACCACCGGCATCTGACAGATGCCGGAGCTCGGAGGGGGTATAGGAGGAGCGGGATGACGTCATCCCGCTCCTCCCACAATGGGCGGAGCTAAGCGGCGGCGGCCATCGCCGCCATTAGAAGAGGTGAGGACCCGGAAGAGGGTCCTCACCTGAAGACTGCGCAGCCCAGGGGGGGGATCGGACCCCCCCCTGGTGAAGAGGAGGTGAGTAAATGACAGTTTGTTTTTTTTTTTTTTTTACAGCGCCGATGTCAGCGCTGGAAACGGGGGGGGGGGGGGGCGGCTGGTTTCGGGCCCCCCCCTGAAGACGGAGGACGACGGGGGGGCGATCGGATGCCCCCCGCGGGAAGAGGGGACCCCAAGCTTCACGGGGATACCGGAGGTAAGTGATTTTTTTTTCTATTTTTTTAACTGTTTGTGGGAAATGCCAGGCACGTAGTTTCTACGTGCTTGGCACTTAACAGTAGGAGAGGCAACCACGTAGAAACTACGTGCTTGGCATTTAAAGGGTTAAAGGAAAAAAGCGATTGGCACGAATTCCAAGAAAATCAACTTTGTGACAAAACCATTTTCCCCTGAAATTCTAAGCGAATTCCAAATTTGTCTGAATCATTTTGCGCATCTCTAGTGGTAACTGAGGTGCCCCATAAAATTCCACATACTTACCCATACCCACAATCATGGTGTATTTGTGTTGTTTTATAATATAAATTTGTGGCTGCCGGATTCATAGTTGAATTATAAATATTAAACTAAATGAATATACTAAATATTAAAACTAAAGGGTTTCAAAAGCTCGCCTTTTCAAACTGTTGAGTTAACCAGTAAATAGTATTACTTTAACCTCAGTTTTTCTTCTAGGGTTGGAAGGACCCTTTACCATATAACAGGGCAGAAAATGGCAACGAACTGACCACGTGTCTGGGGGGGGGGGGGGGGGAAGTTGGGTTGCTAATGCCCTCTTTCGATTACCGGCACCTCCACTGCTAAGGGGGACTTCAGGTATAATGGACTCTGTGCTCTTTAAAGGGATACATCAGGCAAAGGCAATTGTTTGCCCATTGTGTAGGACTACATTTGGCACTGTCCTAAATGTTTTTTCGCTTTTAAATTGAAGACAAATTGAAAACCTTGACATAATGAGATATCAAGGTTTTCAGTTTCACTCCATAATTTTCTTTTGAAGAAAGTGGGTGTGGCCCTTGGCACTGTGGTGCTGCATAAAAATCAGCATAATGAGCAAGGTTTGTAAGATCCCAAGATATTATGCTTCAGACACAGGCATTCTCATAACCATGCACAGACTCCCCCACACATATACATAGCTTTATATAATGTCATTGAAATGAATGGAAACAATATAAGCAAATTTTTTTGGTAAAATAGGGCAAATAATAGAAAAAAAATATGCTAATAATATTTTATTATATGCGCTTATAAACTGTTACCAACATTCTTATAAATTGCTTAGATTCAGTTGTTACACACCAGCATTTGTAATCAACAGTTGATGATAAATAGTGCAGGGAAGGGAGTGCAGGCTCTATTGTCTTGCTCCAAATATGTGATTGTGACACCTAGTCACAACCACAAGAACACGGGCAGCCACAGGTGTTTTAAACGCTACTTAGGTGCACCGGTGATGGAAATTCCAATTAGGTGCGCCTGCTATTCATATGCTAATCAAAGGTAATAGTGTGGCTGCTCTGGATCCTGATACATGTGAATTATTGACACAAGCATGGCACCTGTCATATGAATTTTTAATCTGTAAAACTTTAATAAAATAAAAAGACAGCAGCATTTTTTCCCTTGATGCAATTCTGCAACATATTTAGATGTGCAAATGTTAAAAAAATGCATATCTAAATATGAGGCTCGATTCAGAGACACATTCGTCTGGACTTCCGTAGCTGTCTGTGAAAGTTTGGCCAACGGCTCATTCCAGAGGCTGAGTGCCCTCTCCGTGGGGATCTCCCAGCCTACGCTGAGCTGCGCGCTATCCACGTTTTTGGAAGGCATGGCTACCATTACTCGGAAATATATTTGTTTTCCTGACGACATGGTAGCCAGGAACGCGATTAAGCTGGCATTTTATAACATCGCCGACATGCCCAACGTCATGGGTGCCATTGACTGCACCCACGTTGCCCTAGTGCCTCCGGCAGCCGACGAGTATATCTACAGGCAAGTGCAATCTGTCATTTTTACAATTACTTGACCTTATTGTTTTCCAAATTTTGGAGAAGTCCCTCCTTGTAAAAAGTCCCTCCTTGTAATAATTCACTCCTTGGAATAATTCCCTCCTTGTAAAAAGTCCCTCCTTGTAAAAAGTCCCTCCTTGTAATTATGCTTGGACCATACCGGGGGAGCACTTCAGTATGACCCCAAAAAGGTCATAGATATTATAATGGCCTGTGTAGTGTTGCATAATTTTGCTATTTTGCAGCGTGTCCCCCGGTATGTGGGTTTGCCCCCCTCTCCACCCACCGATGACCAAGTGGAGGACTATCGTTGCCCACCGAGTGCGTCAGCCCAAGGTGTGCGGTTTAATTTAATAGACACACATTTTTCTTAATTTGGTGTTCCTTTGTTTGTTTTGTCCCTTTATTGTTTGTTATTTGTGTTTTTTGACCTTTGTGTTTGTATGTTTGTTTCTTACTTTTCCAAACAGTAACAAATTAATTACAAAAACCTCACACCTGATTTTAGACTCATGGTTTTTATTTGTTATTGTGTTAGTGCACACTTTAAGTCATCTTTATTCACCAAAAACCTAAAGGCATAAACTTAGTCAACAACAGGTTAAGTAAAAATGTATGGTGTTTATTTGAAAAGCAAACATTGGAGTTGATGGTCACTCCCATAGTTCATGAAAATACATGGTCAAAACACAAATGTAATTTTTGGCAAATCATGCCAACATAGCAATTGGCCACAGGCAGGAGTTTCAAAGTAAGGCACTCCTGTCAAAAGTTTAATACAAATTTCCAAAACAAAAACATATGTGACAAGCATTGCCATGTCCAGATTTTTATGAAAAATGATATGAAAATAGGCCAAAGACACACCCTCTCCTGCTTGGCCACATTTGCCACAGGCACAGGTGTAAAGCAGCCAAACCTATGCCACATCTGCACCTGTTACTCAGTGGACCACCCAAACAAGAACCCCCAGTCCCAATCCAAGTCCAGTTCAATCTCAGCCAGGGGTCAAGGTAGTAGAATGTCCCCCAATCATGCCTACAAACAGGAGGAGCCAGAACCAATGTAATTTGCCACAAGCCTGCAGAGCAACAGCTTGAGTAGCAGGTTCATTGAGGCTTCACCTCCCGCATTGGGTAGTGGGCTACCTCAGCACTCTAATGAGCTATATGGGCGCAAATCCAAAGCATACAAGCAAAGCCATACCAAAAGGGTATATTGGTAGGGCTCACCAGACAGGTCAACACAGTGGGGATGTAGAGCAAAGATGTGGAGCAGATACAGGCCAAATAGGCCTTAAAATGGGGGATGCCCATAAAACCCAGGTTGGGGCCCTTGGAGGTGGGCCCTCACCTGGGCCTGTGTGGCATTCAGAATCTGCAACTGTTCCAACATGTTTCTATTGGAAGTTCGAAATTTGTGGCTGTTGTTGGACCTAAATTCAGTCAGCAAGGTGTTGTTTAATGTCTCAAATTGCCCATGAAGATGCTCGTGGTTTTGTTGATTTTGGAGGCGAAATAGCCGCCTCTCATGGTGCCATGCTGACTCCATCATCAGCACGCCCCTCCCCTGGGAAACTGGGCGACGTAGTCGACTATGCCTCCCAATTCCCTGGGTTGGGGGGCGTGCAGATGATCTGCCTCTAGGTCCACCAACAGCCACAGGTCTGCTTGCCAAATCCTCAGCTGCAGAGCTAACACTGAGGACTGTCGGCTCAGTCTCTGCATGCTGCCCACGATGGGCTGGCAGCATACAGCCAGCTTTACACTGCTGCTGAGGATTTGCTGTAGAAACATGTTGGGACAGTTGCAGATTCTGTCCCAGGGGGAGCTGTTCAGAAGGTCCAATGAAGGGCCCATCCTCCTCCAGCTCCTAGATTTCCTCCATCAGTGTGTGGGTCTGTTGGGACATGTAAATAAAAAAGGTTCAGTTTCGGGAATACATATGTAATTCAGCAAAAAGAAACATGGCAAGGCACATGCATAAGCAACATCATAAAAAGACACTTACCGTATATATCGGATCCTGGGTCCGAGGCAGCACGGAAGTAGACGGCATGGTAAAACTGGCTGAGGATTCCCCACTAGCTGAGGGATGATGCTGGGCTGCATTGTGGAAAAGAAGGCATGTTAACACACAACTTGGCATTGGTGATGTGTAATAACACATATGGTTCACTAAAACACTGGGCCATGCATGAATGGCAACTCCCCCAACGGACCAAGTTGAACTTGACTATGAATGCCATTATCTGTTAGATGTATTAGTCAACAAGTACATACACATTGGTCTCCTAAACCAAAATAAACATGCATGTACTGGCTGTTCTGAGGCTTCACACATCCCTAAAAGCCCATTATGGGGCCACACTCAGCTTGCAAATAGCATTTACCATCAGATTATGCTGGTTGCCATTCTTTCTAGGTCAAACTTTCAAGCACCCCAGATCAAGTCTTTCTGAGCAAAGCACAGCTCAAACCCAAATGGCCTACAGATAAAGATAGAAGTGTTGTATGTAATTGACTCGAAATGCATAACAGGCAGTCCTTTGCTAATCTCAATAGTGTTCCTCAAGACTCTCCAAACTCATGTATGGGCAAGGACATTAGCAAATGATGAGTCCACACACATAACACACCCTGTTTAAATTGTTATCTCCACTACAAGGCACACCCTAGGGGCATGTGTTTATATATGGCTTGGAGCATCATTTTTTTCGTAGCTCACATTTCACATACACACTAACATTACTAACCGTCAGGAATAGTCGGAATGTCCGTGTCCTGTCGTGACGAGTGTCCCTCTAAGGCCACAGGATGTAGCAGGCCCAGCACCATCTCCTCAGCTCGGGTAAATTGCAGTTTAGTGGGGAATCCTCTGCCAGTTTGTAAGCTGAAAAAGATAGTTGGACACATTTAGCTAAATGCTGCCAATACAAGACGAAGGCAAATCTATATAGTATATATGTACCTGTAATGGAGCCGTTTATTTTCTTTCTTCCGTGCTGCATACTTGAGGTCCGATATTTTCCTTTGAATCTGCTCCACATCTTTGAGCTCTTCCCCCGCTGCATTGACCTGTCTGGTGAGCTCCTCCAAAATTTCGGCTTTGCGCTGCTTGCTTGTAGCTTTGGATCTGCGCCCATATAGCTCATCATAATACAAGGTGAGGCCACTAGCCAATGCCAGAGTTTGGGCCTCACCAAACCTGCCACTCCACTGGCCTCTGCACAATGTGCGTCCTGTTGGTTGTGGTTCTGGCCCCTCAGTGTTTGGCGGAAAATCAGGGGACATTCTGGGCTGGCTGTGTGGGTGTGAAATTACAGACTGCTGGCTGGCTGCAGATTGAACCGGACTTGGAAAGGGACTGGGTGAACGTGGATGGGTGACCACTGAAGTCGCAGGTGTAGATGTGGCATATTCAGAGTGCCTTGACACCTGTGCCGGTGGAGAATGTGGCCAGGAGGAGAGGGTGTTGTGGAGGAAGTTGTGCTTGGGGCCCTGTGCCTCTGTGGGCCCTTAGAAGACCCATGCCCCTTGGAGGTAGACGGCTGGTCCAGTGGTGACCCAGAGCTTGGACTTCTGGGCCGGTGCCTTGCCCTCTTGGCCGAGGATTTGGGCACCCGTGCGGGTGGGGATGGCGACCTAGGACTTCTTGGGCTGTGCCTTGCCCTCCTACCATGAGCCTTGTGGCCACGTGCAGGTGGTGGGGATGCCGAGCTCGGGCTGCTTGGGCTTCTGGTCCTTGTTTGTCTTTGGCTCTTTGAAGTTTTTTCACCACGTGCGGGTGGTGGTTATGGCGAGGTCGAGGTGGTGGGGCTTCTTTCCCGGTGTCTCCTTTTTGTAGCCTTGCCATGGTAGCCACGTGGGTGGGGTGATGGTGACCTGGGGGGGCTGGGGCTTCGCACCCTCTTGGTCCCCTTTTTCCCCTCCGTTGGGGTTTGCTTTCTGGCCTGTGGCTTCCTTTTTCCCGCTGGCTCCTTTTTTTGTGTGGTTGTGGTGGGTGCCTTTGGCTGAGCAATGCGGCTTCGTCTTTGGCATCTGTGACTGAGTAGTTTTTTTGGTGCCATTATTTATGGACTCTGAAAGAGAATGAGCTGTGTGTCCAGGACCCTTTAAATAAGATTGGTGGGGTCTGACACTTGCGCGTACGGGTGCGTACGAACGTTCGTCCGGCCGTGCGGACCCCGAAAACCTTAGGGGCATTATTTATCTGCTGCAGAAAAGAGGCAAGATGGTGCCCACAATCTTCACCCGCCAACAAGAAGAGATCATCATGCTTGTAAGTGTCTTTTAATGCCTTTGATTTGCCATCTAAATGCATGCCTAGCCCTTAAGGAAGCGCAGGAAAAAACGGTTTGTTTTCAAAGTGTTTAAAACTCCGTGCCAAACCGACGTGAGGGCCCACACGTGCGAAGCAACACTGAGGCCAGCTTCAAGGATTGGATTAGCCTAGAATTGTGTCTGTTAATATCATTTAGTCCAAAGATCGATTGGTGACAGATATTTGTATGCAGTTTTAACTACATCCTATATTTCTGTTGTGGTTTGTAGACCATGCTGGAGCGCAGGTACGACTACCTGCCCAACTCTTTTGAGAAGCGCATCGTCGCCCTGGAGATCATTGGGAAAATTCAACAGCACCTTCACCCACACTCAGATCATGCAGCATTGGTCGGACCTGAAACGGCTGCACATGCCCCGGGTGTGGCCGTTTTTTCGGACTCCATTTCCCTAGTAAGTACATAGTGATTGCATGCCAGATGTAACTCATGCAGAAGGTAGGCATTTATTTATAATTGTTTTTCTTTTCTAGTGTTGGAAATGGATTATCGAATCTGCCGCATCCGGAGGCGCACAGGCCGACCAGTGCTGCATGAATCGGCAGCTGGAAATGAAGGTGGTGGATCTCCAGGACGATGGTCCTACCCCTCCTCTGTTGGGTCCTCCGACCAGCCCCTGGACCTTTCCACATAGGAGGGGCGGCACGGCGTGGGCAGGGAGTCGTACCCAGCGATGCAGGCGGGAGCCTCTGGTATGTGACTCTTCATGTAACCGCACACACATATACATGCTATTTCCACCAAAGCTGATTCCCTTCATCTGTTTTTCTAGATGCTTCTGGAGCGGGTGAAGATGTGGAGGTTGCAGCAGATCTTGCCCAGGAGGCACAGGGAGAGGGTGAGTGATGTGACACACACATTGAAATTGACATTTGATTACTGTTGACTAAGACATTATAAGTGACCCTATTTGCCATGTCTCGACAGCCTCTACTTCACAACAGTGGCAGGGCCCAGGACGTAGGGTTGTCCTCAACGAGACATCCGTCGGCCACCAACCAAGTTGTAATATCATTCTTTGCAGTATGTGGTAATTGACATGATCACCCAGATACATCAAGCCATAGTCAATGGCATTAGCAGAATGACCTGTGCCCACTTCCTTAGATTAATTACTTAGCAGAATGACGTGTGCCCAATTCCTTAGATTAATTACTTAGCAGAATGACGTGTGCCCACTTCCTTAGATTTATTACTTAGCAGAATGACATATGTCGTCATGATTTAATTTGCCAACTAACAAACATTCCTTCCACAGGTGAGAAACATGTATTTGTCTAAAACTAATGTATTTTTTATAATTTTATCCAGGGACCACACGTGCAAGAGTGGAAGCAATGAATCGAAGGGTCCTTGAGTTGGTGGCCGATATGCAGCAGCTGGTTGACTCGTTGGGGTCAACAGAAGAAGACTAGTGTCCTGGGTCCTGTCACTGTATTTTGTCCTTGTAAATAGTTTTAAAGTTTTAATGTTTTTAAAGTTTTAAATGTTTTTTAATGTTCCAACAAATAATTTGTAATATATTTTTTATACACCCAAAATTTTTAAAAAGTCAATCAAAAATGGCCTTCTAATATAAATAAAAAAATAAAAAAAAAAATAAAAAAAGTTTCAGTGTCATTTTTTTGCACAAATACATTAACAACAAACGAAGGCTAAAATACATATTTAGAGATGAAGATTCAGATGACCGGGAAGTGATTTGGGTACGTTTTAGGGGCCTAAAATGGAAGAAGAATCAATCCGCGAAGTGGTTTGGGTAGGTTTTAGGGGCCAAAAATGGAAGAAGAACCTAACCGCGAAGTGGTTTGGGTAGGTTTTAGGGGCCAAAAATGGAAGAAGAACCTAACCGCAAAGTGGTTTGGGTAAGTTTTAGGGGCCTAAAATGGAAGAAGAACCTAACCGCGAAGTGATTTGGGTAAGTTTTAGGGGCCTAAAAGGGAAGAAGAACCTAACCGCAAAGTGGTTTGGGTAAGTTTTAAGGGTTCAAAAGGGAAGATGGAGGATAGTGTTAAGTGGTTGGGGTGAGCTTTAAGGGTCCAAAAGGGAAGATGGAGGATAGTGCCAAGTGGTTGGGGTGAGCTTTAAGGGTTCAAAAGGGAAGATAGAGGATAGTGCTAAGTGGTTGGGGTAAGTTTTAAGGGTTCAAAAGGGAAGATGGAGGATAGTGCTAAGTGGTTGTGGTGAGCTTTAAGGGTTCAAAAGGGAAGATGGAGGATAGGGCTAAGGGGTTGGGGTGAGCTTTAAGGGTTCAAAAGGGAAGATGGAGGATAGTGCTAAATGTCTGGGGTGGGCTTTAAGGGTTCAAAAGGGAAGATGGAGGATAGTGCTAAGTGGTTGGGGTGAGCTTAAGGGTCCAAAAGGGAAGATGGAGGATAGCGGTTTAGCTAAACATTGTAGTAGAAGTGAGGGTGGCAAATATATAGGCAAGCACTTTAATGAGTTAAGTTTGTAGTGCGCAGGTGCAAGATCGTAAGGATATACGTCCGGACCATTATTTATTGAATAAGGAAATCCGAATCTATCGGGAAACGCGGAAACGCTATCGCAGGAGGAGACGATGAAAAAAGGGCAAAATCGAAAGCCGATGTTGGAACATGAGAAAATGAAACAGAAAAGTCACGATGGAAAATTACATCCTCGTACTCGTACTCTGGCATACGAATGAATGGAAACTTTACAGAAGGTTAGCAATGCATGCTTAGAATCGCTCGCACACTCATACGAGAGCTGGAAAATGTGAAAAAAATACGAAAACGGCACCAAAACAAAAGTCTTTTTTGTCTCTCTGGATCGAGCCTATGGTGCTGAATTGCACCGAGGAAAAGAGAGAAGTGTTTACTCACAAAAAAAATGAGTAAAAATGTGGTGCTGAATCAACTCTTACGAGTAGCGTTGAGTGAACCCTTGGGTTCAGTAAATTCATCTGAACTTTGAACAAAACAAATGAAATCATCGGGGACCCAAACTTGGTGACCCAAAAAATACATTTGAGGGCAGTGGCAGATTGGGGCCAAAATGGATTTGGATTTTTATCAGCCCCTGGCCTGCCCAAGACATCCTTTCTAAGGTCCCCCCCCCCCCAGCCATGATACCGGAGCTATAACATTGGGGGCAGGGGGCTCCTTGGCTTGTGAGTACAGTGGGGCTGAGAGGGAGACTAAGGGAGCACGGACTGAATGTGGATGTTAAAAGCAGCAGCCCAACTGGCACTAATGCAGTGCAGCCTACCAGGCACTGTCCCAGGGCTCCCTATGGCCAGTTTGCCCCTGTATGAGGGGTGGCTGGCAGGAGGGTGAGGAGTGGAGGTCAAGGGGCCCCCAGAAGCAAATCAGACCCGGATAGTGGCGGCGGGTGGATGGAGGTGGTGAGTGAGGGGTGCAGCCATCTTATTGTAGCCCCGGCTGTCAACATTGTGTAAGATGAAAAAAAGTGTATAGTGTAGAGTGCTGCACACTCTGCATTATGTTAAAGGACATCCCTCACTTGCCACCCCTGCTGTGGGCTAAAAGCTGGTTGATGGGCTGATCAGCACCCATCAACCAGCTTTACTGAACACTGAACACAGACTTCTGGCTGTGTTTGTGTTCGGCATGGACCTGAACTTTGCGGTTTGGTTTTGCTCATATCTTCTTTTGAGGCAATATTGGGTTAAAAAACCCCAAAACTTTGTTTTTCTCTCAACTTTTCATTTTCCTGTTTTGCATAGTAGCTCATGTGAATAGATATGTCATATTATATTTTAGTTTAATTATTTGGCTTGATGGGATGGGTGAATTTGAAGTATAGTATGAGAACTTGGTACACATTGTTGCTTAGACCTGAGTATACTTCTCTTCATACTTTGCTTCTAACAGCTTGAGAAGGATTTACAGGTTCCTCAAATTTAGATCTCAGGGATGTTCTCTAAAGTATGTTATACTGAAAAGTTCCTGGTCTTTTTGGCTCTTCTAATAATCAATTTAGGATTGCAAAACACAAGAAAAAATGATGTATGTTGAATGTGATGTTGAATGCACTGTATTTTTCGCCCTATAAGACGCACTTATTTTCCCCCAAACTCGGGGGGGGGGGGGGGGGGGATTCAGTGTGTCTTATCTGGCGAAAAAAAACAACGAAAAAACTTGCATTCCAAGCTCCCACGCATCAGCAGCCATCTCCCGCCAACATAAAAACACGCACACACACATATACATACATTACCTGCTTTCGCTGCCTCCGCTGTCTGCTGCCTCAGCTATTGTTCCCGTAGCAGCCGCTGCCCTGGTTCTCAGAGACATGGTTCAGGCAAACGGGTGGTGCGTGGCCTATGACTCCTGCCAGCTTCATTGATCGGAACTGGTGGGAGCATGAAGCGGTGGCTAGGGGGACTGGGAAGTGGCGGCGATTGCAGGCGCCGGTAAGGACAGATTGTGAAATGGCTGCTGAGGAATGTGTTTTTTTTGGTGGGCATGCTGCACACTGTCTGTATTTGGGAGGCCCGCACACTATCTTTATTTGGAACACCCGCACACTGCTTGCAATAGGGACACCTGCACACAAAAATACCCTAAACTTTGTATTATATTTGGGTAGCTAAATGATTACTTATGGTTTTTTTTAAGGTAGTGGAAAATGGTTCCTTTATGCCAACACGTCCGGTCAGCAGGCTGGAGACATTGCAAGGATTTTAACAAGCAAGTTTTTCAATGTTACCGGTGAAACATGCATGGTGCGGTTTTGGTATTATATATATGGGCCTCCACTGTCTGGAAATTTGAAGGTAAGTTACTGTACATGTTCCTGATTTTGTCTGTACGTATTTCATAACCAAATCCCTCTGTTCCTCAGTTACAATTGCCTTGTCTCCGCATTTCAGGTCTTAAGCATTTATCTATATACATAAATGTATCTCTTACATGTGTTTATTTTGTAGCAAAGGTTAAAAGGTTAACTTGATTCCCTTGCCTTCCTTACATTTGACTGGGGTACAGTTGGGCTGATAGCAATTTTCTCCCAGTTGGGTCCTGCAATATCTGTTATTGCTGGGATGGGGTGAAACTACTAGAAAAATACATGTATTCAGTGAAGGGCACTTAAAACACAACCATATACTCAGTATATGTTTATACATAACTACTATACAAGAGCATCCGATCCAGACTGTAGAAATATATATATATGTTTTGTACAAATATGTATATATATATATATATATATATATATATATATATATATATATATTTAGCAGATAAATGTGAAGGACGATGGGCTTGCAACACTTATACGTGCATGTTGTCCCACTTTTACAGCAGGATGGACACCATCTGAAAACATGGCACCTAGCTACTAACACAGATCTAAACTGGGGACAGAAATATTCGTGCTCTGTAAAAAGAGTTGATCTACAGGATGCGTCAGACTCACCAGCTTTGCTATTGTAAGGATGAATCAGGAGGACTAAACAGGAGGTGTGCCTCCCCTGTCCCATCCAGCCCCAGGGGATCCTGATTCAGGATTCCCCTCCCTGATTGAGGGGGGTACCGCAAACCCCCAAAATGCCTTGTTGCGCGATGGCTACCTGCCATGCATTGGGACAATGTTTTTTAACTGTTAAAGTAAAAGTAACATTTTAGCAGATCCCTGTGAACTTAGCAGTTGGGCCTTAATCTCAATTTCCTCCATGGAAACAGAAAAAGGGAACCTGATATCAGCCACCACGAGTTTCCAGTTTCATGCTTCATCACATCTGGAGGCCAGTGACTCAGTGCACTCTAACTTATCACAGAAGCCGTTGAAAGGCATTAAAAAAGTGTTCAATATCTTTATACTTAACTCCAGACCACTGTCTTCTTGTTTTTCTTACATGTAAATTTATTGGAAGGAAACTAGTTGGCAAACTGGTTTTCCCATACATAACATTGCCCATTTCAGGAGATTTGTCCTTCCCTACTGTCCTCCGTGTCCTAGTTAAGTTGAAACACCAAAGAGAGGACCAAAACCATATGCATAACTAATGTTTTGTTCATGTAGGATGGAGTTTGTTTATACAGTACATTTGCCATGACTAGTTTTGTTAACAAACGCTTATGCAGATAATGGCAAAGAAAAGAAAGATGGGGAAAAGTCAACATCCGTATATATATAAAATATAGATAATGTAACCCTAGACAACCAACAATCCAAAATATCCATCTGAACCTTTAAAAAACCCAAACGCTCTTTAGTTAACTAGATTCACAATTGTCCACGAACTGTTCCCTGATATGGATTATTCTGCCTGTGTCTGTTTCTCCAGAAATATTATCAATTCAGTGGAATACCAGAATAAATTTATATTTCAGATGTGTACCTTCTGCTACTTTTCAAAGTCAACCACTTTTTCAGGATGGGTTTGCATTCATCACTCACAGAGTTCTTTAAAGCAAGACTGATTGGTTTTATCATCTGCATAAATTGTCTTCTTCTTGTAGATGCCTCAGTCATTAATCAGTCTGCATAGAGCAGGGTACTGAAAATCATTCTACAGCCTGGAAATCAAGATTAATGGACATTTTCATATTGGCCCACCATCATGCTGGCTTGCTTCTGTTTATTTGTATGTATGTTTATTTAACAGGTATTCATAGTCACCGAATATGGACTGAAAATCCTTCAATGGATGGCATCAAAGAGCACTGAGGGGAGATGGATGTACAGCAGTCTTATCTTGTCGAGCAGAAGCAGTCCATTCAAGGTGGCATTTGAAGCACAGTTAGGAGCAAATGCCAGCATGGACATTGCATTAGATGATATATCATTTACTTCAGACTGCTACCTGGAATGTGAGTTTATTATGTATTGTAAATCAGTTTTAAATGGCCACTGTGGCCACATGAAAATATATTCTGCAGGAACAAATGCTCTAATAACAATGAGAGTATTTTGCCAACCATTGCTCAGCTGCCTACTAACAAGACATCACTACTGTATCTGTATTGGTGTCCTTTCTTTATTGTCTGTCTCTGTTTTTGACCTCCAAAGTTTTTGTTTCAAGGATGTGGAGGTAATGTCCCAGGGACAAGGTAATAAGTTCTGGTGATCTACGTCCACCTAAATAGGATTTCTGAAGGTGTATATTTTTTGTGTGTCAATATGATGTCCTCAAGGTGCTAATCTAGTATTTTTTAATGCATTTTATAACAAATGTGTGTATTATGGAAGCAGTTTTCTCAACCTGCAATTTGTTGCTATTGGCAACTGTAGCCCAAGAGGTTGATTTAATACTAGCGCCATGT
Organism: Gastrophryne carolinensis; assembly: GCA_027917425.1. Lineage (NCBI taxonomy): Eukaryota > Metazoa > Chordata > Amphibia > Anura > Microhylidae > Gastrophryne > Gastrophryne carolinensis. Next base: position 43,769,386 of record CM051239.1, on the reverse strand, counting down.
ATCGCCATGTGGGCGTCTGTATAGTGGCGCCTAGAGCGACCGCTAGTAGACGCTGTAAGCGGGTGTCTGGCGCTCTAACCTAGCTTAGCGGTCGGACAAGTGGCGCTGTACTATCCTGTCCAGCATTTATAAATGTGATATCTGGTGGGAGCTGTAGAAGCTTCTACCTGATTCACTGCAGAGCCAATCACGAACGCTAGATGGTGTCCCAAGGTGGTCCAAGGCTACACTACATCTAACAACAGGACAATGCTGCAGCGAGCGATAGTAGTGCCAGTTAAGTGTGTCCGACACTCGGCGCTGCAGCAAGTATTCAAAAAAAAACAACACACGACTAGCGGCGGTGCTCTAAAACTGGGCGCTCTAGCATAGACGCTGGGTGCCAGACGCTGTGTGAAAAAAGTCTGTTTCTAAACACATATCCACCAGCACCAGAGCTAAAACACATGGAATGACATTGTTTTAACACTGTGACAATGGCACATACATGGTAGACCTGCACATACATTTCTGCATAAATAATAAAAAAAACAATAAAAGTGTTTGGTTGCTGGGCGGGAGAAGCCACACAATGATTTGAGCCCAAAATGTTAAAGTTTACTATAGCTAAAACACTATTTAAACACAACCAAATGAAACACCATTGAAATGTATGGCAGAGCGACACTGAGTGACAGGTACTACATGGTGCTCCTGAACCTTGAGTACCGGCGCTATACACTGAGCCGCCTCTAGTAATACATGTGACGCTACATGGCGCTGTTAGAGGCGCTCACCAGATTTGCTTTCTTAAATGTGGTTTTCACATACAACGCCCAGCATTCACCCGATGTTACGTAACGCTACATGGCACTACCTGGCACTAGCGTTTTTTAAATAACCCCAAAGTCTGTACACCCAAGATCTACAAGAAGAGACAAGTAAGTAGTGGTAGACGAACCCTGCAGAACTTTGCGATTTCAGGTTCCCAAGCCCGAACATGGACTTCAGCCTTCAGCTCTCCACTATGCAGCTGGGTAGATGAAACAGATCTTCTGCCCTGTCAGCTTACCGGCCAGTGTTCCTAGAAGCAGGGAGGGGCGCTTTATACCCCAAGGAGTGAGCTGTTGAGGGAAGTCCTCACCCCCCCCCCCCCAATTTGTCACTTGTGGTGCCAGTCTTTTTGTTTTATTTTTAACTCTTTAAAATACAACAAATTGGGTGGGGGGTTTCAGTATGTCACCCAAATATATATTATTTATTTGTTTAGAGGGGGCAATCATGGCCTAGTGGTTAAGGAAGCGGCCTTGTGACCGTAGGGTGCTTTTAAACAATGCACCGAACCCCCCCAACTGCTCCCAAGGTGCCATGTGTTTGGCTCACTGCATGGATGGTTTAGGTGCCAAGTAAAAAATTCCTATTTGTGCGCAAGCATACAATGGCCATATATATATATATATATATATATATATATATATATATATATATCTACTACTATATATACTACTTGCAGGCCTCTCTTGCCCTTTAAACTGGTATAGCGGTCTTAAAGACCCCTTATCAATTCATAAGTGGTAAAGTGAAAAGACACCACACACAAGAAAAATACCTTTATCTAAGTCTACTACTAAGACTACACCAAAACTTACCTCCTACCTCCCTAGCCATTGCAGGGTACTGCCCCGTGCTGTCCACCGCTGTGCTTCTGTTGCTTTGTGCTGAAAACAGATCCTCCGCCATGCACTGGCCTTCCTCCACAGTAAGGGGCTATTTATAGTGCTGGAGTTAGCTGACGGGAAAAGCCCTTCACACCCTCTTTCACTCACGGTGACATCAGAAGAAAGTTTGCTGTTGGAGGAACAGGTGATATGGTGGGGGTTATGGCAAATCAACTACTGCCAGGGCCAGGTTATGAGAAGGGCACAAGGGGCGCATGTCCCAGGGCCTCCACCACTTGTTCTGCAAAGGGGGCCCCCACAAACCTTTGGATTATGGTCTGGTCCAGGAGGCTTTTTAGTCTTTGGTCTGACGGGATGTGGGTCAGGCAACAAAGTTATTGGAGGCAGTGGCGGCCCCCCACATCTGGGCAAGCCTTTTGTTGTTTTTGAAAACCTGCAGCTAAAGCCACCACAGGGTAGGACAGAAAGTTCTAGAGCAGCAAAGCCACCATCAGTAACACTACAGTGATGGGTGGCTGCAGAGCTGTCAGTCGGCAGCCACTCACTGCACATAAGCCACTGGCAGCTCAATGCAGGGGAACTACTTTGTGCTGGACCAGCAGGGTGACTACTCTCCCCTGCCCAGAATGGCAAAGCAGGAGTTCCCGAGCAGAACGCACTCGCACATGGGTGGCACAAGGTACTCGATCTGATGTTCCAAAAAGTGGACAGGTGCCAGACAACCATCAGTTACTTGGCTAGACTAAAAAGAAAATACTGTATCTTGTGCCCAGGGTCACAATCCACCACTCTTAATCCAGCCCTGACTGCTTCCATGGGGTTTGTAATAAAGGGTCACACAGGACCCCCTTCCTGAGAGGCTGGAAGCTTGCCTGGCTTTGCTTGCTTCCCACTGAAGGGGGGGGGGGGGGGGGTATTTATACTCAAGGGCCACAGCTAGTGTCACAGCTACAGTAGGGAGTTTGCAAGGGGTTACCTGTCGCCTCCTGCCGGGAGAAGCACTGGGTCCCTCCCAAAGGGCATAGGGCCTAGCGTACTGGCATGGCCGAAGGCCTGACATTCGGGCTCTGTGCCATGGAGAGCCTAGCCCCTATGCCAGCTATGCTAACTGGTAGCCATGGGAGAGGGGATCCCACTTTATTTCTATTTATTAGCTGCAGTGGCTGGGACATGCGCTGATAATTCGCATAAGGCCAGTCTTACAGACCACTGAATATACTGAAGCAAAGCACACAGTATGCTAGCACCACACCCACTCAAGCTTAGCAAACAGGAATATGGAGGTAAATGTTTAAACCAGCATAACTCAACTAAACCAGCCCCAGCCTGAACCAAGCCCCGTGACCCGTCGGAACCGCCGGACTGGAGGGAAGTCGTGTTGCTCAGCCAGGAGAATGCCAGAGCAGCACATGACAGCGAGGATGTGCCGCCCCACCCAGAGAACACGGCAGAGTGGTACATGACATGCTGCAACCGTAGGTGCCAACCTAGTTTGCAAAGAATGCTTGAACATCAAACCTAAATGTGTGGACTTGACTTGAAATCCTCTTTAAGAGATTCAGTATACACAATCTGTGTTTCTAGTCTTTTGAATTTGCATTGCAAAAGCTCAGCAGTTCCCAATTAAAGTTCGCTTTTTTCTTGTTCACAAAATAAATTTAGTCTGAGGTCTATCACTGTGATTCATCAAAGGCAAAACTTGGGAAGATTGTATCAGTACTCTTCCCCATTCAGATTAAATAAACAAGTTGGGATAGGCAGAGATTGATGCTTAGAGTGTTCTAGCAAGTCATTTACTGAATGGGTCCAGCTGATGCCTGAAGACTTTCATCAGATTGGCAGCCTGCGGAGGCAAGATAAAGCAACTATAGATTTGCTAGAGGGGGAGGATTATTTATTGTCCTTTTTTATACGTCTTCTTCTGTGAAAATCAGTTTTTTTGTGGTCAATGTAGGAATTCTATATCTTTACAGCTGTATAGCTGGGGGCAAACTAGACAGCGGTTTTCTTTACAAATGTTAGGTGCTGTAGTCAAATTTCCTTTTATATTAATATCAGCTTGTCCTCTAGAAATTGTCTGCATCTCAAACTCAATCCTGCTGGCCCTGGCCGGCCGTCATTCCCATCACACTAACATCCATTTTTGGATCCTTTTTGTATTAATTTTAGATTGATGTGGTTACAAGTATTAAATGGAGTGATAGTGAATAAAATACATTTTTTTATCCTTAAAAAAGTTTTGCTCTTATATCACAGCAGTGACACAACGTGAAGTTTATCAGGAACCCATACTACACGGTGGCATCACTGGTTCTTATGACACTTCCTATTACTGTTTGTAGTCATTGACAGGGATTTGGGATTATTCTTCTGAATTAGGGTCACAAACAACACATAAAACCTGGTCTATGTTTTCCTCATGTAGTCTAAAACTTAACTCTGAAGCCATTCGGTGTCGCTAGGTGGTACCCAGAGCCACCCTTTGGGTTGTGCAGGGTCATAATCTTAGGGGTGCCACTGGCACACCAGAGATTTTGTTATAGACAAAAACTCTTTTCTGCTCGGTCTGCTGGTAAGCCCACTTTCAATGCAAATCCTTAGCAGGAATGGAAAGTGATAAATGGAAGTGTAATTTGCACAGGCTGGACCTGTTGGACCCTAGAATTTTCTGAATCTGATTGTGTAATAAACTTAACAAACAACATCGAGCCCCAAGCAATTGTTAACTGGAAAGGAATATGATCAGCTTAAACTGAAACTCATTGAGCTGGAGAAACTGGAAAGGTTTAAATGTAGTAATATATCTTGGAAAGAAAGAGAAAAGAGCTAAGACTAGATCAAGCACAGACCTAAATAATAATTTGTAGTGTGTGTATGCAATTGCAAGATTCAGATGCAACAGCTAAGGCTAAACTGTAATGTAAAAGGCATATTTGACACAATATTCAGCTTAGGAGGAACACCCTACTTTGTATCATATGATAATGCCACTGTGCATGCTGCAGAAATAATTTAAAAATCAGGATATATTACAGTCTACAGCTTGTAGTACTGTACTTTTTAAATAGTAATGCAACACTTTAATGACTGACAGGCAAATGCAGAATTCTTTACCGGTTCTCCTAGTACTGCAAACGATGTTGGCCACATCAGTCTAGATTATTCCAAACGACTGCAGAAAATAGAATTGTAGTAAAGTGGCAGTCAGAACAGAAGCTGGGAAAAGCAGCCCGGTAGCTAGGCTTCAGATTCAAGGAAGCTACTGTAGATCCTTTAGGGAAGTGAATCTGTGCATTCACAAAGCCTTTGTTTCATGGACAAGAACTTCTTTGAATCCTACTTGAAGTGTGTGGCTGAGGATTATATTTAGAGACTGACAGCATATGGAATGGGTGCCCCCCTAAGTGCAACACACAGAGATCAAACTAAGGCCCTTATTTATGAAGGAATAGCGACAGGTAGCGACTGGTGAGTGGCCGGTAATGACGGGCCCCGCCACGAGAATGCCGGCTCCCCACCACAATCACACATTTATCAAGCCAATCCTGCTTAGCGACTGAGATAGCGCCATATAGCGACTCATTCATCATTATTCCAGCCTCAGCCCACAGCGCCAGCGTCCGACCTTGAACAGCGACAGGTATGACCTCTCGCTACCTGCCGCTCTCCAATGCATTTCAATGGAACAATCTTTAAATATTAATAATTAATTGTTATTAATGTTTTTTTTTTAAATGTGAAAAATTCTGTGACCACTTCTGCCATTTTAGATTTTTTAAGAAAAAAAAAAAAAAAAAAAAATGTACAGAATTGATATTACAGGTCTGATATTAATGTATTCATATTACTAAATTATTTAAAATACTTTTTTTTTTTGGTTTCCAAAAATATGGTGGTTTGGGGGTTAAAAAACTACTTTTAACACATCGCCTCCAGTGCTCTGGGGTTTAAACATGCATTTCACAGCGCTTGAATTTTTTGAGCGTGATTTTTTGATGAATATGGTGGAAGCCAGTCGCTCTGACCAGTAGCTATCATGCGCACCCATACATCGCGGAACCTGGCAAATAGCGACTCGTATCCTTGTATTCAACATTACGCCACAACAACCGAACAACGGCCAAGCACAGCGACTACTAGTGGGCGCTGTGAAAATACCGCCACAGTCACTCGACTGTCGCTACATGTCGCTATTAATAAATCAGCCTCTAAGTTACAGAATGAAGTATGTTTGAATTGCTCTGCCAAATGAGGACAAGCGCCACTAATTTATGACATGATAGATAGAAAATGTTTCTTATTTGATTGATTGAATCCATTACATTCTAGCCATAAACACCACTACTACAGTAACTAGAAGTACAGACACCTAAATTATTAAGAATATTTTGTTGTAAGATGAAAGCGTTGAATTTACTATCAGACCTTCTAGATTGTAATCCCACTGAATATTTTCTATTCCCATTTGGCTCTGGGTAATATTTTTTGTTTGGCTATAATATATTTATTTTAGGGTGAGCTGCATAATCATTCCGATGTTGACAGATGGTTGCGACAGACCAGAATGTGACTTCGGGAGATCAGTAACTTTCATGCATACTTTCTGTCATTATTTAAATTCAATTTGTTATTATTCCAAGGACAAAATGTATGAATAATGTACTTCATTTGTGAACTCCTGTGGAAGAAAGTGGTACCAAATACTGAGTGTCAGAGGAGGCAACAGGCAATTATAAAACCAATTAGATTATAATGTATTCGGCAATTGCATGGGCAGTACATACATTTTACAACACAAACTGAAGAGCTGACAAAAAAATGTTATGCTCCATCTGCTCACTGGCCATGTAGCTTGTTACATATATTTAGCTCTAGGATTATTAATCTACATACGGTTCTGCCTCTTCCACTAGTGTTGTCTACAGTTTCTTCCTATAGGGAAGGCATACAACCTATTTAATACATTTTCTTCAGCTCCAGCTAACTGCTGCAAAACTGTCTGATTGCTGTGTAAGATTTTTGAACTGAAATTGAGATGCTGTTTTATGTCACTTACTTTGTCCACACACCCTGGTGTTGGCCTCATCTTTAATTGACTAGCCTGTGTATGGTCAGGGGTGCAAAATTAGAGCTCCAGCTACAGTGGCACATCGGTAAGGCAGGTTTAGTCTTTTCTCTTGTCCATGATGGTGTGGATGACTTTGTGCAGCAGGGTCTGTCTGGGTCATGCACTAAGGAAATCAGGAGGCTACCTGGGAGACGGCACCTAAGTGAAGTTATGTCAAGGATGAAAGGTCAGCAGACCTTGTAGGGAAGCCAAGGTTAGGACAGTGGAGTTTTAGATGTGGTAGATAAATCCTAGGTCAAGGACAGCCAGCAAGAACTGAAGCCAAAAGTCAATCCAAAGGCAATCCTCAGGTAATCAGGAACGTATCAAAGTGACGTTCTGACAAGTAGGATACGAAGAGCAGGTACCGGAGGGAAGCAGATGTTAAGACTTGAAGTGGAGGTACAGGTGAAATCAGAGATCAAGCCAAGGCTCCAACCAGGGATGCAAAAAAATAGTCTAGGCCACAGATGCTCAACCTGCGGCCCACGGGCCCCATGTGGCCCTCACAGTCATCAGATGTGGCCCCTGATCTGCTGTGTGAAAAGTGTGTGTGTGGGGGAGGATAAACAGAACTGACGTGTAAAGGTAAGTAAATAGGGATACAGTAAGAATGGACAGTTGCACGGAGAGTGATATATTAAGGGAGCATGGCAGATGGAGGTGATATCGGTGGCTTGGAGAAACGCTATGACATTGATGATACAACACCACCCCTGGGCAAAATCTTTGTCACAATAATTTGGTAAAATAGTTTTCTATAATAATTGCATGCTTAACATTGTTTGGAGCTTTGATCGGTTCAGTATTGGGAACATGGTTAAGATCTGGGATGGATGGAGGAGGGCTATAAATACAGGGCCAATTTATTCAGAGGTAAGCCAACGGTATGTGTATTGCTAGTATGTGGGGATGGTTGCATATGAATGTAGGGGAGTGGATTTTGTGAAGACAGTGGGTATCCAGATTGTTGTAAAAAAATCTTCATTATGCTATTCCAAATGAAAACATTCTGAATCTATTCAATGTGGGCCACGATCAGGTTTCAAATCATATGAGTGGCCCACACTCATCAAAAGGTTGAGCACCTCCAGTTCAGGCAATATTCTAGGCAGGTCCATTTCGAGTAGCAGATACAATACAATACAGGTCCTAGGATGAACTGGCCAAAGAGCAGTTTGCTCTAGACAGAAATAATTTTTATGCATGTGCACTAGGAGCCGTCCTTCTGTGCATGTGTGATTGCAATCTTGCAGTGATTGATGTTAGCTCAGGAGACTTTGGTAACCATGGACAGATGTTTACTGGATTTTTATTGCAAGCCATCAATGTCTTATCATGGCCAGATGCCTGGTAATGGCTTACACAATGCTCATAGTCTATCCTTCTTATATTTGACTGAGGTTCTGTGTTTTCATTCTTAATCCCAAAATCCTAGCTCATGTAGGCTATTTTTTGGGGGTAAACACTCTGCGCAAGACAGGCTATGGCGCTAACCTGTTGGTAACCAAGAGAAGCTGAGCCGTCGCTGAATGGAAAAGTGGGTTAAATGTTTTGTGTGCTAGTGCCTCCATCCAGAATAGGGCCCTTGCAACTAATAGAGAACACCTTTCTGGGAAGTAGATCAAGTTGGAGTCATTCACTGACACAGTCAAGTATAACAGTACAAGGAACTTTATGTAGTAAAGGTTACCTTGCAAGTATACACAGACCATATACAGTATAACAACACAATGAAAAGCCCAGCTAGGTCTTTAGTTTAGTCTGTGTACATATAGCCGGGTACAGGGGCGTAGCTAGGGAGGAACAGGGGGGGGCAATTGCCCCAGGTGCAGCAGTTCAGGGGGGACGCCAAAGGGAGGCATGAGAACAGGTGCGGTACCATTTTGAATCTTTGCCCTGGGTGCCAGAAAGCCTAGCTACTCCTCTGCCTGGGTATATAGATAGCCTATAGCTAAATACCTCCAGGAGAATGAAGATACAGGATGCAAGCTGTAGGGGCCCCTGATGTTGACTGAAAGTGATGATTCACACATGGCACGCAGAAGTCAATGAGGAGGTATGCAGCAGCAATTGAAGCTAGTCCACGCAGCACACAGCAGCTGGACACACAGGTGAACAGTGTAGCAGTCTGAAAAGTGATCCAGGCTCCACTTTGAGGCTGTATATGTGGGTTGCAGCAGCACAGCTCCTGGCAGCAAGTCGTGTGTTCAGTTCTTCTAGCATGCAGAAAGTCTGTTCTGTATATATAGTCTTTGATACTTCCAGCTAGGGGCTGCAAACCCCAACTTTAAGGGGCAGGAATTGTACCATCAGCAGCTAGAGAGAGAGAGATAGAGAGAGAGAGTGATCTGCAGCAAGCCCTCTTCTCTATGATCTCCAGCAGGCCTATAATGTTCCATTTGCAACTTTGTAGTAACTGAGCACTTCCCTACACTCCACTGTTATGCTTCCTTTTGCTCTTTCCTGATCTAAAGTACAAAATCCAGCTGCCATCTTGCTAGCTGTTTTGAATATTCAGTGATACCCATTGATTTCAACTGAAAGCATTACAGACATTGGGTTATGAAACTTTACAGGATTGAGAAGAGGGATGGAATCTTGCTCTTAATCTCTGCTCTTAATTTGCGGAGTTCTTGATATTGCATTGGTGGGTATTTTTTACAACTTTTACCGGAACCAGAACACTACAGTAGTAAATCATATACAGTGACTAGGTATCCATTAAATTGCCAAAATTTGCTTATTGAACCTACAGAACTTTTTTTCAGAATCTTTGGATTGTGGTCTTCAATTAAAGATTAGTGAATGTGTTGTGGGCAGTAAGAATAAGTATCACTGTCGTGCAGGTGTAACTGTCACTCAGCCATAAGTTCAGGTTTAAGAATGGCAGATTACCTCTAATATTTGACAGGAATGAAAAGTATTTTCCCAGTATATACTGAAGTGTCAGATTTCAGAAGTGATGTGTACTGAAGCCCATAGTGCTAGCATTCTTCCACACCGCCACAAATGTTAACAGGCTCTAACAAAACAGAATCCTATATCTGGCTGACAGAGGAGTAAGCAGTTTTACTTTGTTTTGGAGTTTTAGCTGCGGGGTGTTTTGCAGTGTCTCAGAGACTTAGCTAGTTACAGGCAGAGCTCTAAGAGAATCGGACATCAAGTCTGAACACATTTTTTGCCTTAGGATTTTATATAAATTCCTGTAACAGTGCATCAGCTCTAAAGATCGGGCTTGTGAATTCATATTAGAACTTTGGATCCTTATAATGCCAATCCTCCTGCTTGCTAAGCCCTGCAGCGACAGCAGCTTCTGTAAATTTCTACCTCAAAGCTCAGTGACTCGGCACATTGGGCTGTATGGGTAAACTTGTTGAAAATAATGAAAATTGCTATAGAAAAGGCTTGCCTGTGATAAAGCAGATCTGTCATGCTCAGATACATATTTTAAGGGGTGGATTCAAATTTCCATTCCAGATTTACAGATGTGTCCTTGTTTAACTTTTCTCATGGTTTGCTCTGCTGTGACATGAGAGTGGTAAGATGACCAACATTTTACAAAAATGATTAGTGTTGGCCTTCAGATTCAAGTCAATTTGACCCAAATTTTGCCAGTTCAGCCAAAACATAATATAAACTAAATTTGGGTGAAACTCTGCTGGCTCTGTTTTACTTTTGTAAAATCAGCCAAAAATCTGATGAGGATAATGGCATGCCAGATGTCATTTAACAGCAAAAGCATTTAAACATAGTAAAACATAGTAGAAACACTCTTTAAAGTCCATGCCCAGGGACATGCTAACTTCCTCCCACATTATCCCCCATGGGGACAGGGGAAACTAGGCCACTTCAAAGCAACTCACAATCTTTGATTATGTAAATACCTCATATGTTCTAAGTGAAGTTGTGCGTTTTTAAGTCAAGTAAAAATGATACTGATTTTTATTGTCATTATGTTATTTTAGACCCAATGTTACCAAAACCTTCCTGCCCAGAAGACCTGTTCACGTGTGCATATAAAAAGCAGTGTGTTCTTCTATCTGCAAAATGTAATGGAAGAGCCGAATGTAGTGATGGCACTGATGAGATCCTCTGCCCTACGTCCATTCCCATCACAACTCTCAAACCGCTCTGCAAGCATACAGAGTTTCTATGTGCCAATAACCAGTGTATACCACTGATGATGTCATGCGATGGAGTGATTGATTGCTTTCTTGGTGATGATGAAAAAAATTGCAGTAAGTATAGCTTTTTCCTTATTGTGTCATTAACGTGACTATTACATTAATCCAAGGGGGGGTTATTTTCACCATATGTCTCTATTTATATCCCATTGTCTCATTTTGCTTTTCCCAGTGTTTTTCACCTGGGCATTGGTACAGTGCTGGTAGGGTTTTCTTATTTATTCAACTTTACTTCAGAGTCTATGGATGTTTAGTTTTGAACCTGGAAATATACTATGTGGGCAACCTGTCTAGGGTAGGCCTTACACAGAAACCGAGTGAACCTGCTCTCAGAAACTGGACATTTCCCACATGACTATCCTTTTATATTTGAATGCCTCGCAGCAACTACACCATTTATATGACTGTTTGTTGCTTATGCTATTGATAAAATTAGTTTAAGGAAAAAACTGTAAGTCTTATGCAGACCATGTGACTGTATGCATAGTGTATTTAACCTGCTAAGAGAAAGTAGCTGTTTCCTTTGCTCCAAGTTGGGATATCTTGCTGATGTGTCCTGTTTACGTTTATGTTCCTGATTGTTGCTGAATAAACAGCCATTGTTCCTGCATGTTGGCAGAGTGTTGTGCTTAATCCACTGCCAACAGGTTATCACCCAGAGCAGGAATAGCCCAGGTGAGGATTTTCCCAGGGCAACAGTGAATCAGAGAAGCGTGAGAAACAGAGAAGAAATCCACTAACAGCAATCCTGTCAAATTCACGGTGCCATGCCTGACTAACTAGAACTACGAGTCCTATAAATTCAAGGTCAAGATACTACTGATAAGAGAAGGTATGTGGACATTTACTTAGGAACCTATGCCTAATTCATTACCAGATGATTGGCTATAAAAGGATCAGAAAGTACAGAGCACTCCCCCTCAGCCTAGATGATCAAATTGTGCATATATGCAAGTGTGCAACTGCGAAGGAGATGTGGGATGAGTTACAGAAAGTGCATCAAACCTCAGCAATAAACTTTATCTCTTTATCTACTTTATCTATATATGAGAAAAAAACTGTATCAGTCTAAGCTAAGTGACAGCCAGAATATGCAGGACTTTATAAGAGACACTCTAGAGATTGTGGAGTGCCTCAGAGGCATCGGAGAAGAAATTCAAGATTTTCATGTTGCTGCACTTCTACTAAGTCATCTTCCAGAAAGTTATGACACACTTGTCACTGCACTAGATGTCCGGCCAGGTGATGATCTCACACTGTTAAAGGCAAACTTGTTGATGAGTAGAAGAGAAAAGCCCCTTCAAGCAAAAGTAATTAATCCAGAGTAGAGGCAGCATTACAGATACATGATTTCTCTAAAAATAACACATAATCACCATAACTCATAAATCACCTAAATGAGTCATACTCAGAAGCAGAAAGTTGAGCAATGGTTTACATCTGATGTGGAAGAAGCTCATGCTCCTGAATGTTTCGAGGCTGATGAATGTATAAGCTGTGTTCAATGTAAACAGGTGCAACTACAAGGAATGCATGGTGCAACCAGACATATGACAAACAATGAAACCCTTTTCTCTAACGTCAATGAAAGAAAGTCAGAGTTATCTTAGATAATAGTCACTATATGACTTCAGAAGTTGTGGGGAATGGTTATATCCACTGTCCCATTTTCCCATCGCAAATCAGAAATATCTCAGTAAAGGATGTGTTATATGTTCCCAGCCTTGAAAGCAATCCTTTGTCAGTGAAAAAGCTCACCAAACAGGGGAATGTAGTTACTTTTATATATGACAGATGCATTATTTTAAAGGAAAGACACACTCTCACAGAAGGGACAGCGAGAACAGTGTGTACAGTGCTAGACAAGAGCTTCAAAAAACTATAATTATGTATGGCAAAGATGTCTTAGACATCCAGAAGTAGTAAGGAAGCTAGCTGAACAACAGCTTGCAGATGGAATTGCAATAGACCAATGCAGTCAAATGCAAAGGTTGTCTTAAAGGGAAAATGTCCAGAAAATCCTTTCCTAAAAATAACAGCAATAGATCTGCCCAGCTACTGGATTTGATACACACATGTATTTTGGTCCAAAAAGTGTTCAAACCCCTGGGAAGAAGAGATATTTTGTCACATTCATTGATTTTTCCTGATACACAATTCTCTACCTGTTACACAGCAAAGATGAAGTGTTGCAGAAACTTGAAGAATATCTTGCCGTAGTGTTTACAGATTTGGAAAAATGCCCAAAGCGCTGTGTGAAGATAATGGAACTGAGTATGCAAGTGGCAAGGTGCAAACCATTTTGAAAAAGAAAGGATGCTTGTTCCAGACTACCATTCCATACAACCCAGAACAAAATGGTATTGCAGAAAGAAAGAACCACTTACTCTGTGAAAGTGAAAGAAGTATGCTTTTAGATGCAAATCTACCTACAACAATTTGGGGAGAAGCCACCATGACAGCATGCTATCTTCAAAATAGACTGCAGAGCTACAAACAGGGCGCCATATGAGCTTTAGAACTGCAAGACGTCTGATCAAATGAGGATATTTGGAAGCAAATCGCGTGCACATGTTCCCAAATAAAAACTTTTCAAGTGGGAGTCTCATGCAAAAGAAGGAATCCTGGTTGGCAATAGTGAAACTCAAATGGGATACAGGATTTTGCACCCAGAGAACAACACAGTAACAATCAGCAGAGTTACAGTGATTTATGGCAACTATGTATCTCACAAATTTTATGAAGTTCTGCCAGTAATTCAATCAAAGCAAAAAGAACAAGAATCTCAGCCACAAGCTTGAGATGCTGAAGAGGACAGTACTGAAGTCTGGATAAACTCTGAGACCACCAAGGAAAGCACAGAAGAAACAAGCCAATCTTCATCAACCTGCAAATCAACAAGTGGTTACTTGTTCAAGTGAAAAAACTTCAGTTTCTTGGTCCAGCAGAAAACAATTGTCAGTTGCATGTCTTCAACAGAAGCAGAATAAATGTTTGCTGCTCATGGAAGTAAAGAAGTAATTTGGTTGAAAGAACTTATGGAAGATTTCAGTAAACCACTAAATCAGATGGTGGTCACATGACTGGCTGCCATTTGCTGCCAAACATGTAAATGAGAACGTGATTACTTGTCATTATTGTGAACAAAACCAGGGATTTCCACTCTCCCAGGTTTTGTTCCTCGCCCTAGGGGGAACTCCAATTTGGGATGCCCGAGTGTGGGAAATCTTCGGGAATGCCTACTAGGCTTACCTCTCTAACGATCCCATGCTTCATGTGCAGGCTGTCCTCCAATAAGTGTTTAATATTAATTAATATTCTATTTTAATTAGCGGCATAGAACGCTGCATGGAAAGGGAGTGGCAAGCATCCACTTCCCTCCAGCTGTGCGTACCCATGCCAGCCATTCATATAGGCCTGACACAGAAGCATGCAGCAGCCAAAGGGATGCTGGGAATGCAGCCATGCCCTGTGCATGGGCTGCAGGGTCTCCAGAAAGGTGCGTTTTACCCCGATCCCAGGGTTTCACAAATTGGGCTTAACTGTCTCGCCCCCACCTGACATGTTAGCCTAATTTGCCAGCCTAATTTTGGCTCATTTTGGGTTTTGTTCCACTTTAAATGGGACCAACGCCCATTTGGGATGTTGGTACCTGCGCTATAAGATAGTCTTAGGGAGGCATCAGCACATAACCCTCCCAGAACGCCTGTAAACCATACCTTCGCCTTGATCCTTTGCCGGGAATCCAGCATCGCGATTGGCTGCCCGGCACTCACATGGTAGAGGCATTCCAGTGGCTGCAACGGCAGCACTCACTACCCACATGAGCGCCGTCTGGAACTGGATTTTCAGTGGTGGATCGAGGCGAAGGTAAGGTTTATGGGGTTCTTGGGGGTTATGTTCGTGGGGGCTCCAGCAATCTGGATGGCTCACCCTCACCCCCCAGACTGTCTTAGAGCAGCGGTACCAACAACTGCGTCCGCACGGGTGTTGGTCTGCTTCAAGTTTGTGGCTGTAACGTTTTAAAAATGTTTTAAAGGTTTAAGGTGTATGAATACTTTTTCAAGGCACTGTAAATTATATATTTGGCCATGTCAGGCCACCTTAGATGAGCTGTTGCTAGGGGAGAGACAGATGAGACTAGTTAGTTGCTCCTGCACCTCAAAATATTCTACGTTGCTTTTTAACAGCCAGCCTCACAGCTCTGTCTATGTTGTGAACCATGGAGGAAAATTAAAAGTCACCTCTGGAAAAGAAGCCTGTCTTCTTACATCTGAGGACTTGCATTAGTACTCTCTTGGCCATTCTGTTACATCGTTTGTGAATTTTAAAATGTTATTAAGATGTGTCAGTATATAGACATTTGTGTATAAAGATAAGAGCAGGAGGCAAGTACACAGTGCTGCGGTCAAGTTAACCTGGTTTACATCTGTACAATGGTCAAACCTCAAACTGCTGTTTTAGCAGTCTTACAAAAAGATTTATTATCATATTAAAATTGTAAGCCAAACTATACCCCGGGGTATAAATTGTCCTAGGCCATACCCCGCGGTATAGTCTGGCACTTAGACTTTCAACCCACTTCCAAATTCAGGAAGGAAGTATCTTAGCACCACTTTTGGTAGGGTTGTATACAATGGATGCCCAAGGGACCTTGGACAACCGCGACGTACATATAAAACCAAAGGTGATGGGTACTGCTCATTTCCGAGCCATCAGCTACATCCTGACAGAAACCATAACTCTTTCTCCACTACAAGTCTTTCTATCTCACCTGGACCAGTATAATACCAGAAATATATACATATATTCCCCCTTAATCATATACACCCACAATTAAAATCCGTGTTTACATTTAAATGTTTATATTGTAGCAAGGACTTGCTAGTCTAAAAGTGGAAAATTAATGTGTACCCTGGTGAAGCAGCCGGTAGGACTCTGGCCCCCTTACCTCCCCCCCCCTTTTTTTTACTGGGGTCTTTGCCCACAAGACCCGAAGTTTTAAAGGATTTTGTTCCTGGGAGAGTCACAAGGGTAAGGCCCTGTGCTTGGTGGAAGCAAGTGTTTATATTGTAACTTTTACACCCTATCTTCTATCCATCAATCAATGAGCGGGCGTGGCTTAATTAATGATTCTCAAGCCCTACCCTTTGTGTAGACTGTCTTGTCTGGGCCTGTCTCTGTCCTCAGAAGAAGAGAATTGTAAAGCCCCAGGGTCCCCATCTTTCCCTCTACAATTTACTGTCTGCTTTGAGTTAAAAAAGTGAACCTGGAAGTTACTGCTGATATTTTTTTATAAAGTGTGCCTGTGACACAAGTGTGTAGTATCTAGTCTTTATGCTGAGAACTGTGTGTCTGTAACTGTGATTTGGATTAACTTGTTATTGGAGCTACTTTCCCCCGAGACATTGAACAAAAAAAAGCTGATTATTGCATGGGTGCCTTGCTGTTGAGTCTGTGTGTTAAAGCGGCATCCTACACCTACATGTATCTGTACCCTCCCATATAGATTCCCTTCCTCCCGCAACACATGCCCTTGCCCTCCTCGGTCCCTCCTCCACGTCTCTGGCTGGCACGATATCTCACATCTCTGGCTGCAGTTTTTGAATTTTGCTCTCTTATCTCGACAGGGCTTCTGGGTCACCGGATCAGTGTATGACACGTCATACGCTGATCAGGTGACCCATAAACATAAATAGGATGATTTTATTATCACATAATAGTAAAGTTTTTTCTGGTTGAAGTAATAAAAGTCTATGGCCTTGATTCAATAAGATTTGAAAAAAATTCTCGTGGTAGTAAAAAATTCAATTCATGAGAAAAAAAGCCTGAGAATGTCACTGTTACTGAATCACTAGCTGGGAAAACAATGAAAGTCAATGGTGCTTTTTTACTCCTGAGAAAAGTAGAGAACTGTTTACTCCTTTCTACGCTGTAGTAAAAGCTGCCATTGACTTTCATTGTCTTTTTATCTGGTGATTCAGTAACTGTAACATTCTCAGGCTTTTTTCTCGCGAATTGAATTTTTTACTACTGTGAGATTTGTTTTCAACACTTATTGAATCAAGGTCAATGTGTTTAGAATTTTAAGGTGTAAGTCAGCTTTCTCACATAACTTACCAGACAAAGCTGATTCAAGTGGAAAAATTATGTAATTCTTGTGTATCTCACTCAACGCAATTTATATCATAGGGTATAATATGGCCTGAGAGGTATGATTTGGCCTAGGCTAGTTTATACCCCGGGTATAATGTTACCTAGACCAGAATACAGAATATACTCAGGGAACAATCGAGCCTAGCCCACTTTAACCCTGGGTATAGTCTGGACTGAAGGTATAATCTGGCCTGTTAAGCCAGTGACTAGTTGGAAGATACAAATACTTGTCCTCCTAACATGCTGTGCAGTCTGTAATGAACGTAAATGCTCCTGAACCATTAGGAAGCAAATCTAGGCCATTAGCTGGCAGAAAGCTATTCTATTTAGGATGACTGTATTGTTGTTTCTCCTCTAGCTGTTACGCCATCCGTTGCCACCAATGGTTCTTTTCTATGTGTGCCTTCCAATAGCTGGCTAACTCCTGCTGTGAGGTGTGATGGAAAACCAGACTGCAACAACCTGGTGGATGAGTCCCTTTGTTCAGGTATAAAAAAAAATCCAATTGAAGCAGAGCATGCCGCTCACCTCTAGCGTACCCACACCAGCCATTTAGAGTCAGGTCTTATTGCTGGCCAAGGATAACACCAGCAAAAGCTGTAGTTAGCTTGGAGGTTTGTATGGATAACCACCGGGAAACCATGAAGCTGGATGAGTCAGCCAGTGGTCCACAGGGAATCCTTATTGTGGTACCTGAGGACCAAAGCTTTACTCTCTGGAGTATGGAGTCTGTTCTCTCTAGAGGAGGTCCCTTACTCGGCACCCCTGAGTGTTATTTAGTGACACGTTTTACTTTACTTTTCATAGGGTGAATTTTTCACACAAATGGCTTTAATAAAAAAAAGAGTGGTGGTGCTTGCTCTTTAACAGGAGGAGGAGCAAGTCATCTTAGAGAGGGACCCTTGAAAGGTTTAGGGCTAAGAGGAAAAGAGTTTCTTCATAAAACAGTAAGTATTTACATGGCTCATACAAACCAAGAATCACAGGCTTATACCCATTATCATTAGTGAGTAGGCAGAGCCATGCAAATAATCTCTTTTCATCTCTATTCCATACCAAGTGCTTGGAAATAGCATAGTCCCTTATAGGCCCAACCTAACATAAGTCTCTCCCTAAGGTGGCTTGCGCCCTTGTTGTGGCCCGCTCAAGTCTAATATAGTTGCCAACACCCAGCATTGTGTCCAATAGCCAAAGCACATGCTTATAAGCGATAGCTGTAAGGGAGACACCATGATCACGAAGGGCCTCCTGGGATGCCATCTATGGTTGTGGCTATCCCTTGCCTGGTACGTTTCTTGGCCTTGTTGCCGGATAGAGTGTTGGCCAGACCTTATCTCAAGGGATCATGACCGGCAGAGGATGATGTGGGGTGGTCATTCAAAGTAATCGCTGGATGGGTCTATGGACCGTCTGGAACATCTGCTGGTGAAAGGATTAGTTGAGACATACCCTCTGTCTGGGAATGTACTCCAGGGGAAGTGGTGATCCCGGCTGGGAGATGGGTGGTCATCCAGGCATCCGGCCACTATCTGGGAAATGCTTTGAAGCCGTCTGCTGTTGCCCCCTGGGGTGGCGCCCAGGGTGCCTGAAAGTCACTCATTCACGGAGTGCACTAGTAAGGTGTAAGGTTGCACCTTCACAGGTTTCCTTCAGAGCACCGCCTTCTTGGCAGGTCCTTATGACTCCACCAGAAGAATTTTTAAAGCTGTAAGTCTCTGCTCTGTCACAGAACACCTTGCTTTTAACACTTAACCCCAGCCCCCTTAATTTATTCACGCCATAGCACTTTATATTTGTTGTGTGTGCATTTGTGTTATTCTAGTTGTGGGTGTCTGGACCCTTATAGGCCCTGTCCCCAAGAACTGGGGTGGAAGAGGTTATAGACTTTTTGGCCTTGCCTTGGAAACTCTGCCCAGTGGACCCCCCTTGAGGCCCGGGCTAGTACCAAGCAGGTCTTAATGGCCAACCAAGGAAACACCGGTGCCAAGAAGAGCTAGTACCTGGCCGGGCCTTACGCTGAGGGATCCAGCTAGTGGTCCACAGGGAATCTTTTGAGTAGTACCTGAGGACCAAGTTCCCTCTTCTCCTTCGAGAGGGAGGGATATGTATCCTTGTACTCTCTGTCAGGGGGTTTGTCTTTCAGGGGAGTAGGGGAAAGAGGTTCGTTCTCTCGAGAAGGTCCTAGAATGGACACCCCAAAGTGTTTTTCAGTGTGTTTGAACTTTTCACTTTGGGTGGCACGTATTTCACAGTGTGTTTTATCACACAGGCGGCTTCAATAGAAAAAAAATAAGTGATAGCTTTATAAATATCATAAGCTATACTCAAGCATTGCTATTGGCTTTCTGAGCACTTAGGCTGGCAAGAAGATGAAATGTAATAATTAGCATGTCTCTATCTACTCACTTCAAATATTGCATGTAGCTGGTGATCCTTGATCTGTATGTGCCATGTAAATACTTTCTGTTTTCATAAGGTGATGTTTGCCTTGTGCAGCTGTGTATTAGGGAAGGCTGCTGGTCACTGCTTATCTGCTAGCGGGCTACGCAAAGATTTTCTGTATAATCGGTCTTATCTCAATGGCTCAAACTAAGTGCTGTATCTCTGGCTGGAAGGGTTTTATTAGATGTTGCCTACAGACCCCGATGATGACAATTTGAAATTCTGTTTTTTAGAATGCCCTAAAGGATATTGTAAAAATGGAGGAAAATGTGTTGTTGAAAAAGAAGTTCCAGTTTGCAGGTAATTTTAAATATTACTGTAACAATATTGTGGGATGCCTCAGCTAAGATGGGATACCGCCCAAGAGAGTGTGCAGGTCTAAATGAAGTACAATTTAGAGGTAGTAGGTACTCACTCAGGGTTCGGCTAATGTTGGAGTCAGAAGAAAAGATGTCCGCCAGTCACTTTCTTTTAAGGGTTTCAAAGCTTTATTGCTGACCGGTATTGGCAGAATTATAATCAGCAGCCAAAATATTGATCGCAGTACAGTTCCACAATGGTCCTACAGACACATGCAATACAGTTCTCTTCACTTCTCTTCTTCCCCAAACTGGGTTCAGGTTTTCCTATTCCTCTCATTATCATCTTTCCTATCTGCCTTATTATCCTGGGGCAGAGCATCCCCCCAAATCACCTCGTAACAAGCAGTGCAGCAGCGAATCCCCCCAAATCAACCCATAGCAAGCAGTGAGGCAGAGCATCCACAGAAATATAACCTCGTAACAAGCAGTGTGGCAGAACCCCCGTATACATGTGCCTTTAGGTAGATGAAAGATGTGGTCTTCAGGGAGGTCATCCTCCTCTTCCTCTGAGTCATGCTGGGGGGGGGGGGCATGTAGGGCAGCTGCAGCAACACATGCTGAGGAGGCCATTCTGTTGTTTCTGTCTTGCGTTCCATATGTCTCCCACCCAGGCTGTCCCTTCTCTTCCTTGGCAGCTGTATTGTTGCACAATGAGGTGGGAGGCCAGCACAAAGCTGAGCGCCTATAGGCACCCATGGCGAGGGTGCTGGGCAATGCAGTTTCGCCGGACGCCAGTTGAGAGCCCCCTTGCCTTAGCCTGTCCGCTGCTCCTCAGTGTGCTTCCCCGCCCTGTACATCAAGCTGCCGCCACCTTCACCCGAGTCTCCAGCCTGCCCAGCGCTGTGCCCATAGCATCCCAAACTGCCAACGCCCATATCACCCGCACCTCGGCTTCATGGGTGTTGTCACAGGGAATGGGCGACTCCCCCCCCCCGTAGTCCCCTGACCGCTGGCCTGTGGCAGACGGCCAATGCAGGGGAGGTGCAGCCTACACCATTCGCCTGGTGTGCCCTATGACCAGTCCGACCCTGACTATTACAAATAACCCTGTTCCAGCTTCCTATTATATAACATAGATTTCTTAACAAACAATCTATGGCCAATGCAAGTAACTACACCTCCACCAAAATATCCCAAGGTTATGAATTATAAAAACCTGCACGGGACCTAAAGAGGGAAATACTCAACCGCTTACACTACTAAATTTGAAAAAGCTGTGACTTACTATTTAAAGAGGACCAAAATCCATTTAACCCAAGTCCAAAAGACTTAAAAGTCGAGCTAGTGTTCCCCTGGGATACCCCACTGACTGGCTACCAAAACAATTCCTCCGGTTGCTGCAGGCACCAGCACCAGGCCTATCTGACCAGCCAGAGGGGAGAGGCAATCGGGAGGCACACCTCTAGCCCTTAATTTAAAGCGCACATAGACAAGACAGCGTGGATATGGTACGGTAGGTGAGCAATGAGAGCTCCAGGTGGGAGGTGGGGTAGAATGTTATGCCTCCATTGTTATGTAAAGTGGATCATAAATCATTTTTAAAGTTTGGTCCACTTTTAATTGTGGCCTGATTACAGCCACTGAACATTAGCCATGATGAGCCCAGATCATCGGGAACAACAAAGCAAAGGAAAAGAATGACATTTTATTACTAGCAGCATGGGCAATTTAAAGGGGCTTATTCGATTTAAGGAATAATGATTTTGCCTGCAGGTATCCTTTAAATCCAACCCCAAAATGCAATCTAAACATTCAAACCCAGCCCTTAACTTTTCTCAAGCAACCCTCATATGTCCTGAAATGCTCACAGTCACTATGACATATTTACTGAACATTTTATTAGGACAAGCTGTGGCAAACCCAAATGTGACAGGGCCCTGATGGGAAAATGAAATGAGACCCATTCTCAGCTCATACAGTAAACTTTTTTTGTCTTTTAAAGGACCAGTCTAACTAACTCTTATTGTTCATGGGAGCAGCCATGATGGCATTTATTCATAATGCCGCTCCATTGTCTTTTATTGAGATGTATGGGACAAAGCATCACCCCTTCCTTCTCCTCACAATAGAAGAGAATGGTGCGGCCTTCATGCAGTAATTCTATCATGGCTGTGCTCATGAACAATAAGAGTTTGTTAGACCGGACTGGCCCTAGACTAGACAACTAAAGACTGAAACAGCAGAGATAAATGGTGCTTCCTTTCTCTAAAAGTGAGCACAAATAAGATAAATTAGGAAGGAACAACAATGATGTGCCTCCCCTGACCTTCTGGGCCCCAGTGCGGTCGCATCCCCTACAGTTACGCCCCTGAGAACAAGCATATCCTGTAAATCCATTTTCAAAAGTGTAAAAGAAATATATTGATTTGCAGTGTGTATATTCCACACGTGATGGCAGGGTGCTGCTAGGTCCAGTACATTGGTAGGTGCATGTCCATGTTCCCGAATCTCCACATTTTAATATTATTTTATAACCTACTTTCACCTGCACAATGTAGTCATTAATCACTCGGCAATGGCCTGTCTGAGCGGCTCGATGTGATTTCATTTGCTCGATTCCTCAGATCCCAGGTGGAAATTTTACCACTTATGGAACTGAGCAGATTAGGTTTCCAGAAGGCTGCACTAAAATGGATTATTTAGTAGCCATTAATGCTTTTATTTCAAAATAATTCATCTTTTGTTCCAGAATTGCAGTAGGGCATCCAGCCAGTATATATAACTATAGCTGCAACACCGGTAATCAAACATTGGCAGCGTTGTGCTGGTGCATGTTGCAGGGAAAAGGATCTGTCATCGATGGACACACTCACTACGGGGTTCAAAATGCCCTTGGAAACAACGTCATAACAGAACTGTTCAACCTTGAACAGTTTGACCTGCAGACAAGTCGGGATGAACATGGTCAATACTAGGTCATTTAAGGGCAATATATCATCCACTAGCCAAAGAGCTAGCCAGTTTAATCAAAGGTGTTTTTACCATGAGCTTGAAGATTTTTTTTTGACCAGCTCCTCCCAAGTCAAAGATGCGCATAGTCAATACCAAGTCCTTTAATAGTATTATATTTTCACTGGACAAAGAAACCCCGTTCAAGTACGGGGCTGTTTGTCCTTAGCTTAGTCCTATGCTAGGACGGAGCTATTCATCCTTATCTTAAACGGGATTTATTTAGCAAAATACACACAAATATAATAACATAAACCAAGTTATGTAAAGGCGATACATATAATAGCCAAAGAAACATAATTTAGTCAAAGGTCTATTTGAGGTTTTCTTTGGCCAGATTCAGGCAAAATACATTGAGCATGAGCAATGCCTAGAGCTCTAAACAGGAGAAACATCCCCCTCTAGTCTATAAGATGGACCCCCCTCATTCTTATTTACACTGAGGCGCACACTCCCCTGCTTACCTGCAGCTGCCACTCCATGTCTATTACTCTCCTACATGGGCAGCATCTCTGTGAACTCCGAGCTGGGCCTTGCACTTATGGCTTAAAGCCCATTCACTTGAATTGGTGGATGACATTTTTTCTGATCATCTGTTTTGCCCCAAACAAATAGTCAATACTGCCCTTATGGCTGCCCTTTACACCTGTACCCTGAATCCGTTTGGGTCTGGGCTGAGCTGAGCTGACATTGACAGGGGAAATGAATCAGTCTATGAAATTAGGCACACGTTGCCATTTCTCTACTACAGCCCACCACCTTCCTGGCAACTTTTATCCACTTAAATTAGAACCTTGGCACAACTTCCTTTAAAATGATGACAAAACTTAAGGTTTGGACTGGTGGTCAGCAGCAGGAGCCCAATGTACTGAGTATAGAGGGAATCATTATATCTCTGGCGCAAACATTAGATGGGGCTCGTCATGTCTGATACATTAAACTTTTTCTTCTCTTTTAATTCCATTGGATGTAATTAGACAACTTAAGACTGAAAAAACTAAAATGAATGGTCCTTCCTTTCTCTAAATAATGCCAAGTGAGAACAAATTTGTTAAATAACAATGTGAACAAGCAGCAATTATGGGGTCCCCGTGACCTTTTGGGCCCTGGTGCCGGTTGCACCACCTGCCCCCCCTATAGTTATGCCCCTACTTTGCTGCCAGCCTACCTGAAGTTTTTGTCACCCTTTGTTGTCAGACCATTTTGCACTTTGCAGATACACGTGGATGTCCCAATCTCTTCTGCTGTCAGAAGCAGCAGTGGATAATGCAGGACAACAGTGGGAGGTGTGAGTGGGGGGGTGTATGTGTTTTTTTTTTAACGCTTTGGGACCCCTATACCAGTATACAGGGCAGGAGGGGATGGCAAGCAGGTGACTTTTCCTAGCCCTCCACCCCATTACCTGCATCTCTAAAGCTCAGGGGGGTGCCGAAGTTCATGCAGCTGTATGCGGCCGGTAGCCTTCAGGGATGGGTTCCGGCTGCTTGTCTTCCTTGCCTTTGCCTACCAGCCCCAATCGCTTGTGTCCGGGCAGATTTTACTTGCGTAGGAGAGTCCATTAGGTAGGTTTTTTGATGCATAGCATAGGGGTAAGGGCTGAGAGAATGGAGGGGGGAATTAGCCCTATTTCAAGATTTTTCTAGGGAATATCAATGCCCAGGGGTGGGGGATTAGGAACCCGAAAGATTACTCTATGAAACCTGGCTGTATGTCCTCTTTAATCACATGCGCATACATACTGCACATATTTTAATAGAGTGATGTTTTTTTCCTTCTCCAGCTGGATTGTCTATTCACCTGAGAGCTGTAAGCGTGGTGGAGGAGTTGACTTGTGCTGCCAGATTATAGGATGTTTCTTCTGAAGATTAGGGCTCAGCTTGTTGCAAGAAAGATTTAAGTGCTGTGTCTATTGTGCCAGCATTTCTCTCTGCTGGACGATATCAAAGCAAAGCTCTGGGGAGGCTTACATCCAGGGAAACGAATAACGCTTCAAGGATTCTCTGTAAAAAGTTTTTCATTTTTTTTTATAACCACAGTGGTGTCCTTTCTCAGATGTAAACCTGCAAACACACAACAGCCCTACTGAAAAATCCCAAAAAACTAAATAAGAACTAAAATATAAAAATTACAAAAGTACACTTGAAACATGAGGCCATGTAGATTTAGAATTGATTGTGACCCAAAAATCTTAATTGTGAAACTAAAACCGTAATTTCATGCATACAAAAGCTGCTGCATGGTTCCGTAAACAGAACTGAAGTATTTTCTGATTGTTGTTGCTGTTTGGACTCATTTTAAAGTTTAAAGTCATTGTCCAGTCACTGCCATTAACCTAATAATTAAGTGTCCTTTCACATCCTCATGTTCCAAGTTGTTTTTTTTTATTTAAAAAATGAAGCTTGCAATTCATTTCCCAGGCAATGGGTGTGTCCTCTCTCTGAGTGTACTCTCTGTATTAGCATGAGGCTTTCCCTCAGAGTGCAGAGAGGAAGGGGGAGAGCTCGAATGATTGACGAGAAGGGGAAAGGAGTGAGTGGTCAGCAGCCAGGAGGTGCATATTCTGAATGGAGAGACAGCCTGTCATCAGGAATCACCTCCATTGATGAACGATGCCCAGAGGGAGGGAGATAGGGGTTGAGGAATGGAGCCCTGAAAGGAGCGATCCATGGACTGAAAGTGAAAGCAGACACAGAGGTCGGCAGCACAATAGGGCTTCATGATAAGATCTAACCCTTGCCTGGACAATGACTTTAATTATAACAGAATTTTGATGATCCACGGTTTGGCTTGGTTTGAACTAAGCAGAATTATGCCAAAATTAAGATGAACTTTTAGCAAAACTCATTTCTTTTTCCTCATTTGGAAGGCACATCCCTTTTCTGATTATGCAGGGACTATGTCTGAATGTCTTCAGGACAGACACTTGATAAAGCTGTTCTGCTCTCCATTTGTCTGGATCAGTTCTGTCAGATGTCCTTTCAAGGATGGATGTGTGTGGAGGAGCTCTACAGAACATTTTTTGTCTTCCCTTTATTTGAGAATTTTTCAGGGGCTAAGGCTGTGACCAGAGCAAATCCAAGAATAGGAGAAGAGTCACCATTCCTTATAATGTATAAAGATTAGGTAGTCTTTTATTTCACCACTAGGTGGTGTCAGTTTTCCACATTATCGGAGAGTATAAGCCTGATTCTAAGCCTCTCTCGAACGCATTCTCGCATGCAAGAGTGGTGGGTTTTGTCGGTTTTTCCAGTTTTTAGACCTCATGAAATTCAGCATAGTCCTATTTGTGCGTTTTTTTTGTTTTCCGAGACTTTTCATTTTGCGTTTGCGAAAACCAGTATTTCACCTATTAATTCATGTTTCTGCGAGCTTATGCGTTCTCACTCGTAACTGTACAGCTTTCGCGTGGGCTTGATTCTGAGCCATTATTTGCCAAAGACAAAGTCAAAAGGTGTGGTTCCTTTCAGCCTATATATATTTCTGGCTGCTCTCCGCAATCCAGTTTTATTCTTGCACTTGTAACTGGAATGCAAAGGTGTGCTGGGTTTATTTTCCTCTAGATTATTTTTTTTTCCTTTTTTTGGTATTACTTAGGAAGCAGGGGATTTAACACCATCTGCTCCCAGGCCTCTAGTGTCTAGATTCTAATACTACAACTGCTTACCTGTCAATTGTAGTCTATGATTAACTAACCAAATTACTAACCGCAGTCTGGGTCTCTATTCCTCTGGGTGTTAATTCTTTCCTATTTGTGGTTACCCACCTTTTCCCATCTGTCACACAGGTCTCACTGATGGCAAAAGGAGGTAGGTTCATCTTTGAAATTTAATTTATTTGAGGTTTATGAACCTGATGCCTTTGTGCATCTGAATACTCAGCATGTATTTGCTTTGTGCAGTTGGACAGACGATAAAAGGATTACAAAACATAGCAGAGCATTTTCTGTAGCAAGGGCTGTGGCAGAAGGCTCCAGAGATGAATGTCTCATTAGAGCTATTGTTCTGCTGTAAATGAGATCTATATCTTTGCTATAGCCCCTTCTCTCTCTTAGTTTCTGCCACCATGACACAAATGAAAATGAAGACAATTAATACAAAGAGATGGAACCTTTCGTTTATTAATCAGTTTGGAGACTTTTGTGAAGTTTTAGCTCAGACAGGAGAAGCATATTCCCTTTTGTAAGTGAATTCTTTCTCAAGATTTGTACCTATTTTTATGACTGTTCTCACGTTTAAATTAACATTTTGTGAAAATATTCAGGCAGATTTCACCCAGGATTTTGCTTAGAGCTTAAAGCTAGCCAGTTATGTAGTCCTAATCAAAATCTCTTAACGAGCCATTTTCCATGGTAACATAGGAGCCCCCTCAATGATATCACCTTGACAATTCTTGTATCCATTGAACTGGTGAGTTTTTGGAGAATTTCTCCTTACATTTTTTTGGAGGCTGTCAGAATAGCCTCCCAGCGATGCTGTTTTAAGGTAGACTGCCTCCTATCCTTATATCTATAATATATATTTGCATGAGGATGCTCTAAAGGTTCTTAATAGGGTAACAATTCAAAAGGGTTTAGAGTTACTCTTATCTTTTGCCCATAGCTGCCAGTGACATTGTCATTTTGCTTTGGAAGGCATGTTTCTTCTTTTGGTACGATAGAGGAACGTGGTTGGTCATAAACTCTATATTCTGATGTTTTCACACCAGCAAGGTAAAATGGCCTACTGGCTCTTTACCCATGACTCTGCCACTTCATTGTTGGGACATCGTGGCTGCCCATCAACCAATCACTACTACTACCATCCACCTGCACCATTCAGGATTGCATTGAACTCATCAATAAACAAGACAGTTTGAAAATGAGTCTTCATGTATGTCTGGACCCACTGCAAATGTTTCTTCTTGTGATCAATGGTTGAGTGTAGCAGAATAGTTGGTGTTGCCCTTGTACACCTGGTGTTTGATGAAGAAGGCAGGGAGCAGGTTCTTCTGGGCCCAGGGTGCTCCAAGTGGGTCTGTGTGGGTGGGGTGCTGGAGCTCTACCACAAGGGATGATGGCACTCACTGTGCGGCTCAAATAGACAATAAACATTTAAATAGATGAAGGTCGAGTTCCTCTTTATTAACAACAGTGAGACATGGTACAATAGCAATACAGCATTCCAACATCAACATATCCAGACGATTCCTGTTCCTTCCACTACCAAGTTTTAGCCAGCTGGCCTTTCTCTCAGATTAGGATTCCTAGGACCTCCTGCACTCCTATCCTCCTATCTGTGGCCACTACTCACTTGCTGGATCTACAGGAGCTGCTTTCTCTCACTACTGCTCCTCTGTGCTGATCAGTTCCCTCCTAAACCTTCGAACTAATGGCTATCCTCTGGGTTGTTACACTATTTCTATCAGGCATCCTGCTCTAACTATAAACTGAAAAATTATGCCTTTATCTGCTTTGCCGGAGAGAAAGGAAAGGGAAGCCACCAGGCTTCCCAGTTCCTTTTATCTCCTTCCCCCTCTCTATGCCCCTTTTCAGCCTGTCCCCTGCTATCCCAATATATTATGCCAAATACCCTTTCCTCCCTCATCCCTAACTGACTGGTCATTCCCTGCGATACAATCCCCAGTCACACCGATCCTGAACTTTCATATATAGCTTCAGATTATTTGAGGCACCATCAAGCCCTAAATAAACTAAAATAACCTCACAATGTAACAAGTCTGACCCTTACTGAGCATTGGGATTAAGGGAGTAAACAAGGGAGTGAACATGGAAGAGACAAGTACCAGTAAGCTCTCTGGGCCCACCAAACACTCATATGCAGTGGACCATCCAAAATCAGGATGCCCCCATGCTTCAAAGCTTAAAGCAGTTCCAGTAATATTCTTAGTATACAGTACGTCCTGCTCCATATAGATTACTTACACTTGGGTTATCCTCCTCCAGATGGCGCTGCACTGCAGAGACATGTAAAACAGGCTCCTCCCGGCCCCTCAAATACCCGGGGACCTGCCACAAATCCCCTGATTTCTCTGCAGTGCTTACTGCGAAGACATGAAATGATCACTCTCTCGCAGGTGAGCGGCCCTGTTGGACTATTCCCACCCGTCCTTCGTGTGATGTGCCTCCCAGCCTGGGCTGCGCAAGGGCCGCCATCCTCCCTCATTCTCCCCGTAGCCTTTGGGGGGGGAAAGAAGGGGGGGTGTGGGTCAGTGCGTATAGTGATTACGTGTATGACTAGATATGTGGTGTCAGCCGCCGCATTGACTTGTCTGTTTTACTATTACATGGCCGCCGCCGCGCGCGTCTTTTCCTTCATTTGGATGTCCGCGCTGGACGGCGGCGTTATCTCAGACGCTTCTGCGTTATCATTGGCTGCTGTCTGTGGGCTTCGCGCTCTTCGGGGGGGGGCGGGGGCCTGGCCTGGCGCACTCTGCATCACGGCCCACTCTGGCCCACCCTTCGAGGTTCGTTCGGCGCCATTTTGTTGTACAGTCGCGCGCGCGCGTGTGTAACGGTCCCCCCTTCCGCGGTCTGTAAGTGCCCTCGCGGGCGACTTTTATACTTATTGCTTACAGTGCATGGTTCTGACGCCCCTTCTTCTCATTGTGTCTTTCAGACGGGTGAATCCAGTGGCTTCTCCCGGCACAGGTGAAATTGTTAGTTGGGCCTAGTATAATTACTCCCACTTCCCTAGCGGGTCATTGGGGCATCCAGGGTAGCTTACAGCGTCAATCCCTACTGGCCTATTGTGCCTATTAATCACCATATGGAGGCATCCCAGGATAATGTGACCGGGGTTCCTTCGGGACAAGCCTGGCTGTGTGTAGCTTGTGGGGTCTCACCTATCAGCGGTGACAGCGCACGGGTCTGTGTTCCTTGCGCACAGCAGGCGCTAACGTTGCAACCCGCCCCTCCGGTGGCTGGGCCTGCACCTCGTCTCACTTCACCTACTCCCCCAAGCTTGAATCTCACCCCCTGTTAGGCGCCGGACACCCTTCTCTCTTAAGCCAAGTAATCCCCAATCTCCACTGCCTCTTCTGCCTTTAGACAAGTCCCCGCTCGCAGGAGACGCGGATTGTGCCTCTCCAGACTCGGTTACCCCCAGGACTTAGTTGGCGCAAAGATTACCGGCTTAAGGTGGAGACGGGTGAACGGCGGGGTATCCCGAATATGGATGCCGGGATGTAAATGGGATTACAAACGGAGAGTCAATCAGAGAGGTCCAGAAACAAGCCAAGGTCAAGCCGGGTGGTCACTGAGCGCGGTATCCAAGGGGTCAAGCGAAGAGTAGTCAAAAACGAGCCGAGGTCAAACCAGGTGAGCACCAAAACGCAGTAACAGAGGGATCAGGCACAAGTGGAGTCAGGACAGGCGAAAAGGTCAGGACGGGCAGCAGACGAGGATGGTCAGAGACGAAGCCGAGTTGAACACAGTAAACGCAGACTATAACGCACACCCTACTAACCAGAGGCTATAACGGGCACTGGACAATGGGGCAGCATGATAATAAAGGGAAGACTGGCCAATGGGAAGGGGAAAAGGAAAGGAGAGGGAAGTGTGCTGATTGGTGCGACTGTAACTACCCAATGGGAGCGGTCCCAGGAACTGGACCTGCCCAGGCCAGACGGGCTGTCCAGTCCCTGGGCCCGACTCCCATCAGGACAGCTGACAAATTAACTTGACACTTGCCCCCGGCGGATGCGCTGGGAGCAGCGCCGCCTGGGGGCATATACAGAGCGTGCTCGCGCGCGTGCGCGAGCACGCGAATGGCCGGGCGCGCTCCCGGCCGGGGGAAGCACAGCCGCGCCGGCAGAGGACACCACGGGGCCGCCTGCCCCCGCCGCACGGCTCGCAGCGAGGCCGCCGCACCCCGCCGTCGCCACGCTGGCCCCAGAGCGGTACCGAGAGCCAGCAGCAGGACGGGGCCGTGACGCGCCGTGGGACCGGGACCGGGAGGCAGGTAAGATCCTAACACCCCCATTGAATTGCATACAAGCGGGGATTCTCAACCTGATGTGTCTGCTAGACTGGCCAGTTTTGAAAAATTGATTACTAATACCTTAGCGCGTAAGGCCACCGCTAAAAAGCGTCACTTAACCCCTGATGCCACTCTTTTCCCTACGGAGTCTCACGAGTTGTTGCATCTATATGGCTACACCCCATCGGACGAAGGGTAGCTGTTCTCTGACTCAGGGTTCCCAGGCAAAGGGGTTAGCTTTTTCATACTGCTAAGGCTCGTTTGGAATTTCCTGAGCAAACCCATTTCAATAACCTCGTGCTTAAGGAGTGGGAACGTCCCAGTAGACTTCCCGGTATACCTAAGAGTTGGGACAGAAAGTATCCCTTTCCTGCTGATATGGTCAAGTGCTGGTCATTGCCCCCCGAGGTTGATGCTCCTATTCTAGGGCTGTCTAACACCTCTATTATGCACTCCCCTGACACTACCACGCTGCGGGATTCTGAGGACTGGCACATTGACCAATTAGCATGCCATGCCTTTGCATTTGTGGGGGCGGCGCTGCGCCCGGTTTGCACCTCGGCCATTACGTCTGTGGCGCTCAGGGCCCTGATCAGAAGTGTACTTGAAGGGCCTGATGAATTGCCACCTGATACGTTTAATGCACTGTCTAACTGTGATGTGTTTGTAAACTTTATCCTATCTGCCTTGGATGATGCCATTAGGATGTGTGCCAGAACCTCTGCCTTGGCGGTAGCAATACGCCGCGCAGTTTGGCTGCGCCAGTGGGCTGCTGACAATGCTGCAAAGAAGGCCCTTACTGGGCTTCCATTTAAGGGGCTACGCCTGTTTGGGGACCGCCTAGACCTTTTTGCTAAAGGAGGTAAGTTACCCCAGCGCAGGCGGCAGTCTCGGCCCTTTCGGGCCAGGGCCCCCTTTCACTCCCCTACCGCGGTGCTAAGCAGGGAAAAGGGGTGTCCTTCGCGGGGGCTCGTGCAGATTCCTGGCACAGGAGAAGAGGACGACGCCCTGGCTCCTCCTGGGGGTCTAAGCCCAAATCCTCTCCCAAGGGGCGCCCTCGCCCGTCAGGGTTAGGGGACGGCTACAGCACTTTGCGCACGTCTGGAGGCGCCACGTCTCAGGCCGGTGGATTCAGGAGGTAGTGTCCTCTGGTTACAAGATAGATATTGCTGTGCGGCCCCCCAGAAGAATCTTCAGGTCCCGGATCCCCCAGGACCCTGTCTCAGCTCAGGTCTTGATACAGACCGTGCAAGGCCTTCTGGATCTGGGAGTCATTGGCAGGGTCCCCTTAAGAGAAAGAGGCAAGGGGTTCTATTCCAACCTTTTCACAGTGCCCAAAAAAGATGGGTCAGTCAGGCCCATTCTGGATTTAAAGATCCTCAACAAGTTTGTCAAGAACAGGCGCTTTTGCGCGGAAACTCTGTGCTCGGCCATCGGCTCCCTGCACCCAGGGGATTTCATGACGTCTGTGGACATCAAAGATGCTTACCTTCACATCCCTGTGTTCCCGGGACACCAAAGGTTTCTCAGATTCGCATTGGAAGATCAACATTACCAATTTGTGGCCTTGCCATTTGGCCTCACTTCAGCTCCCAGAGTGTTCACCAAGGTGCTGGCGGGGGTGATGTCTCTGGTAAGGTCAAGGGGCATACACGTGCTGCCCTACCTGGACGACATACTCCTCACCTCTTGGTCTCTACAGCAGGCAGAGTTGGACACTCAGCTGGTGGTGTCCACCTTGGAGTCCTTCGGCTGGGTGATCAATCACCCCAAGTCCTCCCTGTCCCCTTCCTCGGTGACCCCATTCCTGGGAATGAGTCTGGATACGGTTCAGTCCAGGATATTCCTTCCACAACAGAAGGTGGAAGCTCTAACTGCGCAGGTGAGGTTCCTGCTATCGTGTCCCCAGCCCTCCCTCAGGCAGGGAATGCAGTTGGTGGGCCTGATGGTGGCGTGCTTCGAGGCAGTGCCCTTTGCTCAGTTCCATTTGAGGCCTCTGCAACTTCAGCTTCTGTCAGTATGGGACAAGGACCCAACATCCTTGGACGGGGTCTGTGTGCTCCCCC
Source organism: Gastrophryne carolinensis (assembly GCA_027917425.1). Classification (NCBI taxonomy): domain Eukaryota; kingdom Metazoa; phylum Chordata; class Amphibia; order Anura; family Microhylidae; genus Gastrophryne; species Gastrophryne carolinensis. The sequence goes on along the minus strand of CM051239.1, from coordinate 43,736,483 downwards.
CCTTGGTCAGACGGTCCCTTTCGTGGTGGCTGGACCACAGGAACTTGCTGGGGGGCAGGTCCTTTCTGGCCCCCTCCTGGGAGACGGTCACCAGGGATGCCAGTCTGTCAGGATGGGGGGGGATTCTGGAAGTCCCTGTGGTTCCAGGGGAGGTGGGGCCCTCAGGAGGCCCACTTACCAATCAACATTCTGGAACTACGGGCAATCAGGTTGGTACTGGAGCAGTTGACCAATCACCTGAAGGGTCTGTCTGTGCAGGTGTGCTCAGACAACAGGACGGCGGTTGCCTACATCAACCATCAGGGAGGGACCCGGAGCAGGGGCTGCCCTCCAGGAGGTGTCGCGGATTCTGACATGGGCGGAGGCCAATGTTCAATGCATTTCGGCTGTGTACATCCCGGGGGCAGAGAATCTACTGGCAGACTCTCTGAGCAGGGGGACCTCTCGTCAGGGAGATTGGTCCCTCTGCAACAGGGTATTCCAGTCCCTGTGTCACCGTTGGGGTCTACCGGATGTGGATCTGTTTGCATCCCGTCACAATCACAAGCTCCAGGCTTTTGTCTCCCTGTCTCAGGATCCTCTGGCCTTGGCCAAAGATGCTCTGTCCATGTTATGGCAGGAATTTTGGCTCCTGTATGTCTTTCCTCCATTCCCCCTGCTGGGCAGGGTCCTGCGCAAGATTGCTCTGGAAGGGGTGCCAGTGATTCTGGTGGCCCCCAGGTGGCCAAGAAGAGTGTGGTTCGCAGACGTGGTGCAGATGGCAGTAGACCAGTACGTTCTGCCAGGAGTGCCAGATCTGCTCACTCAGGGCCCCTTACGCCATCCCAATTTACAAACTCTGGCTTTGACGGCCTGGCTGCTGAACCTCCATCTTGATGGAGAAAGGCTTGTCTGCCTCGGTGGTTGAGACCATGGTGAAGGCTAGGAAGAAAACTTCTTCTTCCATCTATTATAGGGTATGGCGTACCTACATTGACTGGTGTGAGTCTAGGGCTCTTCCCTTTCGGGTGTTCTCAGTTCCCAGGGTTCTGGAGTTTTTACAGCATGGGTTGGAGTCGGGTCTCCAACTCAGTACCTTGAAGAGTCAGGTTTCTGCCCTGTCTGTCTTCTTTCAGAAATCTTATGCTCAGCATTCTTTGGTTAAGACTTTCTTTCAGGGGGTTACTCATGTGCGTCCCCCACGAAAACCTATGGTCCCTGTTTGGGATTTGAACTTGGTCTTGTCTGCCTTGCAGGGTGCTCCCTTTGAACCTATTCAGGATGCTGCTCTGGCTGTACTTACCCTCAAGATTGTCTTTCTGGTTGCTATTACTTCGGTCAGGTGTGTGTCTGAGCTGGCGGTTCTGTCTATCCAGCCCCCATACTTTGAGAGACACCAGGACAAGGTGGTGTTCCGCTTTAAGCCGGATTTTCTACCTAAGGTGGTGTCTGCTTTTCATTTGAATCAAGATATTGTTCTTCCTTCTTTGTGCCCTAATCCTAGCAATGCTAAGGAAAGGGTTTTGCATTCCTTGGATGTGGTCAGGTGTCTGAAGTATTACTTAGTAGTTACTCTGTCCTTCAGGAAAACTGATGCTCTTTTTGTGGTCCCTTCTGGTCCTAGGAAGGGTTTGGCTCCTGCCAAGTCTACTATCAGCAAATGGATCCGTCAGGCTGTAATTCAGGCCTATTCTGCTAAGGGGAGGAATCCTCCCTTCCGCCTTACTGCTCATTCTACTCGTGCTATTGGTGCCTCTTGGGCCTTCCAGCACCAGGCTTCTATTGAACAAGTTTGCAAGGCCGCTACTTGGTCTTCTGTTCATACCTTTTCAAAGTTTTACAAGGTTGATGTTAGGGCCTCAGCTGATGCTGTTTTTGGCCGCAAGGTCTGCTGTTACCTTTTTTGTTGGGGATCCCACCCTGCTTTATGGACACTGCTATTGGATGTCCCAAGTGTAAGTAATCTATCTGGAGCAGGACGTACTGTATACTAAGAATAATACAATTCTGTGAAATACTCACCTGTAGAATTGGTATTATAAGTATACAGTACGTCCTGCTCCACCCCACCCTGGTTTTTGCATTATTCTGGATCCCCTGTATGGTGATTGTTATCATTGTTATAGTTACCAGTTATTTTTGGGTGGTTAAATTCTCCCGGCTTCTTGTTCACGGCTTTTCAATGCTAGGGATTTGTGGGAAGTCCCCGGGTATTTGAGGGGCCAGGAGGAGCCTGTTTTACATGTCTCTGCAGTGCAGCTCCATCTGGCGGAGGATAACCCAAGTGTAAGTAATCTATCTGGAGCAGGACGTACTGTATACATATAATACCAATTCTACAGGTGAGTATTTCACAGAATTTTTTGACTGGACTTCCTCTTGAAAGCAAGTCCTATGTCATGGGTGTTCCGGAATGGCCAATGGCTGCAGACTTTACCCGGTGACTGACGTCACCTTGTCTGCAGCTTTCATCTCATGCTGCCTTCCCAACACTCGCATCGATTACAGGTTTGTGACCTGATGCTGCACCCAGGAGGATTGTGGGATACATACACCTCATGGGTGCAGCAAGATGGTGGAGGTGGTCACAAAACCAGTGGAGCCTCAGAAAAGTAAGGGGGCACTCATCATTGATAAGCATGCAGCTTGTTTTTCAATGATGTTTTTTACATAGCAGAGATCACAGCTGTTTTTTTAATTGCCACTAAAGAGTCTTTAGGACTGATTTAATGTTTCTCATCTTGTCGCATCTGCTCATTCTGCAAAACAGCTTGATTGCAAAAATCAGGAAGCCCTTTAAAGCCCATAAATAGTTTTAATTGCCATCCTGGTCCAAACTTCTAGCCAGTATTTTTTCCACTAACCCAATTGGGGTCACATGGGGTACTGGCTGCAGCTGCTGTATCGAGGGATAGCTGGAGTCAGTACTAAAGCCTGTTTTCTGGCTTCCAAGGGCTAAATAATGAGTAGGACATCCCAAATCCAGATGCCCTGGAGGGTAGGAGTTAAGTGGCCCTAAAGTATTTCTAAACTTTAGGTCTACATAAAGACTAATTCTTGCCAAAATGCTATTTTTTATATATTTGTAAAGAGTTGGGACAGTCATGGCCTAGCGGTAAGGATTTGATCTTGTGACTTCAGGTTCGATTCCCGGCCAGAACATGACTAGCATGGTTTGGAGCAAGGCACCCCCCCCAACTACTCCCCGGGCTCCATGGTTAGGACAGCATGTATACACTTACTACTTATGTTTGTCTCACTGCACTGATGGGTTAAATGCAAAGGTAAAACTTGTGATGCCAGCATACCATGGCCATGTATGCACAAAAAAAATCAGAGAAGAGTTATAGCCATAATAATGCTTACTGCTGTATCTGTGACTTTGTTGAGGAATATTGGCATCATTTTCAGCAAGCAGGAAGTTCATCTAAAAGTAAAGACCTAAGCAACACTGGGACTAGATGATTGTCACTGGCATAGGAGCCAATATTTTCCTTGACAACCTTTGCTCAAGAAACCCCTAAAATGTTCCTGTTAAATTAATTTTATGTTTTCAGCAACAAATGACCTAACAAATGAGAGTACTCCTCCTAAGCTTAAAAAACATTTGAAGTAGACCAAAACTGGCCATAGATAAGACACTGGGGTTCGCAGATCTATACCTCTGGGGCATCCCAATTTAGGTTGCCCTGATGTATCACTGTGTTTACTTACCTTGCCACTAATCCTAAAGCAAATGTCTCTCCGACTGCTATGCACACCCATGCTACGCATAATTGCATGGCCTCCACAGGTACACACAGTAATAGGGGCTAGCCTGTCATTTAGGTTTCTTAGGTGCTCATTTATATGCATAGCCAGGACCCCTTATTGGAGGAGAGCCCACGTATGGCCCCGGGGATTTGGTCCACTTTACAGTATCCCCAACTATTCACAAAAACAAATTATGGACAAATTTTGACTGCAGTTAGACATTTAAAGTTATAACAATGAAATTACGTTACAGTCTTTATTTTCCCTTTTTAAGTTTAGAGAAAAAAAATCACTTCTGCTTGCACTTTGGATGCCTTCTCTCAAAGACCCTCATGAGGAATATCAAACCTACGTACATTTTACTGATTAACTTAGACAGACCCCTGGTTGTGTTACTATGTAACCGCAAAATAAGTGCATAAACTGAAGCGTTTCCATTGTGATGCCAATAAGTGTTCATTAAATCACCACAAATGTGGTGTGTCTGTAGCCACCAGAGAATACACGCTGAATATGTGGCTCCTCATTTGCATTGAAATAACCACCCTCAATATATTATCTGTCTGTTCGAGTCGGGTTCTGGCAACAATCTCCAGAAAACAGGCCTCCGTCCAAGCCACCAAAGACATGTCAGCAAACAGTTTAACTTCCTCTTTTCTGTGTGGGTGATCAGAGCTATGGAAAATCTTTTTTTATTGAAACCTCATGCGTGTAGGAGCGTAATCCACTGCCCTTCCCAGGAGCCTGTTCTTTATTCATCCAGATATTCAAGACATAGCTACAACAGATATTTTGACTCCAGGCAACAGTTTAATGTTACTTTCAAGGAGGAGAGGGTGAGAATAACTTTTTTATTTATTCATCATACTATTGTGGATATATGGCCCGAAAAGTTATGGAAGTACCAGAGGAGTTTTGTTACCCACGTCTACTGGCTAGTATGATAGTAGGGTTTAGGGAGCCGGTATCTTCTAAAGATTCTTGTGGTACATGCCTGGGGCAGGGATTACTCCTAGGCAAGGCCTCTAAGTACAAATAGAGATGACACACATTTTCTTGAGCAAGTTCAACTTATTTTCTTAGTAGCTTACTGGTTCACAGTCTGATCCATCTCAGCAGTACAGTTGACACACCACACCAAATTCCGATTTCTGCCTTGCACACTTTTACTGATGAGAATGACCACTCCAATGCAGGCACTGTAGTCTCCTACTGGTCCCTCTGCAGGCTCCGAACAAGGTCATACTGACTTAGAGTGGAAGTCCAGTCTTCAGCTAACCCCCCCCCCCCCCCCGAGATTTGACCTGACGTCCATCCTGTGGTGACCAAACAGGATGTTTTTGTTCCGAAAGGCAAAGGGTATCACAAAGACCAGAGGGGGTGTTACTAGTACAGACATACCCTATTTTGTGCTGGTCATCCTTGTTGGAATCCAGTGACAACTAGTGATGTGCTTTAGACCTGGGCCGATGCTAGATTTGACCTGGATCTTAAAGACTCCTCCCGGTTCGCCCCATTCAAGATACCGGCAAGGTTGTGGTAAAACCGCCTGCCATGTGACCCACTGGTGACCTCAATAATCCGAATAATAAGGTATTTCAGAACCAGACAGTATACTGTTGTTGGTTATATTATATTTTTGCAACAACTTACAGCTTTTCTTTTAAAGTGATTAATGACTTTTGTTGGTGCTTTTGCAGTTTGCAGCTATTGCAGGTTATGACACTAGATGGTGCTGTAACTAATTTGCAACTCTAGAGCTTCTATAATTTACTGATGTGTTGTTACTTCCTGTACATCTAGCTGTAATCTCTATCACTCTATCTTCCTGTCTGTGTTCTAGCCACCATGTAAAGTGACATTCTCTTATTGCATTCATGATCCAGTAAATGCAAGTTCCTGTTATACCACTAATGTCTATATGGATTCTGACTCCTGCACCCAGCACTGACACTCTATAACAGCTATTCACTGATTATATTACAGCCAACCTATACTTTACCCTCTTCAGTATTTTTTGTTTTTATGTTTCTTGCTCCTTACTCTTTATGAAGTCTACACTACTTATTTCTAAATATTCCCACCAGTAAAGTTTGCAATTTAGCAATTTAGTGCATGTTGGACATGTCACCTGAAGAGTCCGCTTTGATCATGTAAATTATTTAAATGCGTTAATATTGAAAACTGAGTCGTTTTATATAACATTTTATTTAAATATTTCAACTTTACTTGCTATTTCCAACCAGTTATTTTGGTTGTTGGAGAACCATCAAGTACTTTGAGCTGGATATGTTAGAAATGTCCTTCAGCTTAATTAGACTCGTATAAATAACCTGCGCAGGATTCCTCTTCTTTTACATCCATACATTATGGTCCTGGCAAACCCATTGTCAGTTCTTAGAAATCTAAGTAAATGAATACTGAATCATCATCTAGACGGCAGCTCATGGTTTGACCTTCTGCTCCTGAAAATACATTATCTTTCATGGCTGGAACTAACCTCTGAACTAAAATACAGTTACATTTACAATGGATCAAAGCTGAATACTGAAAAACTGACACCTTATATAACAGAACATCTTAATAATTTAACTGTATTGCTAAGACTCTGGACATGATCATTATTTTTGCTGCCAGTTTGTCTGCAGCTGGTATTTTAGCCCCTCTGCATCAGAACAAGTGCAAGACATTAACGGCTATTTGATTCTAGACACAAATTAAATTATATTTTTAGGTTATAAGAATAAAAATCGAATATGTACTTTTCTTCCCTTGCAGCGGCTGCCTCCGTGTTCATACCTTCACCCCCCCCCCCAATGCAGTGAATGGAGTGGCACGTGTAATGCTACACCACAGTTTCTGAGCAATACAGTCACATACTAGCTCTAGTGGTCCATACTATGCTAAGCATTCAATAGCTTGCAGCGCCGCTAGGACCCACCATTAGCAGCCAATGCTATGATAAGACCTATGGGTAGGCAATTCTGGATGAATCCGACAAGGCAGCTGGTCTCAGTAATCAGTAGCAACTGCAAAATGCGGCCACTGGCAAGGTATACTAGTGTTACCAGGCAAAGCAGTGGTCAGCGACAAGGGCTGGGCACTTGGTTGGGGCCAAATGTGGTAATAGTATATATTACAACAATGCTTGCTATGTGGACGTGGTTAGACAAACAGCTGTTGGCAACAGCAGGTGAATTTGAGGTGGGGACTGAGTTGGAACAGCACAGCAATACAGTCAGACCCATGGTGTCCTGGGAGGTGACTTTTGAATAGCCACCTCCCAATCAGCTGAACCACCGTGGGCTAGCAATGGGGACACCAGCTCTGCTACAGCATCCTGTCCAAAAAACAAAACAAACCCCCAAGCTTCCATACTAGTCTGGTAGTATAAAATGCGATGTTCTGACTTACTAGTGACACAGAACTTTTAGGACTTTATTTTAGAACCTAGTATGTTTTATACTACCAGACTATGTGGGGGGGGGGGGGGGGGGTTGTTCTGCTTGGACTGTCCCTTTAAATATTAAAGATCTAGGTACCAATAGAGCAATGGCAGAAGAAAATTATTGAATATCTATTTTTTATATTTAGTCTATTCTATACAGATACTTCAATCATCATTTCATTAACTTACTTCTCCCCAAACAGATGCTTGACTTGTAAAGGCAAGCCTGGCAAGATATTGATCACCGCATAGAAGCTATATTGCTACTTGTGTGGCGTCATATGGGAACCAGGGAGAAAATTCAGAGTATTTGAAGGTTGTACCAGGATGGTGTTAGTGCATAAGGCAGGAAAATAGGTGATGGGTCACTAAAGGACCATCAGAGATTTAGTAGTGTAAAAAGAATAACAAAAGTGACAGTCCTGCTTTGAATAAAATATCAGTTTAATAACGCAAAATAACAGCATTAAATTAACAATGCGTCTGTAAAGAAAGTCATTCATCCCGGTCATGGACTTATGTTGTAGTATTAAATCAGGGCATCTAGACTTGCTGTATTCTATATGAAAGTTGAGATTTTGCACATGGTGCTAAATTAACCCCATGAGCTGAGTGTTTTTAATTTTTTTTTTTTAATTTATTTATTGAGACCTTAAACATTGTATAGGCTGTGATAGGCTGGGGTTCATTTTGTGGTGCAGCATAAGCAGTTTTTATCACTTTTTGAAGCAGTTTTGTCCTTAGATGTATTTCAATAAGACTTCTGCACTTTTGTATCTCTTCCAGTGTAGCCTTGTGCTACTAATTATCGGTATCTCCAATTTGCAGGTGCTGTGTGTAGCTCGCCGTAAACAACCCTGACTGCTGATTGACTGGAGATTACCCTGTGGGGATGGCTGGGTGAACCTAGGCTGTAATTATCTCTTTTTTTCTGTGCAGTTTGTTAGTTCCTTTAGTCATTAATCCTTCCTTCTGCCATCTTAAGCCCAATGGCCCGAAGGTACTCATGAAAGAAAATAAAATTCTAGGTAAAACTTTACTGTACGTGAAAGTTCTAAAAGTGGAAGTCCACCAAGGGTAACTAAGATGTTCTGCTGACACAGCAGGACATGGTTGTATGGGCACAAATAAAGGGTAAGCAAAAATAAATTGTCATCATGTTGGGTGGGTATACTGCAGCACTGAACACACCAACAGCAACTTCAGGAGAAGATGAAGCTTTGCTAGCGATACACCATTACAATGGGCCAGTTTAAGCAACCCAGGTCCCCATGTACTCCCTAACTAATGGAGCCAGCCGACATCCGGTTGTGCCAGATGATGATAAGATCATCGATATATCTGCCATAGTATTTAATGTGTGATATAAAGGGATTCAATTGATTGTAAATTTTCGCCTCCTCCCACCAACCCATATATAGGTTGGCGAGGGACGCGAAAAAGGAGCCCCCATGGACGCACTGCATTTCTGCAGATAAAACTGGTCAGAGAATAAAAAGAAGTTGTGTCCCAAAAGATATTCCAACGATAGAATCAAAAATTCTATTAATTCATTGGGATAGGCAGAATAATTGATCAGGTGGGAATAGACAGCCCGGAGCGCAAGGTCATGGGGTATAGCCGAGTATAGGGAGGCAACATCACAGGTGAGCCACATGAAATCAGATTCCCACCGGAAATCTGAAAGATGTCGAATGACATCCCTGAAATCCTGCAGGAAACCAGGGAGCCTGCGAACAAGAGGGAGTAGATGTGAGTCCACCCACCTCCCCAGACTCTCATTCAACCCCCCAATACCCGCCACAATCGGCCTCCCGGGAGGGGGGCGTTGTGGTTTATGTCTTTCTTCATGTGATGATGTTTATACAATTAATGCTGTTGATTACTAATTTATTTACTGTGTATATATATATATATATATATATATATATATGAGGGTCAATATATGGAAAAATGTCATGATTAAGGGCATGATGCCCGAAACGCGTCGGCGCTTTTCACTTTTTTAACATGTCTACTGTATCGTGTATGGATATGGATTTTTAATTGCACTTCAAATAAACGGGACGTTTTATTACACAACCGGATGTCGTCTGGCTCCATTTGTTGTTATGGGACAGACCCAATAAGAGGTGAGCACTCTTGGCCGTGCGGCTCCAAATTTGTGGGGAGATCGAGCAGTTCAGAGCTGGCAATCTTTTTCTCCACTCCCTAACTAATACTTACGCTAATAGCCCTGTGTACTTTAATGTGCTCCCAGTATTTGAAACCTCTCTCCCCTGGTCAATTATCCCCTAACTACCACCCAGCAGGAACTACCCTCTTCCTTTGACCCCAAATGACTACTGTTTAGTCATTAACTTAGCAACAAAGGCTTCCACTTGTAGTCTTGTCTGGTCAGATTTGCATCAGTGAGAACTGTATGGTGTTCCTTCTCACAGTCGTCTTGGCCAATACCAACATGTTGACCTTTCCTGCTTTGCTGTCCTCCTATGCACTGCATACCTCAAATTCTCCCTTCTTCTGGCACAATGTTTCTCTAAAGGCCATAACTAGTCACATACCTGGTAGAAATAGTGGGATAGCCATAGTTACAGTTCCACATTGGCTCCCTTTTTAATGGCAGACTCACAAGTCCTCTCACTCAAGCTAATGGTACATTACTTTTGACTTTTGAACAGACTCTGATCTCCATGGCATCAACCTTGTCTTTTTAGCTTGCCAGAACCATTAGGTGTGCACCATGGCCGCTTTCTCCTTTTGTGTTACGTGTCACTTTTTGCGTCAGTGCATGTACAGAGATCCAGTGCCATGAAAAATCTATACATGCTCAGTGTACGATTTCAGCCCTTTTATTATGCCAGTACTTTTTACTGTGTGCTCTGGCTTTGATCCTTGTCAGACGGCAGTGTTTCCCCTAATCTGCTGTGCGAGTAACCAGGTGAAGCCCATTTTAGTGTAGTGTCTCATTCATCCCCTCCATCTCCACAGCTATCCTCTATGCAGGGCTTAAGTTCCTGAAGTGCAGAAAGCAAATAAACAAAAAAATAAATAGCAAACCCAGCAACAGACGGCAGGTCTACTCTGACAGACTTGCTGCTAGGTAAAGTCACTGTACAGCAGCTTAGTGGAGACAATGAAAGCTACATTTCCCTGTTGTCTTTACATAATGTAGACCAGGGATATCCAACCTGTATCTCAAGAGCTGACCAGGCATATCCGACCTGTATCTCAAGAGCCACTTGTGGACGATATTCAAATCTTCCACTTTCCACTTATCGGCTTTGCACATCAGTGTCTGCCAGCCAGCTCCGCAAATAAGATTGACTGCCAGTGGTCACTTGAGTGTCTGCTTTGACTGGATTGCAAAAGTCCAACTTCAGGATAAATAAACTTTTATTTCAGATTACCTACCTTTTCTCTAATTCACTACAATTAATTTGTTATGGCTGGTGTCAGGATCGAGGTTGCTAACGACAATGACAATTCTGGAAGCAGTCCATAAGGTGAAATCAAATGCAGTTTATCCAACAACTGTTCACTGCGTTTTGTCAAGCAAGCAAGATGCAGGGTAAATACAACCTAAAGTCCTTTTCTTCCGGGTAAAATGTCAGCAGAACTCGGTTTCCTCAGCAAAACAAGTTGGTCCAGAGTTTGGGCATGCAGCAAAACGTCTTTTCTTTACAGGCATCAACCTTGCTTCTGGCTATGTCTCATCACAAGGCTTCCCTCCTGACTGCCTTTCCTAGCAGCCTTTTTAGCCCTGTGATGAGCTAGCCCCAGGCACCTGTGCCGGCTGAGACAGGAGGGAGAGGAACGTCAGGTCCCACTACAAACCTACCTGCTGTTCCATAGAAATCCAGGACCAGAAAAAAACGCGGACCTTCACCCTGAATTATCTCGTACTTTTCCCCCACCCCCTACATACAGATTGGACACAATAAAAATCATCCTACCTGCACTTATTGTGTTTTTTTAATCTTTTAACATCCAAGATGGCAGCCCGTGGAGTTGCAGGCTGCCTGCAGACAGAAAGTGTCTTCAGACTGTGCTGCTCTGCATTTTGGAATTGCTGTCCTTTTCCTGACTGCAGCTTTGCTCTGTCTGTGCAAAGCACAACTATAACCCCGTCCCATGCACTTTTCAACCCTCTCCTCAATATGTTATGCTTCTGAGGCAAGATGGCGGCACCCGCATCCTAGAGTCCTTAACAGAGTTAAAGCCCAGTGGGGGAATGAATAATAAGTAAGTGACTAAAAACTTAAAATGTATTAATTTTAGACGCTGGGGAATAGTTTTTTTAAGGGTTTGGGTTTTTTCATTAAATGATGCTGAAGGTCCGGTTTGACAACAGGCGTCAGTGCTCTAAAAACACTGAAACAAAAGAGCCTGTATCCTGGGTGAAATATACATCCCCTCCACTGTATAGCCAGCTGCATGCCTACACTGGACATGCACTTTAAGTAAATAACTCTATCGACTGTTTATATATTGTCAGTTTATTTCACATCTATTGTCTATTGATCTTCCTTCTCTCTATAGCTTCCTGCTTTACTGTCTCTGTTCTTTTTCTTCCCTATACTTTTACCCACCCCCTTTATATATCTTGCCTTTTGTGTTTCTCTCCTTTTTTGCACCCATTTTTTTCCCATCTTGTCTCTACTTTTCTCTACACTTGATCATTGTTAAGCATCTCTGTTTTCGTCTTTTTTATATTCTTGCCCTACGCTTTGAGCCTTTTTATATTTATTTCTACATCTTCCTTGGGCCCCTCTTCCGCTTCGTCTCCCCTTTTCATCTTTCTTCCATATCTCTCTCTCTGCCTCCCTTCCCCACCTCTCATTTTCCGTCCTCTCTTAGCCTATTTGCCTCGCTTTCATTATCCCCATCCCCAGTGAATCTGCAATAAAATAAAGGCCATTATTTCTGTACAATATTTTACTCTCATTTTCGAAAGCTTGTCAAGTTTTGCAGTGTTTGGTGATGGCTCCCATCGAGAATCACTTTGTACTCCCTGCAGCCCTTTACATTTTAGATGCTTAAAAAAAGTAATAAATAACTCAAAGTTTATTGGCAGAAGCACACATTAAACACTATTTTTCCTAAAAAATAAATGACATACTCATAATGGAGATTGTAGCTTGCGCTGTGTCCCTCACTTCCAGCGCGCACACCTGGGATGCAGCTAAGCATGATTTAATGTTGTCTCTGGTGGGAAGGAATTAATTCTTGATTGTCTGGGAATGACAAAATGATTTATAATCTTCTCTTAAAAGTGAACAACATACAGGAATTTCACTTTCCTGTGTGTTGCTCCTCTGTGTGTTGGCATCACGAATTAGGTTACCCCGCTGTGTGTACCCTAGAGCAGTAGCTAGGCTTTTTGGTACCTGGGGCAAAAATTCAAAATGCTCCCCCTCACCTACCCCCCTGCTTCCCCCTAGCTAGGCCCCTGGTGTACCTCCCTGGTCACCCCGTTTCACCCACCTTCTTTACGCTCCCACTGCGCATACGCAGGTGGGAGCAGGTCCCGCTCAGCCCACCTGCCGCATTCTTCACCAACATTGCAGCCGCGGCGTGCTGTTGCACACAAACGTGCAGAGGGCTCCAGGAGAAGGTGAGTGAAACTGGCCATGGGGGGGGTTCACATAATTTGGGATGCCCCAAGGGGTGGAACTCGGATATTCTCTGATGTTCCTGTTTAATTGTGTTTTAATGCCATGGCAGCTTTGTATTTTATACTGAGAAATTCAGGTTAAAAACAACAAATGTACATCAAATCAAGCTTAAAAACCTTATTTAATAGGACAATTAACAATTTGCCAGGTGTGGTTAACAACTGCACACAGCTAGAAAATCACATCTTCTGACTTTGACTATATGAGTGATTGGGGTAGCAGAGGGAATAAGTGATACTGGGTCACATTTTGTAATGATGATGTAAGGCCTCAAGGTTCAAAACTTTCCAGTACAATATCCCAATTTCCAACCTGTGATTCATCTCTAGACAAGGCCCTATTTGGACATTGCACAAAGTACAAGACATCTACCGATACAGGAGTGCTCTAGATACAAAGTGGTGCTTGAAAGTTTGTGAACCCTTTAGAATTTCTGCATAAATGTGGCCTGAACTTTTTCAAAAGTAGAAAAGCACCAAATTAAACTATATTTAACCAATCATTTATTTATTGAAAGAAAAATAGGATTGTGCCCCCGGATCTGTGATTTACTTATCCTGTGTGTTTGTGATCCTAAGGGCCTGTGGGCCTCTTTGCAGTGTCACAACACAACACAAATAAGTGAAATCAGTTAAAAAACGATAAAAACATATTTTTCAGGGTCCAGTACAACCCAAATATTGTGGGTCCTGACCCTTATTCACTTTTCTAACCTACCTTAATTTCCTGGAAGGACACCCCAGAATTGACCCTGCACATGTGCTCTCTCTTCCCAAGTCAGTATACACTTTAATTGGCTTTGGCACCTATTATTGCCCCCCCAAGGCACATTGGGCCCTAGTTGTTGCCCTGGTTAGTGTCTGGTGCTGGTCATGTCTGGTGTGACTCCCTTATACAGCAATAACTGCTTCTAAAACTTGAAGGAATCTGTATTATATTAGTGGGTCCCCACAATAAACTGCTCACTTCAGTGCCTTTCATTCCCGCTGGATTAGGGTCAGGACTTTGACTTGGTTTCTCCAAATCTTTGACTTCAAGGGACAGTCTAAGCAACAGCAAAAAGAAGACAGGAAGTTGTTCACCTGATGTCTGCTCAATGTGCCAAAAAATTTTTTCCGAAGCTCTGGGCAAAAGCCATATCAATGCTCAAAAATATGCCTCACCTTTCTATTACATTCATCCATGCTCCAAAGGGGTCGCACAGCTACCCCTTCCCCTTGGCGCTCCCAGCGTGGTCAAGCCACAGTGGTAGCACAGCTGGCTCCAACCGCAGCAGAGCAAAACTGTCCCATGATATGCCATTTCCAGCCACGCCCAAGATTGCAAGTGAAGCCAACAGTTTTGCTTAGGATACATATGGTATTTACATATAATCAGAGATTTTGAGATGCTTTGAAATGTTTACACTGTTCCGACTCAGGATAAGGGGGAAGAAAGTTAGTCTGTGCTCATTCTTTAGTAGAAAGACTGTGTGCAGCGTGTTCATATTTCCTGTCCTGTACCATAAAAAGCTCCATGTCCAATTCTGGCTTAAAGAGGAACTTCGGAGGCCCTGGAGCCTAAAAGATGCCTGGGTCCTTGGGGCGTCCAGAATTAGAATGCCCCACAGTGCGAAACCTCCCAGATACCCACTCTGCTGCAGCCGCATCCCTGCACACCTCTAGCTATGGGCGAGCTCGGCCTTTCTGAATGAGCGGCGCGGGCAAGTCTCAGGTGCAAGGTGAGCTGGGGATGCAGCTGCCAGTGCACTCGGCTCCCTTTGGCCGAGTGACAGTGAGCGTGCTGATTGGCTAAATGGGATGCTCATCCAATAAATGTGCTCGCTTTCAGCTCCAGCTTGTGCTGTGGGAGTGACTGGAAGGTGAGTTGACCTGGGGGAATACACACAGTGGGGCATCCTATGTGTTCCTATGTGTTGTTCCTCTTTAATTAGAATCTTTAACTGTAGCCCAAATCACGATGCCCAAGGTGATTGTTAAAGGGGACCTGAAGATTTTTTTTTACTATAGAGACCCCATTGGCTTCAGCAAACACATTCTAAGCTGTCAGCAGCTGTATATCGTAGGGCCAGCAAATGTCTCTGAGCTGATATATTTTCAGAAAAAACTTGTCTTATCTTCTGTTTTCTCCTTTCACCATCAATCATCACCGAGCTTGGCCCGGCTTTTCATTACATTACCACTATATCTGAGCTTTAGTGTTACTATCAGACCTTCAAGTCAGCAGCAAGGTTTCATTTTTTGTTGTGTTGTGACTGGTTTGATCGAGGAATCCTTTCTTTACAACTACAGTTCAAAAGCCTCAATTTTCCATCACTTGCCCTTCTTTATGGTTCAGCTGCCGCATATTAACACTGGAAATATTACTATATATCATCAGCTAGTGCTGACAGCCCGATGAGGATGTTTTTATTCTTTGCCACTACTTGGTAATAAGCAATCCCTCCTTTTAATTTATGACATCTTTCAATAACAGGAACCTATGGGGATTCAAACACTTTTGGAGATAATCATTTTTTTGCATTGCCATATAGGGAGCTGTTATTTCCAAATTTGTAAAAGAAAACTTTCGGTGGGATTGCCAGAACATAAAAACTTTCTGAGACATGGTTTTGCAAGTTTATGAGTTAATATACTAATGAAGGTTTGACAATTATGTGTAGTCTCTCTATGTACTGTAAACTAGCCTCTGATGATAAAAAGCATAAAAACATAAACATAAAAAAATACTTACTGTACTGACAGCTGACAAGGCCCCAATTCCTAGGTACTGGTGTTTTCCCAATACTCCTTCTATCAGGAGCATACATGATCCCCCAGCCACCAAGAGACCATGAACACAGGATCAGTCACAAGGGGGGTAATTGGCAGCATGTTAGTAGCTTTACTATTTTTTCTGTAAGCGAGCAACGGAATGCACGCAATGATCCAGCTCATACCTCCTTTCACCTGGGTGTGGGCAGCAAGAGTAATAAGAGTGGTGGGATCTTTGCACATATTGCCACTACCGGTCTGTAGAGAAGAATAGTCAGGCAAGTGGCATGCACGGCCATTTGCATCAGTGACTGATTCTCTAAAAGTTATGTTCTTTTTGTGGCAACATCTTCAGTTCGGGGTGGCAGTTTACATTGGGCCCCCTCCTGCCAGGGGCCATGGCAGCAGCTGCCTCCCCTGCTCCTTCTATATGATTTTGATATATATTATGTTGATAAACTGAGCTCATACAAAGAGAAGCAATGTTCTATTATGCATTATATGCATTATACATTTTGAAAAATCAATCAATAATTTACAAAAAATCTAAATACCCAGTCCCTCCAAAATTGGAGGCTTTCAAACCCCATGGGATATCTCTCCCAAAAATCTTTTACATTTCCATGATTTTGAAATGTGTATACTACTATTCCAAGGCAAATATACAGAGGGCCACCAGGCAAACATAATAGATCCACTGTGCAGTGACAGTGGAACCAGCCAGCAAGAGACCTAAAATGTAGCAGTGGATGTTCCTGTGTGTCACAGGAAAAAATGTCCCATTAGAAATAAAATCTCCATCGCCACTTGTGATTGATAGCCTTTCTCTTCAAGAGAAGAATACATGATTTTCCAGGTAAGGGGTTTTGTATTCTTTTACATTTAACTTTGACAACAGCCCTGCAACATAGCGGCATTCAGATTTGGGACACACTCCTGTGCACCCCTCCCTGTGAACCCAAGGCCAGGACGTGGTTATTTACCTCTACAATTTTACCTTGTGGCTTCTATTCTACCACTCCATGTGACTATTGATGAGTAGTAAGGTTTGCTGGATGGAGGTGCTGCCAGTGCACAAGTAAGAGGACCTAAAGTCTTTTTTGCTTTTAGATCATCAAAAAAGCGGTGGCCTGTACTAAATTTGGGAAGTGTTTCTCTTTTCTAATGAAAATGTTAAACTTAAAATACTGGAAATAGTGTAAGAGTTCGTCTTTGGCTTTTAGGGCTTAGATTTGTAATGTATTAAAATAGTTCAACACCCATTTTTTATAGAATTGTACTAAATGGAAGGAAGAGGGGCATTCAGATTGCTGGATATGGCCTACCCTGTTTTCTCTTATCTCTACATCACTTCCTCAGCGAATCCAGGCCCCACAATTGGCCATAGGTGGTCACTAGTAACCCTATCCCAGATTCCTACCTTGATTTCTCTACCAGCATATTCACAAACTTACCTCTGACCTCATTCTTCTGACTCTAACCAACTGATACCAATTTTGCCTTGTCATTATACAACTCTCTGCAGGGCTATTGAATAAAATGCAATAAGAATTTCCCTTCGTTATAACTGCACAAATATCTCAGGAAAATAACTCTGCTCCTGGAAATGTTTACTAGTTATATCATACCAAGGGACAAATTATGAGTAATGAGGATGATTCCATAATGCTGAGATTAATTTTCCTTGTTGAGATGGTACTAGTGGGACTGGGAAGTCTAAATAAAGATTCATTGCCTAACACCCTTTGCAATTACACAAAGGGATTAGGCTCTGCTTACTGATAGGACTGTTACTCTGCTGGGTCAGCGCAAACAAGGGCACATCTAGCAACTCCACATGGAAGCCATTTATCAACATCTACTTCATAAACTTGATGTTAGACTCTGCCTGAGTCTGAGAAACAGCAATAATATTCTCATACCGCTCAACTTTCCAAGACAGGAAAAAGGTAGAAGGTCTCGAGAAAAAATGTTTTGGTAAAATATTCTTTGCCATACTCCTGTGAAACATGAACAACTCATACCCAAAAAGTGGTCATTGTGAGATATCTTTACTTTGTTCTGGTATTTAAGTGGCCATTGTGGTCAACAAACGTAGGACAGCCCAGGTTTTATTTTATACTAACTGATTTATTTAAAGCCCTCTTAATGCTAACTCCCGATCCCCGAGGGCATTTGGGCCTCTTTGTTGACTACAACTGACACCTGGAACCTCTCCCCTTGCTACTATCAGCTGCGTTAAGTTCTGATCACAGCCTGCAATGGCATCGACACAAGGGGCTTCCCCATCCAGTTGATAGCCAACGGCACCCAAGCAGTCGCTATAAGGGGCATTTGTGATATGAACTGGAGCAAATTTGGATTTTCCTGGGAACCTGGCAATGGGCTTGTTATAGACTATGACTTGCCTGCTACTGGCACAACAATTGCAATGACTTCTGGGACAGAATCAAACAGAAGAAGCTGTGATCTAAACAAGTGGTAGCGGCAGGCACCCTGCAGGAACATGTGGGGTAGGCCAGCGTCCGACTGAGTGTCTTGATCCCGTCAGTAAAACTCCAGGGATTAACCCTACAGTAATAAGTGTTGGCTCCCATTGATTTGGTGCTGCACATCCTACACCTCAGATGCCCCAAACTAGGCAACTAGGCAGCCCATACCTGCCTAGGGGCCCTAGGGTCCCAGGGCTTAATGTGACCCTGGCAAAAGGCTGACTGGAGAGTATGTTATTGGCATGAAAACAGCCTGGCTAAGCCCACAGGATTCCATGGGCTGGGGGTAAGAGTATTTTTTACTGGCCTTACAGGGACTTTAAAGTTCAGCATATGCAGTATCATTGCTTATCTGACCTACACAATTACCAATGGAGATTTCTTGGCTGGTTTCTTGTAAAATAACGCAGTATTGTCAGTCTTATCCATTACTACGCTATCACTGGAGTGAAAGGAAAGTGTGGCACATCCAGGGGCTAAATGAGTTCATGGAGATCGCCCACATAATGATTCAGCACATCACGCCGGTGCTGCATCTGAGCAGCCACCTAAACAAGTACAAGTTTACAGAAAATGCTGAACATCATAAACCAGCTTCCTCCAGGGAGCTTCAATGCAAAAGCAGGAAACCGAGCTGTCAGTTTGCAATCATGTTTTGCTGCAATGAATATTGCTCACGCTTGTCATTCTCTTTCCTTTTTTAGGTGCACAAGAAAATGGCAAGGAAGCCGCTGCCACATCAGCGCTCCTCGAATACCACCTGCAGTAACTGAAGCTGATACCAGGGGTAAGACTGAAACCGGTCCAAGATGAAATACTTCTATATTCTCTGCATTGCATAGTTTGAGAACATCAAATAAGCAGTTCTGTAGCATTTTTCCAAAAATTAGGGATTTGGGTTTGGAAATACCTAGATTTAAAGTGGGCCAAAACCCACCCTGGAGTCTATGAAACTCCAGGGCAGGCGTACTCCGCCCCCCCCCTCCCGAGGCATTCCAAACTGGGAAGGCCCACTGTGTGAAATCACCCATGGCACACAATAATTTTACTTTTCCTCTGTGGCCATGGCGCATGCGTGGGAGGGCACAAGGTGTTAAAGTGGATCAATAACGGCCTGGCAAATTAGGTGCCCCAAAGAGCATTGTATTTTGGGATGCCCCACTGTAAGACCCCCCCCCCCCCCCCCACACAATCACCCGCAATCATCTTAAACCTTTGCCAGTCCCTCTCTGCGACCACATCCCTGGCTTCCCTGCAACTGTGCATGCTCCTATTCCCAGCCATTCAGAAAGGCCGGGCACTGGGGAGCGCGCACTCTGCAGGTAAACCAAAATAATGACTTATGCCCTTATTCATCAAGCGATAGCGCCAGGTAGTGTCTGACGAGCGCCAGGTCCCGCCAGCTAACGGCGGCTACCGACTCAAGTACGCCCGGCGTCGGCCACAATGACGCATTTATCAAGCTAAATGAGGCTAGCGCCGGCGAGAGCGACAGCTGCCGCGGGATTCATCATGTAGCCGACTGCAACGAACAGCGCCGCTACTAATCCCATCACAGCGCCAGGTATGACCTGTCGCTCCCTGGCGATGTCCAATGCATTTCAATGGAGCAATCTTTAATTAATCATAATTAATTGCTATTAATGTTTTTTTTTTTTTTTTTATGTCAAAAATTCTGTGACCACTTCTGCAATGTTAGGATTTTTTTTAAGGTAAAAAAAAAAAAAAATGATTTTGTGCAGAATTGATATTACTGGTCTGATATTAATGTATTCATATTACAAAATGTTTATAAAAACTTGTATAATTTTACAATCCAAAAATAAGGTTGTTTGGGGGTTAAAAACTATTTTAAATCCATCGCCGCCAGCGGTCTGGGGTTTAAACAAGGAATTCACAGCGCTAAAAAATTCGGAACGTGATTTGTTAATGAATCTGCAGCAAGCCGTTCGCTCTGGCCATTCGTTGTCAGGCGCACCCATACAACGCTGAACCTGTGAAACAGCGACCCCCCAGCCCGTATTCAACATTACCGCACACCGACTGAGTCGCTGTCAACAAGCAAACCCCGGCCAAGCACAGCGAATACTAGCTGGCGCTGTGAAAATCACGCTATTGGCGCTCATCTGTCGCTACCTGGCGCTATTAATGAATCGGCCTCCCCGTATGCACAACATAAAGCTCTGACTGGACAAGAACCCGTGCATGCACCATGGGAATGGTGGAAAGGCGAGTTGAGTGGGCAATATGGGGGGTCTCACACTGTGGGGTATTCACCAGGATAATGAAAATCCCGATAATTTGTCAACTTTAAATGCAGAGTCCTATTCTTCTTATGGCTTCCCAGGCTCCGGCCACATAGGAGTTACATGGCCACAGCAGTGAAGGCAGCAAATTAGGTTAACTGCTGGGAGAGGCTCTGGCTGCAGACTGCATTTAACCCTATGTGACACACACACACGCACACACACACACACACACACATACATGGGCAGGCTGATTCATTAATAGCGCCAGGTAGCGACAGTAGTGTTATTTTCACAGCGCCCGCTAGTATTCGCTGTGCTTGGCCGTTGTTCGGCTGTTGACAGCGACTCAGTCGGTGTGCGGTAATGTTGAAT
The DNA here is from genome assembly GCA_027917425.1 of Gastrophryne carolinensis. Lineage (NCBI taxonomy): Eukaryota > Metazoa > Chordata > Amphibia > Anura > Microhylidae > Gastrophryne > Gastrophryne carolinensis. The sequence continues at coordinate 43,715,759 of CM051239.1, read as the reverse complement.
ACAGGGTTAGGAGTCGCTGTTTGACAGGTTCCGCGCTGTATGGGAGCGCATGACAGCGAACGGCCATAGCGAACGGCTCCCAGCATATTCATTAACAAATCACGCTCCAAAAATTCTCGCGCTGTGAAATGCTTGTTTAAACCCCAGAGCGCCGGCGGCGATGGGTTAAAAGTAGTTTTTTAACCCCCAAACAACCATATTTTTAGAAGAAAAAAAAAAACATGTTTTTCAAAACATTCTGTAATATGAATACATTAATATCAGACCTGTAATATCAATTCTGCACAATTTTTTTTTTTTTTTTTTTTACCTTAAAAAAAAAATCTAACATGCAGAAGTGGTCACAGAATTTTTGACATTAAAAAAAAAAAAAAAAAAAATAACAGCAATTATGAATATTTAAAGTTAGCTCCATTGAAATGCATTGGAGAGCGCCAGGTAGCGAGAGGTCATACCTGTCACTGTTCAAGGTCGCTCGCTGGCGCTGTGGGGTGAGGCTGGAATAATGATGAATGATTCGCTATCTGGCGTTCTGTCAGTCGCTATGCAGGATTGGCTTCATAAATGTGTGATTGCGGAGGGGAGCCGGCGTTCTCGTGGCGGTGAGCGTCATTATCGTTCACTCACCATTCGCTACCTGGCGCTATCCCTTGTTAAATAAGGGCCACTGTCTGTATCCAGGGGGGGACTGGCCATTGGGAGACCTGGGACAATGCCCCGTGGGCTGCATTGCTTTGGGGACAGTTGGGCTGCTGCTTTTAACACCCACATTAAATCCCTGCCCCCTTAGTCTCCCTCTCAGCTTCCTATACCGTAGCCCACTTTACTCATAAGCCAAGGAACCCCAGTCCCCAATGCTTTAGCCCCGGCATCATGCATGGGGGCCTTTGCAGGGAAAATCCAGGGCTGATTTCCGGCGCCAGTCCATCACTGTCTGTATTATGGTGCATTATGGTGTCAGCAAGGGTTTTAATTTTTTTTTACTATAGCAAAAAAGGCACAGGCCTAGGCTTGCCTTCTGGTAAATACCACCCTGCCTCTCATATAAGCTGGCAAAGGGGCACAAGGCTTGCCCACTTAAATTCATCCTGTCTAGTGTTGTTGATTTTTTCTGTGGTCAGTTGAACCCCAAATACCTGCTGCCATTGCAGGATGGAAAATATAGAACAGGACAGTCTACTGACTCCAGTATTTTAGCTTACCAGAGATAGAGGTCACCAATGGGGAGTAAATGTTTTCAAGCAGTCATCATGTTTTACTCTTTTGATTCCTATACAGGTATGTGGATTGGCATTGGGATCGGGTTAGCTTGCTTGGCTATAGAACTTGTCATTGTCTTCATGTGCTACTTTAATAAAAAGTAAGTACTGCACTGTTTAAAGTATAGATATTAAAATAAAGTACTGTTAAAGCGGACCTTCACTCTGAATAAGAGCCTACCTGCATCTACTGCATGTTATGAGCCTTTAAACATCCAAGATGGCGGCTCATGGAACGTCAGGCAGCCTGCAAACAGGAAGTGCCTTCTGACTGTGCTGCTCTGCATTCTGGGATTGCTGACCTTTTCCTGACCCCAGCTCTGCTCTGTCTGAGCAAAGCAAAGCTATAACCCGCCCTCCTGTGCTTTATCCCACTCTCCTCTCCTCAGTAAGTGTGATGCTTCTGAGTCAAGATGGTGGCGCCCGTATCCTAAAGTCCTGAACAGCGTTGCAGCCCAGTGGGGGAAAGAATATTAAGTAAGTGACTAAAAGCTTAAAATAGATTAATTTTAGATGCTGGGGAATCATTTTTTAAGGGTTTGGGCTTTTCCATTAATTATGGTGAAGGTTCGGTTTTGGCATCTGCTACAACTCTATTGTCATTTTCCATGTTTTAAAGAATCTAAAAAGTTTTAGATCCACTTAACCCATCTTAATTTAGGAACTCTTAGAGGCCGATTCATTAATAGCGCCAGGTAGCGACAGATGAGCGACTGTAGTGGTATTTTCACAGCACCCGCTAGTAGTCGCTGTGCTTGGCCGTTGTTCGGTTGTTGACAGCGACTCAGTCGGTGTGCAGTAATGTTGAATACAAGGTTAGGAGTCGCTATTTGACAGGTTCCGCGATGTATGGGTGCGCATGATAGCGACTGGTCAGAGCGAGCGGCTCCCACCATATTCATCAAAAAATCACGCTCAAAAAATTCACTGTGCTGTGAAATGCATGTTTAAACCCCAGAGCGCTGGCGGCGATGTGTTAAAATTAGTTTTTTAACCCCCAAACCACCATATTTTTAAAAAAAATATTTTTAAATAATTTAGTAATATGAATACAATAATATCAGACCTGTAATATCAATATAAAAAAAAATAATAATAATAACAATTAATTATGAATATTTAAAGATTGTTCCATTGAAATGCATTGGAAAGCACCAGGTAGCGAGAGGTCATACCTGTCGCTGTTCAAGGTCGGACGCTGGCGCTGTGGGCTGAGGCTGGAATAATGATGAATGAGTGGCTATCTGGCGCTATCTCAGTCGCTAAGCAGGATCGGCTTGATAAATGTGTGATTGTGGTTCTCGCGGCGTTCTCGTGGCGGGGCCCGTCATTACCGGTCGCTCACCAGTCGCTACCTGACGCTATTCCTTCATAAATAAGGGCCTTAGTAACTTTTTAAGGCCTTGAAGGGGAAAGGGGAGAAGTCACCCAGCAACACAGCTCTGTTAATGAATGCTGGAGCCTCACAATTTCAATAAAAGTGAAAATGCAGTGGGAGACCACATGTAGTGGGTACGGAGCAGTTTAACATTAGTTTAGGTATGTATTAATTTACACTACCTAAGTTCTACTTTCAGCGCTAGATGTAGTAGAGCTTACACTCTAGTTTAAAGCGGACCTTCAGCATCATTTAATGAAAAGCCCAAACCCTTAAAAACTATTCCCCAGCATCTAAAATTAATATATTTAACATTTTTAGTCACTTACAGTTTATTCTTTCCCTCACTGGCCTACAACTCTGTTTAGCACTCTAGGATACGGGCGCCGCCATCTTGGTTCAGTAGCATCACATACTGAGGAGAGGGTTCAAAAGTGCAGGGGAGCAGGGATATAGCTGTACTTTGCACAAACAGAGCAGAGCTGGTGTCAGGAAAAGGTCAGCAATCCCAGAATGCAGAGTGGCAGTCAGAAGACACTTCCTGTTTGCAGGCAGCCTGCACCTCCATGGGCCGCCATCTTGGATGTTTAAAGTCTCAGAAAATGCAGTAGATGCAGGTAGGATGATTTTTAATGTGGGCAATCTGTATGTACAGTGTGGGGGAAACATATAAGATAGACTCTTATTCAGGGTGAAGGTCCGGTTTAAATAAGAAAGTGTTAAGTTAAAGGAGCACTATCGCAAAAAAATGACCCAATAACACCCATATAAATATGCTGGATGAGGGGAGGAGGGGTTACTTATACACCCGGCATCAAGAAATAACCAGCCAGGATTGTTTATTATTTTTATTAATGGAAGGATGAGAAAATCGGGTGACAGGCTCTGACACCCCTTATACACTAAACCTGTCACTCCTGGATTTTATTCCTACCAGAAGAAGAAAACCACAAGCTTGGTGGGAGTTTTATTCAGTTCAGGTGTGCAAAGGAAGAACATAGGTTTAATAATACCATTTTGTGAATACTCACCTGTAAAATGGGTATTATAAGTATGTCACACACCCCGCTTCAGACTTTAATAATTACACTAGGGGTTAACGCACCTCTAGGTGGCAGCATTGCAGAGAACTTCTCCAAAAAACTTCAACAGGCCCCTCCCGGTCTATACATACCTGGTACCTCCCAAGAACCTCCCAGTATTAGAACAGCAGTAAGACAAGGTACCAGAACCAAACAATGTAACCCTCAACGTAAAGAACCAAACTTCACCAAATAGAGAGCCAGGATACCAAAAAGGGCGGGTGAAGTGGGGTGTGTGACATATAATACCCATTTTACAGGTGAGTATTCACAAAATGGTATTATTCTAAGTATGTCACGCACACCACTTCAGACTTTAATAATTACACTAGGGACATCCAACAGCAGTGTCCAGAAAAGGGTGGGTATCCGAACAGGCAATAACGCAGAAAAAATTCAAACCACTGCAGCCTGCAAAACCTTGCGGCCAAAAACAGCATCCGCTGAGGCCCGCACATCAACCTTATAGAACTTAGAAAAAGTATGAACAGAAGACCAAGTTGCAGCCTTACACACTTGTTCAACCGAAGCCTGGTGCTGAAAAGCCCAGGACGCACCAACCGCACGAGTAGAGTGAGCAGTAACTCGAAAAGGGGGATCCTTCCCCTTGGCCGAATAAGCACCAACAATGGCCTGACGAATCCATTTACTAATGGAAGATTTGGCCGGAGCCAAACCCTTCCTAGGCCCACATAGCACAACGAAAAAGGCATCAGTCTTACGAAAAGAAGACGTAGCACGTAGATAGTACCTGACACAACGTACCACATCCAAGCAGTGCAAAGCACTCTCCTTGACATTCTTAGGCTTAGGACACAAAGAAGGAAGAACAATGTCCTGGTTAAGATGAAAAGCAGAGACCACTTAAGGGAGAAAATCTGACTTGTAACGAAAAACCACTTTGTCCTGATGATCCTCAAAATAAGGAGCCTGAATAGACAAAGCTGCCAGCTCTGAAACACGCCGAACCGAAGTAATGGCCACCAGAAAGGCAACCTTCTGAGTAAGAATGGACAAAGCAACATCCCGCAAAGGCTCAAAAGGAGGAGCCTTAAGAGCAGAAAGAACCAAATTCAAATCCCACACTGGGAGCAAAGGCTTCCTAGGAGGCCGCACATGCGAAACCCCCTGGAAAAAAGTCTTGACCAAGGAATGACTAGCAAAAGATTTCTGGAAAAAAATTGACAAAGCAGAAACCTGCCCCTTCAAAGTACTCAGCTGAAGACCAGAGTCCAGCCCCGCCTGAAGGAACTCCAAAATCCTAGACACAGAAAAGACCCGGCAGGGCAAAGACCTAGCCTCACACCAATCAATATAAGATCTCCAATACCTGTAATAGATGGAAGAAGAAGATCTCTTCCTAGCACTAATAAGAGTCTGAATGACCGCATCCGAAAGACCCTCCTCCTTTAAGATGGAGGTTTCAGCAGCCAAGCCGTCAAAGCCAGCGTTTGTAAACTGGGGTAACAGAGTTGACCCTGAGTGAGAAGATCTGGCCGAAGAGGCAGATCGAACTGATCTACGGCCAGACGAACGATGTCCGCGAACCACACCCGCCTTGGCCACCTTGGAGCCACGAGAATGGCGGGAACTCCTTCCAGAACCAACTTTCGCAGAACCCTGCCTAGCATGGGAATCGGAGGAAACAGATAAAGAAACCCCAGGTCCCCCCAGCTCAGGGTCATGCCATCCACCGCCAGAGCCAGAGGGTCCCGGGACAGGGACACAAAGGACGGAAGCTTGTGATTGTGACGAGAGGCAAACAGATCCACCTCCGGCGTCCCCCACCGGAGACAAAGTGACCGAAACACCTGGGGATGGAGAGACCACTCCCCCCGACGGGACGCACACCGGCTCAGAAAATCCGCCTCTGTGTTTTCCACTCCCGGAATGTAAACTGCCGAGATGCAAGGGACATGAGTCTCCGCCCAGACCAAAATCAGAGACACTTCCCTGTGGGCACACAGACTGCGAGTCCCTCCTTGGTGATTGATGTAAGCAACCGCCGTCTGATTGTCTGAGCGAACCTGAACCGGCAGACCTTGTAAATGATGCGTCAAGTGAGACAGAACCAACCTGATGGCTCGCAATTCCAGAACATTGATGGGCAAGTGGGCCTCCTGAGGGTCCCACTGCCCCTGAAACCGAAGATCCTTCCAATAACCTCCCCAGCCTGACAAACTGGCATCCGTGGTGACAGTTTCCCAAAGTGGAGTCAGAAACGACCTGCCCTTCAGAAGGTTGTCCGAGACCAACCACCACAGAAGGGACTGCCGAACCCGAGGGGACAACCGGAAGGACCGATCCAACCGGTTCCAAGACGCCAAAAGATGAAGTTGAAGAGTCCTCGTATGAAACTGAGCAAAGGGAACTGCCTCGAACGAGGCCACCATCAACCCCACCAGTCTCATCCCCAGACGAATGGACGGATGAGGATGGGAGAAGAGCAGCTGGACCAATTCCTGAATCATCAGAACCTTGGCCTGAGGAAGAAACACTCTGTGCTGGCAGGAGTCCAACGACATCCCCAGAAAAGTCACCACCCTGGCCGGAACCAGCGAGGACTTGGGGTAATTGATCACCCAGCCGAACCGCTCCAACATAGACACCACCGTGCTGGTGTCCCCCTCTTCTTGACTGAAGGAAGGAGCCATGATGAGAAGATCGTCCAGGTAAGGCACAATGCGAATCCCCTGAGCTCTGAGCAGGGCCATCACCCCCGCCAACACCTTGGTGAACACTCTCGGAGCAGAGGTGAGGCCGAATGGAAGAGCCACAAACTGAAAATGCCGATCCCCCACCACGAAACGGAGGAACCGCTGATGAGCAGGAAAGATCGGCACGTGCAGGTACGCATCCTTGATGTCTATGGACGTCATAAAGTCCCCCTGCCGAAGCGAACCGATCGCAGACCGCAGGGTTTCCATGCGAAACTTCCGAGGACGAATAAACCTGTTGAGAAACTTCAAATCCAGAATAGGACGGAAGGACCCGTCCTTTTTGGGGACCGTGAAGAGATTGGAGTAAAACCCGCGCCCCACCTCTGAAGGAGGAACCGGGCAAATGACAGCTAAATCCAGAAGATTCCTAACTGCCGCCAGGAGCCCCTGCGCGGCCAAAGGATCCAAAGACACCCGAGACCTGAAGAACCTTGGAGGAGGACGGGACTCGAACTCCAACTTGTAACCGGCCGAAACCACCTCCCGGATCCATCTGTCCGGGACCTCCTGGTCCCACACCCGGGAGAAAAGTTGCAACCGTCCCCCCACCCGAACGGGTGAGGGCGCCCCCTCATTGCTGGGTGGGCTTGGCAGCCGGCTTGGGCTTGGCACCCCAGACGCGAGTGGGGCGGCCACGGCCTCTGCCCCTATTCCAACTGGCGCCCCTGGGGGCCGAGGAGCCCGCACCTCTACCGGCGCCGACTCACCCAAAAGGACGGATTGAACGAGACCGTCCTCCGAAAGGAACGGCGAAATTTCTTGCGCTGAGGTAATTTACCTCCCTTGGCAACAGAATCCAGCCTCTCACCAAAAAGCCTCAAACCCAGAAAGGGCAGAGCCGTGAGCGATCTCTTAGAATTAAAATCGGCCGTCCACTGTCTCAACCACACACAGCGCCGGATAGCCACCAGCAAGGCCGTAGCCCTGCCACACATCAACATGGCATCCTCCTGAGCGGCCAGGATAAAGGACAAAAAAGCATCGCAGCGCTTAAGCCCAAGGGACTCATCACTGGTGGGCTCGAGATCCACCCCCAAGTCCCTGACAATAGACCTGACAGCAAAAGTCAAAAGAGCCGAGGCACAAACAGGCCTTAACACGGAACCCGCACATACAAAACCATGACGGGCAAGCTGATCAACCCGGCGATCCTCGCCGTCCCTGAGCGAAGTCGTGTCAGGGGAATGCACAACCGCCGTGTTGGACAGTCTCAGGACTGGAGTATCTACCTCAGGGGGAACAGACCAACGCTTCAACAATTCCGCCGGAAAGGGATATTTCCTATCCCAGCTAGACGGCACCCCAACAAGACGAGTAAGTTGCTCCCATTGCTTGAAAACAATTTCTTCAAAATGCTGTTGGCTGGGAAACTCCAGACGCTGCTTGGACACCCCAAAAAGCTGACCCTTGGGCCTAGGAGCAAACACCGGAGGCTCCAAATCCAAAACCTCAAACATCTGGCTCAGAATGGTAGAGGAATCGAGAGGGGGGCCATCCGCCTGATCCCCCTCAGAACCCAGCAACTGCTGAACATCAGAATCTTCTTCCTCAATGAGCTCACCTTCTTCACGGGGACGATCCGACCAATCCAGATCTCCCACCACTTCCTCATCTGAATCCGGCGGGGGCGGAGACAGATGCTTCCGCTTAGCTGAAACCTTCTGAGCGGCTATAACAGAAAACCGCTTCTCAAGGCTGGTCAAGCGGGCACATACATCAGACTGCGAATTCCCGCCCAGGACAACGTCACACGGGGTCCGGAATAAGCGAGGGGGAGAGGGAGATGGCGCGGCCGAAGAAGTGCTAGGCACCGGAGTACTGGACTGCCGTGCAATGTTCTGCTGTGCACAAGGAATACACAAAATGACATCATCTCCCTGGAGCGGAGTCCCACAACCCCTACACACCTTGGATTGTCCCGAAGAACCATTCCCGGTATCGCAGAAATTTATGGTATTCGCAGAACCCAGGGATTTATGCGGTACGCGACCCGGGATGCCCCTTAATAACCTAACACTTGTCTAAGGACAGTCACAAGATCCTGACCCAGGGGAATAGCATAAGACCCTTATAAAAATATATATAAGCGTATATATATATATTGCAAAGAAAAAACACCCCCCACGAGCCAGGTATATATGACCGGGAGAGCCCTGCCAGACGGGATCCCAGGATCTGAAAAACACAAAGGGAGAGGGACAGGCGTCAATCCAGCACCATAACCAAAAATCCACATAATATACAAAACCCCCCTCACACCACCCCCCCCCCTCATTAACCAGAGCAAAGGAAATGGTTAATGCCAACCAGCACCATAAAGATGCGCCGGAGCGAGGAGGAAGGAGAAGGAGGAGGAAAGGATCCGAGGGGTCATCGCAAGACAAACCAAAAACGCCTACCTGGAGAGGAGAGGAAAACCGCACAGCCTGCAGAAGATGGCGGCCCGCACACACGCATTGAGGGAGGAAGAGAGAAGCTCCGGGAGCGCGGGAGCCGAGAAGGCCCCGCCCCTCCGGGCGTCCAATCCGTGCGCGGCCCGCGCCCAGGCAGCGTCAGCGTCTGCCGGCGGGGACCGCAAGCAGACCTAAATGACGGGACCGGCGGAGCCACCCGCCGGCTCCCAGTGTACAGCGTAGTAGTAGTAAAACACAGACCCACACACTGATAACAGGTCCCCCCTGAGCAGCCGGACAAGCAGGCTGCAGGCGCCGGGTACGGCGCTCAGCCACCGGCGGGACCGCGGCGCAGCACGCCGCGAGGCCCCGCCCCCCCGGCTCCTGAGGGGAGAATACACACAGACATGGGGAAAAAAACGGCAGGCAAACATACAGTGAAGATAGACAATGTAAAAACACAAAGGGAATCACAATGCAGAGCGCAGCAGCACACTCACACAGCATGTCACCGTTTAAAAGCATGTCACCGTCCCAAGCGCGTCCCACACCCTGGAAAGAGACACAATATCCCAGGGCAAGGCACAACCTGACCACTAACTCCTATAAAATGGGGCATCCCACATCTGGATCACCACTCCGGGAATCCCGCTATGCCCCGCAATGAAGGGTCGAGCGGAGGAGCTAATCTCCTAGGCACCAATGGTGCCGGCTACCTTATTGCCCGGCCTACAGCCGAAGCTGTGAGGCTGCCATCAAATAGAATACATTCAAACAAAAGCCGGGCAGAAATAGACCACGGGGGGGGGGGGGGCCGGGGGGATACCCCGGCTACCTGCAAGCAGGAGACTTCTTTCTTCTGTCTTGTCGCCACCTTGCAGAGAACAACACTGGGAGGTTCTTGGAAGGTACCAGGTATGTATAGACCGGGAGGGGCCTGTTGAAGGTTTTTGGAGAAGTTCTCTGCAATGCTGCCACCTAGAGGTGCGTTAACCCCTAGTGTAATTATTAAAGTCTGAAGTGGGGTGTGTGACATACTTAGAATATAATATACAGGTATGTATATAGGTATGTATAATATATATAGGTATATATATATATATATATATATATATATATATATATATATATATTTAGGAGCCAAGATCCTGTAAACATCCTGGCACCTGTGCTGATGGTTGATGGATGGATACATTGGTCTGACTCACAGTTAGGTTTAACACCTGTTAGGAATAGATTCATTCTCAGGAATTGTAGTAACCGGGGGTGAGACAGGACGTGTCCAGGAGGAGAGGAGACAGTAGCCAGATGGAGAAAAGGATCCATTCAGAGCCTGACTCTACCTTGCTAAAGGAGGACAAGAAGCGAGAGGTACATCCTGGTTCTTGAGGAGAGAGATAAGACCCCAAGTGACCATGAGAAGCGACATAACCTGCTGCAGCCTTATTCATACTAAAGGGAAACTGACTTTGTATGGTGTTGATGGAAGTGATAACCTCGGATTGTACCTGTGACTATTGAAGTGTACCAGAAGCTACTAATGAAGCGAGTAACTACTTTTTAAGAGACTTGTCTTCTGTGGATTGTATGTGTACCTTGCAAGTATCTGAAGCCTGCCAGCATCCCAATTCTGCATGCCACCCACGAGGCCCTCGAGCGCAGCATTCCAAACTCACTCCCCACATACTTGAGTGTTAACTCCTTAGGCCACATGTGCTACACACATTCCAAACTGCGTTCCCAATTAATATGCAAATCTTATTTTTCTCATGGTGGATGGTGGATGCAAATTATAGCCAGTATAATTTTCAAGTCCACAAACACTAGTTATTGTGTTTTATAACTAACTACATGATTTTTTTCTGTTTTACAAATGCAATAATTGGGACTGTTGTGGGAATCAAAGGCATATTCACGTCTTTCAAACATGAGATGTATAGGTCGGGATTTTATACAGGTGTTTTTAGACAGGGAATTCAATGCCTGATAACAGTACAAGGCAATTAAGCTCTACTTTAGACAGTCACACCACAATTGTCTCTGATCGTGTCAAAGCCATTTTATCCAAACCATGTCCCACAGGATCAATCCTCTAAAATAGTTCAGCACTTGTTTGCTGCAAAGGATTCTTCTACTCCAGACACAAAATGTTCTTTATGAGAACATATAAAAATCAATACTCCACAACTTTCGCTGTAACCTGCCTGTGGCCCCTAAAACAGGAAATAAGCCTGAAGAGCGGCTTGACGGTCAGCTTTCTTTCCACAGGAGCAAAACATCACAAAATCTCTTTCTCTCTCTCTATATATATAGTTTATTAACCCTTTCACCGCCAGCCAGTTTGGGTCCATCTGCGGGTATGTCTCCTGGGCACAAGGACTTCCCCCAGTGGTTAGACATCGGACTTGTAACTACCCCCAGTGGTTAGTCACCTCATTATCAGTGATTTGTGGGTCCATTTTGTGTATTATGGCACCACTTTCTATTGTGCTACATGATTTGTACAATTATTCTCTGCTACCCAGCACTTCCCTTTGTTCTTGTACAGACCCTGTTCATTTAATTAGTGTTCATGGCCTTGATTCATCAAGAGTTGAAAAAAATTCTCATGATAGAAAAAAATTCATTTCATGAGAAAAAAGCCTGAGAATTTCAGTGTTGAATCACCAAATAGGAAGACAATGAAAGTCAATGGCACTTTTTTACTCCTGAGAAAAGTAGTGAAGGTTTTACCCCTTTTTTTACTCTGTAGTAAAAAGTCCCATTGACTTCCATTGTCTTCCTATCTGGTGATTCATCAACACTGAAATTCTCAGGCTTTTTTCTCATGAAATGAATTTTTTGCAACTCTTGATGTCTGTAACTCCAACTGATCAACTTGTTATTGCCTTGTGCACCGTCCACCCAACTAGCTTCTCTCACTAAGCTGATTAAGGCCACTCAAAAGTGGTATATCTTAGGTTAGCATGACTGCATTCCTGCATTTCTGAAGTCCTGGATTTATCAAGTCCATCTAAGAATTAGGCCCAAATTGAGCTCCAAGTGATAAGACGATAGCAGGCACCAGACTATGCTTGTCTGATGACAAACCATCTATTATGCTTCTCTGCTATTTTACAGTCCTGCTTCCTCTCACTCTCAAATTCCTAAGATCACAGTATCCGCCTGCTCCTGGTAAGTTTATCTATATCTCTCCATCACTGCTTTCATACCCTTACCTGTCCTCACAAAATGTTTCCCTTTCTAGGCTCTTACTTGCCGCTGGTGACATATCTTCAAACCCAGGTCCATTCCTTCACCTCCTTGCTCCTGTATGTCTCCAACCTCGTCACAGACAAACATTCAGCGCTGTATCTAACCTGCAAACACACGGAACCCAGCCAACCTCAGAACAATCACTCCCTCCCCATGCACTCACGCTGCTGTCACCTGTGCACTGAGGAATGCACGATCAGTGTGCAACAGACTTGCATACATACAACCAACCTCTTCACCTTCATGGCTTTTACTGAAACTTGGCTTACTCCCTCTGATACAGCCTCACCCGCTGCCCTCTCCCTCTCATATGGGGGCATACATTTTAACCACACCCCAAGATCAAGCAACATACAGGGTTGGGGTGTTGGCATCCTACCATCAGAACACTGCTCATTTAACCCAACTCTTGCCCTGCCATGCCTATCCTTCTCATCTTCTGAAATTCACTGTGTCCTTCTTTATTCTCCCTGTCACCTAAATATTGTCATTATCTATCACCCTCTGGCACTTCTACTCTCTTCCTGGACCACTTTTCCACCTGACTCCTCCACTTCCTGTCCACTGACATCCCGAATGTAACCATGGGTGACTTCAACATACCCACTGACACCAACAACCCTGCCACCATCAGATTACTATTACTCACCTCCTCTTTTGGCAAACAATGGTCTACTAACTTCCCCCACAAGGATGGACACACGCTTGACCTTCTCTTCACTCACGTCTCTCGTTATCCAGTCTCTCTTCGTCCTCATTTCCCCTATCTGATTAGAACCTCCTAACACTAACTCTTTCTTCTCTCACCTCTGCCCCTCTGCACACAAACCTGCTATCTTGCACAAAACCTCAGAAACCTCCAATCTCTCTCTAACTCTATACAACCCCTGCACACCCTGCCCTCATTCACCAATGTAGACACAGCCTCACATTACCATAATATACTAACCTCTGCCCTTGACTCTGTTGCTCCCCTTAACTGCAGCCACCCCAGCCCAAAAAAAGACAACTCTGGACAGCAATGGAGGAATTCCAAAACCAAGGAGGACTTCCTGTTATACAAGCAAGCCCTTCAGGAACTCCAGAATGTTGTTTCATCTGCTAAACAGGAATATTTCTCATCACTCATATCAACACAGGCCCGGAATCCAAAACAGTTATTCAACACCTTCAACTCTCTCCTCCGCCCCCTGCTACCCCCCTCCATCCTCCCAGCTAACAGCAGAGCAATTTTCCACATTCTTTAAAGATAAAACAGACAAGATTTGTAGTGGCTCGCCCCCTCAGAACACCTCTCTCCTACCAACCCCCCCTCGCCTTACTCATTAACTTATTGCACTCAGTTAACTGCACAAGGTTTCTCCTCTCTTGTCCTAAGGCCTGCCTAACCAACTGCTCCCTTGATCCCATTCCATATCACCTTATCCCTCAACTGTCTCCATCTGTCATACCAGCCTTAACATCTCTATTCAACCTCTCTCTCTCCCCTGGTAACTTTCTATCCATGCTGTTATAACTGCACTCATTAAAAAACCCTCTATGGGCCCCTCTGCCCTCCCCAGTTACCGCCCACTCTTGCTGGGGCACTAGAGATGAGCAAACTTCTTGAAAATTCAAGTGATCTGCTGAATTACTAACCACTTATAAAACAATAAAAAATAAGCCTACATCCGCCTCTTTCCAGCCCTGGGTGATGGCCTCATCCTCCAGCACGGCAGATGTCTTCAACGGGACAGAGAACGCAGACACGCTGGGCTTCTGGCATCTGATGTCAGCTTACTCCACCAGTAAAAAAAGCCCCTCCCTGCTGTGGAAGTGAGCGGCAAAGGCCAGTAGCAGGGCGAAGGATCTGTGTCAGATGAAAGATGAGGACACCGCTGGGCGATGGATAGCAAGGAAGGAGGTAAGTATTGGTGTAAAAAAATGTAGTAAAGGACTTCTTTCAAGGAAGGAGGTAAGTATTGGTGTAAAGAGACAATAGACTCTCTCAAAAGCACTGCAGGAAAACCATGCCACCACCAAGCCAAACAGCAGTGCCTAGCTGCGGGGGGGGGGGGGGGGGGGGCACGATAGATAAACTGTGGGCCCAGAAATGGGTTTCCATCCACTTTAATGTTGATTTTAGTGCATATTTTATACATTTTAAGTAAAATGAAATGTCATCCTTCAGGTCATTTCTTATTTCAATTAAATTATGACATATACACATATGGCAAGTGTGTGTGTGTGCGCGCAGGGGGGGGAATCTAAAAACATGAGACGCACATGTACATTACTCAATTAAACATTAGAGTCTTCCATTACAGTTTCGTAATTCAGAATTTTATAATAATCCTATCATCATATTTTTCCATCAGGCAACACAAGGGAGAACTTACTGGTGGATTTTCCAATCCAAATTATAACGACAGCTCTGTGACTTCAGAGAAAGAGGTGCGTGAAGTCTTCATCAGCCATTACAGTGCACTTGTGTTAACAAATACTATGAATAAAGTACTACTGCGGGCAAAGGCGATTGTTACACCATTGTGTCAGGCTACATGTCCTAAACTGTTTTCTGTTTTTAAATTGAAGAAGAAATGGACAAGATAACAAGGTTTATAGGTTCACCTATTGACATCTCCTTTTCATTCTGTCCCTCCAATTAGCTCAGCAGAGCATAACACAATTCCACTGTGCTGATTATGTGACTGATAATGTGCTGCTGCCACATCCTCATCCACCTTATGCTTACAAAGGAGAAGTGGAGAGATCTGATGTGTATGTGAAGCGCAACTGGGTTGATGTGCACAGCTGAAATAATACAAGAAGGTGCAGGCTTGGGAGGGTTAATGAACTGACAAAAACCTGTAGTACTGGGATTCTAGAAATATCCCAGAAAACCAACTCCCACAAAGAAGCCGCACTCAAATAGTAAAAAATATAATATTATAATATTAATTAAATGGGCAGATACAGTACATGCTAAAGACATACATGATTAAAAAACATATACACAAACTTGAAGGGGGGACCAGACAATTGGGTGACTATTAAATGGGTAAATCTAACATACAATCAAGGTAATACCACCTGGATCTGGAGCAGAGTATATGGTGACAATAAATACATTAACAAAAACTTAAACATTGTGGCCCTATCAGATAATTGCTACTTTTTTGTCCAGAGGTATGAATACTGAGATATCCCTATTTAAAAGTGCAAAGTGCATACAGAGAAGATGTGCAAAAACGCAATATTGCTAATCAATCCATAAGATACAATTATAAAGTTCAAAAAGTGTAAGCTCCAGGCAGATGAAGGGTGTAAAGTACAAAAATAATTCATCTTACATCACCTGTCACTAACGGGTCCCCCCGCGGCAGCCGCCACCGACGCGTTGCGTGTCTTAATGACACTTCGCCAGGGTGAGTCAGCTGCTCCGGGATTCCCCCTCCTTAAATACCCCGAGCAGTAACATGCTGGCCAATGGGCAGCGGCGACGTCAGCGCCCGAACGTGCGCCCCGCCCGGCCAATGAAAATGGCCGTAAGGGCAGCGCGTCAGACGCCTCATCACCTCCTCCCAGTGAGCCGCAGAACCAGGAAATGTCGGCGCCAGGCGCGCGGAGGACCCGGTGCACTCCCCTGCAGTAGGAGGCGCCGGTCCGCCGCGCGCCCGGCAACGCGCACATCATGCCGACACTCCCCGTCCACCCAGCATCATGGAATTGATGCGGTGCTGTGAAAGGGGAGTATTCGGGGAGGGGGAGAAAAGACAACAACACTTAACAATGGGGAATAAATATATACACAACAACAAATATACTGTAAGCTAAATACAAACCCTCAGATAAATATTAATAAAGAAGAAGAATTTTTATTTCTATCATGGCACAAATAATATAATAAGATGGGAACAATTTTACTTCTCATTATAAATGGCCCTAATGATAATAAGAACTGAACATAGTTCATGTCCCAACATACGAACCCCAATGGGATACCTAGGCATATTAAAGTGGACCAAAACATATGTTGATGGTCCCAAATGATTGTAAACGGGGGAATACTGCAAAATAAAGTTAATGGCAGAATAGTAAAAGACAAAGAGTAACTCATGTACAGAAGCTCATTACTGTACTAATCAGAATGAAAAGCAATAGATAATAGAACTATGGGCATATAATTAGATTATATCTATACATATCCGGCCCAAGGTCAGTTAAAGGGACTCTGAAGAAAAGAAGGTAAATACATGGCCAAAATTGGTGACTACCAATGAATAAATGACTCTCCGGCCAATAATTGTCACCTATGCAGGTGATCGTTGTTGATCGCAGGCGTTGATGTTTTTCACCCACAGTTGGCATTTCAAAGAAATATAGTTGGTACATCAGGATTGAATTTGCAAGAAGAATTGTTTCACACAAGGTTGGTTCACAACAAAGCTGATGGTTGGCTGCCCACGGTTGTCAGTTCGACAGGATATCGTTGGCATGACATCCAAGGAGGTTCTTCACTAGGGAAACAAACGGATAGAGTCAACAGTGTAATAAAAAAAAAAAAGTGCAAAAACATAACTGTGAAAACAGAAAAACATAATAAACATATTTATGAAACAATGTGTTATCTGTGTATAAACACTACCATCTGTAGTAAAATAAAAACAAAAAGATTAATGTAACCGACCATTATTCAATCACGACCTAGAAAGGAAGTGAAGGAAATGTCCTTGTTTATACCATAAGGTGCTCGTGTTTTTAGAGTGTATATCCACTGAGTCTCCCTCTGTTGGAGTCTCCTTTTTAAATTGCCACCTCTTATTCCCATGCTCACTTGATCTATAAAGAAGATCTGCATGTCCCGTGTATCTCCATTATGGACATGTAGAAAGTATGCTACCATCGGGGTTAATGTTTTCCCGTTTCTGACATCCCGTGCAGCCAACCTAATTGTTGATAGATGTTTTTGTATCCTAGTCTTAACAGCATTGATTGTTTCCCCTACGTAGTACTCGGGGCATGAACACCTTATCACATAGATCACTCCCTGTGATTTGCAATTCAAGCATTTAGTTAACTTGATGTCCGTTTGTGTCCGCAAATCTTTAATAACACTGGTTTTGACAACTAAAGGGCAGATAGTACAATTGCCACAAGGTCTGCTCATTGCTGTTTGTCTATTTGCCTGTAACCAAGTTGTGGACCCGGTGTAATGGCTCTTACACAAGCGGTTCCTTAGGCTATGCGCACGCCTCGCCGTCATTCGAGGACCTTCCCGGTCCAGGGCACTAACTGTGGATCCGATTGGAGAACTGACCAGTGTCTATTCAGAATTTGTCTTAAGTTATTCCATTCATTATTATATGTGGAGATAAACCAGACCTCTGTGTTGGCACTTTTTCTTTTGTAGTTAAGTAATTGGTCCCTGGGTGTTCGTAAGGCTCTTCTTGCTGCTCTCTCAATAACTCTGCTAGGGTATCCCCTCCTTAGAAATCGATCCCACATGTCTATGGCCTCTTTCTTGAAATCTTCTTCATTCGAACAGTTTCTTCTAATTCTTAACATCTGTCCGACTGGAATACCTTCTTTAAGTTTCTTTTGATGAAAACTTGAAAAATGTAAAATACTATTGGTAGACGTAGGTTTCCTGTACAGATAGGTAGAAACGGATCCATCAGGTTCCAGTTGCAAAGTCAAATCCAGAAACACAATCCTATGGGGTGAGCATGTGTGGGTGAAGTAGATGCTCAAAGTGTTATTATTCAATTTCAAAATAAACTCCTCACACAAGTTCGCGGGGCCCTGCCAGAGGAAGAGGATGTCATCAATGAACCTGTACCAGACCAAAATGTGGGGTTGGTACAGGCCCATTGATTCCCAACCCCACAGTGCGGGGGCAGTGCGTGGAGGGGTCTAACATGTCTGTGTCTCCTGCAATCATCTTCCTATGATATGCACTATGATGAGTGGCATAGAAAGCTGAATGAAGAAGGAGCAAACTCCCCAGAGCTGCTCCCCTCCGGCCTTGCATGCTGCACCATCTTATAGATTCTATGGCTGGTTTTGACCCAGAATAACCAAAATCAATGCACAGCCAGTCTGAGCAACAACTCCTCTCTTCAGTTTAACTATTAACCACCCACCCCTGATAATAGTTAAACTGGGGAGAGGATTTGTTGTTCAGACAGAGGCTGTGCAGTGATTTTGGTGTTTATTTACAGTGACGGGAGCAGTGGGTTATGCTGGGTGTTGCAGTTCAACTACAAATTATCCTCTCGTGATAGAGAAAAAATTGATTTTTGTGAGATGACTGTGTATGTTCAGAATTACTGTTTATTAGTAATGTATGTTAATAACTTTATCTCCCCTGCACCATGTATAACATATTTATGGTTCATTTCTATGGGGTGAGGAAAAATATTTTATCCACAAAAAATTTGAATAAACCACACCCCCCTAAAACAAAGAATCATGCACCTAGCTGTCACTGTCACCCACACACAGAGCCCTGGCAGACATGGGGCAGCAGTGCCAGTATGGGCGTGTTTCCTGCTTCCCCCTACCCCGCAGCTTAGACATGCGATGGAGGGAGAGAAAAAAAGTGCCCTATACATTCCTGCACATAGGCCCCATAAAGAGGAAGGGGACTTCCCCATAAATGTGTCAAACACTACACACACATATACACTGAGGGAGTGCAACAATGGACATTTAGGAGTATGCACATGCATTTTGGGAGTGCACGCATGGGCATTTGGGAGTGTGCGCATGCATTTCGGGGGGGGGGGGTGTGCATGCACTCCGGGAGTGCGACAATAGGCGTTTGGGAATACACACATGCACTTTGGGAGTGCGCACATGTACTTTAGGACTGCATGCATGGGCATTTGGGAGTGCACGCATGCACTTTGGGAGTGCAACAACAGATATGGGAATGTGTGCATTCACTTTGGGGGTGCATGCATGAACGTTTGGGAGTGTGCGCATGCATTTTGGGGGGTGCATGCACTTTGGGAGTGCGACAATGGACATTTGGGCATGCACACATGCACTTTGGGAGTCCGCACATGCACTTTAGGACTGCATGCATGGGCATGTGAATGGCCAGCGCAGGCGTGCTCCCTGTTAAAGGGTAGCGGGGGGTGCGGGTGGCAGCGCACTTGGTTCACCTTAGATGAGCTTTAGGACAAATGTGTTCCCTCTGTTTCTCTCTCTCTTTTAATTTCTTTCATCTATTTTCCTCTGAGGTAATGTGTTTAGGGGGCACCATCCTGAAATCTTACACAGGGCGACATTTGCTGTAAGGCAATAAAACATTCCAATATTTTCATTAGATATTTTAAAGACAAGTTTAATTAATCGAGGCCTAAATATCATTGTGAAATTTAAGGGATTTTATATTGTATTCAACTTATGCTGAATAGATTTGCTCATCTCTTAGGATATTTACGTTTAAATGTGTATAAAAATGTATTATTCTCTGATTTTCCTACAGATTTATGAAACTGAGCACCCCAATGTCTCCATCAGTGTTTTCCCATGGAGAGCAGTCCATAAGGTATATTTATATCATTTTAGGTGGGCGGTAGGGAGAAACATAATTAAAAATAAAGTTATGTTGTTTTTTTCTAAGTGATTGGAGATCCAGTTAATTTACATACCAACCCATTGCACAACCATATTCATGTAAATTGACCATCAATCCACATAACCTTAAAGCAGACCAACACCCGTGCAGGTGCCGTTGTTGGAACTGCCGCAAATGTTAGAGCCCCCCACACAAAAATCTTTGCCACCATCCCCGTTGGGAATACAGTGCCATGAATGGCCGTCTGGTGCTCTAGTGGGTAGTGGGCATGTCCATTGTTCTGACTGAAGGAAAGCCCTGCCCACGTGAATGCCGGTGGCCAATGGCGGTGCTGTAATTCTGGTGAGGGTCATGGCTTAGGTAAGAATATTGGCCATTTTGAGCGGTTATGTGTGGGGGTGATCTAATATTCTGGATGCTCCCTCCAGCCTGTCTTATTGCGGCCGAGCCATTACCGGCGCCCCAGCACAGTTGTTGGTTTGTTTTAAAGAATGACTCCATCCAAAACTTTGATTTGAGTTTATTATTATTATTATTATTATTAGAACTGTCATCAGGTTTGAATGCTGGAGACAAGTTATGGGATTCCGAATCAGGTCGTTGTTACATTTGAACAAGTTATCATCTATTCAGTTTGGCTTAGCCACACCTATAAATGAATACCCCTTTTTCCCTGGACTACTATTCCAGTGCAGCAGGCACAGGAGCCGGAAATCCAGGGCTCGGAGGCTGAGTGGCCCACTTTCATTCTTGTAAGTCCACCAGCGCTCTGCCTTTGGCATACATCTAGTGCTCACCCTGGGGTCCTTGTGGCACCCCTATATAAACACAGGCCTTTTCCAATGGACACCTAGCTCTTCTACACCCCCAGTGCCAAAGAGGGTTGAGAGAAAAACAGGTGGGGTATCAACAAGCCACCAGTTGCATGCTGGCCAGTTAACTTGCTGACCCTCCTACACTTTGAAGTGGTATTGGAGGCTCCTAGGGTTACCAGAACCTTTGGTTGGTGTGCTTGGCTAGTAGTCCTAAAGACAGGTTTGCTTTTTTTTAAAGTAGAACCAGGCACATCATTAGCCAAATTTTCCCTTCCTTCCGCTTTAAAGTTATTTCCTTGCAAACAAACAAAAGAACCTTTACTTACCTTTTGTCCCCAGCTTCTTTATCTGGTTCCAGACTTACCAATACCGGTGAATGAGCACCACGGTATTAAATCTCCACCTCTTCCAAGATGAAACTCCTTCCTTCCCCAAGCATTTTTATTCATTTCAAATAACTAATGGGCATGCAGAGGGTTGGCATTCTAATTTGATGGAGTCCACCATGTCTGATCTGCTGGGCGACAGGGCACTTGTTTTTGTCATTCTCCGGAATCAAGCAGAAAAGCTCTGGGGACCAAAAAGTGATTATAGTTTTTTTTTCTTGGTATCAGAGAAGGGGTTGCTAATAGCAGTGACCACATGTGAAAGCTTCCAGGAAAAAGTCCAGTGAAGTTTTATTGATGAAAAAAAGTCCAAACATAAATAGCAGCAAACAGGGTGCAAATATCTATGGCAACATAAAAGCCCTTCCCATCTGGGGAATAATTTTTTTCCTCTCCAGCAAAGTAAATCCACATCAGGGGGCATGGATCATAACCTTTCTTATTTACAAGTCAGTTTCCTGAGACAGGCCCTGTCATCACACATCTTCCCCCCAGACTACATCTCAGGCAGCTGACATCAGGGGAGGATAACATTGTTTTATTGTTTAATGCCCTTCCTCTCCATCCCATCCCTTCCTCTCACCTGTCACCACTAAAATGTTAGTGCATGCCCTGGTCATATCCCGACTGGACTACTGCAACATCCTTCTTTGTGGCTTACCAACGAACAGACTGGCACCCCTCCAATCTATTCTGAACTCTGCTGCTCGCCTCATCCATCTCTCCTCCTGCTCATCCAGCTCGATTCCTCTCAATCCCTACACTGGCTGCCAGTCCCCCAGCAAATCCTATTCAAAACGCTAACTCTCACCCACAAAGCTCTCTCCAGCCAGGCCCCTCCCTACATCTCATCCCTAATCCAACATATATATATATATACATATATATGTATATATATATATATACATATATATCAACCAAGACACAGCCTTCGCTCTGCTGCTGACCTTCCCCTGTCCTCCACCCTGGTCACCTCCTTTCATGCTCGCCTCCAGCACTTCTCACCTGCTACTCCAATCTTCTGGAATGCCCTCCCCCACGCAATCCGCCACTCCACAACCCTCAAAGGTGCCCTTAAAACCCACCTATTCAGACAAGCATAAAATCTGGCTTAAGCAATTCTCTAAAGGGCACATGCCACAAAGCTCAATACTGGCTAACGGTGATCCCTCCCCTCTTCTCTACCCCTCACCCTTTAGACTGTAAACCACCATTGTATCTTGTATTCAGAATATTCATTGTAAACTCTATAACCCTACATTTGTAATAGTCTATGTACTGTATGTTTCTACCCTGGCGATAATTACTACTTTGTACAGTGCTACTGAAGATAATGACGTTATATAATTAAACAATAATAAAAAAATAATAATAATGCCCAAATGGGGCTTAGCACCAGGGGAGGGAGGGAGGGGTGGTATGGGTCACTCAGATTTTGGACTTCCTCTTTGCATTCGCCAAATAGTACTTATAAAAAAACAAATACCAGGGACCACTATAAATGACTGGATGGCTGGCAGGATGAACAGACTCCTGTTCGACTCACTTATACTGGTGACCAGTATAAAACAGGAGCTGCCTCTGCACGTCACCTCTCTTGTCTCGGTGGCCAAAAGTTCCGCTTTAGACAAGGCTAGATCTGTGGTATCAGATAGGATTTTTGTTATTTTCCTGCATTATTTTAAAAGTCTGATCAAGGGCAGGCTTGGAACAAGGCGTCATAAATGTACTATGCAGATGGGATGCTGATCATAATAACAGCTTTCTAGGTTCATCTCTTCCCCCTCAAGTGCCATATAAGTACCCTGTTCTGAATCTGGAGCTTTCCCTCAATCAGCCGCACATAGTGACATACTGGAGCTCCGGAATACAAATAAAAGATGTGAGGAGCATCACCTCGGAGACACAAGATGGCACGCTGTGCATGATACGTGCGCCATGGCTCTACAGCCTCATCTGTGATATTCTCCTGCTTCAGTCTGTTTGCATGGGGGAAGCGAGGCTGTGATTCATAATTGACAAGGTGACCGGGGATTTTTTGGCAAACAGATTAAAACATATGAAGCTGATGGTCTGCACGCTATCAGTAAGAGACGTTATCTGGAGAGCGCGCAGCGCACTACTCGCAGTAAGAAGAGCCACTTGTGGTCACTTAGCCAGTTAATTATACCATGCTGTAAAATAACAAATACTTGTGTAACCTGTCCCTTTATAATTAGAAATATAATCATCCTTGTCAGTATGTTTCTAGAAAAATGATGGCGGATTTATTTGCTATTTGAGCTTACTAACCCCTGCCCCTCTGTGCCCCGCTGTGCCCCTCTGTGCCCCGCTGTGCCCTTGTTGCTCTGGGAGTACTGATCACATATAGAAACTCACGAGGGACAGATGCATATAAGAAACATTAGAGGTACAATTACAAAACCGTTGGGCTACTGTCAGATTATGGCGTACCTGAGAAGCGGAGTCCCTCTTGGTGGGGGAATGTGTCATTAAAGTGGATAAAAGCTCAAGATTTTGACCATCGTGGGTTTTGGTCCCTGCCCCCGGGGCACCCCTATTGGGGATGCCCTGCCTGTGAAACCCCCCAGGTCGACCGAACGCACTCACACTTCCTCGGACCTACGCCGCATGCACAGCCTCCCGTCCAATCAGCGTGCTCGGATCCGCTCACGTCAGATCGTCTAAGCCTTCGTCTAACGCGAGCACACTTGCGGCCGCATCTAACAGGGAGCGTGCCCGCACTAGCAATTTACAAATGCCTGATTCGGGCACACGCCCTGCTAGAGGGATAGCGGGGATGTAGCCGCTGCCTGCGCATGCGCCGTTGGACCGGAAATGATGGTGAGTTTATGGGCAAGTTTCACACAGCGGGGAGGGAAGGGAATCAATCGGCCCAGGAATCTTATAGATGTCCGTGGGTTTTGGTCCACTTTAAGGGACTGTTGTGTAGACATAAAAAAAAATTTAAATCTTTTTGGGCAGATCCACTAAAGCAAAGGTTCAGTCCAAACTGTCGAGGTGAAAAACTTCATGGCGCTGCTCGCGGCATGCACTTACCTGGACGTCTCATCGCCCATTAGTAAAACCGTTTGAAGCAGGGGCTGACTGGAGCACAGGGAGAATTCCCAGTGGGCCACAATGCATTAGGACCAAACAGGCTGGCGCCTCACCCAGATCCTTTTCTGGAATTTACTTAAACCGGACCTTCACCATGATTTATTGAAAAGCCCAAACCCTTAAAAAACGATTCACTGTTTTTAGTCACTTACTTTTTATTCTTTCCCCCACTGGACTGCAACTCTGTTCAGGACTTTAGGATACGGGAGCCACCATCTTGACTCAGAAGTATCATACTTACTGAGGATAGATTACACAGAAGAACTCTTACCCAGTAATCAATGTTGTGGGTGCTGTGGCTGGCGGTGGCGCCGCAAGAACATAAGGAGAACAATCAGCCAGCACTCCAATGTAGATTGTATTCAAAAATAATCCAATATAATCCAATGAGTTGGTATACAGAGTATTGCAACAAAAGGTAGTCCGACGTTTCGGGGCGTCTAGGGCCCCTTCATCAGGGCAATAACATACATATACTGAGGAGAGGAGAGTGGGATAAAGTGCAGGGAGGCAGGTTAAAGCTGTGCTTTGCACAGACAGAGCAGAGATGGGGTCACGAAAAGGTCAGCAATCCCAGAATGCAGAGCAGCACAGTCAGAAGGCACTTCCTGTTTGCAGGCTGCCTGATGTTCCATGAGCTGCCATCTTGGATGTTTAAAGGCTCATAACATGCAGTAGATGCAGGTAGGATGATTTTTAATGTGGGCAATCTGTATGTGCAGGGTGTGGATAAGATAGACTCTTATTCAGGGTGAAGGACCACTTTAATGTTCTTCTAACACCCCCCTCAGCTCCCTGTCTCCCAAATCCCTCCAACCTCTCCTCCCAATACCTGGCTACATTGCTCAGTCCATATTCTGCCCCTACAATTCTACAGCTTCAGCATCATGGAGTTACATCCAATCCTGCCGCAGTATCTGCCCTTCTAATACTAAAGCTCCAGTATCATGTCTTGCCCGTAGGAGCGGCGTTTTCTGCCCACCATCTCCTCCTGCAGTGCTGTCAGTCATTTCGGCTGATCAATGCAACGCTCAGCAGCTCATGGGTCCCAGGTTGATTTTTGGCCCAAGGCCACCCTTGGCTTGATGTATAGTATAGCTGGTCTGTATTCGTTTTTTTTAAGGATCTGAGTGTTCTCTAATGTTTTAAAATAAAATATGTTTTTTTATCTTTTAGACTTCTAAGAAAGCTCCGAAGGCCTGTTCATTTCCCAACCCTCTCTACGGAAATAAAGAAGACCTATAATTACCATGTCCCTGTTATCTTAAATGTGCTAAAATGGATTATATAAATTCTTTTAGAGCTCTTCTAGGTTGTATTGATAGTGTTGCCAACAATCACAGCAGGTATCAAGCGCCAGGGCTGGCTCGAAGTGTATGTGGGACCTTGGATGAGAGAGACTCGGTAGGCCCATTTGCAGCAATTCACACCACATGCCACATCATGTCACCCCTCAGCACCACTGATGGGTCTTCCTCTGCTGCTGACCCCCCTCCAGTTCTTACTGCCTTCTCGGCTTTCACTGATTGTCCTTTAAGTCTGCCACCTTCTCTATTCCCATTGATCAACCACTGGTCCATTTTGCCATGTATACGGCTCTTAATGCCTTTCAGTCCTTAATGTATTTTTCACTACTGAGTCCACCATTGCTGCTAATCATCCTCTTGCCCTTGGACCCTTCTCTGCCAATCAACACCTTCCATGACCATGACTACAAACAGCACATCCAGCTCACCAATCCAGTGAGTGGAGCCCAATGGAGAATGATCCTGCTGCTTAGTCCAAGTGGGCCCCTTAAGATGACAGTCCAGGCATGCCCTGGGCTGGTGCCAGCCGTGTGATCAAGCTGTCTGTGAGATGTTTAGGACCATGTTGGTAAATGCCGTCTATGGAACAATCTTGGATCTCCTTCTGCTTACATTCCTTTTTTTTTTACCAGTGGCAGATTCAGCACCTTGGTATACATGTGAATTTACTAACTTAGAGGCTGATTCATTAATAGCGGCAGGTAGCGACAGATGAGCGTCTGTAGCAGGCATTTTCAGAGCGCCCGCTAGTAGTCGCTTTGCTCAGCCGTGGGTCGCTACTTCATAGTCGCTGTTCAGTAATGTTGAATACACTGTGAGGAGTCGCTATTTGACCAGTACAGCACTATATGGGAGCGCATGTTAGCGACTGCTCATAGCGACCGACTCCACCATATTCAGCAAAAAAACAGTCTTACTAATCTCTGGCGCTGAAAAATGCTTGTTTGAAGCCCAGAGCGCAGGAGGCGGTGTGTTTTAAGTGTGTTTTCCAGCATCTATCAACTAGTAACAAAGCGAAAACATATGGAATTACATTGTAACCACATTGTAACATGAACACTTAAATGGCAGACCTGTAATGTCATTTCTGAAAAAAAAATTAAAAAATCAAAGAAATGTGAAAAAACAGCTTTTTCAATGTCAGAAGAGGTCACAGAATTATTTGTGATTTTTTGGCCAAAAAAAAAACAAAACTCGGTTTAAAGAGAAGAAAAGGTTCGTCCATTGAAATGTATTGGAGAGCGACAGGTAGCGAGAGGTCATACCTGGCGCTGTGCAAGGCTGAACGCTGGCGCTGTTCGCTAAGGCTGTGAAAATGATGAATCAGACGCTACATGGCGCTATCCCAGTCACTAAACAGATTCTGCTTGATAAATGTGTAATTGCGTGCCGTGTCCGGCGTTCACCAGTCGCTATCTGTCGCTACCTCACATTAACCAGGCGCTACCTGACGCTATCCTTTCTTAAATAAGGGCCATAGAAGAACTTTTTAAATTACCACTGCTCTTTAACAAAGTGTCCTATGCAGGAGAAAATATGTTTTTAGTGACTTTTACCTTATAAACTTATATACCCACTTTTCCTAATTTATGCAAGCATGTATATGACACTGCTATAGTTTACCAGTATTTCTCAACCTGCTGTACGCGTACCCCCAGGGATACTCGGCAGTGTCTGAGGCTGCACCAACAAGGGGGTCTGACAGTAAAACATTATTCTTTACTGTTTTAAAAAGGGCTACAAGTGACCTACTTATTTTGGTAACGTTAGTAATTGATCTCCTCCTTGGGGTACTTGGTATGCTTGTTGCTATGGGGGACTTGGTATTAAGGCTGAGAACCACTGGTTTAGAGTACTCTATCTCTGTGTAGATATATTAAAGATACTATATACTGCCCATACTAAATAGTTTTTAATATCCATCTGTCCCTCAATGCTACAGAACTCTAGACTGTATGCTGTTCTTCTCACTCACATTAAAGTGGACCAAAACCATCTGCGATTGACCCGGGAATCTATAAGATTCCTGGGCTGATCGATTCCCTCCCATCGTAAATGCCCCGCTGTGTGAAACCCCCAGTTTGCCCATACACTTTTTTTTTTACCTTCTTTTCCGGTCCAATAGTGCATGCTCGAGCCGTGGCCGCATCCCCGCTATCCCTCTAGCAGGACGCGTGTCCCCACCAGGCATTTGTGAATCGTCCATGCGGGCACGCTCCCTGTTAGAGAGTAGCGGGGGAGGCGGCCGTCGGCGCATTCGGAGCTGCTCGGCTTAGACGAAGGGCCGTCAGAGGATCCAAACTTGCTGATTGGACGAGCGGCCGCACAAGCGCAGTAGGACCAGAAAGAGGTGAGTTTGTTTTTCGGTGAACCTGGGGGGTTTCACGCAGCGGGGCACCCCCAATCAGGGTGCCCCGGGGGCAAGGACCAAAACCTCGGCTAGTCAAAATCCTGGATTTTGGTCCACTTTAAATATCACGCATTAGATGTAACTGCCATTCAGAGGAACAGGTTTTGTGTAGAATTCTAAGTTGCTATTTTATTCACTTCTGGCTGCTTTTTGAATTGGGACTGACTCAAAAATGTTATAGTGGGACAACAGGAGTATTTAAAATATAGTTTTACCTGGACATTGGCTGCAGTGTAAGGTGCCCACTTGTACAGTATACTGTATTTTCCCGTGGACCATTACATATAGCAGTTCACCTTAAAACAGAACAAAACCCGGGATTTTGAATATCAAGGGTTTTGTTCCGCACCCTGTGGGCATCCAGAATCAGGACGCCCTGCTGTGTGAAACGCCCCAGAACGCCCTATAAAACTCATCTCTTCCTGGTCCTATTGTGCATGTGCAGGCCCTTGTCCTATCAGAGCTGTTTGCTGTGCATATGCATTGTTCGGCAAGTGGCTCTGTTTACATGCAGAGCTCATCGATTGGGAGCAAGAGTGTCTGCATCCCCAGCAGTGCGCACACTTTCATCCCCAGTCTGGGGACGGGAGCACGCTTGCAGCCAAAAGGTGCCGGGATGCTGCCATGGATGTTTACATCGCCGATGGTGCCAGGAAGTAGGAGAGTTCTGTGGCATCTTGGGGGGGATGTCCCTCCGGGTAAGGCCAGCGACCAGCCCTGGAAACTTTAATGTCTATACATTTATGCTTCTTACTTCCTCATTCATGTTTGTATTCATAGAATGTTCAAATGAAGGATTGTGCTAACAGAGTGACATACCGTATATACTCGAGTATAGGTTGACCCGAATATAAGCCGAGGCACCTAATTTTACCACAAAAAACTGGAAAAGTTATTGACTCGAGTATAAGCCTAGGGTGGGAAATGCGAGACTGCACATGGAGTAAAGGAGAAATCTAGCAGCACTGGGGGCTTCACACACAGGGGAAATACCAAATCTGGGTGTTTCACTGCAGAACACATTGAATGTACTGCTTTTGTACTTGCCCATTTAGTTGCTGCCCTGAACTAGAGTCATGGTTAAACAATATGCTGGTAGGTGTGGGTAGCTCAGGGGTTAATAAGCCCCCTCTCCCTCCCCCTCCTTCCTCCCCGCACTCCTTGCTGACAGTGTTACCTCTCTCCGCTCCCGCCATCCACTGCCTGACAAGCAGCGCAGAGGCGGCTGGGAGAGGGTGACGTCACTCCCAGCAGCGCTGCTCGTGGAGACGGTAGATGGCAGAACCGGAAGCTGCTCGTTTACTTGGAGAGAAGTAAAGATTGTCAGCAAGGAGTGCCGGGAGGAAGGAGGGTGAGGAGGAGGGCTTATTAACCCCTGAGCTACCCATGCCTAGCAGCGTAGCGTTGTGACTGTCCTTCTGACTCGAGTATAAGCCGAGGCGGGTTTTTTCAGCCCAAAAAGTGGGCTGAAAAACTCGGCTTATACTCGAGTATATACGGTAATTAAATTCCACTTGGTAAAATGTCTTCAAGAAGCCAACACTGACAGGACTTTACTGGTGTTACAACTTCAAAGTAGATTCAACTGCATGGAAAATAAATGAGCGTTGTATCCACTCACCTTTTACGCTGAGCCCACTACAAGCTCCGTGACAGACCGTGACGCTGTTGTGGGGAAAATATGAGGGTGAGACAGACCTGCTGCATACAGGGAGTTAAACAGAGGCTCAGTAAGGATCGTGAGTTGCAAGGAGAGGAGCGTATTGACAAATAAAGGTGGCAATGGTGGCTTGGGGGTACACAGTGACAATAGGGTTGATTCAGAGCTCCTTTCTCAATGTTTTTTAGGAGGTCTAGCTACCAAACGAAAAATCACGCAAAAATGAAAACATTTCACACAAAAATACTCACAGAAAAAAGGCTCTGCTGAATCAGACGACGGGAAAAAATGAACGAGAACGGAAATTTTCATGTAAAAAATAGTGAGAAACGGGCTCTGAATCAACCCTAATATATCTGGAAGCAGTTACCCAAGGCAAACCTAGGTATCAATAATGGGGGAAATTCCTTGTACAACATCACCAGTACTGGTGAAATCCCACACACTAATAATGTAAACGTTTGTTTGTATGAATTGTATTCCTGGCATTGGTGGAAGCTTAGACAAGTGAGTAGAGATACAAGGAAGATATGGGACTGATGGAAGAAGAGCTGTAAACATATGAGGCCCATATTTTTGGAAAACGAAGACAATCAGCATGTGTATTTAGTCAAATGTGGGGAATGCTACACATGAATGTGGGTAATAAGTGTAAACGTGCTATTTAATGAATTTTGTGAGATGATATGTCCCTGATTTTTTAAATTTTCAATAATCCATTTGAAATAAAAAATAAATAAATTCTGAACCATTTTGAGACTCAGTTTTAGAGTGCCGGCGCTGGGGTTTTGTTTTGTGGTCTTAAATATGTCTTCCTCCTCGACCTCGGCCTTATGCCGCCACTGAGTCCTCAATGTCATTTGGGAGCTCCAGCAGGGTGGCCACCTAGTAATTGGCACTGGTGACTATGGGGGTAACTTGGTTAGTCCACAGGCACTGGAGCATGTAGTGGCTCATGTGAGCCAAGGTGCCCTGAGTCAAGAAGAAGCTGTCCTCAGTGGGAGGTGTCTCCTCCTCCGCATCCCCCCAGCCATGCTCACGTGCCACCCGTGAGCAGGGCTGGGTGCCACCCTTTTGTGAGGAAAAGTGCTTCTCCTATAAAGCCTCCAAAACTGTCCCTTGGCTGGCTACTGTCAGTCCAGCAATGCACCCTGTAAGCCAAATGTGGAATGGCTTGGCTGTAAATATGCATTCCTCTTTGTTCTCTGCTTCCTCCTGTGGCAACATTACATTCTTCATTATGGCCCGAAGTGTTTTTTTCTAGCAGGCAAATGATGGGGATTTTAGCACTGAGGATGGCATCATCAGTGCTGACCATGTTGGTGGCGTATTAAAAGCACAGCTGCATGGCACAAATGTCTCTCATGGAGTGCTATTGGTCTGTACTTACCTGGGAATTTTGGAGCTGGAACTTCATTATTGAGCACATGCATGAGCCAACAGATGTGCCTTAACCCAGCTCAACCCAAAGCTGCACGTTGTCACACCACCTTCCTGGGCTTCAGGTGCATCTGTCTGCTCCTGGATGCCAGTCCGCAGCTCCTGGCCGGTGTTGTCTTTCACTCAGACTGGATGAAGAGGCAGGAGAGGAGGAAGCAGAGTAGGAGGCAATGAGTCAAGGCATATAATAATAATACTAACCATGTTTTTCTGTTTACTTTGCAGGTTCCTGGTCATAGACATGGTGAAGATTATTCAGTGCCCCGCCCTCCTTTTTAGTTTGTACAGCTCCACAGAATACAATAGTATATAAAAAAACAATAATAATAATAACAATGTTTGTTTGCTTTGCAGGTCACTGGTAAAGGAAGTGGTACAGAGATTATTCACAATTATCTCTCTTCAGTTACTGGTGGCACAGTGTGCACATGACCCAAGACTTGTCGTCTGTCCACTGTTTGAAAAAAATACCATGCTGGTGAGATCCTTTGAGCCAGCTTTTTTAGTGCTCAGTCCCTGGGTGTGGTGGCCAGTATTAGCAAAGGGGATGACCGCTGATGGTTTGCACCCTTCTCCCTCTTTTGCTGGCTGCCTGGGGCTGCATGGCTACCACCTGTTTCACCAAAATCTGATTGCCTTCAATCCACAGTGGGTCTAAGACTTCGCCATCGCCCCTCGGATCCACTCCTTCCCGCTACCCTTTTTTCAGCCTCCACATTGCAGAAAGCCACAGCAGCTGGCACTTGGATTTCATCCTCGTCAGACCCATATAACACCCCTCTCCGATAAGTGTGCATAATCCCCCAAATCACCCCATAACAAGCAGTGTGGCAGAACACCCCTCCAAATCACCCCATAACAAGCAGTGCAGCAGAGCATCCCCCCAAATCACCCCATAACAAGCAGTGCAGCAGAGCATCCCCCCAAATCACCCCATAATAAGCAGTGCAGCAGAGCATCCCTCCCAAATCACCCCATAACAAGCAGTGCAGCAGAGAATCCCCCCAAATCACCCCATAACAAGCAGTGCAGCAGAGAATCCCCCCAAATCACCCCATAACAAGCAGTGCAGCAGAGTATCCTCCCAAATCACCCCATAACAGGCAGTGCCGCAGAGAATCCCCCCAAATCACCCCATAACAAGCAGTGCAGCAGAGAATCACCCCAAATCACCCCATAACAGGCAGTGCAGCAGAGTATCCCTCCCAAATCACCCCATAACAAGCAGTGCAGCAGAGTATCCTCCCAAATCACCCCATAACATGCAGTGCAGCAGAGCATCCCTCCCAAATCACCCCATAACAAGCAGTGCAGCAGAGTATCCCTCCCAAATCACCCCATAACAAGCAGTGCAGCAGAGTAACCTCCCAAATCACCCCATAACAAGCAGTGCAGCAGAGTATCCCTCCCAAATCACCCCATAACAGGCAGTGCAGCAGAGTAACCTCCCAAATCACCCCATAACAAGCAGTGCAGCAGAGTATCCCTCCCAAATCACCCCATAACAAGCAGTGCAGCAGAGCATCCCTCCCAAATCACCCCATAACAGGCAGTGCAGCAGAGTAACCTCCCAAATCACCCCATAACAAGCAGTGCAGCAGAGTATCCCTCCCAAATCACCCCATAACAAGCAGTGCAGCAGAGTATCCCTCCCAAATCACCCCATAACAAGCAGTGCAGCAGAGCATCCCTCCCAAATCACCCCATAACAAGCAGTGCAGCAGAGCATCCCTCCCAAATCACCCCATAACAAGCAGTGCAGCAGAGTATCCCTCCCAAATCACCCCATAACAGGCAGTGCAGCAGAGTATCCCTCCCAAATCACCCCATAACAAGCAGTGCAGCAGAGTATCCTCCCAAATCACCCCAGAACAAGCAGTGCAGCAGAGCATCCCTCCCAAATCACCCCATAACAAGCAGTGCAGCAGAGCATCCCTCCCAAATCACCCCATAGCAAGCAGTGCAGCAGAGTATCCCTCCCAAATCACCCCATAACAAGCAGTGCAGCAGAGAATCCCACCAAATCACCCCATAACAAGCAGTGCAGCAGAGCATCCCTCCCAAATCACCCAATAACAAGCAGTGCAGCAGAGCATCCCTCCCAAATCACCCCATAACAAGCAGTGCAGCAGAGCATCCCTCCCAAATCACCCCATAACAGGCAGTGCAGCAGAGTAACCTCCCAAATCACCCCATAACAAGCAGTGCAGCAGAGTATCCCTCCCAAATCACCCCATAACATGCAGTGCAGCAGAGTATCCCTCCCAAATCACCCCATAACAAGCAGTGCAGCAGAGCATCCCTCCCAAATCACCCCATAACAAGCAGTGCAGCAGAGCATCCCTCCCAAATCACCCCATAACAAGCAGTGCAGCAGAGTATCCCTCCCAAATCACCCCATAACAGGCAGTGCAGCAGAGTATCCCTCCCAAATCACCCCATAACAAGCAGTGCAGCAGAGTATCCTCCCAAATCACCCCATAGCAAGCAGTGCAGCAGAGTATCCCTCCCAAATCACCCCATAACAAGTAAGTGCAGCAGAGCATCCCTCCCAAATCACCCCATAACAAGTAAGTGCAGCAGAGCATCCCTCCCAAATCACCCCATAACAAGCAGTGCAGCAGAGCATCCCCCAAACCCCCCTATAACAAGCAGTGCAGCAGAGTGTCTTCCCAAATCACCCCATAACAAGCAGTGCAGCAGAGTATCCCCCGAATCACCCCATAACAAGCAATGAGCCAGCGAATCCCACTAAATTACCCCATAACAAGCAGTGCAGAAGAGTATCCCCACAAATCACCCCATAACAAGCAATGCAGAAGAGTATCCCCACAAATCACCCCATAACAAGCAGTGTGGCAGAAAATCCCCTCAAATCACCCCATAACAAAATATGTAGCAGAGCACCCTGCCCCCAAATCAACCCATAACAAGCAGTGCACTAGGATTCCTGCCAAATCACCTCATAACAAGCATTGCCACTGAGAGTCCCCCAAAGTCACCCCATAACACCCCATATACAGAGAATCTATGGTCAGCCGCTGGCCTTCCCCCAGGGCAACCCAGGTGGTATAGGAAGCATGAGCAAGGAGGGGACAGGGATGTCTTGCTGGCACACCTCTCTCTCCAGGAGTCCCAACTGCTGCTCACCCGCTGCTGTCCTTCTCTCCAATCCTGCTCCATGTGATTAAAGACAAGAAGAAAAGGCAAAAAAGCTGCCTTTAATGTAGAGGCAGGCGGTGGACATGGACAACGGCGCACCTGGAACAGGGAGCAAGCGAGAGCAGCAGCACACATTCCAATTTGCCGCCAATGCTCCCAGAGCACTGGGGTTCAAACAGCATATGTCACTGATCGCCAAATGTGTATATCTGTTTTAACTTCCTCTGGATGCATTCTAAGCATGGCTGCATGGACTCTGGAATACTTCCAGTAATCATTGTCTGTGAACAAGGTTTGCTGCACAATCCACAAATGTAAGTTAAAGCCATATCATGCAAAGAAGCAGTCATATAACAGCACAATCCCGTATTGCCACTTTTTTCTGTGGTCATTACTTAAAAATTAATTGTTCTTGTGGAGACTGTGGGTGCCGTGTCCGGTGGACTTAGGGGAAGAGGTAGCATCCAGATTAGCACATATGGCCTGATGCAGAGCCTCCCCCAATCTGACCTTATTTTGTTCCGTTTTTCCTATGGCCCGTTTTCCTTCCTTTTGTCTCGGGGTTCAAATTAGCCGCCGTCGGGAGAGCTCCGTTACTGATCCGTTTATGTGTCTTCATTCGGGATGTTTTTTTTTCCCTCTCGGGTGCTTTCCGTGTGGTGGTGGGTTCCGTTGCCGTTCACACGGACGATCTGTTTTTGGCTCATTTTTAATGCGTTTCCAAACATACCTTCTTGCCATCTGTTTCCATTTTCACCCTGATTCCGATTGTTTTTCCGTGTATACTTACATTTCCATGGATTTCCTGTGGACAATCTGTGTCCACGCAAGCGCACATCCCTAGTCCTTCCTCAAGCTTCCCTCATACATCAAACTGACACTTTTACCAACACCAAAACTTACCTTAAACTACTATCCTTCTTCTTCTTCTTCCTCCTCCCTGTGTTTAATGCTTACCTGAATCTCTTCTCCTTCTTCTTCTTTATCTTCTTCCCTGTGTTTAATGCTTACCTTAATCTCTTCTCCTTCTTCTTCTTTATCTTCTTCCCTGTGTTTAATGCTTACCTGAATCTCTTCTCCTTCTTCTTCTTTATCTTCTTCCCTGTGTTTAATGCTTACCTTAATCTCTTCTCCTTCTTCTTTTTCTTCTTCTCCTTCTTCTTCCTCCTATTCCTTGTCCCATATACTTACCTTTTGGCATGTAACTGTATGGTTATGTTGTGAGAACGTACAGTGCCATGAAAGAGAACACACCACAAATTGTTTTTAGTTTTTTTTACTAAACTTTTTTTGAGTAAATTTAAAAGATTTTTGTTAAAAATTGTAAAAAAAAAAATTTTTGTATTAAAAAATGTAAAAGAACAGCACAGGCAGGAGGCTCTTCTTGGTGTTCATTGTTGCCCTTTTCTTTGATCTGTGAATGAAAAACATCATCAGTTTTTTGCCTTGTAAGTATTTAGCATATCTAGGGGTTTTGGTTTGGTCCATTATTAGGGTTAAATTTTCCCTAACTTATTACATTAATGTGTCTTGGACCATGTTTTTGTTGTTTTTGGCCAGAGTTTAAACTACATGTATGATATATTTAACAAACTTACAAGGCTTGGGGCCAACAGGGCGTCGGGGGCACAGCCTCCTACCTGGGTCCACCATCTCGTCCTGGTGTGAAGCTGTTGGGATCCCAAACACAAGGATATTATTGACTGATTGTGCCTCCTGAATGTCAGGTTAGGCTTCTATGCATCAAATCACTCACCTTCCCCAGGCACCTCTTGAGGTTGGCCTGCTTCCTCCACTATCCTTTGGGATGGTCCTGCGACATCATCATCTAAAAATAACAATAGTGCACATTAGTATATGTCTTTATTGCATGTATTCGGACATATGTAGGTTTGAGAGTCTTACCGGAGTCAGGTGGGAGCTGTGGCTGGTTTGACTCCCTGCCGTGCGATTCCCCCCCCCCGTATAGTGAGGTCCAGCGGCACCTCATACTCACTGGCAGAGGAGGGGGTGGGCGTTGGCACTGGCGTGGCACCACCTATATTTACACCAGTACCTCCCAACACTGGGCTTCGGGTTCTGGTCCGGGTGGGGCGGAAACGCAAATTCCATTCATGCGCTGCAATATAAACACAATCATAAACACAGGCCCAGGCAAGGGCATTGTGTTTATTGCATGTCATGTACCAAGACTTACCTGGAAAGTGCTTTTAAAAGTACCGCCCCACCCGGGGCCTATGCCTCCTCTTCAAATCTGACCAGTGTTGGGCGATCTGGGTGAAGGTATAGGTGGTTCCAGTATTCCTGGCAATTGCCTCCACCACCGCCAGTGCCAACGCCCTCTTCTCGAAGTCGCACGGCAGGAAATCATAACGGTTCCTCAGCATCATCTGTATAAAAAAAACACAATGGCACAGCATTAGTGACACAAATAGATGACACAGTCTCATGCATCTAAAGCCAGTTTTGGAGACTCATTCCTACTGACATGGGCCTACTTAGTCTATCTGCCTCTAGGCTAGTGTGCTGCTGCGCACATGTTTAAAACTAAGCTGGTCTAGTAGTTTACTTAAACAAGTCAGTTGGTCCTCACTAATCTAAGCCTGCCATTGCTATTCTTGGTTTAGCGCCTTGTGCGCGCACATAAACGCACGCTCGCCTACTCACATCCATGATTATTTTGTCCTGCTCCTCAGTATAGATGGCTGGCGACATCTTGCTCTTCCTTCCGGGTGTGGTTATGACGTTCCCCCGCGGTGGCATGCGTGCATGAGCGCACGCAGCCACACAGGCTGCCGAACACGCTCTCACGGGAAAACTATTTAAAGGTCAATGCACTCAGCTCTGTGTTGCTTACCATATCACTATGGACAGACCAAAAGGGAGCCGTAAGACCCCCAAAAGCCCAGAGGCACATACTAGCTGCACAGATAGACCTCACCAAAAACAACACAAGAGCAGGCACAAGAGCCGGGAGGGACATGCACATACTCAAAGGGTGGATAAGCCAGACACACAGGCTGCTCACAAAAAACACAGGAGCAAGGAGCCCTTGCCACATTCGCCACCACCTGCTAAATCAGCCAGGCCTCACAAGAGACACAAATCTCTTTCAACCCTGCATCCTCCAACTCCTCCACACACAAAGCATGCGGCAAAAACCAGACTCACCACCAAGGGGAAGCGTAGGTCCAAAACCACTAGCCCACCCAGGCCAACCACCCCTCCTCCTCAACACTCTGTGTCCCCAAGTACCACAACCACACAATCAATAGAGAGCTCCACAGGTGACAGCTCAACAGGCACCCAGCCATTATCACATACCACCACCCACACTCCATCACACTCACCCATCAGCCCAAGAAACCTAAACTACTCCCCAGACAACCAGCCATCAATCTCGTCTGCTGCCGGGGACACCACACACCCATGTGGGCGCCAGCTGCGCCGTGGCTCACTTACAGCCCGTTTTTGTGATGTCCAAAGCATGGCTGTAGCCACTGCTGTTTGTGAGCACTATGATGGCCAATTTGGGCGTTATTCCAAATCCACCACAAAGCAGGCCAAGCAGGAGATTTGGGATAACATTTGTCGGCAAGTTAATAGTGTTGGTTCTGTGAGGAGAGATGTTGAGCAAATTAAGCGAAAATTTGGTGACCTGAAATATTATGGTAAAAAAAAAATGGACATGTGCCGCCAGCAGAGGTAAAGTCCATTTAGAGTGTAAATGCATGTATAGGCTGCTTTGTAACAGGATGTAACACTTATTAGGTGTGCTTTAATCTTCCCCAGCCTGCAGACAGGGGGTGGGATCCCTAATAAAATCATCCTAACACCAGCAGAAGAACATGGGTTTACATATATTCACCCGGCAACCCTTCAGGGCCTGCCAGGGGGCCAAGACACAGACAGGAATGTCAGGTCCGGAGGTGAGTATGTTTTTACATTGAGACTTTTAAATGGGTACCCAAACCCAAACACCATATACCCAAACTCCAGTTTTAGAATCCTTAATACACACTGGCCTTTGCTGAAACACTAAAAGTACATTCTCTCGTCCCAGAACCAACTCAAGACACGCCACTAGGCCAAACTACCCCTGGCTTGTCCCGGAGGACCATGCAACAACTGCCTTCAGTCCACACAAACCAACCTGAGTGTTTGGATGAGGTAAGTCAATGGTCCACTGTGTAGACTTATGAAATTGCACTTGCATCCATTTAATGTTAAATAGTGGACTCAATACCTGACCCAACATCAGACCCAACAGGCCCAGCAACTTCAGCCCCTGGTGTCCTCTAACCCAACCTCTGTGGCACCAACCTCTTCTGCCGTCCGCACAACAGACTCTGCGCCAAGCCAGCCACCAGCAGCCACTCAATCTGGAGCAGAACCACCCACCCGTGCCAGTGACAGAACACATCCAAGGCGACATATCAGCCAGAGGAGACAGCTGCAGATCATGGAGGAAGCCTGGCACCAGGAGAATGTTGAATTTTCTGCAAACACACAGAGATTTAATGAAACTGTGTGTACCCAAATCACCTCGATGTCTACCCAATGTTTTAAACCAAAATGTCTCTGGGCTGCTGCAAGAAACCAGACAACTAACCAGGCATATGGGTGAAATGGTCCACCAATGGCAGCTCATTAATCAGAGCCTTGCACATATTGCCGCAAACATTCACCCACACCAGCCATCAACTGCCACCTTCATACCACTAAATGGATGAGTTTATGTATTTGACCCCACGTTAAGCTTTACAGAATACAACCAAAAAGTTTGTATCTTTACTTTTCCGGGATCCCCAAAAATTAAACCAAACCAAACAAACAAAGGAATGTTATTGATGATAAAACATTGTCCACAAGTTGGGAACGGATCGCCTGTGCTGTGCCACTTTTGGGATCCGGAGTAGGGAGGTGTGACTTCTTCCGAAATCTGTAAAGTGGCTTCAGGCAGGTCAGTGTATCTTGATACCCGGCTTTGTATGGCCAGGTTGTGCATGACCCCACACGCAATTATTATTTTGATGACCTGGGCGGCCTCATACAGCAGGGCACCCCCAGTGTGGTCCAGACAGCGGAAGCGCATCTTCATCAAGCCAAAGGCCCGTTCCACCACTGAGCAAGTCCTCCTATGTGCAGTGTTATACCGATCCTGGGCCTGCGAGGATGGGTGGAGGATGGGGGTGAGTAACCAGGGGAGCAATGGATAGCCAGAATCACCTGCCAAAAAAGATACACAAAATAAGCACACACCATAATACAAAAAAATGGGCCCCTTTGCCACATATCTAGTTCCAGGCCCCATAACCAGGCGAGACAGAGAAACCTAAACAACAACCATCTAAAGTATATCTAAACAAGTACCATCATGCTACTAAGGAAGAGCCACAAATACCTAACATGCTACTTCCAAATACGGCATGTTAGGTTACTTTAAACTGCTAAGAACAGACAGAGGCCTAAGGGGAAGAGGCTCAATAATGTGCTGTTTAGCATTTCAGCATTAGTGAACAGGGACAATAGGTCACCTGTGCAGTGTCAGTGCAAAGCACAGTTCTGATGAGGCAACATGCACATCCACCCAGCACACTCCTGCACAATGACTCTGGAATGTAACATAGCTAAAAGGCCCAGGACAGAAAGGTATA
Organism: Gastrophryne carolinensis; assembly: GCA_027917425.1. NCBI lineage: Eukaryota > Metazoa > Chordata > Amphibia > Anura > Microhylidae > Gastrophryne > Gastrophryne carolinensis. The sequence continues at coordinate 43,676,145 of CM051239.1, read as the reverse complement.
GTGGCAAATCAAATACAAAGCCATAGGAGGAAATACTGGTAAGTGAGTGTTAACTTCTACTGTTTCATTGGAGTCTATAACAGATTAGTGGGGTACAGGCACGGAGCAATCAGAAAAATCATGCTGGACGGCACAAACTATTTTTAAACACATACGTTGGCATGTCGGCTATATTATAAAAGCCCAACTTAACCGCATTGCAGGCTTCCACTGTGTCAGGGAAAAAAATAAATTTGCGTGCCAGGGTAGCCATGCCATCCAAAAACTTGGTAAGGCTGCGGCTCAGCGTAGACTGGGACATCCCCACGGAGAAGGCACCCAGTCTCTGGAACGAGCCATTTGCCAAAAACTGCAGGCAGCCAACCAATTTGTTCATACCTGCAATTGCATGCCCCTTCCTTGTGGTGCGGGCTAACCATGGCCGCAGCTGCCTATACAAGTCCTGGAGAGAAACACAGTTAAGGCGGGTGAGCTCGAATAGCTCAAGGTCATGCATGCCATGGATGTCCAAACGTGTTCGGTGCAGCCTGGTTTGTGCCATGCTCAAAAGAACCAGCCCGCGGAGCTGACGCCTTTGATGATCGCGCACAGAAGAATGCATTTCAAACTCCGGGAGAGCAAATATGGCTGCTAAGACTGCCCGTAAGTGAAGCGTCGACACCCTCGTTAAATTGGGCTGGTTTCAATCGGAAATCGGAGTTCAGCCGCTTGCGAGCCGTCAATCGGAAAGGCGCATGCCGACACACCTGAGCGCATAAATGCACACAAAAAGCAACATAGCACCCTTTCATGACCCGATCACAGCCAAAAACCAATGGGAAAACGTACGAGATAGCTGAACGGGGAGGCTCTGCATCAGGCCAATAGTTCGAAAGCCTGCATCTGCATAGTATACTGCATTTTTGCCTATGGCATAGACAGTTTACTCATCTTGAAAGGCACTATCAATGCTGAGCAGTATGTAGAGGTTTTAGAACAACATATGCTCCCATATAAAAAAAATCAGGGAACGCCTTGCATATTTAATCAATGCTAAACCACATACTGATGTCTCTCTGTAATGCGGATGATTAGGAGGGGGGTTTTAGGAATATTTTTTTTTTTTATTTTTGTCCTCTAAACTCTGTGCATCTTATTGAACAAAAATATGGTATACATATATATATAATGTGACATGGTGGTTTGCAACGAGGGACATGAACCCAGCCTTTCAGGTGAGCACTGCAGCCTTTCACTTGAGCACTGCTGCCCCAGACTAGTAGCGGTGGTCTGCGTGGGAGAAAAGGGGAGTAAAAGTCGAGCCCAAAACACAGTCTGTCCTCAACCACCAATTGTCCCCTCAATTTAAATCACTTACAGTATGTTCCATGGCTGTTAGACATTTAGCTGGAACTAGCTTCAGGATTAGAATACAGTTCAATAATAAACAGCGACAAGGCAATATTTCATTGTTTATCACTACAAAAAGATGATACAAAGAATTCAACCAGGATCCCAAAGGCTCCTCAGCTCCTCACAAGATATATGACAAACAGAGGCATGCCTTGGGCATAGGGCTAGCATAAAAATGAAGTATTCGGAAATCTAAACAGGACACATGCAGATACAATGCTGCTTGAAAGTTCCCTACATCAAGGTAACTATCCCGCTGAAGCGCTGTGATTTCAACTATGCCATTGTATGCGAGTGTGCATTCTGCTGCCTTGTATTCTCTATATCTCCCCTGGCAATAAAGCAGAAGAAGACTCTGAAAATAATGTACATTTTATTCAGGTAAAATTCCCAAAGTAGTATTTTTTTTAGCTATGAAATGTAAATATATCAACAAGTTTCATGTGGATTATACTGTGTCTATTGAGAAGGTTACAAAGGGATTTTATATTAAAAAAAAAGCATGGATAGACGGGGCTTTAAGTGGATCTTAGTACCCAGAGTGAGTCACAGGTACCCACATCCCTCAATAAGCCCAATTTTGGATGGCCCACTACTTAATGTTCCCTAGGAAGCCCCCAGTTGGTCTTTAATACTCATCTCTTCACTTTTCAGGGCTATGGTAGCCAAAGCCCTTCTCCACCAGTGACTAATTAGGTTTGCTGGAAAGACAAGAATGCTTGCCGCACACGCTTAGGTGGTGAGCACTACTGGCCATCAGCAGTTATGTGGGTCATAATAGTGATGTAGGGACAAGGTTGGGGTAAGTAATTTAAGATTTATACTGAGATAAATGAGATACTAGAGATAATTTTACACCTATACTTTCCCACACTGGGCTTCAGCGAGAGTGAGGTGGCTGAGGTCACTGTGAGTGACAGGCTCCATGAAGGGCTTTTCCAGCCACCTCGCTGGTTGCCTATAAATATCCCCTCCCTACAGCAGGGAGCTAGGTGGCAGGAGCTCAGTATGGGGTGTAGTATCTATGTCCTACACCCTGCTGTCTTCAGTGGAGGACACTGTCAGATGATGGAAGGAGGTAAATACAGGTGTAAAATTAAAGTTTATGAAAGGATTTCTTTGCTGGTCTGGTGTTTTTTTTTACTTTAACCCTCTGTAAACTGGTAAGAGGTTCCTGAGACCGCTATATCAATTCAAAGGGCAGGAGAGGCTGGCAAGCCACCTGCCAGAAATTGGGTCACTTGCCAACCTCCCCCGCTCCATTACCTGCATCCCCACCGGCCAGGGGGGTGCACAAGAGCCCGTTGCTTGTGTGGGCTGGTATCCTTTAGGGCCGGTAGTCTCTGCCTCTGAGCCCTGAGTCCACATTTTCTGGACAAAGGGAAACCCCCAACAAATTAAAATAAAAAAATTTAATAAAAAAAATGAAGTAGGGTCCGCCTCTGCAGGGGTGATCCAATGCCTATATTTTTTAAGGGTTAAACCCCTCAAAGCTAAAAAAGATGGTGTGGGGTCTCCCCTTTCCAGCAAAATCAGACTCTTCTGCACACCCTGCCCCCCCCCCCGGGGGTGCAGGTAATGGGGCGGGGACCTCTTACCAGTTCACAGAGGGTAAAGTCAGAAAAACACACATGCAGGGGTCCTATTAAATATGCCCCCTTTCATTGTCAGATGCTGTCCCACACCTTCCTCAGCTTTCCCACACATCTTTGCAGTCTTCAGTGGGACAGAGAACACATATCCACAGGAAGGGGTTATTTATACAAAAGGAACTACAAAAGGGCTGAAATCTGAAAAGGGATAAAACAGTATCTCCTTGCCCAGTTACTGTTAAGTGTGAATGTTGCATCAAATCCAAAGCTACGAGAGCAACACTCCATAATGTTAGTCAGAATAGAGCTTCAAGACCACCTGAACTAGTTCACAGTGATGTATGTGATCCCCTAAGCCCACCTACACCTGGAGGTAACAGGTGCATATTGACTTTCATAGATGACTATTCAAAGTACACAGCCATATACCTAATGCAACACAAGAGTTAAGTTCTTGACAAATTACAGAACTATGTGGTAAAGACAAGTAACAAGCTTCAGAGGAAACCTCACATACTTCGAAGTGTAGGTGAATTCATAGGACACAAAGTACAAGAGTATTTAAAGCTGATCAAAACAGAGTATCAAAATACAGTTCAATTGGCACCAGAGCAGAATGGGGTAGCTAAAAGGAAGAACAGAACTCTGGCTGAAATGATCAGATGTATGCTGACAGACTCTGGACTGCCACCAAAATACTGGGGTGAGGCAGCAATGACAGCAACTTATTTGTAGAACAGATTCTTTTCTAGAACAGTGGAGAAAATTCCATATGAACTGTGGCACAGTGAGAAGCCAATTAGGTAATTTTTGTTGGATACAGTGATAATGTTAAGGCGTACAGAATCCTAAATACCAAAACAGATAAATTTACAATTAGCAACAGCATAACTTTTGTTGAAGATCTGAGAGACAATGTGATGACAACAGAGATAAGAACAGAAGAGAAAACTGAAACTGATCAGCCATCTTCTGTATCTTCTTAACAAACAGTTGAAGTGAGCGCATAACCTACCAGTACTGAAGAGCAGATACAAGCAAGCTTAAACACATAACCAGGATGCTCAACAAGAGAAAACAAAGGTAAACCACCTGTGTGTTTCTCATACAAGGCAAGCACTGCCAGTACTTATGAACCTGCAACTTGGGAAGACATATCTCAGCTTTCAGAAGGGGAAGCCAGTAAATGGATAAGGGCTGCAAAGGAAGAAATAAAATCCATGCATGACACCAAAACATGGACACTTACAGAAATACCATCTGCAAGGAAATTCATGGGCTGTAAATGGACTTTTAAAGTGAAGTACAATGCAGATGGCACAGTGGAGCGATACAAAGCAAGACTCGCAGCTAAGGCATATTCTAAAAAATAAGGAGAGGACTATGATGAGACTTTTGCTACTTTAGTCAAACATGCTACAATAAGGACTTTGCTGACAGTAGCCGCCACAAGAAAAATGCAAGTGGAGCACTTTGATGAGAAAACAGCATTTCTACATGGCGAGTTATTGGAAGACATCTACATGGAACAACCACTTAGATTCAAAGATGAACAAAGGCCAGACCTAGTATGCAAACTTCAGAATAGTATATACAGTCTAAAGCAAGCCACCGGAGCATGGTATATGAAAATAAATGAAGTACTTACATATTCTTTCAGAGGAGTAAACCAGACCCTGCTTATACACAAAGAAATTGACTGACGGATGGATCTATGTGCTTGTTTGAGTGAACTCCTAGACAGAAATACTGAAAAGCCGGGGAGGCCGATTCATTAATAGCGCCAGGTAGCGACAGATGAGCGCCAGTAGCGTGATTTTCTCAGCGCCAGCTAGTATTCGCTGTGCTTGGCCGGGGTTTGCTTGTTGACAGCGACTCAGTCGGTGTGCGGTAATGTTGAATACGGGCTGGGGGGTCGCTGTTTCACAGGTTCAGCGTTGTATGGGTGCGCCTGACAATGAATGGCCAGAGCGAACGGCTTGCTGCAGATTCATTAACAAAACACGCTCCGAATTTTTCGCGCTGTGAATTCCTTGTTTAAACCCCAGAGCGCTGGCGGCGATGGGTGTAAAATAGTTTTTAACCCCAAACAACCATATTTTTTGATTGTAAAATTATACAAGTCTTTATAAACATTTTGTAATATGAATACATTAATATCAGACCTGTAATATCAATTCTGCACAATTTCTTTTTTTTTTTTTTTTCTACCTTAAAAAAAATCCTAACATTGCAGAAGTGGTCACAGAATTTTTGACATTAAAAAAAAAAAAAAAAAAACATTAATAGGAATTAATTATAATTAATTAAAGATTGCTCCATTGAAATGCATTGGACATCGCCAGGGAGCGACAGGTCATACCTGGCGCTGTGATGGGATTAGCAGCGGCGCTGTTCGTTGCAGTCGGCTACATGATGAATCCCGCGCTAGCTGACGCTCTCGCCGGCGCTAGCCTCATTTAGCGTGATAAATGCGTCATTGTGACCGCCGCCGGGCGTACTTGAGTCGGTAGCCGCCGTTAGCTGGCGGTACCTGGCGCTCGTCAGACACTACCTGGCGCTAGCCCTTGATAAATAAGGGCCTAAGTCAGCACTGCTAAAAGACACACGAGGCTTACAATGAAGATGGGTTTAAAAGGCTACGTTTCAGCAGTTGAGAAGGGGTGTTGGAGATACAATCCTATGCAATATCATTTGCTTGTCTCTGAATTTGATTTGGGGAAATTTGCCAGATTGACTGCAATTTAAAGTCATGATAAGTTATGACAGTAGATGGCTCTGTTACCAGTGCTTTACTGTAGTCTCTAGGTGTTTTTCTGCTGTGTTGTTTTTCCTGTATACTAAGCTGCACTCTATGATTTATTTTCCTATCTGTGTTAGCCACCATGTTAAAGTGGACCAAAACTAAAATTTTTAACTAACATCCCCTGAATTGCTTCCCCCATGATGAGAACCAAATTGCCAAATTTCACTGCTCCTACTTCACTCTAATTCCAAATAATGGCACCTGTTTTAGCTATAAAGCTCTGCCTCATCCATTCACTGCCACTGTGTGGCAATGATGTAATTGCCACACCTATGCAATGACAAATCATCTGTCATCTTACAACCAGGGACAGCAAAAAAAAGTGATCTGGGACAATTCGAAAAGCGGAAATATCCATTTCTAGTTCTACGCCCTATGGTGAAAATAGAACATGGACACAGGTGGGAGGGGGGACAAGAGGGCACAAGAGGAAAGAGGTAGGTGAAAAGTAGAAGGTGTGAGGGAAAAAGAAGGGGCGGAAGAAGAATGGGATAAAAAGGGAGAGGGAAGAAGGGGATGGGGAGAGGAAATACGGGGACAGAGGATACTAGAGGGTACAGGAGTAGAAGTCCCTGCTGCTGGTCTCTGAGTGGGCACAGGCCACTGCTGCTCATCACCTCTGTCATTCCGATAGCTGTCGCCAACCCTTCTGTTAGACATCCTACAAAGCCAATGGTTAAGACAGATTTTGAGGCCAATATGGGCACCACCTAGGGGGCTCCGCTAGGTGTACTTCTTTATACTGCCTATATTTCATTTTTCAGTAATGTCCTAGATGGTCCATTCCATTATTATTGCCTATCAGCTGGAGATATTCCATCGAACTACATGCTGGGTCTTCCAAGCCAAGAGCGGAAACAACTGAGACTTCAAACAACAGCCTAGATGTGGCAGGGAATATTATGAAGCAATCTCCCTTGCCGGTTGTATCTTAGAGATTATGACAATAAATCTGCCCATCTGACCTTGTCTTATGTGAGTGGCGACCGCATTCATTGTATCGCTATAACTGTATCCAATTGAACAATAAGATTACTTTTACTTGTCTCAAGGGCTTTTTTGGATCCTGGAGTACGGCCAAAACTCTGCCACGACCACTGCAGAGACCCAAAATCAATTTATGTTATTCAATTTTAAAGTAAGACAGTGTATTGTTCACTCAAAAATATTATTTATAAGAAATAAAAATCCATTTACCCATTGCAAAAATGTCCTTGTCTTACAAATGTTATTAGTCTGCTGGTAGTTAATGATTTCTGATATTTTATGCTTGTTATGAAACATGATTGGATTTTTACCTAAATCTCAGGGTATGATTTGATAAGATCTTTTTCAAAGCAAGCTACACTCCTAAAGCAGAACAAAACCTATGAAACCCAGCTCTGGAGTTTAAAGGATTTCAGGTCAGGCTTAATTCAGGATGCCCCCCTTTGGGAACTCCCCCCCCCCCCCAGTTTGCCGATTACCCTCGAAAGGCAATCCCATGCTGTATGTCCAGGCCCCCAGTGGCTTCGCCAGCACACCTCCATCTGCTGTGTGCACCCTCTAAATAGCTGGCAGGGTTCCTAATTACTAAAATAGCTATCACAACAACCTGAAAACAAAAATGATAGCAATGCATAGTGTAACCTGCCACGACATGCAGGCCATGGTTACTCATTTGGTGAATTTCCTCCAAAGATCTTTCTGATCGAGAAAAGGGAATGTCAGAGAACCTTGACAGGAAGGCACCAAAGTTCCAAAGGGTAGCACAGATGGGGTTAGTCCCACTCCCAACTTCTTCATTTCAAACAAACAGCTCCTTAATTTAGAGTATAGCTTGTTTCACAATTAGCAATACTAAACAGCATTGGAGCAGTCACAAGGGTACATTATAGTGCCACCCCACTGCAAGGAGGCAATTTCAGACAACCAAGGCATCTCAGACAACCAAGGGAAGACCAGAGCTGTGGGGTCAACCTCCTCTCAAGACGCCCGCTTTGTAAGACGCTTCCCCTTTCCGGGTCTACGAACAGCCTTGCCTCTTCTTGACACCGAACTTACCTCCCGCAGGAGCCAGGGATCTACCATCTGGCCTACAGTGAGGACCCAAACCTTGTTATGCTTGGTCTTTGAGAGGACGTCGACCCTGGAGGGGAGGTGTACCCGGTGGCAAGCAGTAACAGAGTGAGCTGGCTCCCAGGGCAGCAAGAGAACAAAGAGGGGTACAGGGCGGGATGTCTCAGGACCTACACTGTACATCATCGGCTCCTGAAGGAAAGCTTCCTGGGTTGCCCACACTGGCGTTGCCTCCCTCGCGATCCTTCCTAGATCTCGGGGTCGATTCAAAGAAACATGTAACAGCTTTGATTTTGGTGCCGATCATCCTATTTTTCCCGAACGCTCGTGCGCTCGTATGAACTTGCGAGTGATTCTATAAGCTAATACGTTTCTATCCTAAAATTTAGGTCCGTTCGTATGGCAGTTCGCGAATCAGACCTATGTCAGTTTCCATCCTGAATTTTCCTTTTCTTTTCTCAGGTTGCAACATTGGTTTTGCCCTTTTTCCTTTTTTGTCTGGACGTAAATCCTTCTGATCTTGCGCCTGCGCACTACAAACTTACCTCATTAAAGTGCATTCTAAATATTTGGTCTTTTATTTTTCTTTATTTCATTCATTTAGTAGTAACCATCCATTAATGAATGCATTTGCATAAGTAAATCTTTGTTAAATTTTTAGTTAACTTGCATTTTTTACTTGTGGATTTAATTTTAATATTTTGGCTTCAAATGGTACAACTTAAAATTTTTGGTGTGGTTACCCACACCCTCTCCATACAGATTGCTCTCAAAAATTAAAAAACACCCAGCAACTTCTGCATGTTATGAGCCTAGAAACAGCCAAGATGGCGGGTCAGGTATTATCGGGCAGCCTGCAAACAGAAAGGGCCTTGTGACTGTGTTGCTCTGCATTCTTTGATTTCTGACCTTTCCGTGCCCCCAGCTCTGCTGTGTCTGTGCAAAATACAGCAGTAACCCACATCCTGCACTTTATCCCGCTCTCCTCTCCTCAGTAAGTGTGATGCATCTGACCAAAGATGAGCTAAAATAATTAAACAAAGTAAAGGTAAACAACTACACCAATTTAAAAATAAATAACAAAGGACATAAGTTTCTTTAATTAACGCAAATATATGGATGTATTGCAAAATAAAGGTTTACATGCAAAGGACTAATTAAGGTCCACATTAAAATGCTTTTATAAGGCATACATGAAATGTATTGAATCAGGTATGCATTGCCATACAATTTATGGCCTCGGCCATGCTGATACATGCAGTTCATTGGAGCTCAAGACGCGCAGACTCCTCCACATAGCCAAAAAACCTGTTCAAGAACAGCAATCCGACTGCTAAAAGGTGTCGGAAGTGGCTTTCTTTTAAAACGTATTTAGAGGTTGGAAAACTGCTCTCTGAATCACACCTAAACACATCCGATTATCCTATGTTTTAGGTTTTGATCCTAAGTTTTAGGTTTTGATCCTAAGTTTTAGGTTTTGATCCTAAGTTTTAGGATTTGATCCTAAAATTTAGGAACGAACTTCCGATGATCGTAAGAGCATATACGAAATCGTACGTAGGCTCGTGCGAGTCGGAAATGGCCAAAAAAACAGGAAAAAATGACAAACACCCACCCAAACTTAGGATTCTAGATACGAAATCAATTAACTTTTGCTCTTTGAATCGAGGGGCTCATGTTGGGGAGACCTCTGGTTCTCCAGCTCTCAAGCAAGCCATCCTTCTGCCGGGTTCCTTCCCTCTCTCGGTCCAATTACAAAAATCCTCTTTATAGCTGTCTAAACTTCCCTATTAATCCCCTTTAACTCCTCCCACAGACGATATTGTTGCTACGAACAGCTTGTTAAAGCCCTGACTCATGCTACTGTTGCAACCAGATTCCTGTTTTTCAAAATAACCTTTTTGTATCCACTACTGCCATCCAGTGTTCTAACCATGTAACTACACCTACAGAGGTGACAAAGCTCAGGGAGAGACTATAACAAACACGCATAGTCAGTCTGAAAAGCCTTCAAGCTCTCTGGTGTGAGCTACATTGTGTTACATTATTTAAGCCAAATAGAAATTCACATTTCTTACTTGTTTCTATTGTAATTGGCTGTGATACCTTCTAAAGCAGTCATGAGCCTATTAATGGAATTTATATATGATGTGTGCAATTAATAAAAAAATGTGTTTATTACATGATAAAATGTTTACTGCATGATAAATGATAGATCATTTAAGTCAACCACTCCAAGTGCCCATAACATGTCTGGCAAGTTATGAGACATATGCTGTTTTACTCAACTAGCCCCTCTTGCTCCCATGCTGCAGCAAGTTTCCTGTCCCCCTGCCCTGATCCACTTGTCTGTTTATAAATGTTTTGATTCTTTGGCTGAATTGCAGTAGTGGAAGGGCTGAATTGGCTGAGCATTGGCTCAAGATCCCTGGAGCATGTGACCAGGAGGTTGAGCTACACCAAATTATACACTTAGGTAGCACAGAATGCCTTGGATTTTTGTTCCTCAAAAGCTTGCAAATAAGTTGAACCCCTAAACCACACCCTTATCATGCCCATCACCCACAAACTGGTTTAGGCTGTACCATTTTGAGACTCCCCCAAAATGGTCAGTTTAAGTGTGGTGGAAACTAGGATATATTGACTGAAGTAAGGTACATTTCACATCACACACTTACATCTTGCCCATACTTATGTATTATTTATTTCTTACAAAGCCAAGTTCCAATACGTGTTCTTGCTGATAATTTGCCAACAACTAGCCGCAGCCTCTATGATGAAGTTGCCTCGTTAATATTAGCAAATTTATTCCCTGTTAGAAGAGTAAAGACTTCTGGGCAGGACACCATTCAGTAATTCCAGGATGAGACAATCAGGGCACATTTATATGCTGGAGACATGGTGCCAGTAATTAAAATAAATCTGTAAAAAATAAACTGAAGTATAACCGAATGGAGCCACATCCACTCTGTGTGAGAATATTCGACTCAGAAATATCCATATGGGCACGAAGCTGGTGATCTCTAAGCAAATATGTTAAAAACAGGACATTTATTAACTGCTCCTCAGGGTGAGACAAACTGAGAGGTTGCCCAGGACCCCCTTCATCAAATTACCCCCCAGTGTTGAACTTACCAGCTGGGATACCAGGGATCCCTGAGATTGGTCGGCCCTCCACTAATGTGACACAACTAAGGGTGAAGCCAGCAGAAGAGCCCCTATTGTCCCAGCAAGGGGGATGGCTTATCCGAGGTCATGGTGCCAGCTGGCAAAGCCCAGATAAGCAGCTATGGTGGGGACCAGAACTGTAGTGAGAATAAGGTCCATGGCTTGGGGCCCTGGGGAAGCAGTTCTAGCCCTGGTCCAAGAATTCCATTTGTTTCTGCAAGGATTGCAAAGGAGAAGGGCTGCATGTTGCATGGTGTGGAGCTGAATAACTGCTCTTTGTTTCCAAACTACAAATTATGGTCCCCAACACTCCTAAAAGACAGTGACTACATAAGGCTTTCCTTTGCCATTCAGTCATGGATCCCCTTTCTACAACTGCTGATATCCACCCTTCACCTAAGCCACTTCCCAAACCACTGATCCAAACCCAAGTCTGTATCCTGGGAACAAATTTAAACTACAGACCTAGCCATCACATATAGCTTTTGGAAGGGGCAAACACTATACAGCCTATATTGTGTCTGGATTCCCCATAACTAATAATGTGATGGATGGGCCCCATGTAGTTTTCTATATTGTCTACATATTGAGGTAAATCAGGCTGGGGCCCAGTTAAAACTAGGGTCCCAACCATCACATATGAGTTATGAGCGGGGGCCCAGACTTTGTTGTTGTAAGGACCCCAGAAATCCCCAGTGGGGCCCTGCTCATTGGGTGGACATCTAATTTGATCTGCGGTATAAAGAATTTGCTGTTATTAATAAATGTGCATTTTATTTTGGTCTTAGTTGCTATGTACCTATTGTTGAGGGGTTAATAGTGAGCAGGTCTGTCTGTCTGTGTGTATGTATCTTTCTCTCTTTTCTATCTGCTGGCCAGCAAATCTTCATCTCTGTCCACTATCCTTTCACAGATAAACTAGTTCACTATTCCCCACCAACACACACACAGCATGACCAGCTACTTACCTGCAGAGACCAAACAAGAGCAGAGGGTGTGCTGGGTTTATATAGGATGCTGCTAATTACTGCCAGGTGAGGCAAAGCTGCAGCTAAACCTAGTGTGTTTATGTTCCTGTGTATAATTTGTTAATATGTATATAGATTATAAGCTCCTTTTTATTTTTAAAGGAGACATGCTTTGTTGCTTTGTTTCATGTGGTTTAATGTATGATTTATATGTAATATTTCTGTTTAAAAACCAGATGTATATTCCTTTAAGAATAAAGGGCTGTTGGAAACTGGTAATTGGTAGATAAGTGCACCTGTATATAGGTGGAGGGATTTTCAGTTCAGTCTAGTCAGGATGAATTGAGAGCTGGGGTGCTACTTGGTCCTACGGTAGCTATAACTTAACCCCTTATTTTCATGAATTTTGTTTTTTGTTCATTTGTTTTCTGTTTTTGCTCAAAATAAACCTAAGCCTATTTTTGCCAAGACTTGAGTGAGGACTGTTTTTACCGGCAATGACTCCCACCCCCCAACACCTATACAAGTGTTTTCTTTTAAGCCTGGCCATTTCAGGTAGCTGTAATGGCTGGTAAAGGCAGATAGAGTAACAGAGGTCACTCTGCTTTATCTGCCAGACTGAACGCTGGAGGCTAAATATGCTGCCTTACTGCCTTCATCTGAGGACCTGCTTCAGTAAGTCATTGACTACCCACCTGCATAGTCGGCAGAATTTTAACCTACACAGTGGAAAAACTAATTATAATGATGACATGAAACAAAATAATCCAGGGCACTGAACATATCTGGAGTTACCAATTGGCAATGCATGTTAAAGCTATATAGATTCATTAAATATTAATGACCAAGAACTCAAATACAAAACATGAAAACTGTGACATATTGTGAAGTGTTGGCAGAATTGGTTAATGCAAACGTGGCAGATAAGAATAGGTACAATTCACATACCCATCACCAAGACCTGGGGACCTGGATCTAGTGAACAGATGTAGTGTCTGAAACTGTGAATGCTGCATCTCATTAGCAGTTAGGTGTCCATGTACACAACACGTTCTGTCGTCTAATTAAAAGAACCAGAGAAAGAGATGTAGCGAAATCACAGTTTGTTGAGCACCATTGTGAAGACTTCACTTGTTACAGTTATGTTGCAGTTCAGCGAGTTCAGAAAATGTAGTAAAAATACCATTTTGTGAAATACTCACCTGTAAAATGGGTATTATAAGTATGTCACACACCCCGCTTCAGAATATCCATAACATGTGGGTAATACCGACCTGAAGGGGCGTTCCTGCAGAGATGATAGCAAAAAAGAAAGCCCCTCCCTGATCCATAAATACCTGGGACCTCCCACTCATTACCCAGTATATAGAAGCAGTAAGGTAAGGGACCAGGAAGAGGCAAATATAAATCAAGATAACGCAAAGTTCACAATATAAAGGATCCTGAATACAAAAAGGGCGGGTGAAGCGGGGTGTGTGACATACTTATAATACCCATTTTACAGGTGACTATTTCACAAAATGGTATTATTCTAAGTATGTCACACACCCCGCTTCAGAATATCCATAACATGTGGGACATCCAATAGCAGTGTCCATAACAAGGGCGGGGATCCAAAACAAGGCAACAATGCACAACTTAAACCACAACAGCTTGCAGAACTTTGCGGCCAAAAACAGCATCCGCTGAGGCCCGAACGTCAACCTTGTAAAACTTGGAAAAAGTGTGAACAGAGGACCAAGTAGCGGCCTTACAAACTTGCTCAACAGAGGCCTGGCGCTGGAAAGCCCAGGACGCTCCAACCGCACGAGTAGAATGAGCAGTAACACGAAAAGGGGGACTCCTCCCCTTGGCAGAATAGGCCCCAATGATGGCCTGACGAATCCATTTACTAATGGAAGATTTGGCAGGAGCCAAACCTTTCCTAGGCCCAAAGGGCACCACAAAAAAAGCATCAGTCTTACGAAAGGAAGACGTAACCACCAGATAATATTTCACAACATGGACTACATCCAAGGAATGCAGCGCCCTTTCCTTGTCGTTGCTGGGATGAGGACATAGAGAAGGCAGAACAATGTCCTGATTCAGATGAAAGGCAGAGACCACCTTAGGAAGAAAATCCGGCTTGAAACGAAAGACAACCTTGTCCTGATGCCTTTCGAAGTACGGAGCTTTAATGGATAAAGCTGCCAACTCAGAAACACGCCTAACCGAAGTGATGGCCACCAAAAAGGCCACCTTTTGGGTAAGTGAAGACAAAGCAATCTCATTCAAAGGCTCAAAAGGGGGACCCTGAAGAGCAGAAAGAACCAGGTTCAAATCCCAAACTGGAACAAAGGGCTTCCTAGGAGGCCGTACATGCGTAACTCCTTGGAAAAAGGTCTTGACTAAGGGATGAAGAGCAAATGACCTTTGAAAAAACACCGCCAGGGCAGAAACCTGCCCCTTCAAGGTACTAAGTTGAAGCCCCAAATCCAGACCATGTTGAAGAAACTCCAGGATTCTGGAAATGGAAAACTCCCGACAAGAGAAAGACCTACTTTCACACCAGTCAATATAGGACCTCCAAGTCCTATAGTAAATAGTAGAGGAAGAGCGCTTCCTGGCGCTAATGAGAGTCTGAACCACCGCGTCAGAAAGACCTTCTTCCTTTAAGATGGCGGTTTCAGCAGCCACGCCGTCAAAGCCAGCGAAGGTAAATTGGGATAGCGCAGCCGACCCTGGGTGAGCAGGTCCGGTAGAAGAGGCAGAACGAACTGATCCTCTGCCAGTCTTACCAGGTCTGCAAACCAAACTTGCCTTGGCCACCTTGGTGCCACTAGAATCGCCGACACGCCCTCCAGAGTCAGCTTGCGCACCACTCTGGCTACCATTGGAAACGGAGGGAACAGGTAAAGGAACCCCATATCCCTCCAGTTCAGAGACATGGCATCCACTGCCAGAGCCAGAGGATCCTGCGAGAGAGACACAAAGACTGGAAGCTTGTGATTGTGACGAGAGGCAAAGAGGTCCACCGCTGGGAACCCCCACCTGAGACATATCGAACGAAACACCGTGGGACTGAGAGACCACTCCCCCTGATGAGAGGAGGCTCTGCTCAGCAAGTCCGCCTCCGTGTTCTCCACTCCCGGAATGTAGACTGCTGAGATACACGGGACGTGACTCTCCGCCCAGTCCAGAATCAAAGACACTTCCCTGAGGGCACTCCTGCTGCGAGTCCCCCCTTGGTGATTGATGTAAGCAACCGCCGTCCTGTTGTCCGACCGGACCTGAACTGGCAGGCCTCTCAACTGATGAGTCAAGCGAAACAGAACCAACCTGATGGCCCTCAACTCCAGAACATTGATGGGCTCGTGAGCCTCCTGCGGACTCCACAGACCCTGAAACTGGAGGTCCTTCCAAACACCCCCCCAACCTGACAGACTGGCATCCGTGGTGACAGTTTCCCAACACAGGGCCAGAAAGGATCTGCCCTGCGACAGATTGGCCGACCCCAGCCACCATTGCAGGGATCGACGAACTCGGGGAGTCATCAGGAAGGACTGATCCAACGATAGAGGAGACTTGTCCCAAACCTTCAACAGATGAAGCTGAAGCGTCCTCGTATGAAACTGCGCAAAGGGAACTGCCTCGAATGAAGCCACCATTAACCCCACCAGCCTCATCCCTAGCCGGATGGACGGACGAGGGGCCGACAAGAGAAGCCGAGCTAATTCCTGAATCAAAAGAATCTTGGCCTGAGGCAGAAACACCCTGGCCTGCGAAGTGTCCAGAGACATTCCCAGAAAGGTCACTACTCTGGACGGAGTGAGAGAAGACTTGGGGTGGTTGACCACCCAACCAAACCTCTCCAGGGTGGACACCACCATTCTGGTATCCAACTCCGCTTGGTTGAAGGAGGAGGCCATGATCAGAAGATCGTCCAAATAGGGCACAATGCGGATGCCCTGAACCCTTAGCAGAGCCATCACCCCCGCTAGCACCTTGGTGAACACCCGAGGGGCCGAGGTGAGGCCGAAAGGGAGTGCTACAAACTGAAAATGCCGATCCTCCACCACAAACCTGAGAAACCTCTGGTGTGCTGGAAAAATTGGAACGTGTAGATAAGCATCCTTGATGTCTATGGACGTCAGAAAGTCTCCCTGACGAAGAGAGTGAATGGCCGAACGTAGTGTTTCCATGCGGAATTTCCGTGGCCGGATGAACCTGTTGAGAAACTTCAGATCCAAGATGGGTCGGACCGATCCGTCCTTCTTGGGTACTGTGAACAGATTGGAATAACCCCTGCCCTGATCCGAAGGGGGCACTGGGCAAATGACAGCCATGTCCAGAAGGTTCTGCACTGCCAACAGAAGCCCCTGCGCCGCCAGAGGTTCTGAAGGCATCCGAGACCTGAAAAATCTGGAAGGGGGGCGGAGCTCGAACTCCAGCTTGTAACCGGAAGACACCACTTCCCGGATCCATCGGTTCGAGACCTCTTGATCCCAAACTTGGGAAAAGAGTCGCAGCCATCCCCCCACCCGCAAGGGTGAGGGCGCCCCCTCATTGCTGAGCCGGCTTGGCAGCCGGCTTGGGCTTAGAGCCCCAACTGAATCCTGGACGGGCACGACCTCTGCCCCTGCTCCCGGAATCTCCTCTGGAAGAAGGGAATGCAAATCCCCTGCCAGATCTGGCCCCACGAAAGTAGGGGGTAAAGGAAGGCGCCCCTCGAAAGGGGCGACGTTGTTTCTTGTGTTGGGGTAACCTACCACCCTTGGTGACAGAGTCCAATGTCTCTCCAAAAAGCCGTAACCCAACAAAGGGTAGAGCCGTTAGTGACTTTTTGGACATAAAATCTGCCGCCCACTGGCGCAGCCACACCGAACGCCGAATAGTGACCAGCAGCGCCGACGTACTACCACACATCATCAAAGTGTCATCCAAGGCTGTCAACACAAAAGATAAAAACAGCTCACACCGTTTGAGGCTAAGGAACTCAGGACTACCGGGACGCAGCCCGGAAGAGGTCAACAGGTCCCTAACCACGGACCTAGCAGCCAACACCATCAGCGCCGATGCGCAAACAGGCCGCATGGCTGACCCAACGCTAGCAAAACAATGACAAGCAATCTGGTCAATACGTTTATCCTCTCCATCCTTTAGAATAGAACAATCAGGTCTATTTAAAACCGAGGAATTGGACAACCCCAAAACCGGCGCATCCACCTCGGGGGGAGATGCCCAGCGCTTAACTGCCTCCGAAGGAAAGGGATATTTCCTATCCCATCCCTGAGGGATGCCAGGGAGCCGAGCCGGCCTGTCCCATTCTTTGGCAATAATTTTGTCAAAATGCCTTTGTGTAGGGAATTCCAAGCGCGGCTTGGATTCCTCAAACAATTCACCCTTCTGCTGTGACACCTCCTCAGGAGGGGAAATATTCAACACCTCCAACATCAGAGCCAGAGCGTGGGGAGTATCAGAGGATCTCCCCAAATCCCCCAGCTCGGCATCAGTGCCAAAGGACTGCTCATCGTCCGAAAAATCAGAATCCTCATAAACTTCCCCTTCTTCTAGCTGGGAATAGTCAGACCAATCCAGATTATTAACATCCTCCAGGTCCTCCGCCAGCGGAGCCGGCGACAAATGCTTTCTCTTAGTCGGAGCCTTACGGGCAACCGAGCCAGAGATAATTTTTTCAAGGTTAGCCAATCTGGCGCACATCTCAGATTGCAGCTCCCTGCCCATGACGACATCGCACGGGGCGCGTGTCAAAGCGGGAGGTGGAGATGAAGCGACCGGCGGTGCTGACCCAGACGCCTGTGGTTCGGACTGCCGCGTGATGGTCTGCTGTGCACATGGTATACACAGAAGTACATCGTCCCCAGAAATGGATACCCCACATAACATACACTTTCGGGGATGCCCCGAAGGGGCCCCGAGCCCAGTATCTGGGGATGCCTCCATAAGGTGAACTTTGTTTAGGAAAAGTCGCTATGACCTAGGGAATTACGCCGTTAGACAACCCGGGATGCCCCTTTAATGTCCCGAGTGGGAGGATTTATGGCAAACAATTAACCCAGAGATAAGGATCAGGAGGGACCCCCTAAATGCTACTGGCGAACCTCCTGAACCACCATCTGAAAAACAGAACAGAAGGACTGTTTTTAGATAAGGCTAATGAAAAAAGACAACAATCAAACAGGAAGAAAGAATGGCCAGAGGCCACTTACAGATCCAACGACCAAAATGGCGACCGTGAGGGAAGATCCAGACGCTCCACAGCAACAGGCAGGGCTGCAGTCAGAGAGGGAGAAGGGGGCGTGGCCAGCACGAGACGCGCGCGAGGCCGGGCCACGCCCCCCCCTCTCCCCTCCAAGAGCTCCGCAGTGGCACCAGCGAGGGCAGGAGGCGGGGAGCGGTGACGCGTCGTCACTCCGGCCCCGCCCCCCCCAGCCTGCGTGAGGGGAGCTGAAATCACCTCAGGAAAAAATGTGCTCAGAGCCGGCCGGCGCCGCAATAGCAAGAAGCGGTCGCCGGCCCGGCCAAGTAAAAACACACTGACACACACACAAGGGAAAAACGGGAGGGACAAGTCCCGGCCCCGCCAACGGTCCGGCACCCGCCGCCCCCCCCCCCCCCCCCACAGCAACATGGCGTGAGGTGAAAACCTCCGCCATTAACAGAGAGGAAGGGAGGAAGGAGGGAAGAAGGCAGCCAGCACCGCACAGGCTGCAGCGCTTTGTATTTAAAGTGAAAACACACGCACGCACACACACACACTCATGTAAGCTGTCCATATAAATAAACTAATAAACTAATGAATTTATAAAAACGAACACTCCCCCACCCCACCTATGGAAGGGGATCCTGGGAGGGACATAGTATGAAAGTAAGGGACAGGGCATCCCAAACCGGGGTCACCAACCCGGTAATACCGCCTACCCTCTCATATAGGGTCTCACGGTAGAGCATAGCTCCTGAGCACCTAATGTGCTGAAATACCCTCGCCTGGACCCTCAGCCGAGGCTGGGAGGCATATGGATTTCTGGGGAAAAAGGTCCAAACGGAAACAAATAAATAACGGGCCGGGAGTTACCCCGGCTACCTGAAATCCCCCTGTGCAAGGAGGAGCCATCATCTTCTGACTTGCTCGCCGTCTGCAGAGATGGAAAACTGGGTAATGAGTGGGAGGTCCCAGGTATTTATGGATCAGGGAGGGGCTTTCTTTTTTGCTATCATCTCTGCAGGAACGCCCCTTCAGGTCGGTATTACCCACATGTTATGGATATTCTGAAGCGGGGTGTGTGACATACTTAGAATAGCAACTTTCTGTGAACAAATACAAAGTAAAGTACGATAATAAATGTTTTTCGCAAAAAAATCACCTACAAATAGGCCCCTTTTACTTCTGTCTGTGTTACAGAGTTACATAGTTACATAGTTAATACAGTTCAAATAAGACATATGTTCATCAAGTTAAACCAAGGGTGTTGGGGTAGGGGAAGTTATGTTTTATTTTTTTTTACTGATAACCGCTAATAGTAACTGTCGATGTTATTTCCTTCTAAATAAGCATCTAATCCTTTTTTAAAGCTGTCAGCAGTTGATGCTGTGACAAGCTTCTGGGGGAGGCTATTCCACAGATTTATAGTTCTTATGGTAAAAAAAAGATTGTCGCCTCCGGAGACTTTTTTCCAGTTGGAGGAAGTCCCACCTTGTCTTTAGAGAGGATTTTACCTGAAAAAGTGTTTCCCCATATTTTTTGTATTAGCCATATATATATTTATACAAGTTAATCATGTCCCCCCTCAGTCGTTTTTTCCCAAGACTAAACAGATTTAATTTTCGTAATCTTTCCTCATAACTAAGATCTTTCATTCCTCTGATTAGTTTGGTGGCTCCTCTGCACCCTTTCCATAGTCAGAGCGTCCTTTCTATGAATGGGTGCCCAAAACTAGCTGGCATATTCCAGGTGAGGGCGCACCAGTGCCTTGTAAAAAGCCAAAATGATGCATATATCCCGTGATTCCAGGTCTCTTTTAATGCATGCTAATATATTGGTGGCCTTGGAAGCAGCTGCTTGGCATTGCATGCTGTTATTTAGCCTGTGATCTACCAGTACCCCCAGATCCTTCTCAACAAGTGTTTCTCCCAGATTTGCTCCTCCGAGGATATATGTGGCCTTCAGGTTGTTAGACCCCAAGTGCATGATTTTACATTTTTCCACATTGAACTTCATTTGCCAAATGGATGCCCAGACACTTAAAGTGTCCAAGTCAGCCTGAGGCTTGTGAACATCTTCAATAGACTGCACTGTGCTACATATCTGTGTCATCTGCAAAAATAGAGACATCCCATCTTCTATGTCATTTATAAACAAGTTGTATAAAAGTGGGCCCACTTACAACCGGTAACCATTCAGAGTAGGTACCATTAACCACAACTCCTTCAGCCAGTTTTCAATCCAGTTACAAACTATATTTTCTAATACTGAAGATCCCAATTTCCCCGATAACCGTCTATGGGGGACAGTGTCAAATGCTTTAGCAAAATCCAGAAAAACTATATCTACAGCCGCCCCTCTGTTCAGGATTCTACTCACCTCCTCATAGAAGCCAATCAGGTTAGTCTGGCAGCTTCTGTCCTTAGTAAAACCATGCTGGTTGTCAGTTTTAATATTATGGATAGTTACATATTTGTGTATATAGTCCCTTAATCAAGCAATTTTCCCACAATGGATATTAAACTTACCGTTCTGTAATTGCCCGGAGAAGACTTAGAGCCCTTTTTAAAAATGGGCACCACATTTGCCCTGCGTCAATCTCTTGGCACAATCCCAGTTGTTAGTGAGTCTTTAAAGATCAAGAACAGGGGTGGTAAAATAACTGAGCTGAGTTCTTCAAAAACTTTTGGGTGAAGTCCATCTGGTCCTGCAGTCTTAGTCCCAATTAAAAATATTTAGTCTTTCTTGCTTGATATACATGTTTAGCTATTGTCAGGATCTGGGGCCAACGGCAATGACTCTGAAGACAGTTCTTAGTCAAATAATATGCGATTTATTGAAAACAAAGTCCAACAGGCAAAATCTCTTAACTTCAGAGTATGATGCAGGATACAGTGCAGTACAGCAAGCGGTTACTTAACCAACTTTAGCAATGTCCAGGGTATGATAATTACAGCATATTGCAAGTCCTTGATAACACAGGTTCTCTTTTGGGGCATACAAGTCCAGGATGTTAATCCACAGGTTCCAAGAACAGATAACATATAAAGTCCTTCGGATGCAATTCAGCACTATCAGTATTGGGAGCAGCAAGGCATGGGCTCCTCATCCCAGTCCCTCCATCTCCACACTGGAAGCCTCAGCAACTCCTTTCGGGGCAAGGTCCCCCGAACAGAACAATACCCAACATGCATAGCTACTTTTGACCCTTTTAATTGCCAGCCTACTTGAGATTTTGTCACCCTCTGTTGACAGGTCATTTTTCCCCATTTTGCGCCATGTTTTGCGCCATTTTTGCTGGAATTTTCAGGAAAATTATATATATATATATATATATATATTTTTGCAGCAGAGTTTAGGCTTTAACATGAAATGTCTTGTTTGTAAATTTTATTTCGTTTTTTACAATATTATTAAGTAAAAAAAAAATTAAATAAATAAAACCATATTGAATGTGAAAGCCCCATTTCTACCGATTATAACGGTACCACATATTTATCGGTAGCCCCCCGTTCCTGCCTAGGAGACCCCCCTAACTGAAACAAGTACTTTATAACATTTACAAATAAAATACAACTACTATCCACATTACAAAGGGTTAAATCGAGAAAAAAAACGGTCCTCCTGGGGGGACCCCATTTTTTGGGGGGATTTTTAAGGGTTAGAAACCCTTAAAATCAAAAAAAAATTGACATGGGGTCCCCCTTACCCAAAGTAACCAGCCCTGGACCAGCTATGCAGGGCAGATGCCGGAGGTGATCGGCGCAGGGAGGGTAAGAGACGAGGAGGCGAGGAGGCTACATATGACAAATTGTGCACTGAAGTAGACCTCCAATATTGCTAGCCATTATCCCAGTTACAAAAACAACAGGAAAAAATACAGTGTTAGTGCTTACAGTTGCAGCTCTTGGGCTTTTAACTTATCTTAGCTCTATAGTACTTAGGCAATAGTCCCCCACTATAAAGTCCCTTATGAAAAGTCCCCTCACTTATAAAACAACCTTACTTGAAAATACAACCAAAACTCGCAACTAATACTACAGAAAAACACAGCCCATGAAAGTAAATGGTCACTTTCACATCTGTGCACTGCGTTTAGTGTTTGGCCACATTGCAAATTCAACGTGGCCCATAGAATTCTATGGGCACCGCATGTAAAGTGCAAGTATTGCGCTTCATCTGTGCTGCATTGTGGTTCTGTGGAAAGGCCATCTTCTCCACCACCTCCAAGTCCATCGCTGCTGTTCCTCCACTGCTGTCTGGTGCCTGCTGCAGCCACCTACTTTGGGTCCTTCCACGGGGTCCTTGAAAGAGCAGAGGACTTCAAGGGCCTGAAGAATGTGACTATACAAGCACCGGTCCAGAGGAGGCATCCAGGTTCCACCACCTTCTTCTGCTGCTGCCGGGAGCCTATGACCTTACCTCCTTGCACCAATGCCGCCTCCTCCTCCTGTCGTTGCCGCCATTTCCCGTTCCAAGTGCTCACACTGCTTCCACTGCAGGGACCATAATTAGAGAACATGCTGGATAGTGACAGGAGGAGTTATACACCAGAAATGAAAGAAACTCTTGCTAAGGTTTTCTCCTGAGAGGCATAAAATCGGGGGGTGGCAGATTTTCGAGCGTACCATTACACTTTTAAAGAGGTGATCTGTTCCAATCCAATGCCTTCTGCACTATGTCTCCTGGCACAGCCATTGCGTAGTAGCAGCATTTTAAAGTCCTATAACAATAAGCAGTTATTCAGCAAAGGCTGACTCAGGGGAAAGGTTATTCATTTTTGGCAGTTCTCCCCTGAAAAAAGCAGAATGGTCTATTCAAACATTGCCAATGTAGATTTCTTATCCTTCCACTGAAAGAAAGAAACACGTTTGAATGCAAGGTGCATAAGTAACCTCTCCTCTTGCTATTCAGCATATTTATGTGGATTTTATTATTGGCCCTGTGTTTCGCAATAGGTCCCCTTGTGGGAACAATGTAAAATGTCAAAGAAAAATCTATCATTCTATGCAAAATACCTTTGTGTTCTAAGCAACACTACTGGCTTGGCTTTCATTTCTCGGCATGGTTAAGCTGGGAAAGGTGTATCATGGCTCAAGTCATGAGCATGCTATGCTGTAGTCAGAGACAGCTGTGGTGCCACTGTCGCTTATAGTGGTTGTGTGCACTGAGAGCTCAAAAAGGACAGTGTCACTTTTTTGAGTGGCCACGGAAAGCATGGAAATGAAAGGAGAGCAAACTTGGGAGCCCTGCTACGGCTACAGGGCAATTCCCCAGTAATATACTGTACCTTCACTAGTAATGGGTTGTTATAACCTTGATTTTACTATCCTCATGTTACTTGCCAGTATTTTGGCTCTTTTTGCTTCTATATGCTATCACACACTGGGGCAGATTCTAGCCGTCCTACAGCCAGCAGCTTAGGCAGCACTACAAAACAGCATTGTACCAGGGGCACTCGCATATGGCCCCTCTGCCATGATTCGTGCAGAGCGTTACCGACCGCCCCCATTGGCCTCTGATCGGCTATTTTCCTCCTATCCACTGGCTTGGTCTCAGCAGTCTCCTCCTCCACCAGCCCGGTCTTACCTCCTAGCCCACCCTGAACTTTGCTGCCTTTGCAGAGCGCCAACATACAGCGGAACACATGCTGGCTCTTCCAGCTGACACACAGTTGTGGCGCACTGATCCTGAACCCTTTGCCCGAGCTCACTATCTCTGGGCTGTGCTACCACTACCACCATGGCTTAACCATGTAAGTAACCCTGGTACTAGCTGTACCTCCACTACTTTATTCTTGGACCTAGCACCTTATTCATGCACTAAGTCACTCTCCCTCCTCTAGCCTTGTATATTCCACCTTTTGAATTCACAGTCTTAAAACCCTTACATATACAGCTTTCTTACCGGGCTAACAATACCTACTCCAAATTTACCTACCTAATGGAGACCTACTCTGAAGTTTACACCACCTGACCAAGGTAACAAGCCCTATATGGTTCTTACCGGTTTATACTACTTCACAAATGATGTCACTTACTATTACATTTTACAAATATTTATCCAGATCAACCACACTTAATTCAGCAAAGCCAGAGGAATCTCACAGCCCTCTGAGGATGCCCTATGGCGAAACGCGTCAGGTCTTATCCTATGCAAACTTTGCAGTTTACCCTGATATAATCTTAAGGACTCTGAACTATATCAGTGCTGTTTGCCGGCACCCCTTGCTATAAATTGTTATGGGTACAAACCCACCCTCAGTGAAGTAACTAAGGACCATGCATAATATGTAATTGTAGTACTTTTATTTAATTGCTTTGTATTGAAAACCATCATTTGTACTTACATTGTTTGGTTATTTATTCTTGGACCTTATTCATTCTCTCCCTCTTTGTACTGTTAGGACTCAGAAGTGGGTCTAGCAAAAATGTTTTTTGATCTTTTAAATCAAGAATTACATTATTACAGTATTAGATCACCCTGTAATACATCCTTACAACAGCCTAATAAGGAATTGGTTGTAACACTCAATAGTAATTATATATTATATTTTGCCCAGGATTGACACCGGACAACTGAACAAAGATCGACCAAGGGTATTACAGCTAGGATTATGCACTACTTCTCTCGAGGAATGAAGCTTCTATTTAGGAATGCACTGTTCTCTATAAAAGCTTTTATTATTCCTAAAATCATTTATATGGAGAACACAAACCGTGATGCCTACGAGTGCAACATGGGTATTTACATGAATTTTAATTTCTTTATCCAAATAATTTTATTGATCTTATTAAAGAGGATTAAAGCATAACTTTAGGCGAAATTATTATTTCTTACTTCAAAAACTTCAAATTTTCCATTCTGTGCTAGTAAGAAAATGCCATTGATTCTTTGCTTTGTTTTTTCTAAAAAATCTCTGCTAGTACTCCCCCTGGTGGCAAAAATCAAGCCACGGCTTACAGTTCTCTGCTGCTCTGGCCATTACAATAGCTGCCTGATCTCCTGTCACAGGCACCTCAGCAACGAACCTACCATCAGTCGAAGCGACTCTAGCATTCCCCCTCCATTGCAGTGAATCTTAGTTTGAGATGTCCCACCACGTGAAACCGTTTTACTGTATACTCACCTCAAGCTTCAACCTCATGTCATCTCAAGCTCATGTCACATTTTAATAAGAAGGACAGCACTTTACAATAGAAGCATTGAAGTGAAACAAAGTGCTGGCCTTCGTATTTACTTTAGATTGTGCGGTGCCACTGTGGGCCACTGCGCCCACCACATAACTGGTAAGTTTGCACTGGTTGTTATCTATTGGATGAATCATGTCACATGTTGGGGGTATCAGGTTATGCCCCAGGTTGTACAGTTAAGCTTAGTTGTGCTTTGCTTAGCTGCGCATCTCACAGCATTCTCTGCTACTGCTGACATGCATGGTTATGCCCACAGACATCCAAGATACCACCCACTGATTGACTGAAAATGTAAGTGTTTGTACTGGAGGAACATTGACTGGCCTGGTGTGTTGGTGCTCTTTAAAGTGACAGTCCAGGCAATAGCAATAATAAGGCAGCAATGAGTTCACGTGAATCCTTTCCAATGTGCCTTCATTTCCTGCAGCCCCCTGTAGATGCTGTAGTACAGCTTCACTGTTTGCTCCTCCGTTCCATTCCTCCATGACCACCTCCAAATGTGGTTGCACTGCCGTTTGTCTCAGGGATCCAAACATGAGCATGCTTGGTAGGCCATGATAAGATATATTTAAAACAAAGTATTATAGGACACAGCAGTGTTGCAGTCAACAGAACAGTTTCTATTTTGGGAATAGGGAGCAAAAACAGTAGAGAATTAACTGCTGGCCTCCTCCCAGCTCAGCCAGTGTTAACCCCGTCTGGTCTGAGCTGAGTTCCAGTTCAGGTCAGCGGAATCTACAATTTATCTTTACCTGACACTCTGGCCTTCCCTTCTTCTGTGTTTCCGGGGGAAGGTGCAGGTGGTACTGCTAGCAGTAATCTGTGTCAACACTGACCAATCCACAACAAGGTACGTGACACTGGATCGAAAAATACAGTGTGTGTCTGTATTCTGTATATATATATATATATATATATATTTTTTTTTTTTTTTTTTGTAGGAATACAGTGTACAGATGTGTGTAATTATTTTAAATTTACTGGTTCGGTTATATTTCCAAATTTTATTTGTAGACATGTATAGACACAGAAGCAAAAAACAAGGCTGGCCTGACTCAGGTTATGAGGGAACGAAGCGTTAAAGGTCAAGGACACCTGGGATCTGGAGCTATGTGTCAACACTGAGCTCAGCATGAACTGAAAATCCCACCTAAGGAATGGGTGACCTTTAATACTTTTTCATTATCTCTTACCAGGTTTTGTCAGACGCTGTCATATACTAATAATCCTCCTTTATTTACTAACCCATAACATAGACTATCCAGAAACACAAAATCAAAAGTTAGAAGAATGTACAGGTAAATACTGTAGTATCTACAGATGTGTCCCCTATTACCTTTCCTTAACTGCACTGAAGCAATGTTTGATATTATTATTTTTAGCTCACAGGGGCCTTCAAGGTCCCTGTCCAGGCACACACTAACTTCCTCCCCCTGTGGGACTGTGTAAAAGGAGACATTTGAAAACATCTCAAAGTCTCTTTATTCTAAGTGAAACCACCTTCTTCACTCAATTTCTGGGTCATGGCTGAGTTGGGAAGGGTGTGTAATCCCCAGCTTTATGAGATTCTAGCATGATGTGCTGATGTGCTGTGATCAGGGACAGCTGCAGAACCACTGTGGCTTTCCATGCCCACTCAGGCTGAGAGCACCAAGGGACAGAGTAGCACTTTTTGTACTTTCCAGGAGAAATTAAATTGAAAGGCCTGGAGTCTCCATTCAATTTCAACTCTGACGGGCTTGGAGCCAATAGCACGATCCTGCGCTGGGTGGGCCTTGGTGGGCATTCCTACTGCCAGTTATGTGTAGGAGATGTATTGTGCAAGTGGTGGTTGATAATAGAAAGAGAGCTGCATGCTCTCAACCATTGGTGTATCAGTGGCTCCCATCATAGGATGTAGCTAGGCATAATTGCACACTCTGCCCCAACCTATCTGAATGGCTGGGGCGGAAGTGTGTGCAAAGCCCAAAGATGCTGTGGATTCGGCTGATCTTGTTTTGTTCTGCTGTAAAGAGACGGGGTATGGGGGGATGCTTTTCTCTGACTTCCTTCACGCAGCAGAGAGGCTAGGTTCACCCCTGACTGGAATAGTATGAGTAACTTTGTGGCAAGTCCAATTTTCATGATACCAGTTTAAAATAATATACTGATAATAAGCTAACAAAGCCCTTATAGTGACATTGAAGAAGAACTGGCCGAGACATCAAAGTATACAGTTTTACCTCCTGATTTATTTCCAGAAGTATGTGGGCGTGGCCTCTAGAATTGCAATGCTGCATAATAATGATCATTTTGGGTGGGGCAACACTGGGAGTGAAAAGGCTTGCTCGGAGAAGGCTGGATGGGAGGGAGGTGTTAGCTGGCATTGAAGGGCAGCTCTGAGAGCGACATTCAAGCCATCAATACCAGGCAAGTGTGGTCTGGACTAGCTCCTTGAGCTAGTATTGGTGGCCCACATCACTGGGGGGGGTAATGGAGAAGCAGATGAGGAAGAATATTTTCTCATTCATGTTGCCGGGCTGAGAGGAGGCACAGTGCTGAAGGAATGCTTAGCAAGGCAAAAGGCAGCGGGAAGCCTCAAGGACCAGCAATCCTGTCCCGTTCTGCTGAGCTGATTAGGGGACAGGATGAAAAAGAATGTAAACCCTGATATCTCGGCCATCTCTGCTTCAATTTAAAAATGGAAATCAGTTTAGGACAGTGCCAAATGTAGCCTGATGTAATAGTGTACAATTACCTTTGCCTGAAGTATCACTTTTAAAGCAAAAGCTACAAGCAGAAGTGCTGCAGCTGTAGCTATCTACCTTTGAATTTAAGTGTTAATTTGAGTGTTTGAAAATTCCTCAGTTATTAAAGGGATTTGTGCTCCAACAAATTGGTATTATGCGCTCCATGCATAACAATGTTGCCCAGTGTACATCTTGTGCTATGTATGCACTGCTTGAACAATTGGCCAAGGGTGCATACTGCTGTTCAGGATGTGTGCACATTGCACATTTGGAAGCCGGCATTGTCTATTTAAACCAGTGCAACTGGCAACACTGAGAACCATTGATACGCTGGAAAGGAGTCTGGTGCTCTCTGAGCAGGCACTCTCTGTGTTAGGGGAGGGTGGGTAGTATGGGGGCACAGGTAAAACAGGATAATGAGGCAGCTAGCTGGATAACAAAAGGCGGGGTAGAGGTAAAAGTTACAGGGAGACTAGCCCTGAGCAGGCACCCCCCAATAAGTTTGCCCGGTTGGCAAATGAGGGGGGTGTTAGCACAGGGATTGCACAGCTTGGGGGAACAGACAGGGCAATCTGTCACAAAGACCGGGATCACTCCTTCGGTGTAGAGGAGGGGCACATCTAGCAGGCATGAGGGCAATATACAAAATAACCATAAGCATTTGAAATGCACACTGGTAGGAATAAAATCCAGGGGTGACAAGTTTAGCGTATCAGGGGTGACAGAACTTGTCACCTGATTACCTCTTCTTTCCATTATTAAAAATGATAAACAAGCCTGGCTGGATATTTCTTGATGTTGGGTGTATAAGTGACCTCTCCTTCCACCATCCAGTATATTTATATGGATTTTTATTAATGGCCCAATTTTTTGCGATAGTGCTCCTTTAAGCTTTAAGGCCAGGGTTAAGCTGTTCATGTGCTGCCCTGACTAAAATGTTTCACATAATCCTTCCCATAGTAAAAATATATGCCAAGTTTTTTTTTTGTGTTAGTACAGCTGGGTACGGTGCTGTTAAGCAGCATTGACAGCTACTGCAAGTATGCATGCAACCTAGGAGAGAGCTGAGAAGAAGCAGTAAAGAAATCGGCACCATTCTGGAGGCAGGGGAGGACTGGCCGTCAGAAGTGCCAAGAGAATCCCCGGTAGGCCTCCGCCTTCCCCCTGGTCTCATAGGGTTTAATGTTGGGACGCTCTGGGACCAGCTATGAATCCTGGCTGGTGGTGCATGGGCAGGTTGAAAGGGAGCCGGCCCACCCTCAGCGCACTGCACTGCAGCATATAACGGCAGGCAGGCATGCAGAGCAGCATGATGGGGTGGGCCCTGGGCATACTGACAGCTGGCACAACCAATGAATCATTGGCTGTACAGCACAGCAAGGGGAGGATGGGCGGGACTCCCAGGGAAGCTGGAGATGTGGCTACATGGAGCTGAGGGGAGCACAGGGAGGTCCTGTTGAAGGCTGGCTGTGGGAGGCCCATTTTGTTGGGCAACTGAATGCGGAGGAGCCAAGGACGAGCTGTGCAGGACATCGGAGACAAGTGTTGCCGGTGTGTGACAGTGGGACTAGACACATGCATAAAGTGCAGGCAGTAGCTATATAATTAACAAGTGTGAGGAAACCCCATGATCCCCATACTATCAATACAGGAAATCCAAATCACAGAGACAAAGTATGAGAAAATAAGCATTAATCTTACAGGCAGCACCATGTTGAAAGTAATAACCCTCGACGTTTCGGTTGCAATGACCTTTTTCAAGAGGGAGCTACCTCTTGATAGTATAGGGGTTCAGTCCATTGATCCCTCTTACTATTACTTGCTTGACATATGTGTGTGTATTTACACTGGCTGCTGATTTACTCCATAACCACCACCTAGCGGTCATGTCTGGGTTTACCACCCAGCTTTTCCTATATGATGTATCCTATATTGTATTTATCAGCACATGTATACACTATTCCCCATTTAAAACCCTATACTATTTTTGAATTCAAATCGTGGTTGTTTGCTTTTCTTTCTCTCATATACCATACAGTCACTACACTCCACATTCAAATGCCCCCTCCTATGCAGTCCCATCTCATTTTCCATCTTTAAGGTAGACCAAAAGTCTAAAAAGTCTTCGCCTGCTACGTCTCAAAAAGGAAAAGTTTTGGGGCAAAGGTAAGTGGACCAAGAGTCTTTGAAGTCCGGTTAAAGTGCACACGGCCCTATAGTCTAAAAGACTTTGTATTCATTGGGCTTCATCAGGCCCCCGCTGCAGCCGCCGTCTCCCGCACCGTCCAGGGCCTGAAACTCTAGTCATAGGGATGTGACCACGCCCCCTCTATTCCTTACAAAGGAGAGGGGGTGTGTAGGGCCTCGCCCACTACCTCTATTGCATGAATGAAGAGGGCACGGCCACACCCTGGTGATTGATGGCGAGTTCCGTCCCGCCATCAATCCCATCCCTTGGGTCTGGCCCCAAACGTTGTGGCCAGCCGCGGGGTCCTGATAAAGTGATCGAGTGAGGCCCGCAGCCCTGGACCCGCAGTGACCAGCAGCACAGGACAAAAGGTAAATATAATTTTGTTTTTTTCCCCTGCTGTATAACTTTAAGCGTTTGTTGTTTTTCCTTTTTTTGTCACGGCAACACTTCTGTTGCTGATGACGTTCGTATTGTGAAAAAAAAAGGACTAAAAATATGGAAAATGCTGAAACTTGGAAAGCAAACAATAGTTTTTAGTGTTCCAGTCCTCTGCTCTTGGACGCATTGCTTAGTTTTGTAAGCGATGACCATTACCTCCTTCATTTTCTGGAATGTACTAAAACTTATTTGACAGTATTCATCATTCAATTCAAAGGCTGAACTCCAGACATAACAAAAACTTGTAGCTGTGTTTCTGTGTGTATAACATCACAGTATACAGTACGTGTATTATGGTGGCAGTGCACTGAAAGAATATAATTGGTTTAGATGTCACTTAGCTAACAGCTCTCTCTGCTGCAATGAGAATATAAGGGGGATCAGCATATTCTGGGATGATGTCCTGCATAGCAGTATTTAAGGTAATATAAATATTGCTTAAAGTGGACCTTCAACATCTTTTCAAAAGCCCAAACCCTTAAAAACTATTCTATTCCCCAGCATCTAAAATTAATATATTTAACATTTGAGTCACTTAGTTTTTATTCTTTCCCCCACTGGTCTGCAACTCTGTTCAGAACTCTAGGATATGTAGAGCTGGGGTCAGGAAAAGGACAGCAATCCCAGAATGCAGAGTGGCACAGTCAGAAGATACTTCCTGTTTGCATGCAGCCTGAGACCCCATGGGCCGTCATCTTGGATGTTAAAAGGCTCAGAAAATGCAGTAGATGTAGGTAGGATGATTTTAATGCAGGCAATCTGGCAATCTGTATGTACAGAGTGGGGGAAACACATAAGATATGCTTTTACTCAGGGTGAAGGTCCGGTTTAAATCTGATGCCAAATCAGAAACACGGTAGCCTCACCAGGGGTCTTATCATTTCTGGGATCCCATTCAGAGTTTTGTCTGGGGCCCTAAACAAAGACAAATTTTGTATGGCGAAATACAATATTTATGCACCTTGTCGGGGCTGTAACCACGGCCTGTTCATGTGATGTCGGAGCATGAGCGAACCCACAGGGCATTGTCCATACAGGGCATAGGGAATGCCCATATCGTCATTCAATATCTACTCCCTGTGGCATCCCAAACTAGAATGCCCCACTGTGTGAAACCCTATTAAATCACCGCACCAACTCACCTAACCTAACTCCAATGACACATGCACAGGTCACAGCCTCATTTTGCCCTTAGGTACCTGGGGCAGCCATTTGTGATTCCTCAGCATATAAAATTAATATATTTTAAGTTTTTAGTCACATATTATTCTTTCCCCCACTGGGCTGCAACTCTGTTCAGGACTCTAGAATATGGGCGCCGCCATCTTGCCTCAGAGGCATCACATAAGGAAGAGAGGAGATGGGGGCAAAATTACAGGGGGCGGGTTATAGCTTTGCTTTGCCCAGACAGAGCAGAGCTAGGGTCCGGAAAAGGACAACAATTCCACAATGCAGAGTAGCGCAGTCAGAAGACACTTCCTATTTTCAGGCACCCTGAGACTCCACGGGGCGTCATCTTGGATGTTTAAAGGCTCAGAAAAGGCAGTAAGTGCAGGTAGGATGATTTTTAACATAGGCAACCTGTATGTACAGGGTGTGGCAAACATATAAGATAGGCTCTTATTCAGCGTGAAGGTCCCCAGGAATCTGGGGACATGGACTCAAAAGAGGGACAGTCCCTCCAAATCAGGAACAGTTGGGAGGTATGCTGTAAACAGTGTGCCATGAAGCTCCCCCTCAAATATCCTTATCTTTCCAAAGCAAATATGCGAAATGTCGAACTACAGAGAAGTTGGTGGATTGAAGAATCAATTAAAGAGAATCTGCAGATAGCAGAATAAATGGACATTGATGATCTACTGTCTAAGTGATACATCTCTGGACCATCTGGCTGCCTAACCTTGCCCTTCTATACCCCCTGAAAATAGTTGGGACTCCCAGGTATATCAAGCCAATACCCAATCAGGAGAAAAACTATTTTGCATTTAGCAGTTCACGGTTGACTTGAAAAAGTTTAAAATGTGCCTCAGAGAAAGTGGTATCACCAGCTGGTTATAGGAGGAAGTGTCAGAGGGAAGTGAGGCAAAAATGTTTTAAAAATGTGCTAAGGGTGTCTGAAAATGTGGAATGGTGGAGAACCAGTTGTAGGATTAATCCCTCTTTTAGAGTGTAACGGTATTGCAGCCGCCACCCGACTTAGGTGGAATACCGCACATGCACCGTTAAATAGTGGGATACCCAGCCAAGTCTATACACCATTAAATTGTACAGTAAGTACTCACAGTTCTCGGGTTCATCTTGGAGTTGAAGCTGTAGAAATGATGGGCACCAGTCACTTTATTTTGAGGTAGTCCAGGTTTACTATAGAAAACACCAGCAGCATCAGAAAAACCAGCAGCCGTAGCAGTAGTGACAATAAACCACAGTAGTCACTGGAACATATAAATTTACTTCACCCTGTCCTAATCTGCGACCCAGGCATCATGAAGGAGTTCTTTCTTCCTCTAGAAGAGGGGTTCTCAACCTTTTTATGCCGAGTACCCCCTAGTGCCAGAAAGGTCCAACTGACTACCCCCAAATAGGGGATCAAATATAAATGTTACCAAAATAAGGAGGTCACAGGCCTTGGAGCACTTTTAAAGCAAGAAGGTATAACAATTTACAGGTAATCATATACCAGGCTCGTCAGACTCCTCCGTTGGTGCACCCTGGAATAAAGCCCCTGGGGTATGCGTACCGCAGGTTGAGAAACAGTGCTCTAGAAAACATATGTCAAACTCAAGGCCCAGGAGCTCCAAGCCTTTTTTGAAAGGTGGCAGATAGTGATGGCTGGTTGGTGCTTCTTCTAGCCATCCTGGTCATTCCGAGGCTTCTGAAACTGGCAGTTCGTCTTGTGTGACACTGCAAAGTGATGCACAGGTACGATGAACTCTACTGTGCAGTTCTGTTTTTAATACTATACAAGTGGTATATCTTTGTGAGGAATGGCTGCATGTCAGCCTGGGCTGCTGTCCTGGATTTATCAAGTCCAGGATTTTTAAGTCCATCAAAGAATTAGGCCCGAATTTACATCATTGCATCCTGAACTTCTCTGCTCATCATCTTCTCCATGCTGCTACTGACGATCCCTTTATTTCATCAACAGGTATGTCCTCTGACATCACGGACAAATCTACCACCCGTTAACCCCTTCACTGCCAGCCAATCTGGGTCCACATTAGGGTATGTCCTCTGACATCACGGACAAATCTACCACCCGTTAACCCCTTCACTGCCAGCCAATCTGGGTCCACATTAGGGTATGTCCTCTGACATCACGGACAAATCTACCACCCGTTAACCCCTTCACTGCCAGCCAATCTGGGTCCACATTAGGGTATGTCCTCTGACATCACGGACAAATCTACCACCCGTTAACCCCTTCACTGCCAGCCAATCTGGGTCCACATTAGGGTATGTCCTCTGACATCACGGACAAATCTACCACCCGTTAACCCCTTCACTGCCAGCCAATCTGGGTCCACATTAGGGTATGTCCTCTGACATCACGGACAAATCTACCACCCGTTAACCCCTTCACTGCCAGCCAATCTGGGTCCACATTAGGGTATGTCCTCTGACATCACGGACAAATCTACCACCCGTTAACCCCTTCACTGCCAGCCAATCTGGGTCCACATTAGGGTATGTCCTCTGACATCACGGACAAATCTACCACCCGTTAACCCCTTCACTGCCAGCCAATCTGGGTCCACATTAGGGTATGTCCTCTGACATCACGGACAAATCTACCACCCGTTAACCCCTTCACTGCCAGCCAATCTGGGTCCACATTAGGGTATGTCCTCTGACATCACGGACTTATCTGCTCCCTAATGACTTGTTACTTTACCTTTTTCATGTATCATGACATTGTATCTGTGTATGCTCATCTCTGTATTTCCCATATGTATTGCAATAAGGTTGTCACCCATCACTGCTTTTGTCCATGCAATGAGACTGTTCACATAAATACTGTTTGTTTTTCGACCCCTTAGCTTCCCCTCCTGATAACCCCAGCTAAGCAACTTTATTGCCCTAGTACCACCCACCCCCCAGCTGTTTGACTGAGCTAATCAAGGTCTCTCTCCACAAGTGGTATATCTTTGTGAGGAATGGCTGCATGTCAGCCTGGGCTGCTGTCCTGGATTTATCAAGTCCAGGATTTTTAAGTCCATCAAAGAATTAGGCCCGAATTGAGCCCGAAGTGACCAGATGGGAACAGGCACCAGACTCTGCTTGACTGAACAATGCTCCTCTGGTATTTCACAGTCCTGCTTCCTCTGACTCTAAAATTCCTAACCTCCCAGCATCCCCCTGCACCTGGTAAGTGTCTCTATATCTCTCCATCACTGCTCTCCTCCCCCTACCTTTGCTCACATGAATTTATCTCACTGGCTAAATCTCTCTCCCTTTCTCCATGCACCCGCAAAACACGCTCTGCCACTTTCAAATCCCACAGTCACCTCCTCTCCCTTTCTCTGCTCCTACTTGCTGCTGGTGATATTGCACAAAACCCAGGTCCATTTCCTTCGCCTCCTCGCTCCTCCACACCCCACAACTCATCACAGACTAGCCTTCACCATGGTAGCAAGCCAGTAAACACACGGAACCTAGCCAACCTCCTAACAATCACCCCCTCCCCACGCACTTCCCCCATTGTCACCTGTGCACTGTGGAATGCACGCTCAGTGTGCAACAAACTGGCATACATTCACGACCTCTTCACTACCAACCTCTTCACTTTCATGGCCTTTACTGAAACCTGGCTCACTCCCTCTGATACAGCCTCACCCGCTGCCCTCTCATATGGGGGCTTACAGTTCAGCCACACCCCAAGATCAACCAACAAACAGGGTGGAGGTGTTGGCATCCTTCTGTCTGAATACTGCTCATTTAACCCAATCCCTGCTCTACCCTCCCTTTCCTTCCCTTCTTTTGAAGTTCACTGTGTCCGTCTCTACTCTCCCTGTCGCCTAAATATTGCCATTATCTATCGCCCTCCTGGACCTGCCACTCTCTTTCTGGACCACTTCTCAACTTGGCTTCTCCACTTCCTGTCCTCTGACATCCCAACTATAATCATGGGGGACTTCAACATACCCGTTGACACCAACAACCCTGCAACCACCAAACTATTATCCCTAACCACCTCCTTTGGCCTCAAACAATGGTCTACCAGCTCCACCCATAAAGATGGACACACGCTTGACCTGCTCTTTACTCACCTCTGCTCTGTATCCAGTGTCTCTTCATCCCCACTTCCCCTCTCTGATCACAACTTACTAACACTAACACTCACTTCCCTTAATACTGCCCCGCCTGCATACAAACCTGCAATCCTTCGCAGGAACCTCAGAAACCTAGACCTTCAATCTCTCTCTGATGCTTTACATCCCCTTCACACCCTGCCCTCATTTACCAATGTAGACGCTGCCGCTTCATACTACCACAACACACTAACTGCTGCCCTTGACTCTGTTGCTCCCCTTAACTACAGTCGCCCTCAGACCAAAAAAAGACAACCATGGCTTAACACTAACACTGCAACATTGAAACGGCATTCTCGAGTTGCTGAACGGCATTGGAGGAAATCCAAAACCAAGGAGGACTTCCTGTTATACAAGAAAGCCCTTCAGGAACTCAGGACTGCCCTTTCATCTGCCAAACAGGAATATTTCACATCACTCATATCGGCACAGGCCCGGAATCCTAAACAGCTATTTAACACTTTCAACTCCCTTCTCCGCCCACCGCCACCTCCTCCATCCTCACAGCTAACAGCTGAGCAATTTGCCACATACTTCAAAGACAAAATCGACCAGATTCGAAGTGGCTTCACCCCCCAGAACACCTCTCTCCTACCAACATCCCCCTTGTCCCACTCATTAACTCATTTCACAGTGTTAACTGCTCAAGGCGTCTCCTCCCTGGTCTCAAAGGCTCACCTGACCACCTGCCCCCTTGATCCCATTCCATCCCACCTTATCCCTCAACTGTCTCCATCTGTCATTCCAGCCCTAACATCTTTATTCAACCTCTCCCTCTCCACTGGTGCCTTTCCCTCCGCCTATAAGCATGCTGTTATAACTCCACTCATCAAAAAACCATCTCTGGACCCCTCTGCCCTCCCCAGTTACCGCCCAATCTCTCTGCTTCCTTTCTCATCAAAGCTTCTTGAACAGCATGTCCATACAGAACTTACAAACTATCTGTCTACAAACTCCCTCCTAGATCCCCTCCAATCTGGTTTCCGCTCATGTCACTCTACCGAAACGGCCCTCACCAAAGTCACCAATGATCTACTAACAGCCAAATCCAAAGGCCACTACTCTGCTCTCATTCTTCTCGACTTATCATCTGCTTTTGACACTGTCGACCATGCTCTGCTCCTCAATATTCTTTCTTCTCTTGGAATCCAAGGTCTCGCACTCTCTTGGCTCTCCTCCTATCTCTCTAACCGCACATTTAGTGTATCTTACTCAAACACCATTTCCTCTCCCCGGCCTCTGTCTGTAGGGGTACCACAAGGATCAGTCCTAGGACCCCTACTTTTTTCAATATACACTTCTGGTCTAGGACAACTAATAACCTCGCTAGGCTTCCAATATCACTTTTATGCAGACGACACTCAGATCTACCTCTCTGGCCCAAATCTCTCTTCTATCCTCTCTCGCCTTCCTGACTGTCTAACAGCCATCTCTTCCTTCATGACATCTCGCTCTCTTAAACTGAACATGGACAAAACTGAACTGGTCATTTTCCCACCATCTCACTCCCCTCCCATCTCTAACACCACAATCTCTGTAAATAATCTTACAATAACTGCAACTCCTCAAGCTCGATGCCTGGGTGTCATTCTAGACTCCTCTCTTTCCTTCAGACCTCAGATTCACTCCCTAGCCACCTCCTGTCGCCTCCAACTCAAAAATATATCTCGCATCCGTTCCTTCCTCTCACCTGTCACCACTAAAATGCTAGTGCATGCCCTGGTCATATCCCGACTGGACTACTGCAACACCCTCCTCTGTGGTTTGCCAACAAACAGACTGGCTCCCCTACAATCTATCCTAAACTCTGCTGCTCGCCTCATCCATCTCTCCTCTCGCTTCTCCAGTGCTACTCCCCTCTGTCAATCCCTCCACTGGTTACCTGTCTCCCATAGAGTTCAGTTCAAACTTCTAGTGCTAACCTACAAAGCTCTCTCTAACCAGGCCCCTTCCTACATTTCATCTCTGATCCAGCATTACCAACCAAAACGCAACCTCCGCTCCGCCTCTGACATTCTCCTGTCCTCTTCCTTGGTTACTTCCTCGCACTCCCGCCTTCAAGACTTCTCCCGTGCCTCCCCACTTCTCTGGAATGCACTCCCCCGTTCGATCCGCCACTCTCCGTCACTCCAAGCCTTTAAAAGCGCCCTCAAAACCCACTTCTTCAGACAAGCATATGACCTGGCTTAAGCAACCACTATAACCTTCAATGGCACGTGCAGCCATACTCAAGCTTCTACCACTTGTGACCCCACCCCCTTTGTCTCCACCCCCATCCTTTAGTCTGTAAGCTCGCAAGGGCAGGGCACTCCTCCCTATTGTCTCCTGTGCTCACAACACTTGGTTTTAACCTGTGGCATCTAATTTTGTATTGTTCTCTGTGCTATATGTTTTACCTTGTCTGTATTCTTACTTGTAAAGCGCTACGGAAGTTGATGGCGCTATATAAATAAACAATAATAATAATAATAATAATAATACTGCCCCCAGCTGTGGTGCATATAAAAGCTGCCTCAAAGCTGTTTTAACAATCTGGAGGGAAAAGAGAAAAGTGTCTGCAACCGTGTCTCACCTCACAAGGAGGATCCTGCCTAACCTACCCAACATAATGCCACAACAGCAGGTGCTACATGTCCAGCAGGGTTTGTTCCCTGGGCAAAATAATACATCTGTCCTGGGCAAAACAATTTAGCCTCTACATCTGTAACCATGGATTTGAATAGTCCTATTTGCTTTTTGTTTTGAGTTTGTTATTAACCAGCCCTTTGAAGGCAACCAGAATGCTGATGTGACCCTCGGTAAAAAGGAGTTAGACACCCCTGCACTAGAAGGCACTTAAGTTAGTGGCGGTTGATGATGCTATTAAGTCTTTTCCTCACTACAGGTGCTCTTGAAAAGGTGCACATCCAAGGCCCTATTTTCAATCCCTAATACTAGAGGAGCCCCCACAGCCAAATTATATGCAGATCAAAGTGTGACCATGCCTATAATGTCAGAACGTACCATCTCTGAGAATACATGCAAACTCCCTAGGGACGTCTATACCCAACATGTAACTAATCTGAAGTAACCATTTTCTAAATAAACATAATGTATGTCCATTTCATAGTATTTCTCATATCCTTACAAGAGCATAAAGTGGTTAGTGTTTCCTTCAGCTTGGCTGTATAGAGTACAGTTAAGAAAAACACCTTCCCAGTTTAACTTGGGAAATTAAAAAGGTTCTGAGGCATCTTCTTTTGGTGTTATTGTCATCCTTATTGCAGCTGAAATGTACTAAAATGTGAAAAGTTAAAGTGGACCAAAACCCAGGATTTTGACTATACTGGGTTGTGGTCCTTGCCCCCAGGGCACTCCGATCAGGGGTCCCCCCTGAGTGGAGCCCCCAAGTCACCGAAAGCAACTCACCTCTTCCCGTTCCTACAGTGCATGCGTGGCCACTCATTTAATCAGCGCGCTCGGAACTGCTGATGTCACATCATCTAAGGCTTCATCTAAGGGATCGTGCCTGTGCAGGCCATTCACAAGAGGTATACACTAGAGGTATACACTAGAGGAATAGCGGAGATGTAGCCACGGCTCACGCATTGGCCGTTGGATGGGGAATGAAGGTAAGCATATGGGCGACCTGGGGGTTTTCACACAGCGGGCATGAAGAAGAAGAAAGTAAAACCAAAGAAAAGCTAAAGGAAAATGTTATAATCTCTTAATTGATAGCTTACACTGTGAATTGGTAGTGTGATTTTCATGTATTTTCTTACAGGCGACTATTAACAATCAAGACACTTTAGAGTTCATTCGACACCATGAGTTTTTTATTTATTCACTTTTTTGTGAATAAACTCTTTTTCTTATAAGTTATTTCTAGGTAAAATTCAGCATCATATTTAGCAGTGAAAAAAATGTACAGCTAAATATGATAAATATGATATGAATTGCACAGACAAAAAAGACCATGAGTAAAAATACAAGAAAAAGTGTTTACTCACAAAAAAAGTGAGTAACAAAAGATATGGTGCTGAATTAACCCTATTGAGGGTTGGTTCAGTGATAGGAATGGGTTACACCAAGAGAGCAATGATATATATTGTAACTGTCTAAAAGAGTATTTAATATGCTGGGAGTGTTTGGCAGAGTGACCACTAGCTGGCGCTGGTGAACCTCCATGGGTAAAAAATTATTGTGTTTTTCAGTGGGTCTCAATCAACTTCCACATAGCTGTCAATCTTCCACGGTTTAAAAACAAAAAAAAATGCTCACCTTTAGGCGGGATCCAGCGCTGGGGGTTTCCTTTTCTCCTGGGGGCCTCCGAACCCCCCACCTCATGGTCTTTAGTGGGCAGGAATATGTCCATTGTATGTCCCCCCCTTCTGACAGCTCAGCAGGCCACCGCAGGGGGGGGGGCTTTTTCGGGAACCAGAGAGCTGGCAGAAGCTGGCAGTGATTGGTGGAGGGTGGGTGTGGGGACTTTGATCTCTTGCTCCTGTACCTGGCTTCCACCGATAACCTCTGCATTGTCACTGACAGCCAGTAGTGATCGGTGGAAGCCAGACAGAACATGCGTTCGGCGTTGGATCGTAAATAAGTAAAGAAAAAAAAGTATTTTTTTAAATGACTTTTGCTGTGTTCATGTATTTTTTACATTGAACGCTTTGTGAACTGGTATGGGGGGGCCTTGATTTACATTTTTTCAATAAAAAAAAGCTCCAAATGTGAAAAAATAGCATTTTTAAATGTTTTTCCACATATTTAATCCAAATATATTGTTAAAGCACTGAAAAAATTACAAACAAGAAATTTCATGTTAAAACTTCGCTGAAAAAACAAAATATAATTTCAATGGAAAATCCCTGGACATTTCTTCAAATATCATAGTTGAACATGTATAGCGAAAGAAATGTGAAAAATGCCCTGGCAACTGAGGGTGAAAAAATCTCTAGGTAGGTTGGCACTTAAAAGGTTAAATGAAAACTATAATGATTTACTAGTTGGAAATAATTAATGTAAATATCAGGGGTGTAACTATAGGGGGTGCAACCACCCCGGGGCCCAGGAGGTCAGGGGGCCCCATGATTGTTGCTTCTCCACCTTATGTATCATATTTGTGTTCACTTGGTATCAGTTAGAGAAAGGAAGCACCATTTGCCTCTGATCTTTCAGTCATTAGTTGTCTGGTTGCATTCATTTGAATTAAAGCAGACCAAAACCCACATTTTTAACTATCATCCCCTAAATTGCTCCCCCCATGAAGAGTACCGTTTGCCAATTTTAGTGCTCTTGCTTCATTTTAATCCCAGATAATGGCCCTTGTTTCAGATGTAAAGCTCTGCCTCCTCCATTAATTCAATTTGATTGTTGGGGATTAGGCCCAATCCCCCCGTGTCACCCAGACCCAGCTTTCCCACCACACCTCACCAATGTTCTTTTAAAACATAGTTATTTTATTAAGTCTCATGATAAAAGAAAGGGGATCCATTCTGATCCAAACACACTATTGTTTCAACATTATTCCAGACATTGTTAGAAAGCATGCAGGTGCATAAAACGAGGTTGACAGTAGCAGCTGAAGGTATTCGCTAATTTTTTATATAGCAACATCGCGCTGAAGCAGTACAGTTAGTCTTATTTATCTTACTGGTATGTCGATCAGTGCAATCAGGGCAGACATGTTTCGCCAGTAATGGTTTCCTCAGATTGCTCTGATTGCACTGATCGGCATACCAGTAAGATAAATAAGACTAACTGTACTGCTTCAGCGCGATGTTGCTATATAAAAATTAGCGAATACCTTCAGCTGCTACTGTCAACCTTGTTGATAATGTAATAATGTTGAAACAATAGTGTGTTTGGATCAGAATTGATCCCCTTTCTTTTATCATGAGACTTAATAAAATAACTATGTTTTAAAAGAACATTGGTGAGGTGTGGTGGGAAACCTGGGTCTGGGTGACACGGGGGATTGGGCCTAATCCCCAACAATCAAATTGAATTAATTACGATAGACTAGATTTCCAAACCCCCGCCCCAAAAAAAACTATAAAAACTTTAATAACAATTTAACCTTTTTCCCAGAGGAGGGTCGCTTGTTGAACTAGGACAGGTCACCACAGAGTGAGGACCTGCCCTAATAAGTAGGTCCTCCATTAATTGCCATTGTTTGGTGCCATTGTGCCAATGACATCATTGCCACACTTATGCAATAACTGTTGCACTAGGGCCCCATCACATTTATTTACGCTACTGCCAGTTATGTTTATTATGTGTATGCTAATTCTAAAAAGAAGCAAGGCAGGGAATAGTATATTGGTATTAAATGAACCAAATTCAGAATGCTGGAGCCCCCCCCCCCCTGCACAAAACCACCCAGAACTCCCAGAATCTTTACCTTATCCTTAGTCCAGAGACAAGAACTCGGCGCTGCAATTGGCTGTCGCTCACATGGGCAGTGACGTTCCAGATGCCGAATGTCCTGCCCACGTGAGCTGGCCATTCATAGCACTGAATTCCTGGCGGGGGGATCGAGGATAAGGTAAAGATTATGGGCTCCAACGTTCTAGATGCCCCCCAGACTGTTCTTTGGTGGCTACCAACACCTGAGCTGCACAGGGTGTTGGTCCTCTTTAAAGCGAAACAAAACCCAGGGCGGTCGGCCCTGAAAATTTAAAGATTCTAGGACAGGCCGCCGCCCTTCCACAAGGACATGCCGATTTGTCGTTGGATTGAGAAAAGGTTGTGCTGGGCGATCTGGGGGTTTCACACAGAGGGGCATTCCAAAATGGGATGCACGCAGGTCGCATCCCGTTTTGGGATGCCCAGCTGCGAATGGTTGCCAATAGTTGCAACTGCTTGTTGCTAGCTTGGTCTAGGGTAACTGGAGTCTATCCCTCAACAAAAGATAAAAATGTATAATGTGCACTACATAACAATAACACGTTAGGTATACATTAGGACAAATTATTACACTGGACCTGTGAAGCCTACAACTGCCATGGAAGCACTAAGACCTCTCATGTGAGTCAGTTAATACGGGCAGGCTGATTCATAACTAACACCAGGTAGCGACAGATGAGCATCTGTAGAGCGGATTTCAGAGCACCCGCTAGTATTCGCTGGGCTCGGCCATGGATCATTGTTTCAGAGCTCCTCAGTCGCTGTCCAGCATTTGATGAATATGATATGTGAGTCGCTATACTACGCTGTATGTGAGCAAACCGTAATGTCAGCCCAGTGGGACTGACTCACACCACATTCATCAAAAAACAACCTCAAACATCGCCGGCACTCAAAATCATGTAATTGTAGCCCATAGCGCCAGAGGCTGTGTGATTAAAAGTTGTTTTTAAAAGCGAAAACATATGGAATTACATTGTTATAACATTGTAACATGGACACTTTAATACCAGACATGTAAGAACAATTCTGCATAAAAATATTATTGATTCAAAAAGTTTTCAAAAATATCATTTTCTAGCCCAGAATACATGTCAGAAGGTTTGATGTTTTTTTTAGGGAAAAAAAAAAATTGGGATCAGGAAAGGGATTTAAGGATCGTCCATTATTATTATTATTATTATTGTTTATATAGCGCCATCATCTTCCGTAGCGCTTTACAAAGTAGTAATTACAGACAGGGTAGAAACATACGATACATATACTATTTCAAATGCAGTTTTACAGAGATGACAATGGATATTCTGAGTACAAGATACAATAGGGGAGAGAGCCCTGCCCTTTGCGAGCTTACAGTCTAAAGGAAGAGGGGTGAAGACGAGGGGGAAGGATCACAAACAGTCAGTATTGAGCTTTGTGGCATGTGCTCTTTAGAAGATTGGTTGGGCCAGATTATATGCTTGTCTGAATAAGCGCGTTTTAAGGTCGCCTTTGAAGGTTTTGAGGGTTGTGGAGTGGCGGATTGGGTGCGGGAGGGCATTCCAGAAGATTGAAGTTGCACGTGAGAAGTCCTGGAGGCGGGCGTGAGAGGAGGTGACCAGGGTGGAGGACAGGAGAAGGTCGGCAGAAGAGCAGAGGCTGCGTCTAGGTTGATACTGTTGGATTAGAGATGAGATGTAGGGAGGGGCCTGGTTGGAGAGAGCTTTGTAGGCGAGAGTTAGAGTTTTGAACAGGATTCGCTGTGGGACTGGCAGCCAGTGTAGGGATTGGCAGAGAGGCGCAGAACTAGAGTAGCGAGAGGAGAGATGGATGAGGCGAGCAGCAGAGTTCAGGATAGATTGGAGGGGTGCCAGTCTGTTAGTTGGTAGGCCACAAAGAAGGATGTTGCAGTAATCCAGACGTGATATGACAAGGGCATGCACTAGCATTTTAGTGGTGTCAGGTGAGAGGAAAGGACGGATGCGGGAGATGTTTTTAAGTTGGAGGCGAC
This sequence comes from Gastrophryne carolinensis, assembly GCA_027917425.1. Classification (NCBI taxonomy): domain Eukaryota; kingdom Metazoa; phylum Chordata; class Amphibia; order Anura; family Microhylidae; genus Gastrophryne; species Gastrophryne carolinensis. Next base: position 43,631,719 of record CM051239.1, on the reverse strand, counting down.
AGGAGGTGGCCAGGGAGTGAATATGTGGTTTGAAAGAGAGGGCAGAGTCCAGAATGACTCCCAGGCACCGAGCTTGGGGAGTTGTTATTGTGTAATTGTTGACAGAAATAGACGTGTTAGAGATGGGAGGGATGGGAGATGAAAGGACGGATGCGGGAGATGTTTTTAAGTTGGAGGCGACAGGAGGTGGCCAGGGAGTGAATATGTGGTTTGAAAGAGAGGGCAGAGTCCAGAATGACTCCCAGGCACCGAGCTTGGGGAGTTGTTATTGTGTAATTGTTGACAGAAATAGACGTGTTAGAGATGGGAGGGGAGTTAGATGGTGGGAAAATGACCAGTTCTGTCTTGTCCATGTTTAGCTTGAGGTAGCGAGATGACATGAATTAAGAAATAGCTGAGAGGCAGTTGGGGAGACGAGATAGTAGAGAGGAGAGATTGGGGCCTGAGAGATATATCTGAGTGTCATCCGCATAGAAGTGGTATTGGAAGCCTAATGAAGTAATAAGTTTGCCAAGGCCATGGGTGTAGACTGAGAAAAGTAGGGGGCCTAGGACAGAACCTTGTGGCACACCAACAGAAAGGGAACGTGAGGATGAGACTGTGTTAGAATAGAATACACTGAATGATCTATCAGAGAGGTAAGAGTTGAGCCAAGAGAGTGCAAGCCCTTGAACCCCGAGAGAGGAGAGAATATCAATAAGCAGAGAGTGGTCGACAGTATCAAAGGCTGAGGAGAGGTCAAGAAGGATAAGGATGGAGTAGTGACCTTTGCTTTTGGCAGTGAGCAGATCATTGGTGACTTTGGTGAGGGCAGTTTCAGTGGAGTGGTTACGGCGGAATCCTGATTGTAAGGGGTCAAATAAATTGTTGGTGGATAAGTATTGTGACAGTTCTGAGTGGACATGTTGTTCAAGAAGTTTGGAGGAGAAAGGGAGTAGTGAGATAGGGCGGTAGCTGGAGAGGGCAGAGGGGTCGAGAGAGGGTTTCTTGAGTATCGGAGTAATAACAGCATGTTTGTAGGAAGAAGGAAAGGTGCCAGTGGAGAGAGAAAGGTTGAATATGTAGGTTAAGGCTGGAGTGAGGGATGGAGACAGTTGAGGAATAAGGTGGGATGGAATAGGATCGAGGGAGCAGGTAGTCAGGTGGGCCCTAGATACTGAGGTTAGTCCAGGCTCAGTTATTGGAGTAAAGAAAGTAAGAGAGTGAGGCGGGGGGATAGTTTGAAGTGGTGAGGGATTCTGAGGGGCAAAGCCAAGTCGAATGTTGTCAATTTTTCCTTTGAAGAATGTCGAAAATTCTTCTGCTGTTATTTGGGAGGTTGGAGGAGGAGGTGGTGGGCGGAGTAGGGAACTGAAAGTATTGAAGAGTTGTTTGGGATTCCGGGCTTGTTCAGAAATCAGTGAGGAGAAATAAGCTTGCTTAGCAGATGAAAGGGCCGTCCTGAGATCCTGAAGGGCTTGTTTATAGAATAGAAAGTCATGATTGGCTTTGGTTTTCCTCCATCGCCGTTCAGCAGCTCGAGACAGCTGTTTCAATCTGGCTGTGCTTGCATTTAGCCAGGGTTGGGGGTTTTTGGTGCGGGGACGGCTATAGGTGAGGGGGGCGACAAAGTCCAGAGCTGAGGAGAGTGTATTATGGTAGTGTGATGATGCAGCGTCTATGTCCGTGAATGAGGTCAAGGTCTGAAGAGGTTGAAGTGAGGCAGAAAAGGACTGAAGGTCTAGGTTTCTTAAGTTCCTGCGTTGAGTTGTGGGTTTGTGTGGATGGGGGTTAGCAGGCATTGGAGCGAGGGTCATAGTCAGCAGATTATGGTCAGAGAGGGGGAGCAAAGAGGACGAGAGGTTTGATAGAGAGCAGAGGTGAGAGAAGAGGAGGTCAATTGTGTGGCCGTCTTTGTGGGTGGGTGCAGTAGACCATTGCTTGAGGCCGAAAGATGAGGTTAGTGACAGTAGTCTGGTGGCAGCAGGGTTGCTAGTGTCCACAGATATGTTGAAGTCACCCATGATGATTGCAGGGATGTCTGTGAACAGAAACTGAAGGAGCCAGGTAGAAAAGTGGTCGAAGAAGAGAGTAGTAGTTCCAGGAGGGCGGTAGATGACTGCGATTTTCAGGTTACAGGGAGAATATAAGCGGACACAGTGAACTTCAAAAGATGAGAAGGATAGAGATGGCAAGGCAGGGAGTGGGTTAAAGGAGCAGAGTTTGGATAGAAGGATGCCGACACCCCCACCCTGTTTGTTGTTGGATCTTGGGGTGTGGCTGAGATGTAGTCCCCCATGTGAGAGGGCAGCAGCTGAAGCTGTATCTGATGGGGTAAGCCATGTTTCTGTGAACCCCATGAAGGTAAAAGAGTTAGAGAGAAACAGGTCGTGAATATAGGAGAGTTTATTGTGCACTGAGCGTGCATTCCACAGTGCGCAGGTGACAGTGGCGGGAAGGGATGGCGAGTGAGTAAGCTGTATCAGATTAGATGGGTTGCGTGTGTCTCCCGGTTTAACACGGTTGTAGACTTTTGGCTTTGATGAAAAGTGAATAGGTATGGAGGAGGGGGGTGGAGAGAGTGGACCTGGATTAGGACTGATGTCACCGGCAGCAAGTAAGAGTAAAAGGAGAGAGAAGAGATGGTTGTGGCTTTTGAGGGTGGAGTAATGTGTCTTGTGCTTGGATATAGAGGGGGTAAGTGATTTTGCCAAGGAAAGGAATTCATGTGCAGAGAGGTAAGGGGAGGAGAGCAGAGAGGGGGAGATATATAGGGACTTACCGGGAGCAGGGGGATATGGTGTGCCTAGGATTCTGAGGGTAAGAGGAAGCAGTGTGATGAGGTAGAAGGTGATCATTGTTGTTGATGCTGGGCTATTCAAACAAGCAGAATCCGGTGCAGGTTTCCTTCAGGTTGAATTCGCTGCAGACTTAGAAGGAGTCAGACTTGGAATGGAGTCTGAATTGCAGCCATAGTGACTTGCAGCCACTATTCACTCAATATGAGCAGTATCTAAGTGCCTGTGATTAGCTCATGCACAACACTTGGGCCTAAAGGGTGGGGCTAGGTCAGTCCTTAAAGTTTGGTCAGGGAGGGCACATAAGGTAATAAAACATCAAATGGAATGCTGCTAGATGCTAGGGTTCAGTGAACACACAAGGGGCAATATTGGTCAGTTTAAGTATAGGAGATAGTCACAGATGATAGTATCACAAATATAGATATGGGCAGGGGAACCAGATGGGGCATTCAAAAAAAAAATAAAATTACATAACTCTTAAATAAGGCATATGCACAATTAAGATAACACGGGAAATATCATGTTTAAATAGTGAATCTGATGCGAGAAATACAGCAGGATTTGTATGGGCAGCAAAGGGTTAAAAATTGCAGATGAAGTCAGATGAGATGCATACCTGTGAATGAGAGAGGAGACATATCAGAATGCAGGTGGTGGTGATGTGGATGGAGGGTGGTGTGGTTCTGGGTTCATAGAGTGAATTCAGGTTAAATTCGCTGCAGACTTAGAAGGAGTCAGACTTGGAATGGAGTCTGAATTGCAGCCATAGTGACTTGCAGCCACTATTCACTCAATATGACCATAGAAACGTATGGGAGAGCGCCAGGTAGCGAGAGGTAATACGTGGCGCTCTGCAAGGCTGAACGCCGGCGCTGTATGCTGAGACTGGGATAATGATGAATCGGACGCTACATGGCATTGTTCTAGTCGCTCACCAGAGTTGGCTTCATAAATGTGTAATTGCGTGCCATCTCTGGCGTTCACCTGCCGCTACCTGCCGCTGTACAGGCACTACCTGGCGCTATCCCTTCATGAATAAGGCATAAAGTGTAGCAACAGATGCACAACAGATGTTGTGCACTACCACATCTACTCCTGTAGGGGGTGTGTGTAGATTTTGTTACATGCCTCAATCTGAGATGCACCACTGTGTGAAACCCCCCAATAATAACTCACCTCTTCCCAGTCCAACAGCACATGCTTAGGCTCTTGTCCAATCAGAGCCGTTTGCTGTGCCTATGTAATTTGGCAAACAGCTCTGATAGGCTTTAATGGGGAAGCCACACTCCCTCCAGGATGCATGTGAATGGATGGTGCGGGACTGCCAGCACAACCTGAGGATTCAGGGGATGCGGCTGCGCTCGCTCCCCATTGTACAATCAGAGCCACTTGTGGAATTACATAGGCACGGCAAATGGTTTTGACTGGATGAAGGCCCGTACATGCGTTGTTGGACCAGGAATACTAACGACATGGGGGGTGTCACACAATGGGGTATGCCAATTCCGAAGGAATCTTTCTGTTGGCAGCAGATTGTACACAACACTATTCCAGAGTGCAGGAACAATGGCTGTTTATTCAGCAACACATCTCAACATGGAGATGCTTTCTGATAGCAGCTTAAACACACTATGCATACATTCACATGAGTGCTGATTTAGCACAGTGAGAATTGTTTTTTCTCTTTTTTTGTTATAAAAAACATTTATCTTGATTTTTTCCTTGTTTTTCCTTGTTTTTATCTGTGCAAATTATTCAAACATTGACACAACTAAAAATGATGCTGAATTGCAACAAGGAAAAAAAGTAAGAAAAAAAAATTCTCATGCTGCCGAATTAGCCCTAAGGCCTGCTTAAGAGTTCCTGTTTTTTTTTATTTTAAACTAACTTTATCAATACCATAACAAGCAAACAGTCACATACAGGATATGGTTGTATTAAAGTTACTTTCAGATTCCAGGGCCGGCTGCCCTGGGTTCTTTTTCTCTTTAAAAAAAGTTGAAAAACTCCTGTTTTCCCCTTTGTTGAAATTCCACCCCCTCCCCACATACGTGAAGTTTCCATATTTTGGAAGTCCCGTTGTTATTCTCTAGCAAGAAGGGAGGCCAGGGAATTAGCAGATGTCTCCCGATGTTCCTTCCTGAGCACATAACTGAAAAGTGACCAACGCCATAAAAACCGTTAAGATCTTTACTGGAGTCAGCCCATTTCATGATGACATCGAGCAGATGTCCGAAAATGATGCAATTGTCATGAGTCTATAAAATCTGTTTTTCCACCCTGCAGGAAAATTCCAGCATTGGCCGCACCAAAAACACAAAATACTCTACAGTTAATGAACTTCTATAATTAAAGTGGATGTCCAGTCTTTAGGTCCTTAGGCTATGTGTATCAGCGCAGCTGAATAAACCCTTTCAAATGGTTTAACTCCTAACTGCCCATACTCAGGCTCAAACCGGCATACAGGGTTACCAGGAAATCCCCCCATGGATTCCCCATGGGCCACTTTAAAGTGGATCAACACCCAGGATTTTGACTATCCTGGGTTTAGGTCCACTTTGGTGGAGCACCCCGATCGGGGGTGCCCCGCTGTGTGAAACCCCCCAGAACGCCCGGAAACACTCATCTCACCACGCTCCTGCGCGGGTGCTCGTCCAATCAGAGCGCTCAGAGCCGCTGTGGTATGCACGTACAAGCGGCGTCCAACCACATCGGCTCTGAGCGCTGGAGGCCGCGTCTCGCCCGTCCCTCTTACAGGGAGTGCGCCCACGCCGTCCATTCACAAACGGCCGGCGCGGGTGCGCGCCCTGCTAGAGGGAAGCGCCAGACGCGGACGCGGACCGCGCATGCGCCGTTGGAACGGGGTTAAGGTAAGGTTTCTGGGCTTCATGGGGGGTTTCACCCCGTGGGACATCCCGATTTCGGATGCCCAGTGGGGAGGGATCCGATCCCCCCTGGGTGTTGGTCCACTTTAAGGCCCTTCATCATTTAAACCGCAATTTCTCTATGTAAAGCTTCTTTGTGGCATCCCAAGTGCACACACAGAAACAATACAGTTTGACATAATGTTACTATGCATGAGCTCTGAATATAAACAAGTGTGGGATGGGCCCCCAGAGTCAGTCCTGATACTGCAAATACCTGATCTACCCTGGGCGCAAAATATGGTACTCACTAATGAGGGATGATCTGTAGCACAAGTTAGACTTACCAGCTTAGCTACTGTGGGATAAATAGAAGGATGGCAATGGATTAGCTACAGAGAAAAGACTTAAAGTAGTCCTTCACCCTGAATAAGAGTCTATCTTATATGTTTCCCACACCCTGTACATACAGATTGCTCACATTAAAAATCATCTTACCTGCATCTACTGCATGCTATGAGCCTTTAAACATCCAAGATGTCGGCTCATGGAGCATCAGGAAGCCTGTAAACAGGAAGTGTCTTCTGACTGTGCCTCTCTGCATTCTGGGATTGCTGACCTTTTCCTGATCCCAGCTCTGTTCTGTCTAAGCAAAGCGCAGCTATAACCCCGCCCCCGTACTTTAGCCCACTCTCCTCTCCTCAGTAAGTGTGATGCTTCTGAGTCAAGATGGCGGCGCCCGTATCCTAAAGTCCTTAACAGAGTTGCAGCCCGGTGGGGGAAAGAATAATAAGTAAGTGACTAAAAACTTAAAATATATTATTTTTAGATGCTGGGGAATCGTTTTTTAAGGGTTTGGGCTTTTCAATAAATCATGGTGAAGGTCTGGTTTAATGGTCCACTAGGCCTCTATGTCTGCATTTCAGACCAAATATGATAAGGGCACATTTACGTTACATGTACGCATGGAATAGTTAATTTACATACTAGAGTTGTACTTTGACATTTTTTACAATAAGCCACGCCCCCTGGTCAATGCCATGCCACACCCCATACCTCACCAAATTTCCCATCCACTGACACCATTTTACACTCAACCTTCTTCAATGATATTGAGTGTGCTAGCACTGGCATTCAGTTCAATGGAATTGCATTGGTATGCACGGCATACGGCACTGATTGGATGAGAGCCCACACGTGCGCAGTGGGAACAGCTGAAAGGTTGTGTGGGAAATCTGGGGGGAAATCTGGGTGGTGATACCACTCCTACTGCCTTAAAGGAGCAGTATCGTGAAATTTGCATTAAAAAAGATAAATAATTAAATCGCCACACAATAGTTTCTAACATGTGTATAAATAATCTGGCGATAGAAAAAGGAAAAAATATCTGCCTTTCTTTTAAATTGTATAATTACAATGGCTCAGTCCATTTGCTGAATAGGGGGATCTGCTGGGTTGTATTTAGTGAGCTGCTTCATTTAGCCCACTGGCCTCCTAGCAACACTTTACCTCAGAGGCTGACACTGTAATCAGTGGTAACGGCTGTGTGTGTGTGAGGTGCTGCTTTTGTTATGAGACCAGGTGACTCAAATGTGTAAAATCTATACAAAATAAACTAAACTGACTGAAAATAACTGAAATTCTTCTTTGAATAACTGTGCAGGAAAATCTAAAGGTATTAAAGTGGAACAAAACCCTGAGTTGCCGACCCTGAAGTCTATAAGACCCGGCCATTGACCTTGCCCCTTGGGCATTCTAAATCGGGATGCCCCACTGTGTGAAACGACCCCTGGATAACCACAGATTCCCCCATTTTTCTGGCGCGCTCACGCAGATAGTCATTTAGACAGGCCGGGCGGCCAGGAAGGTTACTGCTTAGGCTCCCCATCTGCGTGCAAACAGAGCTGATTGGATGAGAGCCCGCGCATGCGCTGTGGGACAGGGAAAGGTACGTTTTCACAGGCGAACTTGGGGATTTCACATATCAGGGCATCCCAAGTCGGGATGCCCCTAGGGGCACAAAACAAAACTCCAGATAGTGAAAATCCTGGGTTGGGCTTTGCTCAAAACACACAAAGCTGAAAGAAAAATCATATGGAAAAATGTGTTGAGAAAAGAGAGAGAAAATGGTAAACTGAAAGATTCTTCAGCAGAGCCAACATGAAGGGAAAACTGTCAAAATCAGCTAAATGACTTCTAGAGCTTTTCTCTCTGTTTTAGATATATAAGTTCTGGCCAGGCAATGTTGCAATGTTGTTATCTTATGCTGGACGGCTGCCAGCACTGAACAGCTGATACTTTGATACATTGTTTCACCCCTCTCCTCAGCATGGAACAGGCCAGAGTGTCAGGCTCCGACACTCAGAAGACATAAACATGAGCTATTAGTCTCCAGCTGCTCAACACACACATTTTTTTTCTAAATTTGTAATTCTTACTCCAACACTTACCTACATTCAAAGTACCATTAAAATATGTCACCAAGAAAAATTCGCGATACTGCTCCTTTAACGTATTACTTATAAATGAGAGCTTGCAGAGAAAAAAAACACAGAATAAACCTGACCCTAATAAATCACAGAATATGCTGTATCCAGATAATGAAATGGACCACTTTGAACAATTCACTAACCAAACTACCCTCTTTTTACCTTTTGTTGAGTCAAGAGTCCAAGCCTTCGAGATCTGGCTGTTCTGCAGTTTTAAGATCCTGGTGCAAGAACAGAGGCCACAATTATTAGGCATACCTGGACCCCACAATTACTTATCAGAACCCCAAACAAGACTGTCTGGCAGCAGCCAATCAGTGCTATTCAGCATTTCAGCTTCTCACATTGATTAGCCTGTGGGGATTCCCCTGCTTTAACCCCCACACACACAGCTAACCTTCCACCTACACCCAACACTCTATTAGCCCCATTACCCCCACGAACACTATACTATCTAAACACAATACTATTGACCCCAAACATTGTTAGAGCAAATAAAAACAGTTTTGGACATCCCTAAAGTCTAAAGGACTCCGGGCACAGCCAATTCCTCTTCTGATTTGGGATGCCCCGCTGTGTGAAACCCCCTGGGATAGCCATAAAACCCACAGTGCACACGCAGCTAGAGATGTTATCTCCCTGTCTAAATGGTCAATGGGGGCGTGCATAGCGGGAGGTAGCGAGCACTGCATTCATTCAGAATAGATTGTCAGGTGACGCAGCCTGCTTGCTGAAAGCCTGCACATGCACCATGGGAGCAAAATTTTCAGTGTTCACTTGGGTTTCTCACACATAGGGGCATCCCCAATTAGGTTTACTAGCTTTAAAGCCACATAAAATGTTTTCCCCCTGCCCCCTCCCCACCCGAGTACCTCAGGTAATTCAGCCAGCTGATCTCATGAATGCTGGCTGACCTGACCCAGTCCACTGGCTGCATCCCGGCTTCTCTGTAGAATTTGGAGCGCTTCCACCCCAGCCTATCAGAATGGCTGGGGGCAAGAGCGCACTAGAGCTACAGGGAAGCCAGGGATGTGACTGTTGGTGATGACAGCATCGTGGGAGGTAAAGGTGGCTTTACCAGCAACCCATGGGTTTCACACAGCAGGGCAACCCAATTTTGAATACCCCAGAGGCAGGCAGAGCCAGCACTCAAGTGTTTCAGAAACCCAGGGTTTCTCCTACCCTGCGTTTTCGCCCTAGCCTACAGAGGGCATACAGATTTGGGATGCTCCCTGGGTGAAACGTCCAAGTTTGCTCTAAAAACTCACCTTTCCCCAGTCCCACATTGCATGCATGCGCTCTCATGCAATCAGCACATATTAATGCAAGGCATAAAGTGCTGTTTGTATGAGAACTCTGGCAAAGGGGAGTGGGAGCAGGCACATCCCGGTTACCCTGTGAACGGTGGTGCGCTCCTGCCCCCAACCTCAGCTACAGAGAGGCTGGGGATACAGCTGTGGGAGGCTCACACAACCACCAGCCCTGGAGTTTAAAAGGCTCTAGAGAGGCCCAATTAAATGACCTTTGGTATCCCGAGTTGGGATGCCCAAAGGTCATTTAATTGGGCCTCTCTAGAGTCTTTCAAACTCTAGGGCCGGTGATTGGTACACAGTGTTAAGCCCCCCAACCCCCCGTGCAGACTTACCAGGAAATAACGGTGCCAGCCATTACTCTCCTTCTACCTTGCCATCCAGCGTGCACGTGCAGTGGCGCCCCCCTCAAACTCGTCAGAGGAGGCAATAGACCGGCAGGGGGAATGAGGGTGGGGCTGGCGGGGACTACACTCATCATTGCGCCGCTCAGCGAATGCTGCGACGGCAGTGACAGATGGCATTGGGATGCAGGGCCCCACTGAGCCACCAATGTTAAAAAAAAAATGACAGCTGCGCGAAGTGCGTGGACTCCAGGTAGAGCTGCGTCTCGGGGGAGCTGGCAGTGTGCGCCCGCGCACCTTACAGGGAACACTCCTCATAAACTCATCTTCTTTTCTGGTCCAACGGCACATGCATGAGCTGCAGCCTCATCCCCGCTATCCCTCTAGCAGGGCATGTAACATAGTATGTAAGGCTGAATAAAGACTTTAGTCCATCCAGTTCAGCCTGTTTAACTCCTTCCAGTGGTCTAGTAGCCATAGCTGGAAATGTTATTACATGCCAGGAAGGCATCCAGGCCAGTTTTGAACATTTTTACTGTATCCATCATTACTACCTCCTCTGGCAGCGAGTTCCATAGTCTCACTGCTCTTACAGAGAAGAATCCCCTCCTATGTCGGTGGAGAAAGCACCTTTCCTCTAACCTTAGTGGATGCCCCCGGGTTATGGTTACACTCCGGGGTATAAATAGATTGTGGGACAGATCCTTGTATTGACCCCGAATATATTTATACATAGTTATTAGATCACCCCTCAATTGTCTTTTTTCTAGACTAAATAAGCCTAACTTGGACAATCTTTCCGGGTACTCTAGCCCCCGCACTCCTTTTATTAACTTTGTTGCCCTTCTTTGAACGCGCTCCAGTTCTGATATGTCCTTCTTAAGCACAGGTGCCCAGAACTGTACACAGTATTCCATATGGGGTCTGACTAGTGACTTGTACAGGGGTAAAATGATGCTCTGGTCATGAGCACCTATGCCCCTCCTGATGCACCCCATGATCCTATTTGCCTTGGCAGCAGCTGCCTGGCATTGATTACTACAGTTGAGCTTATTGTCAACTAAAACCCCTAGGTCCTTTTCCATTGTTGTTTTACCAAGTGTTTCTTTATTTAGTGTGTAATCATGACACAGATTTCTCCTTCCCATGTGCATAACCTTACATTTATCTGTGTTAAACTTCATTTGCCATTTAACTGCCCATGCTTCCAATTTATCTAAATCTGTTTGTAGCTGCCTGTTGTCCTCTTTTGTTTTAATTACTTTACTCAGCTTAGTATCATCTGCAAAGATTGAGACTTTACTGTTTAATCCATACCCAATGTCATTTATATATATATTGAAGAGAATTGGTCCCAGAACTGACCCTTGTGGTACTCCACTAGTAACAGTGACCCAATCTGAGTGTGTACCATTGATAACCACCCTCTGCTTCCGATCATTAAGCCAATTTCCCACCCATCTGCACAAGTTTTCCCCCAGTCCAAGCATTCTCATCTTTTTTACCAGCCTTTTATGTGGCACAGTATCAAATGCTTTAGAAAAGTCAAGATATATGATATCCAATGACTCCCCCTGATCCAATCTTGAACTTACCTCCTCATAAAAGCTGATTAGGTTTGTTTGTGCCCGTGCATTTTTCAATGGCCGACACGGGCATGCTCCCTGTTAGAGGGTAGCGGGGGATGCAGCCGCCAGTACGCTCGGATCCACTCACATTAGAAGAGCTCCTGGATGAAGGGGCTCAAGCAGATCTGAGCGCCTTGATTGGACGAGCGGCCACGTATGCTTCCTAGGACCGGGGAGAGGTCAGTTTGTTCGGGGGACCTGGGGGGTTTCACATAGCAGGACGCCCCAATCGGGGGTAATGACTAAAACTCAGGATAGTCAAAATACTGGGTTTTAGTCCACTTTAATAGATGGTGACATTGTGATGTAACTTTACAGATCTAAAAGACAACAAAAATAACATGTAAAAATGCTTTCATTAAATAGACTATAGGGATCTGGAGGAATTACAAGCAGATCTCAGCACAGTTCTATGAGTAAATTGACCTTTGCTCCCTGATCCTAAATAAACATGTTTTAAAGGGGCAGGAGATTTCTATAATAAATTCTCCAGTAATTAAGGGACAGGAAAAGTGCCTGGGCTTACTGCATATTCTTTATCCTGGCTCTAAAGTCTAAAAGACTCCAGGTCTGAGTTACAGCTTGAACGGACCTCCGGCAACATCCCCAGCACTCCTAATGTGCGCGCCCCTGCCAGCATATCTGTTTCAGACATATTTCGATACGTGAATGTGGGATTCTAGCATTCAGGGAAAGTCTCTGTAATGTGCAGTGGTACTTATTGTGGTTGCTGAGGTTCTCCACGATTGAAGTAGGCTGGACTCAAAGGGGTTGAGATGACACACTTTATTGATCTTTACTGATCTCCATTAGGGATGAGCGAATTGATCCGGACGAACCCGGATTCGATCCGAATTTCATGAAAAATTTGATTCGGATCGAATCCGAATTTCCCCGCGATTCGATCGCTCGAAGTTTTCCTTTAACATCCATTCATTTACATTTACAGGCATTCTAAGATGGCGGACGGGACATGTCCAGACATGTAAGGTGGGGCAGTGTATGCTGGGACAGTCACATGCAGCCTATCAGCAGCCAGCAAGCCCGGTGACGTCACAGCGCTATTTAAGGCGGCCATCTTGCTTTTCCTTCCTCATTTCTCTATTGCATTCGTGAGAGACAGAACGCTGTGTAGCTGAGGGAGAGAGGCAGTTAGACAGGCAGCGACAGACAGGGACAGGCTGGAGACAGGCAGGAGACAGGCAGGAGACAGACAGAAAGTCAGCGAAAAACAGGGAAAGTTAGGAAAAATCGGAGGCAGTCACAGGGAGATTTTTTTTTTTTCATCCAGCCTGAGTGTTTGTTACTGGCTGGCTGACAGGCTTTGTTAGCGTTTTCAGGCTGCTTATACTAACTAACTGTGCATATATACTGAACTGATCTTAAGTCTGCTGTGAGGCATCCCATTCTGTGACTACACCAGCCTCTATTTAAGACCATATAACCATTTGCACTTATTCTAATTGAAATTAGGCCTGATAAAGACACTTTTGCTGTGCATAGCACTACTGGACCCTGCCAGGTGCACTTCTTTTTTGGGGCATCCCATTCTGTGACTACACCAGCCTCTATTTAAGACCATATAGCCATTTGCACTTATTCTAATTGAAATTAGGCCTGATAAAGACACTTTTGCTGTGCATAGCACTACTTGTCCCTGCCAGGTGCACTGCTGGTTTTTGGGGCATCCCATTCTGTGACTACAGCAGCCTCTATTTAAGACCATATAACCATTTGCACTTATTCTAATTGAAATTAGGCCTGATAAAGACACTTTTGCTGTGCATAGCACTACTTGTCCCTGCCAGGTGTACTGCTGGTTTTTGGGGCATCCCATTCTGTGACTACAGCAGCCTCTGTTTAAGACCATATAACCATTTGCACTTATTCTAATTGAAATTAGGCCTGATAAAGACACTTTTGCTGTGCATAGCACTACTTGTCCCTGCCAGGTGCACTGCTGGTTTTTGGGGCATCCCATTCTGTGACTACAGCAGCCTCTGTTTAAGACCATATAACCATTTGCACTTATTCTAATTGAAATTAGGCCTGATAAAGACACTTTTGCTGTGCATAGCACTACTTGTCCCTGCCAGGTGCACTGCTGGTTTTTGGGGCATCCCATTCTGTGACTACAGCAGCCTCTGTTTAAGACCATATAACCATTTGCACTTATTCTAATTGAAATTAGGCCTGATAAAGACACTTTTGCTGTGCATAGCACTACTGGACCCTGCCAGGTGCACTTCTTTTTTGGGGCATCCCATTCTGTGACTACACCAGCCTCTATTTAAGACCATATAACCATTTGCACTTATTCTAATTGAAATTAGGCCTGATAAAGACACTTTTGCTGTGCATAGCACTACTTGTCCCTGCCAGGTGTACTGCTGGCTTTTGGGGCATCCCATTCTGTGACTACACCAGCCTCTATTTAAGACCATATAACCATTTGCACTTATTCTAATTGAAATTAGGCCTGATAAAGACACTTTTGCTGTGCATAGCACTACTTGTCTCTGCCAGGTGCACTGCTGGTTTTTGGGGCATCCCATTCTGTGACTACAGCAGCCTCTATTTAAGACCATATAACCATTTGCACTTATTCTAATTGAAATTAGGCCTGATAAAGACACTTTTGCTGTGCATAGCACTACTTGTCCCTGCCAGGTGCACTGCTGGTTTTTGGGGCATCCCATTCTGTGACTACACCAGCCTCTATTTAAGACCATATAACCATTTGCACTTTTTGTAATTGAAATTAGGCCTGATAAAGACACTTTTGCTGTGCATAGCACTACTTGTCCCTGCCAGGTGCACTGCTGGTTTTTGGGGCATCCCATTCTGTGACTACAGCAGGCTCTGTTTAAGACCATATAACCATTTGCACTTATTCTAATTGAAATTAGGCCTGATAAAGACACTTTTGCTGTGCATAGCACTACTTGTCCCTGCCAGGTGCACTGCTGGTTTTTGGGGCATCCCATTCTGTGACTACACCAGCCTCTATTTAAGACCATATAACCATTTGCACTTTTTGTAATTGAAATTAGGCCTGATAAAGACACTTTTGCTGTGCATAGCACTACTTGTCCCTGCCAGGTGTACTGCTGGTTTTTGGGGCATCCCATTCTGTGACTACACCAGCCTCTATTTAAGTCCATATAACCATTTGCACTTATTCTAATTGAAATTAGGCCTGATAAAGACACTTTTGCTGTGCATAGCACTACTTGTCCCTGCCAGGTGCACTGCTGGTTTTTGGGGCATCCCATTCTGTGACTACAGCAGCCTCTATTTAAGACCATATAACCATTTGCACTTATTCTAATTGAAATTAGGCCTGATAAAGACACTTTTGCTGTGCATAGCACTACTTGTCCCTGCCAGGTGTACTGCTGGTTTTTGGGGCATCCCATTCTGTGACTACAGCAGCCTCTGTTTAAGACCATATAACCATTTGCACTTATTCTAATTGAAATTAGGCCTGATAAAGACACTTTTGCTGTGCATAGCACTACTTGTCCCTGCCAGGTGCACTGCTGGTTTTTGGGGCATCCCATTCTGTGACTACAGCAGCCTCTGTTTAAGACCATATAACCATTTGCACTTATTCTAATTGAAATTAGGCCTGATAAAGACACTTTTGCTGTGCATAGCACTATTGTCCCTGCCAGGTGCACTGCTGGTTTTTGGGGCATCCCATTCTGTGACTACAGCAGCCTCTGTTTAAGACCATATAACCATTTGCACTTATTCTAATTGAAATTAGGCCTGATAAAGACACTTTTGCTGTGCATAGCACTACTTGTCCCTGCCAGGTGCACTGCTGGTTTTTGGGGCATCCCATTCTGTGACTACAGCAGCCTCTATTTAAGACCATATAACCATTTGCACTTATTCTAATTGAAATTAGGCCTGATAAAGACACTTTTGCTGTGCATAGCACTACTTGTCCCTGCCAGGTGCACTGCTGGTTTTTGGGGCATCCCATTCTGTGACTACAGCAGCCTCTATTTAAGACCATATAACCATTTGCACTTATTCTAATTGAAATTAGGCCTTATAAAGACACTTTTGCTGTGCATAGCACTACTTGTCCCTGCCAGGTGCACTGCTGGTTTTTGGGGCATCCCATTCTGTGACTACAGCAGCCTCTATTTAAGACCATATAACCATTTGCACTTATTCTAATTGAAATTAGGCCTGATAAAGACACTTTTGCTGTGCATAGCACTACTTGTCCCTGCCAGGTGCACTGCCGGTTTTTGGGGCATCCCATTCTGTGACTACAGCAGCCTCTATTTAAGACCATATAACCATTTGCACTTATTCTAATTGAAATTAGGCCTGATAAAGACACTTTTGCTGAGCATAGCACTACTTGTCCCTGCCAGGTGCACTGCTGGTTTTTGGGGCATCCCATTCTGTGACTACAGCAGCCTCTATTTAAGACCATATAACCATTTGCACTTATTCTAATTGAAATTAGGCCTGATAAAGACACTTTTGCTGTGCATAGCACTACTTGTCCCTGCCAGGTGCACTGCTGGTTTTTGGGGCATCCCATTCTGTGACTACACCAGCCTCTATTTAAGAGCATATAACCATTTGCACTTTTTGTAATTGAAATTAGGCCTGATAAAGACACTTTTGCTGTGCATAGCACTACTTGTCCCTGCCAGGTGCACTGCTGGTTTTTGGGGCATCCCATTCTGTGATTACAGCAGGCTCTGTTTAAGACCATATAACCATTTGCACTTATTCTAATTGAAATTAGGCCTGATAAAGACACTTTTGCTGTGCATAGCACTACTTGTCCCTGCCAGGTGCACTGCTGGTTTTTGGGGCATCCCATTCTGTGACTACACCAGCCTCTATTTAAGACCATATAACCATTTGCACTTTTTGTAATTGAAATTAGGCCTGATAAAGACACTTTTACTGTGCATAGCACTACTGGACCCTGCCAGGTGCACTCCTTTTTGGGGCATCCCATTCTGTGACTACACCAGCCTCTATTTAAGACCATATAACCATTTGCACTTATTCTAATTGAAATTAGGCCTGATAAAGACACTTTTGCTGTGCATATTCTTAATGCTGCCTGCCAGGTGCACTTCTTTTTTGGGGCATCCCATTCTGTGACTACACCAGCCTCTGTTTAAGACCATATAACCATTTGCACTTATTCTAATTGAAATTAGGCCTGATAAAGACACTTTTGCTGTGCATAGCACTACTTGTCCCTGCCAGGTGCACTGCTGGTTTTTGGGGCATCCCATTCTGTGACTACAGCAGCCTCTGTTTAAGACCATATAACCATTTGCACTTATTCTAATTGAAATTAGGCCTGATAAAGACACTTTTGCTGTGCATAGCACTACTTGTCCCTGCCAGGTGCACTGCTGGTTTTTGGGGCATCCCATTCTGTGACTACACCAGCCTCTATTTAAGACCATATAACCATTTGCACTTTTTGTAATTGAAATTAGACCTGATAAAGACACTTTTACTGTGCATAGCACTACTGGACCCTGCCAGGTGCACTCCTTTTTGGGGCATCCCATTCTGTGACTACACCAGCCTCTATTTAAGACCATATAACCATTTGCACTTATTCTAATTGAAATTAGGCCTGATAAAGACACTTTTGCTGTGCATATTCTTACTGCTGCCTGCCAGGTGCACTTCTTTTTTGGGGCATCCCATTCTGTGACTACAGCAGCCTCTATTTAGGACCATATAACCATTTGCACTTATTCTAATTGAAATTAGGCCTGATAAAGACACTTTTGCTGTGCATAGCACTACTTGTCCCTGCCAGGTGCACTGCTGGTTTTTGGGGCATCCCATTCTGTGACTACAGCAGCCTCTATTTAAGACCATATAACCATTTGCACTTATTCTAATTGAAATTAGGCCTTATAAAGACACTTTTGCTGTGCATAGCACTACTTGTCCCTGCCAGGTGCACTGCTGGTTTTTGGGGCATCCCATTCTGTGACTACAGCAGCCTCTATTTAAGACCATATAACCATTTGCACTTATTCTAATTGAAATTAGGCCTGATAAAGACACTTTTGCTGTGCATAGCACTACTTGTCCCTGCCAGGTGCACTGCCGGTTTTTGGGGCATCCCATTCTGTGACTACAGCAGCCTCTATTTAAGACCATATAACCATTTGCACTTATTCTAATTGAAATTAGGCCTGATAAAGACACTTTTGCTGTGCATAGCACTACTTGTCCCTGCCAGGCGCACTGCTGGTTTTTGGGGCATCCCATTCTGTGACTACAGCAGCCTCTATTTAAGACCATATAACCATTTGCACTTATTCTAATTGAAATTAGGCCTGATAAAGACACTTTTGCTGTGCATAGCACTACTTGTCCCTGCCAGGTGCACTGCTGGTTTTTGGGGCATCCCATTCTGTGACTACACCAGCCTCTATTTAAGACCATATAACCATTTGCACTTTTTGTAATTGAAATTAGGCCTGATAAAGACACTTTTGCTGTGCATAGCACTACTTGTCCCTGCCAGGTGCACTGCTGGTTTTTGGGGCATCCCATTCTGTGACTACAGCAGCCTCTGTTTAAGACCATATAACCATTTGCACTTATTCGAATTGAAATTAGGCCTGATAAAGACAATTTTGCTGTGCATAGTACTACTTGTCCCTGCCAGGTGCACTGCTGGTTTTTGGGGCATCCCATTCTGTGACTACAGCAGCCTCTGTTTAAGACCATATAACCATTTGCACTTATTCTAATTGAAATTAGGCCTGATAAAGACACTTTTGCTGTGCATAGCACTACTTGTCCCTGCCAGGTGCACTGCTGGTTTTTGGGGCATCCCATTCTGTGACTACAGCAGGCTCTGTTTAAGACCATATAACCATTTGCACTTATTCTAATTGAAATTAGGCCTGATTAAGACACTTTTGCTGTGCATATTCTTACTGCTGCCTGCCAGGTGCACTTCTTTTTTGGGGCATCCCATTCTGTGACTACACCAGCCTCTATTTAAGACCATATAACCATTTGCACTTATTCTAATTGAAATTAGGCCTGATAAAGACACTTTTGCTGTGCATATTCTTACTGCTGCCTGCCAGGTGCACTCCTGTTGGGGCATCCCATTCTGTGACTACAGCAGCCTCTATTTAAGACCATATAACCATTTGCACTTATTCTAATTGAAATTAGGCCTGATAAAGACACTTTTGCTGTGCATATTCTTACTGCTGCCTGCCAGGTGCACTTCTTTTTTGGGGCATCCCATTCTGTGACTACACCAGCCTCTGTTTAAGACCATATAACCATTTGCACTTATTCTAATTGAAATTAGGCCTGTTAAAGACACTTTTGCTGTGCATAGTCTTACTGCTGCCTGCCAGGTGCACTTCTGTTGGGGCATCCCATTCTGTAACATACCATACCCCTCTTTATTTACACTAAGCAGCTCTCTTATTTACACTAAGCAGGCCTGTTGGATGCTGAGTGTTACTGCTCACTTTTGGTGTGCATTATATTCTGTTTCATATAGACCCACCGCTGCCTGGGGGTTCTTAAAATATCACCTACTACCACGCCAGTTAGACTATGTCGGGCAGACAAGTGCCTGGAAGTGAAAAGAGGAGTGGCAGAGGCCAAGATTTCGCAGGCAGAGCTCGCATCAGACTGGGGGCCAGTAGCAGCAGGAGTCAAGCTGAGAGACCTAATCTGCCAGTATCTGCTAGCGGTCGGGTCTCCACCAGTAACGCATCTGCCGTAGTAGATTGGTTGACGCGCTCATCAACAACATCATCACAACTTACGTCTGAGACCCCCAGTCTAGGGTCGGTAGGTTCCTCTGACACAACCCTGAGTTGGCATGCCCCGAGAGCAGTCCCTGTCCTCCCATTGCCTCTGGCCTACGCCATTCCCTCCCCCAGCGACGTATCCTATGCTTTGGGTTCAGCTCCACTCTTTAGTGAGGAGGACCATCAGATAGAGGACAGTCAGCAGCTACTGCCCAGCCAAGAAATGGAGGTGGCTTCTCTAGCTAGGCAGACAAATAGTGATGTGGACAGTGTCGTGGGTGCTGCGAGCGTTCCAGCTCCTGCGCCAGACACTGTTGACGAATCCACGAACATCAGTGACGTACAGCCACAACTCGGTGATGATGATGATGACGATGAAGCCGATCGCACTTGGGAGCCGGGTGATGAAGGGGCTTCATCGTCATCATCAGGAGAAGAGGGGCGCAGGTTGCCCCGGAGTCAGCAGCTGAGGCAGCAAGGTGGTAGCAGTCAGCATGGGGGCAAATTCCAAAGGCTGGAGCCGGCCGGGGCCGGGGCCGGGGTAGAGCACCTGCTGTGCGGCAGTCTACCTTATCGGGAGGTAGTGGAGCAGGGGTTCCTGGAGTTGGCAACAGCAGCAGTGAATCAGTGAGGCCAGGGGGTGGGAAAAGTAGCTACTCGGCAGTGTGGCAGTTTTTCCTGAAGCATCCGCAGGAGGGTAACATGGCCACATGCAAGATATGTAGGCAGAAGGTGAAGCGTGGCCAGGGTCCAAATGTTGGCACCACGGCCCTGCGTCAACATATGATGCGTCACCATAAAGCGACCTGGGAGAACCGAGGCTCCCAAGGGGTGGTCCAGTCTGCTTCCTCACCAAGTGAGCTCCCAATTTCTGCCAGCCAAGGCTCCAGCACCTCAGCCGAAGGCAGCTGTGCATCATACACATCCTCTGTCGCTCCTGCTCCTCCTCCTCCAAGTCATGCATCCCGCCAGCAATCCATCAGCGAAGCCATGTCCAAGAGACAGCAGTATGCGCCCACTCATCCTACGGCGCAGAAGCTGAATGTGCTCCTGTCCAAGTTGCTGGTGCTGCAGTCGCTCCCTTTTCAGGTGGTGGAATCTGCACCTTTCAGAGAACTGATGGCTTGTGCCGAGCCGAGGTGGAGAGTCCCAAGCCGTCATTTCTTTGCCAAGAAGGCAGTACCAGCGCTGCACACTTTTGTTGAACAGAAGGTGGGCCAGTCCTTGAGCGTGTCGGTGTGTAGCAAAGTGCATGGCAGCGCCGACATCTGGAGCTGTAACTACGGTCAGGGACAGTACATGTCGTTTACGGCCCACTGGGTGAATGTGGTCCCTTTGCAGCAGCAGCAGCAACTTGGACAGGTCACGCCGCTTCGGCCTCCGCGCTCCCTGCCCGTTGGGCCTGTGACACCGTGCGACTCGGCCTCGTCATCCTCCGCCATCTCCTCACCCTCCACTGTAGGCTCAAGTCTCAGTGCCCCTCCAGTCTACCATGTGTGCAGGGCACGGAGGTGTCACGCAGTGCTTCACATGGTTTGTCTTGGCGAACGGAGTCACACAGGGGAGGAACTGCTTAAATGTATTCATCAGGAAATCCAAACATGGCTTACTCCAAGAAAACTTAAAATGGGAATCATGGTTACCGACAATGGGAAGAACATTTTGTCTGCGCTGCGCCAAGGAAGCCTGACCCATGCCCCCTGCATGGCTCACGTCTTCAATCTGGTTGTCAAGCGGTTTCTGAAGTGTTCCCCCCATCTGCAAGACATCCTAACAACTTCAAGGAAACTTTGCATGCACTTCAGCCACTCATACACCGCCAAACACACCCTTCTTGAGCGACAGCGTCAGAATGGTATCCCCCAACATAGTCTGATTTGCGATGTTTCCACCCGTTGGAATTCCACCCTTCACATGTTGGACCGATTATATGAACAGAGAAAAGCCATCACGGATTTCCTGATGATCCAAGCAGATAGGGGGACTCCCCTGTGTAACTTCAATGTCAACCAGTGGCAGCTCATACGTGACACCTGCCGTTTGCTCAGGCCCTTTGAGGAAGCCACTTTATTTGTCAGTCGGCAGGATTACGGGATGAACGACGTGATTCCACTGCTTCATGTACTACAGCACATGTTGGAAACCATGGCTGGTCAGGGCACTGGAGACATGGCGTTTACATCTTACGGCCACATGAACCCCATTGGAGCTGAACTGGAGGAGGAGGAGGAAGAGGAGGAGGAGGAGTTGCCCAGTGAAACACAGTTTAGGCTTGGCGAAATGGCTGGTTTATCTAGTCAGCGGACAGGAGAGGAGGAGCAGGAGCAGCCAGAGGAGCTAGAGGTTTTTGAGGAAGGCGAGACAGAGGACCCGGGCACACCGTGGCAGTATGCAGTGGAGATGGAGACAGGTAGTCCATCCGAGTCACTTGCGCAAATGGCACGAAGCATGCTCACATGCTTGCGTAGTGACCCCAGAATTGTTTCCATCTGTCGGCAGGATGACTTCTGGCTGTTCACCTTATTGGACCCTCGCTGCTGCTGCCAACTCCAGGGTGTGATTCATCCAATTTTTGGGCTCCTGAAGCCAACCCCAGTGTCTCTTTAAAGTAATATTTGGGCTCCTGCTGCTGCTGCTGCCAACTCCAGGGTGTGATTCATCCAATTTTTGGGCTCCTGAAGCCAACCCAGTGTCTCTTTAAAGTAATGTTTGGGCTCCTGCTGCTGCTGCTGCCAACTTCTGCCAACTCCAGGGTGTGATTCATCCAATTTTTGGGCTCCTGAAGCCAACCCCAGGGTCTCTTTAAAGTAATGTTTGGGCTCCTGCTGCTGCTGATGCCAACTTCTGCCAACTCCAGGGTGTGATTCATCCAATTTTTGGGCTCCTGAAGCCAACCCCAGTGTCTCTTTAAAGTAATATTTGGGCTCCTGCTGCTGCTGCTGCCAACTCCAGGGTGTGATTCATCCAATTTTTGGGCTCCTGAAGCCAACCCCAGGGTCTCTTTAAAGTAATATTTGGGCTCCTGCTGCTGCTGCTGCTGTCAACTCCTGCCAACTCCAGGGTGTGATTCATCCAATTTTTGGGCTCCTGAAGCCAACCCCAGGGTCTCTTTAAAGTAATATTTGGGCTCCTGCTGCTGCTGCTGCTGCTGTCAACTCCTGCCAACTCCAGGGTGTGATTCATCCAATTTTTGGCCTCCTGAAGCCAACTCCAGTGTATATTTGGGCTCCTGCTGCTGCCAACTTCAGGGTGTGAATCATCCAATTTTTGGGCTCCTGAAGCCAACTCCAGTGTCTCTTTAAAGTAATATTTGGGCTCCTGCTGCTGCTTGCAACTCCAGGGTGTGATTCATCCAATTTTTGGGCTCCTGAAGCCAACCCCAGTGTCTCTTTCAGCCAATGTTTGGGCTCCTGCTGCTGCTGCTGCCAACTCCAGGGTGTGATTCATCCAATTTTTGGCCTCCTGAAGCCAACCCCAGTGTCTCTTTAAAGTAATATTTGGGCTGCTCCTGCTGCTGCTGCCAACTCCAGGGTGTGATTCATCCAATTTTTGGCCTCCTGAAGCCAACCCCAGTGTCTCTTTAAAGTAATATTTGGGCTCCTGCTGCTGCCAACTCCAGGGCGTGATTCATCCAATTTTTGGGCTCCTGAAGCCAACCCCAGTGTCTCTTTAAAGTAATATTTGGGCTCCTGCTGCTGCTGCTGCCAACTCCAGGGTGTGATTCATCCAATTTTTGGGCTCCTGAAGCCAACTCCAGTGTATATTTGGGCTCCTGCTGCTGCTGCTGCCAACTCCAGGGTGTGAATCATCCAATTTTTGGGCTCCTGAAGCCAACCCCAGTGTCTCTTTAAAGTAATATTTGGGCTCCTGCTGCTGCCAACTCCAGGGTGTGATTCATCCAATTTTTGGGCTCCTGAAGCCAACTCCAGTGTCTCTTTAAAGTAATATTTGGGCTCCTGCTGCTGCTTGCAACTCTAGGGTGTGATTCATCCAATTTTTGGGCTCCTGAAGCCAACCCCAGTGTCTCTTTAAAGTAATGTTTGGGCTCCTGCTGCTGCTGCCAACTCCCGGGTGTGATTCATCCAATTTTTGGGCTCCTGCTGCTGCCAACTCCAGTGTCTCTTTAAAGCAATGTTTGGGCTCCTGCCCCTCATAGTGATGCCACTTCAACTCTCTGCAATTGTGCCGCTCTACGATTCTATTAGCGATGCCTCTGATCTGCATGTGATATTTCTTCAAAGTATTATTTAACTAACCCAGCACGCATCCTGTGCGTGTTACAGCAAGGCAGAATGGTTTACAACCCTATTGAGGCTCTAGGAGGCTCAGAAATAGCCGTTTTTAATAGCGATTCGTCGCGAATTTATTCGGGTCGAAACGATTTTTGTCGGAAAATTCGGCGAATCAGTCGAATCGAATTTTTCAAAAGTTCGCTCATCTCTAATCTCCATCATAGACAAGTCCAGGTCAGGCAATACATACATTACAGTTTATATCCTTCATAGGCAGCTTCTCACACAGGCTCTTAATCCATGCTGCAGTTAGTCCGCCTTTAGAGCATTAATGTCACCGTCCTCTGTCTCCATCAGCATACACTCGGGATCTATCCTCCCTCTACTGGGGGTTCCCTTTATGTCCTCTGCTGGTTTCCCTCCAAAACCATTACCCCAATCACAAGAGCTAATAATCAACACTTTCTATCCTCTATATCCCATTTACTGTCTTCTCTATTGCTGATCTAATTCTATACCTGGACTTAAACTACACTCTTGTGGGCATTTACTGTAACTACACCTCAATCTTAATATCTATGTTCTGTTCCATCATCTTTCTATTTAGATCACAGTCTACAGTGGTCACCTTTTTTTATAAGGTTTGACTTGAGTTACTACATATACAGGCCCTACATAACTATATAGCAGAGGGGAGCAGCCAGCGGGAGACACCCAGCTATCGTATTCAGAACCTATTGCTTGGCATGAATAATACCAGCAGTAAGTCCTTATTGAATGAGAGCCAGTTCATTCACTGTGGGAGGTAAGTGAACATACAATATCAGGGTTTTCACACACAGAGGCATCACAAATGGACTTAACACTCTGTTTTTTTACCCCATTAGGTTTTGGCTGGCATAGCAGGGCTTCCAGCCAGTTGGAATAGATTGTGGTGAATAATTATCACCAGCAATCTATTATGAATAAATATATTGTCGGGGCACCTCCTGCCAGCTAATCCCTCTAGGCTGTGTGCGCCATGCCTGTTATTCAGAAAGGCCTGGAGCGGGCACCATACAGCAGCAATATCTGGGCCCCTCTCATAACCAAGGTATGATGGCTTGGGCCCTAGTTAAAGCATCGGGCCCCAAGGCAACCAGGCTTTGCTCAAAATTCAGACCACATAGGGAATAAAAACTCTAGGGGCTAGGGGCCCAGCAATCACATTATATGTTATAGGGGGCCCAGACAAAATATAGGCTGCATAGAGACTAGGCCCCTCTATGACGTATATGTAATGGTTGGGGCATTAGCTTTCACTGGATCTCTGTTCTCAAGGCAGCCATACTTACCTTATTATTCAGGCCATAAAAGTAACTGAAAATATAAGCTCTGTAAAGTCCCCTGCCCCCCGACACCAGCAGCAATCATGTGGCAGCCTGTGGGTCTCAGGTTAGGGGGCCATTAGGGGCATCAGGCCAGGGCCCCCTCTTTACAGCTGGGCACCTAGGGCCCCATAATGAAGTCTAGATCCTGGCTTTCCTGCCTTCATGGCTGCCCTGTCTGCAGGTATGCCAGAGAATCAACATGTGCTGTGGGATCGCCACAAAGTTAAGCAGTTTGATGGGGTTTTCACATATATCGGGATGATCCAGGAAGAAGGATTCAGCTGTCCGGCATCGGTTTTGGTCCGCTTTATTAATCTTTTCTCCCAGTATGAACTTCTAGCACACCAGGACCCGCTGCCTGCTTCCACTCGCTCTGCGGCATTCTCCCATTTGGAAGCTGCTTTTTTCTGACAAGGAGTGAAGCGAGTAATTTGTAGCGACCCTTCTGTAATATCTCCTGAATGATGAAGAGCGGGAGAGGTGAGGCCGGATGGGGAGGAAGCACTGGCCACTCATCCACCACGCTTTATGACTGAGAAAGGTTACACATGGTGCAGAGTTAAAATGGATTGTGATAGAATGAGGACAAAAAGTGTCCGATAAGACCAGACATGAAAGACAATATCACAGGAGACACTGCAGAGGTGACAGAGGATATGTAATAAAGAACAGTTATAGGCAAGAAGTGAAATGAGGCATTAGAAAACCCTCCAACTCACCTTAATTAATATTAAAATGCATTTTCATTTTCGTACAATATTTTGCTTTCCCTAGTGATGGCTTGTGGATTAAAATGAAAGAGTTTATTAAAGCGGAAGTAAATTCATGTCACCACTTCCTTATCAGAAATGCCAGCCCTGGATACCAGTTTACAGGGTGATGAGTGTGGTAGTGGGGCCGCCATTAAGAGTTTCAGGGCCCCATAGAGCCACAATGTCTGACAGGGGTGTCATAGTTTGACAGGGTGTCCGGGTGAGTGGGAGTCAAAACCAGGTGAATTGGGCATCTCCGACTTGTTTGCTTGTAGGATTTGCGAGAACAACCAATCACGTGACCACCGGTAACCATTTAATGTGCAAGCCCACCCTGCAAGCCTGATTGGTCACCGAAGGTCACTTAATATGGGGAAGTGGTTATGATCAGCTGACTTGACTTTACTTCCTTTTGTAGACAAAGTATGTTTTATATATATATATATATATATATATATATATATATATATATAGGCATGCAGCTGGTGGAGGGGATGTATATTTCACCCAGGATGCTGGCCTGGGTGCGACAAGAAATCCAGGAGGATCTTTTGTTTCAGTGTTGTTAGAGTTTAAAGTTGACCAAAAACCAGGATTTTGACTATCCTGGGTTTTGGATAATTTCCCCCGGGGCACCCCGATCGGGGGTGTGTGAACCCCCCCCCAGATCACCGAGCGCAACTCACATCTTCCTGGTCCTACGGCGCATGCACGGCCGCTTATCCAATCAGCGCGCTCGAAGCCTCTGACATCACAGTGTCTAAGCCAGCGTCTAAGGCCAGCGGCTCCGAGCCCCCTGCTTCCCTCTAACAGAGAGCTTCCCCGCGCCCGCCATTCAAAAATGCCTGGCCCTGCTAGAGGGATAGCGGGGATGTGGCCGCGGTGCTCATGTGCCGTTGGACCGGGAAGCAAGGTAAGTGTATGGGGAGTTTCACACAGCGAGGCATCCTGATTTTGGATGCCCCAGGGGGAGGAGATCGATCGGCCCAGGAATCTTATAGATCGCGGTGGTTTTTGTTCCAGTTTAGATTCCACAAGTCTGCGCAGTGGCTGCATCCCCAGCATGCCTCTAGCTAGACTCGCACCCGTGCCAGACCTTTCTGAATGGCCACCACAAGCACATCCACATCTAAATGTGGGAGTGAGGATGCGGCCATGTCAGTGAGGCAAAAGAATTCTGAATGGAAATAGCGCCGCTAATTGGCTGAGCAACCCATGCATGCGCCGTGGAAAGGAGGAAAAGGTGAGTTCATAGGTGATCCTGGAGGGATACACACAGGGGACATCCTTATTCGGGATGCCGTGCTAGAGGGGAAAAAAACCCAAAGAAGTATGAAGTAATGAAGTATATTTCGATACAGCAAGCAGTACATGCTCCCTTCGGGTGTCATGTGCTGGGAGGCCTGAGCTTCCTCCCGCATGATCTGCACTATAGATGGCAGCAGGGCCTCAGCGTTGAGATGAGCCGATAGCCGGATCTCCAGCAGGTGCAGTCAGCACGCCTTCCATTATGCTCTCGGGATGGCAGGGAATACAAACGGCTCGGCCGATGGATGTCTCCTATGAAAATCCAATCAGCGGGTATCAGCTCTGCCTGATAGATTGTGCTCATTCCTGCTCCTTGATTCCCGTTATCAGCTCAGCTACGTGCCGCTCATCCACAGAGACCTCGCTTATCCTTTTAACTGGCGGCTGATACGGCCATTATGCTGCCAGGCGCATCATACAGACCCTATACAAGGCCAAACTTCCCTGCATGCTCCTACTCGGTCACTGCTATTATGTAGTAATATTATATTACTGCTTGGTCCCTCTTACCTCCCTCTTTGCTTGTCCCCGTGTTTATGTTACGTTATTTTACATTACACCCCGTTAAATGTCTTTCATAGTGCCAGCCACATAGAAAATGTTTGTCTGTGTATGTGTTTCTACTGGATTTAGTTGATGGTTTATGGGCACCCGATATTAGCTTAAAGCGGACCTTTACTCTGAATAAGAGCCTATCTTATATGTTTCCCACTCCCTGTCCATAAAGATTGCTCACATTAAAAATCATCCTACCTGCATCTACTGCATGTTATGAGCCTTTAAACATCCAAGATGGCGGCTCATGGGACAAACAGGAAGTGCCTTCTGACTGTGCTGTACTGCATTCTGGGATTGCTGACCTTTTCCTGACCCCAGCTCTGCTCTGTCTGAGCAAAGCGCAGCTATAACCCGCTCCCCTGTACTTTATCCCCCCCTCCTCTCCTCAGTAAGTGTGATGCTTCTGAGTCAAGATGGCGGCGCCCGTATCCTAAAGTGCTGAACACAGTTGCAGCCCAATGGGGGAAAGAATAATAAGTAAGTGACTAAAACTTAAAATATATTAACTTTAGATGCTGGGGAATAGTTTTTTTAAGGGTTTGGGCTTTTCAATAAATCATGGTGAAGGTCCGGTTTAAGGGCAGTGCACTGACTGACTCTTTGACAAGGACTCCCTGGTGTTTTAAATTGAATGATAGGTATGCATCCGAATTCAATGAAAATTCTGCAACTAAAAAGTCTCCCTTCAATCCATTCTTATAGTTCAATAGCATATTTTCATTTTCATACCTGTTTATTATTTTTATATTATTGTTTCAATCAGTGCTCCCTCTAGTGGCTGCTTGTGAATTAACACAAGTGGGATTTCTCTATCTGAAATCCCCCAGATTGCTTAAATTATACACCTGTCCAGAGATGCCACAGAGCATGTGCGGGTTGCCAGCCATTCACTGGCTGCATTCAGCTTTTACTAGCCACTCTGACGTCTATAAAACTGAATGAACACCAAGGGGAAACCCATACGTTCCCCGAACCTATTCCAAAAATGGAGTGGCACTACCTCTGTATGCAAATATATGACATTTTATTGAGAATGATTCACAGACAACATATATTCTACACCTTTAAAAACACTTTAAAATACATAAAACATAGAACATAGACAAACCCTAGGGAGGGCGCATGTAAAATTGCTGTTGCTAAAAGCCCACTAATAAAAATAGTGTTAATAAACAGGTCACAGCCATCCCTAAGCCTGCTGGTGTATATCGAGTGCATACTATCTAACTAAATAATAATTCATTTAAACATATGTGCATATCTACAAAAAGTGATACAGTGCTAAAGTGCTAGTGCAATCAATGAGGACCAGCCGGGTAGGGAAAAGGCAAAAAAGACACTGTTACAAACAACGATCTCACATGTCCATAATGGTGGAGAACAGCAATATGCCCCCCGCTCGCCGCCGACGCGTTGCGTGACGTCTCAGCGTCACTTCCTCGGGGCGAATAGGCACAGGTAAAACTGAATGGAGTGTAACTATTGAGAAATGCCTGGTGTGGCTACAAGCCTCAGTTGAGAAAAACTAGGGAAGCAGCCATGGCCCTCGAATGCATCGTAAAATACCCAGCGAGGTATGTATAGTATGCAATGCGAGGGTATTCCTTGGAGTTGGGAAAACTTCAAGTGGTCCAACAATGAAATTGGAGTCTAAAGGACTTTAGGTCTGGATAAACTATTCCCTGGGGGATCCCAATTTGCGAAGCATATGGTAAAACTCCAGCAGTAATAATATTGGCAATGCTACGGCATCCAGTGAGCTTTCACTTCAGGAACAATTCCCAGGATATTAAAAATCCTGCGTGTTGTTCCTCTAAAAATAAAACCAAAACCCACGTAACCCTGCTCTGGGATTTAAAAGATTCCAGGGCCATGTTACAGCTTGTCAAAATCAGTATGTCTACTGTGTGAAGTGGTTGAGAGGGTTTTGATATGCTTTTCTACAAAATGTGTGTTCATCGCTTTCCAGCTCACCATGATTGGTAACCCCCCCCCCCCCAATACAATCTGACAGCCTAAGAAGGAATAACTTTGGCGGCAGTGAAAGCCCAGGGAGGACTTGGCACAATGACTTACCTTCCCCCAGCCAAATGAAGCTCCAATGACAGCAGAAAATGTTATGAGCATTATAGGGCCCCCTATAATGCATGCACCGGGACCCAGTTACTTACAGTCAAGCCATACAAACCAACTTCTCAGGGTGGGAAACAGGGATAATTGTTAATTAAGGCCACACCCCCTCATTGAGGGATGGATAGGAGATAGGGTGTAACAGTTACAACAATATAAACACTATGAATAGGCAAATTAATCATTTATTGCAGCAGATTTGCATGTTACACCTCAAAGAGGGACAAATGAAAACAACGAGGGTCAGGGGGACATGGACTCAAAAGAGGGACAGTCCCTCCAAATCAGGGACACTTGGGAGGTATGGTTAAGCTTCTGCCCTTTGGTTCCAATATCCATTGGAGCACAGCCATGGTAACCTAAGTGGCAGGGTACAAATCTAATGAGTAATACAGATCCCCCCCCGAACTGAAAAAAAGCATGTGCAATATACAGTATATATACTGACAACACTGAACCAAAACCTCCCTTCCCCTGTGCTAAGCCCAACATGGGCAATAATATAAAAATCCAACTCACTAGGGGGGAGAGCAATATGCACGGAAGCTGAATACATATACAAGACAAAACTAAAATCACTTTAAAAAACATACACACTAACCATGACCAATGAGGTCA
This sequence comes from Gastrophryne carolinensis, assembly GCA_027917425.1. Taxonomy (NCBI): domain Eukaryota; kingdom Metazoa; phylum Chordata; class Amphibia; order Anura; family Microhylidae; genus Gastrophryne; species Gastrophryne carolinensis. Next base: position 43,601,528 of record CM051239.1, on the reverse strand, counting down.
GTATTAAAAAGGACCAATCACCTTTTATACCCGCCTTGGAGTCTATACATCTAATGAGCTGGTGATGAAATGTCCCTGGGGCATCCCAATTGAACATGTCCGCTGTGTGAATCGCAATAACCTTTCCAGGCTTCCCATGGCGGGTTCCTGGTCCATGATTGCATCCCCGGCCTCCCTTCAGCTGAGGCAAACTCCAGAGCTCAGTCATTAATATGGGTTGGAGGTGGGAGTGCGCCAGGGATGCCGGAGATACACCCTTTCCCGCTTTCTTAGGCCGATGCCTAAGGCATTAATACATACCTACCTAGAAAGAGGGACATTTGTTAAATTAGGCCACACCACCTCATTGAAGCATAGATAGGAGATAGGTTGTAACAGTTACAGCTGTATAAACACTTTAAATAGGCAAATTAGGCCCTTATTTAACAAGGGATAGCGCCAGGTAGCGAATGGTGAGCGAACGGTAATGACGGTCACCGCCACGAGAACGCCGGCTCCCCTCCGCAATCACACATTTATCAAGCCGATCCTGCTTAGCGACTGACAGAGCGCCAGATAGCGAATCATTCATCATTATTCCAGCCTCACCCCACAGCGCCAGCGAGCGACCTTGAACAGCGACAGGTATGACCTCTCGCTACCTGGCGCTCTCCAATGCATTTCAATGGAGCAATCTTTAAATATTCATAATTAATTGCTATTAATGTTTTTTTTTTTTTTTTTTTAAATGTCAAAAATTCTGTGACCACTTCTGCAATGTTAGGGTTTTTTTTTATGGTTAAAAAAAAAAAAAAATTGTGCAGAATTGAGATTACAGGTCTGATATTAATGTATTCATATTACAAAATGTTTTGAAAAACTTGTTTTTTTTTTTCCAAAAAATATGGTTGTTTGGGGGTTAAAAAACTACTTTTAAGCCATCGCCGCCAGCGCTCTGGGGTTTATACAAGCATTTCACAGCGCGAGAATTTTTGGAGCGTGATCTGTTAATGAATATGGTGGGAGCCGTTTGCAGCGACTCCTAACCCCGTATTCAACATTACCGCACACCGACTGAGTCGCTGTCAACAACCGAACAACGGCCAAGCACAGCGAATACTAGCGGGCGCTGCGAAAATAACGCTACTGTCGCTCATCTGTCGCTACCTGCCGCTATTAATGAATCGGCCTCTTAGTAATTTATTGTTGCATGTTACACCTTAAGGAGGGGCAAATAAGAATAACAAGGACAGGGGGACACGGACTCTAAAGAGGGACAGTCCCTCCAAATCAGGGACACGTGGCAGGTATGATTAATATGTACAGCATACGGTACAGCGCTGACTGCACGAGAGCCAGCACATGCGCTATGGGAAGATATGTTTTGGGGGCAATCCGGGGAGGCTTTACATAGTGAGGCATCCCATATCAGGATGCCCCAGGGACAAGGAACAAAAACCCGGGATAGAGAAAATACCAGGTTTTGGTCTAGTTAAATAAACTGAAGTTTTACATAAAAAGACAACAAAGTGCCAGACACAATATATATATATGGGCACATCACATCCTGAATAAATAATAAACCCTGCCTGAGATACAGATGTCTAAAATATTTACACTACATCTTCAAGTAATCTACATAGTATATTGTAAGTGCAAGTAATCATTACTTTTTAAAACACATAAACACCCTACTTATCCATAAAAACACAATGAAAATGCAATAGGTGCAAAGAAACAAGAAGCCCTGGTGGCTTTGGGGCCCGGGCAAAGCCTGAGAACCATTTAGTTTTGTTTTTATTTTTTTTTTTGGGGGGGGGGGGGGGGGGGTTAATCGCTTTAAAAGGTAAGTCCACTTTTGATTGAATTTTAAGGTGTATATTTTTGATACCTCCCAAGTGTCCCTGTTTTGGAGGCACTGTCCCTCTTTTGAGCCCATGTCCCCCTGTCCCTTGTTGTTCTCATTTGTCCCTCTTTGAGGTGTAACATGCAGATTTGCATCAATGAATGACTAATTTATCTATTTAAAGTTCTTCTATTATTGTAACTGTTACATCCTATCTCCTATCCATCCCTCAATGATGGGGCGTGGCCAAATGTAACAAATGTCTCTCTTTCCCACCCTGATAAGTTGGTAGTTATTTATTTTTGTGTGCCGTCCACAAGGTGCTTAGTTAATTAAGTCTTTTTTTCTTATGTTATATTTCTTCCTGCCGCAACACCCTCATCTGTGATTTGCCAACAAACAGACAGGCTCCCCTCCAATCTGTTCTAAACTCTGCTGCTCACCTCATCCACCTCTCCTCTCCCTTCTCCAGTGCTCCCCCCCTGTCAATCCCTCCACTGGTGACCTGTCTCCCATAGAGTTCAAACTTCAGTTCAAACTTCTAACACTTACCTACAAAGCTCTCTCCAGCCAGACCCCTCCCTACATCTCTGATCCAGCATTACCAACCCAGCGCAACCTCCGCTCCTGTCCTCCTCCCTGGTTACCTTCTCCCACTCCCGCCTTCGAGACTTCTCCCGTGCCTCCCCACTTCTCTGGAAAGCACTCCCCCGCCCAGTCTGTTATTCTCCATCACTCCAAACCTTTAAAAGTGCCCTCAAAACTCACTTCTATAACCTGGCTTAAGCAATTCCTATAACCTTCAAATAGCACATGCAGCCCAACTCAAGCTCTGCCACTTGTGATCCCGCCCCTTTGTCTCCACTCCCATCCTCTAGACTGGAAGCTGGCAAGGGCAGGGCACTCTCTCCTATTGTCTCCTGTGTTCACAACACTTGGGCCCTTATTCATCAAGTGATAGCGCCAGGTAGTGTCTGACGAGCGCCAGGTAGCGGCAGCTAACGGCGACTACCGACTCAAGTACGCCCGGCGGCGCTCACAATGACGCATTTATCAAGCAAAATGAGGCTAGCGCCGGCGAGAGCGACGGCTAGCGCGGCATTCATCATGAAGCCGCCTGGACCGAACAGCGCCGCTGCAATTTCCCTCACAGCGCCAGGTATGAGCTGTCGCTCCCTGGCGATGTCCAATGCATTTCAATGGAGCAATCTATAATTATTCATAATTAATTGGTAATAATTTTTTTTTTTTTTTTTTTTTTAAATGTCAAAAAATCGGAGACCACTTCTGCAATGTTAGGATTTATTTTTAAGTAAAAAAAAAAAATATGTGCAGAATTGATCTAACAGGTCTGAGATTAATGTATTCATATTACAAAATGATTCTAAAAACATGTATAATGTTACATTCAAAAAATATGGTTGTTTAGGGGTTAAAAACTAGTTAATACAGATCGCCGCCAGCGCTCTGGGGTTTAAACAAGGAATGGACAGCGACAGCACATTCGGAGCGTGATTTGTTGATGAATATGAAGCTAGCCGTTCGCTCTGGCCATTCGTTGTCAGGCGCTCACATACAACGCTGGACCTGTGAAACAGCGACCCCCCAGCCCGTATTCAACATTACCGCACACCGACTGAGTCGCTGTCATCAAGCTAATGCCGGCCAAGCACAGCGAATACTGGCTGGCGCTGAAAAAATCACGCTACAGTCGCTCATCTGTCGCTACCTGGCGCTATTGATGAATCGGCCTCTTGGTTTAAACCACGTAGCATCTAGTTTTCCTCCCTGTACTATATGTTTTACCTTGTCTGTAATCATACCTTGTAAAATGCTACGGAAGTTGATGGCGCTATATAAAAAAAAAAATTAATAATAATTTCTAATGCTCTGTCATTGACAGCTGGAAGTGATTGGTGGAGCCAGGGTCGGGGTTCAGAGCCCTCTGCCCCTGCATCCAGTTCCACAGAGCTTCTGACTCCCTCGCTGGTAGCTTGCTTATTCCATTCAAGAGAATCTGAAGAGAGCCGAGCATGCTGATTGGCTGCCCCCCCATGCCTGCACCATGGGAAAGCCGAAAGGGTGAGATTTGCCCGTGATCAGTGGGGATACACACAGTGGGCGTCCTAAAATCAGGATGCCCCTGTTAAGTGGACCAAAACTTTAAAGCCTGGTGAGAAACAGGTTGTAATTCACATCATAAGGCACACCCAAAGTGCACCATGTTTTACCAAATAATTGGCATGGACCTGTATGACACCTCACATCAACCCCCAGAGGACTGCATGAAATAAATAAGGGAGGCATCTGGGAAAGGCTTCAGGTGACCTCCATGCTGCCATATTATTGTCATTGCCTGGAGTGTCCCTTTAAAGTGGCTTGAAACCCAGGGGGGATCAGCCCGGGAATCTATAAGATTACCGGACCGATCAGATCCCTCCCCTCGGGGCATCCGAAATCGGGATGTCCCACGGGGAGGAACCCCCCCCCCAGGAGGCCCACAAACCTTACCTCAGCCCCGTTCCATCGGCGCATGCGCGAGCCGCGGCCGCATCTCGCACTTCCCTCTAGCAGGGCGCGCACCCGCGCCGGCCATTTGTGAAGCGGCTCTGAGCGCTGTGATTGGCTGGAGCGGTCATGTGGGAGCGTGGTGAGGTGAGTGTTTCTGGGCTTTCGGGGGGGTTTCAGACAGCGGGGCACCCCCGATCGGGGTGCCCCACCGAAGTGGACCAAAACCCAGGATAGTCAAAATCCTGGGTTTCGGTCCACTTTAAAACGAGTTAAAGGGAATGCCCTCTATTCCATCATCTTCATTTTTACATTGAACTAAAACCCAGGATTTTTGACTATCCTGGGTTTTGGTCCTTGCTCCCGGGGCACCCCAATCGGGGATGCTCTGCTGTGTGAAACCCCCAGGTCGCCTGAACGAACTCACCTCTTCTTGGTCCTACGGCACATGCGTGGCCACTCATCCAATCAGTGCGCTCGGGTCCACTTGAGCACCTCCAGGAGATCGTCTAATGCGAGTGGATCCGAGCATGCTGCCGGCCGCATCCCCCACCACCCTATAACAGTGAGCATGCCCGCACCGGCCATTCACAAATGATGTGCACGTGCCCTGCTAAAAAGATAACGGGGATGCGCTGCACGCACATGTGCCGTTGGACCGGGTACAAAGGTGAGTTTTCGGACGAACTGGGGGGTTTCACACAGCGGGACGCCCCCGATCGGGATGCCCCAGGGGAAGCGAGTATGCCTGCCCTGGAGTCTCATAGACTCCAAAGTGGGTTTTGGTCCTCTTTAAGGCATTGTTAGGGAAAATAAATGTCTGCCCGGTTGCATTGTGCGGGGGATACAGAGGGCCTGTCTTCAGTGAAATGGCGAAAGCTAAATCACTGGAACTGTGTGTAGCACCGAGGTGCCAACTTCCACACCAGAGTGAAGAAAAAGAATAGGAAAGTTCCCTTCTCCCCGGATAAGGAGAAAGACGAGGCGGGAACGCGCATCACTCACTGGCCGAGGAGGCCCCATTCATCTGTATGATTCATCTGGCCATGACTGCGCTTGGATGACATTAAAAGTAATGGGGACAGAGCCATTGCTTGTATAAAATAGAGATCTTTACAATATTATCATATTTTTTATATTGAGCAACTTTCTAATCTAAAATCTGTCAGTCAGAAGCATCTTTCTGCTACTGTTCCTCCACTAACTGGGTGGTGGTTCTGGATACAGACAGGCACGGACTGACACAAAGAGTTACCAGGGAATCCCCCGATGGGCCCCAGAACTTATATTAAAACAAACATGTTTAAATACAGGTGTGACCCCAGGAACTGCCTTTTGCATTCAGTAGAGCAGGCTGCAGATCATTCCCACTGCCCCACAGCTGAATGCTGCATTTAACTGCTGAACTAGGTAAGTATGCAGCACAGGCAGGAGCTTTAAAGTGGACCAAACCCCAGCTCGATCAGCCTGGAAAACTATAAGATTCCCGGGCTGATCGATTCCCCCCCCATGGCATCCAAAATTGTGATGCCCCGCTGTGTGAAACCCCCCAGGTCGTCCCATTCACTTACCTCTTTTGCCGGCACCACGGCGCGTCTAAGAGCAGTGGCCACGGTCCCTGTTAGAGGGAAGCGGAGGACGCGGCCGTCAGAGCTGCTGCTCTTAGACTCGCCGTGGGACCAGGAAGAGGTGAGCTTGGCTTAGCGTCCTGGGGGTTTTCACACAGCGAGGCACCCCCGATCGGGGTGCCCCCAGGAAAAGGTCCAAAACCCTGGATAGTCAAAATCCTTGGTTTTGGTCCACTTTAAGAAGCAGCACAAACTGTGGGGCATCACAAATCAGACTGCCCCCAGGGACCATCCAAAAGTCTATTTTAATACAGAACAAAACCCTCAAAGCATGGCTTCCAGCCTTCCCCTGGGGCATCCCAGAATGGGCTGCCTCGCTGTGTGACTACCCCCCAGGGCACTGCAACACTCACCTGTTTCCTGTCTCCTTCACCGATATAAACATCCTCACATCCCCTGCATCTTAGGGCTGTGTGTGGGCACCCGCGAGCAGCCATTTGGGTAGGATGGGGGCAGCAGCACGCGATGCAGGGGATGCAGCCTCTCTCGCACCGATTGCCATAAACAAAAGGCATTTGCCAAATATTTAATATACACAGCAACCGTTTCTGATTGGACAAGAACCTGCATATGTGCCGTAAGACTGGGAAAAGATTAGATAATCTGGGGGGTTTCAGGCAGTGAGGCACCTCGGGATTTTCCCCGAAGCAGGGAACAAAACCAGGGATAGTCAAAATCCCAGGTTTTGTTTCGCTTTAAAGTGGACCAAAATCCTAATCTACATCAAACCTGCGGGTTGGCGCTCAGTGGAACCTCTGTCTGCCTGCTGTCCGTAGCACTGGTGGCAGAACTGGGGGATAAAAAGGACTTTTTAGGCAAGGCGAGAAATGTTTTAGATTATATTTTTATGATTGTTTTATTGCTGGTCTGCTTATTTATTTATTTATTTATTTATGTTTTATCTACTTAGGACTCTGGTAGCACTATGAGTATTTATTTACTGATATTAGATTGCGTTTTTGTTTTTTAGACATTTTTTTTCTAAAGTGGTGTATTTGTTTCCTTTGATTCTAATTTATTGTATGTCTATAAAGATATCTCACTCCTGATAGTATCCCTATTTATAAATGAGTAAGCACCCGCTCTCTCTCCCAGAAAGCCAGGGGAGGGTATACAGTATGGTGAGATCTGCCACTCTGTATTCCATCGTTGTTACCCCGTATCCCCCTCCATCCTGCCTCCTTCCAGGAGAGCTTAGTGCGGCGCACGGGCACATTGGAGATGCCAGGCATGGTGCTGGGAGAAGCCGGCAGGCGATATGCAAGCTGACATGGGGGTCTGGGCTAGAGCTAAGCCCAGCTTTGTGTTTGTTTAGGGGCTATAGATTGAGCCTTGTAGGCAGCTGGCTCTAACATGCAGTTAAGAAGGAGGAGGAGGAGGCTCCCCAGAAGGAGGAGGAGGAAGGAGGGAGGCTGCTAGTGGATTTTTCATCTCTTTTCCTTCTTTCGAAGTGCAATCTGCTTTTCTTGCAAGGTGGGAGAAGCAGCAACAGCAGCAGCAGCGCTGGTAACAAGCTTGGAAGAGGAGGAGGGCTATTCTGTAATGCTGACCACCAGGACTTAAAGGATGCTGCTATTGGTCACTGTCATCCCTTATCCTCTGTACGCCTGACGAGGAGACCTAATGGGTTTCTAAAGCTTGCATTTTTAGTCTGTTGAGTTAGCCAATAAACGTTATCCCTTAAACTCCAAACTTTTCTTTCCCCGCTGATGGCCCCCAATAAAATGCCTGTCAAAGTGCATTGAATGAAGTCATCTCTGGATGCATTTTAGGGCAGGGATTATACAAAAAAATCAGCGGATGACGGGAACTCAGCTTAATCAGACGTCTCTCTTCTGCACAGAAGTGTTACTCTGAAAGTGAGAACACATTACCTCCCCCCCCTCTTTGGAACTCTCCATAACACCAGCCTGTCTGGATTTTTATTCTTGCCTTTGCTAGGAATTAATTTTATGCTTGCGTTCCACAAAACTGCTGAAGACTACAACACCTCTTCACAGCCCGGAGGTGTCCTCCTGAAAGTTCGCCGAGGGGGAAAATTCCCTTTCGCTCACCTTCATTCATTGGATTTCTTTGACAGTTGCCAAAGGCTAATTTGTGATAAGGAGACGAAAACCACTTAGAAGCCCTTTCATTCACTTTCTCAGCATCAGGATTGTGTCTGGACAAGTTAAGTTTGTCTCACAAATTTGGATGATCTTTTTCAGGCTTTATACTCGGTTGGAGAAATTTATTTAAAGCCTTCCTTGTGGATTTATCTGAGGTTTAACCAGAGGAGAGATTATCAGCATTGTCTTTTTGGCATCGGACCCCTAGAAGAGGCATTTGAGCTATGGGCCACTTGAAAAACACCAAGCTGGTTTTTGGAATTTTGTTTGTTTGCAAGTTGTTAGTGGATTGGTGTCAGTTCGCAGCAGGGGAGCTGGAGCAAGGTAAGGAGTAAACGGAATGGATTAAGGGTGTAACTGTAATAAATAAATGATTGCCTAGAAGGTTTTGATCTTGATGTTTGCATATAGGCAGGCTATGATGTTTGGGCTGAAAATAACAACGTGGTATGAGCATACATCTACAGATTACAGATACATATGTAGAAGCAGACTTTGTTAAATTACTCGCTACATAGGTAGTAAAAGAAATATACTGGGGCTTTTTTCCGGGACATGGCAGTTAGCCAGCAATCCCATTAATACATACCCTCAGGAGTGACCAATGATGTTTGCTAACAGTTTCTAAGTCTTAAACTTGCCAATTCTGGATACGATTATCGGACAGGTCAGATCGGTTGCATGTAGTATACTTGTCACATCCCTTCCAAGGCTGTAGAAAGAGTATATTGGGTCACGTGGTCCCAGGACATGCCGGTCAGCTAACATGTATCCTCAGGACCAACCTATAATGTCTGTAAAAAGGTTCCCAGTCATGGTATGGTGATGGTATGATCATACACATGTACAAGTAATCAAATAGAAATGAATCAAGTCAACCATAAACATACAATCGGATGAGAAGGCTGGATTCTATTGCCCCTTAGCATGATTGTAGATGATTGGTAGAACGATACATGGCCAGATGAAACAATTCGTACATGTGCAGCAATATTTAAACTCATAAGCTTAACAAGTTAATATATTTTAGCACAGCAGCCACTGCAAAGCACTGAATATATTTAGATACTTGCATGTGCGAGCAATCAACTATAACTAAAATTAACAATAGCCATTAAAGGGCAACAGGACATACAGGATCCTACAACTCTGGACATGTTAGCCAACCAGCAACATAAACTATACCCTCAGGAGATATACTGTAAGTCTGTTGATGCATTTGGTACAGGGAATATACTGTACAGGGAATATTCATTGGGTGGATCACATTAGATGTATGTCGTATAAATATATATGAATATATTATGTATGATCAGACATTCATGACATTGGGACAAGCAGGGTGTCAACCAGTAGCATTAATCTGTATACTCAGGAGATGTGCATTCAGTTAGAAGGTTTTTGCTCCTGAAGGATCCTTACAGGGTATGCACAATGTATAATCATACAGCAAAAATCCAAAAGCAGTAGGTCAAACAATTTTGACCATGCTACCCTGGGCCTGTCAGTAAAACAGCACCATTAACCTGTATTGTATCTTTAGTACGGTAGATTTAAGTTTGGTTAGTTTAGGTTTTTGGCTATGTTAGGTTAGATTTTTGATCCTAAGGGTACCGTACAAGGTGTGTTCATTGTTTATCAAATTAGAGATACGTGGAGTTAATATATATAAATAGATTATGTATGATCAAATGTACAGTAAATTTGGTTAGAAGCGTTTAGCTCTTGAAGGGTTCTTATTTGACCAGGTCATATATGATTCACATGGTATAACCATACAGCAGAAATCCAAAAAGAATAGGTCAAACAAGGTGGATTCTGCTACTCTGGGCATGATAGTCAACCACCACCTGTACCCTCAGGCATTTTAGAAGGTTTTTGGTCTCTAGGGTGCTTTCAGTGGGCTGGTCACATTAGATGTATGTGGTATAAACATATATGAATAGACTATGGATGTGCAGACACCCAAAGACAATAGGGCAAACGGATTAAATCTTGCTGATCTGGGGCATGTCAGTTTCCAGGTACTCCTAAGAGCCCACACTTCAGGGGATCTTAGGTAATAACTGCTTTCAATGTAAATTGGCATACAGGATGTGGCTATCGGGTAGACCAGAACGGATGTTTGTGGTATAGCAAAGTGTGCCAAGTGGCTCACACTTCTAGCAACTTGTTCCTTTAGTAAAGCTAAGCTCTAAGGCTTATGAAAAGAGTAAGGTGGTGGGATCCAATATCCCCTCTCCACCAATACTAAACTGTTGATTGCAACTGTCCAGGCCAAACAAAGACATTTATGGGTTTATTATACTGTAGGTGTAAGGTGTAGGATGCAGTGTAAAAACTTTATTCCCAGAGGCATAAGTGTGGCGGACCCTGGTGCCTTACATGCATACATTCAATACCCCCCGCCCCCGAGTTGCTCATACAGTAACCTTTAAAATTACAGGGAGACTAGGGGTATATAGGGGTGTAATGAGGGGCGTACATACCATAGAGGCAATGCAGGCACAGGCCCCGGGCCCGTGGAATAGGGGGCCCAGCACAAGCTACCTACACTACCTCTACAGAATGTACGTCCAAAGTCAGAGTACACACTTACCGGGCCATTCATGCGGCCTTCATGCACGTGATGCCCTCGCCGCTGTGAGTGTGCCGCTGCCTCCCTTTGCCACCCTCTGCTGTGCCCGCGACACTCTCAGCAGACCTCTTGCCCCATCTGGGCAATGTACTAATAATAAGTGGCAGCCCAACTATCCCCAAAGCAGTGTGAGCCACTGGTTATTCCCCCAGGTCTCTCTATGACCAGTCAGACCTGTTTTTGGTAAATTAGCCTGATGTTTCCAGTATGATTAATTACTCGCTTTACTTATAAGCAGTTTAAATATCCTACATAGGCATTTGTATTTTTTTTGGGGGGGGGGGGGTGGAGGGTCACTGGCCACCTAATTTTTATCTGTTCATAGAGGTACTATAATGGTAAATTATTCCTAGGTCTGCCATTGTTTTTTCACTCATCGAAACCAAACGGTCATTTCATTCCCTCTGTCCAGCATCCAGATTAGGAATTCTTGTCTGCTAGAAATCCCATAGGAATTCCAAAAACTAGGCAGAATCCTCACTTATAGCAGGCATTCCTGCATGTGCACTACACTGTCAGCAACCAAGAGGGTTTGGGCAGCCTCATTTGGTCACCAAGGGCCACGTCAGACACACATATGAGACTGGAGGGCAGACAGAGCAAATATTCCCGTCCGCCTGTCAGGCTCCCTATGATAATTCGTAAGGCCATCAAGTTAGGACAAGCAAAATTCCAGTATTGGACAGGAGGGCAACTAGCTACGAAGAGGGGTGGGTGGCCCCAATGGCAACCCTGCCCCAAAGCTTGTATTCTACACACTCTGCCACAACTGAGCCCATAGTTTGAATTGGCTCCCTAGGCAATTAAGCTTGCAATATTCAGATTAGGAATCTATCAGAAACGGAAGAACAACCTAGGTGGGTCCAGTCATCACATATTAAAGATTATGGGGGGGGGGGGGGGGGCACCAACATTAATAGTATAAGCCAGGGGTTTCCAACCAGTGATATGTGTATCTCTGGTGTTACATGAGATCCAAGGTGGTTCTTGGTGAGTCCAACTTGATCTGTTGTCATCTATATTTTACGCAAGCTTGCTTTACTCCATAAGTAAAAAAATGTTTAAAAAGTTGATCAAAACTATTTTTGTCTGGGGGCTCAACCTTTTGAAGATTGTGGGTCACTTAAACTGGGCGTGGGCCACAATGAATAGGTTCAAAATTTAGTAATTTACATTCTTAATAGCGTGACAAAGATTTTCGACAACAATCAGGTTATTCCCCGTCACCACAGACTCCATTAGAATGATCTTTTATACTGGTATGTCCCTTCTCCTCACCATTACCACATGCTAGCAATACACATACTGATTACTTTACCTCTCCGAAAATATAGTATGGGTCCCATATTTATACTGTAGCTTTCTCCTATCAGCCCCAAATCCTAAGCATGCTCCCAATGCTCAACCCATCTAAACTCCCACCAATGCTAAGCATACAATTAATATAGAAAAAAAAACTTCTTTTTATCATTCCAGAGATTTCACCCAGGGGTGGTATTGTACAATTTATGTCATTGCTTTCCTCCAAGCCACTGCTACCACCTATGTTTTCCAATGCGCCCCCCCATATAACTCGGTGCAACTTTCCATCCTTACTGTGCCCTTATTTAGCTACCTTTTCATGCCAGTTCTATTTACCCCTTCCACTTTACCCACAGCAGGTCAGGGACCACATCAGATGGCTCTGAGTTTTTAATTTCAGTGTTAGGCGATTGACATGTGATAGGTATCACCAGGATAGACAATGTAAAGTGGTACTTTATATGAAAAAGCTGCACCGAGCACTCACACTCTGCAACACTTTCTGCCAGGGGCCCTCACCACGTTTAATCAGGTCCTGGGTATAAGTTCACTTTAAACAGTCAAGAAAAGGACCTGCATAAGGACCTGTAACTGACTCAGCTGGGCCCATGATAGATTCTTCTGTCTGGGCTGCCATGGATCAGTCATAAAGGAGTTTTGGTTAGTTGTTTAATTTTGCCTACAATACTTAAAGCGGAACAAAACCCAGGATGTTCACTTTCCCAGGTTCTGTTCTGTGCCCCCCGAGCATCCAAACTGTCTGAAACCCCCCAGATCAGCACATTCAGATTCCACTTCCTGGTCCAACGACACCAGTGACGTTAGCAGCTTTGATTATTGTAAATGGGAAGCGCGAGCGGCGCATCCCCTGCTGCCCCTTGCTCGCAATCCAGCCTATCTGAATGGCTGGGAGACGGAGACGCACACTGCCCAATGATGCGGGGGACGCGGCTGCTCTCGCTCCCCATTCACAACAAACAAAGCTGCCTCGATTAATTATGTCAGTTCAGCGGGTGGCTCTGACTGGACTGACATTCTGTGGGGTTTCACACAGTGGGGCATCCTAAATTGGGATGCCCCGCTGTGTGAAACCCCACAGGATGCTGGGAAGGTAGTGGCCGGACCCAGTGGGTATTGTTCCACTCTAAAGTGGACTAAAACCCAGCGCGATCGGCCCGGGAATCTATAAGATCGATCCTCTTCTCCCAGGGCATCCAAAATTGGGATGCCCCGCTGTGTGAACCCCCCCAGGTCGCCCCATACACTTACCTTGCTTCCCGGTCCAACGGTGCTTGCGCGGCCCACAGCCTCATCCAGCTATCCCGCGCCAGGCATCTGTGAATGGCTGGCACGGGCACACTCCCTATTAGAGGGAAGCAGGGGATGCGGCCGCCAGTGTGATCAGAGCCGCTAGCCTTAGACGCTGGCTTAGACGGCATGACGTCAGCGGCTCCAAGCACACTGATTGGACGAGCGGCTGTACATGCGCCATAGAACCGGTAAGAGGTGATTTGCGCTCAGCCTGATCGGTGTGCCCGAGGGAAAACACTTTAAGTGTTTTTTTTGCCCGGATCCCCTGTCCCCTGTAATGTCTGATCATACTCATATTTTGCATATCCCAGGTTTTGGTCCACACCTCTGGGTGCCCCCTGTTTGAGCCCAATAAAACCCCCGGCTTAAAGAGAATTAAAAGAACGTCCATTGAAATTTATGGGAGAGCGAGGTAGCAAGAGGTAAGACGTGGCGCTCTGCAAGGCTGAACGCCGGCGATATATGCTGAGGCTGGGATAATGATGAATCGGACGCTACATGGCGTTATCCCAGTCGCTCAACAGAATCCGCTTGATAAATGTGTAATTGCGTGCCGTGTCCGGCATTCACCTGTCGCTACCTGTCGTTTACAAGACACTACCTGCTGCTATAAGGCCCTTATAATTAATAGAGACCAGCCCTAGAGTCCTTTAGACTTTAAAGCCGACCCAGGGTTTTGACCCACTTTAACCCCAGTGTTTTGTACTGTTGACAGGTGAAAGTTCCCCTTTGATAAATTGTCAGTACCTCCTCGCCCATTTCCCAGGGTGATTCTTATTGATGCTCTGCCCACATTATTTTACCTCTAATTGTATTTTTATGTGACACTTGATATTACTAATGTTAAATGAGTTTTCTCCATGGATGCCTGGCCTGGCCATTATAATGTCATTTACATACTGGGAATGTTTCTGTCCTTCTAGTGCAGAGAACGAGGAGCTCGGCAGGGCTCAGCTGCTTTCTTCTCTGGACAACGCAAGCGCTCACCGATACAAAGACACATGAATCGTTTTTTTTTTTAATTTTTGATCTACTTTACATGACATTACATCCTGTTTGAGTCAATGTGTGTTTACATGGAAGGTTTGATTGAACTTTTGATCGAAAATTCAATGTCAAAATAAAAAAAAAAATATTTTGTAAAATGATAAAACTGTCAATCAAATACATTCCCAATCAATTGTGTGAGTCAATTTGGCTTTAAATGCAAGTGTTAAAACCAATAAATATTTGCATTTGTTTTCATTGGAAAAAAAAAACTGAACAAATAAGATACAATCAATTCCCGAGTACCATTAGTGTGATCAAGAATGGACAGATCATTGGATCCCGGGGCTGTTGTGATTCATTCAGTCTTGATATTGAACAATCAGTCAGGGAAATAGACTAATGAACATGGCTAAAATATGTGACTGGAACTTAAAGCAGATGAGGCAGGATGGGGGTTAAAAAAAACAGACAGTTTTTTATGCTGTCATAGTGCAAGGTGCTTTCTGTCAAGGCCCAAGCCCCCGGGGCCTTCGCCACATGGGGCCTCCACCAGGCTTCGACTGGGCCACAGGGAACTATTAGGGGAAGGTTCTTTGTCTTTGTCTTGGCTACCACCAATAGGAGGAATATTTGGGGGTTATTCATCAAGGGATAGCGGCAGGTAGTGCCTCGTAGCGGCAGGCAGCGTCTGGCACTATACGCAAAGCCACGTTTATGAAGGTGATTCTGGTGAGCGACTCTAACAGCGCCATGTAGCGTACAATACATTATTACGGGCGGCTCAGCGTATAGCGCCGGCACTCTAGCTTCCAGAGGGCCAGGTACTACCTGTCGCTACCTGTTGCTCTCCCATTTCAATGGACGTTCCTTTTCTTCTGTTTAAACAGGGGTTTTTTTCTCTCAAATAATTGTGTGACCTCTCCTGGTCTAGAATAAGTCATTTTTGAAAACTTTTTAGATTTTTTATATTTTTCAGCAGAATTGTCATTACAGGTCTGGTCGCACTAAGCTGGCGCTACCTTTCGCTCCCTGCAACTCTGTACTGGTGTTAGAGTGCCCAACATACATCTCATTCATCAATGCCGGACAGGTTACTACAGCGACTGAGGCGCTCTATTACAGTTCCCGATGCATGCACACGAGCGCCTACTAGCGGTTGCTCTAAGCGCTGCAATACAGACGCTCATCTGCCGATACATGGCGCTAATAATGAATCAGCCTCCCCATTAATCACATAGAAGGGCAACAGCAGAGATGCCAAGTCACCCGTTTTTAGGGAGTTACCTGATTTTGACCCCCCCATCACCCAGTCACCCAGTCAAATTCCAAAATCAACCTGCATAACATGAATTTCTTCCTTCTCCCCTCTGATTGGCTGACTGAGATCTCCACCCCATGTGCTATTGGTTAGAAGACACCACTAAATAATTTGCTGGCCATCCGGCCCCTTAAAGTTGATCCAAAACCCGCCACGATCGGCCCAGGGATCTATAAGATTCCCTGGCCGATCAATTCCCCCCCCCGGGGCATCCAAAGTTGGGATTCCCCGCTGTGTGAAACCCCCCAGGTTGCCCCATACACTTACCTTGTTGTCTGGTGCAATGGCGCATGTGCGAGCCGCGTCCGCATCCCTGCTATCCCTCTAGCAGGCCACGTACCTTCCCCAGGCGTTTGTGAATGGCCGACGCGGGCACGCTCCATGTTAGAGAGAAGCAGGGGATGCGGCCACCAGCGCACTCGGAGCCGCTGGCCTTAGACGAAGGCTTAGATGAACTGACGTCAGCTGCTCCGAGCGCATTGATTTGACGAGCAGCCGCGCATGCGCCGTAGGACCGGGAGGAGGTGAGTTAACTTCAGCGATTTTGGGGGGTTTCTCGCAGCAGGGCACCCCCGGTTGGGATCAAAATCCTAGGTTTTGGTCCACATTAACTATTGACTGCCTCTGATTCCCTCTAAGTGTCTGGTTGGCTAGATTTTCCCTTAGGTGTGTGGCAAGAATATACTGTCGGCCTTGGAACTGGAAGGACAGTGCAGTGACTGCTGAGCACTTTTCTTGCAGAGATACCAAGTCACTCTATTTTCCTAGTAGTCACCCGGTTTTAACTTCTCACCTGTTCACCCAGTCAAATTGCAATTTCACTGAGCAAAACATTAACTTTTTTGCCATCCCCGCTGATTGGTTTACTACCATCACCAAACCATGTGCTGTTGGCTTGCAGACACCACAAAATGATTGGCTGGCCACCGTTCCTCTCTGTTGGCTGCCTCTTACTCCTTAGTGTAGAGTAAGGCCAGAATTACTATGTAAGCATTATGTATTTTAAACCCTTTTATACCTGAAAATTGATATAGTGGTGACAAATATTTGTTCCTCAAAATCCAGTGAATAAGCCACGCCTCTAACCCCCCCCCCGCCACACCCATCACCCTGTAAACTGGTCTCTAAGGTTGGAATCTCTGACACAGGAGTGTGGCCGGAGGTGCACCCCATTCGGACAGGTTGTCTGGACCCCTGACAGGCAGAGCTGTCTCCTTTCTGCTGATCATTCAGACTTCGGGACCTATCTAGTGCCCCCCCCCCTCCATTAAAGTGGGAAAGGACCAAACCCCAGGATAATCAAATTCCTGGGTTTTGGTCCTTTTCCCCGGCTGTGTGAAACCCCCCAGATTGCCGAGCGCAACTCACCTCTTCCTGGTCCTGTGCGTGGCCACTCATCAAATCAGACCACTCGGACCTGCTGACGTCACATTGTCTAAGCCTTCATCTAAGGCCAGGGGCTTGGAGCGCCCTGGTGGCTGCATCCCCCGCTTCCCTCTAACAGGGAGCTTGTGGTTTTTCCACCATGGAAGCCATGCCCTGCAGCACTTTTGAGATCGCCGGGGGTTTCACACAGCGGGGCATCCTGCCATAGGATATGGCTATCTTTTAGATTCCAAGCCCCGGGTGTGTGGATTTTGATCAATTTCAAGGTGAACCAAAATCTAGGATATCAACTATCCCATTGGACTGTGCCCCTCTTGATTTGGGATGCCCTGCTGCGTGACACCCCCCCCCCCCCCCCCCCCGGTATTTCTACATCATCTGGAATTCCTCAATGTATGGGCGGGTTCTCTTTATTATCATTTGTGCATGAGCAAACAACGTTGAATAATTGGGAGGGGCAGGTAACCCCTGTGGCTGTGTGTGTGCACCACCAATTCAGGTATGCCCAGTGTGCGCAGCAACATACAAAATTAAACTTGCTTAAGCAGATGATTAACATGACCCCCATTAAGTTTGTTGTAACCATTTCTTACTCAACATTTTGATTTTATATATTCACGATTTTAGCATTGTGGCAATAAATGAGGATCAGCTTCATAACCGTCTGCTATTATAATCTAATGTAAGGGAGGTTAACTCTGTTTTTAGGAAGGTGAACCGTCATTCCTCCAAGGGGCGCCATTATTAAACAACAAAAAAGCTGACATAATGCCAGTTTAGACTTGGCACCCGCTAGACATGTGTGAAGTCACACCTCATTCCTTCCCTGCTGGAATGGCCTAGGTGGGGTGTGTGTATGACCTCACCGCTAAACTGACAAACACAGGGGAGGATGAGGAGGAGCAGAGCACTTCATTCTTTCCATCAGTTACCTTATACAACAGCAGAGAGCACCAAAATCATAAATAAATCCCTGATGACACATGACACGTGGAAATGGAATTTAACCCTGAATTATCTGCTAATCACAAAGTAACACAATTTTATGTAAGTTATCCGGAAGCTTCTATTACCCACTTTATCCCACCCAGACGACGACATCATCGGCAAGATGTAGTTGCGTCGGGTTGCACCCAATTTAGACAAAGCCACAGGTTTTACAGGACCCCAATCAGCACCAATAATAAACCCCCCAACCCACAGCATAAAATAATTACCCCCCCCCCCCTTTGTTCCACCATATCCTGTTTTCAGCCTTAAAGAGGAAGTTGATGCTTTTTGTAACTCCCCAGCAACCTCTGTACTAAGCTCTTTTTGGGCATTAAAATAATAAAACCCCTTAACTGATTGCCAAAATCCCCTCTGTATGAAACATACCGCCAGGACCCTCCACCACTCACTGTCGACAGCATTAAAGTGGACCAAAACCCATGGCGTTTGGCCCGGGGAATCTATAAGATTCCCGGGTGATTCATTTCCTCCCCCTTTGGCATTCAAAATCTGGATGCCCCGCTGTGTGAAACCCCCCAGGTCGCCCCATACACTTTTCCGCTGTAGAACCGGGAAGAGGTGAGTTGGCATTGGCGATCTGGGGGTTTCACACAGCGGGACACCCCCGATCGGGGTGCTCCGGGGGAAAGGACCAAAACCCAGGTTAGTAAAAATCCTGGGTTTGGTCCACTTTAAAGAAAATATCCAAGCTTTTTGTAACCAATATGCAATCATTTGCATATTGGGAAATATAACCTGTGAGATGGAATCTCCTGTAAAATGTCACTTGTGAGCTGGCAAATATCACATGGGATGGGAAATAACATTAGAGGACTGGGAAAAATTAGTGGACTGGGAAACATTACCTGTGACTTTATAAATACTGCTTGTGTTTTGGGAAATAACAATTGTTAGTTGCAAATATCATAAGAGAGTTAGGAAATAACATGTGAGAGTTAGGGATTAGCAATCATGGGGAATATTATTAGTAGGGATAAAGAAACCCCCCAAAGTTCGGGTTCGGCAAGTTCGGCCAAAAACCAAAAAGCGCGAGTGTGCAGCAGGAAGCGATGCTGTACCTGAGCCCCGCAATCCAAATCCCATGGTATTCAGTTCAAATGGTCCACGGAAGGGGCCACAGAAAGATGGCCACCAGTCCCATGATGCCAGCTGGCTCTAGGAGTGTCCTCACTCATGGGAGCAGCATCCACCTTTCTGTGGCCCCGGCCAAGGACCATTTGAAAGGAATGCTGCCGCCAACGGGACCAGGATTGTAGGGCTCAGGTGAGTTGTACAGCTGCTGCTGCATCCTTTAGGTGAAGCTGGTTGCTGGGCTGCTCAGCGAGTGAGTTGGTGAGTTGGGAAATATTACCTGTGAGTTGGGAAATATCGAACTCAGTAGAAGCGGGATGGGAAGCCGCGTGCGCAGGTTGTTCTGAGCGCTCCTTTCTTCTCCCCTTCTGGCGGTTAGATGAGATAATTGGGGGCTCTCTTTGTATCTCTTTGGGTGATTTTTTATCGAATCCACAATTCTCCTTTCTTTATTTATACATTGTATCCATGGTCACTTCTTCTTTATGGATTTATAGAGCACCTGGTTCATTGCTATTGTGTTGCGATATTTATATTTATAGATTACAAATTGGGTTACATGTTTGTTTCTTGGGTACAGATATCTTATAAGAGCACATGATTCATGTATCTACATACAGATTATTTAACATATGGATGGACACATGTATACAGTATAAACTTTTTCTGTTTCTTTCTGTTTATTCATGAATTGTTTTATTGTGCATACATTTGGAGCATTGCTTTTTATTTTTGATATTGGATTGTCTATTTAGGTGGCTTTTATTTTCATATATACATTTTTGTTTAGGTGGCCTTTATTTTTTTCATATTTCATATTTTTCATGTATAAATTCTTTTGTGCTGGCACAAAAAACATTTATACTTGTATACTTGTATTTTACATATATTCATGTATCTGGGACTTTTTGTCCAAAGATTATCTGCCAGTATATGAGTATTTCTGTGTGTGTTTGGGGGGGGGGGGGGGGGGGGGCTTTGTTTTTAGATGTCTCTTGTCTTTTATGTGGTTTTTAATTATGTGATTTGTCTAATAAAATTGATTGATTTTTCATCATTTCAAGTGGTGCTCCCATCTTTAGGGGCAGGTGATTTTGTTTTTACCTTCCCCCCTTTTTTTACATTATTGTTGGTTGTGGGTGAGTACACGCTTCTATTTTTTCATATTTATTTGTCTGGTGGTGCAACCATTTATAGTACGAGTTGGCAAATATCATTAGTGAGTTGGGATTTATTACCTGTGAATCCCCAGGGGGGCTGCACTGGGTGCCTTGGTTCACACAGTGATAACATTCCCAGTGCTCTTTCCAATGAGGGATGGGCAACAACATGTTCAGCGGTTCTGAGTTTGGCCCCAGGGCTCACTTAACAGCGCAGAGATGGTGCAGTATGTAATAGTAAATATTTTGCTCTCCATTTTTCTATAGCTGGAGTGGCAGTTAATGATGGACACCGCTGTTCTACAGTAGAGGAGCATGGCATATCCTCTTTTGGGAGGAAATGCAATACTTTTAATAATTCTGATAACGGAGCAGACACATATATTAAATGAATTAATTCCAGGCTTCTAGGAGGTGATTTTTGTAGAAAGACGTCGGTCCTCCTTTTCAATCAGTGCATGTTGTTTACTGATATTTGAAAGCAGCTGTTCCCAAAAAAGGTAAGGGCAAAAAATAATATTTTTTTTCCGACAGTCTGATGCTCTGGAACTCCTCCGTTTTGGGTTCAGGGGCCCCCTGTGTGTATGGCCCCAGTATTCTGCCCAATTCTCACTAGAGAAAGAAAAGTCAGTCATGTCCGCCCCCCATCAAACACAGTGGCTGGATACAAGGGCACTGCCTGCTGCTATGGTAGGGGCACAATATGGCAGATACCCATTTAGGAGAGCAGCAGTATCTTAGGATGGGTGAGGAGGGGGCAGAATGTTTTCCTTCACCACACTTAGCATGGAAGCTATTCTGGGGTGCTGGGTTGTTGCACCCAAGACTGTTCACCTTTGGACCTTGGAGGTCAGGCTGGACTCTTACCCCCTGTAAGGGACAGAGAGGCAGGAAGGGATTATCTGTGGCCCTGGGGAGAAAACTGCACAGTGATGATTTCCTGAACAGTGGGACAGGTGCACACCACCTATAGTGCGAGAAAGGAATGTGGACCCTATATTTCTGAGGCCCTTTATTGGATGTCATGCTGTCCAGGGTAAAGAAGCATTGGCAAGTCCTGAAGTTACCAGGAGCACCATGGGAAGATACCTCCCTGGAGTGAATACCTCTCCTACCCTGCACCCAGACTCAGGAAGAAACACTCTCCCAAAGTGGTCCTGTCCAAAGGTCATCTTATAACTCAATGCACCCTTTTGCAACCACCTCTTTCATTCTCACGATCATTCTCAGGTCAGAGAGACTATCGAACACGACCACTGTGGCTTGCAGGCTTGCTCATGCTGGAAGCGCTGAGGGACCTAAGCTGCCATGCGGCCACATTTGACAAACTCTTCAAAGAAGTGACTTGTTAAAGTGGACTCTGCATCTCCCATTCCCTATCTAACATGTCTGTCTGCTCAAAGCCCCCCCAACATACTCCTGCTACTGTATGTGACCAGCCTGTGACCAATAGGGTTTGGGCTCCATTTGTCACCGGCTGGTCACATGGGTGAGGTTTATCTATCATGGAAATACCTGTGACTCTTTGTTATTTTTGTCATTCAGTAAAATAAGGACAGTTTGGTGAAATGTATTCTAGCACAGGTTATGTACGTTTTTTTTACAAAAAGTTGTTTATCATTAACTGTTGAAGCTGCAGGGTTCCAAAGCATCCTCCTCCAGAACCAACCCCCCCCCCCCCCCGATCCTCCATTACTACATTTCTCAGATTTCCTTCGGGTGGTTTTTGCATTTTCCTCAAACTCAGTTTTAATAATGGTTATTGCTGTAATGATTTCTACGTTCTCAGAGTGGAATCACTGATGAAATAATGTCATTTGCCTTATGTTAATGGAATGGGGCAGAGAATGAGCCGAATCTGGAGTAATACGTTTCTGCAACCGCTCGTCCCGCATGTCGCCTGCCCCTCGGCCGTCTTCTCAGTGATAATTATCTGCTGCCTGATAATGAGATTACTTGCTGCTCCTTGCAAAGCAGATGGCTGCCCACAGGACTCTCCACTAGGACACCTAGGTACTATCTAGCCAGACACTGACAGGGACCATTTAGGAATGGGCACCCAAACTCTTGCAGGCATACCTAACGCCATGCTGATTTGTCCATGTATGACATTTTATATCAGAATAAATTGGGACTAATTGACAGTATATTAGCAATGAGTACAGTCCAATGGAAGCATGCGCATGTGTCCTGAAAGTGTGGAGGGAGGTAATCTCCTGAGGTTTCATACCAAAGGACATCCCGAATTTGGATGCCCCTGTTAAGTGGACCAAAACTCAGGGGGGGGGGGGGGGGCTGGGGTTTGATCTGCTTTAAATATAAACTAGCCAATGCTAACCACTTTGCATTCCTTTGTTTGGCTGACAATCACATGACCCCCAGTGTCTAGTTTGGTTTTGCACATCACACCTAAATGCTTGTTGGCAGTCACCTGACTGACAGCCATACAAGTGAATACTTGAATTAGTAGACCTCTAACTGCACAACAACAATTACAGCAACATTCTATGCTATACAGTTCCTACAGGTGTTTTTAAGTGGCTCCTTGGTCCTCAAAGCTCATTCCAGCAACCAGAAGAGCAACTACCACAGGTCCTGACTTGCCTCCCTGTGTGAGCTGTTGGCTCCCTCCTATGACCCAGGGAAGGGGTATGGGCTCAGTACTAATTAGCCGCCTCCTCCTCCTGTAACAGCTTCAAACTATCAAAACCAAGACGGAATCTCTAATCTATAATTAGACCTCTAACTTATATTAGCTTTGGTTCCTCTCCGGTCATACTTTGCAATTGTTCTTCTGTCACATGGCTCACATCCCCAACCATTCTCCACATGTGCCAGAAGCTTGCAGTATGTCAGACTGAACCAGGCTAAATCAGATGGAACTATATCCTATATACCTCAACCTATAACTCTGAACTCTAACAGAAAGGCCTTGATTTGCAAAGTAATATTCCCCGAGAAATGTCAGGTCCATATATCCTTTTAGGAGCCGTATATGTATATGTATATACGGCTCCTAAAAGGATATATGGACCTGACATTTCTCGGGGAATATTACTCCAATGTATAGTGTCTCATTCTAATATATGCATGGAAATTCCTTGATAAGGTAGTTCATTGTTTATCTACACTTAATATAAAACTAAGGTTTATTTTGTAATACAGCTGATATATTGTTTGAGTACAGCAATGCTTTGAAGACCCATTATATCTATGCATACTTTTCTCTTTTTTCAGGTGAAAGGGCATTGATAAAGCCTAATTTTTAGGCAAAACATGTCTGTCCACCTGAAAGGTATTTCCAAGGTTAATTGAAAAGAGTGGCAATGGCCAGAGAATTTCCATGTATAAACAATACTAAAGTATCTACTGCATGCTAACTGTACAGATAAATGCTCTGTTTTTAATCAGATGACAAATAAAATGTAAATTATTTTAACAGCACGGTGTGGTCACAGTCAGAGACAATATATAAAAAAAACGGGGGTACCTAACCCCGGATTCATTCCTAAATACTTGACTGATCTTGACTGTGTACCCACCCAAATACATGCAACTGGGGTATTTAGGAAAAGGGTCGCACAAGGCGGGGAAACCCATGGTGGGTAACCCCGCACCCCAAGCGAAATGCCATATAGCTACAAGCACTGGCAGGGCATACTCGAGAGCCCTGCTACAGCTTCAATCTGGTG
This sequence comes from Gastrophryne carolinensis, assembly GCA_027917425.1. Lineage (NCBI taxonomy): Eukaryota > Metazoa > Chordata > Amphibia > Anura > Microhylidae > Gastrophryne > Gastrophryne carolinensis. The sequence continues at coordinate 43,577,580 of CM051239.1, read as the reverse complement.
CTGTAGGAAATGAAGGAGAGGCACATGGGACAGGCATAAGGTGATCTGCTTGCTGCCTTATTATTGCAATTGTGTGAACAGTCCCTTTAAGTCTGCCTGAACATTACAATGCTGGTGCTGGATGTTTCAGTGGCGCTGCTGGTATGTGCGGTATTAATAAGTACGTGGTCAGTCTGCCGCTGTCTGGCTCCGGGGCTCTCTGGCTGTCTCTGGTGAGGTTTTTTCTTGGATTACAAGTTTATAGTTTTCAAATATTACAATGTATCATTCACATACTTATTTACAGCCGACCGCGCTGTCCGGACATGCGGCTTAAAAAAGCCCACATTGTATGAACATCCGTCCAAAGAATCAGCGAAAGAGAATGGAAGTTATTAACTATTATTAACACTATTATTAACATTATGGTTGCCACTGTTTTTCCTAATTGGGAGTGAAAAATAGTTTGATATTCTTTTCATTGCCTGCGACTTTAGAGTGGTACACACGTCACTTTCCACTCGGTTATAGTTATAAAGCAGACCAAAACCCAGTATGTGCCCCCTTTTTTTGGTCTGCATTACAGAGGCATCACAATTTGAGAACCCCCTGTTCACCCTGCCCCAGGCTGCTCCCTCCTGTTGTGTGCAATCACAGCGAGCCATTTACATATGTCTTGCACAGGTATAAACAGACGACTATAATCATGCTTTATTTCAAAATAAGGCAGGTAAAGGTAATTGTTACACCATTGTGTCGGGCTACATTTGGCACTGCCCCAAACTGTTTTCCATTGGCTGAGATATCGGGGTTTACAGTTTCACCTCATGATTTCTCTACTGAAAAAGTGGGCGTGGCCCTTGGATCTTTGATGCTGCATAATGTGCGGGGTCTGTAAGATCCCCAGAACTTGCATAAGACACCCTGACTTTGCAATATGATTCTGGAGGAGGGGGAGGCAGAGGAAGGGGCAGGAGGAGGGAGGGACCAGCAATCCTGACCCTCTCTGCTGAGCTAATTGGGGGATGGGATGAAAATGAGAATGTCATTGGCTGAACCAGTAAACCCCAGTATCTCCGCCATTTCTGCTTCAATTTAATAACAGAGAACCGTTTAGGACAGTGGCAAATGTTACACAATGGTGTAACAATTACCTTTGCCTGCAGTAACACAAGAATTGAACTTTCTTGGGTTTTGTACCTCCCTGGCAGAGCATCCTGATTTGGGATGCCCTATTGTCTGTATTCCCCCGGGATTGCAGATGAACTCACCTCTTCCTGGTTCCCATGTGGGCCGCTTAATGTGGGCGCCAATCAGCAGCGCTAATTCAGATTTCCTTTGCCGCTCTGAGCTCAGTGCAGTGAGGAAATCTGAATGAAGCAAATACCGCCAGCCCCATCCACGCTCACTTTGGGGGTTCCAATACAGTCCTTATTTTTAGGAAATAATTTAGGAAACATTTATTGAATCAAGGCCTAAAGTAAAACAAAACAAGATTTGGGATGACCCATGGGTGCGCACATACCTTTCATAGGGGTCCATAGCAGGGCCCTATCCTGGACCCTCTTGGTGTAGCACAGCTTTCATGAAAAGAACTTGACTGTTGGATAGACAGTTACAGTTACGCCCTAGTTGTGGCAGGGATGAGTAGCACGGCACAACTGGCTGGACAATTTCTTGTACAAAGCATGCAACGATCCAAAGGGAGGGGCATGGATGGGAGGGAGGCTGGTGGACAGCGTCTCATGCTACTAATTGTCACTATTATGTCCAGTTGTGATTCTTTTTGTGATGGCTGGGCACTGCAGCATAACTAGTCTACCGCTGACAGGAGCTGTAAGCTAGGGGGTGGCAACAGTGTAGAATGCCCCGAGTGTAGGTCCACTTTAACTCAATGCTCAAAAGCTTGCGTATCTTCTGCTGCTTTTTATTGCAGAATGAGGTTGTCAGCCCTACAGAGATCTTTCATTCAGTTCTTCAGTCACGACCCACGTTCATGAAATTATTTGATTGTTTGCTTCTCAAGCATTTATGGAAAATGTAGTATTTACAATCCTGAATCTGCAGATTTCCTCCGCTTCGGGTTTAATCGGCCGGTTTCTGTGGCAAAACCGCGGCAATTGGAAAACTTACTCATCTAAATGGCTGTTTTCTAAGCTTACTGTGGAGGTGTAAGGTGGGAAGTTTGTGTATGGCAGCAAATAGCAGCCAATTATGTGCCTGCTTGCATACAGTTCGGTCAGTCAGCAAACCTGATGGATAACTGGCAGTCACATGATTGGCAATAACAGCCATACATTTAATGATAATTTTGAAAGGACTGGCTTACCTCCCAGGTGTGGTGCTGAATAAAGCTGTTGTTTTTGAGATTTAGCTCCTTTCCCATAGCCCAGCCCCTAGTTTTTATTTTTTCATGACCACCTTTTTTCAGCATTAAGGGGTGGACATAGCTCCAATACTTGTGTTTGCCAGAGGGGATAGTTGGTTCCTGCTTTGCTTGTTTGTCTTTTCCCTGCTTTTTTTGTATAGGTCCACATTTCAGTGCTACCAAAAAAGTGGTCAGCAATGAATAATATGCAGGGGCTTTGCTACAAATAAGGGTTGTTTCTCAGCAACAAGCTTTATTCCGTAGCTAACAAGAATGAATTCTCTATTGCATGTACGCAAACAACGATTGTTTTTTACACTTAGCCTGCACAATCCCTTTAAAGCCTGTTTTCAGGTTTCCTAGAATGATGGGGTGGTGGTATGTACAAGTGGCCATGCCAGTGGTGTAAATAAGATATTAGGCATTGGGACTATGGTATGTAAAAGTGAACAGGCCAGTGTGGTAATGTAGAAGAAGGCCAAAGTTTGTATCAGAAAATGTGATGGCATGTACAATTATGGAGGGTCGTGTAAATGGATAAAAGGCAATGTTTGGTATCATGAGTGCTAAATACATGTATACTAATACATCTCAGTGTTTTAAAATGGATTGCAGACTATGGTTGGTAACAGGAGGGCTGGCAACATATACAAGTGGGTAGGCCAATGCTATAAGCTGAATGCTTGGTATCAGGTGTGGTGATAACTTGCCCATATCAGTGAGCTAGTGGTGTCAAATAGATAACAACAAGTGCCCATTCTCCTAGATGTCTGATTAACAGTCAATTGATGCTCTTTACCAGCAAATAGTATCAGTCAGGAGATCCCTTTAACCATATCTCCCTGTCCCTGATATGGAGGGACTGTCCCTCTTTTGAGTCCATACCCCCCTGCCCCTTGTTGTTTCTATTCCCTGTTTGTAATATGAAGATCTGCATCAATAAATTATTACATTGCCTATTCAAAGTCTTTATATTGTTGTAACTGTTACAACCTTCTATCCATCCCTCAAGGATGGGGTTTGGCTTAATTTAAAAACTGTCCCTCTTTCTCACCCTGAAAAGTTGGAAGGCATGTTTTAACTAACTAACTAACTAGCTAATTAACTTACTAACTAACTAACAATAGTTCGGCTGAAAGCATTCATCCTGCCCAAACACTTCTTACTGCCAATAACGCGTGTTGGCTGAGGTTAACCCTTATATTGCGGTGACTGTATGAAGCCACTATTTATTCCATGAATGATCACTTAGTCGTTGGACAATGTTACTTTCGTGGAAACACAAACAAAACGGTTTATTTTTATTCTCCAAAAGCAAAGGGCAAGGTAATTTAATTGTACTTCTCTGGTTTTCCATTTCCTCTCACATAAAGCATAGAGAAAGTGCGTTCTCTGGCACTTCCTAGAAACCTTAATTAGCTTTGACGGTTTGAATGACTAAACGTCGACTCGCTGCACTCCCCGGCCCAGGTAAGGTCACAACCCAACTGGGAAGCAATTTTTCAGCTGATTACATGGATAATCCATCCTGGTCATGATTCGGAGAATTAAAGAGCCTCTAACTCACAGAAAGGTTGGTAAGATCTTGGCTTGAGGCCGGGGGTCAGAAGAGCTGCCGGATCAGCGTGACCGCAAGAATTAAGCTGGGCTTTGTAACGCTGTGTTCTGCCATAGAGGTGAATTATGATCAGAGGTTATCCCAGCAGGGGCTGAACTCCAATCTCCAACCCCGGCTCAATCTAATTGTTAAACCTTGTAAGAAATAAAGGTCCTATAATAAAACACACAGCATGGATTTGATGGAGATTAGGAGCAAGATGGAGCCTTCCAGCTCAGCTCCACACTTTCTGGTTTAAGAATGTTTTCCAAGGACCATCTGAGTGTTCCTTTATATAAAAAAATGTTCAAGTGCGGAATCCTCCTTGACTTTATCACACTTATTTGACTTTGCCTCCAGTGATCAATTGCCCTCAGACAAGAAGGATTTTTCTTGCTGCTGCAGGAAGCTACTGCCATTGTTACCTAAATCGTTGCCCATGCAAAACTTTTTTCAGGTTGCAAAAGAGAAAGTAATCACCGGGATTCAGGTCTGGTTCGTAAGGAGGATGATTAAGCTCCATGAAGTCATATTGTTCTCTTATAGAGGCTTGTATTTTGCGATACTGATTGTGCTGGTCATTCGTGGAGAGGCAACACATCTGCCAACAACTTCCCATAGTGTTTTATCTCTGATTGCCTGGGGTTAGACTTCAACCCCTTCAAAATTCGCAGTGCTTTCATACTGAATTGCATGGCATGTCCAGACATGTCTCGACATGCACAGTCAAGCTCAGCTTTTATCAACTGCCCCGTGTGTGTATATATATATATATATATATATATATATATATATTTATATTTATGAACCAGATGACTACTTAAAGAGGAACTACGGTCAGAAATGACCTGGTGCCCTCTTTAATATGCAGCAGTGAGGCAGTCCAGGTAGGCATTGCGCCACAAAAAGAATGAACCAACTCCCCGGATACTCTCTTCTTCCAGGTTGCGCATCCCATGTGACTGCCAGCGGCCTATTAGCGTGGCCAGCACTGGCTGTGCATTCTGATAGGCTGCTCGGAAGAGGTACCCAGGCTGCTCAATTTTTTTCATTTCGGGGAACCCCGCTGGTTCATTTTAAAGAGGGACTCTGAGCATAACTCCTCTTACTTACTTTTGTGGACTTATAGGGAAATTCCAGAGGGCATGGGACTTGCACTTGCCACCCATGGCTCATTGCTCTCCCGCAACACTGATATAAGAAGCCATGCTGGTGGATGGGTGGGTTCTGTGCATGGGAGGCTCCTATTGAAAACAATAGACCCGTCTGTGCACAAAGGAACCATGTATAGAGATACCCACAGTTCACAATGAGAGCCTCCCATACACAGGCGACACCCACCAGCCAGCCCGGCTTTTTATACTGACAAGAAATCAAACATTGCATTTAAAGTAGAATATCGGGGGAGGTAAAAACTGTTAAGTTTAAGTTAAACTAAAGCTGTGCTGTCACTGACAGACGGCGGGGGGGGGGGGGGGGCAGAGGATCGGCCCTGAAGACATCGAAAAAGTAAGTTGGAGCCAAGAGCCAATGGGGGGGGGGGGGAATCAGACCCTTTTTATTTTTGGTCCGATGTTCCTCTTTAACTTTCTTCGTACCCGCACTATGGGGGAAGCCAGGTTTGGAATGCTGTGCTGAATCTACCCCACTGCAAGCCTGGAACCGGGCAGCCCCAAACTTCTGCATTCCCTTTGAATGGAAGCTATACAGTGACTGACAGTGACCAATCAAATTCCCAGGGTGGGAGGTGCATACCACGCCTGTACACCTGCCCAAGTAACCCAATTTGTCATTTGTAATCACATGAATAAGATAAAGACTAATAATCACTTGGATGCAACAAATCTGCTTTGTCTGTTTGTACAGAGTTGTCTGTTTGTACAGAGCACATAGAGCAATAACTAAATGGAATACATAGATGAATCAAATAGAGAAGAGGGGCAAATCTTGAACTATTGATTACAGTAATCATATTATTCTCATCAGTATTTATGGACAGTCATTTATTCTGGCCCACATAAGGTGACTATGCAAATGAGGGGAATATTAATCAAACCATGGAATCCAGTCCACCACAGGAGCTGTGCTGGGATTCTGTTTCCTTTAAGGTTTTGAAACTGCTGACAGTGAAGTTTTAATAACATGTTCATTCTGCGGTGTAATATTAAATAGCTGATTCAGAATATATAGTCATATTTTTATTTTTTTTATTAATAATGTTATTTGAATGAGTTAGGCCTCTTTAAAAGATTTCTTAAATGGGAAATAGGAACCCTCTGGTTTCGCCATATACTCACCTCAAAGCTCAAAATTTGACCTATCCCCGCAAAATGCATTATATGAGCCAGCAAGCTATTACCTTAAACCATTTATCATACCATTACCCAAAAAGTCATCTGCTCTTGAGCCTAATGATGACTACAGACTTGTGGCATTTACGGTACGTCTATAGTCATTAAGACATTGGAGGAGCTGGTACTGTGCCACCTGAAGATAACCAGAGATAGCAAAACTGATCCACTCCAGTTTGCATACAGGTCTAGAGAGCCTCAGAGGGCACAGTTAACATGGAACATGAACAACTGGATCACATACGCCAGAATCCTATCTGTGGATTTTAGCTTGGCCTTTAAAGCGGACCAAAACCAACTGAACTTGTGAAATACATCTGACCACATTTGACACTGAACCAGCTTGTAGAGATAATGGCCCAGACGGAAATCTCTCCCGACCTGTGTGCCTGGATTAGCAGCTTCCTGACAAGCAGATCTCAATTGTCAAGCTTGGCCCATTCATTTCCAGCACTAGGTTTACTTAAGTTGGTGTTCCCCAGGGCTGTGTCTTTTCTCTGTTTCTCTTGTATGTCTCCACAGGGGACCTGGTAAAAAGCCTAAAATTTGTATATGACACTACAGTCATTGGTCTGATTAGGTATGGAGCAGAGGAGGCATATAGGCATAGTATTGCTGAACTCGATGGATGGCATCAAGAATGGTCTGGGGACTATGAGAAAACAATGAAGCTAAATGCCGACTTTTGACGTTCCCCGATAATACCCCCATCGGAATCGTACAAGATGTGGGTCTTATTACGTGGCAGGATGATAATTCCAGACACCTCCCACCTTGGTTGGGTACTGTTTAAACCCCTCCCATCAGGTCGCTGTCATAGATTACCACCATGTAGGACCAGCAGATCCAAGAGCTGCATCTATCCCTTAGCCCCCTGCTTACTAGTCCGCATCTTCAATTAGCAAATACTGTCCCATACTGGTTACATTAAAGTGGACCAACACCCAGGATTTTGACTATCCTGGGCTTTGGTCCACTTCGGCGGGGCACCCCGATCGGGGGTGCCCCGCTGTGTGAAACCCCCCAGAAACCCCCAAAAACTCACCTCTCAACGCTCCCACGTGACCGCCGCAGCCAATCCCCGCCAACGTCCAGGCGGGGATCAGGAACGTCCAAGCCGCTTCCGCCGCCGCCTCCCGCGCGTCACTCTCGGCGTGCGCGCGCCCCCGCCGGCCATTCACAGAGGGCCGGCACGGGCGCGCGCACGTCTGGAGGGGCGCGCGGGAGGCGGCGGCGGCGGCGGAAGCGGCGGCGGATCAGGTAAGATGTTTTTGGGGTTTCTGGGGGGTTTCACCCCGCGGGACATCCCGATCTCGGATGTCCCGCGGGGTGGGAGGTGATCGACCCGGGAATCTTATAGATTTCCGGGCCGATCACCCCTGGGTGTTGGTCCACTTTAAGAATGTTGCTTTCGCATTGCCTCTTACATCTGCATAAAGAGACTTGGTATTATGGATTATATCAAGACTGACCTAGTGTATTTCTTTATATTCACTGTAATGAATTGTGTTGTATTGTATTGTATTGGAATGGTGTAAACTGCTAAAAAGAATTTCATGTGCACTTGGTGAATATTCTGTTCTATTCTATTCTATTTCAAAAAGCCCATAAACATATAAATATGCTTGCATTTGACCTATATGAATAAATACCCTCATGACTGGTATGCACACAATGAAATAATCCTAACAGATAATTCCTTTGGTGAAGCAGCAAGGTGGCCAGGGCACATGTCATAAGTATTATGCTTTTATTACTCCTATATCCCCACTGAGTGCCTTTGGTTTATTAACTTTTCTCAGGTTATGACATTCAGCACCAGGGCTGCCAATTATTTGTAGGCTATTTGAGTTGGGATTTATTGTGTGACTACCAAACGTGAGGGTATTTTTTTTTAATAAAGGTCAAATGCAAGTTGTTTTTTATGTGTATGTACTTGGAGATTTCTTGGTATATATTGGTTTAAAGTGGACCATCACCCTCCCGTGATCGGCCCGGGAATCTATAAGATTCCCGGGCCGATCACCTCCCTCCCCAAACCCCCCAAATCCCCTTACCCTGTCTTCGGCGGCGGCCGGCCGCCGCCTCCCTCGCGCCCCTCTAGACGTGCGCGTGCCCGCCAAGAGTGACGCACGGGAGGCGGCGGTGGAGGAGCCACTTGTCCGCGGCTGTCAAAACGCTTGTCCGTCGGCGCTGGGAGCGGGGAGAGGTGAGTTTTTCGGGTGATCGGGGGGGTTTCACACAGCGGGGCACCCCGATCGGGGGTGCCCCACCGAAGTGGACCAAGACCCAGGATAGTCAAAATCCTGGGTGTTGGTCCACTTTAAGGTTGTGTAATTGCTGCAGTATATATTGGAATTTTAAGTGAGAGGTGATTTTTAAAGTAGGTTAAATCATTAACATAGTATTTGTTTATTTACATGGCTAATAAATTAATTAATATGTTTCTATTTATTTACATGTTTAATTAATTAATAGGTTTCTATTTAATATACAAAATTATGTTTACATACTGTATTATCTGACTTGTGTGTTCTATTGTGGCTGTATATGTGGTACAGCATGGCATGCATGCTTCCCTCCATGAGTGGCCTTGCACCATTGGCACGCATAGAGGGATGCAAGGGTGCTGCAAAATGCCACATTTACAGCCATGATAGAATGCAGAGGGGTGTGAATATATAAATTGAGTTGCAGATTTATTTTCCCATGTACATACTTTACACCACATGTGCTCAACCCTCTTCCTCAATAGCCACCAACAGGCCAGGTTTTGCAGATCTCCACACTGATGTACAGGTGTAATATTTAGTTCTCAGTCTATAGCTCTGTCTGAGCACTAATTACTTTACCTGTGTATCCCAAACCGGCAAAAACTTGATCTGTTGGATACACTGGTATGATTGCATATCGCTAGCCATCGCCCCACAATCGCCATGTGAAACGTTGTCCATATAGATCTATGGGTACTTTCACATACCAATGGGCTTGCTTGCCCTGCAAGTGGAAATCACTACTAAGAGGCCTATCAATGGCCTGTAAACAGGAACGATTGTTGCTGCCGCTATGCCTCACCCCAGTGTGAAAGCAACCTTGGGGAGGACGGTCGATCACCACTGCATTACACAAAAATGTGTTGGGTGGCTACAGAGATACAAGAGTAACAGGGAGTAACAATTCCAGAATTCACAGATTAAGGAATAGAGAAGTGCAGAGACAAGGTTAGGAGTGGAGGCATAAAAAGTGAGGTTTCAGGCAAATAAAAAACTCACCTTTTCTCCCACCATCGTTCCTAGCCCAGGGCTGCAGCTCTCATCTGAAAGGCTGGAAGCAGGTCCCTCGCTGCCCAGCACCTCACGCAGCACCACTTTCTCAATGGGCTTCTTTTCCTGTCTCAAACCAACGCCCTCGCCATCAGTCATGGTGAGCTGCCACTCCCCCTCCATTGCAGTGAATTGAGGAGGGCGTGGCAGCTCACCGTGACTGATGGTGGGGGCCAGGAGACAGGAAGAGAATCCTGACGAGAGAGCAGCATAGTGTGAGGTGCTGGGTGGTGAGGGATCTGCATCCAGACATTCAGGGGAGCACTGCTACCCTGGAATAGAATTGATAATCTGCGTGAAAACAAGAGGAACTCCTTGTACCAGGTGCCTCCCACCCCGACAGCCATTACAGGCGCCATTTGGTGGAAGGGGAGTGCTAGCCTAAGAAGTCCTAGTGGAATGTATTGTAAAAGAAGAAGGTTAGAATGTAGAGTAGTCAAATACTGAAAGTTATGGGTTGGGAGCTAGAGAACTAGGAGTCTGCCTCCAATGCAGCCATTGCAGTCTGGGGCGCCACTTTAAAGGGGTATTGATCCAGTAAAACAGGGGAAGAATAATAGTAGAGGTATAGAGAGAGAGAGGATAATTTGAAAGAAACAAGTGGAATGCCTTGTACCAGGTTTCTCCCACCCAAGCATCTATACCATCACAGGAACCACTTGGTGAGAGTCCTACAATAGTTTAAAGGGATCCTATGCCTAGAAAGGAAGCTTATCGCACCGCCCTCTATCCACAGCCCAGTGCACCAAAACAGCCTGTTTCTTCTTTTACTAAAGCCTTTGCCCAAAAATCATAAAAACAAGAGCCAGATGCAGTCTGCTGTTCAAATGGCATCTATATTGCTCCCTGGCTGTGTAATAGTGCCCCCTGGTTCTTTCCAGCAATGATACATTCTGCATTGGGGTCAGCCTTATCAGTTATAATAACTGCAATAAATCTGAAAGCACTTCAAACTAAACTGCTTTTATGTGTGAGTCTTGGTGTGCTCCCCTGCTCCCAATCGGCAGCTTCTGCTGCCAAACACAGATGACAAGGGATTCATTTTTGGTTATCAGCTCAGCACTTGATCAGCTGGCCCGGGAGATACGCTAAGTAAAGGTTTTCTTTTAGTTCCGATTTCAGTTCGGCAGACAATTGACAGTTTCCACTGAGACAGGTAGTGTGGGAGAAGGTGAGTGTGAGTGCCGGGGTTCAGGCTTCCCCTGGCGGTGTGCAGCGCGAGCCATCCAACTTTTTGGTGCTCCGTTCATTTTCTTAGTGTATACCCAAGTATTACTGCTAGACTGTTAAAGAAACATTTCTTCCTCCCCAACATATTGAGAAATAAGCCCAGTTTTTGGCCACTGTTTACATAATTGTGTTTCACACAACGACACAAAACATGAAAAATTATCTCTCCGAATATTGTCTTTTTAATTAGTCACATTAGCGTCTTCTTTTATAGTCTGGCCCTCCATACTATTTTACAGGTACAGAATTCATATATAACCAGATGAAATTAAAGCAAATGTTCCCACTCTAGTTTCAGGTGCTTTAGAGATAATGCCGCCATTGTTTATTGGGATTGCAGTTATTTGTGAGCCGGAGCTTTTGTATTTGTGTTTTAAAATCCGGAACATCATATAAACACAATTTATTACTCACCCACTGCATTTTGAGCATGTTCCAAAAGAGAACTGGATCATAGCAATAAACGGGGCAGTGGAATATGTTTTTTTAAGTCCATATTTTCAGAACCCTCTGCTTAACTCTTTAGAACCCTCCACTCTGCCCTGATCATATTTATGACCCTTGGTGGGTCACTCTGCAGATCTTCTGATTGGTGGTGAATGTGGCCTTAGTACCTTCACCAATCTGTCAAGCTTGCTTAGGGCCGTTTAATGACTCCAAATGTAAAGCTCAGAGCTCAAGTTCCGAGTTTCTTGGGAATGCCTGACCAGAGCCACCACCAGTAATTAGGGATCACCCCAAAGGTCAAGCCCTCAGCAGTGTCATGAACATATCTGCAAGGTCCTATCATTGAGTTACGTTGGCTTATTACGGTATTTCTTCCTATTTTGTGGGTACAGAATTCATATATAACAAGATGAAAGAAAGCAAATGTTCCCACTAGCTTTAAAGTTAGTGGTGGTATTGTTGGTTGGGTTTGCATTTATGAACCAGAGCTTTTGTATGTATTGTTTTAAATACCCTCCACTCTGCCCTGGACACCCACACTTGGTGGGTATGGACAATCTTTGATTCTCCATATTTTTTTATGGGTTTCCAGATATGTGGCTTTGGCACCTTAACCAAGTTCTTTTAGTCCAACTTGAAGATCCCAGACTTGCTCAAGCTAAACTGCTCATAATTATTTTGTTAGGAAATAATCCGATCATAAAATTTCAGACTGCTGGAGACACTATTGTCTTCTGTGCCTTAAACAGAATGTACTCTATTTGTAGAGAAGTCCATAACCATCAATTACAGGAGCCTGGTTTTAGATTTTTGCCATAGAGGTCATGGGTAATGTCCTTCATTTACATTTCATTTCACTGAACTAGTCTAACACAGTAGGGGATTGGGATTTTTTCCAGAATTTAGGTATGATGACTTGTGCAATGTTTATAAAATTATTTCCATGGACTCCCCTGTCCCCTGATAGAGGAGAAGCAGGATGCCTAGAGATGTCTTCTCATAAAATTTCACCTATGGTGACCACCACCTTGAAGCAGAATGTGGCAATCGTAGAGCAGCTTCAGAAGATATGGAAGAATATTATTATTACCCAGGGCCAGATTAAGTGTGGTGGAGGCCCCTGGGTACAAAATCTGGTGGAAGCCCTAGATTTCCATTAAAATAATAATCCAGCCAAGTAACTGATTAGTGGATGTCTGACACCCACCTACGTCAGATTGAGTCCCTTGTGCCACCCTTGTGCGGGTGCGTGCTGTTCGGGAACTCCTGCTTTCCATTCTGGGTGGGGGGTAGTGTAGTGCCTGTTCCCTGCATTGAGCTGCCAGTGGCTGTACTTGGTGGCTTATGTGCAGGGAGTGGCCATCGATTGACAGCTCTGCACACATCACTGTAGTGTTGCTGATGGCTGCTTTGCGGCTGTAGACTCTTCGTGCTGTCCTGTGGTGGCTTTGGCTGTGGGTTTGCAAAAACAAAAAAAGGCTTCCCCAGGTCCCCAGGTGAGGGGGGGGGGGTTACTGACACCAAAAGCTTTATTGCTGGCCCCTTGGCCTGTCAGAACAAAGACTGAAAAGCCTCCTGGACCAGACCATAAGCCAAAGGTTGGTTGAAACCCCCTTTGCATGGCAAGTGGTGGAGGACCTGGGGAGTACCTGTTGCGCGCCCTGATAATCCGGTCATGCTATTTCCACATCTCCAGCATTTAGAGGAGGCATCTTGGACATCTGTTAACAGTACTTTACGCCTGCTAGAGGCTATAGTACCATCCTGTAAGGTATTATAATCAGATTTCTGGATTCTCGTAGACAAGGAAGTCCCATGGGCCAAGAGGAAAATACTGTATTCTCCCATTGTTTGTTATGAAATTGTTTGCTCAAGATCTAGTTGTTGCTTATGCATTGTATAGGTATGAGATAAAGTGTCTTGGAGTTAATTGAGAGTTAGGGACTCAAACATAGGTCCCTACTCTATTTCTGGTCTGCTCCCCAATTTCATCAGAAGGTGTTTCAACATCATGCAAGTACATGAATTTGACTCTATTCCTTTACCAAGGATAGGGAGTGTCATTCACATCCCTTCAGATTCTTTGCCCATTTTTATTTTAAATGTATGATCTTCTTTAATAAATAGACAAAGGGTGCAGTGTGGCACACCTATCCTCTATTGAGCACACTTAGTTTACCTACAGCTGGTGCAGAATTTTGTTCTTTTCTTTAATAAATAACTCATACATTTCTGTTTTTGAATGCTTTGTACAAAAAACTATTTTATTGCCTTGAATAAAGTTCAGATTGCAATTTAACGCGGGGCTTGGATAGAAAATCAACCGGCCTATGTTCTCTTGTATTTTTTTCCTCCATAACCAAGCATCGTTATTCACCGGTTACAATGTTTGATGCTCACCTGGCAGGTTATTAGCAGCAAGAGCAATGGTCCGTATCCACAAATGCTGCTTTTTTATCTATCAAAGTGGCAGTGACAAAACAACAAGCGCCATTCCACAGGGAAGCTTTCAAGCAGAAAGAATGTCTGCAGCCCTAAATCCCGAGAACATCATCCTTAACAGGGCTGTAAGTGGACGCCGAGAGGCCATATCTTTCACATTTGAAGGGCTGACCGGGGCAATTAAAATGACAGAAATAAAGTGCTTCATTCACAGAAAAGGATGGACATTCTCTTCTTCTCAGCCAGACCTGCTTATAAAAAAATAAACTTGAATTAAAACACTATGGTGCTGAGTTTACAGCATGTTTCCAAAAATCTGCTTGGCTAACTTTTTACAACATCATAAAATGGAATTCCCTGTAAAAGAAAATCCTTGATATGTGAAACCCTCATCATCCATCCTTTTCTTTCCACGTTAGTGTTCCTGAAATCTGTCGCTGTTTTGTGCTAATCTAGTTCAGTCAAATTGAATATTCTGGTTCCACCCTAATCTGATGTATATACTAAGAAATTCTGATTGCGTTTTGTTCTCTGTAAATCAAAAGTAATGAAATAATTCCAAACAGCATTGAAATACCACCAAACAACTAAGGTGCATTGTGCTAAATAATAAAATAAAGTCAACAGCTCTCTTTTGTCAAATACATACAGAAGTACAGAGGAGACGCAATGCACACATCACAGTCAAGCTTATTGATGATATACACAATCATACAAAGTATGTCACACGAAGAAATGTTGGTTCTGGCTGCTTGTCACTACCCGCTTACCGGTTCCCCGTTCCAGCGCCGTCCCGGGTCCTCAGCCGCCCGCTCCCGCTGCGCAGCCACCTGTCCGGCGGCCGCGGTGGGCGGCGGCTTCTGTTCAGGCTGGCACGCACGCGCCTCCCTCCTCAGCCGGCGGCTCCAGCATCGCCTCTCGTGCTCGCGCGCGTGCGCCAGCACGTTCAGTTTATACCCTCCGGCGGCGCTGCTCTCAGCACGGCCGCCGGAGGAAGGTTAATTTTCAATTATAGGACAGCTGCCTTAGAGGAAGTGCCCCACAGGGACTGGGCCAATCACCTACCTGGGAGTTCTGGGCTGTACGCCCTATGTTAACCAATCGTGTTGTAGTTCTAAGCCGCACCAATCACCACACTCATTCTCCAGGGCCAATCATGACTGATCCCTATATAACCTCACCCCAGTCAGTTTGTCATTGCCTGTTATAGTGCTTAGACCCTCGTTGTTACTTACCTTGAATTTGATCCGCGTTCCTGTTGCCGACCCTTGCCTGCCTTTGACTATCCTCGATCTTCGGTCCTGTTGCCGACCCTTGCTTGCCTTTGACCATCCTCGATCTCCACTCCTGTTGCCGACCCTTGCCTGCCTTTGACCATCCTCGATCTACACTCCTGTTGCCGACCCTTGCCTTGAACCTAGACCACGATCTGTCTATTGCTATTGTTCTGTCGCCTCCTCAGGTCTCCTGTTGCCAACCTCCAGCCTGTCCTTGGACTTCCATCTTACGCTCATATACGGGCTACCCAATTCCACTTCCAGCCGCGGGCTCTCCAGTCCTCTGTACCGTAAGGCTTCATCCTTTGAGCCATAAAGTCCTGGGGGCAACCGATCCCGAGCAGGCGTGTTCTGCGTCTCGGAAAGGGGGGCTCCTATAGGTGAAGCTGACTGCGGAGATTGGGGGTTGAGGTCCTTACCAAGAGAGCTGGAGTTGTCCAAGTGGTTAATTGCGGTACCTGAAGCGTGACACTGCTCAAGTGATAAAAAAGGCATTTAGAACACAGAAGTGATAAAAACATTTGGAGATGTACTGTAGTACATACAATTGATGTAAAACAGTGAATAAAGAAAGGACAATACAATACAATGTAATAAACCCTAGTACAAACCACTTGGTGCTGGGCATGTAAGCACCCTTATGATAAAGTTATGATTAAGCAAATCTGGTGAGCGACTTTAACAGCACCATGTAGCGTCTCATTCATCATTACAAGTGGCTCAGTGTAGAGCCAGGTATTACCTGTCGCTCTCCCATACATTTCAATGGCTGTTCATTTTCTTCTGTTTAAACATGTTTTTTTTTCTCTCAAATTATTGTGTCACCTCTCCTGGCCTAGAAACAGTCATTTTTGAAAACTTTTTAGATTTTTGTTGCTCCTTCTATAGCCACAACTCCCAGCTTGTTCCTGGCCTTGCCACCTTCTCTTAAGTTCAAGGAGTGGTCTGACTCCCACCCCTGTCTGTATCATATTGTGCAAGCAGCCATCATTCAGTTTGTGCAAAGTGTGCTTCTAACTCTTCCTGTCTGTTTATTCAAGTCTCCTTCACAGTTTACTTCCAGCATAAAAGGGGGCCCTGTTGTCACTTATAAGTGCTGATGGTATATGGCGCAGGAGGCCAGAGTAAACAAACAGAAAGAGGGAGACAAAGTATTTGGGCCACTATTTGTTTTAAGGCGGACCAACGGTCAACAATGGCTTAAACTAGACCAACACAACAAACAGTGCTCATATGCAACCCTCCCCAGGGCAATTTAGTTTGCTGCACATAAAATAAAATGGCGGCTCATGCATTTGCAGGCCACCTGCAAACAGGAAGTTCTGCTAGACTTCCTGTTACTATGCATTGTCAGTTATGTCGGTTGAATTCAGGCTGAGATGCTGAGAGAGGAAGTTCCAAAATGGTCGCTACCTTTCTCTTCCAACTGTGCCAGGGTGTTGGTCCAGTTTAATCAAAATCATCTGACTAGCAAAAAGGTTGGGGGGCAAAGCTATAGAATGAAGGCTAGACTAGAAAATACACCCTTATGAAATAACAAACCAGAAGAATTAGCTGCCTACAGAGGCCCTTTAAAGAGGAACATCAAAGGCCCTGGGGTCTTAAGGACTAAAGGTCTAAAAGACTCCAGAGCCTTCTGAGTTGCACTCCTTGGGGCATCCCACATTTGTCAGTTTCACTTACCTTCCCCTGGAGCCTGTGTGCTCCGGACGCAACTCTACCTGTGCACGTGCCCACACCCTTTTTTAAATGGGTGGCACGGGCACGCTACGGCTGCAAGGTGGGCGGGGGATGCGGCTGGCGGTGCTGCTCAGCTCCCTTTTGGCACCACTCGGCTGCTTAGCCTTAGGTGAGTGAAAAGGAGGGACCTGGGGGGGTACACACAGCGGGACGTGCCAATTTGGGATGCCCTCCCTCAGAGGTACAAAGTGAATTTCCGGTGTGTTGTTCTTCCTTAAGGGATCAATTAAGGGTGTCATACTGCCCAATGTCTAATAAAGTCTAATAAAGGCAGTAATCCACCTAAAAATGCCCTTTATTGGCCACAGCTCTTTGCTCCAAGTAAAATAAGTAGGACAATATGATTTATATTACTGAATTTTCAAGCAGCTACACAAATCAGACATTTGGATGCAAATGGCCTTAAAACAACCCTAACACATTTGAATGATTTATTTTTATTGCTTAGAATCAAAGAGTAACCAGGAGTACACTTTCCAGCTAATTAATATTCCGAGCTTGTTTTGGAGTTCTCCGCCACTCGCTGTGATTTAGGAGGAGGAATGTTCAAGGCATCGGGGTGAGCGTCAGGCAGCAGAAGCTGGAGGCAGGGTCCAGGCAGCGGTGTCTGATCTTATCTTCTGTACAGCAGCTCAGGGGTTGTATTTGATATTCAGATCTGCAAACAGCCAAATATGTTTGAAAAATATGCTAACAGACATCTGAGCTGAGCTATTGTTATCGCAGGCAAACTTCAGAAAGTTGAAAATGTTCTCTTAACAAAAAAAAAATCAAAACTACAGTGACAAAAATATTTGATTGGTCAGGTTAGGGTCTGATAATAACAAGCACCTGCGCTATTTAGCACCAATGGTTTGACCACTGTGTCACTCTATGTGCAACAGTCAGTGGCAAGCAGAATGGGGGAAGGGAAGTGCGCCTTGTGACCCACGGAACACGTGGCCTTTTTGTGAGGTGGTGGGGAAACCATGTAATGCATGTTGTATTATTCATTAGAATGTATTAGTTGTTTCATTACTAAACAACCAATTCATTACTAACACCAGGTTAGCATCTGTATAGCGGCACTTAGAGCGACCACTAGTAGACGCTCATGTGCGGGTATCGGGCGCTCTAACAGAGCATCACGGTCATTCTAGTAACCTGGCCCGCATTGATGAATGTGATGTATGTTGGGCGCTCTAACACGCGCCACGCACACACATAGCATCGGCGCTCTAAAGCTGGTCGCTATAGCACAGAGCGCCAGATGCTGCATGATTAAAGTCTGTTTTTGAACACATATCCACCAGTAACAAAGCGAAAATACGGGGAATTACATTAACACTTTAGTGCCAGACCTGAAATGACAATTCTACATAAAAATATACACACAATGATTTAAGAGAAAAAAAACCCTGTTTAAACAGAAGACAAGGAACGTCCATTGAAATGAAATGTATGGGAGAGCGACAGGTGGCGACAGGTAATACCTGCCGCTCTGGAAGCTAGAGCGCCAGCACTATACACTGAGCCACCTATAATGATGAATCGTACTCTACATGGCGCTGTTAGAGTCGCTCACCAGATTCGCTTTCATAAATGTGGTATTGCGTATAACGCCCAGTGTTCACCAGACGCTTCCTGCTGCTACGAGGCACTACCTGCCGCTATCCCTTGATGAATAACCCCCATAGTAATTTTTTGCAGATTTTGATTGTATAGGATTTGTTTGGCTTTTGCAGGGCACCATGTAGGGATATTGTTGTACTGTTTTTTTCGCCCTATAAGATGCACTTAATTTTCCCCAAAAGTGGGGGAAAAATGTCAGTGCGTCTTATCGGGCAAATGTAGGAAGAAAAAAAAAGGAAAAAAGTCAACTGACCTTTCCATTCTATCCATCCTTCCCGCGCCATCCGGCTTCATACAGCAGGTGGACGTGGCTGACGCTCGTGAGACGGCCACGGCCACCGCTGAATGAAGCTGGGTGTCAGTACGTGCAGGAGCCGTGAAGAAGGCAAAAGTAAAAAAAAAGTACACTCACCTTTCCTTCCTTCACGCTGTCCCATTGTCTTTGCTGTATCTTCCGCCATCTGCACACACAGCTCGGTACAGCGGTGGGCATGGCCGATGGTGTCAGCCAGGTGTCAGTGGCACTGTGGAGAAGAGGGGAGGCAGCTGCATCTGCCACCTTCTCCATGGCGCCTGCACACACTGAAAGGATGATGTTTTAGCACAACATTTGGTTGAGAATTTTTTTTTTTTTGCTTATTTTCCTCCTCCAAATCCTATGTGCGTCCTATGGGCGGGTGCATCTTATAGGACGAACAATACGATGTCCCATTGAGATGTAGGTAAAGAGTGATACATTAATTATAAATATTTTTTTCATTTAAGTTTTCTCCCCTTTTTTCTTTTGTTTCATATAGTTTCTATATTTATAGTTTCATTTGTTGACACCTTTGATTATATATTTTTGGCACTTTACTGGTTACCTTAATAGGTGCAGGGGTTTATGTGTTTATTGTTTAATTTATATACAATTATTGTGATTTTGTATTGTACACTTAGGATCTAGATCATAAGTAGGGGTCACTGTGTTTGTATGTGTTTGTATTTTTATGTATTTTAAAGGCTTTTATTGTGTTATGTATTATATGTAGTTGTGGAATAAAAATTGTATTTGTCTATGTTGGTTGTGCCTCCCCTTGATCCATGTTTGGTTTAAATATGCTTTGAGTAATATTTATGGATTATTGAGGAGTGGCACCCCTTGTTTCTGATTAGTGGGATTGTGCAGGCCAGTGGTATTTTTGGTATTTTTGCATACCAGCCATAAATGTTGCTGAAAACTGGGCTACCATAGAGCAGGACAAGTATTGAAATGTTTTATTATAATGAAAAAATGTTAAAAGGCAACACAAATAAAATTGAATCTCAACTTAGTATTAGTTTTACTTTATTAAAGTACATTTTTAGGCAGAAAGTAAAAAAAGCTATACTTACCTTTTCTTCCTTGCAGACTGTCACACCTAGTCCCAGGGTGTAGAGCTTACCTATCCAGATTCCTCGTTTGCACCGTGAGCATACGCAGCGCTACTCTCTTGTCGGGCTTCTATGCCACACCTTTGGCCAGATGTGCGGCTGCACCAGGCATTTGTGGAGGGCTGGTGTGGGCCTGAAGCCTGTTAGAGGCCAGTGGGGATGCAGCCACTGGTGCACTTGGCCCTGCTCGGCTGCTTTAGCTAGATTCGCCCTGTAGCCAGTTCTTACCCCAAGTTAATGAGTGCAACATGCGGTGTAGGACCGTGGAAAGGTGAGTTTTACTGGCTGACCTGGGGCTTTGACACATTGGGGCACCTCAAATTGTGTTGCCCCAGGGGCAAATCAAAATCCAGGGTTTTAGTCCACTTTAAGTAATTGTAGTTTAATTGTTGCCCTTGCAAACAAGTGTGGGGCACTGAGGGTGCAGCCCTGGTTCACCTCCCCCCCCATTTAAAAATGAGCAACCACCTAAATATTTATTATTCCTGGGAAGGCGGTCTCCTTTTTTATGGGGCATCATGATTTGAGATTCACCATTGTGTGGAACACCCTGGATCACCCAATTTACTCAACTGTTCCAGGAGCCCACACCACTTCTTATTGCCACAGGTGCATCCCCAGCATACTGTACCTTTAGCTGGGCCCTGCGCCAGGCCTTTCAAAATGACCCTGTGGGCACTCCCGCAGGTAAAAGTGAGCGGGGTCCTACTAGGGAACCAGAAGGGGTGAGTTTGCTGGTGATCTTGGGCTGTACACACAGTGGTTTCTCTGACAGGGAGGGACAAAACCTAAGACAGTAAAATTCTAAGCTTGCCCTGGAGTGATGGGTAAGTAGCATATATTAGTCGAGTGGCTCAAATCTGAGGTATTTTGAGTTGGTCCAGAAAGTCCAAAAAGTAAATGCATTTCACCATAAAGTGAAATATGTGATACAAACCATGTTCTGAGCATTCTTCTAAATTCCCGGAAAAAATGGTGCAGAATGAATATCATTCACACCATGCAGATCTTCAATCGTTACGCCAAGTTTAAAGTTCAAACATTATCCACGCTACATTAACAAAAAGCAAGTGCGCTCTCGGGTCTCAGAATGGCACCAGCCATTGTTGCAGTGACATCATTTCAGAAATAATGTTATGCCTAGACCTTTACACTATTTAAGCACAAACTGCATTTTGTAGGCTTTTAAAACATTATGAAAGCAGAAGCTTTATTGCGGAGATGAAGGTTTTTACTGTTGCTGACCTTCTTTCCCTACCCTTTGTTCTCTGTACACCTGTAAAATCTAACACTGAACCATTGTGATGCCATTAAATGTGACCGGTTTCTGTTCTCCAGATGGTGGATGTGCTCTGGAAGTAGTTTACTTTGAAAATATATTGTCTATGAGCTGCTTTCCATTGTCTGGTCATCAGTACTTACAATGCTGTAACAGTAAAGTCCTATTTGGATGGAAGGATTCTTATGATAGGGATGCAAGAGGTGAAGGAGGCCACATCAAGGGAATGTTACTACCTTAAGCTACAATATTTTTGATGATACCAGCAGGTTATAAAATTATGTTTATCATAGGCTCACAGGGTTAGATTACCCATAAGGTCACAAATTTACCCTTAGATCCAGAACCAAGGCTTATATGGGACTTATTAGGTCAGTAGGTCAGCAATTTACAGATAGCAAAAGTAAATATGTAATACTGCGCTGCACAAAAAATATAAAATATTATAAAGAAGGCGCCGTCCCTTTAAGTAGGGCAGCCCACATGACAGGCCTGCATTCCTGCCCGGACGTAGACGAGCCTTGTGGAATGGTCACGGGGGGAAGTGGCATCAGGGGGAAGGGTAGTCCCCTTCCTCTTTGACCCCCGGCTTGGATGGACGAGCAGTCCCACCCACCTGCCCTGTTTTTGGTTATGGTTGGGTTTGGATGGACGAGCAGTCCCACCCACCTGCCCTGTTTTTGGTTATGGTTGGGTTTGGATGGACGAGCAGTCCCACCCACCTGCCCTGTTTTTGGTTATGGTTGGGTTTGTTTGGCCACAGTCCTGGTGGAATGGGGTATTGGTATGTGGGTGATATGTGAGGTGTGTTATATAGGTCAACTATGTACATGTTGTTTTATTAAAAAAAAAATAAGATGTTTTGCACTATTGTTGTGGGCACCTGTTAGGGGTGCTTCAGTTTTAATGTTATTTATTACTGTCAGATGCAGTTTGTTCTAAATAAAAAAAAAAGAGAGAAAAAAATGAGCATTTTGTTTATATGTTAATTTATGATCCTTGGGGAGGGACAGGGGGAATTTGACCTCTTGCGGTTAGCCCAGTTAAGCTCCCAGGCCTAGGAGGGACGCAACCGAGCTTATGTTGGTTTCCGCTTTGTGGCGCGTTTGTCTCTCCCCCTCCCATGGTTGTCTTATCTTAGGCTTCTCAGACCTGGAACAAAAAGGGGGACTCTTTATTTGCATGTAACTCGTTTGTATTTTGGGCTGTGCCCGATTCAAATTTTAATCTTTCCAAAGACATGGTGGTTTGGAGTCTTTATTTAGTGGTGGAATTTAAGGGAGGTAGGGCATAGGGAGCGCTAGCCCAGTCAAGCTCAACGTGTGTAAAAGGGTCCTTCCTCTCAATATAATACAGTCATTTTCCAAAGAAGACACAGAGTCCCAAGGACACGGTCCCAAGGTGCAAAACTTCTCCATACTTTGTGAAATCCGCCACCAATTAAGTTTAAACTCTTACCAAAACTATGGCATAGAAAAGTAAACATTCCAAATAGGTTTATCCAAATCCAAATATCACAGTGCCAGGAAATATCAGATTCCAACAGATGCCAGCTTATTTATTCTCCACATGAGGACATCCAAATAGTAAAGCATGTGAAAAAAAGGGGAATACATCTAGTGCTAAACCTTTAAGGCTTCCAAAATAACAGCCAGAGGCGTTTCTTTCAATAGCTCTTACCGCTAGGGGTTCCGATCCTTAAGTATCGCCCAAAGGTAAAGAAGTCCAGCTAATAGAAGACAAATAGTAAGCCAAGCTCCTCCAACACGTTTCGTCCCTGTGGGGACTTTCATGAGACCTGAAGAGTGATAGATTTAGGTATGAAGTTAGTAGTTAGTACAGCAATACAGTTAGCAGAAAATACCAAAGATGGCAGTAGTACGAATACAGCTATAGCTAGAACAGGGGATTTGCAAAGTGCAGAGAGTCAAGGTGTCAGGGATCGCCGGACACCCCTCTTTCATAAGCCAAGCAATCCCCAATCTCCACCGCCTCTTGTGCCTATAGATAAGCCCCCGCTTGCTGGAGACACGGGTTATGCCTCTCCAGACTCGGTTGCCCCCAGGACTTACTGGCGCAAAGATTGCTGGCTTATGGTGAAGATAGGTGAGTGGCGGGGTATCCCAAATCGGAAGCTCAAGCGGGCTGAGTCCAAAACGTTCAGCAGGTTAGGCACGAGTCCAGCAGGTTAGGCAAGAATGGTCGGGACGAGCAGTGGTCAAAGCCGGGTGGTCACAGGGCACGGTATCCAAGGAGTTAGACGGAGAATGGTCAAGACAGGCAGGGGTCAAAAGCCGGGTGGTCACCAAAGCGCGGTATCAAAGAGGTAAGGCAGAGACGAGGTCAGACAGGCAGATGGTCGGTGCGGGCAGCGGGCAGGAATGGTCAAAGACGGAGCCAGATCAGAACACACTAAACGCAAATCCAATAGCACACCCAAGCTAATAATGGCTATAACGGGCACTGGTGGATTGGGAAGGAACATATTTAAAGGAGAACTGACCAATGGGAAGGGGGATGTGGTGATTGGTGCAACTGTGAGGGTGATTGGTGTAACTAAGAACTGGCTCCCTATAGGAGCAGCCCCAGGGACTGGACCTCCCTGGCCAGTCAGGCTGTCCAGTCCCTGGGTTAATCCCCACCCAGCCTCAGGACCTAACTGACGCCACGGGACCGGACTCCGGAATAAGGTAAGGACCTTACACAAGGTTTAAACATGCTTGGGAAGAAACATGACACATGCCAAGTGTGTCTTCAACCTGTGTGACATGTGACTTAATTATTAGAATGTTATAGCTGGGCAGGACCAGAGGTAACATTTAGCTTAGTGGATGAAAAGACTGGACAGTGAGACCATCTAGTAGAGTTAGAGAAGGTTGGTGACCCCCAGTAGAGACAGAGGTGGAACCAACACCTGGGGGAGTTATGGGGACAAGCACAGCTTTGATCAGCTAAGTGGGGGAGTTATGGGGATAAGTACAGCTATGCCTAGATCCCCTGTCTGAAGGAATTTTAAACTATAAGAAGCCATCTGTGTATTGCCAATGATACTGTACTGCTACTGCAGCAAGTGCTTAGCTGCTCCAAAAGAGGTATAAATCAACTGTTCTTTTAAAGCAGGCCAAGACCCACCAGTGATACAGAACCAGATTAGCCAAATTCTCCAAAAGTCCTCTCTCTGGGAGTATAAAAAAAAAAATCAAAATTTTTGCTCACCCTGGCAAATTGCAAGTTCTATTCTCGGGCTCCTACATTTTTAGATTGCGACCCCGAAGGCAGACATTACATATATAATTAAAAAGGAACCAGGACCATGAGATTTGAACAACAGCATTGAAACCAGCGGCAGTCTGGTGCTTTGGGAACATTGCCAGATACATTGCGGGGGAAAGGATGGCGAAACTATCCAAAAGGTACCTCTTACTGTGGGGTGAGACATGTGGGGGATATTAGTCAAAAAGATGGGGTGTGTCCCACTTTTAAGTGAAGTCCTGCCTCTGACTGTGAATATAAACATTAAGTGGGGACTAATGCTACACTTACACCACCCACCTACTGCAAGCACCCTGGGTCCTAGAATACCCGCTCCTCACCTTACCTCTACTGACCAGGTGCATGTGTACGGTACTTACTCAGTTGTCACTTAGGTATACAGTACTGTACATGGTTTACCACAGCTTGCAGGTTGAGGTTCACTGCAGACTAACAGTTTGGGTTTAGACTTACAAATATGTCAATCAGTATCTGAGCAGATATTAAAGGAGCACTATCACGAAATTGTGTAATTATAAAAATTCATACAAACAGGTCGGCTAATGAGAGGAGGGGTCACTTATACACCCAAGCTGAATAAAACTCCCGCCAACCTCGTGGTCTATTCTCTTATGGTAGGAATAAAATCCAGGGGTGACAGGCTTAGTCTATCCGGGGTGACAGAGCCTGTTACCCCAGATGTCTTTTTCCTTCCTTTAAAAGAATGAAAAAACAAGCCTGGCCGGATATTTCTATAAGTGACCCCTCTCGTCGCCATCCAGCATATTTATATGGATTTTCTATCATTGGGCTATTTATTCGCGATAGTGGTCTTTTAAGGCAGCTACTGGATGACTACACACCATAAGCTGCCATGAGCTTTATGAAAAGTTTGGATATGGCGTTAACTTTTTCTGCCCACTTTCTGCTTAGTTGGTGCAAAAGTTTAAACATACGCTTAGTGTTAGTCAAACAATGGAGACATTCTCATTTCATTAGGAGAGCTGTAATTAGACCCCCAGGCACATACAAACCAGAAGCGCTTTATGAGCGCAAGTGGCAACTGTCAGTTAACCACAATTTAATTTTTTTGCAGATCAGAGCTTTCACATTACAAAAATGATTGCAGATTTAAATAGTTCATTTTGATTTTTTGATGCTTATTTACAGCTTCCAGTGATCCTTCTATTATGTGGTGATTCTGCACTAATCTGCTATATCCCCAGAGGTGTAAATTGGATGCTTTGCATATTTTAAGTCTCTTTACATAGGCAAAATTGGGGGAACATCCAAAATGCGAACTGAAGAGAGAATCGCATTTTCAGTCTTTAAGACCACAATGTCAAATATGTGTGGTTTTCCTTTGTGCTGCATTCAGCTCTGGGTGGGAGCCAATTTACAAAGAATATTAATCACAGCGACTTTTATAGGGGCTGTTTTGCCTTAAGATATGGGAATCCATGCTGTGCCTGCGTCTCGCTGCAGAGGCAGGATCCACAATCTGGAACTTCAGGCGGAAAAGTCATTGAAGATGCGAGTTTGCGAGAATGTTTTTCTGTTTCCCCCCTGCTGGATTTTTATGGACTTTAGGAGGGTTTCTAATTTTATTGTTAACAATTTACAGAGAAAAAAACATTCATTTTTTGACTATTTTGAATAACAATTTATTTTATTGAGAAAAGGGAATAGTTTTTAGACTGTTTGTTATAATATTATTGTCATCTTCTCCATGCATGCTTATACTTATTTGATTGTCAGTGTATTAGTGGATCATTTATTTGTCTTTATTTTTTTCTTTACTTTAATATATAATATATAAATATACTGAATATATATATATATATATATATATATATATATATATTTATATTTATATATATATATTTATTTATAAATATATATCCTACTTTTTGACACACACATTAAAGCTATTTAATTTAAGGCTATTTAAGCTATTAAAGCATTAAAACTATTATGCCCGAATACTCACCTTCGTTCCTGGTCCAATGGCGCATGCGCGAGTTGCCGCATCTCCGCTATCCCTTTAGCAGGCGTGTGACCGCACCAGGCATTTGCGAATGGCCAGCGCGGGCACGCCCCCTGTTAGAGGGTAGCGGGGGATGCGACCGCCAGTGCACCTGGATTAGACGAGCTCTTGGACGAAGGGCATGGGCGGCCGAATTGGACTAGCGGCCACGCATGCGTCATAGGACTGGGATGAGGTGAGTTTGTTCAGGCAACCTGTGGGGTTTCACACAGTGAGGCACCCCCAATTGGTCAAAAAGCTGGGGTTTGGTCCACTTTAAGATCTCTCACTTACAGTATATCTATCTATCTATCTATCTATCTATCTATCTATCTATCTATCTAAATTATTGTTACGTGTGGGTAATGATACTTAGGGTTAGCGATTTGTTCTATGAAAAATGGATGGCCCATTCGTGTCCTGCCATTTAACCACTTCCTCAGAGGGGATCACCCCCCCACCAACCTTCTCTGGCACTTGGGTTTACAACAAAAAGCCTTCTCACCTTACCCAGGATTTGTTGCTGGCCACAGCCATCTTGGATCTGCTGCACAGAGAGGCTTCCCCTGCTCTGTGTGTGGCCATGTCCGCCTGTTCCCTTGAAGGGTGGCAGGAGGGGGGGGGGTTACATTTAGGCTGGACATTCACTTTAATGAAATGGAAAGAGCTTGAAGCCTTTGATGGGTGGACCCAGTCGCAGGTTGCATTTCCAATTAGGCAACCCTAGGCCTCTTCCTAGGGCAATGGGTGCAGCAGAGATGGCACTCACTGCTATAGGATAAAAAAAATCTAGTTCGGCCATTTTAAAGAGAATGTAAATCAACTTAAAATGGACCAAAACCCCTGATTTTGACTATCCTGGACTTTATCCCCAGGCCATCCCATTGTGTGAAACACCCCGGGGTGCCCACCAAATCTCACCTTTCCCCAGTCCTATGGAACGTGCACAGCCTCTCGTCAATTTAGAGTGTTTGACTGCTCTGATGTCAAATCATCTTGGACTCGTGTAAGATTTTTAACCCTTAAAAAGAAGAGGGGGGCTCTATGTTATATGAATTTAAATTAAAGGTTAAACACTTAAAAATGAAAAAAAAGACATAGGTTCCCCTCTCTCCAGGAGTCTAAATCTCATGCTTCTCTTTAATTTTTAAGGGTTAACTCCAATGCTGTGTCCCGCTCCAATCTGCCGCTGCTATGAGTGATAGCCAGAGAGATAAGCATATTCCGGCGCTACTGCAGGTCTCTATGTCTGTCAGTGACAGCTCGGCTCTCTGCCGCAGGGAGGGGCTATTTATACTGAGAGTGAGCTGTGTAGGACTAATCTCGGCCTAAAGCAGCCTGCTTCACTGTTAGAGATCGAGCAAATCAAAAAATGATTTGCATGGCTCACTTCTAAGGATAATAGATATCACCGTGGTCTGTACATAACGTGATATCTGATTTTATCAAAACATTTACCCAAGCATTCTACGTCTAGATAAAAAGGGATAATTTGCATGGCCCTTCTACTCACTTAGAATAATAGGCATAGCTATGGAGCTATATTGGGTGTTCTTGTATGTGCCATGTAAATACTCGTGTACAATTGATTACGGGGATTCTGGTTCCTTTTAGCCCACATTGGGTAGCCTATCACAACAGTGGCTTGTGCCTCCTGTAATGAAAGGATTGACAAGTTAACCTGAACCTGGCCAAAGCCATGAGGTCATTGTTTGGGTACGTTATAAGTCCACCCCAAAGACTGATAAACCATTCAGCTACCATACAATTCATGTCTTGATTAATTCTAGATAATACAAATAGCATCAAAAATTGCAGAATAATTGTACATTAAACCATTTATTAATGCAAATTCTGCACAGGTTGCTGCTCTCTTTTGGAAAGTGCCACCTGCTGGGTGCAAATTGTACTATAAATATATAACATTTTATGATTCCCTAAAAAACTGTGCCTTGCTTTTTACCCTCAAGGATTCATGCCTTGCTTGTCAAGCATATGTGGTAAATGACTGGCAAATGATACACTAAATTCCAATCTGTTACAAAAAAGAAAAAAGAAATAAGTCAAATATTGCTGAATACATATGCATAGCTTCAATTATTACATTGTATAAAAAGAATAGGTTCACTTTAAATGATAATAATGCCCAGGGCTGATAATGACTCTGGCTCAATAAAAAATGAGAAAAGTCACAAAGGAACGCCGGAGCCATTCTTAAAATAAATTGCAAGGTGAAGTTCATCAAGCATTGCCAAGACCTTGTTAGCCAATAAAAATGTAAATGCAGGAGCTCTATTTAAGGAATGTTTATAATAGCCCCTAACAAAGGCGACGGTGGCAGCCTGAAAAGTGTATTTCCCTGAGGCCGCACTCTCTAAAGCAGCATTTAAAGCAAGGATTTCATATAAAGTGCCGCAAAGTTTTCCACCAATCGGATTTCAAATGACTGATGTCATATGGCTTCATTTTGGGTCAAGACCAGTGGGGGGGCATAAGGATCAAGATGACCATTGTATAGGGTGGCATTATCCAGCAGAAACCAATTAAAGGACATTTTTTCTGAGCATGCAAAATTATATGATAAAGGGTATAGAAGTTGACACGAGATGTATAGGCCCGGGTTTGAAATGCCTTATTTTGATCTTGTCTGTTTTCGATGTGGTTTTATGGTGGAATTATTCATGAGGCTTCATGAGTTTATCAGTGCTGGAAATTATTCGAATTGCTGCTGCAATGTTCAACACCAGGTGTCAAAACAACCATTTAAAAGGCATACAATGCACATAAATGCAGATTTAGGTGGTATAGGTGGTAGATCTGGTTGGGAGAACAGGTCAATCTATAACGTTGCCACAGACGACTTGGTTGGTTCTTGTATACACATACCACTGGTTGTAAAATTATGGTCTATGCTGTAGCATAAAGGACCCCTATCTCTATACACAGACGGGAGACCAGTTTACAGGGGGATGGGCATGGCAGGAGTGCAGTTTAGGGTTGTGGCTTATTCACAAGTTTTTCAGAAAAAAATATTAAGCAACACATGAAAATTAGCCATAAAGTTATAGACGGCACAGTGTGGGTATATAAAGGTATTATAGCAAATCTCCAGCCAAAAAAATAAAGTTTATTAAATTGCTTCACTAAGCTGCCTTTCTGATGTTCAATGGCATAAACTGTTTGAGAGGGCTCAATGATGAAAAAAAAGCTGCACTTCTGAACTACAGAGGCGACGAAGCTCAGACAGAGCCATATATTGGGATGGGGTGTTAAAAACTTGGGATGGTCTATCTCTCCCTTCTTCTGGGTCTATGTCAAACAAGATGAGTCACTCTGAAAAGCCAGGCAGCTCCCTGCTGAGAGGTCCCTGTGTTAAATTATTTAAGCCAAATAGTCATTTATCTTAATTGTTCTGATTGAAATCAGCTGTGATTCTTTCTAAAGTCATGAATGTTGATAGCACACAGTGCAATGTGATCTATGCAATGCACTGTGAGATGGTAAAAAGGCTCTGTAGAGATTGTCTTCTCTGTACATGGAACTGGCCATCTTACTACACAGTGCTGCTTACACATGATTGTAAGGGGGGAGCTGTGGCAGCAGCAATTCACACCAAACTGATATAGCTAGATATAAACCTTATATGCAAAAAAAAACATTTTACCTATCGCTCTAAAACATGCAACCAAAAAATCAGAAGAATAAGATTCAACAGTTAAAACGAAGATTAACAGAAAAACTTTAAAAGTTCACATAGGTTTGAGTGAAAGTGTTTATACACTCTGAGGTTCATACAGATTTTTTTTAAATCGCCGACACCAACACCCAATATCAAATACACTCATCAGATAAGGGAATTAAAGCATAATATATAATAAAATATGTTTACTTGTAAAGATGCACTTTCAAAGCAATCACTTGTTATCAGACATATCTATCAAAAGTCAGCTGTACATGTATCCACATCTCACCATCCTGTGTTGGCCATTCATTGGAGAGAGATAAAACTGCCTTAGAATATGTTGTATATCGCACAGGCAACCAAGCTGCATAGACATGTTTTGCAAAATACTTTTTCCTGGAAAAAGTATTGTACGAAACGTGTTGATGCTGCTGCTGAATGGCTGACATGGGATGGTGAGATGTGGATATATGTGCAGCTGTCTTCATTTCAGAGAAATGCCTGATAACAAGTGATTGCTTTGTATGTGCATTTTTACTAGTAAACAAATGTTAATATTTCTACTGGATTACACTATGGTCCTTTCTATTTTACTTGACTCATGTATATGGGAGACTATTTAATATAGGATAAACTCCTTTTTATGGCGAAAAGATATTAGACACCAATGGAAAGATGTTTTATACATTGGAGTAGTATCTACAACCACACTAACCCCAGACTGGATATGGATTATTCATTTATGCTAATTTAATTCCTTCATCTGGTGAGTGTATTTGATATCGGGTGGTGGTGGCAGTGATTTAAAAAATCTGGATTCATCCTCGGTCTTGATGTATCAAGACTTTTTCACTCAAAGGTATGTGGACTTTTAAAGTGTTTGCTCGATGCTTCGGTTAATCTTTTTGAGAGGAGATGTGGATCAAAAAATACATGGAAGCTTGTCTACCATTCTACACACACACTGTATAAACAGCTGCTGAAGTAATTCTGTGTGAGAGGGAAGATGTTTCTTCATGTTATGTTAGATGTGTAATTATTGTATCTAAAATGTTTCTAGGAGCTTTCAGCTGCAAGCAGAGCAATGATAAGTAATTACAACTGATGGATTTCTATTTATCACTAGAAAGATGGGATGATTGCACGGAATGGTAATGAAACTTTGTAGGCAACGTGCATAAACTGTCAATGAGAATAAAAAAAAGGTGAGAAAAGGAGATTAAAGAGGACCAAAACCCACGCCCCATCGGCACTGAAATCTATAAGATTCTAGGGCTGTTGCATTGCCTCCCTCCGGGGCATCCTGATTCTAGACTGCACTGTGGGCACGCTCCCTGTTAGAGGGTAGTGGGGGACGCCAGCTTGCTAGGATCTTAGACCTTAGACAAGCTATTAGACGAAGGGGCGGGAGCAGATCTGAATGTGAGGATTGGACGAGAGGGCTGCACATGCACCGTAGGACCAGAGAAGGGGGAGTGAGATCGTGCCAACTGGGTTTTTTAACACAGCGGGGCATCCCATATCGGACAAGAACCAAATCCCAGGACAGTCAAAATCCTGGGTTTTGGTCCACTTTAAGAAGGAGGAAACATAGAAAAGAGAGCAAATAGGATAGCTATATTGCATGAACATAGGAAAGAGACGGAAGGATGAGGGAAAGAGAAAGAACAAGCAAAAACTATAAATGTCTGCGCCACACCAATATTTGTTCCCTCGCCATTTTCCGTCTTCCACCTTGAAGTGGTGTTGTATAATTGTTTAATGCCCGATATCAAACAAGGCGACAGCTTTGCAGCAAGGAATGCCACCGGCAATGTCCATTATATGTTTAACATTTATATCTGTGTGGCATACGACTGTCAGTTATGGCATGCAGCGCTCAACTGGGCAAGTCCATTAAAGAGAAATCAAATCGCCACCGCAGAGCACCGTAACAATAGACACCGTCATTCAGGGGTTCTAAAATATTGCTCCGTGAAAGATTTTTGTGAATGTCATAAAGACAGGAATACCCTGGAGATTGTACACAAGATTGTTATAGCCTTTTCAAATATCAAGTCGTATTTAGCTGCCAGCTTTCTCGGCAAGTGAAAAACAAATACATTAATTTTTATTCCCCTGCATAGAGATTTTCCAAAGAGCTGTACAGAGCTTTGGAAGGAACCAGAAAGGAGAATAGAGACTTATGTGTCTGAGGTATATAATGGCCCTTTCCTTAAAGGAGCACTATTGCAAAATTGTGTAATATTAAAAATCCATATAAACAAGTTAGCTAATGAGAGGAGGGGTCACTTATACACCCAAACTGAATAAAACTCCCACCAAGCTTGTGATTTATTCTCTCCTTGTAGATATAAAATCCAGGGGTGACAAGTGTAGTCTTCTAGAGGTGACAGAACCTGTCACCCCTGATTTCCTCTTCCTTCCACTAAAATAAAACAAACAAGCCTGGCTGGATATTTCTTGGTCTCGGGTGACCCCTCCTCCCGCCATCCAGCATATTTATATGGATTTTATATGGGCCATTTTTCGCGATAGTCCTCCTTTAATGAAAAATTCTCTCCATCCATATCTCCTATGAAAGTCTCTTCTTATGTGGAGGCTGATTCACTACTAACGCCAGGTATTGCCAGATGAGCATCTGTATAGCGGCGCTTAGAGCGACCGCTAGTAGACGATGTAAGCAGGTATCGGGCGCTGTAGCAGAGCGTCTCGGTGGCTGTAGTAACCTGGCCGGCATTGGTGAATGTGATGTGTGTTGGGCTCTGTAACAACAGTATAACGATGCAGCAAGCGAGAGGTAGCGCCAGCTCAGTGCGTCCAGCACTCGGCGCTCCACACCATATTTAACAAAACACTAATCACACACAGCGTCGGGGCTCTAAAGCTGAGACGCCAGATGCTTTATGATCAAAGTTTGTTTTTGAACACATATACACCAATAACAAAGCGAAAACACACGGAATGACATTGTTTTAACACTGTGACATTAACACTTTATTTCCTAGACCTGTAATGATAATTCTACATAAAAATATAAAAAGTCCCAAAAATGTATAAAAGTGTTTGTTTGCAGCCAGGAAAGGTCACACAATGATCTGAGCAAAAAAAATAAATAAATTGTGCTGTTTATACACAAATAATGAAGCCCCATTGAAATGTATGGGAGAGCGACACTGAGCGACAGGTACTACATGGCGCTCCTGGGCCTAGAGCGTTGGCGCTATACACTGAGCCGCCTGGATTAATACATGTGACACTACATGGCACTGTTAGATGCGCTCACCAGATTCGCTTTCTTAAATGTGGTTCTGCATACAGCGCCCGGCGTTCACCAGGCGTTGCCTGCCGCTACGAGGCACTACCTGGCTCTATCCGATGTTGAATAACCCCCACAGGTGCAATTTCAAAATAAGATTCTCAGATGGCAGCAGGTATAAAATATTGTAATTCAGTC
This sequence comes from Gastrophryne carolinensis, assembly GCA_027917425.1. Lineage (NCBI taxonomy): Eukaryota > Metazoa > Chordata > Amphibia > Anura > Microhylidae > Gastrophryne > Gastrophryne carolinensis. Next base: position 43,544,106 of record CM051239.1, on the reverse strand, counting down.
CTATATTTTGTGTGGATAATAGGCAGGCTTGGATTTGCTCACAAGGAATAGGTAAATTGCCTGGTAGGTCCCTACACTAAAAGGGGGTGGATAAGGCTTACAGAACCAGGTCCTCGGTGGCAGACAGCGAAACAAACACAGGCTGAACTATAAATTACAATGAACAAAGACAAATTAACATATTTACATATAATTAAATATATAATAGCATTTAGCTAAAGGGCACAGAATATATAAATTATATTAAAAATATACTAAAATCATTTAGAGCCCTTTCACCCCTTCCAGCTTGTGTTGTGGTAGAGTCTTACCTCCCAGGAAAGTCAGGAGTCAGGGCATTGGATGCTAAGAATGGGAAGCACAGAGTACACAGTAATGAATAGTTATGAAAAGTTTAGTTCACTATTTGTCCACAATATGTCACGGTATTACTATGTATGTATACCAGACATGTTTGGGCATATATTAGATTTAAAAAAAAACACAGAGCAAAAGTGATTATTATCCAGACTTTCAGACCCCATGGGCATTCCCCCCACCCATCTCATTCCCCATAGGCAGTGTGGCATTCCCCATCCCACTCCCTTAGGCAGTGTGGCATTCCCCCATCCCATTCCCCATATAGGCAGTGTGGCATTCCCCCCTCCCATTCCCCATATGGGCAGTGTGGCATTCCCCCCTCCCATTCCCCATATAGGCAGTGTGGCATTCCCCCCTCCCATTCCCCATATAGGCAGTGTGGCATTCCCCCCTCCCATTCCCCATATAGGCAGTGTGGCATTCCCCCCCTATCCCCTTATTCAGTGTGGCATTCCCGACTCTCATTCCCCATATAGGCAATGTGGCAGGATAACCCCAACCTGTGGCGCTCTGCATTCTGGGATTGCTGTCCTTTTCCTGACCCCAGCTCTGCTCTGTCTGTGCAAAGCACAGCTATAACCCTGCCCCCCCCCCCCCTGCATTTTGCCCCATCTCCTCTCCTCAGTATGTGATGCTTCTGAGGCAAGATGGTGGCGCCTGTATCGGAGAGTGCTGAACAGAGTTGCAGCCCGGTGGGGAAAATAATAAAAATGAGGCTAAATGTAAAATATATTAATTTAAGCTTTTCATTATATGATGCTGGAAGTCCGGTTTAAGCTGATCATCTATTCACCCTTGGCACTGCCTGGCCCTGAAGTCTTGGAAAAAGTACAGAGAAGTGGACTTTTCCTTTAATATTTTATTGTGTTTTCATATTATGTATAATAATGGAGAGAGCTGAAGAGGTGTTAGTGTGGAAGAGATACTGTACAGAACGAATCAGAGAAGCCCAGAGAGTTCAGATGCATAATTCAGATAGCTACCCTAGACACTACAGAGGCCCAGGTACAGTATCCGGATAACTGGACCAAACTGTACTGCATCCATCTTCTAGCCAGATTGACCCGAGTAGGGGGTGAAAAGAGTGCAATCTCCAATAAAGTAACAGACTGTGTTGAGCCCATTTGTACTCTCTCTGGGGGAATAGGGAACCCACACCAGCAACCACAGGACATCTCAGGATCCAAGAAGACACCATTGCCGCCTCTTGTGAGCAATACTAATATTAATATTAAATAACATTTCCAGCTATGGCTACTAGACCACTGGAAGAAGATCTATAGTGGCCGGGATGCCTTCCTTGCATGTAATAACATTTCCAGCTATGGCTGCTAGACCACTGGAAGTAGTTAAACAGGCTGAACTGGATGGACTAAAGTCTTTATTCAGCCGCACATACTATGTTACGGGGAGGCCGATTCATTAATAGCGCCAGGTAGCGACAGATGAGCGCCAGTAGCGTGATTTTCACAGCGCCAGCTAGTATTCGCTGTGCTTGGCCGGGGTTTGCTTGTTGACAGCGACTCAGTCGGTGTGCGGTAATGTTGAATACGGGGTTAGGGATCGCTGTTTCACAGGTTCCGCGTTGTATGGGTGCGCCTGACAGCGAATGGCCAGAGCGAACGGCTTGCTGCAGATTCATTAACAAATCACGCTCAAAAATTTCTCGCGCTGTGAATTCCTTGTTTAAACCCCAGAGCGCTGGCGGCGATGTGTGTAAAGTAGTTTTTAACCCCCAAACAACCTTTTTTCATATGTAAAAATTATACAAGTTTTTCTAAACATTTTGTAATATGAATACATGAATATCAGACCTGTAATATCAATTCTGCACATTTTTTTTTTTTTTTTTTACTTTAAAAAACATTGCAGAAGTGGTCACAGAATTTTTGACATTAAAAAAAAAAAAAACAGTAATAGCAATTAGTTATGATTATTTAAAGATTGCTCCATTGAAATGCATTGGACCATGCCAGGGAGCGCCAGGTCATACTTGTCGCTGTGATGGGCTTAGCAGCGGCGCTGTTCGTTGCAGTCGGCTACATGATGAATCCCGCGCTAGCTGGAGCTCTCGCCGGCGCTAGCCTCATTTAGCGCGATAAATGCGTCATTGTGACCGCCGCCGGGCGTACTTGATTCGGTAGCCGCCGTTAGCTGGCGGTACCTGCCGCTCGTCAGACACTACCTGGCGCTAGCCCTTGATAAATAAGGCCGTATGTATTACTTATACTGTATACTTAAACCAAAACACACCGAACTTGTGAAATACATTTCGCCAACGCCCCTGCCAGTTCTCCCCTCTTAGAGCTAGAAATTTATATTTTCACTTTTTGAATCGTCCTGGTTTCTGTGCCTCTCTTTGAGATGGCAGATCATCAGAAATAACATTGGTGTGGCAATGACATCATTGCCACACAGAACAATGGCAATGAATGGAAAAGTGGAGCTTTAAAGCTAAAACTGGTGGCATTATCTGGGATTAAAGTGAAGTAGGTTCAGTGAAAACTGGCAACAGGTACTCTTCATGGGGGGAGCAATTCAGGGGTCTGTTTTGGTCCACTTTAAGGCAGTATTGTTTTATTATGGTGCATTACTGTTGGGTTGATGGTTTTGACACAATGATGGTCTCCACACTGAAATCTGTAAAAGATATTAGAAATACTACAGGCACATTAGTACCCTCCGGGTGCCGATATAACACCCTTTCAAGTTGTGTGGTAAGCTAAACGGCTTTGGAAAGGTTCACTCAAAAACGTTTTATTGCAGAAAAAAAGATAGAGCTTCGAAAGTCTGGATTAGAAGACAATGGTCTCTTCTGATGAAAAAAGAAGATCCACAAAAAGTGATAGAGGTGCAGGAACTGAGAATAATACCAGCATTTATATTTCCGTCTATAAACTTTCCTCCATTGTCTCATGTGATAGTCATCTATTGAGAAGAAACAGGCTCATTTCCATAAGAGGACGGAGGAACGGGATTGTCTATTTCTCTCTCTGGCAATAATGCTTCTCATACATCCAAACCGCCCCCCACCATGACAAGTAGTATCATCCCCTATTCAGACCCTATATGTACCGCACTTAATTGCCCTTCAGCACTCCGCTTGGCTGCACATGATCATTAGTGAGGCATTCATGGGGTTCCTCTGGATGGAATCCATGAGAGGTCACCAGTGCTAAATGCCAGTGCAGCCAGCGAATATTAAATATATTTAAATATCACTACGGGCTTCTGGAGGAGTAATAAACAGGTATTGATCACTTTGTAGGTCAGGAGCTTAATTATAAAATAAAAGCAGGTAATGGAAAACCTGACCAGAGCGATGTAGTGTAACAAGATACTGACAGTAACTTTGACATCCCAATTAATGTTACCGTTCCAGGTTTTGAATGGGAGAACAATAAATCTTTCCCTTATTTGCTTTTTAGATTTATCATAACTTGTATTCATTCACTGGAATAGAGGGGGAAATGCCAGGGTATGACAGGCCCACTCTGTAACGATTGTCAACGTGGCTATAAACTGCTGCCACCAGAACACAAACAGTGTTCACCTCTATATAAGCCACACACAACACAATCAGATCGAACAAATCGATCAACCCACAACCACTTTCAGGCGGGGACGATCGAGCGTCCTAGGCAAGTAAGGTAGTAAGCAAGTAAGGTTCTTCAGCAATAGCGTGAGCTTTTTAGATCCTCAATTCAGAGCATCAGTGACCCTCTGCTGTATTTTTAGAATTTATTTAAACAAACAGAAAAACACAAAAACAACAAGAAAAACGATGCAAGGTGATAAAAACAGAATTAACTATAAAACATGGTAAATTAGTTAAATAGCAAGAGATATCAAAAAATGGCAAAATACTTAGGTGTCTGTCTGGGTGCGCTTCGATTGAATCAATCGTCTGTCCTCACACGCTTCTGGTCTTCTGCTTAGATGTTAACAGGGAGCGTGTGTGTAACTCTTGATGGTAAGATTAGAGTCCCTCTGCCCATCCTGAGGCTCACCTTATTCCCTCTAACCTGGGGTCAGTTTCTGACCCCTCCTATGGGCAGAGCGATTGGAGTCACCCACTGTCTGATTGGTGCATCTGGGATTCTCCATCTTTGGGTACCTGAAGGTTGGTCCATATGATATCCCCCATCTGTCCTGGGATTCCAAAGGGAGGAGGGATGAGGAGAACATTCCATGGAAGGGGGCAGGATATGGACCTTGTCTATGCTTGAGTGACTCTGATAACACTTTGTTTATGCTGCAGAGTTTTATGAGGGGAGAAAGTCATTCCAGCCGACCCGTTTCATGTGGGGGGGGGGGGTAATGGCAAGCAGGAGGGGGGTCTATTAATAAAAGAAAGGGCCTGTATGGATTTGGATTTGATCTGAAGAACTGGTGAGTTTTGGAAGGAGAAGACGTGAGTATGCTTTTTCCCAGACTGTCACTATCTGCTCCAGGAAAACGTTTTGGTTGTTTTTGGCCACCATAGACCGCAATTGTCTGCTAATAGAGAAAGGACCTGTATGGATTTGATCTGGAGAACTTGTGAGTTTTGGGTGAGAAAAAGTGAGTATGCTTTTTCCCGGACTGTCCCTAAATTGCTGATCCAGGAAAACGTTTTGGTTGTATTTGGCCACCATAGACTGCATTTGTCGTAAAAACAGTTTGTTAATAGAGAAAGGACCTGTATTGATTTGCATTTGATCTGGAGAACTGGTGAGTTTTGGGGGAGAAAACGTGAGTATGCTTTTTCCCAGACTGTCCTTAAATTCCTGCTCCAGGAAAATGTTTTGGTTGTGTTTGGCCACCACAGACCACACAGGCTAGAACTTGCAAACTTGGACATGGTAAAATAAAGGAAAAATTCGTATATGTTCATTAGTATCTCATTCGTCAATATAAATCAATAAGAATGAATGTGACCACTGAGATTTTCCATATAACTTACATTTAAACCGGACCAACAGCCTGGCACAGCTGGAAAAGAAAACTCCCCAAAACTCACTTGCCCCATGCATGCATGATACTCAATCATTGTCAGCACTTACATTTGCTCCTGCACTTCAAAGCTGAAACGCCACCTCATCAATTGTCTAGAGCTTACCATGATTATCAAAACAAAATCTGAAGCTCGTCTGTTTTTTTTCTATTTGTATGCAACTCAGGTTTCCATAGCAACAATGGGGTTTATTCATAAAGGTCTAGCGCCAGGATAGCGTCTGGTGAAAGCCGGGGCGCTGTACGCAAAACCACATTTATGAAGGCAATTCTGGTGAGCGCCATGTAGCGTCACATGTATTATTACAGGTGGCTCAGCGTATAGCGCTGGCGCTCTAGCTTCCAGAGAGCCAGGTATTACCTGTCGCTACCTGTCGCTCTCCCATACATTTCAATGGAAGTTCCTTTTCTTCTGTTTAAATAGTGTTTTTTTTTTCTTTTTTTCCCTCAAATAATTGTGTGACCTCTCCTGGCCTGAAATAAGTCATTTTTGAAAACTTTTTAGATTTTTTTTGTTTTTTATGCAGAATTGTCATTACAGGTCTGGCATTAAAGTATTAATGTCACAGTGTTATTCCATGTGTTTTCGCTTTGTTACTGGTGGATATGTGTTCAGAAACAGACTTTAATCACACAGCGTCTGGCGCTTTTCTTGCTATAGCGACCAGATTTAGAGCGCCAACGCTGTGTGTGTCGCTCCCTGCAGTGCTGTACTGTTGTTAGAGCGCCCAACATACATCACATTCATCAATGCCAGCCAGGTTACTACAGCGACTGAGGAGCTCTGTTGCAGCGTCTGTACCAGCACATGAGCATCTACTAGCAGTCGCTCTTAGCGCCGCTATACAGACGCTCATCTGCCGATACCTGGCGTAAGTAATGAATCAGCCTCCATGCCAACGCTGCTAAAGAGTTCACCTGTTACATTGAAAGAATTGTGGGACTTGTAGTCCATTGTTTTTAATTAAGGCCATGAAAACCACTCCCACTGTAGCAAAACCAAGTCCTAGGAATATAAGAAACCCACGTGATTATTTTACATTCCAGAAGGGAAAACAATAAGGCAGAACACCTAAAACCTTCACAAAAAGGGAGTTTTCCCAGAATTTAGACATCATGGATCAGTGCTGAGCAGAGTCCGTCTATTTATCAGCTCCCTTGCTGAAACCTTAGACATCTCCTGGGGAGCAGATACACATCACTTTTATTGCTGTTTTGATACAATCTCTCACAAAAGAGAGATCAATCCGTGCACTTGGCAAGAGTAACTTTCAAAGCTTCTTAATATGTATAGTGTCAGATGGAAAAAAGCTCATGAGCAAGTGCCAGCAAGGATTAAAGATGATATTCTCAAAAGGAAGCCGGGTGTATGCAAACATGATTGACACTTACCTTAAGTCCAACATAAGGATTTTTTTTTTATAGAAGGTACAGAAATGCTGGATCCTCATTTCCTGGGTTTCTGTGATCTGTTACGGGTCATATAGAGTCTATTTTGTCTGTAGGGACAAATATGGATTTTATTTTAAGTGGGGTTCCTGTGTGACAGGCTGAAGATAACTGAATACCTATAGTTATAACAATGCCAGTGAAAACAGCTAAAGAAGAAGAATGCACAGGTCCCTCTGTGCGGCAGCATCCCAAATCGCGATACCCCGCTATGTATATCCCCCCAGGTCACCCCATACACTCACCTTTTTGCAGACTTAGGCCCTTATTTATGAAGGAATAGCGTCAGGTAGCGACTGGTGAGCGGCCGGTAATAACGGGCCCCGCCATGAGAACGCCGGCTCCCTACCACAATCACATATTTATCAAGCCAATCCTGCTTAGCGACTGAGATAGCGCCATATAGCGACTCATTCATCATTATTCCAGCCTCAGCCCACAGCGCCAGCGTCCGACCTTGTACAGCGACAGGTATGACCTCTCGCTACCTGGCGCTCTCCAATGCATTTCAATGGTACAAACTTTAAATATTCATAATTAATTGTTATTAATTGTTTTTTTTTTTTAAATGTGAAAAATTCTGTGACCACTTCTGCCATTTTAGATTGAATTTTTTTAAGGGAAAAAAATTGTACAGAATTGATATTACAGGTCTGATATTAATGCATTCATATTACTAAATTATTTAAAATATTTTTTGGGGGGTTTCCAAAAATATGGTGGTTTGGGGGTTAAAAAACTCTTTTTAACACATCGCCTCCAGCGCTCTGGGGTTTAAACATGCATTTCACAGCGCTTGAATTTTTTGAGCGTGATTTTTTGATGAATATGGTGGAAGCCGGTCGCTCTGACCAGTCGCTATCATGCGCACCCATACATTGCGGAACCTGGCAAATAGCGACTCGTAACTTTGTATTCAACATTACGCCACACCGAGTCGCTGTCAACAACCGAACAACGGCAAGCACAGCGGGCGCTGTGAAAATACCGCTACAGTCGCTCAACTGTCGCTACATGTCGCTATTAATAAATCAGCCTCTAAGACAAGAGTAAGTGCAGTGATTGGCTGAGCGGCGCACCAGATGTCTAGGTGTCATTTGACTCTGATCTGTCATTTACCTACTATATTCAATCACTTTCCTGCTCATGTCACCTGAGATCTGAATCTGCCTGTTTCTTACGGTGGAAACATCAAATACTCTTATCATTGCCATTCTCCATTCTATGGTAACTCATTGTCATCAGTCTTGCTTTCACTAAACTCCCCCCTGTGCAATCCATCCTGAATGCAGCAGCCCAGCTCATCAAATTATCTAACCACTACTCTGACGCCTCTACCCCTCTGCCAGTCATTGCACTGGCTGCCTATACTGTATAGCAGCTATACTCAACTGGCGGACCGGGGCAAGGCTGTTGCATGGATCAGGATCATGTATGGGAAAGGGCCTATAGGATTACATGGCCAGTGGTTCCCTTGCAATTGCACAGCCAACTTAATCGCTACACAATCGAAATGCATTTCCCAGAGGACATAAGTGCAGGTTCGGATTATGAGGAGGGTGCAAGGGGCACGTACCCCTGGGCTTCCACCACTTAGACCTCCACTACTTGCCCTGCAAAGGGGACCTCTACTAACTTTTGGGTTATGATCTGGTCCAGAAGGCTTTTCAGTCTTTGGACTGACGGGATGTGGGGTTGGCAACAAAGCTATCGGCGGAAGTTGGGGCCCCTCATGCACCTGGGCAAGCCTTTTTTAGTTTGTGAAAACCTGCAGCCAAAGCCACCACAGGGCAGGACAGAGAGTCTAGAGCAGCAAAGTCGCCGTCACCAACGCTACAGTGATGGGTGGGGGGCAGAGCTGTCAGTCGGCAGCCGCTCACTGCACATAAGCCACTGGCAGCTCAATGCAGGAGAACTGCTTTGTGCTGGACCAGCTGGGTGACTACTCACCCCCACCCAGATTGGCAAAGCAGGAGTTCCCGAGCAGGTACTCGCACATAGGTGGCACAAGAGACTCGATCTGACTTCCAGTACGAGGGAGGGTGCCAGACAACCACCAATCAGTTGCTTGGCTGGACTATTATTTTAAAGGAATCAAAATAATTCCTTTAAATAACCAGATTTTGTGCCCAGGGGCCTCCACCATACTTAATCCAATCCTGCATAAGTGACCTGCAGTTTATTACACCTCAAGTGCATTACCTTACATTTATCCACATTGAACATTTGCCAAGAGGATGCCCAGACACTCAAAGTGTCCAAGTCAGCCTGAAGCTTGTGAGAACCTTCAATGGACAGCACTGTGATTATAATATTCACACCTCTACCTAAATATTATAGCAGATTAATGTTGGGGTATAGCAGACCATCTCCCCAACATGGTAAAGTTATTGGGGCTCATTATATATCACCTCGTCTAGACAAAACTATAATTTCTCGTTAATGCAGTGCAATTATTTTATTAATAAGAAATAGTGTCATAAAAACATTGAAACAATCCATACATGATGAGCATCACATTAAAATGAAGTCCCTCAATTTGAATGTAGAAAAATCATTAGTACTATCACAGATTCAATAATATGTGCATTAATAAAACCTTGTCCGGTATGGCATATGGCAAACTAGTTTCGCTATTTTTTAAGCTTCATCAGTGCCTTGCAGGGACTCAATTAATTTCAATGCTCCTGCATCTGTAAAGATATATTATGACATAAACAACCATTCATATTGTGGATATTTACATTTTTTTGTTTGTACAAATATTGTTGAAAAACGCACACTGGCGTAGAAATAGATAAAGGTAATACCTGTGAGTGCTTGAGCAACCGCTGAGGCAGATTTAAAAGCCTTTTATGTAGGTCAGCTTTAGTAGTCGAATTAAAAATTATTAGAATTCTGTCAGTCGAGATGTCAACTCTTTGTGGACAAACTTTAGTAACCCAAATGCTGGAGGGCAATAGAATTAGGTACATTGTTATATCTATATCAATTTTTGTGAGTGATTACTTCCACCCAGGTCACCGTGTGCTACACAGAAAAAGATTCCATTTCTTGGGCTAGGTGCAGTAAAGACCCAAAGGTCCTTAAAATATGTTACTTGATATAGCCTCATTGCAGTGAAAACCCCATAAAATCATTAAAATATATATTAATTGATATTACCCCGTTAGGGGGAACTGTGAGAATACAATATTTTCTTTGTAGAATATTAAGAGGGAAGAGAGGGTAAAATAGTGCCCCAATCCTATTGTTGATAGTGCTAGAAATTAATACCTGAGGTTAGTTGAACAGGAATAGATGATCTAGTGCCTGCACCTCCAGGTGCCGATGGGTGCAGTCGCGTGTCTGCGCTGCTTAGCAGGTACAAGGCAGTGAGGGCTTCTGACGCCCGCTGGCACAGACACAGTCTTCGCACCACGTGTAGGGCGTCCAGCGTTCCTCCCTTCGTCGCACTGATGCGGCCAAGGATGAAAATGAGGAACGTGCACTGGACGCCAATAAAGCTTCCGGCCGCTGGAACGCACGGCGCCGGAGGTATTACGCTAGTGCGTATGCGTTCCACCACACGGCGGAAGCTGTGCGGCACCCAGCCGCTTGTCAGTATCAGATGCCCTGTATAGCGGACGCCATTTTGTTGGAGACCGCTCGGCCTGCTACCATTGATTATTATGAGCATATAATAAAAGAATCAATAAAGTTTATATAGGAATTAACATTTAGTGATCTGTAGATCAACTGAAAATACACATTGAGCAAGGTTTGCCTTAATATTAAGGGATTGATCGCACTTGGATTTAATGTCACTTATCAATATGTAGCAAGCCTTGCCCAGGTAAATGTCACTTTTAATAATTGTAGATCACTACAGGTTTAAACAAAATTCTATGGCCTAGGGGCAATTGAACTTGACAAAATGCGGTATAGCCCATTGAAATTAATTGTGGAATCTGGCTGGGAACACAGAGAGACCCTATACGGATGTATCAGTTACACTATTATGAGTTGTTGATCATCCTATTACTGATAAGATTAAGTTCCATTAGGGCATTTAGTTGAACATCTCGACCCCTATTTGTGCCTAAAGCGGTTGCTCTGCACTACCGGTAAAAACAGAACAAAAACTGGACTAAACCGGGAACACATGGGAAACAGAAGAAAGCAAGATTCAAAAGATAATAAATAGGATCACTACAACTATGTCACTCACTGGTATGATAGATTACCTATAAAAAAAAAAAAAAAAAAAAAAAAACAAAGAGGGAAGGAAGAGAGCCAGCATTAAAACCTCAAGGCATCAAATACCAACTACCCCAAACAATATCTACAAAAAAGGTGCAAAGCTTATGGATTCGTTTAGACCTGGGGGGCAGTGGGCTTTAAAGTGATGGATCCACCTAGTTTCCCGCTGCAGGGTAATTTTCTCAATATCCCCCCCTCTGATGTTTACATGGATGCGGTCTAAACCCACTATTCTAAGTCCCTCTGGGTTTTTGTTATGGTAAGTCAAAAAATGTCTACCTATAGGTGTTTTTATATTGCCTGTGCGGATGTCATAGGTATGTTCGTACACTCTTTTTCTTAATTCACGATTCGTTTTGCCTATATAAAAACCATTGCAAGGGCATATTAGGACATATATAATATGTTTAGATTTGCAGTTGACATAATGTCTTAGGGTAAGAGGTGCTTTGCCTTGTATCTTCAGGATTTTTGTAGGAGATATGTATTTGCACATTGTGCAGCTTTGGCACTGATATGTGCCAGTCGTAGTACAACAAGATTTCTTTGTAGTGTTTGTAAAATGGCTGTGTACTAACTGATCTTTCAAGTTTTTGGCTCTTCTATACGTAAATAGCGGATGTTTGGGAAGCAAAGGTGCAAGAGTTGGATCATTAGTGAGAATGTGCCAATAGCGAGAAAAGATTGCTTTTATCTCTGTATGGTGTTCTGTAAAGGTACATATCATGGATAATGGAATTTTACTGCTTACAGGTTTTGGTTTGTACAGTAAATCCTGTCGAGGTCTAGCTGCGGCCTTTTTATAAGCTTTTCTCAAAACACGGGATTTGTACCCTCTTTTTTTGAGACGGGTCCTAATGGTCGCTGCTTCTCTCTCAAAATCAGCATCTAGGGTACAATTTCTACGAGCACGTAGAAACTCCCCATATGGGATACTGGAGAGAAGGTGCTTCGGGTGGGCACTGGTTGCCCGCAAGATGTTATTTGCCGCAGTTTTTTTTCGGAAAAAGTCCGTGATAACCTGTCCTGAGTCCTCAATGGTAATTGAGAGATCCAGGAAGGTTACAGTCTTGGGACTATGATCACACGTAAATTTCAGATTTAGGGTATTAATGTTTAGTTTTGCAACAAATTGTTGCAATTCATTCTCAGAACCTGTCCATATCATAAATACATCATCGATGTATCTATGCCACGTGGCCACGTGGCATAGAAATTCATCCTCACTCCACAACCCCCTCTCCCAGCCACCCAGATACAGGTTTGCATACGAGGGGGCACATGTGGTCCCCATCGCAGTTCCCTGTATCTGGTGGTATAGGTGGCTGTCAAAAAGGAAGAGGTTGTGGGTGAGGATGAAATGTAGCAACCTTAGCAGAAAGACCGATTGTGTCGGGCATGGGATCTCTTACCGATGGGGCCAGTCGTTATGTCGATCACCACCTCCAGCCCCTTGTCCATCAACTTCCATCGTATCTTAAGGACACGGGGCATCTCCTGCGCATCCTGGACGGGATGGTGTTGGCCCCGGGGTCTATTCTTGTAACCCTGGACGTGGAGGCCCTCTATTCTAGCATCCCCCATGATAAGGGACTGGAGACAATTCGAATGTTCTTAGACGAACTATCAATTGAACAACATGATCACAATATCTTTCTGCTAAGGTTGCTACATTTCATCCTCACCCACAACCTCTTCCTTTTTGACAGCCACCTATACCACCAGATACAGGGAACTGCGATGGGGACCACATGTGCCCCCTCGTATGCAAACCTGTATCTGGGTGGCTGGGAGAGGGGGTTGTGGAGTGAGGATGAATTTCTATGCCACGTGGCCACGTGGCATAGATACATCGATGATGTATTTATGATATGGACAGGTTCTGAGAATGAATTGCAACAATTTGTTGCAAAACTAAACATTAATACCCTAAATCTGAAATTTACGTGTGATCATAGTCCCAAGACTGTAACCTTCCTGGATCTCTCAATTACCATTGAGGACTCAGGACAGGTTATCACGGACTTTTTCCGAAAAAAAACTGCGGCAAATAACATCTTGCGGGCAACCAGTGCCCACCCGAAGCACCTTCTCTCCAGTATCCCATATGGGGAGTTTCTACGTGCTCGTAGAAATTGTACCCTAGATGCTGATTTTGAGAGAGAAGCAGCGACCATTAGGACCCGTCTCAAAAAAAGAGGGTACAAATCCCGTGTTTTGAGAAAAGCTTATAAAAAGGCCGCAGCTAGACCTCGACAGGATTTACTGTACAAACCAAAACCTGTAAGCAGTAAAATTCCATTATCCATGATATGTACCTTTACAGAACACCATACAGAGATAAAAGCAATCTTTTCTCGCTATTGGCACATTCTCACTAATGATCCAACTCTTGCACCTTTGCTTCCCAAACATCCGCTATTTACGTATAGAAGAGCCAAAAACTTGAAAGATCAGTTAGTACACAGCCATTTTACAAACACTACAAAGAAATCTTGTTGTACTACGACTGGCACATATCAGTGCCAAAGCTGCACAATGTGCAAATACATATCTCCTACAAAAATCCTGAAGATACAAGGCAAAGCACCTCTTACCCTAAGACATTATGTCAACTGCAAATCTAAACATATTATATATGTCCTAATATGCCCTTGCAATGGTTTTTATATAGGCAAAACGAATCGTGAATTAAGAAAAAGAGTGTACGAACATACCTATGACATCCGCACAGGCAATATAAAAACACCTATAGGTAGACATTTTTTGACTTACCATAACAAAAACCCAGAGGGACTTAGAATAGTGGGTTTAGACCGCATCCATGTAAACATCAGAGGGGGGGATATTGAGAAAATTACCCTGCAGCGGGAAACTAGGTGGATCCATCACTTTAAAGCCCACTGCCCCCCAGGTCTAAACGAATCCATAAGCTTTGCACCTTTTTTGTAGATATTGTTTGGGGTAGTTGGTATTTGATGCCTTGAGGTTTTAATGCTGGCTCTCTTCCTTCCCTCTTTGTTTTTTTTTTTTTTTTTTGTTTTTTTTTTTTATAGGTAATCTATCATACCAGTGAGTGACATAGTTGTAGTGATCCTATTTATTATCTTTTGAATCTTGCTTTCTTCTGTTTCCCATGTGTTCCCGGTTTAGTCCAGTTTTTGTTCTGTTTTTACCGGTAGTGCAGAGCAACCGCTTTAGGCACAAATAGGGGTCGAGATGTTCAACTAAATGCCCTAATGGAACTTAATCTTATCAGTAATAGGATGATCAACAACTCATAATAGTGTAACTGATACATCCGTATAGGGTCTCTCTGTGTTCCCAGCCAGATTCCACAATTAATTTCAATGGGCTATACCGCATTTTGTCAAGTTCAATTGCCCCTAGGCCATAGAATTTTGTTTAAACCTGTAGTGATCTACAATTATTAAAAGTGACATTTACCTGGGCAAGGCTTGCTACATATTGATAAGTGACATTAAATCCAAGTGCGATCAATCCCTTAATATTAAGGCAAACCTTGCTCAATGTGTATTTTCAGTTGATCTACAGATCACTAAATGTTAATTCCTATATAAACTTTATTGATTCTTTTATTATATGCTCATAATAATCAATGGTAGCAGGCCGAGCGGTCTCCAACAAAATGGCGTCCGCTATACAGGGCATCTGATACTGACAAGCGGCTGGGTGCCGCACAGCTTCCGCCGTGTGGTGGAACGCATACGCACTAGCGTAATACCTCCGGCGCCGTGCGTTCCAGCGGCCGGAAGCTTTATTGGCGTCCAGTGCACGTTCCTCATTTTCATCCTTGGCCGCATCAGTGCGACGAAGGGAGGAACGCTGGACGCCCTACACGTGGTGCGAAGACTGTGTCTGTGCCAGCGGGCGTCAGAAGCCCTCACTGCCTTGTACCTGCTAAGCAGCGCAGACACGCGACTGCACCCATCGGCACCTGGAGGTGCAGGCACTAGATCATCTATTCCTGTTCAACTAACCTCAGGTATTAATTTCTAGCACTATCAACAATAGGATTGGGGCACTATTTTACCCTCTCTTCCCTCTTAATATTCTACAAAGAAAATATTGTATTCTCACAGTTCCCCCTAACGGGGTAATATCAATTAATATATATTTTAATGATTTTATGGGGTTTTCACTGCAATGAGGCTATATCAAGTAACATATTTTAAGGACCTTTGGGTCTTTACTGCACCTAGCCCAAGAAATGGAATCTTTTTCTGTGTAGCACACGGTGACCTGGGTGGAAGTAATCACTCACAAAAATTGATATAGATATAACAATGTACCTAATTCTATTGCCCTCCAGCATTTGGGTTACTAAAGTTTGTCCACAAAGAGTTGACATCTCGACTGACAGAATTCTAATAATTTTTAATTCGACTACTAAAGCTGACCTACATAAAAGGCTTTTAAATCTGCCTCAGCGGTTGCTCAAGCACTCACAGGTATTACCTTTATCTATTTCTACGCCAGTGTGCGTTTTTCAACAATATTTGTACAAACAAAAAAATGTAAATATCCACAATATGAATGGTTGTTTATGTCATAATATATCTTTACAGATGCAGGAGCATTGAAATTAATTGAGTCCCTGCAAGGCACTGATGAAGCTTAAAAAATAGCGAAACTAGTTTGCCATATGCCATACCGGACAAGGTTTTATTAATGCACATATTATTGAATCTGTGATAGTACTAATGATTTTTCTACATTCAAATTGAGGGACTTCATTTTAATGTGATGCTCATCATGTATGGATTGTTTCAATGTTTTTATGACACTATTTCTTATTAATAAAATGATTGCACTGCATTAACGAGAAATTATAGTTTTGTCTAGACGAGGTGATATATAATGAGCCCCAATAACTTTACCATGTTGGGGAGATGGTCTGCTATACCCCAACATTAATCTGCTATAATGTCAATAGGGGCCATTTTATCTACCAGTCACTGTCTGCCCTTGACAACAACAGGGGTTGATATTGTCCACACTACACATGTACAGTTTATTTCCGGTCCAGTGGTGGGTTAGGCGGACACTAGTTGCAGACCACAAACAGTGAGATGCACCTAGTTTCTTTTCTCTCTACCTAAATAGCAGTAAAATTGTTACAAACATGTAAAAAAATGATGTCCCCCATCATACAGTCAGCATTAAGTGTTACATAACCCATTGGGGAACTGGGGGAAGATTGTCGATGGTCAATCACTAAAAACCCTGAGATATAAATCCATCTGAGGCAGCGAGACAACTAAAGAGATTCTTGTTGTGCCTCAAAGTCAGTTTTATTTATTTAAATCAATAGATCCAATGGCCACAGATAATGCTAAGATTAAAAGAGAAGATTGCATGCCGGTGATATACAGAATCCTTTTATACTACATCATCAAACAAGCCAGCCTCTATACACTCATTTGATTGATAAGAAACTTTAATAACATACCCTGATAATGTATATACACACATAAGCATGCCTCCTGACCTCAGTGGAATTTGTAATAAAAGCCTCATCGAGGTGTTGTATGGAAAAGGCAGCACAATGTCTTGCAGAGTAAAGCTTACTTCTTACTAGTTACTACTTACTAGTCATTTCTCATTGCATGCCACCATAAGCCCTGACCTGGCCCAAAACCCAGAACCATAACATTCATCACCACATGTTCTTATGTTCTTCTTCAAGGGCACTTAGGTGCATCATTAAAACAGTATTATGATTATTGGGCTATTGATTCTGATGGGGCATACCTCCACAGTGCATGCATGTCCTCCTGCTGAACCCTATTAGTTGTGTTGTGTGAGGTGCACAAGCAGTCGCAGCTGCCTCAAATGTAAAAAGGACAGTATGATGCAACAGAGCACTGTTTCTCAACCTCTACCCAGGGGCTACTCAATAATATTCAAGGGTGCGGGATCTAACTAGTCTAGTATATTATTTTAACAGTATAACATTATTCTTTCTTGTTTCAAAAATGCTACATGGCACATTAGTATTGCCTATTTTCAAAGTAATCTCTCATTGCATGCATCTATTATTGGAAACCATACGCCCTGACCTGGCCCAAAACTCGAACCCATAACATTCATCAGCACATGTTCTTATGTTCTTCTTCAAGGGCACTTAGGTGCATCATTCCGATTATTGAGCTATTGATTCCAATGGGGCATACCTCCACAGTGCATGCATGTCCTCCTGCTGAATCCTATTAATTGTGTTGTGTGATGAGCACAAGCAGTCGCAGCTGCCTCAAATGTCAGGGGCTACTCAACAATGTTCAAGGGTGGGGGATCTAACTAGTCTAGTATATTATTTTAACAGTAAAACATTATTCTTTCGTGTTTCAAAAAGTGGTACAAGGCACATTAGTATTGGTAACATTAGTGATTGATCTCCTTCTTGGGGGTACTTGGTTATAACTTTTTGTCGTTATCGGGTACTTGGTGTAAAAAGGCTGGGAAGCAGGGCAATAGAGGGTGGACATACCAAAACAGAATGCAGAGGGGAGTGCTGAATAAAATGACCCTTCAGCCTGTTTTGGCTTTAGGTTGGCTTTAAGATATAGGTGTCCCCCCTGCCAGTGCTGTATCATCCATCACCACTGAATATTCGGCCTTGGGGCTTAGAGGCCCAAGACTCTTGACCTACAATACTACCCTGCTTCCCCAAAATAGGACCTACCCTGAAAATAAGCCTAGCATAATTTTTCAGAATTTTTGAGGATGCTCGAAATATAAGCAATCCTAGTTACCGTTTATTTAAAAAAAGTAGATTTGAATGGTGTCCATGTAAAAAAAAAATAAAATCAATTGGCAATTGAAAGCAGCAAGACAGATAAATGCAAAAAAAAAACACACCCAAAAAAACCAAAACAATAAAGGTTGGGGTGTTCTGGGCTTTCACACAGATCATGCAGTCCTGCTGGCGTCACTCCACTCCCGAGTGTATATATTAGATCATTGTGGTTGCTTTTGGTCAAAAGAGTGAGCCAACCTCTACACTTGCAGTGCAATAGAACTTAAAAGAAAGCAGCTGGAATGGCAAGAAACCCAACGGCACCTAAGGAAGGGAGGGAGGGTACATTTTTAACTATAGGGGAGATGTACATTTGAATGCATTTTGGTGCCTGGAGCGGTGGGCTGCCCTATCCATGGCGCCTGGGGAACATTTGTGGGTTGCTCAAGGACACTTCAGTCATGTCTTAGCCGGGAAATGAATCTGCAACCTTTTGATCACAAGCCGAATCTTCCACTACTAGTCCATGACTACCCCTCTTTATGACCACCATCCCCTGTGCACTTTGGCATGGGTATGGTGCTCTTCCGGGGATTCCAGGGGCACCATGGAAGAGCACCGGGCCTATGCTGATGGACACAGGCTCTTATGGACCACTGATGATCAGGAAGGTCCTTCTGTTTTTTGATTAACGTACATAATGATCTGTAAGTGGCAGCATACAGCCAGCCTGCCACACCTCTCAAAGATGAGTCTTTACGAATATTCCTTTGTAAACCTTAATGCATATTCAGACATATAGTACTGAATGTTAAGCTTTGTGATAACTAATTGCAGAGTTTAGCTTTTAGACTGAACAGAGCATGGAGAAAGAACATTATAGTTACTGGCATACGGTAGTGTGAAATCATCAAAATAGAAATACATCTTAAAAGCTGCAATCAGCTTTTACAGAAGCAGCATTACCAGCAAAAATCACTTAGCAAAATGAACAACTCATTAAATGATTCTTACACTTTTATGTTCCCAAATCTTTGAAATGATCAAAGCCAACGTATTACAACTCCAAAACTCTACAGCAGCAGCAGCAAAATAGTTTAAGAGGAAACAGACTACATAGTTGTGTGGTCCCCATTCCAGCCGACGACTTAATAATTGTCTATTTCTTGCTGGCACTACTCTCCACTAAATCTATTATGGATTGATCCTTTTGGTCACTTTCCCACTTGTAACATAATGCCCAGATATCCCTACTGCTCCTTCCTTGGCTAGAATCTGCCTGCTGCATGTTGTACCAATAATAAAGCTTACTCTGCTGAAAACCTGATAAGGTCTTAGAGCCACTAGTGGAATGGATTCAAGGCGTCCAAATAACAGCCAGCTGCCCAACCTAAAAAAATGATTGGGATAGTAATTTATCTATTTTTCCTAGGGCTCACCGAGGAGTGGGGAGGCTCTCACTAGCACTGCCCTGTGACCACTGTAGTGTGGCATGCTGGGGTGGCTAGGAATAATATCACTCATTCAGAAACAGCTGAGCCGAGTAGTTCCCTACACCCATAGAGGTTCATAGCCATCCATCAACAGCCCAGAGGATGCTGTAAACTGTATGGGTAGTAAGGAAAGCAGGGAGCCTGCTGCTTGTGTGTGCTGGGATAGGAGTAATGGTTGATTGGGTCCTATTTACAGCAGAACCTGGACCTGGGCCATGTGTGCTCTGAATGCTGAATCCTCTAAGCTGGCGGCTGCATAGAACAGATCAGCCACAGGGAAGTCAGGGCTTTCTTGCAAACACAATCCCCCGTGGTGATTTACCCCTGAGCAGCCCTGTTTAATCCAACCCGTCCTTATGGGACCTGGTCGCACATGATCATTTCTGATGTAGGAACTGGGAAGCCATAGTACGGTCTGTCTGAGGTTATTCATGGGGGGGGGTTCATAAAGAGGAAAAAAGATGAGATTACTGGATCATTTACTGCATCGGGAATACTTTGTGTGCATCCCGGGCAATCCATAAGGAGAACAAGGAAAAAGTATTCTGATGCTCCACGGTTCCACCTAAGTACAATCATTTTAATCCTCAATTGGTAAAAGACAATAACACTTCCAAAAAAATACCTGTCACTCATTCTTTGTCACTTGTCGCTCAGGGAATGCCACTGAAGTTGTATTGCCTATTATTCAGTTGAGAATTAAATTTATTGCTTTTACAGTAAGTGACCTTAGGAGCGCCAGAATACTCTTTCCTGAAAGGGGGGTGTGCAAGGGGACATCACCAATTGGACTAGCTAACAGACTGTGAACTGGAACTCTTTATAAAGTTTGAGGACCTTTGCTTTTTTTACATGTGAAGCATGGGAAGTGTCAAAGTTATTTATTCCAAGTCAAGTGAAGCCATGGAAGGAAATTGCATATTTTGTAGCTTTAAACTTGCTAATTTTCAGCGTATTTCTCCATAAATTGCTGTTCTCTCTAAGGGGCTAATTTAATATGCCCGCAGGTTACACCAGAAATTGCCTGATTTTTTTCAGCCAGAAATGACAGCTGGTTCAATACTACGCCCGTTTAGGTCCCTGTTGTAGGTGTATTGATCAGCTTCAAGCAAGCGGTGCTGGGAATACGACATAATCATTCGCTGGGTGATATTACATTACTTGTTCGGAATCAATAGTGATACTAAAAAATAGAAAAAAACTATTATAATCAGTGTTGCAGAATGAATGTGGAAAGCACAAATGCTTTTGACGTTATTAAAAAAGAGCCATAGGAAAATAGTCTAATAATAAAAAGCCTCTTAGACATTGACATGGAAAAAGGAGAGAGTTTACTTATTCGCTTCATGTATTAATACTTTTTTATTCAAAGTTCTGTAATTCTGGCCATACAAAAACAGTTTAGGTAAAGTTATGAGCTGCCAATTATTTCCTATTGGACCTCTCATATAGTACTTTTCTGGTGTTTCTCCACAACCCGTCCCTATTCTGCTGCCACATTAGATACCTGCAGTATTCAGCAACTTTGGGTACATTAATTACTCATAAATCGGGATGTCACATGCTGTCAATGTTAGAGGACCTATTTATACTGGAAGTCCTCTAATAAACAGGTTACTTTGTTATCAATCTCATATCTCAAGTCAAGATGATCCAGGTTTAGTGTTAAGGGCACCTTATTTGCAAGGAATATGTGTTGTATGATCCCATTCTCCTCTATATTTAGCACACCGCAAAATGAAAAACTTAATGGAGAGGAAAGTAATTTCCTTACTCGCTGGCATGGAATGATGGATGGAGCATGAAACTTTTTCGAATGAGTTTTAATACAATTAGGAAGTACAGCTAACGCTGTGTTTTTACCACCAGTAACATTAAGGTAGCTGCTGCCCTTAACTCAGGGATAAGTCACCACTTCCCCCATCTTCATAGAGAAAGTGTAGGAACAAGACCATCCAGCACCTAAATCAACCTTCATTCCCTAAGGGACCGCCTCACCTTCTCCTCTGCAGCAGCTTCCTTGGGACCTCCTGGAGATAGTAGCTGCTGGCAGATGATGAAGAAGTGTTGCTACCGATGGTTGGGAGTTAGCATGAATTTCTGCTGGTGGGTGAAATTCTGCAGGGGGGTGTTGAGGGGGCTAGGTGGGAGATTTGCAGTAATGTTTGCTGAGATGTGGTATAGAACTGAAGTGCAACTGCTGGAGTGTAATGTGTGGCAAGGGGAATGCATACCTTCCAACCTCAGGGTCAACTGTTAAATGAAGCCATACCCCCTCATTGGGGGATGGATAGGAGATAGGGTGTAACAGTTACAACAATATGAACACGTTGAATAGGCAAATGAATCATTTATTGATGCAGATCTGCATGTTGCACCTCAAAGAGGGACAGAAAAAAACAACAAGGGACAGAGGGAATTGACTCAAAATATCCCTCCAAATAAGGGACAGTTGGGAGGCATGGGGATATGTAAAATGCAGCTCCAGGATGGGGATTCATGCTCTCTTTCACATGGTTAGTAACAATTAGTGGTTCCCCCTAGTCTAGCCTAGGTACAGTAGGTAGCCTAGTGCAGTGACGCACTGGAGCATATTGGGCACGCCAGAGGAGCCTGGGAGTAGCCCCCACTATTGATTTAACGTTATTTGAGGGGGGTCGTGCAAGCCTTATGGGGATATTAGGCACGCCAGAGGAAATACAGAGAAATGCATTTTAGGGGCCCATTAGGGCAAATCATTCTTGGGACCCACCCTTCAGCTAAAACACAATTAGTTTGTTCCATAATATAAACTGTGATGGTTTTTAACCAAACAACAAATGTACAGTAATTGAATAAGTAACAAACTTACTAGAAACAC
Organism: Gastrophryne carolinensis; assembly: GCA_027917425.1. NCBI lineage: Eukaryota > Metazoa > Chordata > Amphibia > Anura > Microhylidae > Gastrophryne > Gastrophryne carolinensis. The sequence goes on along the minus strand of CM051239.1, from coordinate 43,521,947 downwards.
TGTGGTAATCTTGGATCTCTTGTACTGAGGCTCTGGCATTGGCCTAGTGGGGTGTATACCTCAAAAAATACTTTTTGGCATGGGCATTTGCAGTTGTTATAGAGTTAGGAGCATAAATAGTTAAAGCATATGCCGAGTAAATTCCACACACATGCCAGGACATGTACTTGTATAGTTACAGTGTTTGGATTGGATGGACCTTCATTAATAAGGAACCATCTAAAGCCGATGGCCGCTGAAGCTGAAGTGTTGTGCTGGAGCAATTCAGCCAGCGAGTGAGGATCTGTAAGCTGAAACTGAGCCAGACACAGCATCTCCATGGCTCTGTGGAGGAAGACAAGACCTAGGTACCCTCACCAGTGGGCCAGATTATGCTAAACCATTCAAAGCTGGAATGGAAGACCAGGTCTGGTGTGGTAATTAAAGTGTATAAAGATTTCATATATTGGGAATACATCTGGATGAACTGTATTGAATCCATTTCCAGTTCTATGCCCTAAAAGAGAAGTCACAGCAGGAGCTTTAAATCAATTTATGTTGCAAGTTCAGTGGGTTCTGGTCTGTAATAAAGTCCCTGTCTAGGCTGGTAAAAAAAAGAAACAGTACTGAACTCCCAGCCCTCTGCTCAAGTCCTGCGGGTACTCCTGTTTCAGCATTTCTCAACAGTGTTCCCCCCCATGATGGCCACACTACTCAGAGCCGCCATCTGGAATGTTATATGTCATGGCTTGGCCCCTAGTTTGAACTGGGCCTCTGTACCCAAGACAACCAGGCTTACCTCAGACCATATTGAAAACTAAGACTGATTTAAGACTAGAGCCACGTATTGACATTTGTGCATCTATGCAGTGGTGCTTAAAGCGTCCGCAAAGAGTACACTGCAAACAGATGTTTGGTGCTATAACGTAGCTTTGCGCTGGATAAGTGATGCTGTACTATCCTGTCCAGCAATGATAAATGTGATATCTGGAGTATGCTGTAGAAGCGCTCTCCCTGAATCAAGGCAGCACCTGAGCGTACCAATGCTGCTATTGTTGCTAATGTAGTGCCCCGAGGGAAAGCCGCCCAAGGTGACGCTACATATAACAACAGGACAATGCTGCAGCGAATGATAGGTAGCGTCAGTTAAGTGCATCTGATGCTCGGTGCTGAAGCCCATATTAATGAAGAAAAGACACAAAGCCAGCGTCAGCGCTATAAAACTGGGTGCGATGAGCATGGATGCAATAAAACAAATGTCTGTTTCTGAACACATATACAACAGCACCAGAGTGAAAACACATGGAATGACATTTTTTCTACATTGTAACACTGACACTGCAATGGCGACCTATACATACAATTCTGATAAAAGTAAAAAGTCTTTGGTTGGTGGCCAGAACAGAGACAAAACAATTATTATAGAATAAAATATTGGGAAAAAGTGGATCCAAACTTTATTTATACACAAAAAAATGAAAAACCATTGAATTGAATGGGAGAAAGCTACTGAGCTACAGGTGCTACATGGCGCTGCTGAACATACAGCGCCGGCAACACTGAGCCACCGCTAGTAATACATGTGCCACTACATGGCGCTACTAGAGGCGCTCACCACTAAGGTTTTCACATACTGCTTCCGGCATTCATATGACGCTACATGGTACTACGTGGCGTGAGCGCTTCTTAAATGAGGCCTTAAAAATAAGGGGGGGGCAGACACTATCGGCTGAATATAGTCTTGACCCCTCAGGTAACCTATATAGGATCTGAATGACTTTCTAATTTGATCAGTAGAAAGCAAATTTAGTTCTTCTCAGCCATAATGTGTTTTAGCTATAGCTCCTGCCATAAAAAGACAATGAATTGTGCTGGGCTCAAACATTATAACAAAAAGTAAATATGCTCTGGGATATGAGAATTCAATGTTGACAAATTTATACTAGAAGTGAAGGCAGACATATATTATATCAGCCTGTTCTCTAATATCAGGAAATAGTACAATAAAAGTGCTTTTGTGGCCAAGTAATAAAAAAATATTCTTACCTCCCTCAAAGCACATTGAGCAATGTTCCCCAACCCTCTGCTGGAGAGCCAACAACCGGTCATGTTTTGTGGCTCTACACAAGGCTAGTTCTATAGCTCTGCTGCTGTCGGGGAGGCTGATTCATCATTAGCGGCAGGTAGCGGCAGATGAGCGTCTGTAGCAGGCATTTTCAGAGCGCCCGCTAGTAGTCACTGTGCTCGGTCGTGGGTCGCTACTTTACAGCGACTCAGTCGCTGTTCAGTAATGTTGAATACATTGTGAGGAGTCGGTATTTGACCAGTACAACGCTGTATGGGAACGCATGGTAGCAACTGCTCATAGCGACCCACTCACACCATATTCAGGGAAAAAACAGCCTCCCAAATCTCTGGCGCTGAAAAACACTTGTTTGAAGCCCAGAGCGCAGGAGGCGATGTGTTTAAAGTCTGTTTTCAAGCATCTATCAACTAGTAACAAAGCGAAAACATATGGAATTACATTGTAACAACATTGTAACATGAACACTTTAATGCCAGACCTGTAATGTCATTTCTGAGGAAATATATAAAAAATGAAAAAATTATGATAAAACTGCTTTTTCAATGCCAGAAGAGGTCACAGAATTATTTATGATTTTTGGAATAAAAAAAAAAAACAAATTCCCTGTTTAAAGAGAAGAAAAGTATCGTCCATTGAAATGTATGGGAGAGCAACAGGTAGCAAGAGGTCATACCTGGCGCTGTGCAAGGCTGTACGCCGGCGCTCTTCGCTGAGGCTGTGAAAATGATGAATCAGACGCTACATGACGCTATCCCAGTCGCTAAACAGATTCTTCTTGATAAATGTGTAATTGCGTGCCGTGTCCGGCATTGACCAGTCGCTATCTGTCGCTACCTCTGATTAACCAGGCGCTACCTGACGCTATCCTTTCTTAAATAACCCCCTTAATACTCCACCAGTGCACCTAGGTGGAGAGCTGCAAAACATGAGCTGTTAGTGGCTCTCCATGAGAGGGTTGGAGAACAATGACATAAAAGGTTATCCAAGAGGGATACCATGACTGACCAATTGCCAGGCTCAAGTTTATTGGGGGAGTGATTTGAAAGGTAAGATATGTAGCATTCACATGCATTGCTGGGACGGGAAGGGGGGGGGCACTGGAAGTCAGGGCCCCCCACACAGGGAACAACACCCATTTGTTACAAAATGGTTGTTGTTCCATGTCCAAGTATAAAATGGACAAGACCAAAGAGCCAGCGATATCAAGCAACTCTCCAAGTACAATATATATATATATATATATATATACAGGCCTAAAAAGCATGAAAACACACAGCCAAAATATTAATTCATGCTTGGCAGGAAGATTATATTGACTGATCTTGGCCTATCATCCCTTTTGGCAACCCTAACTTTAATATAATGGAGGTCTCACATTTATCTGTCACACGTTGATCAAGCCATTGTGCCACCGTCTGACATTTAAAGACTATTTAAACCTCTTTTTTACTGTCCTGTCAGCAGCTGATAGAGCCGACGTGCTGCACCAACACAACTCACTCAGCTTGTTTCTGTCAGTAATCGATGGAACATTCGGCTGCTGCGCCTTTAAGCTGGATATTCATAGGTCCTGTCAGCGCTGATCGATGCAGATTTCCCCGACAGTAGCATATGAAAACGATGCTGTGCCTGAGTTATTTAAAAAAAAAGTTTGGCACAAGAAATGAGTCTGTTTTATTAGAAAAAAAAATACTAGTTTTAGCTGTTTCAAATTCTTGTGATTCAACCAAGAAAAAAAACACGCTTCATTTTCTACACTAATTTTTTCACTTGTCTTCTCTTATGACATAAAAAAAATACAGAAATTTACAATTGCAAAAAATTATAGTGATTCAGCAATGTTTTGTCTCTAGTTGTTACTACTCTTTTGAACATTATTTACAGCTGCCCCGAGCAGGTGTAAAAAATTCTCAGCATATGTCCCTATGTTTTTTTTACTCCAAAATGGCAGGTTAGCAACTGCCAGCTTGTGCTTTTTTATCAGTGCAAAAGACATGCGGAATTAACTTTATGTTTTTTATGACTTCTATGACTATTATGTTTTAATTTTTAACTGCCACACACCAGGCAGAGCACTAAACCTTGGCCAAAGGCTAAAGTGGCTAGTGAGTTGCCAGGACCAGACTGGTGCACTAGCCTGGTAATTTTGAGGGAGGGGCCATGATTTGTTTTCATTTTTATTGAAACAGTAAAAATAAAAGAAGGAAGAGGAACATCGAAAATAAAAGGGAAAATGGGACGATTCCCACCCAATCGGCCCCTACATACCTTTTGGATTCGGTTGCTTCAGGGCCCGATCGCTGCCCCCGTGCCGGCACGGCTTTAGCTTTGCTCTTCAAAGTCCCGCTCCGATCAGTGAAGTCTCGGGGGATTTTTGGCGGCCCCATTGCATACCATTCATGTGCACTTCGCAGGCGCAAGATCGAGGGGCTCGCGCAGTGCCTTATGGGATGCAAGATGGCAAGAAGGTCGCCCGGGAAACCAAGGGACCCAGAAGATGGATCCCTTGGCGAGGTGAGCAAAGGATGCCCCAAGGTAAAACCGGAGGCAGATGGGAACATATTAGTGAGGTTTGGGGGAGATTTTCCCTTCATGTAATCTGTTACACAATTCACATGCAGGCCTCCTAGCTATGGGGATGCTCCAGCAGAGATAGAGTGGTCTGGAATTGGGAGTTGGAGCATAGGACTTAGATGAGTTGCACCCAGTGGTGGACTGGGGACAAAAATCAGTCCTGGACTTTTCCCCTGGCTAGCCGAGACATCCCTACTATGGCACCAAACCATGATGCCGTGGAATTGGGGGCTGGTGTTCCTTGGTTTGTGGGTACAGTGGGGCTGGGTACAGGAGGCTGAGAGTGTTAAAAGCAGCACCCAAACTGGTCCCAAAAAAGTGCAGCCCCAGGTGTCTGGGTTAGCATCAATACCTAAGAGCTCATCAATGGGATTAAGTACAGCTGTGATCAGCCTTCTGGCCATAGAGAGAAACCACACTGTGAATGGAATGATTTATGAACTGATGCAATTGTATTCGAGTCTTGAAAGAGGAATAAAGAATCTACGATTGCTTATACAGTTTAGACTTTAACAGAAGTTATAGATAAGAATAAATTGATTTATACCTATCTATACATTAACCAAGCGAGTGAGACAAAAGACTAAAAATGATATTTTATTATTATACAGATTGTAAAGATAAATTGTGGGCCTTTGCCTTAATACCCTTAACTAACATTGATTGTAAAAATATTGTTTATATAGCTTTCGATATTTTCAACTGATTCTATGTTAAAGAGATTGTCCAGGCAACTACAAGGACCATATAAGCACATAGCTCTAAAGCTCTTAATGTCCTCCATTTCTTTTTCTTTTTTCTTTTCAAAATGAACCCCCCAAAGCAGATACATTTATTTTGAAGCTTTCCTGACATTTCCAGCCACTTTGCATGGCTGCTCTCTTGTACAATAGCATGTAGCATGTTTATATTGGCATACTTTAACACCCAATCCCAATGCTGCAATATGTACACCAGTGGCCACAATTAGAGTTATAGACCATCAGTCTAGTCCTACGATTGGTGGTCTACTTCTAGGGGAATAAGAGGGAGTGCCACAAGTTAGTGTTAAGTTTCTGCTTTTAGTTGCTTTGAAGTTACAGGAAAAAATACAGGATAGTGAAACCATGACCGGGAGAAATGTTGTGGGAAAAAATATTTATTGGATGGGTTTTATCGTACTTTAAAGGGCCAGTCCAGGCAACAGAAAGAATAAAGCCTTACTTACAGCCTACTGTCTCAGTTCTTCTGAGTCCTAAGGCCTGGACTGGGCTGGTTGCAGCACTCAACTCAACTGTTGTACGGATCCCTATTCTAGAAACTGTGTTATGTACATCTAGTTTTTGTGACTACCTAACCCACCTCTGCCTTGTTATTTAGGATGTCTGTACTTTTTTGAAACTAGCACAGTTGTTGCCATTTCTTTCCAATACTTCACTATGCTTTATGGACGTTCTCTAGGTTAGACAGCTAATAAATAGACATAACAGTTTTACTCTTCCCAAGGCCCCAGCTGAAGACTTCACGTTCATTTTAATGTGTATAGTAACATTTAGGCAAGTCAGTAAAAGCTGTTGGCAGCCACAGGTCCTCCAATCTGAATTTAATGTTCCGTGTTTAACGTTGTTTGCGCCTGTTCATTACTGTCTCTTGCTCTTTTCGAGCTGCCCAAGGCAATATTATGTCATTCACTGTTTGTCAGAAAAATAAGAGATGTCATTTGAACCGACAAGAGAAGCTTTTCGTTTGTGTCGCTTGATAAATCCAGACAGTCTTTCAGATGCAGACAATCCACGCAGGTATTTCAAGCTCACTTAAGATATTCCCTCTTTAACTAAAGACAGGATTAAGTTATGTAGAGCTGGTTAACCTCGCTGTCATGTTACCGTCGAATTTCTGCCTATGATAGAATTTGATATATTGCTGAGGAAGATATTTTAACTATGAAAAACATCTTTGCAACGTCAGCTCTTCAATCTTATACTCTCAATCAAAATTACAGCCAACTGATTGGAAGATTTAGCAAGTCCATGCAGGTATTGTTTTTTAGTAAATGTCTACACTCATACAACAGTGAAGATAGCCTTTCTACTGCAATGAACTATAAAAGGTTTCCTCCCCCCATGTGGAATGTCCTAAGTAAGTCTTAGTGAGCACTGTACTGGTTTTGGAGTAAGTTTAAAACATGGTACTGCAGCACCTGGGAGTGGACTTTGTTTAACCCTTTAAGTGCCAGCCTACCTGGAGTTTTTGTCACCCTTTGTTGCCAGACCATTTTGCACTATTTTGCGCTCCCCATGTTCAAATGTGATTTTTGAAGGGATTTCCCAGGAAAATTATATATTGTTTTTTTTCAGCATAGTCTGGGCTTTAACATGAAATGTCTTGTTTGTCATTTTTTAGGTGTATTCTCAATATTTTTGGGTGAAATATGTGCAAAAAAATAAAAAATCTATTTTTTACAATTTGTAGTGTTTTTTTGTAATAAAAAATGTAAGTTTGTCAATAAAATCTTATTGCATGTGAAATCCCAATTTCTCCCGGTAACAGCGGTACCACATATGTATTGGTAGACACCCTTTCATGCCCAGGAAACTCCCCCAAACTGAAACAGAGCTTTAGGGGATTTTCAGATAAAATACAACTATGCTACGTGCTAAGCGCACCTTGCAGTTTTTCCAGAAAACAACCCTTTACATTTGAAATACCCCCAACAAAATATATTTTCTTTGGAAGTACACACCTCAAGCTTTCTAGGTGTACCAGGCTTGTTGATGTGGCCACAGTTTTCTGGAAGTAATCCCTCAATGTATTCTTTGGTTGCAAAGAGTTTCTCTAAAAAAAATATAAAAAAGCAGAATCAAAGCCACATTTTCCTAAATAAACTGTATACAAACAAGAAAAAACAAGTTTAATCTGAAAAAGCAACATCCCCCGAACAGAACGATACCCAGCATGCATAGCTACTGTCAAGGGAAGAGTTGCCAAACACCCCAAAGTAAAGCATGTGTGTAACGGTAATTTAACTTGAAAATTTCAGCTCTGCAGACAAAGTGCGCACCTTGCGATTTTTCAACCAAAACAACCCTTTACAATTGGAATTTCCCCCATAAACCATATATTCCCTAAAAGTACACATATTAAGCTTTCTAAGCGTACCCAGCTTGTTGTAGTGGGCTCATCTTTCTGGAATTAATCCCTCAAAGAATTCTTTGGTTGCGCAGGGTTTCCCTAAAAAATGTATAAAAAAGCTGAATAAAAAACACCTTTTCCTAAAATATAAATATGCAAACAAGAAAAAACAAGCTAAATCTGAAAGTGCAAGGTCCGCCCGAACAGAACAATACCCAACATGCATAGCTACTTTTAACCCTTTTAATTGACAGCCTACTTGAGATTTTGTGACCCTCTGTTGACAGGTCATTTTTCCCCATTTTGCGCAATGTTTTGCACCATTTTTGCTGGAATTTTCAGGAAAATTATATATATATTTTTTGCAGCAGAGTTTAGGCTTTAACATGAAATGTCTTGTTTGTAAATTTTATTCTGTTTTTTACAATATTGTTAAGTAAAAAAAAAATATATATATATATATTTTTTTTAGAAAATTGCCTCCTTTATTTTAATTAGAACGGTACCACATATTTATCGGTAGCCCCCCGTTCCTGCCCAGGAGACCCCCCAAAAACCGTTAAAAATCCCCCCAAAAATGACATGGGGTCCCCCTTACCCGAAGTAACCAGCCCGGGACCAGCTATGCAGGGCTTGTAGGAACAGGGCGCAGGGGCCAGCTTTTGTGGCCCCTGGCTCTGCAGGATACAAGCCCCCCTGGGCTTTGGGAAGGCAGGTAATGGGGGTGCCGGGGGTTAATGGCAAGTCACCCGCTAGCCGCAGGTGACGTGCCATCCCCCAGCCTTGTGAACTGGTATAGGGGTCTCATGGATCCCTTACCAGTTCACAAGGGGTTAAATGCCATCCCCCAGCCTTGTGAACTGGTATAGGGGTCTCATGGATCCCTTACCAGTTCACAAGGGGTTAAATGTAAAAAAAAAAACACCACACACAAAGAGAAAAAATATATATATATATTTTTTTTAATATTTACCTCCCATCCATCCTGGAGCACTGTGTCCCTCGGCAATCACTGGCTTCTGCTCACCTGCTGGAAGCCTTTTATAGCTGCTGGGTGACAGAACATAAGGGGTTAATTAAAAAAAAAAACAACATAGGGTCCCCCCTCCCAGGCCCGCATAGCCCATGGCCACGGGCTCTTCTGCCCCCCCCTGGGCTTTGGGGAGGCAGGTAATGGGGGTGCTGGGGGTTAATGGCAAGTCACCCGCTAGCCGCAGGTGACGTGTCATCCCCCAGCCTTGTGAACTGGTATAGGGGGTCTCATGGACCCCTTACCAGTTCACAAGGGGTTAAAAATAAAAAATAAAGACACAAACACAAAGAGAAAAAAAATGAAATTTTTTTTTTTTACTTTACTCACCTCCGATCCTGCGTCCCTCGACGCTGTCCCGCGCCACTCACCCAGCTCCGGCATCTGTCAGATGCCGATAGTGATCGGAGCAGAGCGGGTGAGAGGCGAGGGGGCTCCGATCGGAGACTCTTCGCCTCTCACTCACCATGCTCCGATCACCACTGGCATTTGACAGATGGGTGAGGGTATAGGAGGAGCGGGATGACTTCATCCCGCCCCTCCCACTAAATGGCAGAGCTAGGGGCGGCAACCATCCGGAAGGCTTCACCAGACATGGTTGCCCCCAGGACTTAATAGCATAAAGGTTGTGAACTTAAGGCAGATGTACCAGAGGCAAGACTGGGCAATGTTGGGTAAGCCAGAGTCATACGCAGGTTAGCAATCCTCATGATACGCAGCACCAAGGGAGAAGCAAGAGAAGGGTAAAAGGTCAAGTCAAGGGTCAAGCTGGGAGGTCAGAGGGTACGCAGTACAAGGGATGACATGGGTTCATAGTCAGAGTACAGGCAGATGTTGGTCCAGGCAGTGGTCATGGAGTGTTCAGGCAAATTAGGGTGACAACGATAAGCAATTAAGAAAGTCACAAAGAACTATAGCACCCAGCAGCACGCTATCAAGGGCGATGATGAAATGGCAGGGAATAACTTTATAGGGCTGGAGTGCTGGGTATTGGCTGAAGTGCTTTGGGCATTTGCCCCTGAATAACCTAAGGGCTGATAGCCCTACTAACAATTAGGGCATTTCGCCCACTAACAATGTTGGACTCATTGGCCCTTTAAACTAACCTCCAGCGGGTGTTTTGTTATTCATCCCACTGGATCTATGTGTGAATTCAACATTGCCTATTGAGAAAGGCGGCTGGATGACTTGTAAAACGTACCAAAATAAAAAAAAAAAAAAACAGCTATTGCAATTGCGTAGATTTATTCCAGCAGACCTACTGAAGTTAACTCTTTATATATTTATTTTTACTTTTTCAATTAAAATGAAAAAAATCATGGCCCCTCCCTCCAAATTACCAGGTTAGTGCACCAGTGGCGAATGCACCTCACTCGCCACTTTAGCCTTTGACCCAGATTTGGAGCTCTACCTGGGGTGTGGCAGTCATAAAAAAATATAAAGTTAATTCCGCATGTCTTTTACAGTGATAAAAAAACACATGCTGGCTATGAGAGAAGACAAGTAAAAAAATAGTGCAGAAAGTAAAGCATCAAGTAACAAAGCAACCTTTGTTGAATCACAAGCTAAATATGTAGTATTTTTTTCTCAAAAAACAGACTAATTTTTGTTACAAACTTTGTTGAATAAAGGCCACAAAGATGCCTGAGGAGTCCTAAAAATCAATTGGTAATATTTGTATTTAACTTTAGAGTGGACAACCCAGTTCCACACTGCTGAACAGAAGTGAATTGGCAAGATTTGAGACGAATGTTATTTTGACCCGAAACTGAAGCTCAAAAGGAATTATAATGTATGTAACCCCCCATACCCCCAACCCATATGTACCTTATCAAAAGTGGTGTTAAATGGGACGGACTGGAGCCATAAATCGGCATGGGATTTTACTAGCTCATGACCAGCCCATGAGCTGATAATTCCCACCCAACTCGCTTCCCAGCACACAATGGCAGCTCCCCTGTGGCTTCCCACTGCATCTCCTGAGTTCTCAGGGTGGGTAGAAGATCAGCAGAACTCTGTAAAGAAGTTACAGTTGAAATCGAGGCCTCAGCTGACAAGTGCAATCAGCTAAAGCCATATGCAGGGACAGATCATGAGTAGGGTGGATATGGCCAGTCTTAAAGTGGGTCAACAGTCTATAGCTTTATAGATTTTTTTACTCTTGCATTAAAAAAAGTTATATTAATAATTAATAAGCATCTAAACTGCTGTATGCTTACCCACCGACCATCTTGCTACACCTGGGAGCATAGGGCATCTCTCTCCCACACCACCATCTTACTACACTCAGGTGTATGATCCCACAATCCTCCCAGGTGCAGCCTTTAACCCTCCTGGTGAGCCAGCTTTTTAGACTCTGGGAGAACCAGCGGCACGTGAGCGGGAGGTGTGTGCATCATGACGAGCGGGGCGATTTTTGGAGCTGCGGATTCCGAACCCGGAAGCGGCTTGCAGAGACATCTGGACCTGCGTTGGAAAGATGCGTATGTCCTATGGGCTTTTTATTCTTTGACTGTTGGTCCACTTTAAAGTGATTCTATTGAAACTTTAGTACTGTACAGGCAGATACTGTGACAGGGATAGTTAGGTCCAGCTTTAAAAGATGCTATTGAAACTTTAGTACTATACAGGCAGATACTGTGGCGGGGATAGTTATGCACCCTCCCCAGCCATGATGCTGAGACTATACCATTGCAGGGGCAGATCATGGGCTGCGGTGGATATGGTCATCCTTAAAGAAATGGTATTAAAGCTTTAGTATTGCAGGGACAGATACTGTTGCAGATATTGTTACTTGCCCCTAGTGGGGATTTGTTAAATAGAAATTAGTGGATTCCAGTATAGACTCTAAGTAAGGTGTGCTGTGTACTTCTATGCCCAGTTTAAAGCATTGTGGCCCACTGTGCTCCCAATGGCCACTCTGCCTCTGGGGCTGCATACGTTAGAAAAACCTTTTAAAATGTTTTTGCTTTCAATTCACTATTAATGTCTTGTTATTTTAGAATTCCCTGCCAGTAACACGTGTCTACTGTAACAATTATTCTGACAGTTAGGAGTGGCATTATGCCAGGCCCAGTGTCTGGGCTTCTGGGGATGGTCCAGGTGCAGTTGTTTCATCAATGGAGATTTAGAAATAAAAGCCCGGGCTCAGCAAAGACACAGCAGGAAGATGCAGGAAAGCTGTCATTGTGTGCTGGGACCAGTGCACATCTCATAATGGCAGCTTTAGTAGATAATTATACATACAAAAACAGTAGATGATTGTATTCCTAGATCGGTTTATTTCAGATGAGTAAGCTCTTTTCTGACTGAAACGAAATTTCTTGCAAAATATAGTCAAACTACAGCCATTTTAACCATGTATTGGTCTGTCTGCACCCATAACCTTGTACAGGAGATTTATGCTCATATCCAAGTCTGCAGTTACCAGAAAGAAGTTCCAGGTATCACTGAATAATGGATCACTTGATCCAGAACCCTGGGCATCACTAGGTTTGAGCATATTCAACCCACAAAATTCAGATCCATACTGAACTGGGTTCGTTCATTTAAAAACAAACACTGATTTCAGGGAAAACTATAGTCAGGGATAGCGGCTGGAGTGAGGACTAAAGCAGGTTTGGACTCACTATTGCTGCATTAATACCGCTGGCTTGTCAGTCTATACCACAACTAGATGTAAACACTGGGGTGAATGTGTCTCCTTTTACCACAAATAGCTGTAAGCACTGGGGTGAGTGTGTCCCCATATACCAAAACTAGCTGTAAACACTTTGGTGAGTGTGTTCCCTTATACCACAATTTACTGTAAGCACTGGGGGAGTTTGTCCCCTTATACCACAAACAACCTGCTTTAGGCACTGGGGTGGGTGTGTCCCCTTATACCACAATTAGCTGTAAGCACTTGGGTGTGTCCCTCTATACCACAACTTGCCTAAAGTACTGGGGTGAGTGTGTCCCATTATATCACAACTAGCTGTAAGCACTTGGGTGAATGTTTTCCCTTTATACCACAACTTGCTTTAAGCACTGGGGTGAGTGTGTCCCCTTTTACCACAACTGACTGTAAGCATTGGGATGAGCGTGTCCCCTTATACCACAACTATCTGTAAACACTGGGGTGATGTGTCCCCTTATATCACTACTATCTGTAAACACTGGGGCGAGTATGTCCCCTTTTACCACAACTAGCTAAAAAACACTGGGGTGAGTTTGTCCCCTTATACTACAACTAGGTGTAAAAACTGGGGTGAATGTGTCCCCTTATACCACAACTAGCTGTAAGAACTGGGATGTGGGAGAATGAGGCCGGGGCTACAGGACACCCTGAATGATGATGATTATTCTCAAGTGCTGACTGATGCAGCTTCCTGCAATGCTGAGGCTGAGAAGGAGGCTAGCAGGGAGGAGTGGGTGGAAGAGGTCATAGACCCTACATGGACTAAAGGCCATCAGAGTTCGGAGGAAGAGGTGGTGGTCACAAAGCCCCAGGCAGACGGAGGAGAAGAGCGCAAACCATCAGCGCTTTGCAACTACTGGCCACCAAGTCCAGGGACTGAGCATGCCAAAGCTGTCTCAAAGGATGGCATGGCATTTTTTTCAAGCAGTCCACAGAGGACAAGACAGTGGTCATTTGCAAACTTTGCCAGCAGTCACTGAAGCGAAGCAAAACTGCAAATCGTCTCTGCACCTCATGCATGACCAGGCATCTGCAAGCAAAACATGAGCTGCAGTGGCAAATCTACCAGAAAAACATGCAAACAGCTGAGTCTCCTTCCTCTGTCTCAGCCTCCAGCTCCACCTCCGCAACAACAAGGCCACATGTCTCCTCCTAAAGGAAACCCCACCACCTCCAGCACCAGCTGCACCAGCAGCAGCAGCACCACCACCACCACCACCACCAAGCTGTTCCACATCATCCCAGGGAAGCGTTCAGCTTTTTATCCAAAAAACTTTGGAGAAAGCAGAAAGTTGGGCCCATCTCATCCACGAGCCCTAGCCCTGAATGCCAGCATTTACAAATTGCTGGCCTTTGAAATGCTCCCATTCTGTCTGGTGGAGATGGACAGTTTTAAAGATTTGACGGTAGTGGCTGTTCCACAATACACCATTCCCAGCCGCTACTTCTTTTCTCGCCAGGCCACCCCTGCCCTGAGCCAACAGGCTGTGGAAAAAATAGGATGTGCACTGGGTAATACCATTAGTTCCAGTGTCCACATCACCACTGGCACATGGACAAGTAAGCATGGGCAGGGACATTACATCTCTCTTACTGCCCACTGGGTCAATGTACTGGCGGCTGGGGAAGCACCGTGGCGCATATCCTTCCACTACCCAGGATTGCTGGAAATCAGTTGGTGTCTTCTGTTGCCTCCTCCTACTAGTCTGCTTCCTCCTCAAGCGGTCAGCTCAGCCCCTGCACCACCAATTTAAGCACTGCCATGGGGAAATGGCAACACGCGGTGCTAAAACTCATCTGTCTGGGCTAAAGACCCCACACCGCCCAGAAGCTGTGTACTGGCATCCAGGAGCAGACAGATGAGTGGCTGCTGCTGCACCTGCAGCCTGGTAAGGTGGTGTGCGACAATGGGCATAACCTTGTAGAAGCCTTGGGTTGAGCTGGATTGACACACATCCCTTGCCTGGTGCATGTGCTAAACATGGTGGTTCTCCCCGTTCAATTTCTGGGATGCTAAACTGGACATGTGGCCAGAGCTTTTCCTCTATGCCTTGGAGTTGCTGGCCTGCCCTGCGGCAAATATCCTATCAGATCCTGTGTTCAGCACCGGAGGGGGTGTCATCACCATACACAACCAATGTGGTAATTCTTACATTCCTTAAGATGAACAAGGGAACGAGACTTGGCTGTGCCAGCACCTGAGTGAGTGCTTAAAGTGTTTGCTACCTTCTTCTCCTCTGCCTCTGCCATATACACCTCCTCCATCTCTTCTGCTTACACCTCCTCCTCCCTCTCTTATGTATATATATAAGGATATATTTTTTTATTGATGTTCATATATATTTATTTGATCATTTTTTTATATATTGATTGATTTAATTTATTAAGTATGTATTTCTTAAATTTTTTAGTTTTCTGTTATTATTTTGAGCCTCTAACACCCGTAAAAAAAATATATATTCTTTCTTTTAATTATGTATGTATTTGTTTATTTTAGTTCTCTGTTATTATTTTGAGTACTTTCTCTAGCCCATTTTGTGCAGACCAATTTGTGGAGTGCAATCGCCCAGGTGTTCCCACCACCCTCCAAATTGGCTTCTGTCACCCTTAAAAAATGAATATTTTAATATTTTTTATTTATTATTATTATTATTATTATTATTGTTTATTTATATAGCGCCATCATCTTCCGTAGTGCTTTACAAAGTAGTAATTACAGACAGGGTAGAAACATACGATACATATACCATTTCAAATGCAGTTGTACAGAGTTGACAATGGATATTCTGAATACAGGATACAATTGGGGAGAGAGCCCTGCCCTTGCGAGCTTACAGTCTAAAGGAAGAGGGGTGAAGACGAGGGGGAAGGATCACAAACAGTCAGTATTGAGCTTTGTGGCATGTGCCCTTTAGAAGATTGGTTAGGTCAGATTATATGCTTGTCTGAATAAGTGAGTTTTAAGGGCGCCTTTGAAGGTTTTGAGGGTTGTGGAGTGGCGGATTGGGTGGGGGAGGGCATTCCAGAAGATTGGGGTTGCACGTGAGAAGTCCTGGAGGCGGGCGTGAGAGGAGGTGACCAGGGAGGAGGACAGAAGTAGGTCGGCAGAGGAGCGGAGGCTGCATCTAGGTTGATACTGTTGGAATAGAGATGAGATGTAGGGAGGGGCCTGGTTGGAGAGAGCTTTGTATGTGAGAGTTAGAGTTTTGAACAGGATTCGCTGTGGGACTGGCAGCCAGTGTAGGGATTGGCAGAGAGGCGCAGAACTAGAGTAGCGAGAGGAGAGATGGATGAGGCGAGCAGCAGAGTTCAGGATAGATTGGAGGGGTGCCAGTCTGTTAGTTGGTAAGCCACAAAGAAGGATGTTGCAGTAATCCAGACGGGATATGACCAGGGCATGCACTAGCATTTTAGTGGTGTCAGGTGAGAGGAAAGGACGGATGCGGGAGATGTTTTTAAGTTGGAGGCGACAGGAGGTGGCCAGGGAGTGAATATGTGGTTTGAAAGAGAGGGCAGAGTCCAGAATGACTCCCAGGCACTGAGCTTGGGGAGTTGCTGTTATTGTGTAATTGTTGACAGAAATAGACGTGTTAGAGAGGGGAGGGGAGTTAGAGGGTGGGAAAATGACCAGTTCTGTCTTGTCCATGTTTAGCTTGAGGTAGCGAGATGACATGAATGAAGAAATAGCTGAGAGGCAGTTGGGGAGGCGAGATAGGAGAGAGGAGAGATTGGGGCCTGAGAGATATATCTGAGTGTCATCCGCATAGAAGTGGTATTGAAAGCCTAGTGAAGTTATAAGTTTGCCAAGGCCGTGGGTGTAGACTGAGAAAAGTAGGGGGCCTAGGACAGAACCTTGCGGCACACCAACAGAAAGAGAACGTGAGGATGAGACTGTGTTAGAAAAGGATACACTGAATGATCTGTCAGAGAGGTAAGAGGTGAGCCAAGAGAGTGCAAGCCCTTGAACCCCAAGAGAGGAGAGAATATCAAGAAGCAGAGAGTGGTCGACAGTATCAAAGGCTGAGGAGAGGTCAAGAAGGATGAGGATGGAGTAGTGACCTTTGCTTTTGGCAGTGAGCAGATCATTGGTGACTTTGGTGAGGGCAGTTTCAGTGGAGTGGTTACGGCGGAATCCTGATTGTAAGGGGTCAAATAAGTTGTTAGTGGATAAGTATTGTGACAGTTCTGAGTGGACATGTTGTTCAAGAAGTTTGGAGGAGAAAGGGAGTAGCGAGATAGGGCGGTAGCTGGAGAGGGCAGAGGGGTCGAGAGAGGGTTTCTTGATTATCGGAGTAATAACAGCATGTTTGTAGGAAGAAGGAAAGGTGCCAGTGGAGAGAGAAAGGTTGAATATGGATGTTAAGGCTGGAGTGAGGGATGGAGACAGTTGAGGAATAAGGTGGGATGGAATAGGATCAAGGGAGCAGGTAGTCAGGTGGGCCCTAGAAATGAGAGAGGTTATGTATTTCTTTCTTTATTTTTTTGATTTGAGTACTTCCCCCAGCCCATTTTGTGCAGGGCAGTCGTTCTGGTATTTCCCTTGATTCCTTTGGCCATCTAGCCATTGATACCCCCATTTTACAGCCATTTTTTGGCACCCAAATTACCGGGGGGGGGGGGGGGTTGTTTCTAGTACGGTTGAACCTAAACTTCAACGGGTTTGCTAATCCCTACCTCAGAGCAACCTTTACCTTAATATTTATGTGTCCAAAAGTCTGTTTTAGGAGAAAATTAGAACATATGCTAAGAAGCCATGAAAATTCTTGGTAATCAAATGTTTTCTATAAGATAGAACCCCTTATTCACAGAATCATTCATTGTATCCTTTTTTCTGATGCATGTGATCAAGAGAACTGCTGTTACCACTGTAAATATATGATAGCCTAATACACTTTTAATTGCATATCAAGCTTTTGTGTTTGTGGTGTGCTTTCGATCCAACCAACCTATCTTACAGATGCTTCTTTTGAGTGTCGGGTGGTGAGGCACTCTGGATCGTGTATAGCACCCCATCTATTATATCTATTTTTGGTTGTGCCGATTACCAACATTTAACTCTAATCAAATGTTATCTGTCATGAGAGTATACGCTGATCACAATAGTGGTCAGGAGCCCTCAACAGACCTCAGAGATTCAGCGCGGAAGAAAAGAAAAATGCTTTAAATCCTGAGATTTGCACATAAACTTGTTATCACCAATCTTATCTCTTTGTGAAATAATTACTTTACCTGAAAGCCATTAATTAGGAGGCTGGAAGAATGCATTCTCTGTTGGTTTGTGATTCAGATTGTCACAATCTCTTTTCTATACCCTTAATTAGAAAATGTTTTATCTGCAGCTTTGAAGACCTGTTAATGCATTTGTCTTTCATGGAATGCACTTCCACATGCATGAATAAATACATCAAGAACTAACCTAACAGATACGAATCTCAGTACCCGACAGGGAGTCTAGCTATAGAAGGGTGTCTCTGGGTATTTCATCTATTGCAAGATATGTGGACATTTTATAGATCTTTTGCTCCAGGGATTTGGAATTGGGCTCATTGGCCCAAACCTGATCTGGTTACTTAAAACGTTGACTATATTTAATATATTTATCATTGGAGCTGATTTCTCACACAGACAAAAGACTCTTGGTCCTAATCGAATATTTGTAGGGCCCATTAACCACTTATGATGCATGGATTCTACTTTTAGAATGTTTTTACCCACAGAGGTGAGTAGTAAAGTCAGTGTCATTAAAGATGGCCATAAGCCAACTTGTGTTGTGATGTTTGATGTCATAATTCTATGACAAAGATATGAAGATTGGTTAAATATGCGGTTCAGGTTCAGAAACTGGTAAAGCTCAATTGGCAAAGAACCATGAGATCCCCCGATCGTAAGGATGGACTAGGCTTCAGGAACACTTAGGGTCATCCATGTAGAAGAACTAGATGCCAAGAAGAACTATGGAAAAACACTGCCATAAACAAATCAGTAATCTGATTCTTATCGTCAAATATATTATATACAAGACATGAAAGCAAAGCAGAAGTCCAGGGTGGCAGTTTAACAAGGAATGGTCAGAAGTGGGGGATGGCATTTCTACAAACAAGCCTAGTTAGATCTGTAACAGCATTCTAAGAGGCCGGTTCTGAAGCCGGGGTAAAAAACCAAGCAAGGTAACTCGGTATCTCAGAAACAGGGTAACAGGGTTAAGAGGAAGAAAACTAAAATTTTCATGTTTTCGTAAGTGAATGTGAAGTCTGGGAAATGTGCCAGTATGCAGCATGCCCTGTTGCACACCTCTTATATTTATATTATATATATATTATTTACAAGTGGGGGTTGTGTGACTTTTCTGTTGAACATCTAGGTGCATGTGCTGCAAGACCACCTACTGCAGTTTATGAACCTGACAGGTCAGCACCCCCAAGAACACAGAACAATATCAGTGACACCTATGGTAGAGCAGGAGTGTTGGGTTGACAAGTAGGGTGAGTACTGCAAACTAGGAAGCCCCTGGTGAGCTGGCAGAAGTCCTGGCAGCACAGATTGAGGCAAGTGTGAAATCCTGATCCAGATAACAGGGCCGAACTGACAAAACATGGCATGGACATCCCAAGTGAAAGAACAAATCTTGTCCCCACAAGGGAGCATATGTCATGAGACAAGTGAATAATATATCAACAATCTAAATTGGATTAGCCCAGTACCTGTGGTCAGTTAACTGCCAGTGAGTGTCCTCTCCCTTGCTGCAGTGCCAATGAGTGTCCGCAGGGGAGGGTTGCTGCTGATGGGGCGCCCTGCTATGGGGCCTCAGCAGGGCTATATACGCCCCTATATACGCCCCTGCCCCCACCCTTGGCCTTATTACACAGCTGATCAGCTGCTTAGGAAACCCAGACTGCTTGGAAAGGACATCAGATGGAAATTCGAAAAAGGATTCATGGGGGACATGAGATAATAGAGAGTACAGGGTATTTAAACGTAGATTTACCTAGTGTGACAGTGTTGTTAGTAAAATATTTCAGAACTTTGACCTCCACTTTTAGTTTTTCCCAGGGCAAACCTTTGTTTAAAACCGTCCCTGCACATGTATAGGAACTATGTGACAATGCCATGACATGGCTCTCTTTGAGGGCAGATGGGAAAATGGTTACAGGGCCAGGCTCAGAACAGGCATCCCCGGACAGTACAGTGCAATAAGTAGATGTGATCTGTTGATTTGATAAATTGATGGGATAAGTGGATGTGACAAGTTGATGTGATAGGTTGATGTGATAAATTGATACGATAACCAAAGGTGACAATTAAATGATAATATTACACAAACTTAGCAGTGAAATTTGTGTGTCCAGATTTAGGCTGCGTGTTTTATTTATTTATTTTTATTTATATGATGTTCAACAAGCAAACCTCGAGGCTTTGATGCATTGCTTCTTTAAATGTATGCCTTGTTTGATAATGGTAGATTATTTTGGGAGGATTTATCTTATTATTACTTCTCCATTCAGGACATCTGAATTGGCATTGGTTTATTGTTCGGCAAGTATATGCATTAAAGGCCTGATTTACTAAATGTGCCGAAAAAAGAAGCCGGTCTGCTTCGAGGTAATGTCTAGTTCAAGCATAGTGAGTGTTAGGTCGACACAAAATGCACATGAGACAGCTCATAGAAGTGTAAATACAGCATAACACAGATCGCGCCTTACTAATCCGAAATGTATGTCCTGGATGATAGTAAATAACTTGCTCACAATTACTCACTTATCCTGATGCTTTTTTAAGGTTTTTTGTTTAACATCTTTTGATGTGTGCTGGTTTTGTGTACATAAATGATCCATTGTATAACTTCATGTGTGGGAAAGAGAACTAGGTATGCTCGAAAGCTCACCTTAAAGTGGACAAAAACCCAGGATTTTGACTATCCTGGGTTTCAGTCCTTTCCCAAGATCGGGGGTGCCCCGTTGGGTGAAACCTCCCAGGTCGCCAAAGCCAACTGACCTCTTCCCAGTCCTATGGCGCATGCATGGCCGCTCATCCAATCAGCGTGCTCAGAGCTGACATCACGCCGTCCGAACCTTTGTCTTAGGCCAGTGGCTCCAAGCACACTGACGGCCGCATCCTCTGCTACGCTCTAACAGGGAGCGTGCCCACGTCGGGCATTCACAAATGCCTGGTACGGGGCATAGCGGGTATGCAGCAGCGGCTCACGCATGCCCCATTGGACTGGGGAATAAGGTAAGTGTATGGGGCGAACTGAGGGGTTTCACACAGCAGGGGCATCATGATTTTGGAGTCCACTTTAAAATCTAGTTAGCCTACAAAAGGTATTGCTTTCTTTCTTTACTTTTCTACTTAGCACAAATATGAATGTTTCCTCTGTATTCAACCCATCCATGCAGTAAGACAAACACAAGAGTGGTGTTGCCCAAACCATGATGCCTGGGAGTTGGGTGGTTAGGTGCCTTGCCTTAGTGCACTTGTCATGGCCCAGACAGAAATCGAACCTGTCATTCCTCGATCACAAATTTCAGGAATCAAACCTGCCACCCTCCATTCACAAGGCTTCTTCCACTAGGCCATGACTGCCCCTTATGCCCCACTTATGGGGAGTTTCTAATAAGGTGTTCCTGATAGAATTGCTTCACAAGGCTATATAGTGGCGTTACTATGTACGCCCAGCAATGGAGTCAGCGAGCGGGCAGAGCGGATACCATATGGTTACAGATTGAGATAATTGCCATGTTGGCAGTTTGCAGTTGTATAACACTCTGTCCATTATCCCTTATTGCAGAGGCTCCTCCATTACTGGTCTGTGATGAAGTATTGTATTGCTCAAGAGTCCCCATTATAACACTGATGTTAAATGGAAATGAGCAAAACAGCAACATTAGCTTTAAACAGTTTGAGCCAGAGCATCGCTCACTCTGATCATTTTTGGTTTACAAAATCTTTCAGCTCTCACACGCTGGTCTTGTTTGCACCTTGTAAATATTTGACAAGGTAATTCTTCCCAGCTAAGGAATAGGCAGTATGTAATAGACAGATATGTTGCAGATATAATTCTCATAAACAGCCCATATCTTCCATAATGTCCGGGAGACATTTTCCATTGGATCTTTAATTCTACAAATGTTAAAAAAACATATAGACTCACAACATTTGATGCACTCTATATGATTTAGTTAGATTCAGAAACATAATATTATTTAAAACTATTATCATAATGGACTCAGAGCTTGTACATTACTGTTCTGTCTGTGTTTTCTTCCCACTAAGGGGGTGATTTATTAACCATGCTTTCACAAGTTTGCCGCAGTTACTATGCTAAAATTGGCCTATTCGCCAAATGAAGGCTGTTATATAAGTCCCTTTGTCTTCCCGGGGTGAATGCTGGCAAATGTCTTTTCAGTGTGTCAGCTTTTAGTGGTGAACCTCATAGGAATAAATGTTATTTTTGGCAAGAATGGCTATTTATGAAATGTTTGTATCTGTCACTAATACATCAAGCGTGAAGGCCAGATAGATAACTTGTATGGAGAAACAACTAATACAACGTAATTCAAGTAAAAAAATAAAATACTTTCCCTACCCCAACACCCTTGAACTTGATTGACATATGTCTTATTTCAATGGTATTGACTATGTAACTATCAGGCTGATTCATTACTAGCGCCAGCTATCTGCAGATGAGCGTCTGTACAGAGGCGCTAAGAGCGACCGCTAGTATACGCTGTGATCGGCTATCGGGCGCTGTAACAGAGCGTCTCAGTCGCTGTAGTAACCTGGCCGGCATTGATGAATGTGTTGTATGTTGGGCGTTCTAACACCAGTACAGCGTTGCAAGGAGCGAAAGATAGCGCCAGCTCATTGCAACCGACTCTCAGCGACTCCATATTCAACAAAAATTCAGAAACACACAGCGTAGGCGCTCTGGATCTGGTCGCTATAGCATAGAGTGCGAGACGCTGTGTGATTATAGTCTGTTTTAAACACATGCCCACCAGTAACAAAGCGAAAACACATGGAATTACATTGTTGTAACATTAATACTTTAATGCCAGACCTGTAATGACAATTCTGCATAAAAATGAAAAAAATCTAAAAAGTTTTCAAAAATGACTGTTTCTAGGCCAGGAGAGGTCACACAATTATTTGAGAGTAAAAAAAAAAAAGTTTAAACAGAAGAAAAGGAACGTCCATTGAAATGTATGGGAGAGCGACTGGTAATACCTGCTGCTCTGGAAGCTATAGCGCCGGCGCTATATGCTGAGCCACCTGTAATGATGAATGGTAGGCTACATGGTGCTGTTAGAGTGGATAACCAGAATCACCTTCATAAATGTGGTATTGCGTACAGTGCCCAGCATTCACCAGATGCTGCCTGCCGCTATGAGGCCCTACCTGCCACTATCATTGATGAATAAACCCCCGAGTAACTATGTAACGTTTTTTTTTTTTAAAAACCAACAATAAATTGTCCCTGCACCACTCTTGATTAAAAAGAAGTAAGATTGGTGTGCAAGAAATTGGTGTAACAAAAGCAATGAGATTGCAGCAAAAGTAATGTGGGGCCCAGTACCCCACGTAGTACAAACACCAAAGATCTGCACCACCAATCTAAATAACTAGAATTCAATCAGGGCATGCAACAATAAAGTATGTTTCTAATTATAAATTTATTATTTACATCGCATTAAAAATAGAGCTCATCCGACAATTGTTAAAAACCATAATAACTCAACGGGAAAAATCTCAAGCCATAAGAAAGTGTCATTGTGCATAAATAATACAATATCAAAGTATACATATGTGAATCAGTGAATAATCAATAGAAAACAACCTGTATTCAAAGGTGTAAAAAGCTATACAATATTGATTGAAATAGTAACAAATCCCACACTTAACATGTGATAAGAAGTGTGCATCTAACCTGATCCAATAACCAATCCCAAAAGTAATCCTAAAAAAAAAAAAAGGATTATATGTGTATAAAAGAATCCTATCACCCAATAGTCTGGCTGGAGATCCCGCTGAGTCCTGGTGCCTCTTTACCCACGCGCTCCGTGGAAACTACCACTTTGTAAGGTGCCAGGAAAGAACCATTTTTTTTTTTAAACTATTTTTTATAAGCTTCCCAAACACCCCAGACACTCTAGAGACAATCATACATACATTCTGGGGCATGTTCCATGTTGCCCTAAGCTGTTAAGTGGGATTCCAGCATCATTTTTGGTTTGGTAACAGTCGCTAGAAAATGCCACACATTTTGACCGTCGAAGTATGGCGGAGACACAGCAAAATGCCACCAGTAAGTTAGTTGCTACCTGCATTCACCACCACTAAATAGCTTAGATCACCATGTTATCCCACACTCCCTGCACACATAAGCTGGCAAACAGACGCAAGTGTAGTAAGTTAACCCCTAAATGTGTAGTGTTAGGTTTCAGATTTGGCTTACAGTCCTGACAAAATTGGGGTTAAAAAATGTGGTCCCCTCCCCCTAGGGCTGCCAGCCCAGCTCACCAGGCATAAGCAATGGTATCCCTATGGCGTGAAGGCTGAAAAGCTGAAAGCTGGCTACTGGCTGTGGTGGCCTACCAGCCCCTATGCCCTTCAACAAAGATCTGGTGCTTATCTAGGGATACCTGAAATCCCTGGAAAACACTGACCCATGTTTGTGCAGTGCCTAAGGGGGGTGTAATCAGACAAGGGTATTGGCAAGTCAACCACCACTCCCCCACCTTTTGAAGTGGTATAGTTTTAACACTTGCAACAAAAAAGTAAAAAAAAACTCCTTAGTGTTTCTGTAGTGTTCACTGTTCACTTCATGGATTGGTAGACTCCAGCAGTATTGCTTGAAGATGTCCAACTAAGTGCAGGTTCCCTAGATCTTGGGACTTGGTGGACGATGGATTGATATCTTACTTTCTTCCTTTAAAGGACCCTCCTCTAGCTGTCTCTTATCCAGCTGTCAGATCTGCCTGGGGGAGGCTGTAGTGGCAGCCTGTGATTTGCCAGTTTGGCCTATATCAGTATAGCACTGCTCTCACTCTTGTTGTTTGCCTGTCTTGATAAAGTGGTATTTCAGGCCCCTGAAACTTTGACTAACTACGGCCATTTTCTGTGGATTATAATTCAAGACAATTGATCTACCATTAGGGTGCTGGCATTTTGTATTTTTTTATTTGTTCTGTGGCACCTCCACTGATCTCTGCACTCTGTATCCCCTGATGTGAGTACACTATGGTAAGCTGTACGGCTGTTACACAGGCTTTATACTTAAAGCATGTGTTTCCCAAGAGGCACCCCTTGAAGAGTACCGTCCCAAAGGGCATAAAGGCTAGCATGCTTCCTAAGCCATCAAGGCTGAAGGCCAATTAGTGGTTCATTAGTAAAAAAAAACTATAAAAAAAAGGGGAAAAATGTCAAAGCATTAGGAATACCCCCCTCCCTCAAAACTTGCATATGTTCCTGAGCTTCCTCAGTTACAGCAATATTATCGTGCGCTACTCTAAAGAAGTAAAGCAAAACTGATCAGGTAGGAGGCAGAAAAATTGGTCCATTGCAAAGACAATACAAAGAAAGGCAAAGTGTAGTTAAATTTGCTATTTAAATGGCTGTTGTTCCAAGCTTAGGTCGACATCCCAATTGCGGATGCCCCCCTGCACATTAACAGCGCGGAATGGGAAAAGTCTTACCTTTCTCCTCAGACCTCCAGAGAAATCCAGTGCTCTGATTGGCGGGTGCATTCAAGTGGCTGCTGGCCCTCAGCCGGTAACTCGGCTGGCCAGCACCTACGTGAATGCACCGACCTATGGATTTCTCTGAGGGACCGAGGAGAAAAGTAACATTTCTCTCAAATTGCATCATTTAAAAAATGGGTGTTGTTCCGATTTTGAAGCTTATGTGAACTATATAATAATAATAATAATAATAATAATAATAATGATAATAATAACTAAAAAATATTTTAACAGCAGGGCACATGGCTGCTTTTGGTTACAAATGTAACAACAGTCATGCACCTTGTGATTACAATGTAACACAGAGGAGAGCTGGCTTGACTCCATCTTACAGCAGTGAGAGATTTAGAAAGTGTTGCCAAGTGGCAGAGAAAATCCTTACAAATAATGTACAATCATCTCAGGAAAAGCAAAAACAGTCTGTTGGTCTTGGATCTCTACTGCATAGTTGGTGACCATAGGTCAGTGGCTGTGGTCCAGGGCAGGACTCTTTGGTCCTCCAGTGGGCCTAATCAGTGCCTACCAGTTTAATATTTAGATGTAGGTCCGCTTTAAGACGTTAAAATTTCAGTGGATCTTTAAAAGCCCTCAGTAGAGCAATATATACTTCTATACTCCCTCTTCATAGAAGCATTTGTAATCTTCCTGGAAGGAGGCGTGCACAGCATGCATGCATGCAGACAATCTTTTTGATGTCTCCTCTGTGCATACATCTCCATATTCACGCAGCAAATTATTTTAATCAGATTGGAATTCTGTTTAGATGATTGTTAATAAGTACAGAGGGTTTATAATTGGCCATATTAATAGATGTTCCAGATGGACCTTTCGACTTTTTTATTAAACTCCTCTACTAGTAAAATGTTAAAGGAAACCTCCAGGAAATATTAAAGCATACAACATAGTATATTGTAAGTAATAACATCATAATGTATAGCTTATTTAAAAAAAAACTCCCTTTAACATTTTTAGGGTTTTAAGGTTTTTCTGTCTATACTCTCCATAGTTGTGTTAAATGTTTTGTAGTTCATTTGACGGTTTTGATACTTTTTTAAATACCAAACAAAAAGACAATTCTGTGAGTACTTACCTGTAGAATTGCTTTTGCCATGCATGGCACGGCCTGCTTCACGAAGTCATTACATCTGGGTATTCTGCCACAAGGTGGCGCAGTGCACTGCAGAAGAGTTGTGGCTCCTCCCGGTACCATATAAAAACAGAATCACCATAGACTTATCCAGTGTTGACAAGAAGTTATTCAAGAAACCGGGAGAAAATAAAGATAAAAAAGGTAACAAAACCCCAACTAACTTGGAACAATCACCATACAGAGGCAACCAAGAACAACGATAACAAGGGTGGGGTGAAGCAGGCCGTGCCATGCATGGCAAAAGCAATTTTACAGGTGAGTACTCACAGAATTGTCTTTTTCCCATTGCATGGCACGGCCTGCTTCATGAAGTCATTACATCTGGGACATCCAAAAGCAGTGTCCATAAAGTAGGGTGGGATCCCCAAAGAGTAACAACAGGCAATTTAAACCACTACCACCTGAAGTACCTTGCGGCCAAAAGCAGCATCAGCTGAGGCCCTAACATCAACCTTGTAAAACTTGGAAAAAGTATGAACAGAAGACCAAGTCGCGGCCTTACAAACTTGTTCAACAGAATCTTGGTGCTGAAAGGCCCAAGACGCACCAATAGCACGAGTAGAATGAGCAGTAATCCTAAAAGGAGGAACCTTCCCTTTAGCAGAATAGGCTTGTGCCACCGCCTGACGGACCCACTTGCTGATAGTGGATTTAGCAGGAGACAAACCCTTCCTAGGTCCAGCGGGAAGAACAAAAAGAGCATCAGATTTCCTGAACGGCTCAGTAGCAACCAAATAAAACTTCAGAGCCCTAACAACATCCAGAGAATGAAGGATCCGCTCCTTGGCATTGGCAGGTTTAGGACACAAAGAAGGCAAAACAATGTCCTGATTGAGATGAAAAGCTGACACAACCTTAGGCAAAAAATCCGTCTTAAGCCGAAACACCACCTTATCCTGATGCTGCTCAAAATAAGGAGGCTTGATGGAAAGTGCTGCCCAGCTCAGAAACTCGCCTGACAGGAGTAATGGCCACCTAAAAGGCCACCTTAAGAGTCAGAATGGGCAAAGCAGCCCCACGTATAGGCTCAGAGAGAGGACCCAGCAGAGCAGACAACACCAGATTCAGGTCCCAAACTGGTAGCATAGGCTTACGTGGCGGACACACGTGAGTAACTCCCTGGAAAAAAGTCTTAACCAACCGGTGATTGGCAAAGGACCTTTGGAAAAAAATTGCCAGAGCTGACACCTGTCCCTTGAGGGTACTAAGTTGAAGACCCGAAACCAAACCACGTTGCAAAAATTTCAGAATCCTGGGTATAGAAAACACCCGACTCACACCAGGCAATGTAAGCATGCCAGATCCTGTAGTAGATAAAGGCCGAGGACTTCTTCCTAGCCCTAATCATGGTATCAACAACAGAAGCTGACAAACCCTTATCCATGAAGATGGAGGTTTCAGTAGCCAAGCCGTTAAAGCCAGCGTTTGTAAATTGGGATGGCACAGTTGCCCCTTAGTTAGCAGATCTGGATCCTTGGGCAGGGCATACTGATCTACTGCCAACTGCACGACGTCTGCAAACCACACCCTCCTTGGCCAACAGGGGACCACCAGAATGGCTGGTACCCCTTCCTGGGCTATCTTGCGCAGGAACCTGCCCAGCAGAGGGAACGGAGGGAACACATAGAGGAGCAGAAACTCTGTCGAAGACATTGCTAGCGCATCCGAGGTGAAGGACAGAGGGTCCTGTGACAGGTAGACAAACCTGGGAAGCTTGTGATTGTGACGGGACGCAAACAGGTTCACATCCGGCTAACCCCAGCGGTGGCACAGGGAGTGAAATACTCTGTTGCTGAGGGACCATTTCCCCAGCCGAGACATCCCCCTGCTCAGGGAGTCTGCCTCCAGGATCTCCACCCTCGGAATGTAAACCGCCGAGATGCAGGGGACATTCTCTTCTGCCCAGGACAGTATCAGGGACACTTCCTTGAGGGCTCACTTGCTCCGACTCCCTCCCTGATGATTGATGTAGGCAACTGCCGTATGGTTGTCCAAGCGGATCTGAACAAACCAAAGGTGTGAGGTCAGCTGAGACAGAACCAACCTGATCGCCCTCAGTTCCAGTACATTGATGGGAGCATGGGCCTCCTGAGGGCCCCATCGACCCTGGAACTTCAGAGACTTCCAAAAGCCCCCCCAACCGGTCAGACTGGCATCTGTGGTGACAGTCTCCCAGCATGGGGGCAGAAAGGTCCTGCCCACTAGAAGGTTTCTTGAGTCCAGCCACCAGGAGAGGGATTGTCTGGCCAGGGGGGACAGAGTAAATTCCTGATCCAGGGACACAGGGTCCCGATCCCAAACTGACAAAAGAGGTGCAACTGAAGAGGCCTCATGTGAAACTGTGCAAAAGGGACTGCTTTGAAGCAGGACACCATCAGACCCACTAACTGCATCCCTTGCCGGATGGAGGGATGGGGCCACAAGAGCAGAGCCCGTGCCTGCTTCTGAAGGCCCTCCACCTTCTGCTGAGGCAGGAATACCTTGACCTGAGAGGTATCCAGAGTCATGCCCAGAAAGGACCTCACCAAAGACGGAGACAGTAAAGGCTTGGGATAGTTGATCACCCAACTGAAGGACTCGAGAGTGGAGGTCAGCACCAGAGTGTCCCGCTCGGCCTGATGAAGAGATTGAGCCGCAATCAGAATGTCGTCCAGGTAAGGAAGGATGCGAATGCCCTGATTCCGCAGCAGAGCCATCACACCCGCCAGCACCTTGGTGAACACCCGAGGGGCCGAGGTGATACCGAACAGTAAGGCCACAAACTGGTAATGCTGATCCTCTAGAGCCAACCTGAGAAATCTCTGATGACCTGGAAAGATTGGCACATGAAGGTAGGCATCCTTGATGGCCACCGAAGTCATGAAGTCGCCCGGGCGCAGGGTACTGACTGCCGAGTGTAGAGTCTCCATGCGAAAATGCTTGAACCTGACAAGCCTGTTGAGACCCTTCAAGTCCAGGATGGGCCTCAGGGATCCGTCCTTTTTGGGGACCGTGAACAGATTGGAGTAGAACCCTCGACTCCGTTCCTGGGAAGGCACCGGGCAAATGATTCCTGACTCCAACAGACGTTTTGAGACATCCGGGATCTGATGAATCTTGGGGGCGTCCAGGCTGCAAACTCTATCTTGTAACTGGAGGACACCACCTCCTGAATCCACCGGTCTGAGACACGTAGCCTCCAGACGTGAGCAAATAGCCGAAGCCGTCCCCCCAACCAGGATGGGTGAGAGCGCCTCCTCATGCCTGAAGGGGCTTGGGGGAAGGTTTGGGCTTGGGGCCCCATGATAGACCGGGACGACCACAGGATCTGCCACGGCCCCAAGAATCCCTCCGTGTACTCGAGAACAGGGAGCCATGACCTCCTCTGGAAGCACGAAAAGAGGGGAGGGCAGAGGAGGACCCCCGAAAGGGCCGAGGCTGCCTCCTCCGTTGAGGCAGCCTACCATCCTTGGCTAAAACATCCAGACGCTTACCAAAGAGCCGCAGCCCCGTAAAGGGGAGCCCAGTGAGAGCCTTCTTAGCGGCAGTATCAGCTGCCCACTGACGCAACCAAACAGAGCGGCGCATAGCCACCAAAAGAGCAGAGGTCCTACTACACATCTGTACCGCATCATCCATGGCAGTAAGGACAAAGGCAACAAAATCAGAGCAAAGCAAAAGGGACCTATAATCCTCCCCCCTATTACCAGCCGTAGAGCCCTCCAGGAGACGCTTGAGCTGTCTTTTAAGGGAAATAGCTGTAATGGCAGCAGCGCAGACCGGACGCAGCCCAGCCCCCACACACGCAAAAGCATGGCAGGCCAGCTGATCCATGCGCCGGTCCTCGCTGTCCCGCAGTGTAGTAGTGTCAGGTGAAGGCATGACCGAGGTGTTGGACAGCCCGAGCACGAGAGCGTCCACCTCAGGAGGACACGACCATCGTTTGACCAGGTCGGCAGGGAATGGATACCTCCTATCCCACCCTTTGGGCACCGCGGGCAATTTACTCGGACATTCCCACTCCTGAGCACCGTATTAGTGAAATGGCTCTGCTCAGGGAACTTCAGGCGCTGTTTGTCAAGACGAGCTCACCCTGCTTCCTCTTAGCCACCTCAGGGGGGACAATGTGCAAGACTTCAAAAATGTGAGCTAATAGGCTATCAGTGTCCTCAGGGAACCATGAGTCTTCCCCAGATGCAGACCCTGGGTCACTGCCGTAACCCTCCTGCTGGTCCCCAGAGGAGTCAGAGTCCTGAAAGAGTTCCCCCTCCTCCAGTGGGTAAAGGCCAACAAAGGTATCATGTCCCTCATCCTCCTCAGGAAAGAGGGAAGTCACGGGAGTTAGGTGCCGCTTCTTGCCAGAGGCCTTACGTGGAACAGGCCTTGCAAGTTGCCTTTCAATACTGGCCACACGCAGTGCCAGATCAGACTGTGACCCCCGGCTAGTATCCCCCTCACTAGGGGCTAAATGCAGGCACGGGGGGTAGGTGATGCCGAAGAAGGTGCAGAGCTGGGACACTTTGGGCGCACGCCACGCACACCCTGACACTGTCACCCACACATGACACACAGGGATTGCCCCAAAGGACCCCCAAGCACGCTATCCCCAGAGACCTCCATATGGTGATTAACACAGGCACAATAGGCCAGCACAGGGTAAAGGCTAGCAAGAGCCACCCGGGATGCCCCCCCATGGGATGCCCCCAGAAAACAGTAAGAGAAGATGAGGGGGGTAAGGGATAGGACCAGGAGAAACCACAACCCACAGTGTCCCGCCTGAAAGACAAAAATAAACACACATAAGTATCCCGCAGCGCATGCCCAAAAGAGACCAAAAACCCCCGAAGGGGACTCACGGACCAAGTAGGACAAGGGCACCAACCGCCAGACCACAGGAGGAAAGCGTCAAGCAGACCAGGATCACCGCTGCAACTCCGGGATGAGAAGGGCCCCAGCGCGCAGCAGAAGCAAAATGGCGCCAGCAGAGGAACCTTGAGGGGCAGGCCGCGGGAGGACGACGTGATACGTGTCATCCACTGGCCACGCCCCCCCGAAGAGCGAGAAAATGGCGCTCACGTGACCTCGCCGGCGTCATCACAGTAGAGAAAAAACGGCTCACAAATATAGCGCCGCCCACCGCGGAGCAAGCGAGCAGCGGCGAGAACCCAGGCCAGGGACGGGGGGGACCCGAAAAAGCCATAACAAGTAAACAGTCCCCAAAAACACTCACCCCCTCAGAAGTTAGGACAGGAACTCCGCATCCCTAACAGGCTCACCATAAATCCTATGGCCGGCTACCCTTTGTGGTACAGGGTCTGCAGCTTGGAGCAGCGCTCCTTGAGCACTTGACCCTAGTGCTCCTCTACCTTCACCTGATCCGTCAGCCGAGGCTGGGAGGCACAGAGGGTCCGGAAACGAGAGGAAATAGCCATGCAGGGCCGCAGGCTTGCTTGCCCCGCTCACCTGCGCAATATAGAGAGCCATCTTCTATCTTCGCAGAATCACTGCAGAGGAAAACTGGATACGTCTATAGTGATTCCGTTTTTATATGTTACCGGGAGGAGCCGCAATTCTTCTGCAGTGCACTGCGCCACCTTGTGGCGGAATACCCAGATGTAATGACTTTGTGAAGCAGGCCGTGCCATGCAATGGGAAAACAAAGTATTTTCATGGCACATAGAGATCAAGAATTAACCACATAGACTATGAGTCGTAGCAAGTAGGTAAAGCCGTGCAAATCACCTCTTAATCTCTGTTGCCTATCCCAAATGCTTAGAAAATAGAATTTCTGTTTGTGCAATGCGTGGCTGTAGACAGGGCCAGCTCCAAGTTTATGTGGAGCAATGTGTCACATCACATGATACGTCTCATCTTGCCCCCTTCAGTTCCCCTGCCACTGATGGGTCCTCCTCTGCCACTGATCCACACTACCTTCTTCACTGCCACCATCGTCCTCTGACCCTTTTCTCCACTGCCACCAATGTTCCTCAAGTCCTTGTCGCCTTCCCCACTGCCACCAATCGTTCTTTGACCACTGTCTCCTGTCCTATCCTTTAGTCTTTGTCAACTTCCTCACTGCCACCACTCGTCCACTAGTACATATCACTTTCTCCACCGCCTGCATTCATCCTCTAGTCCTTGACAGTTTCTTCATTGACACCAATCGGCCTCTAGTCCTTGTTGCCTTCCTCACTGTCGCCAGCTGTCCTCTGCTACTTATAGCCTAATCTACTGCCACCAATGATCCTCTAGTACTCGTGGCCTTCCCCACTGCCACCAACTGTCCTCTGACCATCTTCGCCTGTCCTTGTCGCCTTCTCCTCTGCCACCAATTATCCTTTAGTCCTTGTTTCATGGCAAATATAGACCAGGCATAACTGGATCACCCATGTTTTTATAGGTGAAAAGTATTTATTTCTGTCTGTTTGCTATGCCAAACACTTAAGTGACTTTCTCAACTATTGTGGCACTCTCAAGCCTCACACCCCATACAACCATTAACTTCCTGAGTTTGCAGATGAGGGCCAAAAGCTTAAAGCGGAACTTCACCCTGAATAAGAGCTTATCTTATATGTTTCCCCCACCCTGTACATACAGATTCTGACTGCTGCTCTGTATTCTGGGATTGCTGTCCTTTCCCTGACCCCAGCTCCGCTCTGCCTGAGCAAAACACAGCTATAACCCACCCCTGTACATTTACCCTATTCTCCTCTCTTCAGTATGTGATGCTTCTGAGGCAAGATGGCGGCGCCCGTATCCTAGAGCCCTGAACAGAATTGAAGCCCAGTGATGGCTAAAAACATAAAATATATTAGTATTAGATGCTGGGGAATAGTTTTTTTTAAAGGTTTAGGCCTTTTATTAAATTATGCTAAAGGTCGGGTTTAAAGTGGAATTCCAATTACAATATAACAATTGGATCACTTACCAGTTTATACACAGTTAAAAGGAAAAAAAAAACATATAGTTTAAAATAAAAAAAGAACTCACTGTAGTTGCAACTTCCTACAACTGTCACCCACTAGGCGGCATCCTCTCTGCAGGTCCGCAGGGTTGGGGGCTCCCTCCTGGTCCGGTGGGTGCAGGTATGCTGCTAGCAATGAGCTTCCATTATAGCTACCAAGTCAGCATCTCTAGTGAGGGGGAACTCCACCTCCCTTGGCACCCCACCAAGCTGATGCCAGGCTTCTGGGGCAAGGATGCTTTTAAACCACAGGAGAAGCCTTTGTGGAACAATCCCCATGTGTCTAATAATGTCACTGGAGAGGGGAAGCTGTATGCTCATTCACTACACATCCTGGCAGAGCAGCTGCAATAGCATACCTTCCAAGTGTCCCTGATTTGGAGGGACTGTCCCTCTTTTGAGCCCATGTCCCCATGTCATTGTTCTCATGTGTCCCTCTTTGAGGTGTAACATGCAGATCTGTATCAATAAATCATTCATTTGCCTATTTAAAGTGTTTATATTGTTTTAAATCTCCTATCCAAACCTCAATGAGGGGGTGTGACCTAATTCAACTAATGTCCCTCTTTACCACCCTGAAAAGTTGGTAGTTATGCAGTAGCGGCTCCACGCCAGCAAGAGACCAGCTCCCCCCGGACCAGGAGCTCACGGGGCAGGGGACAGATGAAGGAAGAAAAACAGTATTTTATTTTATTTTGCTTTCTGTTTGTGAACTAGGGACGCCTATACCAGTTCACAGAGTAGTGATGGCCGACATGACACCATTGGCTGTTGGCGCGGACCTTACCGGTTATCAGGATGGTGCAACTGGACCGAACTGGCAAGTTCTGGGTCGAATCAAACTTCAGCCCAGATCTGAAGCCTATCACTATTCAGCACCTGTTGCAAAAAGGCACTACACTATTTTCGAGGTAATTCCCTTCCATCTCTACCTAGGATGTAATTCAGCAGCTGGTGTAAAAGAAAACGCTTTGATTTAATTTTATACCCTAAGTGCATTTTTTACTCCAAAGTGCACTTTTGCTGGTGCTGAATTGACTTGTGTATGTTAATGATATACAGGGGCTCTTGTTCCTTTTTACTCCTTCCTGATAATACAGTTCTAGCTACTTGCTGGAAAGGGCAGCTGTGGTGACCCTTTCTCAGCAATGCCCCTTTCTCTGCTTTACATGACTCAGTGAAATGCAAAGCAGTCTCATTAAACACTCAGGGTGAACCAGAGCTCAGCGTTCATGTAGTGTTGACTTTTTGCCGCTATCCTGTCACCTTGAGCAGCCTTTTGATGAAGCGTAGTAAATTAAATGAACTTTTTGTCAAAAATAGTTCTTCCGTTCACTGATTCAAGTGACTTCTCTGACATTACAGCTTTAGCAACTTTCCTGAAAGACACATTGAAAATGCCTTGATGAACTCAAATTCCAAAGAAAAACAGTATTTGTGGTATAACGAGGAGCTCAGTAACTAAAATACTACTAAACCTGTGCCCACCATCCTCATTACACCATGCTGATGACAGTGAAGCACTTGCATTTGCATGTCCCCTTCTCCGACTGAGAAGTTTGCTAGGCTGGCAAGCTAGTGCCAAGCATGGAACTGCGCACTTACCCTTGGAAAAGCCTATTGGTTGCTAGCAGTCAGATGGGGCATGAGATGGGCACAAGGCGAGGAACTTTAGCCCAATTTTGGGATTCCTACTATGCATCTTTAACCAGAAGGACATCCAAAATTGGGATGTCCCAGAGTTAATAGCTGAAAGCAGCCTTAAGTCTAGTTTTACTTTAGGTCCACTTTAATTAAAGACATATTCCAAGATAGGGCTACCATAAGAAATTATGTACCCGATACAATCACAACCATCGCCAGTCCCCCCATATCCTATATGTGATGGATGGGGGGACCCAAGGCAACCAGAGCAGACTGGTGAGACAAAAAAAGTGATTGGCAAGTCAAAAGTTAAAAAATAAATATCAGTAGCTTACCTTACACTGGGTCCCTCCAGCGCTCTCCTTCCTGCTACTTCCTGCTGTTTACTTAGAGGCCGATTCATTAATAGCGGCAGGTAGCGACAGTTGAGCGACTGTAGCGGCATTTTGAGAGCGCCCGCTAGTAGTCGCTGTGCTTGGCCGTTGTTCGGTAGTTGATAGCGACTCAGTCGGTTTGCCGTAATGTTGAATATTGGGTGAGGAGTCGCTATTTGACAGGTTCCGCGCTGTATGGGAGCGCATGATAGCGACTGGCCCTAGCGACCGGCTTCCACCATATTCATTAAC
Source organism: Gastrophryne carolinensis (assembly GCA_027917425.1). Lineage (NCBI taxonomy): Eukaryota > Metazoa > Chordata > Amphibia > Anura > Microhylidae > Gastrophryne > Gastrophryne carolinensis. The sequence goes on along the minus strand of CM051239.1, from coordinate 43,486,388 downwards.
AAATCACGCTCAAAGAATTCTCGCGCTGTAAAATGCATGTTTAAACCCCAGAGCGCTGGCGGCGATGGGTTAAAAGTAGTTTTTTAACCCCCAAACCACCATATTTTTGGAAACCAAAAAAAGCAAGTTTTTAAAATAATTTAGTAATATGAATACATTAGTATCAGACCTGTAATATCAATTCTGTACTTTTTTTTTTTTATTTTTTTTACCTTCAAAAAATTATTAAAAATGGCAGAAGTGGTCACAGAATTTTTCACATTAAAAAAAAAAAAAATTAATAACAATTATTTATGAATATTTAAAGATTGTTCCATTGAAATGCATTGGAGAGTGCCAGGTAGCGAGAGGTCATACTTGTCGCTGTTCAAGGTCGGACGCTGGCGCTGTGGGCTGAGGCTGGAATAATGATGAATGAGTCGCTATATGACGCTATCTCAGTCGCTAAGCAGGATTGCCTTGATAAATGTGTGATTGTGGTGGGGAGCCGGCGTTCTCGTGGCGGGGCCCGTCATTACCGGCCGCTCACCAGTCGCTACCTGTCGCTATCCCTTGTTAAATAAGGGCCTTAGTAAGGAACTCACTTCCTCATTCAGCTTTCAGTCTCCACCCCGCTGACCTGGTCCTTCAATCAACCCTCAGTGGACTGAGAACAGAAACACCCCCACTCCCTTCGCAGACGTCTTGATTAGCTGCCTCTCTCTGGAGCTATGAAACCCCACCATCTTCTCTGGTCACACTATGTGCTGGCAAGCTGGAGACGCTCTTAGCTCGCAGCATCTCTCACCCCCTTTTTCTGGTCACACTATGTACTGGCAGTAATAACTAGAGGCACAACACTGCCTTTTTATTATGATATATGTAAAGCGCACAGTGTGCTTACATCACATCTCTGTTACCACACCCACTGTTTATCCTCATTTTTTCTCTTCATCTCCAATGCTTTAAAATTTTGACAAATAACTTAATACAGGGTCTTTTTTAAAATGGACTGAAGTCTGGGAAAGTGCAGCCCGAGGCAAAGGGACAACAATCAGGCTTGCATTTAGAATAACTTTAATACTGCCTGTTTTGTGTCTGGGCTCCCTTAAGCTATAATGTGTTATCTGGGCCCTTAGTTTGAGTTCCCTATACAGTCTGTATACTCAGGAGAACCTTACCCAGTTCAAACTAAGGGTTTATCCATTACATATAGGTTTGGGCCCACATTCTATAGCTTATACTGCGTCTGCCCCGCCCCCATAGCCTATAATGTGATTGCTGTGCCCCTAGTTTGAACTTCATTTTAAGTATGTCGTTTCCCCCAAGGCAACTAGGGTTTCCCTAGTTTTCAGACTGCCCGAATCGTGTTTATACGGCACGGCAATGGAGCAAGTTGAAGCGTTTGTGTGGCAGCCAGCCTGGTCTGGGTCCCAGTTTGTGGGTGGGCCCCTCCGGCCCTAAACTAGAGTTTTGGCTGTCCTATTTTGATGGCATAAAGAAAGTGTTACTCTTCAGAGAACCAGAATATGCAACCCAAGCACCCCCCTCAGGACCAGTTGGTTTTCTAAATCCTAGGTTACAGTTGGTTAGCAGGTAATAAACTTGACTTGTCTAATACTTACTTACATTTCTGATGTTTCTCCATACAATTTCTCCGGCAAGGGAAATGTATAATATATGTCATCACCACTTTTTCTCCTCACTAAACTGTAACAGTGATGGAAGCACTGATGGAGGTGGATGCCAAAGCTACCATAAGCCTCGGGCAGCAGAAAGATATAGCAAATGCTTTAAAAGGTTACAGAAGGTTATCACTCCATTTATTCCCACTGTCACATCCAGATGCTTTGTCACTCCAGAAAAAGCTGATGTATAGAACAGCAGAAATGTAACCTTTTAGTTTGACATGTTTGGCCATAACTCATGCAATCCGTCCATGATTAGCCGCCCTGAAGGTTATTTCACTTCTTCATCATCCCACATAACTGCAGAAGCTGATCACTGGGCATATTTGTACAGGCCAGAGCCCAGCACCTCTGCTCGGATGATTTATGAGCCACATCTCAGAGCTGGAAAGGGAATATGTCTGCTTGAGACTCCCATTTATGCGCTTCTTTAATTCTAACACATCTTGCTGTTAGTTAACATGTTGTAATTATGAAACAAATGCTGATGTTTCTTCTGTTGTTTTTTTCCTATTTATTACCTATTGGGCACCTGAGGAATGGTCCAGGTCCAGCCCAGGACCAGCCCACAAGCTGCTGAGACCATCCCCAATGTTCCTTCATGCTGATCAACGAGGGCGCTCCTCAGTGGAGGTTATAGCATTGCAAGACAAGTTATGGATGGGGTGGAAAAGGCAACTATTTAAGAAATGGTATTGATGCTTTAGTATTTTAGGGGCACAAACTGTGCCAGTGGTGGTTATGGTCCCCCACAGCCATCATGCTGAGTTTATAGCAATGCTAGGAAGAGCACGGGCTGGGGCATCTTGACTTGTGGGTAAAGTAGAGCTGGGTGCAGAAAGAGATGTTGGGGGAAACGTTGGGGGGGGGGGAGCAGGGAGCCAAGAGGAGTAATAGAAGGTTAATGAGTGAATGCTTGAAGAGGTGGTCTGTGTGCTGAGAACTATTTTCAACACAGTCAGCCCCAAAGCAATTCCCCCCGGGGGAATTCTTACTGTGCTCCCTATGACCAGTCTGAATCTGACTTTTTTCTTTATTTTTTCTTTAGACATAACAGTGCACTCTACAGCACCCCCTGGAGGTGGCTGCCCTAGGTATAGGCCTAGGTTTGCCTAATGAGAACTATGGCCACTAGCCACATTATTGTTTAAGGAACTGTGGACAATTTCCTTTTAGAATCATTTCACTGGGGGGGGGGGGGGGGGGGGCATGGAGGGATTCCAAGAGGCTCTTTCTCTGTGGTATAAAAGCCTCCCTGCCCCAGTGACCTGGCAATAGCTTGGTGGGATGCCAAGTAAGTACTGTTGAAATAGTGGCTCACTGGCATTAGCAGGGACCCCCCAACATGGCTGACCTGAGGAGAGAAAAATAAGAATCATTAAAAAAAAAAAAAAAAAAATTAACAGTCTGTGATCTGGCAAGGAATCCATGGGACCCCCACCGCAGTCCACAGGTTGTGGTGGCCGGATTATTTGACCCAGGTTGAATCTAGCTTTGTCCCGGATAATAGGCCATCACTAATTCTAAGCTCTTCTTTTTTTATCCTCTATTAAACTCCAATAGATAATAAGCGCTGCCAACTTTTGTATTCTCTCTTACCCAAACAGATTGGGAGATCATCTGCCTTCTGTCTCCTCACATTTCCAGAGACAGCATAATGGCTTTTGCCTTCTGTACACTCCCCAGTATGTCACCCTCTTATGTGTTCTAGGATTTTTTCTTTTAGTGGAGTCAGTACAATAATAGCAATCAGTGGATGTCGGGCAGTGGACAAGGGGGCTAGACTATTCGCTACAGGGCCCCATCAACTTTAGTTTTACTTTGAAATGGGCACATTTAATTTAAAGCAGAACAAAACCCGGGATCTGATTTGGGGTGCCCCCCAGTTACAATCCCCCAGATCGCCCCATGTGCGGGCTCTTGTCCAATAAGAGCAATTTTCAGTGCATATTTAATGCTCAGCAAATTACACTGCACCCAAGCCCCTGCCACATCCCTCGCAAATTATTGTCCCTGTTTAGCTCACAGTCCATCGATTTAAAGATTTGGATGGCCTGGTGTGAGAGCAATAAAAATTCCACACACTTTCTCTCCCCCTCTCATTCTTATCAGCCCACCATTAATTGTTATAATCCCCCTGATTCTTATCTCACAGTATACGATTTTACGACATTTTTTCATGTGTGTCAGTGTAAAAACAATTGTCACTCCTTTGTAGTTTTTTGTATAAATGTGTGTTACAGATCTGTGTTATGCCTGAAGAATGAGCTTGAACAGCTTCGAAAGCTTGCATTTTCAATCTTATTGAGTTAGCCAATAAATGGTATTACCTTAACCTTGGTCAAAAGGTGAGTACCTTTTTGTTTTTTTATTTGCCTGTTAAATTTTAATGGTTTAGAAGTGTCTATGTTTGCTCCACACAATACCACAACTTTGAAGCTAGTACATACGCTAGAAAATAAAACAATTGAGCTGTAAGAGTTGGAGGACACTTATAAGTGCTGGATTTTTATGTTTGCCTAGAGTTGTCCTTTATCGAAAAATTAGCAGCACCTTAAACCGGACCTTCAGCATTATTTAATGAAAAGCCCAAAATCTTAAAAAATTATTCCCCAGCAACTAAAATGTCACTTTAGTTTAGTCACTTACTTTTTATTCTTTTCCCCACTGGGCTGCAACTCTGTTCAGGACTCTAGGATACGGGCGCCACCATCTTGCTTCAGAAACATTACTGAGGAGAGGACAGGGGGTGGGCAAGTGCAGGGAGCTGAGGCCAGAGAGAGCAGAGCTGAGGCCAGGAAAAGGTCAGCAATCCCAGAATGCAGAGCTGCATATTCAAAAGTCACTTGCTGTCTGCAGGCAGCCTGAAAAGCCACGGGCCTCCATCCTGGATGTTAAAGGTTTAAAAAATGCAACAGGTGCAAGTAGGATGATTTTTGATGTGGGCAATCTGTATGTAGAGGGTGAGGGAAACATACAAAACAGACTCTTATTCAGGGTGAAGGTCCGCTTTAGGTCTGCATAGCTGAGGATGGCGCAGGACGAGGTGCCACGCCATTAAGCTTGCTTACACACGTGTATGGGCGGATGGGTGGGTGTTCGGGAGAATAATCCAAATTTTACAATTGCTGATTGGAAGCGTACCAGGCAGACAATCTCCCCTCTGCAGCTATGCTATCTTCGAGCTGTTAATTAACGGAATGTAATTAAAATTCTGCTTATTTAATAAACAGCACTTGTCTGAATCCGGAGGCCTCCCTATTACAGAATATTTCAGACACATTCCGACTGCTGGAATTCCAGGCTCTATCCTCCTCCTCCTCCGGGCGAGGACAGCGATATTTACATTGGTAAAATAATGTTCAGTAGGTATTTTCAATTAGCATCTCTGAACTTTTCTTCTCTTCTTTATTCTTTGCTTTGATGAATGAGTCTGGGAGCATTGCCCTAATTACTGCCATAATAATTAGTTCAATAACAATATGCGCATGCTAATTTGCTCACGGCCATCCTACATTTACAATTAGGCCAATGTCTGAACTGGGATTTTATTTGTATTTTTGTACGCATATTAATGTGCGTTTAGCGATTTTATTTTATTTCACTTTTAAAGCAGGATACTCGACAACAATAATAATAATAGGAATAATATGTTTATACAGGACAATTGTATATGAAAAGGACTATTCAAAGTTCTATTTAACCCCTTCAAACTTTTCATTCTGTGCTACGGGGAGGCTGATTTATTAATAGCGACATGTAGCGACAGTTGAGCGACTGTAGCGGTATTTTCACAGCGCCCGCTAGTAGTCGCTGTGCTTGGCCGTTGTTGACAGCGACTCAGACGGTGTGCAGTAATGTTGAATACAACGTTACGAGCCGCTATTTGACAGGTTCCGCGATGTATGGGTGCGCATGATAGCGACTGGTCAGAGCGACCGGCTTCCACCATATTCATAAAAAAATCACGCTCAAAAAATTCTCGCGCTGTGAAATGCATGTTTAAACCCCACAGCGATGGACGCGATGTGTTAAAAGTAGTTTTTTAACCCCCAAACCACCATATTTTTGGAAACCAAAAAAAAAGTATTTTAAATAATTTAGTAATATGAATACATTAATATCAGACCTGTAATATCAATTCTGTACATTTTTTTATTATTTTTTTCCCTCTAAAATGGCAGAAGTGGTCACAGAATTTTTCACATTTGAAAAAAAAAAAAAACACATTAATAACAATTAATTATTAATATTTAAAGATTGTTCCATTGAAATGCATTGGAGAGCGCCAGGTAGCGAGAGGTCATACCTGTCGCTGTTCAAGGTCGGACGCTGGCGCTGTGAGCTGAGGCTGGAATAATGATGAATGAGTGGCTATATGGCGCTATCTCAGTCGCTAAGCAGGATTGGCTTGATAAATGTGTGATTGTGGTGGGGAGCCGGCGTTCTCGTGGCGGGGCCCGTCATTACCGGCCGCTCACCAGTCGCTACCTGTCGCTATTCCTTCATAAATAAGGGCCTAAGAGTCCATGAGACTCCAGGGCCGGCTGATTCCCTCTCCCTGGGGCATTCCAAACTGGGCTGTGTAAAACCCCGCAGTTCGTCCGAAATTCTCACCTGTCCAATGAGCCTACATTTCTTGCTTGGCCGGTGGCAGCAACGCTCACATTCTCTTTCGACTGTGCACCCGTGGCAACTCAATGACTGTACATGGCCATGCACAACCGAAGGATCCAAGTGATGCCGATGCATGCAGCTGGGATTCCATTCAGCTTCTCCAGTCGCACATTAATATGCACAGCCGGAGAAGCTGATTGGACGAGAGGCCTCTTATGTGCCGTCGGACCAAGGAGAAGTAAGTTTACTGGGTGATCAGCGTGGTTTCGCTCAGAGGAGCATCCCAAACTGGGGTGTCCCAGGGGGGTGGATCAAAACTGGGGAGAGATAAAATGCCAGGTTTTGGTCCACTTTAATGTAGTCCTATGGAGCTGCAGGCAAGTGCTGCTGGGTTCCCTGCGTTGTGGGTTAAATTAGTTAAATCCAGATAGCAGCAGGGCTGGAATACCGACCGACCAGGAGAGGAGGCGTTTCAGCTTTGAGTGGAGTCAGAAACAAATGTAAGTGCTGCCAATAATTCAGTATTGTGCATGCAATTTTTTCAGTGCAAGTACAAGGCTGTTGTTCAGGTTAAAGTGGACCAAAAGCCGGCCAATCAATTTCCCCCGGGACCCAATGCGCATGCACGAGCCACGGCTGCTTCCCCGCTATTCCTTTAGCAGGGCACGTGCTTGCGCCAGGTATTTGTAAATGGCTGCCACTGACACACTCCCTGTTAGAGGGAAGCAGGGAATGCGGTCGGAGCTGCCACTCTTAGACGCACCATAGGTCCGGGAAGAGGTGAGTTGGGCTTGGCGATCTGGGGGGGTTCACGCAGCAGGGCAACCCTCCTGATCGGGGTGCCCCGGGGTAAAGGACCAAATCCCAGGATAGTCAAAATCCTGGGTTTTGGTCCACTTTAAACAGAAAACCCCTCGGATTAATAAAATCCCGCAACCCCCTATCTTGCCCAATACCATCAGAGAGCCATGAAAGAAATAAAGGGGGGGGGGGACTGCTATTGCCTTCTGTGTAGTCATAGAGAAAAGAGTGAGCCACTAGGCCCCTTCTGGTGGTTCTTAGTCCCCCCCCCCTCCTTGTTTCTTCCCTACTTCCCTTTTCTTCTGCCTTACTCCTGCCCTCATCATGGAAGGTGGGCTGGTGATGAGTATCAGGGCTCTCCTTTATTCTTCCTTATAAAGAAGCCCAGCAGGCCCTAAAGCAGTATTGCCAACCAGGAATTCTCCCCGTGCTCTCTATGACCAGTCCACCCCTAAAAAATTGAAATATCTCATTTAGTTGTCACTGCACATAACGAGTAAATAGATGACTGCGTCTGGCAGTTTTTATCTTATTCCCATCAAAGGCCAGAGGAATTTGGCCTACACTGAAATCTCATATTCCAGGGACTGCCATAATGCACAATAAGCAAATGACTTGTTCAAACACATTGATCTGATTTTAATAAGGAGTTAATGCATTTCTGGCATCTGGTTTTATTGAAGTCATCATAACCTCGTCCATGATGGATTATTTATTGGAGATGAAAGAAAAAAAAAGATGGTGTATTTGGGCGCTGTGTGAGTGTAATGCTTTCCAAGAGACAGATCGAGAGGCAGATCAGACCGCTAATGGTGAGAAAGCCAGGAGTGATATTGCTGGAATCTGCCTCTGTTCTGTTCCGATGCAGTTCTGCTGATTTGTGGAATATTCTGGTTCTGTATCGAAATCTAAATCATTCAAGTCCGGTTTTTATTGTTGTTAGGAAAGGACTCCAAATCCCATTTTCACTAACTGGCTTCGCCTACAGGAGCATTTGTGTCCACATGATTTTCCAGGGCCCAGAACTGCACAACATTCCCCACCCAGAAACATTAAATTATTTCCATTCTTCCTCCCTCCCTCCCCAACAAGCAAGAAAAATAAGGGACTTATTTACAAACTGAAGCGCCAGGTAATGCCTCGTAGCGGCAGGCAGCATCTGGTGAACGCTGGGCATTTTACGCAAATCCACATTTAAAGTGGACCACTTCAGCGGGGCATCCGAGATCAGGATGCCCCGCTGTGTGAAGCCCCCCAAAACCCCCCAAAAAAGTACCCTTACGGCGACGGACAAGCCGCCGCCACCGTCTCCCGCGCGTCCCTCTTACAGGGCGCCGGCCATCCATAAACAGCCAGCGCGGGCGCGCGCACTGCTAGAGGGGCACGCAGGAGGCGGCGGCGGGTGATCTGTCGCCGATAAGGTAAGGTTTTTTGGGGCTTTTGGGGGGGGCTTCACCTTGCGGGACATCCCGATCTCGGATGCCCCGCGGTGAGGGAGGTGATCGGCCCGGGAATCTTATAGATTCCCGGGCCGATCACCCCTGGGTGTTGGTCCACTTTAAGAAAGCGAATCTAGTAAGCACCTCTAATAGCGCCATGTAGCGTCACTTGTATCACTAGAGGCTCAGGCGCGCCATGTAGTACCTTTTGCTCAGTGTCGCTCCCCCATACATTTTAATGGGCTTTCATTAGTTGTGTATAATAAATTGTGTTTGGAATTTATTTTTTTTTCACTCAAATCCTTGTGTGACCTCTCCTGGCTGCAAACAAACACTTTTATAAATTTTTGGGACTTTTTATATTTTTTCATGCAGAATTGTCATTACAGGTCTGGCACTAAAGTATTAATGTCACAGTGTTAAAACAATGTCATTCCATGTGTTTTCGCTTTGTTACTGGTGGATATGTGTTCAAAAACAGACTTTGATCCCACAGCGTCTGGCGCTCTATGCTACAGCACCCAGCGCCAATGCTGTGTGTGTCTAGTGTTTTGTTAAATATGGTGTGGAGCGCTGAGGGCCGGATGCACTGAGCTGGCGCTACCTCTCGCTCGCTGCAGCGCTATACTGTTGTTACAGCACCCAACACACATCACATTCATCAATGCCAGCCAGGTTACTAGAGCGGCCAAGACATTCTGTTACAGCGCCCGATACCCGCTTACAGTGTCTACTAGTGGTCACATCTGGCAATACCTGGCGCTAGTAGTGAATCAGCCTCATAGAATGGAATCATTTCCCAGTTCACCAGCCCTAGTTCTAGTCCTTGGAAAGCTTTAAAAGCTGCCAAATACCTCTGTAACGGTAGTTATTGGGGTTTAACCAGCAGTGATCACAGTCAGCCTCAATTGCAATCCAACATATGGTAGCCGAGGGTAAGGGTTAATGAGACTGCAGCATGGGGAGCTGACAACACAGTATCTCAGCAGAAACTCAATGGCAAGCAGGATAAATGAAAGAATCAGCTTCTTTTATTCTTGCAGGGTCATGAAAAGAAAGTTCAAATGCTTTACTCCATGACATGGTCCAGTTCACAGCTTACAATTCACAGGCCAATAAACTTGTATAGCTTGTAGAAAGCAAACACAGACACAATTGTTTCATAAGGATGTTTCAGTGCAAAAGTTAAATAGTCTTATGTCTTTCAGGCAAGACACAGGTATACTTGCTTATTAGAACGTTTCAGTGAAATGTTTTAGCATAGGGGCCTAGACAGTACTGTATTTCCCAAGTACTGCCTTTTTCCAGAGAGGGATTCAGGCGGCCTGCACCCCACTTTGAGCTGAGCACCCCCTCATAGTGGAGACTGTCTATGGTGTATACCAGACTGGGACGCGGGATTTCCTGGTGTCAGCAGCTTCTCCTTATAATACCTCTGCTCTATACAATGTTTCTTGTAGTTTTCCCTTCCAAAAAGCTCCCAACCAATAATTAGCAGTTTCATGTTGTTACCCAAATGTATCCTTTGCCAACTGACTCATACTAAAGGGCAACTCTGAGTTAGAAATATTTAGCTTGAATAAATTTCAGCTTCTCTCATTTGTGGTCTTATACCCCCATCTAGTGACCACAGTGGGAATAGCAACACATTTTATATTTTACTAGACAATTTGATCATAAATCCCTTTTTGAGCACCCAAATGTGTGAGCGTGGTTTTTGAAACTAGCCCAACTCCAGGAGACCCCCAAACATTTGAAGATGTTCAGTCCTCTAAACTAAAATAATTTATTCTTAGATTAAAAGAATACTCCCTTTAAAGCAGAACAATACAAATTTTTCACAAAAAGTTGTTCCCTGCAGAAGGAGGTATCTCGATTGTTGTGCCCTCCTACAAACCAACAATTCTCACCTTTATACTCGCCCCTTGATTGGCTGGTGGTCACATGATCTACAGACCTCTTCCGTCTATCTGACCTCTGGCGTGCACTTAATGTTGGTGGCCAATTTAGCTCAATATTACACGGAAGGACGGGGTAGAATGAGGATAAAAGTAAGAATTCATTGCCCCTTGGGAGCATCTCTGCAGGTAGTCAACAAAGAAGCCCTATATCTTGTGGCTGCACCAAGAAAGACTAAGGAGTGCACTGTCAGTGACACAGCTGGAATAGTACACAATGCACCTGCAGAACTACAAGGTATGGAACCTGGAGGCAGTCAGGTAATTACTTTTTTGTCTGAACAGGGACACGTGGGCATTGGTCCGTCTTACAGGGACATCCCAATCCACTCACTTTGATCAGCTTTGCGCAAGCTCATGACTAACAGGCTGCTCCCCGGAATGTGTAACCTTTGAGGGGGGAGAGATCGGCTTGCACACCAGCACAGGATTTGTATGTTTTAAATACTCGCAAGTTAGATCTGACTGAGCTGGATAGATGCATAGAAATGTGCAAGCTCTAATCAGAACGCGCTCATTTATGCCTGACAATAACTTGATTGTCAAGTTCCTCTCGGTTGTCGCTCCCCACTGCTATGTACACTCACCAGCCATTCAAATATCTAATAGAGGAGCACTGGGGATGCCGCCAGGCCTTTTCCCACAGCGGCGAATCTCAAGTGAAGATGAGGTTTTCACCCCAAGGTTGGCGTGAATAGGTTTTGGTCATCTTCAGCTTCAATGTTTACTTTAATGGGTCCAAGAACAGAAAAAAACAAAAACAAATAAAAATAATCGATTTCAGATAGCCAAAAATTTGCCCGAAATTCGCACCTCTCCGATGAGCCTATGGTTCTGGCTTGGCCGGTGGCGGAAACACTCACATTCTTTTTCGGCTGTGCACCTGTGGCAACTGAATCACTGTGTGTGGCCATGCACAACCGGAGGATCCAAGTGATTACATGTGCTGCCGATGTGTGCGGCTGGAATTCCATTAAGTTTCTCCAGCCGCACAAGCACGGCTGGAGAAGCTGATTGGACGAGAGGCCGTTCATGTGCCGTCGGACCAAGGAGAGGTGAGTTTACTGGGTGAACAGTGGGGTTTCGCACAGCGGGGCATCCCAAACTGAGGTTCCCCCGGGCGGGTGGATCAAATCTCGGGATAGATACTTCTATGCGGATGACACTCAGATATATCTCTCAGGCCCCAATCTCTCCTCTCTACTATCTCGTCTCCCCAACTGCCTCTCAGCTATTTCTTCATTCATGTCATCTCACTACCTCAAGCTAAGCATGGACAAGACAGAACTGGTCATTTTCCCACCCTCTAACTCCCCTTCCCTCTCTAACACGTCTATTTCTGTCAACAATTACACAATAACAGCAACTCCACAAGCTCGGTGCCTGGGAGTCATTCTGGACTCTGCCCTCTCTTTCAAACCACATATTCACTCCCTGGCCACCTCCTGTTGCCTCCAACTTAAAAACATCTCCCGCATCCGTCCTTTCCTCTCACCTGACACCACTAAAATGCTAGTGCATGCCCGTCTGGATTACTGCAACATCCTTCTTTGTGGCCTACCAACTAACAGACTGGCACCCCTCCAATCTATCCTGAACTCTGCTGCTCGCCTCATCCATCTCTCCTCTCGCTCCTCCAGTTCTGCGCCTCTCTGCCAATCCCTACACTGGCTGCCAGTCCCACAGCGAATCCTGTTCAAAACTCTAACTCTCGCATACAAGGCTCTCTCCAACCAGGCCCCTCCCTACATCTCATCTCTAATCCAACAGTATCAACCTAGACGCAGCCTCTGCTCTTCTGCCGACCTTCTCCTGTCCTCCTCCCTGGTCACCTCCTCTCACGCCCGCCTCCAGGACTTCTCACGTGCAACTCCAATCTTCTGGAATGCCCTCCCGCACCCAAGCCGCCACTCCACAACACTCAAAACCTTCAAAGGCGCCCTCAAAACTCACTTATTCAGACAAGCATATAATCTGGCTTAACCAATCTTCTAAAGAGCACATGCCACAAAGCTCAATGCTGACTGCTTGTGATCCTTCCCCCTCGTCTTCACCCCTCTTCCTTTAGACTGTAAGCTCGCAAGGGCAGGGCTCTCTCCCCTATTGTATCTTGTACTCAGAATATCCATTGTCAACTCTGTAAAACTGCATTTGAAATAGTATATGTATCGTATGTTTCTACTCTGTCTGTAATTACTACTTTGTAAAGCGCTACGGAAGATGATGGCGCTATATAAATAAACAATAATAATAATAATAGATAAAAAGAAGTGCCTCGCTGGCAGTCCAAGCCTTATGCTCCACCTATGCAGCGGCAGCCCAACCTCTATTGCTTAGGCTGATGCATTAAAAAAAAAAAAGTAAAAACGTTATAATGCGCTGAGGAAATGTTTCGGCCTGACTTTGATTTTGCACATAAAGATATACGCAGCGCGGTTTGATCAGACTTGCTTAAATGTGTTCTTTGAGAGGGTAAATCCTTCTCGGGGGCTCGCAGATATATTATTTCCGGCAAAACACTTTCATTTTTGTTGTAAGATACAGAGGAAAAAAAAAATGTAATTATTTTCTTTTCACCATTTTTTTTCCCGGAGATAAAACAAGAAGGAGGATTAAGTCGAGGAACCAGAGTGCGTTTAAACACCATTCTGCCTGAAAGTGATAAAGGATTTCATCCCTCCTCGCAGCTAAAGTTAAATCGTGTTTGGAAACGTCTATATAATATAGGGCTATTCTAATCCACCGCACATAGATGGAGCGGGTGGCTGCTTCTGCCTGGAGTCTCCTCCTTGTAGCCGTGGCAACAGTTGCTCTCTTAGTTAGCAGCACTTTTCTTCTACTTTAATTGGACCACTATCATTACCAACAAAGCTTTATGTTCAATAGCTGGTAATATAACTTTTGCTGTCTTTAGGATCACCAAGCTCATTTTGATTAAATTTAAAAGGTAAGTCCTAGGCTAGGCACACCAGCTATACAATTGTGGGGTTGAATCAGGACAATGGTGATGAATACTCCTCAAAGGGCTGGTTTAGTAATCCACTGAGATCATAGGTTGGACACAGACTTTAAAGAACACACTAGCACACCACTCCCCCATGCTAACCCCATACTACAATTCTTCTTTTCTGGTGGGGGGGGGGTGTGCTCTGCTCAGAAACTGGACCTTAAACCGGACCTTCGTCCTGAGTAAGAGCCTATCTCGTATTTTTCCCCCATCATCTCCATACAGATTGTCCACATTAAAATTTCGAAATGTCCTACCGGCATCTAGTGCATTTTCTGAGCCTTTAAACATCCGAGATGGCGGTGCATGGAGTCTCAGGCTGCCTGCAAACAGGAAGTGTCTTCTGACTGTGCTGCTCTGCATTCTGGGATTGCTGTTCTCTGCAGTTCTGTTCTCTAACCCCCCCCCCTTCACTTTTGCCCCCTCTCCTCTCCTCAGTATGTGGTGCGGCAATGATGAGGCAAGATGGCAGTGGCCGTATCCTAATTTGCAGCTCAGTGGGTGAAAGAATAAAAAGTAAGTGACTAAAAACGTAAAATATATTAATTTTAGATGCTGGGGAATAGTTTTTAAGGGTTTGGGATTTTCATTAAATGATGCTGAAGGTCTGGTTTAAGTGACAGGACAGTCACCCAATCGTCCACAGCTGCTGTTGGGATTAGAGAACTGACATGTCACTCAAGGTCCAATCGTGGCTGCCATGCATAAAAAATGTGCTTACCCCGCAGCCTGCAGGCTTACCTCTCATAGCGCTGTCAGCTCTTTCCCAACTGACTCCCAGCATGCAACCACTGCATACTGCCTTTTAGTGGTGGATGCCCATGTGATAGACCCGCTGTGACCAATCAGTGAGGCAGCCTGCTTCCTTGTGATCAGCTGCAGGGATACAAAATTATCTTGACATCTTGAATGGGTCTTGAAAACCATCTGTAGCTAAAACCTATAAATACATGTGCTTACCTAACCCCCCAAATCTTGATCTCTGCTGAAACACTGCATGTCTTCAGCAGTCAGCCCAAGTGCTCCCTAGTTGGCTTATGTGTCCTGGAACAGACCAATATTGAGAAAAACATCTCAGAATGGTCAGTCAGGTTGTTCCCCTCAATTCCGTCATAAAGAAAGCCTGTTCCTTTATGGGCATATCTTTCAACTTTTCAGGGTGGGAAAGAGGGACAATTGTTAAATTAAGCCACTCCCCTCATTGGGGGATGGATAGTAACAGTTACAACGATAGAATCACTTTGAATAGGCAAATAAATCATTTATCGATGCAGATCTGAATGTTACACCTCAAAGAGGGAGAGGGGGACATGGACTCAGAAGAGGAACAGTCCCTCCAAATCAGGGACACTAGGTAGGTATATTTATGAGTGCAGTCAAGGGTGTGTCCTGGAGTCACCAGGGAAAGCAAAGAGACCAGCACTCCAAAGATGCGATGAAGATAAATAGAAATGTATTCGTGCAAGCTGCACATCAACTAACAGGAACAATCAATCCAACGTTTCGGGGGTTACAGCGAGCCCCCTTCATCAGGGATAACAGACCAGGGAGCTGACAGCTGAAGAACCACAGTGTATGAGCTGCAGGGACCATATGACCTTTACAAACTCTCATGACCTTTACATAACTCTTACTCAAACTGAAAGATTGGCTTAGTTGGCTTAAATGTTCTACCTCACTGAGTTAGAGGAGATGGAACTTCCCTAAATGGGAATAATAATGAAGCTCAAAGTTTAAAACTCCTTACAGTGTGTATCTGGCCTGATGCAGAATATTAAACAATAAAATATGAGTTCCACTTTAAATTTGTCTTTGGTTCAGACATCCTCTGGCTAACTCGGCGGCAGATGTGCTTCTGAAGATTTTGTTCTGCCTCTCAGGTGGAGCCGCACGCTCCCAGCAAATGACTTGTTTTTGCTCCTCGGCTCCAGGTTTGCTTAGCTTCTCCTCTGGGAGAAATTCAGCCATGAAGAATCATAAAAATGTCGGAATCTATGTTCCAGGATCGGTGATAAAACAGAATCTGGATATGATAGCGTGTCAGTTTATAGCTCATGGCGTTCAGAGGTCCACGCTGCAACACAATGCTTATTTTTTTAGTAAAATTGGGAAGCAGATATATTGTAAATACATTTAAAAAATACCTTATATGGTTAAAGAGCAGCCAATATTAACTATATTTAGCTATCATTAAGGCTCTGGGAAGGTACTGAGTTGGTTAGGTAAACATTTTGGGCCAGTAACATAAACTTTGGGAAGCTGTGTTAAAGAGGAACATCTTGGGAGGTTAAAGCCTTCCCTAAACCTCACAGATCTGCTGCCCCAACCTCCAGTTTTACCTTTGGGCAATTTTTACCCACCTCCCCTGGGCATCCATCTTCTGGGTCCCTCGGATTCCGGTAGATCTCCCAATAGGCAGCGCCAGCTAGCATCTCATTGGGCACTTCGCACATCCCCCGATCTTGCGCATCATGGGATGAAATGGGACAGTCCTGAAATCTCACAAGACTTCACTGATCGACACAAGACTTTGAAGAGCGTGGCTGAAGCCATACTGTCACAGACAGCTAAGCTGGCGGGGGTGGGGGCAGAGGATCAGGCCCTGAAGCAGCCATATTGGACATACAAAAGGTAAGTAGGGCCAATGGGGGGGGGGATCAGACACTTTTTGTTTTAGGTCAGATGTTCCTCTTTAAAGAGGACCAAAATCCACCCTGGAGTCTATGAGATATAGGAAAGGCATATTCACTCCCCTCAGCTTGTGTGAAAATTAATCTTCATTCCCGGTCCAACAGCACATGCGCGAGCAGGGGCTGCATCCACGCTATCCCTATGTAGGCCCTAAAGAGGAAATGGTTCTGAGGAGATGGCAGTAAGTGTGGGGGACTTGGAGAGAGGGGTAAAGAGGGGTACTCCAGCTAAGAGGAAGGTAAGGTGTCTGCCCTGAGAAAGCGTGCTCCTGGATGGCCACCCATATATGGGGTTAGAGTCTGTAAGATGGACTGATACCTAGAAATTCCAAAGAATAGCCCTAAAGGGTGTTGCTTGAAGGTGAGATGGACTGATTTTTTTGCATTCCCTGTGTGTAGGGTTGGTCCCCTTACAACAGTTTCATAGCAGCAGCCTTTTAAGTCATTGTAATAATGTTGTAGGTCAAGGGCTATGGTTGTATGTAGGAAGATAAAGGGGGTGTGCATGTAGCATTTTAAAGCAGCTGTCTAGGATGTGTGGTGCTTCCCTCCATTTCCCCTAACATCACTTTCTCTCAGTAAGCCCGTCTTGGGGGTTTAAAAAAAAATGTAGTCACTTACATGGTGTTGGGTCTGCTCACATCCCCTCTTATGTGGAACTGCATCCTTTCTGGAGGCATTCCAAAGTTTGCAGTTGTCCCCCCTACAGTAACACAGACACATATGTCTATCTAAGATCTCCAGTTTTCTAGGCAAAGAATGACTTTTTAGCTAATAACCGTATAACAAGTGGAGCAAATGCCAAGGCTGGAGAAATGCTGGTATGTGATGAGGATAATGAGGATAATGTATGCGGAGCTTACTTGTTTTGATAGATCCATCACACCTCAGTGTTCCTTCCTTGGAGCTGTACCAGTCCGTTTAATATCTACCAGTAGTTAAAGTGATATTAAAGGCAAAGACAATTGTTACACATTTGGCACTGTCTTTCCATTTTTCAATTGACGAAGAAATGGCCAAGATATCAAGGTTGCAGGTTCTCATTATTTCGCCTCTATACGAGTGGGCATGGCCCTTGGATCTGTGATGCTGCATAATAATTAGCATAATGGCTGGGTCTGTCTGAAATCCTGCTTCAAAGCAGGCATTGCTACACCCTTGCTGTGCTCCTTCCTTCTCTCCCTGTTGCTAGGTGACATTGGGCGCCTAGACCAGCAACCTCAGATGCACATGTGCATACCCCTAGATGTGCATTTGCATGCACTCCAACAGGTGCATATGCACACTCTCACTGGCACATGCACGCAACTCCGAACACGCATGCAGCCCTTCCATGTGAGCACCCCCACATATGCATGCGTGCCTCCCACAGCTGCATACACACACATGCACATGCATAAAGGTACTTGCATGCTCTATCACATGCGCATAGGTGCTCTCCCACTGCTCAATGGCTCCTTCGGCTCTGGTGACTGTGGCCCCAGGGCTCTGTTGGGTGCTTCCCCATGGCTTCATCAGCTCTGGCGGCAACTGCCCTCCTCAGCCTCCTGTGCCTGCCGCCCCATGGCTCTGATGGGTTTGCTGCTGCAGGGTGGGTGTCTGACCTCTGGCAGGGCTGGCAGAGGCAAACACTGGTGTACAGGGGGGCAGGCTGGTGATTGCTGGCAGCCTGATCAAAGTTTGCTGCGAATGATTCATGTTTACAGCAAGGGAGAGGAGAGAGGATGGTGGGGTTTTTGAGCTACAGAGAGAGAGAGGCAGCCAATCAGAACAACTGGGCAGGGACTGGGGGTTCTTCTGTTCTTGGTCCACCGAAGGTTGATTTATGGACTAGGGATTGACAGCTGAATGAGGAAGTGATTTTCCTCACAAAGGAGGCAGACAAGAGAGGAAGCACAACGCTGGAACCACTCAATATAACGTAAGCTACTGATATTTATTTTATAACTTTTGACTTGCCAATCACTTTAATGTCTCCAGTGCCAATTAGTGGTACTTCTGCAGCTCATGGAATTGCCTTTATGTCAACAGTAAACTTAAAAATACTTGGATTATATATTTGTATGACAGATATGGTCCATGTACAAACTTTTTTTTGCAGTAATTGAATTTAAAAGGCAATCAAAAACAGAAACGCGATTCAATGTTTCCCCAGTGTGGTCTTTTAATCAAGTCTCCGAGAAGACCAGTCTAGACGATGCCAATAAAATTATGAAATCAGATGTTAGACCGAAAATTCATGAGGCATCGTGGTTCCAAAATCAATGCGCCTGGTAGATTTATGACAAAATAAACTCTGGAGATCATTGCTTTTGGTGCTGGAGAAGGAGATTTGACCATCCATGTTTACTTTATCTTTGTTTAGCAAGCAGCTCTATTTAATAGGAATATTTGTCAGCGGTCATAAAATACTTTGTGACCTTCCGGTTTAATAAAGCGTACAAACTGTCTATATCGCCTTTAAAAGTTAGATGAGGAGAAACAATCATTTCAGAAAATTGTCTGCCTGAAAGAGGCAACAGGAAATGTGATTTGTTATGTCAGAGCTTTAAAATACATACTGTCAAGTTTATTTTTTTAAAAGAGAAACTTTTTAAGCAAGTGGCGGCTTAAAAGACACGAGCAGTGAGTTTTTTGTATGTGGACACACATTAGGGTCGATTCATGGTCATGCACCAATGTATTTGCGCATACTTTTCATGTGAAAAAATGGTTTACTTATGTTTTTCCCCTCCCTCCCAATTCATGAGACACAATATTGTGCGCCTATTGTTTGTGCGTAAATTTGCACATGGAGTAAGATTTCATTTGCAAATTTGTGTGGGATTGGGATAGGGATTGTTTTGAAGGATGATAAGTGTGCTCAAATGTGTTTATTTCATGGCCCATTTTCCTCCAGCAAACACAAGGGGGGAAATACCAACTGCACTAACTGACCTGCTTATTTCATTCATTAAATACATTCTGGCAATTGCCGGCAAGTTATTAAATTCAGGCTTAGGTACTGTAGAGCTGTCAGGTATGGCAGAGTCTGAAGCTGGGCCTTGCTCATAGACATAGTCAGACGTGGCAAGGTTGCGATGAAGTCCCGGGAGGTAGGGCAAAACTTATCAGTGGTTTGATTTGCCTCTAGCCCCCTGCTTACACATGTCATCCAGCCATTTTTACATTTATTAATTGTGGGTGCTGAAGGAGAGTGGGTGGTATATCTTGGGAGCCTGTGAGTACAAGTTAGGGCCTTGCTCCTAATGGGGGTGGACTCCCGTTCCTGACGGTCCCGACATCATAGCCTGGCCCTGCAAGTGGATTGTAAGATCTAAACTTCCTGTTTTTCTTTTTTGGCATTTTAATATGGATATGTTTGAGAGCATACACTTCCAGGGCGGTGTCTTGTATAAGCCTCAGGACTGGGTTTTTACTGGCGCCTAAATTTTTCAGCAGACTTTTTTGCACTTTAAAGTGATCCAATGCTGTTTTGATTTTTTTTTTTATTCTAGCTCTAGTTGGTGTTTACTTTCAATTGTTGAGAGTGGTGGGGGAATTGTATGGGGGCCCCAAGGGGGTAATTTAACAACTTGGTAATTTTAATAAAGGAGGGTTGTGGGAGGGGTGTAGGGTGTTTTCATGCATTGCTTATTTGTAAGGGTTGTGCTTATTTAATCCAAAATTGTTTACAGTCATCTAGCCTAGAGGGTGCTGTAAGGTCAATGCTACCACCATACTGCATCTGGTGTCCTTTTAGGTTTATTTTTTTGAGTCAGGGTCTTCCTAGTGCAATTTTCTGCAGAATGTCTCCACCTGCTTAAGTCCCGCATGAGCATGAGCACCCAGGAACATTCTTCTGACCCCAGGAACCAAAACCCTTCCAATGCAATGCAAGTATTGGAGGGGGCTTCTGAAAGTATTTGAGAGTTAGCAATTGGCTCCATATCAAACTCCTTTTGGCCATCCTTCCAGCCTGGTTGTGTGGAAGACTGGAACAGGACCAGCATTAACAGGGACACGGGGACTGAATCTTGACATTTAATTAAAGTAGGCCCAGATACAGTGACAGGGGTAGCTATGACCTTCTACAGCCATGATGCTGAAGCTATAGCACTGCAGGGGCAGGAAGGTATGGGGCTGTAGTGGGGGAAGGCACACAGAAAAGAGTTAGGGGAGACAAGGAAGGCAGAAAGTGGAGGGGAGGAGTGTTAAAAGAGGATTGAGTGACGAGAACAGACTCTAGGTAAGGCTTGCCAACACCAAGCTTAGTTAGCCTCAAAGTCTGCCCCAATATCAATTACAGCAAAGGCTGGCAGAGCTTAACGTAAAATAGACTATATGCAATTTCCCCCCCCCCCCCCCATCACCACCACCACAACATGTTCCGGTGATAGGATGTCTCAAGGGTCAGTGGCTTGGTAGACTAAGCGTGGTTGCCTAACAGCACCTACAAACAGATTAAACTGTTTTTTTGCCTATAATGCCTCATTCTATCATTTAAATTGTATTTCCTGAATGATTAAATATATTAAAACAATGATTACAACAACAATGTCCTAACCAGCCTGGATGCAGCTATATTTATGAAGATGGCACCATTTAGCCATTCTGCAAAATGCATTATAGAAAATGCTGTATTATTAATACAATGATTTATCGCCTCTTCCTTCCCACAAAGGGCTGCCTGAATGAGTGTGTCATTTTCAGTAATCTGGTATGTCCATGAACACGGCCGCTGGAATGAATTACATGTCAAGGAAAAAATGTGTGAAAACAGCAACTAGTTAATGAAACTTAGGGTTCCCTGTACTTACCCAAGACATATTTTTTTAGTTCTTCATCTCATCAACATTAAATTACGTTTCCGTCTCATGCAGCATGACAGGTTATGTCATATTTTAGAGCAAGCATTTCCTTTTTTGCATTGGAAGAGCTGCCACAGGCTCCAGTTGGTCTCCGGATGGCCCCAGCTGTTGGCCATGGACAGTAATAGAATTGTGCTATTAAATTTACAAGAGGACTAATGGACTGATTTACCAAAGTTGCAATGTGTTCTCTCCTAGGGATATAAACAGGTGCAGCATAATTAAAACAAATTACCTTATATTTTCCTTTTGGGACTTCTTCACATTATTTCTGCATCAAAAGTTAATTTAGTTTACTTGTGTAAGGGTGAAAGAGAAGCTGTAGAATGACACCTTGGGCTACATTACTTGGGGCTGTTTGAGTTGCAGCATCTAATTCCATGGCAGCAGCTATATCAACTTATAGGATCATCTTAGGTGAATGTTACAAGAAAGAAAGGCCAGTGAAGGAACTAAGTAGAAGGAGCAGTGAACTGGGTAAACATCATAGGTTTCATGGTTGAGGAATAGAAAGAATCCCTAGAACCCATGTCGTGGAAGCCATTCCAAAGTGTCACATGTAACACTGCTAGTCATGGAGGGTAGTCCTTAAACTGAGTAAGGTGAGAGGCCAAGATAGGTATGGGAAGTGTAGGGTAGACATAATACACAACAAAGGCTATGAGACAAGAGAGATCACCAGAATAAATAAGAAGCTACCCACTGAGGCATTCTAAAGAGTCCTGATCCCGGAAAGTTAGTAGAGAGAGGAGAGTGTTTTCCTGAGCCCACCCAGGCAGCCATTCCAAGGAGCCCTGCCCCAAAAGTGGGTAGAGTAGCAGAAAGTAAGATGATTAGGATAAGAGCACATAGGGATATAAAAACTGAAAATGACGAGAAGACAGTAGAAGGTTATGGTGAGGCATTCAGAATGTTCACATGGAATGGTGGGAGCATTAGGGGACCCTGGAAGTGTCTGGGGATCACTAGTCAGGGCATCCTAACAGAGAGGATATGGACATGTGAGGATGATTGGATAGAATGGGTGTGTGCCCACAGTGAAGATGGTACTATGTGGGTGCAAAAGGGGGACAATGGAGACACAAACTTGAGGGCACAAAAATGACTGTTAACAAGGACTAGATGGCAGCAAATTGTGTGTGTGTGTGTGTGTGTGTGTGTGTGTGTGTGGGGGGGGGGGGGGTTAGGGTCGTACACCAAGGCGATTGCCCTGCACAAAATGGGGAATGGGGTAGAGAGGTACCTACAATTATAATAGAAGACAAAAAATGTAAAAAATACATAAATTAATTTTCAAAGTTTAAATAAAGATTTTTTGATGAATGTCAGACGATAAATCAGGGAGCAACACCAGGGGGGTTGCCCTACACAAAATGGGGTAGGGAAGGTACTCCGAATACAGAATATAAAAAATAATTAAATACATAAATAAATAATAAAGAGTTTTTTTCCATGTTTTTTGGCATTTTTTGTTTTTTGTTGGATACCATTTTGACCTAATGAATACAATTAAAAAATAAAAAGTCAGGCTATTCTTCCTTAGATAAAAATGGTATCTAATGCCAATACCAAAAAAAAGCAGTTATTGTTTGCCTGGAGGGGGGCTTTAAGTTTGCAGTTTTTGGCTGGATGGAAGAAACATTCAGGGAAACCACAGTCATGGAAGTGATGCCTCAATATTTCAGAGATACAGTATAAACCTGCTTTGACGATATAAGGTTAGAGGAGACACCCCTAATACTAAAGGCAGGGCTTCTGTTGTATAACCTCTCTTGATAGCATGTTTCTTATTTTGGGATTAACCAATTAACCTTTGCCATGTTGGTCTTCCGTGGTTGGCCAGCAAAAGCAGGGTCACGATGTATAAGATGCCGCCAAAATTTACTACATTAACTATATTGTCTGGGTTTTTAATTTATTTTATGCTTGCATGTGTTTGTACAGTTATTTTGTTTGTTTTTATTTTTTTCAGTTGTACATTTATTTTTATATTGTACCATACAGTGTTTTTGCACTATGCATTTTCGATATGTGACTGATATGCCTTGACTGCAGTATGTCGACTATTTACATTTATGACTTTAGACTTTTGCATACATTTATTGGTGGAGTAGCCCTTTTGGAATGATTCAAGGTTACATTCAGCCATTCGCATAAGATTGATAAGTGGATGTTTATAATATTGTAAGCTTCAACAAATCTATATCTTAGTTTATTTTTATGGTTGTAATGTAGTCTTCAAAAATACTTTTTAATATTATTCATTTTGTAACTTTCAATATCTAGTTAAGTTTGAGAGATAAAAAAATACTCTTTTTGTAAATCAGCTTTCAAATGCAAATAGAAGGAGTTATTAAATTGTTAGCTGATGATATTGGGTCTCTTTATTTCTGTACTCCCCTTTTTTTTTCATAACCAGAGCTTTCCTACGCCCGTGATGTTTGGTTTCCAATAACTGTCATCAGTGTTCACATTTTCAGGAAGGTTCTTTATTGCCTCGATCTAGAGATTTTATCTGGAGAAGTCTCATTAGTGGCTGTGTGAATTACGCAGAACTCCTGGATCTGGCCCTGAGCATTTCTCGGGCTGCCCGATCTGTAACCCCTGAGCACAGAGGTAAAGGGTTATTCACTATCACCCAGTGCTATCATCCCGGATGTAATGACTGTTTATCCATTAAACTGCTCACACTTGTCATGATACAGAGGCGACATTAGTTTCCAAGGGCACCGAACACTTTTTAGCTTACCTCAACCTTTGAGAAGAATGTTTTCTTTTTCTTTTAATGGCTGGAAAATTTAGACGGTAGAAAGCATAGTACTGACATGATTGTGAATTTACATGATTGTGAATTAAAGTGAAAGCACATCAGGACCTTTTCATCACCCCCACCTGCAAAGTGCAATAAAAAAATAACAGGGCATTCATGCCTGGCGCTTCCAGTCTCTAACCTGCTGTCACAAGAATGTTGGACAGCTTAGTGAGCCAATAAGAGTACAGGAACTTAGCGGTTAGTCTTCCAGTGGCTGCTTCTGAATGGTGGGGGTATGGGTGTCAGAAACAGGTTGTCAGGTCAGCCTCATTTTTTAAATTTGTATTAGCCTTCACTATCGAAATCAATGTGTGGTTATAAAATGGCATCTAATTTGTGCCTTGCTCCCATTATGTCCCATAAAGTTCCTGTTCAGGCACAAACTAACTTTCTCCCTCCTTGGTAGTAGTGTATAATAAGCCATTTCAAAGAATCCTACAATGTCCCTTTACATGGTAACACCTACATGTTAATTATCTACTGTATGCTAATCTGGTCTCTTCTCTTCAAATTCGGGATCATGGTTAGACTCAGCTTTATGAGTCTACCAGCTGTGGGGCCAATTGTTCTGGTGGTGCTGAAAAATGAAATTTAAAGGAGGGCAAACTTTGGATCCCATCTACGGCTTTTACTTTTTGCTCCAGAAAATACACACAAGGCGCATGGTGCAGGCTTCAGGTGAGGTGTTTGCTAACTTATTATTGTTGTTGTGTTTACTGTCCCTTTAACCTAGAGGCTTCCTTCATAATATATGCAGATAGTGAAATGCATGAGATTCTATGTGGCCCCAAGCACCAGCTTATTGGAGGGATTTTTTGCTATAGTTGGTTCAGCGGCCCTGCCAAGGTTGACTTGTCTGTATCCTGTCAGCCTACTGCCAACCCTGTCTGTCTGACTATGGGGTTGATTCAGAGCCAGGGGGAAATTCTCACTCCTTTTTCAGGAGAGACTTTCATTGTCTACCAGGTGAAAATTTTCACCTGTATCTGAATCAGCCCAAGGTAGACAATGAAAAAGTCAATGGCAGTTTCCTCTCCTAAAAAAGGAGTGAGATTTCTCACCTGACTCTGAACCGGCCCCTATATCTACTGCAAAAGCCTGCTATCAATTCCTGCGTGCCTTTTGCTACAGGAATGACAAACAGCCTACTCATCGATTCTAAAGTTGTAGCCAGGGGGCCATAACCAGCATTACCCTGGTCAGCGCTGTAGCTAGGGGGGAGCAGGGGGGCACATAGGGGGGCCTGAGAACAAGTGGGGGTCACCATTTTGAATCTTTGTCCTGGGTGCCAGAAAGCCTAGCTACTCCTCTGCCCTGGTGACTGGTTAAACCCAGATAAATTATCAATTCTTGACACCCAAACAGGTATTATTATTATTGTTTATATATAGAGAGCCATTATTTATAGAGAGCCACTGGGGACTGAATTATGGACATTGATGATATAGATGGATTTTGACTTCTACTGAAAAGTTGGTCCCGTGGACTAATCTTTAACTCTCTGCTGTGTAATCCTCTTTGCTTAGAGTCTGATTGTAATAAAAGGGAAAATTCCCGAGTAACTTGTCTCATAGTGCAAAATGGGGTCAGATATAATGATCTAACGTGACTGGAACCTGCAGGAATAAAGTATTGGCATCAGATCAAATTTCAAAAAGTCAAGGGTGTGCTATAACAATTTGAATAGACGTTATGCTGTTAATTCAATGAAGCACTCAAACTTAAGGTTTATGGAAAGATTAATGGAACTTGGGTCAGATGTCTGGAAAGAAAATGTTTTCCATCTGGCAATAAATTCAGATCTGATGGTCAAGCAGATAAAAATAATAGTGGCCTAAATGAAAGTTGAGATTCATAGGTATCGATTGTCCTTGTGTTTGTTTAAACCATACTGCCAACTTTCAACACAATGTTTTACAGTATCAGTCCTTGGCATGCCCCTTACCTGTACCGGACCCCCCCCCCCCCCCCGTCCACCCAGTTGAAGCTCAACCCACGGTTGGGTGCCTATCATTAAATTGTCTGCTTTTTACTTCTACTGGAATTTTTTCCAAGGCCCTACTATTCTTTCAGTTAAATAATATTTTCTGACATTGCTCCTGTTATTCCCCCTAACTATAAGTCATGTCCCCTTGTTCTGTCATTTAACTACTTCTTAAAAAAGTCTCCCGCTTTAACCTTCAAACAATTTTAAATCTTTAATCACAGCCCCCACTCCTTCCTCCTCTTTCCTCCAGGGTGGACAAATTAAATTCTTTAAGTATCATTCTTATATGTTTCAAGAATAAAGGGAATGTCCACAGACCTCTGACCATAGGGGTTTACCCTCACCCTGTCCCATGGCAATGAATGCTCTCCTGCAGCCCTGGCCCCAGCCAGCATACAAGGAATTCCCCCAGGTCTCTCTATAGCCAGAATTTACTAATAATTTTCCTATGCATGGTGATTTTCTAGAGGTCAGCACTTACTTGTACAGCACAGTGGGAGAATAATACGCAATTTTGGCCTTTCCTTGTGGCTTCTAACCTATGTTGGTCCAAGGGGTGGGAGTTGCAGTATCTCTGACAGCCCTGCTATTGACAAGTAGAATTTTATTAAAAAAAGGTTGTTGATCGCAGCGAGGTCTTGGCGACTAGACACCCAAAAGAGAACACCTGACCACGTGACCACCAGCAGCCAATAACAGGGCCTGGTCTTGCCAGGGGAGTAAGGAGCAGGTAAGAAAAAAAAACCTACAAGGTAAAAAATTAGATCAGAAATGATCAACTCCTATTTTGTGCTGGATCATTTTAATGGTTACTTTTACATAGATCTTTTTTTTGGATAAGAAGAATCTTTAGCACCTAAAACATTACTATTTAAAACCTATGCGGTGGCAAAATAAATCATAATGCTTTCAGAATATACAGGACTTGTGATAGCAACATTCTAGAAATGGCAAAGTTAGAGCCCCCCCCCCCCCCCGCAATCACCATTAATTAGGGTTGGGGTGACATTTACCATAGCCTTTCATTAATAGTTGTAATCAGTATGGCAGTAAGGAAAACTAGGCTGTAGCTAGGATCAAAATTATATCTGGCCCTCAATTCAGTAACTCTGCCTCAAAATATCTCATGAATTTATTAAGGCTTATTTCTTGCTTTATATTAAAATAAGGCATTTGTTAAAGTGATTGACCACCCAATCAAACAAACAAAAAAATGACTTACCTTTTGTCCCCCGCAACTGATTGTTCCAAATATGCCGATCAGCAATTTACCTAATCGCCGGATCCCAGCGTTGCCCTGGGCCCGAACATGGGGTCGAGATTGATAATGTGTTGTGCTGGCAACCTGCCATTGGTCCCAGGAGTGCTACTATGCCCTCTATATTAATTTCAATGTCGGGGGGTTTGCTGTGGCCTGATACATCCCTTCTATTTTAAAATAAGATTGCATTCACTAAAGGGAAAAAGTTGTGTTCTACCTAACGCAGGAAATGGAGGAGACGCACATGGGACAGGTATCAGTGGAGCTGTTACCTTATTATTGGCATTGGGTTTACAGTCCCTTTAAGTGTTTTACAACTTTTTAAAATTTTTTTTTACACTTTTCTCTACTTTTTTTTTCTGTACATTCATACAATGTTCTCTTTCTTTGAATCACAACTTATCTATTGCATGCCTTATTCTGAAACAATTATGAAGTGGTCCTTATTTTTATTAGATATTTTAAGGAAAGTAAACTGAATTGTAGCTAGGTCAAAGGGTTATAGAGGCACTTCAAAGTCTTCAGTATTAATTTGTAATAACAGCAAGCACATGCACATAAGCCGAAGTTTCAAGGTAGCGTAGTGCCCCCTTCTCAAGGCAAAATGACCAACCCTTGCTGAAACCAAAATCCAAGTAAATAGCCTCTACACATGATGCAGAAGCCAATGGGAAGACCCCCCTTTTCTCACCTGATGTCACAAACAACACACAGAAACTAAAAATAATGTAAACAATTAACAGTAATATGGCTAATCATTTTGCCAGAGTCGGTGCACATGTAGCCCCCCCAGAGGTTACAGCACTCCTGGAGGGTCATGATGATCACCCCAAGTCAGCACCGCAGCCTGGGTCCACAAACCAGGTTGCTAGGCAACCTAGAATGCCAAGCCTGGGGTCAGAGAGCAGAGATCTGCTCTCTGGTCCACCTTTGGTCTAATCAGCAATTGCTTGGAGCCCATATGTGAATTGGTTCTCTCTCATAGATTGGGAGATGTTGCCTGGGGTGGTGGTGGGTCCTCTGGGGGACTATACGTGCTTGGTCATATTACTCTTATTTTTTTTAATTGTTTACAGTTTCCATGGGTTGATTATGATGTCAGGCGAGAAAGAGGTTCTGCGTTAACTTGAAATATCAGTTTAACCTGTGCTTGCTGTTAAATTGGAAGTAAACTCATGCCGATTGGCCGCGAATCTATAAGATTCCTGGGCTGATCGATTCCCCCCCCCCCGGGCATCCAAAATCGGGATTCCCCACTGTGTGAAACACCCCAGGTTGCCCCATTCACTTACCTTATTTCCCGGTCCAATGGCGAATGCGCGAGCCATGGCCTCATCCCCGCTATCCCTCTAGCAGGGCGCGTGCCCACGGCAGGCTTTGTGAATGGCTGGCATGGACACGCTCCTTGTTAGAGGAAAGCAGAGGATGTGGCTGTCAGCGCGCTCGGAGCCGCTGCTCTTAGACAAAGCTTTAGACGAGGTGACATCAGCGGCTCAGAGCGCGCTGATTGGACAATCGGCCGCACATGCGCCATAGGACCGGAAAGAGGATCTGGGGGGATTCATGCAGCAGGGCACCCCCGATCAGGGTGCACGCGGGAAATGACCAAAACCCAGGATAGTCAAAAGCATTAAAGTGGTCCACTTTAATGCAAATCAATGCTGAAGACTTTGGAGTGCTGGCTCTTTTGCAATATTCTCTGTTGGACCTACTTTTTTTTATGTTTGGTGTATGAGAGTGGTATATTAACTTTGTATTCTTTGCACAATAAAGAAATGTGGCCCCAGCAACCACAGAGAACACTCCCAAGGCCCCAACTCCCCAATAATAAATCACATTACTATCCAATCACATAATAAATGTGAATTTATTCTCTAAAAACACTTACAACATATAATTAAAAACATATCCTGGACAGCACTGGCACTTTTTTTTATCCTTTTATGAATATATGAAATTAATCATTGATTGTTTTTCTGTGATAGGTTATAACTTTGGATACAATATGACACTCTTTAGGCTGTTATGTCCCTCCTGTTGACATATGTTTTTAATTATATTTTGTAAGCGTTTTTTAGAGAATAATTTCACATTTATTATGTGATTGGATAGTTATGTGATTTATCATTGGGGAGTTGGTGCATTGGTAGTGTTCTCTGTGGTTGCTGGGGCCACATTTCTTTATTGTGCAAAATGTTGTGTTTAGGGGAACTCCCTAAGTGGCACACTTATCCCAATTGTTTACATCTGGGTGGTGAAGGAGTAATATACAACTTTTGTGGTTTACTAACTTTGTATTGTGCCTGGGCCGTTGATCCACTATTGATTGAATGTATAAAAAAACATGATGCATTGCACTAGACCCCACTGAACAATACCAACCCAGCGATTGCCGCCCCCTCTAGATGGCACTTACTGAGGTGACCACCTCACCTAGCCTCATTACAGGTGCACCCCTGCGTTCCAGCTAAGAATAAGGCTGTAAAACAATAGAGGCAACAGCTTCTATTATAGAATATAAGGGACATGAAAGTTCTGAGTTTGTTTTCCGGTTCAGGGTAAGAAAATAAGTGGAAATTCCCTTCTCTGTATGTTTCTGGCAGGATACTCAGCAATGGCAGCAGGGTGAAAACAGCCACAAGCCATCCCTCTGATCTGGCCTTGAATGTGACAGATTTGCAGTAAATGGATTACATGTCTTCCGCCTCAGAGACGGGAGGGCAGAAGGAGCGTGTGAGTGGGAGTGAAGGCGTGGGAGCATGGCATTGTTAGTGGCGCGCTCCTGCTTGCCCACGCTGATAGCAGTAAACAGTCTGAGTCTGCTGCATTGGAAGCCCTTCTGTCCATAATGACAGCGCTGTAACAGATCGAGTGGGGGAAGCCGAGTGCCTTACACACTTCACAATACCATTCGTGATGGAAAGCATTCAGGATACAAAGATTACAAAGCCTCTGCTCCTCTGCCCCCTGTGTGGATATTTTTAGGGCTGATTAAACCACTCAGGATAGTTTGCCACAACACTTTACATATGTGCTGCCCTTTATATTGCACATATAGGGGGAAGATAATATTTGACTGAAATGTTCAATTTAACAGAACTGTCCATAAGAAAATTCTGGAGTCCCTTCCCTAGAGATCATTTCGATGGCGGGCCCGGAGACAGCTACACAATGCAGTGGCAAAATGTCCTATTTGGTAGAGGTGCAGATTCTATATGTATGCAGCCATTCCTGTGCCCCCTGTTAGATGAAGTTCTAAAGGTAAAAATCTAAGTGTCATGTAAATTGAGGGCTTAGGTGGGAGTGGGTGGGGTGCACATGGACTGGTGGGGGTGGATCAGTAGAGGTGGGCGGGGGGGTGAATGGGTGGCACCCAGTGGGGGGAATGATGTAATGGAGCTAAGGGTAAGTAGAGGGGGTAGGTTGGGCTGCACATGGACTAGTGGGGGAAGGGCAGATTTATAGAGATGGAGGGGTGAATGAGTGGAGCCGAGCGGGGTGATGATGACTTGGAGCTGGGGGATTAAGTAGAGGAAAATTAGTTGCACTATGGGGGGGTGAGGGTGAGTGACAAAGCCAGTGTTAGTGAGTAGCAAACTGCTTTACCATTACCATTTACCCATTACCAAAAGGGCCCCTGGCATTAGTACCAAAAATCTGCTAATGCCCTTACGTGTAGTGTAAAGAGGGGCGCTATGCCGTCAAGGAGAGGCATCCCATGACTGGTCTCTGCTCCAATAGGGAGCATGATGCGCAAGAGGGTTCAATGGGGTCAGAGAAAGTGAAATAAGTACCGGAGGGGGAGTATGAAATGAAAGGAGAACCTCTTCTTTTATATAAATATAAATGACCAGAGTAAAAACATTTTAATTTGGAAATAAAGACAAATTAATCTGACTTTTGCCAAAATTCATTCCTGAATAGTGGTGAGCTAGCACTTGGAAGTTGGGGTTCCACAAGTTCAGCCGAACTCGGATGCACTTCAGTCCATGTTGTGTCTAGGACTTAGTCATCACCCCTGGGATCATCTTCCACCCCCTCCTCCATGCTACCCTCCCTCTCAGTCTCCACAATGCAGAGAGCCTTAGGAGTCGGCACTAGGGTTACATCATTATCGTAGGCATTTGACAATGATCTGCTGGCCACATCCTCATCCTCTAACACAAGTTGTTGGCTATCTGGGAACCCTAGCTCTGCAACTGGGGTAGGGGCAGGTGGATGGTCCACAGTATGCCAGTGTCCCCATTGAGCATTGGTGACTCCATGACTCATGGCTGGGACAACCTTGCTGATTTTAAGAGGGGTGAGGAGGAGGTCTCAGCACTCTTGGCAGAAGTGGAGTTGGTGGAATAAAATCCATTGGAACTGGTAGGACTACATGCCATATAATCTATGACTGCCTCAACTTGTTCTGGCCTCACCACTGGGACGCTGCAAACCCTGGCACCTGCTTGCACCAGAGGAAGGTGCAGCAGGCACAGACCATGGTCAGGTCCCTGCCCATTATTTGCTGCTTTCTGCATTGCTGGACAGTGTAAATGCTGCCTGTCCCAGTAAGTGCAGGTGGGCAGTGGTGAGTAATCTTATCAAACCCCCAGTAAGTAGACTGCAAGGGGTGCCTCAAGTAACTAGTTTTAGCAAAGCCCAAAGGGGACTAATGCAAGGTGTGCCCACAAGTAATTAGTTTTATCAGTACCCAAAAGGGTCAAATGCAAGGTGTGTCCACAAGTAACTAGTTTTATCAAAGCTCAGATGGGACTAATGCAAGGTGTGCTTACAAGTAACTAGTTTATCAAAGCCCAAAAGGGTCTAATGCAAGGTGTGCCAACAAGTAGCTTGTTATATCAAAGCCCAAAGGGGTCTATTGCAAGGTTTGCCAACAAGTAGCTAGTTTTATCAAAGGTCAAAATGGTGTATTACAAGGTGTGCCCACAAGTAACTAGTTTTATCAAAGCCCAAAAGGGTCTAATGCAAGGTGCACCCTTTCTATAAAATACTCCCCTTACATTGTGCTGATGTTTTTATGTATTTATAATAATTAGGGTTATAGAAAGGGACATTAGACCCGTTACTCATCATTGTGTCTTCACCATCCAAACACCCCTTTTAGGCGACATCCCGGCTGTGATATTTTCATTTACTTTCTTTGATCTAGTTTTCTATTGTTATATTCCCTTGCCTTAAAGCTGCAATCAATAGAAGATAATTATTTGCCTACAAGCTCAGCCGTTTGCCTACAAGCTCAGCCGTTAGATGTCCATCTATTAGATTATTTCTCACATATAACATTATATATAACAAGAGATGGACAACACTGGACTAGTTTTGTGGCTTGAACAGTTGCCCACCACTTGATAGATAGAGATATAGATAGAGTGCAGCAAGGTGAGTTTTTATGGGAAAACCGGGGGGTTTCACACAATGGGGCATCCAGATTCCCGATTCGGGCTGGGCCGTGTGTTTTGTTCCTTTTAAGGAAAAATACACTCACTGCGATTAAGGAAGAATGGAATCTCGTCCACTAATTTGCTTGGAGGCCTCAGAACCATGCCCCCCTGTCCTCTGCAAACTGCCTATGAGTACTTTTTAGAGCAGCGCTGTTGTTACTTGGACATTTGTTCTGTGGCTTATGGTGTCTGAGCTCTGGAATCGATCACTGTGAGGAAACCCGTATCCCATGAGCCCAGATGACATCACAGCTTCCGGAATTACATAACCTGTTTTCCTAATTCCGGCCTAATGACCGTAACCCAGCTGCAGGGGTCCCTTTCCATTAGAAGTGAATGGAGTCCTGTCCTGCCAGCCGTAATAATTGTCACCAGCTCTGTTAAAGATAGGCACCAGTTCATTAGTGGATCTAGTC
Source organism: Gastrophryne carolinensis (assembly GCA_027917425.1). Classification (NCBI taxonomy): domain Eukaryota; kingdom Metazoa; phylum Chordata; class Amphibia; order Anura; family Microhylidae; genus Gastrophryne; species Gastrophryne carolinensis. The sequence goes on along the minus strand of CM051239.1, from coordinate 43,453,436 downwards.
AGTATCTGGCCTCCAGTAGCATGTCATTTAACTGGAAGACGCATATTGTGAGTTGGATTAAGGCAAAAACAGCAGTTCAAGTAAAATTCAATTGTGATAAGAACACACTAGGAAATGTATAAGTAACGACAATTCATATACAAGTCTGAAGAAAAAGGTACAACTTGACCTCCCCCAGATAGTGACATCGGGGCCAACCCTGGAGATCTTTCTTATGCTCAGGTCTCTCACCCCTGCCCCCTTCCCGGGAAGAGAGCTGTTCCCTTCCTTTTAACCTCATAGCCAGAGAACAATTAAAACTAATATTTGGGATCATTATAACTTTTGCCAGGACGGTCATAAGACCCTTGATAACCAACCCAGGTAGGTGATTGGCATTCTATGGGTCCAAACACAGGGGGGTTGGCATGGATCTGTACTCAACTACTCCATATCTCAGGTTCTATGCCAGTTACAAAGACCTATTACTATAGGTGCGTCTGGACCTACAGATTCTGACGAGGCATTTGGTTTATGGCCAGGGTAACCGTTGACTATGCATGGGAAGTTACCGGGGCTTCTGAGCCAGGTTTCTTGGCTGGTTCCATTCAGCAAAGTCAGTGTCCCGCATAGTAAAAAGCTCCATGTTGATTTTAGCGTACTAGGGATCTTAACTGTAGAGGCATTGCATACATGGTTGCCCAGGGGCAATAGTTAATGTCATTTTGACTATAGGTCCGCTTGTGTTCTTGTGTTATTTTTTATTGTAAGAGGAAAGGTTAGATCTCGTGACAGCTTGTCAGTCATATATATATATATATATATATATATATATATATATATCCCGGGCTGTGGATAAGCTGAGCAGGGATTGATGCGAATGGCCAGGAACCAGGAAAGGACTGGACACCCACCCTCCAGCAGCAGATGGTCCCCTATCCCCCGAGCTGGCCAGCTTCACAAGTGTGGAAATGGCGGTGTGGAAATTGAAAACAGGTGGCAGGAATCTCACTCGGAGACTTGGCATCTGTGCGTAATCAGTTACTGAAGCCACCTTGGTGAGGCGCAAATTAGCTTCATCGCTGATGACATTTTTAATATCATAAAAAGGCTGCAGCTGAGCATAATTATAATCCTGGTACACGGCATGAGCCGTGCTGATCACCTATGGCAGATTGGCGTTACGGTGTGCTTGACTTAGCATTACCGACTAAATTGACATCATTACACTCGGTACAGCGACTTGGCTGAAGCCATTAGGGGGAAAAGCTGGACAGCTGAAGTCAGAAACATCAACACGAGAACAGAAAGATATGGGATACTGCCGCTAGAGTCAGAAGTTCCGGAGTCAGAAGACTTAAGCGTGACATGACAGTTAAAATAGCTCTATTGCATAGTCATAGATATAGTCGGATATTAAAAATCTATATACAGTAAACATGTAGGATAGTTAGAGGAGTTACTTATACACTCAACATAAAAGAAAATGACTTCCAAGCTTGTGGTTTTCATCTACTGGTAGGAAGAAAATACATGGTTTTTAAGTGTACCATTAAAAAAGAAAGTTCAACCAGCTCACCTGACACTTTGAGAGGCACGGAGAGGAAATCCTCTGACACAGTTCCACAATGCAATGGCCAGTGAGGTATCCAGACTTCTCATTCGATTAAAACATAACTTTTAATCCAAAAGTTTAAAATGCCGTAATCCACATAAAGTGCAAGTGTCCTTGTGCAAAACCCAATCATCAAACCTAATAATATACGTGCCCGGACCTTATAAATGTGTGCCCCACAGCGGGGATGACGCGTTTCGGGCATATGGTTGCCCTTATTTATACATTTTAATTGTACCATGCCACTTACATAGAGAGGAATATAGCGCCTCTTCATTACTGTTGGAGCTGGTTTCTGGTTTCTATGGAATAGACAATGGGGAAGTAGCATTAAAGGGATTGTCCATGGAAGAATCTGAGAGCCACACTAACATGATCTGGCTTGGGGATTGCGGTGGCCGGTGTATGAAGAGCCTATTGAGAATGGGTGGCACAGTACATGGGCCATGCCCACCCCAGGCCCGATAATTGTAGTGCAGCTCCTAGCTTCACATATGGGCAATCAGCTGCATGAGAGTGGGGGCAAGGTAAGCAGGGAGACTCATTCCCTCTGGCACCCCCCTTATGATATCAGAGGGAAAATCCCTCAAAACCAATGGCTATGGGTTCTTGCATTGAAGCGGATAAAGCCACTCAGTTAATAAGAGTTTACAAGTACCCCAGTTACTGTAGTTTAGTGATATTTAGTGTGAACCCCTGTAGTTAACAGTGTCAAAGAGGTGACTTACACTTTTGGGGTCCAGGCTCCAGTCCCTCCAGTCCTACTAAGCCAGAACCACTGAGCCATGATCTTGGGGTAAAAAAAACCCTAGTCCCAGCTCCTCTTTCATGTCTGTATTGGAAGTGAGGCACCGTAGCCTTGCTGTGTTTTCAGATGCACTGCAAGAAATATGGGTGTGAGCCATTGGTGTGACCCTGTAGAGACCTTTATGAGGTCAGAGGGAGTTGGAGCTCCCAACTCGGGAGGTATTAAGATTTTGCAAATACACCAGTTACTGTAGTTTAGTGATAGTTCATGGGAACCCCTGTAGTTGACAGTGTCAAAGACGTGACTTACACCCCAGGAAAGACTTATAATCAGGGCGTTTGTAGCTAGGAATAAGGAACACCCACTACAGTTAAGTGTAGTCAGCTATTTAACCGTAAGATGACACTGGTAGTGTTACAGTGTTGTGATCAGAGCTTTTTTAAGCTGAGAAACCATGGCTGGAAATCCAGATAAAGCTGAAGAAACGACCTATATAGCTTTCTTAGGAACATGTGAAAAGGAGCAAAAGTCCCTGGTATTAAGGGGAGAACTGTGCTGTGATCTTCTAGCCAGAGAAGGGGAAGGATTGGGAAAATGTACTGTCTATGTGTGTGTATTGGAATCACCTATTAGAAGCTGAAACCATGATGGTAAAAGCTGGCTGTTCTTAGAGAGGAAATCCAGCCATTTTTTAAAAGCCTGACCACCCCTCTCTCCATGGTGGGGGATTCACAGCAGCCTAGACTATTAGATGATTTTTTTTTTGCAAAGGTGCTCCCGAAATGTAATACTTGGTAGAAAGTTGTCATAGGGAAGATTAACCAAGACTGATGCAAGGGAAAATGGGCCTCTGGTCAATATAAGTCATTTGACATTCCGGACACCCCAAATTGGGATAACCATTGATGGGAGGTCCCATACAACACACAAAACATTAGGGGGGGTATACTTATGGGGACCACTGAGCCATGATATGGGGGTGAAATAAAATACCTGGTCCCAGCTCCCCTTTCATTTCTACATTGGAAGTGAGACCCCATAGCCTTTCTGTGTTTTCAGATGCACCGCAGGGTACATGGGTGATGAGCCATTGATGTGACCCTGTAGAGACCCTCTAGAGATCCAGAATCTGTGCATATGGTGATAGGCTCCCAGTAAGATGGAGATTGCTGCTGTGGAGAGGGTTTGTATTTGTATTATGAAATGGGGTTTACAGTTTGGGGAAGAGAATAGGGGTGTTTTATTTTAAGAAATGAAGATATTACATTAGGTCCTCTTTAGAAGTTGTATTTTTGCCTTCCCATGGTTCAGTATGTAAGATGATATAAATAAATCATTTTTCTGTCCTGCCACAACTAGAACAAGAACAAGTACACCTAACTCCCCTCAATGGCTATAAATTCAAAATAAAAAACTAAAAATATATGTCTTCCTCACAATATAAAAAAAAGTTTTTTTTTTTTACCGGTAGGCTTCAAGTGGATGGAGGGGGCTGAACTCTCTGTAATTCATATTTCTCGTGATTTAACTTCTGGCTCTTGAATTGATTGAGAAACAGTTTGCCAGCTGAGCAGTTTCAGTGAGAGTTTTGCCAGTGCATTCATTTATATATTGTTCTAACACTCTGCATTGCCACGGCATCCCTGCACTCACTTTCTTGTGTGCCATGCCATCAGGTTCTGCGGAACCAGCAGAGTGGGTGTGCCATGGTAATGCAGAGCTCTCTGCTTATTGCAGAACATGACTTGGGATCCTGAAATTTGTGAATTTTGTTGGAGATACAATACTGTGCAAAAGCTTCTGCTTGTCTCTGAATGTGATTTTGGGACTTTAGCTAGATTTAATGTAGTTTACAGTTATGAAAAGTAAGGACACAAGATCGGCTGAGATCACATGCTGAGGAAGGGAGCATGCTGGTGTGCCCTACTCGACCCAACAGAGTATTGCACAAGAGTATGATGAAGCGGATCCCAAAGATAACTGAGAACCTTGAACCAAGCTCTGGGAATTTGTGGTGGATACCCATTCCCCCAAAATACCTCCCCCCTCCTTCATATTGAGGAGCTAATCCCGGAGGCAGAGCCTGTTCCGGGGATCCAGGAAGGGCTCCTTCAGTACCTGAATTTTTTCCTAGACACTCTTCTCATTCTACTAAGGTGTACCTCTGCCCAGGTATCGTGGAAAAAATTCTGCTATTAACTTGCATTAGAATGTACTTTCCAGGGCCAATGATGATCAACCGTTGTGTAAATAGCATACCACTGTTACTATCTAGTTATTTCTATACATTTTTGCTAACAGTGCCTTATAGTTAAAGTGAGGTAATAACTGTTTAAGTTGAATTTAAGTCCTCTTAAAATTTAGGTCCTCTTAAGGGGACCACATTATTTTTGTAGGGTGGTATGTGGTAGTATCACAAAAAAATGCACCCACCTATTCATTTGCTCAAAAAAAGGATTTATCTGAAAATATCCATGTGAGAATCGAACAGTAATATATAAAAGGTTTTGTTATTCCCACTTTGGTCACTAGATGGGAGTGTAAGACCACAAATGAAAAGAAATTTTATATCAGACTCTCAGAATTGCCCTTTAGGAGGCATAGGAAACATTTGTTGGACAACAGAAACTGCTGAGATTGGTTGGGAGCTTTTGAAGGGAAAATGACAGGCAACCATGCATTAGGCAGAGGTTTCATAAGGGGAATCCATAAGGGACAGATAGGGAGATCATCATCTAGAGCCCTCACCCCATGTAAGACAGTTGGGCGCGGGAACCAGCGTGTGGCTGGAACAGAAAGCACACGCAGGAGAATGTATTGCTTCGGCGTGCCAGAGTTTTGGGACACCTTGGCGGGAGAGAGAGAACCCATGGGGGTGCCTTTGGTGTAGATTTAAACAAGAACCACCTGTCATGTAAGAGGCAGAGAGACAAGTCTAGGCTCAGGTAAGGTGTGGCAGCTCCTGTTCTTGGAAATCCTTAAAACCCGGAAAAGTCTTGAGTCCAGCTGGAACTGTTGTCCCTGGACATTCCCTGACTAAAGTTTAAACCAGTGGGACCAGTGGAAACCCTAATATCAAGTTGTACCCAACACCCCTAAGGTAGAGCAAAACTCCATTAGCAACCAAGACCCTGTATTCTTCCCAGCCTAATTTACTTTGAACTGTGTTCTGTAGAGTGAAGTACTCTGATATAGTGCTGTGATATGCTGCTATTCGAGATTAGCTTGTGTGGAGCTACAGCATGGAATTTTGATATATGCTAAGTGCTGAACTGTGCCAACTGTTCAATAAAAAGGAGCTACACTGGTTGAGACTGAAGTGTACGTCTGTTACTTGGCTGACTGTATATATATATATATATATATATATATATATATATATGATCACTATAATCGTGCCCTTGTTCTGTGAATTACAGCTAGGAGTGCTCCCCTTAAACCGGACATAATGAAAATCCCAAACCCATAAAAAACTATTCCCCAGCATCTAAAATGTATATATTGTACGTTTTTAATAATTTATTATTATTTGGGCTGCAACTCTGTTCAGGACTCTAGGATATGGGTGCTGCCATCTTGCCTCAGAGCATCACATACAGAGTAGAGGAGAGAGGGGCGGGTGCAGGGGGTGGGTTATAGCTGTGCTTTGCACAGACAGAGCAGAGTTGGGGTCAGTAAAAGGACAGCATACCCCGAAAGCAGAGCGACACAGTCAGAAGACACTTCCTGTTTGTAGGCTGCCTGAGACTGCATAGGCCACCATCTTGGATATTAAAAGTCTCAGAAAATGCAGTAGATGCAGGTAAGATGATTTTTAAGGCAATCTGAATGTACAGGGTGGGGGAAATATATAATATAGGCTCTTATTCAGTATGAAGGTCCGGTTTAAGGAAACGTAGTTGTACCCTGACACAGGACCACTGTGGCTTGCCATTTTCGCTTGCAATAAGAACACCAAGAGACAACCACTTAAATCATGTCACTTGTTTGTGTGGTCAATCAATATAAAAGAAGGGCAAACTCAGGAGAACTGTGCACTGCAGGGAAATGTAGCACAGGCACACGGTACAGGCATAAGAGGAGCTGCTTGCAGCCTTATTGCTATGGGTTTACAGTCTCTTTAAGGGCTCCATAGTCCCCCCATGTTCACTGAGTGGTGCAGGAATGCTGCCACTCAGCCCGATATAGGGGGATTCTGCCTCACAGCATGTTGTGGAGGGGTTCTGCCACTCAGCATGTTATTTGGGGGGAGGGTTCTGGCTCACAGCCTGGTTAGGGGGGATTCTGCCACGTAGTGTGTTATGGGGGGTTCTGGCTCACAGCCTGGTTTGGGGGGATTCTGCCACTCAGCATTGTAATGGGAGGATTCTGCCACTCAGCATGTTATGGGGGGATTCTGCCACTCAGCATGTTATGGGGGGATTCTGCCACTCAGTATGTTATGTGGGGATTCTGTCACTTAACATGTTAAGGGGGGCTCTGACACTGAGCTTGTTATCGGGGGATTCTGCCACTCAGCATGTCATGGAGGATTTTGCCACTCAGCATGTTATGGGGGGTTCTGCTGCTCAGCCTGTGATGGGGGGATTCTGCCGCTCAGCCTGTGATGGGGGGATTCTGCCACTCAGCATGTCATGGAGGATTTTGCCACTCAGCCTGTGATGGGGGGATTCTGCCGCACAGCCTGTGATGGGGGGATTCTGCCACTCAGCCTGTTATGGGGGGATTCTGCCGCTCGGCCTGTGATGGGGGGATTCTGCCGCTCAGCCTGTGATGGGGGGATTCTGCCACTCAGCCTGTGATGGGGGGATTCTGCCGCTCAGCCTGTGATGGGGGGATTCTGCCGCTCAGCCTGTGATGGGGGGATTCTGCCGCTCAACCTGTGATGGGGGGATTCTGCCACTTAGCCTGTTATGGGGGGATTCTGCCGCTCAGCCTGTGATGGGGGGATTCTGCCGCTCAGCCTGTGATGGGGGGATTCTGCCGCTCAGCCTGTGATGGGGGGATTTTGCCACTCAGCCTGTGATGGGGGGATTCTCCAATTCATTTTGCTGAATGCTCCCAGCTTACTTTCACACATTTGTTACTTGGCTTTTAAAATGTCCTCATAATGTAAAAATAGTTTGTGATGAGGTTCAGAATTCACTTAAGGATGGAGGTTATAATGAAACACTTTATGTCTAGACAGTGTCTCATATGAGGGTCTTGGAAGGAATAAAGTAACCCTGAATTTATTTCTGGTTTACAGCCACTGGATGACTCAATACAATGATGGTGTTACTACCTGCCATGCAGAGAATTCAATAGAGCTAAAATCCTGCCCCTTCTCTGTATCTCAGTCCCTGAATTTTATCCTTCTGACAGAGGTCTTATTAATGCATACTTAAATGTAAATGAGTTTTAATATGCACCTGTAACAGCCCCAGGCGTACCGCTACGCTTAAGGCTCTGTATGCTATTGCGGCTGGCTCTGCTATGGGCCGGCTCTCCTCACTATAGCATCAGAAGCTGCCTGCCCCAAGATCATAGGAGACAGGAGGGGGGTGACATGCTGCATCCTCACTGAAAGCACTCTAGTCCATACAGGGGGATGGCTGTCCACATTGCCATGGCAGGAATAGAGCGTTAACATTAATGCCACACTCACATAAGTATCGCTTTGCAGTTTTGACACAAAAGGGTGGGGCACCTTTGGCCCCACTGGCCCAAATGTTGGCAGAACTACAACTGCTGAAGGTGCCAAATTTAAAAAAAATGTAAACAGTGTGGGTGTTTTTTTCTATGCTGCTTCAGTTGTGAACTGGTAAGGGATCGTAGGGTAGGGTAAAGTAGGGTAAAGAGTCTGGTGTGTAAAAGCCCCTGCACCCCTGGAAGAGACTCATATTTATGCCAAAGGTCTTAAAAGCTGTTAACTTTGAAGGGGCAGGGGTGGTCATTGGGCCTCCAAGCCCTCCCTATGCCTGGTGTGCGGGGCATATATTTTGTTTTAAAAAAAGGTGTAGACAACAAAAGGTGTTGTTTTTGTAGGTTTTCTCTGTGGTTGCTAAGGAGCGCCCGGTTGGGATGCTAGGATGCTGTTGCCGTCATTTTGGATTGGGGACCTGAGTCTGGCGAGATCTCACAAGAGTTTGACTAGGGGGCAGGCTATAAAAAGAGGGGATCCAGGAAGCACGGAAAGTGGGAACCACAAGTGGGGACGCTGAAAGGAGGGCTGCTAGAGCAAGGCCCAAACAAGGAGGCCTCAGAACAGTTGAGGGCTGAGTGGATGCTCAGTGAAGGCAAATGTGTTCATTCCCCTCCCTGTTGCCTCATCAGGACTAGTCCTGCGAGTTTGTAACCTTTCAGTGGGACGGCTAGTGGCTTGCCGGCATCCCAAAAGCTTCCCAGAACACTTGTTATGCTTACCTTCATCTCGAGCCTGCATCGGGAAAGGAGTCCCACGATTGCCTGCCGGAATGCCCCGTTAATGACCAATTGAATGATACATTCTTAGACAAAGTTCACTGCTTTGTTAGTTTCTAAAAAAATATACATATATACAAAAGAATACATTCTGGTTAAGCCGGTTACTATAGTAATTAGTACAGAGTCCTTTTAAGGAAAAAGGTAAACATAATGTATCACAAGAAACACCTCATTTTTTAGAAAGAAAAGACGTGTGTGTGTTCATAGATGCGCGTATGTAATTTACAAATAGTTTTACTAACGTAAGGGCAATTATACCCGCATCTCAGCAGGTAGACAGCACCCGTTGTTGCAGAATTGAAGTTCTGTACAGCTTTTTGGGTCCCGCCAGTTGCCAATTTTATATCTGACCATTGCTCAATGTAGTGACATTGCGAGCATCCCCCACATTCAAAAGTACCTGGATATTTACAGCGCTTCTTTGGTTCTTTTATGAAATGGTTGGACACCAATTTGTCTTTCATGGATTATATTTTCCTATAAACTATTTAATGTTTCATTGTGACATGAGTTTCTAAGTTAGAGTCTCTTTAAACAATTTTTTTACGCAAAATGCACCAGATCTCTTCATGCTGTTGATTAAAGAGAAGTATTAGCGGAACAGTGTTTCTAGTTTTGACTTTTCGTCCTGAGGTTCCTTTATTAATCATAGTAGATCTATCACTTTTCTTGGCCCTTTTGTAAGCTTTTTTCAAGACTTGATTGTATCTCCTTTAAGATAACCTATCTCTAATTCCATCTGCTGTTTTCAGTTGTCTTGGGAATAGTAGTTTCTCCTTGCCCTCAGTTATTCGCCCACTGGTATGCTATTGACAAGATGTTGCGGGTGGGCGTTGGTGATGCAAAAAATATTATTCACCCCTGTGGGTTTGCGATATAGTGCTGTTTGAATTGCACCGTATGGTCTTGTCTTTGTCATGAATGACTTGCCTTCAGTCCGTGCCCGTGGTGTCCCTAGGCAACTGGCCAGGGTTTCTCCTGCCCAGCAGCCGCTTCTGCCTCGAATGCCAGCTCCAGTGGCGCGCGTGTCGCCGAGCGCGCCCTCGTCCACTGTCCAGTGGCCACTGGAGGCTGTTTAAAAGAGCTAAACCTAGGAGGTGCAGTTCTGGGCAGTATGCCTTTGGAGTTCAGCTGGGGCAATCAGCCCAGAGCTCTCCAAGTGCACCAATCAAACCACAGATCCAAAGTGCACCAGTCAGCACACAGATCCAAAGTGCACCAATCACAGTCACTGCCTCCCTGTCCAATCCAGCCGGGTTCAGTCCTATAAAGGGATTACCTCTTCAGTGTGTCAGTGCCTGTGATAGCGTTTAGCTGGCTTGTTATTGTTCCTGTGATTGCCTGTTTATATCGTTATTGACCATCTGCTTGAATCTCGACCACGTCTTCGTCTCATCCCTTGTACTGCGCACCTCTCTGACCTCCCGTTGTGACCCCTGGCTTGACGTCTGACTTCGCTTGAATTCTCCTGAGCACCCGAATTGCTTCCAGTATTACCTGTTCCCGAAGTACCCGAACTGTTTCCAGTACTTACCCGACATTGCCCAGTCTGGCCTCTGGTTCGTCTGCCTTCAACCCCTGTAAGCTCACATCCTTTGTGCTATTAAGTCCTGGGGGCAACCGTGTCCGGCGAGGCGTATAAAGCGTCCCGGCAAACGGGGGCTTGTCTAAAGCTGAAGCTAGCAGCGGAGATTGGGGGTTGTGGGCTTACTCTGAAGGTGGGTGTCCCTCGGCCTGACAGTCTTATCTTTAAATCCCAAAATGATTTCTCTTGGAATACATTCCATCCAGTCTTAAACTGTAATTCTTCTGAGACCTTCTCAGAATGTATCACTCAATTACATTGCAAAAAAAGTATATATGTGAGTATGCTTTCAGCTCTCTTTGCTTAAGGCTCTATTCACACCTTTCCGTTTGCACTGCATTGGGCAACGCTGTCACAGCACAAGAAAAAAATGCTGTCCATTGTTTTTAATGGGTCAGTTTACATATATGTGCTGCGTATGTATGTGAACTGGCCTGTTAAAAATAATGGGCAGCATTTTACATTGCGCTGTGACTGTGTTGACCAACACAGCACAAGCAGAGAGGTGTGACTAGAGTCTAAGTCTTCATGGTACATGGTAGTGGATTCAGAAGTTTTTGGAGGAACAACACTGCCCGGGGAGGGAGACTCTACCCCCGGTGGTTCAGCTGTTACTAAGAGAGTGGGATCGGTTGAGACTCAGAGAAGGGGTTGTGAAGAGGAGGGTGATTCCCAATGGGCACAGTTCTCCTATCTGGCAAATCATCCTATCTCAAGCCATGGCCCAATGGGTGGTAGAGTAGGTCCACCAACAGATGGGGCATTGGGGGGGGGCTGGTAGGTTATTGCACTGGCTGACCCCTCACTTCTACTTTAACAATTTGAGAAAGTAGTGGAGCAGGTTTGTGTGGGTTGCCCCGTCTGTCAGCAAGTCAAGGGGCTGGAGGTTAAGGTACCCCCACTAGAATGGATGACCCATAGACTGCTGGAACTGGTGCTGGTTTACTTCCTGAGAATACAAGGAGGCCTCGAAACAATTTAGGGATCATAATACGCAAGTAAAAGCAAGTGTGTTCATTCCCCTCCCTGTTTCTCCATCAGCACTGGTCCTGCAAGTTAGTTACTTTCCAGTGGGGGTGACCAGCAGCTACTGAATTGTTGGGCCTTGCCCTATATCGACGGGGGGCTAAGGGTCACCCTAATTGTTGCTTGCTGGAGGACATAGCAAAGCCTGGTAATACAAATACTGTTAAAAGTTATTTGCTGCTTTGAAGAAAACCCGTTGTGCAACCGTGTGTGTCTTGTCTTCCACTGTGGACTTACCTAACAAGGGCTGAACAATTTGACACAAATATTGCATGTTGCTCTCAGGCAGGAAATTAGTAAGACAACAGGCTGAACTGGATGGACTGAAGTCTTTATTCAGCCTTACATACTATGTTACTATGTTAAATAGTAGCAGCAAGTATGTAACTCTCATGTAGTCAAATACAATCAGTAAACTTCATTGTTTTTCATGGCGGCAGAGTAATTTGCACTTAGCCATTGTGGGAAAGGGAACTGCTTAGTTGGAATCATGCAGACAGAAATTCTCATCATCATAACATAGCGGATTTAAACCGGACCTTCACCATGATTTATTGAAAAGCCCAAACCCTTAAAAAATATTCCCCAGCATATAAAATTAATACATTGTAAGTTTTTTGTCATTTACTTATTATTCTTTTCCCCACTGGGCTGCAACTCTGTTCAGGACTCTAGGATACGGGTGCCGCCATCTTGACTCAGAAGCATCACACTTATTTAGGAGAGGAGAGCAGGATAAAGTACAGGGGGGTGGGTTATAGCTGTGCTTTGCTCAGACAGAGCAAAGCTGGGGTCAGGAAAAGGTCAGCAATCCCAGAATGCAGAGCACTTGCTGTTTGCAGGCTGCCTGATGTCCCATGAGCCGCCATCTTGGATGTTTAAAGGCTCATAACATGCAGTAGATGCAGGTAGGATGTGAGCAATCTGTATGTACAGGGTGGGGGAAACATATAAGATAGGCTCTTATTCAGAGTGAAGGACCACTTTAAGCAGAAATCCCAAAATGCAGGATAGATGCCAATACTTGGCATTACAATGAATGAAGTGGGTTTATGGAGGGAACGACTACTATCTTAGAGGAGGCAGCCATTCCCCTTCACCTCTTTCTTGAATGTAGATCAATGCTGGGCAGCGATCCTGCGCTGCGGGAAAACGTGAGTTTTGACTTTTTGTTTTTAATGCCTGGGCTGTGCCCTTGAAGGGTATTTCCACTTTCGATTCCATTTTCGAAATTGTCCATTATTGTGTACCAAAATTATGTTAATTTTTTAACTCTGTGTATAAAAAATAAACTGTTCTTCTCTAGCGTTAGCAACAGCACAAAAAAGTGGTGTGTTTGGTGTACAGAGCAGAGACTTCCTGACTTCCACAATCCTAATACAAATGTTAATTTTATATTTCAAAACAGGAAAACAATAAGGCAAAACTCCAGAAACCTGACAGTTGTCCTTTAAATTATGTTTTATGAACGTTTGGAATGTTTTATATGATCTGCCACTTGGTTAGAGAGCAGAATTATTTCTTCTTTAGACTTAATAACTAAAAGACAAAATATACATGCAAGGTAAATCTATAGGTACTTGAATGACGCACCTTTCAAGAAAAATGTATTAATCCCTTTGACCTTCAAATAAATGTTACGCTCTGCCAGGCATGAGTAATAAAGTTCATTATTTTTCCTCAAGATGGTTTCTTGTGTGCTTCAGAAACTCATTAACCGTTTTCATCTTTGGAAGAAAAAAAAATTAAATTAAAATGGCTGCAACTACATTTCCCGCTTTTTGTATCATTTTTCATATGTCTAATTACTAGACTTTGTTAAATGGTTTGAAGAATGTATTGCTTCCCCAGTTATTACATACCAGAAGCGATGTGATTATTATTTTAGATTAACATTTACATTATGCATAATTCATTTCTTTGGACTTTTTCTATTTAATTTTGCAAACCATAACTTTTTATAAAAAAATCTTTTATAGTTTCAGAACTTTTAAGAACTTGGTCAGAGCGGTTTGCTGTGATTTAGACTGAGATTACTTGAAATTTATATAGGTCTCTTTGATTGTCTATAAAGTAATATAATTTATCGTTGCTATTTTATCATTAGGAAGGCAGAGATGAGCGATTCAAACTCCTAGAACCGGAGTTTGGAATGAATTTCAGGAAAAATTCAATACATCATGAGTACAAACTTCTTGTGATTTATGCTGACCAATTTTTTTCCTGAAACCGGACTTTCAGCATAATTTAATGAAAAACCCAAACTATTCTCCAGCATCTAAAATTAACATATTTTTAATTTTTAGTCACTTATAATTATTTCCCCCACTGGGCTGCAACTCTGTTCAGGACTCTAGAATAGGGGCACCACCATCTTGCCTCAAAAGTATCACATCCTGAGGGGAGGAGAGCGGGACAAAAGTACAGTGGGGCAGGTTATAGCTGTGCTTTGCACAGAAAGAGCAGAGCTGGTGTCAGGAAAAGCACAGCAATCCCGGAATGCAGAGCATCATATTCAGAAGACACTTCCTATTTGCAGGCAGCCTGACACTCCATGAGCCACCATCTTCGATGTTTAAAGGCTCATAAAATGCAGCAGATGCAGGTAGGAAGATTTTTAATGTGTGCAATCTGTATGTACAGGGTGGGGGAAACATATAAGATAGGCTCTTATTCAGGGTGAAGGGTGAACTCACATGCATCAATTTCTGAAAAAAAAAGCGACATCATGCATTGGCGTTTCCATTTTTTTCTGTCTCTTTTCAACATTTTTAGTTTTAAATAACTTCAATACTTTTACTAACATTGTTATAGTAACTTACTTCAGTGCATAGAAAATTAGCCATAGAATGATGCAGTGGCCAGCCATCGGTACTAAATGGTACAGAGCCCTTAAAGAGGAAGTCTAGTTAAAATACAACCCCCACCCTAGCACCCTTTTGGTGTTGAGGAAGGGCAGGGGGGTTTCCAAGAAAAATAAACCTTTACTGTAGCCACAGTCTAGCGCCTCTCTCTGGAGCACAGGCGGCAGTCAGACTGACAAAAACAGTGGTATTCCCCGGTCCCCTGCTGTGTGTTACAATGTAAACAGCCAGGCTTGTGGCTGCTATATCTTGTAACAAGAGCATCAGTTTGACAGAATACATTGTATATCAGCTACAAACCTGCTATTACAATGTAAACAGTTTACAGCTGACTGCGAAGTTAGGGTCATCACTCCATCACGCTTGAATGGGCGATGGGCGTACGCACAGAACCAGGGGATGCATCTTTGTTTATTTAGGTGTGGCAGAGAGCAGAGCTAGACCATAGCTATAGTAAGAGGTTTTTTTCTTTGCAAACCCCCCTCCCCCCTCCCCCCTGTCTTGCCTCTGTGGCAGGAAAGGGAGGCAGGACATGGGGGGGGGGTTGTTTTGGGGTGGAATACTGCTTTAATTTTTTTAAGAAAATCCCTCAAACCCGTGACGGGTCAGTTCTACAGGCGAGGTGTGGATATTTGCTAATGATGTAAATATTCATTCTTGTATTATATTTATTTTAATTTGAAAAAAAAACAGTAACCTATTGGTTATCCAAACACATTGAAAAACCTTTGCTGTTATTTCTAAACTTGTAAAATGAAACATGTACCTTAGTGGGGGTAATGCAAATTATTTGGTTTAGCAAGTTTAAAGAGATTTTCCAGCCAAGAAAATTAGAATGGCCCTACTGACTGACCTTTTGTCCAACACAGCTCTAATAGCCCATTTCCACAGAAGAATTAGGGAACGAATAATTGCTAAAGTGAACGCATTAAGACGATAACTGATCCATGGAAATGCCTGCTGCAATCAAACGATCAATGAGAGTGTGTTCATTGGTTGAGTGTCGTATCACTTAGCCTGACATAAAATTTCTCATTTATTGCTTTAATGTTGACATGTGAAAACATGTGGAAATACCTTAAATGCGACCTTAATACAATTGATTAATTGATTAATTCTTCAGAAAACTCGTCTGATCATTCAAGACTCAAATATTCGATCACTTTACCAATTTTTCATTCACAAATCATACTGTATATAATTACCATAACTCTCAGACCCGCTGGCATACAACAAAGAAAAAGTTTAAACAAATAACCTTAAAATGCTGGTGTTTCAGATTATACACACCCTATCACATGTTTTTAGCTAAGCAATACAGCCAATGCATCTTGCTTTTCCCAGTTTGCAATTATTATTTCATTTCAATCTCTGCATGCAAGTTGTACAACTTACAGAGATTGGCAATTGAGATCCCTGTTGATCCTCCCCAGTCCTAGATGGTGGCCATAACCGTGTCCTCCACGGAACGCCCACTCTATTCATTGCAATAGTGGGGGCTGTGCTGAGGCAGGGATCAGGCTGGCACACCCTCTCCATATTAAGGAGCAGAGTGGGTGTGCTGTGGGGCGTAAACCCAACACAATTTGCCCAGCATTTTGGACCGGAGAGGACCAACGGGGTGCTCAATCTCTGATTTCGGTACACCTGCGAATCGGGAGCTATGGCAGGCACAGGTGATAGTCTTAGAAAAAAATTAGGACAAAGATTTTTATTGCACTTTTTTCTGTTAAAGTAAAGAAAAATGATATAATTTTAAGTTCACACCCAAAAGGGCACCCAAAGTTAAACCTACCAACCAGCAGTCCATAGGGGAATACAAAGTTCATTTGGTTAATCCCCATCAGCAGTCCATAGAGGAATCCAGAGTTCATTTGGATAATCCCAACCAGCAATCCATAGGGGAATCCAAAGTTCATTTGGATAATCCCAACCAGCAATCCATAGGGAAATCCAAAGTTCATTTGGATAATCCCAACCAGCAACCATAGGGGAATCCAAAGTTCATTTGGTTAATCCCCACCAGCAGTCCATAGAGGAATCCAAAGTTCATTTGGATAATCCCCACCAGCAGTCCATAGGGGAATCCAACCGCAAACACAAATAAACCTCTACCAGTTTGTTTAGATTTCTTATACTTTCCTGTTATTTCCAAATTTGTAAAAAAACAATATCTTTCTCATTAAAAACAATCTGTACTTCACCTGTAGAACTGATTGCCTAATTGCAGATGTAGGGGATTTTCTTAAAAATCTAGAATAAAACAAATGTTTTTTCACCCTAATGTGTGCTCAGTGGGAGAAGCACCTAAAGGTGAGCCACGTAAAAAGAAATATCCAGAGCCTCTCAACGTAACTTGCATGATATGCTGATATTTCCAAACATGCAAAACATATATTTATTTTACTCGTCAGTAAAAATCTGTATCTTACTCATGAGATTGGATTTGGATAACTACATAGTAAAAAATGTCCCTTATTATGTAATAAATCAATATTTTTAGGTAATAATTTAATCTGCAAATCTTTTCAAATTTAGGACTGGATTTATTATGACAAAACAGGCCTCTAATTAAAAACAAATGGCAGCTCTCCATATCCTGAGCATCCGTATACATTTTATAAAGGGGAATCGGTAAATAGATAGAGAATCTAAAACGCAACTCTGTGCTGTACTATTGCCCCATGGCCCAATGGAAAAGGAGCTGTGCTTAATGAACATCTCATCCATTACTTCCCCAAGTGTGCCCCATCTGATGCCATATTCCTACTTTGCCTCTTGGAGATGCTATGAATAATTTCATTATTCCACCACATGCTGATAGTTCACTCCAGACAGGTTATTATATATTTATATCCGGTTATTATTATTTATATTGAAGTTCTCTTCTAACAGCTGCGATCACTACCTGAGCCTGGTTTCCAGCTAATACAATTTCTCTTATTCTCACATGAAATCTGTCAGCGATGAAATCTCAAATATTGCTTATTAAATGTTTATATCGGTGTTAATCTGTGGTTAATTTTGTTATTACTGGCACAGGCAGGACAGATACTTCTCAGAGTAAATTTATTCTTCTCTACTGTTCAGGACCGAACGTCATTCTGATTTAGCGTTCTCTCGTAAGAGAGAGGTTTGACAAGCTCGTAATATGCTTTGAACGTCTAAGCCGACACTTTCAATTATAAACTGCATGTAGCGCTTAGCCCAGATACAGAGAGCCATTTCAGGTTTATCTACAAAATATTGAGTACAAAATTGCCTCTTTTAAAATATAGTAAACAAGAGAAAAGGATGGAGATTTGTTTTCAGCCAAAGTTATGATGGCTTAAAACAGGGGCTCACAATCTTACCTCTTCACACTTTCTAAATGTCTTAAAGCGGACCTTCACTCTGAATAAGAGTCTATCTTATATGTTTCCCACACCCTGTACATACAGATTGTCGACATTAAAAATCATCCAACCTGCCTCTACTGCATGTTATGAGCCTTTAAACATCCAAGATGGCGGCTTATGGAAGCCGCCATCTTATCAGGCAGCCTGCAAACAGGAAGTGCCTCCTGACTGTGCTGCTCTGCATTCTGGGACTGCTGACCATTACCTGACCCCAGCTCTGCTCTGTCTGGGCAAAGCACATCTATAACCCGCCCCCATGTACTTTATCCTGCTCTCCTCTCATCAGTAAGTGTGATGCTTCTGAGTCAAGATGGCGGCGCCCGTATCCTAAATTCCTGAACAGAGTTGCAGCCCAGTGGGGGAAAGAATAATAAGTTAGTGACTAAAAACGTAAAATATATTAATTTTAGATGATGGGGAATAGTTTTTTAAGAGTTTGGGCTTTTCATTAAATCACGCTGAAGGTCCGGTTTAAGTGCCACCTGAGGGGTACGTATGGATTGTCAGTCACCTGAAACTGTGTTACAATGCATGAAACAACAATAAAATGCACAAAAATTAACCACTTTTAGGCTAGTTTTGTATATATCATGAAAACTAGGTTGGGTAAAGTATAGATGGCAGCAGATCTGGTTAGGGTACAGATCAGTCTTTGCCAAGTACCAACTGATAGAACCTCATGTACCACCAGTGGTACTCTTCCAACTGGTTGGGAATCCCTGGCTTAGACAGAAGATTCACATCACCACTTAACCTTGAACTCAGCATCTAAGATTATTTTCCATGTCTTTACTGGAGTCCCCTGCAGGAGAGAACAGGTTGGGCAACCAGGAATGTCCAGGTCATGCAACTAAGGTGTGGATTACTGAAATGCAAGGAAAAGACAGGCATCTCCAAGGTAAATATATGGTAGTGGAAGACAATGCAAACTCATAGTCAAAACAGGCCATGGTCAAAGGGCAGACAACAGAGATCTATAGTCCGGTCCAGGCACTTTTTACTCCTAAGGAGTAGTATAAATTGTCATTGTCTTTCATTGTCTTCCTAGTTGATGATTCAACAGCAGTGAAACGCTAATGCTTTTTTCTTCTATTGTGAATTAAATACGAAGAGAATTACCTTCAACTCTTACTGAATCAACCCTTATGACTATGACATGGCTGCCAAACTGATTGTGTTGGGAAGGCAAAAATAAGACATTTTAGTAATGACAGCACTTCCACCTATATGTACCCATCTTGTTTTAGAGCCCAACTCTTTGTTCCCTGTGTATAGCATCTACAGTACAGTATTCTGAGCATTATCTCCAAACACTGCCATTAGGCACAATTGTTTCCAAGCACATGGCAGGACTTCTTACAGCTCAGCAGCCAAGTAATGAGGCTCTTTATAAGGAAGACTGCTAGGAACTTTGGAAAAGACCCACCCAACATATGGTCAAACTTTAGTCCTTCCGGAGGTCTTTCTACCAGCCTCCTGAACGATCATGAGCCTAGCCTCCTAAACGATCATGAACCCAATGTCTGACCTCTAGACCTCTAGAGCCCTTTCTATCCCAGCTTTGAGTTTAAAAACAATGCATGACCACCTTACATCCCAAAAAGATCACCAACACTTGTTCAGGTACCACCCCCAATCTATCACCACCATGTTCCCCTACACTGTTATCCCCAGGACTTTAGGGGTTCATAGGATGACACTTGAGGCTTCAAAGGCCGATAAACAACCAGGGCAAAACTAATTGATGAGATGCACGGGGCAGTCAGGAATAGCCGGTTCTGCAACAGATTCTCAGTCCTACCAGTGTCTTAACAAAAGGAATAAACAGACGGCAAAGTCCAGGAAGTAGCCTAGAGTCAATGCCATCAGAAGAGTCATGGTATCCAAAGGGTCAGAAAAAAGCATAGACAGGATGCAAAGCAAAAATTAATCCTGTTGGCTGGAGAGAAACATACAAAAATGCCCCTTTCACTTCTCTGACAAAGCAGTGATACGCAGCCACAAGGCATATAAGTCCCGACCATGTCAGTGTGTGTTTCCGCAATGCTGTTGAACAGTGTGGTGAGGTACACGTTTGGATCTAACAAACCCATTTTTCCTTTTCCAAACATATTAGGATAAATATGTGCATAAATAAGCAATATGTGCATAAATTAGTGAAGTGAGTAACATAGTGCCATAATAACATAAATTGTAAGTCTAAAAAAATTATTTAGTCCATCCATTGCAACCTGTTTCCCGGCAATGTTGATCCAGAGGAAAGCCAAAACCCATGTAAGGCCAAAGCCTATATGACGTATATGGCGAGGAAATCCTCAATATATAGATAATTCTAGGAAGAAGCTCAGGGCATCCAAAGGCTCCGAGTAGGTTTCCAAAGCCATCCAAAGCTGGACAGCCAGTTAATATTCATGGGCATTCGAGATAAAAAATAGTGTTGCTACTATATAAAAACCATATTTATTAAGAATTAATCACCAAAAACTACACACACTAAAGGACTCATTAAAAACACCAAAGACATAACATGATCAATAAGGAAGGGAAAAGACAAAATATTGGGGAGCAGAAGGGCTGGTGGGAAATACAGTACAATAAATCTATTAAGAATCTATATAATGGATCTCAATACACTACAAGAAAAAAGAGGGAAACCCACAGTACCCTCTAAAAAGTGCCAAGGATGAAACAGTTGCACCACTTTAAGGGTCTAAATAATATTAAAATTTATTGACTAATTACATGTATTTACAATCACAATAACAGAGAAATGACACTCCAATATAAATACATGTCCTGAGGAAGTGACGCTGGTGACGTCACACAACGCGTAGTGGGCTGGTGGTCGTTTGTTTTCATGTGAGTTACTAACTTTATATTGGAGTGTCATTTCTCTGCCCTCTCTGGCTGGTCCTCACTGATTATTGATCTATTCATATATGGTTAGACTTATGTTATGGTATATGCAGGGTAGTTTTTGCACATTCAGAGATTTATAAGATGTTAGTCACAATGTTTTTTCATTTAAATTAGATGTTTACATGCACTATAGCACTTTATCTCATACCAGCCGAGAAGTATTAAGGAGATCCATTATATAGATTCTTATTAGATTTATTGTACTGTATTTCCCACCAGCCCTTCTGCTCCCCAATATTTTGTCTTTTCCCTTCCATTCCATAGTTGAACGAGACAGCAAAGGGGGTAGCTAGTGTCGGTCTCAATACTTTGCCTTCTAGCAGATCAGAAATACACCCCCAGGAGGAGGAGGAGGAAGAGCTGGAGAAAACTAAAAGTGTGCATAGTTTTTTGTTTATGTCCAGTCAGACCCTATCATAGCCAGCTTAAGGTCAGGCAAAATGCAAAAAGTATTATGGAAAACGTTTTCCAAGATGAGGGGTCATGATAGAGAAAACAACAGGTTGAGTCCATTTCCTTCTGTGTGTGATGAGTGTATCTACTGTTCCTCACAAACTAAATGTGCACTTGGGCCACTGCACTCACTGGGTAGGATCAGGTATACTAATGATCATGAGGGAGGGGGTACCCAAATGATTTTGAAAGCCTCAGTAATCTTTGCTGAGATTTGAAAGACCTAGATAGACTCTCCAACGTAACACACTATAGAGAAGATATATACATATATCGTAATAATAAAATAGTAGGACTGCCCTATCTTAGTTGGTAAAAAAAAATGACTGGAGGTTGGTTCACCCCAGCAACTGGTAGACATGCCCAGGCTACCTTGGATGGAGCAGCGCTATTTATGGACTCTCTTCTGCAGAGGCTCTCACAATGATAGATAATTCCTGTTACCTCAGTTCAAAGAACAAGCTTTGTACATAAGTTATAAAATTATACTATACTATATACCAGGGGTACTCAAGCTCCATTTACAGACATATGATGAGAGGTGAAGGTCCAGACAGTGGGGTGTCCTGGGGGGTGGATAGTTGGAAATCAGTGCACTGGGTGGGAAGTATAGATTCCACACACAAAACTAAAAAAGGCTGCTTGCTCCCCCCCCCCCCCCCACTCTAAGAATACTTTTTTATTTTGGCCCCACAGGACTTACAGCTCTGGCCCATGGCACACTGCTTTTAACCCCTCATGAATTCTGTTCAGGCCATGTATAGGGGTGGACTAGGGCCCAAACTGTTATTGGTACTAAGGTCTGGTAACAAGGATGGATAGATAGTGTCCGGGGGAGAGGGATGAATGGGAGGGCAGCTGTAAGGAAGAGGGATGGATAGACAGGAAGGGCAGGGAAGTATGGAGAGAGAGCTGGGAGGAGGGATGGATGGGCAGAACTCGAAGGACAGGAATGAATGGGCAGAGCTGGGGGGGGATAGATGGCCACAGCTGGAAGAAAGAGTAATGGATCAGAAAAGCTGGGAGGCCAGGGATTGGACAGGCTAAACTGGAAGGACAGAAATGGGTAGGGCCGAAAGATTGGGCTAAATGAGGCAGAGCTGAGGGAAAAGGGATTGGATGGGGTATAGCTGAGCAGAAAGGTATTGGATGGGGCAGAGCTGATGGGAAAGGGATTGGATGGGGAAGAGCTGAGGAGGAGGGGATTGGATGAGGCAGAACTGAGGGGAAAGGGATTGAATGGGGCAGAGCTGAGGCGAAAGGGATTGGATGGGGCAGAGCTGAGGGAAAAGATATTAGATGAAGCAGAGCTGAGGGGACGGTGTTGGACGGGGCAGAGCTGAGGGGACGGGGATGGATTGGGCTGAGCTGAGGGGACGGGGATGGATGGGGCTGAGCTGGGAGGATGGGGATGGATGGGGCTAAGCTGGGAGGACGGGGATGGATGGGGCTGAGCTGGGAGGATGGGGATTGATGGGGCAGAGATGGCGGGGCAGGGATGGATGGAGCAGAGCTGGGGTGGGGGGACAGGATTGAATGGGGCAAAGAAACCAATAAGCAAAGTTTTTGTGTACCCTGCAATGCCATTTCCCGTCCATGCAGTACGTCATATCAGCAGAGTCATGACACTGGCAGGGAAACTAAGCACTACATAGCCAATGAAGTAAAGGGGGCAGGTCTGTCAGTGAAGGGTTCTGCACTGACAGTCCACCAGTTGAGTACTGCTGCTATATACTATAATATAATAATATAATGCTATATTAACATAATATTTTATTATAATACATTTTTTCTTTTTTTCCCACAGAAGTGTTTTATTCCATCAGTCCGGCTATATCCAGAGTAGAGGAACAAGTTTCAGTGGACTTACGCCAATCCAGACAGAGATGGCGGCGACATTCCTTGGATACAAACCGACCCAGCACCAGCCATGACTTCTCTGAAGCTGCAGGACTTTCGGATCTATTTTTGGAAAATGAGAATGACAGTGACAACGGAACAGATATTCAGGTATAAGCTTTTCACTTCTCTGTTCCTTTCACCAAAGAGTTTTATAGTGACCCACCTACAGTAATCTCCTACTGTACCTGGATGAGGAACTGGGAAAATCTGACAAACAGACAAAGGTCAACTATTAGCAGTCACAGCTAAAGTACCCTACAAAAACATCAATGCAATTTTGTTTATAATGTATCCAAAAACAAAAGCCTTTTAAAAATACTTAAAGCAGTTTTTCAGTCACCAAGACACCACTCAGGCCCTTTCTGGCATTAGGTCTGATGTGCATTAAAATAACAAAAAAAATCATCAACCATGGCACTAAGCCGCTGTCCTGTGAAGCACTAATACTCTTAATGAGAGGCATCGTGGGAATGGACTAACAGGTAATTTTGGGCATATCACCAGGGACAGATGGAGCAGTGCAGTCCAGTCTTTTGTCTTGACTTCTGCTTTAAGAGGTCATGTGATCAACTACATGTAAAAATATGAGAATCCAAGACTAAGCAATCTACAGAAAAAGGTAAGTTTAAAGGAGCATGGCCCCTATCCAATGTAGATCAATCTATGGGGCAGAATGCCATAGGAAACTCAAGTGAGTTCCCTGTGGCCTGAGATGCTTCAGGGCCAGGTCTGTTGGATGTGGCCTGACAAAGGACTCAAAAGCTTTTCTGTTTATACATGAATAATAAAAGAGGGACTAGGACCCTGGATCTCATATGCTCTTGGTATGGACTTTTGTACTGGATATAGCCCCAAGCATACAGCCCACTTCACCCTTACCCCTGCTTTTAGCACCTCATTAACTCCCTGCCTCCTGAGTCTCACCTCCAGTCTCTGTCCCTTGTACCAATTTACACTATATTCTCCAAGCCAAGACACCCCAGCCCTTGCAACACCCTGCCCACCCACCCCTACCACCTTATCTGCCTGTAAAATGTTAAAGCTGATGTACCCAGGACAGTTTCTAGGTGAACAAGTGCTCATTGTGGGAAGGAAAGAATACCCATCCCATGGCACTGCTGCTGTCCCATACAGGTATGTGCCATGCTGCGCCACTTTCTTAGAAGCAGGCAATACCCCCTACTATGACTGAGCCCAACATGGAAGGATGAGGGGTCTGTCTTATAGCCTGCACCACTTACACTGGCCCTGACCCATCTGCAGAAAACAGGATGGCTGGGGTAAAGATGCCCATAATGGTCTTGGTGCCCGAGCCGATTGCCTTGCTCACCCTCCCCTGGAAATAGCCCTGTTTGTACCATTACTTTGAAGGTGGCCATATCCACCCCTGCCCATGATCTTTCCCTGGTATTGCATAGCTCTATCTGTGAAGCACATGTATTGACCAACTAGGACATCCATTGGGGGTGGGAGTAGTGGCTCGAAGGTTGGACATGAGCTGCCTAAAGACCAGTAAAGTCTTGATAATTTTTTGCCCCAGTCTTCCTTTGTATATATACAAGGCACTTTTTAAATAACTATTACGAAACGTCACTACACCCACCAATTTGTGACAACCCCATGGACTCAATTCATCACAAAATTCACCTATCAATTGTTGGGCCTGCTTTAAAGGAAAACTCCCCTTTTTCATCAGGTTTTTGGTGTTCTGCATTATTGTTTCCCCTTTTTGGAATGTAAAATAAGCATTTGTGTTAGGATTGTGCCCCCAGATCTGTGATTTACTTATCAGCATGCTGCTTCCATGTTCCTTATATTCCTCTGACTCTGTCTTGGTAAAACAGATATAGTAAAACTCAATATCCTTTCTAACTACAGCTCCCACAATCATTCCACTATAGCAGGTGAACTCATTAGAAGCTTTGACTAAATCACACAGCAGCAATCTCTGTAGCTCAGAGTACTGCCAGTAACCATTTTAGCTACTGAAACACAACATTGTTTTCCTCCCAGCTGAAGAACTTGAATTAGAGCAGAAGGGGTTAATACTCTTGTCTCAGCCAATCAGATGATTTGCAAACTCAGCCAGGAAGTGTCTGATCTGTACTTTTAATACACCACTTTGATGTGCATTGCTAAGGTAAGCACATTGTTGCTATGGAGAACTGTTTGGAAAACAGTTGAACCGATAAGTCTAGCACATTGATTACATCATATAGGCAAACAATAATTAAAAGTTTTAAAAATGCAATCAAAAGTGGAATTACCCTTTAAGCCCCTATGCCAATGTCTGCTAGTTTCAGCTGTATTTGAAGCGGATCTTCAGTCAATATTAACTGCCTCCCCCCCCCCCCCCATCATCCTACCCTGACGCTGAGGCAGGATGGGGTTACAAAGAAAAAATCCTTACCTTACGGGCCGCTCTTCCGATGCTCCAGATCCTGGGCGCCGCTATCTTTGAAGTAAAACACAGAAACCCTACCCCAGGCTCTGTACACACTCCCGTCCGACCATTCAAGTGAATGGGTGGCAGGAGCACGTTGCAGACCTGGGGGTGCCTCTTTCTTGTTTTACCTGCAGTGGCCATGGGAGATCGGGAGGAACGGCATATGGGCCCCTAGTTTAAGGTCAGTATTGACTGACGTTTCATTTCAACATGTGGAGTAGAATGAATAACGGAATAAAAACACCACACCAGATATATAAGAACCAATTCAGAATTTAACAGTTGGATATTAGGCAAAGTATTGAACACAATAGTTGGTGTATAATAAATGTAGCCACTGGATGAAGGCAATAAATGACTGTAGAAGAATCTAGTATAATTTCAACTTTTGGGGAATATGTGTGGGGGGGGGGGGATATATCTCAAACAAAGGCTAAACTTGTGTCTAGGTCACTTTAACATATATATCAATTTGGATAACTTTAAAACACACTGTATGCTCTGTGTAATACAATCTATTAAAACACACACAATCTTAAAATGTAAGATGAACTCTATATAATAAACTTCAGGTAGATGATGCTCTAAATGTGTAACTATGCTGTAAATAGTGAGGAGATCTGAGAGAAGTTCACTTATCCTTAGACTAAGGCCCTTACTTATGAAGGAATAGCGACAGGTAGCGACTGGTGAGCGGCCGGTAATGACGGGCCCCGCCACGAGAACGCCGGCTCCCCACCACAATCACACATTTATCAAGCCAATCCTGCTTAGCGACTGAGATAGCGCCATATAGCCACTCATTCACCATTATTCCAGCCTCAGCCCACAGCGCCAGCGTCCGACCTTGAACAGCGACAGGTATGACCTCTCGCTACCTAGCGCTCTCCAATGCATTTCAATTGAACAATCTTTAAATATTAATAATTAATTGTTATTAGTGTGTTTTTTTTTTTTTTATGTGAAAAATTCTGTGACCACTTCTGCCATTTTAGATAATATTTTTAAGGGACAAAAAAATAAAAAAAAAAATTGTACAGAATTGATATTACAGATCTGATATTAATGTATTCATATTACTACATTATTTAAAATACTTTTTTTTTTCGTTTCCAAAAATATGGTGGTTTGGGGGTTAAAGAACTACTTTTAACACATCGCCTCCAGCGCTCTGGGGTTTAAACATGCATTTCACAGCGCTTGAATTTTTTGAGCGTGATTTTTTGATGAATATGGTGGAAGACGGTCGCTCTGACCAGTCGCTATCATGCGCACCCATACATCTTCGAACCTGTCAAATAGCGACTCGTAACCTTGTATTCAACATTACGCCACACCGACTGAGTCACTGTCAACAACCGAACAACGGCCAAGCACAGCGACTACTAGCGGGCGCTGTGAAAATACCGCTACAGTCGCTCAACTGTCGCTACATGTCGCTATTAATAAATCAGCCTCTAAACGATCTTGGTGGAAAATAACAGTCCTGTTATTGCTGACTAAAATGATGCTGTTTCTTTAAATATTTTCTGGATATTTCTTTCTCAACTGGTCATGGCCTCAAAAACTCTCCTAAATAAAATGAACAAGGGCGTCCTCCAACCCTGCGTCCCTTTCTTTTCGCTCCGCGGGAGGCTTCACGCAGTGAATAACACACAAAAAAATAAGTCTTTTCACCCCTCACACAGTTCAGCAGTGAGGTGAATAAGGAGAGTGTTAGGCCCTTATTCATCAAGCGATAGCGCCAGGTAGTGTCTGACGAGCGCCAGGTAGCGGCAGCTAACGGCGACTACCGACTCAAGTACGCCCGGCGGCGGACACAATGACGCATTTATCAAGCAAAATGAGGCTAGCGCCGGCGAGAGCGACGGCTAGCGCGGCATTCATCATGAAGCCGGCTGGACCGAACAGCGCCGCTGCAAATTCCTTCACAGCGACACGTATTACCTGGCGCTACCTGCCGCTCTCCCATACATTTCAATGGCAGACGCTGCAATGATTGTTTTTAGTGGTTTTGGGGTTTTTTGCTTTGGGACAAAATTCAACACATGTTTATATTGATATGTTTTATGAATCTAGCTGGTTATTTATCTTTTTTTTTTTTTTTTTTTTTTTTCACAATGTAATGTTGTGAGTGACATGGGAATTGCATCTCCTCCACCCAAACTCATTGGCCTCAAAATCGCTGGTTTTCCACACAAACGGGGCTTGTAAAGCTATTTTGTAGCCTGTCAGGTTGGGCGGTCACGTTCGCTCTTCGAAATTGTCAGCGCCCAAGCTATTCGGCAGCCCTGTCCTTGATGAATCTGTGTTGGTCAGTGTTTGTGCAGTCGCTGTTTGAATTCGCTATGTGGCGGCGCGAGCGTCGCTGTGCCTCGCTGCGCTGCGTTGTGCGGCGCTGTGCTGTTCATACATGTGCCCTTCTGCCATTTGCAAGGAATTCACTTCCCGCGACCCCAGTCGTTGTTAATGAATACACTGTAGTTGTGAGCGTGCCTGGCCCCATATTGCAGGATTAACATTCAGTCGTACCAGCTCATAACAACCCGTTATGCATTCTCATGTGTGCCACATTTTCAGGTAGTTGTCTAGTTAGATTGTGTGATGACTTTGTGAAGCAATAAGCTCTGTATATTTAAGCACAACGGTGTATGCTTTAGAAGGACCTATGCATTACAGTATGTAGAATCCCCAGCTAAATCAAGCTAATAGTTCGTTGCGCCTTTGCCCCTAGCTTGTTTTGCAGCGTCATTTTAATGTTTTTCCGCCACTTAGCTTGCACATAGCTGATATTAGCTTGTCCCTGCTGCGCGCATTTTTTTTGGGGAATTTTGAAGCACAGTTGCTTGCGTCATATCCGGTTCCGGGATCCTCCTTTGCGTTTCAACGCCACCTTAAGGTAAAACTGTCTTGCGCTTATGCCAATAGCTTGTTTTTCTGCGTCATTTTAATGTTTTTCCGCCACTTAGCTTGCACATAGCTGATATTAGCTTGTCCCTGCTGCACGCATGTTTTTTTTTTTAGTTTTGCAGCACAGTTGCTTGCGTCATATCCGGTTCCTGGATCCTCCTTTGCGTTTCAACGCCACCTTAAGGTAAAACTGTCTTGCGCTTATGCCACTAGCTTGTTTTCAAGCGTCATTTTAGTTTTTCCGCCACTTAGCTTGCACATAGCTGAGAATAGCTTGTTGCTGGGGCGCGGTGCGTATTTTTGTTATGTTTTGTTTTTTATTTGTCTCATGTCGCTAGCGTCATTTCCGGTTCCTGTTTCCTCCTTAGCGTTTCCAATATGGCTCCCAAACGGCGAGTAATGCGCCTCCCCAGCTCCTCCTCAGATTCCGGACCCACCACCCCTCCCCCACATCCCCCACCTACCTCACCTTCCCCAAATACCACCCCTCCCACCCATTCCCCTCCTGGGCCCCAAAAACAAAGGCGCACCCGGGTGGATAGCCGGGTAAATGGCCAGGTTGTGAAAGTGAGTATTTTAGTTATGTATTTTTAGCTTAAAAATTGATAAACACACAGGGGGGATAGGGGCAGAATTTTTATTGTTTTTAGGCCAAAATTTAACACTCCACATGGGGCATCCCCATTGTGGATGTCCTGCTTGGATGGCCCCCCCCCCCCCTGGAGGGCCCTAAAAATTACCTCTGCCCCGTCCCATCTGTGCATGCGTGAGTTGCGGATGCCTATTGCGCTTACCTCTAGCAGGGTGTACCCCTGCGCCATACATATTTTCATTTGGTGTGCAGGCGCACTCCCTGTTAGAGTCAAACGCCACATGCGTACTTTGCCGTGCAGACACAGCTGAGCTGGTATGCACCTCCCAAGGCCCTTGGATGCGCATACCACACCGGCGTGGAGCGCTGTGTTTGGCTTGCGGAGTGACGTGGGAGTGTCCTCAGCGGTGTATTTGGGCCCTTCAAAGGGGGTTGCAGACAGTGGGCCACCCACAATAGTTGTGGCCCAAAAAAGTGCACCCAAACCCAGAATAATGTAAATCCTGGGTGTGGGTCCACTTTGATCTTGTCTCTGTATAACTGTTTATGACATTGTTCTGAGGTCATGTATTTAATTTTTTTTTTTTTCTTTTTTTTTCCTAGGACTTCTGCCTGGCCGAATACGACTATGCCCGAGGAGCGAAAAAACGCCTTGCCATGGAGGTGAAGGCCACTGTGTCCCGGCGCTTCAAGACCGACCTGACCATCCGGGCGATACAACAAAAATGGTCAGATTTTAAGCGCCGGGACCCAGAAGGCGTGTACCGCCTATATGATGCCTACGCATCAGGTAAGTTAAAGCTTATGTTCTTTTTTGCCTTTGTGCAGAATCATCTGCTAAGCTGTGTCCTTTTTTGCTCTTTATATTAATTATTTGCTTTCACCCCCTCCACACAGATAAGCGTCCTCCCCTGGGGAAACGTGGGAAGGGATTCCTCCCCCGAACCAGGCAGGCGGACTCGGGGGAGTCATCGGGGGAGGGTCCCTCCCGCGGGTCCTATTTAGAGGACCCAGGGGAGGAAGGGGATGACGCCCCAGAGGAGTGTGCTGCTGGGGGGCAGGCTGGATCAAGCCTCAGCTCCTCACACTCTGAGTCTGAGGACTCTCACCAGGCAAGGGGCCACTCTCAAGCAGGGAGTGAGAGGGAGGAGGGTGGCCCTTTGCCTGGTGGATCTTCTGAGCAGAGTGTGAGGAGCCGAGGCTCCCCGCCTCCTCCTCAGAGCCCTCCCTGGGCTTCAAGTGGCGCTTCATCCCCTGGTGAGTTTACATGTTTTAATTGTTAGTCTGTGACAGGTTTCATCTGACCATTTGTGCTTAGCCCTTGCAATTCCTCTGTAATTTGCAGGGCATCATATAGGCGGCACCTCCATGGATTTTTGGCGTCAAATCCTCCTCGGGCATAGTCGTGGTAAGTGTATGTTTTAAGCTAGTTCATTTTGGAATTTATGTCATTCCTTAAAGTGGACCCACAAACATTGATGATATTGCTTGGATTATGGCGCCTTCCCTGCCAAATCACATCCCTCACCCAGGGCCCCCCCCCAACCAAACACCACAAACTACTTCCCTCTTTGGGGGTGGCAGAAGCCATTGTCCCTGCCTCCTGTGTGGCACTCGAGATGTGTGTGCGCCTGCGCTCTGTTTCATACTGGCATGCGCGTGCGCACACACTGGCGGAGTGATGTGCGGAAGGCAGGGGCGGTGGCGGACTAAAATTGTGTTGCTATGCCAAAGTAGACTAATACACTGAATATTCACAATCCTGGGTCTTGGGCCACTTTTAACAGACACGTTTCCTGGTCCATTGTCTCAGCTGGTTTGCTAATGTACATTAACATCACAAACCACACTACAGTGCTAGCCAACTGGCAAGCACCCCTATGTTTCTGGCCACACCATGATGTGTGCTAGCAATAGTTAATTTACGTGAAGTAGTTAGGGCAAACACATGTTGCACACTGGTAACATTAGCCATTAAATTGTTAATGAGTCATTTACATTGCAATGTAAAGGTTAGTGCCAGATTTTCATAATGGATACATGTGGCAACCATAAACACTTCACATTAACTAATGGACCAGGAATATAGCAAATATCGTTTAACATGTATGTAAAGAAGTGTTTGTTTTTGGAGGTAAGACTCAATAACCAGATTGATGTCCAAACTTCGGGTGTCATAGCTCCACTAAATGTTGTTTTGTATTTTGTTTTTTTATGGACAGATGTCGCTACGCAGACGGAGGCAGAATTCCTCCTCCCCACACCAGCTCCAGGGACGGCCAGCAGCATGGGCCACCGCCACAGCTGCGATGGTGAGTACATCCAAATTAATATGGGTAAATACTTTGTAAACATTTCTCTTCTAGTTACATTTGTAGAAATTTGTAATGTACCAATGTGTGAATATCACACACATCTAGGTTAAATGTGTTTGGTCAATAATCCAACATGCCAGTCACCATCCTTGATAGTTGCCTCACATTCTTGTTACGGACACATACGGACTATTTGTGGCGTATAGACAACCAAATGGGGCTGATTAGGTGTTTACCAATAACATTATAGGGCAAACTTCCATCATCGTTAGGCACTGATGTTTGGCTTGGACTAAAGACCTAAATGTCCTTACTTGGCCATAAACATTATTACATTTGCAAGAGTTAACCTGGCCCAACACCAAGGGTGTTTAATGTGCATTAAACATTTAATTTGCCAACAACTAACAACTAACACCCCGCGGAACATACGATAAGTGCAGGTACTGCGGGTCCAACCCACCAAGCAAACCCCTAATTATCGGAACTTATCTTCCGCTGGCTCCAGCGCAACACTCCAGACGTGCATTTTTCCCCCCTGGGCCTCTGTGAATGGCCGCCGGGTCCCCATGAGCAGCCAGAGAGTGACATGCGTGAAGAGGGGGTGGAAGAGGAGTGTACATTCCTGTTCCCTGCATAGACGTTAGCGTGCGTTTTTTGTGCCAAGCACGTTGGAGCATGGAGAGGTGAGTGGCTATGGATTACTGTGTGTATACACACATCAGGGGAAAAACAGATCTGTGAGAAACAACAAAGTGGGCCAAAACCCATGATAAACTATATTGTGGGTGTTGGTCCACTTTAAGAGTAAAGGTATGTGGTCCTAACATGTTTTCAAGCCAATATTAAAACTTTATTTTAAAATGTTAGGGGCACATTGTTCACCAATGTTAATGTGAGTGTTAGCAAGTTAGAAACACTGACATTACATTGCTACATCTGTGTATGTTGAGTTCCCAATCAAATTCTAATATATTATTTTTTATCACATCTCTACAGCTTGTATACGCCAGCATCGCAGACTGTGGCGGGCCTTCCGACAGATGAAAGGGATGCTGCTGGCCATGAAGAGGCGTCGGAGACGTTAGGGTGGGGGGGATGGCTGCCCTGGCCATGTTTTATTGGCTTTGTTGGCCTATGTTGGCCGTGTTGGCCCAATTTGTATAAATACATTTATATTTACCAATAACTGTGTTGTTCCTTGACCAGCATAGGTTTAGATTTCAAAAAACCATTATGTCTAAAATTAGGCAGCCATTTTGAGCCAGTACATGTTTACACCATAGTAAGCAATGTTAACTAATGTGGCACATAAATGGTGGCATAATATTAGAGATGATTGAGCAAATCAGCCATGACTGTGTATTTAGCTTTCACATGTATGGATAAACACAAATTAGAGGTGGGTTTCAAAAATATATTTACATAAATCATAAGAAAAAGGTTTACAAATTAATATTCTTGGCTGGGTGGCCGGGGAGGTTGGGAGTCATTGCTAGGGGCGGTGTTGGGGGACAACAGTGCAGTAAAAAATATAGACTGCTGTTGTATGAGCTGTTGTAGCAACAACAAAGTTTGGTCCTGCCGCTGTATTGCCTCTGCCTGGCGCTGTATTGCTTCTTCCTGGCGCTGTACAGATTGCTCGATAACATTTGCAAGGCGACCAAGGTCCTGGTTCTGTTGTAGGTTTTGCCTTAACTGGTCCACCTGGCGCTGCAGGCCCTCATTTTGTTGCTGACACATCAGCACCTGATTTTCCAACGCCGCAATGCGCTCATTAGTTCCATCACGCGGCTGTTGGCGACTGTAGTCCTCCAGCATCCGGACCCCTAGTTGGTAGAAATCGGCACTGGTTGGTGCCACACCTCCTCTTGCTGTGGTTGGAGGCTAAACAAATAGTAAACCACATTTTAGTCAAACGGAACAAATGCAGTTATGCCCCTCCCAAAAGTTACCATAAACACTCACTAGACAACTTACCCTTGTCTGAGCCTCTGAAGCTTGGCCACATGGGACTTGGGAAGAGGTCCCAGCTTGGGGTTCTGGTTCCGCCTCCTGCCAAAACAACAATGAAAGGAAATGTTACATGTTGCTTCTTCCACTACCCACGAATATGCCAATGGGTTTCGAGGTCGTCTACATCAGCCATGTTACCTGCGTGTCCTCCGGCCCAGGTAGGCTCGAGGTATCGCTGCCAGAGAGTCGCAATTCAACATCCGAGATGTCGGGCAAGTTGGCATATGCTAAACAGGAAAATCAGGTTAGTAGGTCTGTGGGCCAAACTCTAATGTAACCTGGTTAGGCTATCGAGGCCATACCTCTAAAAAGTTTAAAAATACACACTAGACCAAAGGTCTCGGTTAAACTCAGATTGTTAACATGTATGTTACAGGACTAAGACGCACTAATTTCTGCAAATCTCATCATAAACATTGCTTAAATTAAACATACCACCAATATCCCAGATGTCTGGAGTGGGGTCCTCACTCGAGCTTGGACCTTGAAAATACATGTGGACACACAAGTTGCCAGAAGCAAGTGGCACAACATTAGAGCCAAAATACAGACTAGAGCAAGGCAAAACCACTTACCCTCATCTCTGGCAGCTGGAACTTGAGGGGCCCTTTCTGGACAGCCACTTCCGATATTCGGGTCAACTAAAAAAAAAAAAAAATGTGTCTAAATAATCAGCAAACTACTACAGGGAATGTTTGGCTAAAAATATGTCCGCAAATATACATTGCTATCACTCAAATAACTAAGAGACTGACCCTGGGGAGGCAACCAGCACTCCCAAGAGGCATCTTCAAGTTTACCAAGCAAACATGTAGCTTAGTAGACTAACCAAATTGAACCAGTGTAACCTAAACAGCAGAAAGGATACATTATGTATTGCTCTACACACCAACAGGGTCCTGTTGACCGGCAACATCGGAAGTGGGGTCCAAAGATGAACCAGTCACTTGGCCTACCAAGAAAAAAGACAAATGAGACACATGCACTTGAGTCAAAGTGGATCAAGCAAGGTGAACACATGCACTTATCGACATCCAAAGAGTAGGTGGGATCCGGAGGAGATGCTGGGGCCAAGGGCATGGGAGCTAGGCCAAAATAAAACCAACATTGAGCCATAGCTAATGTGCGTAGCAAAAAACAACATGCATTAAGGTGTGTGAGCAGCTCTTTCACTAATATTGACTAATCAAGCCAAGTGTGGCTCACACATTGATATGCCGATATATGGCTACACATCTCTGGCATCCTACATATCTACACATGTTAGGGCCTTGTTAGTTACTGGCTGTGAGTGTTACAGTGGGCGTGCAATTAGGCCGCACGCACATATTATTAATAGTCAACAGGGCAAACCTTTATTGCTTGAGCTGCTCCCACACCCATTTGTTTAGAAAAAAACCAGCAAACAAATTATGGGTAAATACCTTCAATGGCAGACTGGGGTAGCCTTGAGGTTGCTGGAAGGGCAGGAGCTTGGGTGTCCGGAGCCACATCCCGGACAGCAGCATGTGCACCTATGCATAAAGCAACAGACAGAAAAGTTACAAATGTTTGAGCTATAATGTAATACTTCACAGGTCCTACAGTTAGTTGGTCAAAATGTAAAAATGCTAATCACAGACATTAACATTAGGTTATTGTAAAAGCCAGAAAATATGTACCTTCAGCCCAACCGGTGGTGTCATCCCCAGGATCCACACCCTGCAGCCGAGCCAGTGGGATTTTGGCCTTCAGCATCTCCTCATACGGCCTGTAGGTACTCTTTGGAGCCTGGATGAACCCACTGTCCACATCAAGATCGTGATTCATCTTTTTCATAAGGGCCCCTCGCAAAGTGTAGAAGCGTTTCCTGCAGGATGGGCCACTACGTGGGTGTTGAGCTGTGCTACTAAGCTCCACACCAATGGCATCCCACAGTTTGCTTCTTTCTTGTTTGCCTATGGACTTGCTTTGGGAGCCAAATATCAGCTCCCATTTCGCAAGTGTCAGGCGCACAAGATGATTATTCTCAGCCAAATTAAATTCAGGCTCCCTCTTGGCACCTGGGCGCTTAGCCTGGGGTGCTGCCCCACCTTCAGGCTGTGCCCTTTTCCGTAAGGGAGGTCTGCGCACAGCACCCACCAAACTCCTACTCGGGCCTGCTGTGGCCGGCAGATGTCCTGTATTTGGCTCCATCCTGTAGCTGCACACACACACAAATCAACACCCCACAAGCACGCATGCACACTACAGAATGGCATCGCAATCTCTTAGGCTTGGGCAGGTTTTATGTGCTCTAACAGCCAATCCAAAAGCAGCCCACTTAATTGATTCACACATACAGCCCAGTTCCTTCTAGGCACACCTCCACTGCACTGACAGAAGCATGTGTGTTAGCCAATTAACTCATTACAGACCTCATTAAACAAACAACACACACCCAAATCCAACAATGGACTGATGTATCTGCAACCCTTGTGACATGTGCTTAGCCTAACGGCTATTTAAAAAAACAACAGCTTCACTTTCATTGGTCCCCACCTGATTTTTGGCCCATGTCCGTTAATGCACGCAAGTTACGGCTCAAGTACGCTAGTAGCGCTACTAGCGTGCGCGTGCGCACTCTGTTTTACGCACACCTGGGTCGGCTAATTGGCGCCCGGAAATAGCAGAGCGACGCAAAAGGCGGCAAAGCGGACCTGTCACTTTTGAAAATGAAGTATAAAAGGAAGGAATGTTCTAGCTTCTGCTATTCTTACACTGTGGCAAAGGCTGTGGTGTGGTGCTGTGCTCGCTTCCCTTAGCTCATTTGAGCCTCTGTCTGGTTTCTGTCCTCACTCTCTGTGGCTTGTTGGGTGATTTCTGACATCAGTGCTGTTTCTTTAGGAGCTTGGTTTGGGTGGCATCTGCAAATATTGTGTAGCATACAGCAAGTGAGGCTTGATTTTGGGGCCTTTTGTGGGCTGTGCAGCAACTCCCCTCTTGGTTGTGCTTAACTTAGAAAGCTGGTTTTCAGCAGGCTGGTGGTTTGGACCACTATAGTTCTGGTTTTGTGGTGAGCTGCATTGTAGCGGGTGTGTGTGTAGTGTGATTGTTTGTGTGTGTGTGGTGTGTTAGTGGTTTTTTTTGTTTATTTTTGTTTTTGTATATATCTTTAGTGTGTGTGATGGATAAGAGGGTGATGTATGGTGTCTGGGTGGATGGATGTATGTGTATGCTGAAAGAGCAGGAGGAAAGGGAGCGGGGTGTTGTGAGGCTTAGGGCACCCCGCTCCTTTGCAATCCGCCTTTCAGTATGGGACTTAAGTGACGAGCAGATCAGGAGCCGCTTCCGTCTGAATCGTGCTGCACTACAGTCCCTATATGATCAGATTAAGACCAAAATCGAGCCATCCACCAAACGCACTCACTCCATTCCAGGCATAGTACGCCTGTGTGCCACTCTTAATGTTTTGGCACGAGGGACCTTCCAGGCAACCTCAGCCCTCCTCAGCGGGATAAGCCAGGCTACTATGAGCCGCATCCTAATCCAGGTAGTTCTGGCAATTTGTGATTTAATCCCAATTTACATCAAGTTTCCTGAGGATGAGGAAGAGGTTGCCAAAATAAAACATGCTTTCTATCTGATGGGAGGGATCCCGAATGTGCTAGGGTGCGTTGATGGTACACATATCCCTTTCCGCCCTCCCCGTGCACAGGAGCTGTCCTACAGAAACAGGAAGCAGTTCCATTCATTTAATATCATGGTGGTCTGTGACCCAGACATGAGGCTGCGGGCGGTGAGATCGGGGTTCCCCGGCTCATGCCACGATTCTTACGTCTTGCAGCGGACAGTCCTGTGCCGGAAGTTTGATAACAACGAAATGCCAGCTGGCTGGCTACTGGGTAATAAATTAACCATGTCTATGTATTTTGCTAATATGTGGCCTAGTAAGGCAATTTTAACCAAACTACCACCCAAAAACATGTACTAGTACTAATTGCTGTCTCTCTCCTTGTGTTTTTTCTACAGCGGACAAGGGATATGGGCAGAGAACGTGGGTCATGACTCCGGTCAGGAACCCACGGACCTCTGCCCATGAACGCTACAATGCAGCGCATCGCAAGACCAGAAGCATTGTGGAAAGAACCATCGGCCTGCTGAAAGCACGCTTTCTCTGTTTGGCACGGCCAGGAGGAGAGATGCTCTACAGCCCACAGAAGGTTTCCAAAATCATCCTTGCCTGCTGTGTGTTACACAATATCTGTATATGTCACCGAATCCAAGCCCCCGAGGAGACAGCACTGGTGCCAGAAATCCCCAACCTGCCCACAGATAGAAGTGAGGACACCCAGACTGGCGATGAGCTAAGGGAAAGGCTGATCACTTCTTATTTTGCGGTAAGCTAACTACCCTTCACTCTAATGCAAGTACTGCACTACTGTTTAAATGTCTTTGACCTCCCATCCAAAAGAGCAAACAAACGCACTAAGGGGGGTTTAAGATGACCCAAACCACTCTAAGGGGGGTTTAAGATGACCCAAACCACTCTAAGGGGGGGTGTAAGATGACCCAAACCACTCTAAGGGGGGGGTGTAAGATGACCCAAACAACTATAAGGGGGGTTTAAGATGACCCAAACCACTCTAAGGGGGGTTTAAGATGACCCAAACCACTCTAAGGGGGGGTGTAAGATGACCCAAACCACTCTAAGGGGGGGTGTAAGATGACCCAAACCACTCTAAGGGGGGTTTAAGATGACCCAAACCACTCTAAGGGGGGGTGTAAGATGACCCAAACCACTCTAAGGGGGGTTTAAGATGACCCAAACCACTCGAAGGGGGGGTGTAAGATGACCCAAACCACTCTAAGGGGGGGGTGTAAGATGACCCAAACAACTCTAAGGGGGGTTTAAGATGACCCAAACCACTCTAAGGGGGGGTGTAAGATGACCCAAACCACTCTAAGGGGGGTTTAAGATGACCCAAACCACTCTAAGGGGGGGTGTAAGATGACCCAAACCACTCTAAGGGGGGGGTGTAAGATGACCCAAACAACTCTAAGGGGGGTTTAAGATGACCAAAACCACTCTAAGGGGGGGTGTAAGATGACCCAAACCACTCTAAGGGGGGTGTAAGACGCCAATGTTGGTTATCAAGTTATGCATTTTTTTTAAAGAAAACACAAAACAACTATAAAGATATATACTAACTGCACTTTTCTTATTTTTTCAGGCACAAAGAGATGCACCATGATCCCTACATTCCTTTTCAAACCCTTTCCTGGACTTTACTTTTCTTTTGCATTTCTGCTGGACTTTTAATTTTCTATTTCATTTCTGTTTTATTATTAATTTTTGGTTAGAGAAAAAATTAAAAAAAAATTAGATATATACATGTGGCTATGTGTTTAATTCTGTTGTAAGTTTCCTTTTCATTCTAATTCCTATTTTCATTTTCCTTTTTTTTCTCTGTTCTGTTTTTAATTTCCTTTTCTTTCTCTGTTCTGTTTTTATTTTCCTTTTCTATTTTCCTTTTCTTTCTCTGTTCTGTTTTTATTTTCCTTTTCTTTCTCTGTTCTGTTTTTATTTTCCTTTTCTTTCTCTGTTCTGTTTTTATTTTCCTTTTCTTTCTCTGTTCTGTTTTTATTTTCCTTTTCTTTCTCTGTTCTGTTTTTATTTTCCTTTTCTATTTTCCTTTTCTTTCTCTGTTCTGTTTTTATTTTCCTTTTCTTTCTCATTGGTGATTTAATTGTATTTCCTTTTTATGTAACAAATAAAATAAAAAAAAAATTGTGGCTATGTGTTTAATTATGTTTTATTTTCCATTTATATTCGAAGATCTGGTAGAATTTAATTTCCTTTTCAACACAAAATAAAAAATGTTTACATTTTAAAACAAATGTGGCAATGTGTTTTATTCAGAAGGTACTGGATGGCCAGGACACAGCAAAGCTAACAGGCGCTGTGTAGAATAGCGTGGTCACACTGACTGACAGCGCCTACAAAGCTGAGGGCCAACATCATATTCAGCAATGTAGGCGTTGTTCGCAACAACGCCAGGTAGCGACTGAGGAGGCCTGCTATAGCGAATCGCTAACGCCCGCGGCTGACGCTAGCGGCGCTCATAGCGCCATACTTCAGTCGCTCATCTGTCGCTACCTGGCGCTATTGATGAATCGGCCTCTTAGTTTTTCAACCAAAAACGTCACTGTGGCCCTATAATTTATGTGCTGGGCTCAGAAGCACATACAAACACAGAAGTGCTTCCTCTGACCCACCTCACGGACTCTGCTCCCTCAGAGCTGTGCTGTGCCTTTTATAGGCTGCAGGAATGACCTCACCAGCCTCTCTCTCATGGCTGGCCCCGCCAGAGGTTTGTTATATGTCGGTTACAAACAAAAACTGGGCTGCCAGGCACTTTCCAGCCAAGTTATAATAATTTACCAACTCTTCAGACATTGACAGACATTGGCAGGATACTGTAATTTTTCTGGGGCCTTCTATCAAAATCAATGTTGGCTTTTCCCTACGATTCCTTCTTTTCCTATTTTTAATGGTTCTCAAGTCTGTATATATTCTAAAATAATAAACCATGTTACAGTGGACCATAATCCCTATTAAGCAGCCCTGAAGACTTTTAGACTCCCCACCCCCAGGGGCATATCGGACCAGGAGCTGTTTGAAAACCCCAAGGATGTGTTTGCCATTGTTCTAATCATGTTATGCGGCATTATCCATGCTTGTGACTGAAACACTTTTAACCTCATATTATCCTTTTTTGATGTAAAAGTTGTAGTTTGTCCATGGCTGAATGTGACACAAACCAATGTAGTGTGTCATTATTCTGCCTGCACATATTAACAAGATGTCCGCACCTTGTTTCCTCCAGTGTGCCATACACAAAGTGCCAGGGGGGTGGATGGGCCAACATTACTGTTCCTCTGTGCTACCCTGACCCCCGGTGCTCCCTGGAGACAGGGACCAGAAAGGGTCTACACTAGGTGGCACACAGAAGCTATAAGGGCCTGGTAGCAGCTGCCTTCCCTGCTTCTATGATTTGTACACCCCTGTTCCTAACTCACAGTTTCATCTCTTCACATGGTCCAATGGTGATCAGCCATCAACTGGTGCACTTTCGCACGTGTATTGCCCTTAAATACTGCCAAATCATATGTTCAGGGTGTAATGTAATGGCCGGCAGCCATGTGACCTGCCATGTATGGCAGAATCTGCCTTCGCCGGTCACATGGGGGCTGAAAGATAACATCACAGATCAGGACTGTTGGATTTGACAGCCCAGAAAGCAGGGGCGGACTGGGTTTAAAAAACGTCCCAGGACTTTTTGGGTCACACTGGCTCTTCTGCAGCATGTCCGGCCCCATATAATACACCCCTATAATAAACAGTGAGGCAGAAATAACAAGCATTGCAGCAGAGAAATCCCCCCAAATCACCTCATAATAAGCAGTGGAGTAGAGTATCCCCCCAAATCACCCCATAACAAGTAGTACAGCAGAAAATTCCCCCCAAACACTCCATAACAAGCAGTGTATCCCCCAAATCACCCTATGACAAGTGATGAACCAGAGTATCACCCCAAATCACCCTATAACAAGCAGTGCAGCAGAGAATCCCCCCAAATCACCCCATAACAAGCAGTGCAGCAGAGAATCCCCCCAAATCACCCCATAACAAGCAGTGCAGCAGAGAATCCCCCCAAATCACCCCATAACAAGCAGTGCAGCAGAGCATCCCTCCCAAATCACCCCATAACAAGCAGTGCAGCAGAGCATCCCTCCCAAATCACCCCATAACAAGCAGTGCAGCAGAGTACCCTCCCAAATCACCCCATAACAAGCAGTGCAGCAGAGTATCCTCCCAAATCACCCCATAACAAGCAGTGCAGCAGAGTATCCCCCGAATCACCCCATAACAAGCAGTGCAGCAGAGTATCCCCCGAATCACCCCATAACAAACAGTGCAGCAGATAATCCCCCCAAATCACCCCATAACAAGCAGTGCAGCAGAGCATCCCCCCAAATCACCCCATAACAAGTAGCACAGCAGAGAATTCCCCCAAAACACTCCATAACAAGTAGCACAGCAGAGAATTCCCCCAAATCACCCTATAACAAGTGATGCAGCAGAGTATCACCCCAAATCACCCTATAACAAGCAGTGCAGCAGAGCATCCCCTCAAATCACCCCATAACAAGCAGTGCAGCACAATATCCCCTCAAATCAACCCATAACAAGCAGTGCAGTAATGTCCCCATCCCCCGTATCCCGCTCACCTGTAGAAGCTGAAGTTACCCCTTTTGCCTTCCAGGTGAGGGTTGGGGAACACAGCTTTATTTCAGTACAGAATCCTGCAAAAAAC
This sequence comes from Gastrophryne carolinensis, assembly GCA_027917425.1. NCBI lineage: Eukaryota > Metazoa > Chordata > Amphibia > Anura > Microhylidae > Gastrophryne > Gastrophryne carolinensis. The sequence goes on along the minus strand of CM051239.1, from coordinate 43,411,864 downwards.
ACTTCTTACAGCAGAAAACTTGTGATGTAAACCCATAACAGCAGCAGGTAAAAAGACTGTAGTCTGCAGAAGGGAGCAGCAGGTGTGCACTGCTTGGATGCAAAACTAGAAATTGCTGAGGGAGAGGGGAAGAAGGGAGGAGCTGCTTACATCACAGCAAGACTAAGGGAGCCAAGAAGGGACAAAGGGAATTACAGGCACACTGCTCAGCCTATGTAAATAAACATTATATCAAGCTGCTACCCCAGGTAAAATAAAACACACGTTGTGGGACATGACTAGAGAGTTTGCATAACAGTGACGTAAATACCAAGTATGGACCACTAGGTAGTGTTATATCAGGGTTCCAGCACATACAGGGTTACAGCTCTTATAATACATATCTATGGGCAAAAAGATAAGATATTATAAACAATACAGCAATTGAAGACCATAAGGGTCCCATAGGTATATTAAGGGCAGCCCCGGATTAATCAAGTTCTTATGTATAGAAATACAAGAAAACGAAATCAGCAGATAAGCAATGAGTGAAAAAAGTGCTTACAGGCAGGACCACTGGGTGGATAACACCAAACAGGCCAGTAGAAACCTTTTTCAAAAGGAGCCTGAGCAGCCAGGTGAGGACACGGGCGAGGGTGTGGAGGGGGGCCTGTCTGTTATTTTTAGGTCCCAAACCTCGGGTCTTAGACACACGTGGCCAAGAAGACTTTATAGGTCTACCACGTAAGGCCTCGATTCAATAAAGGTAGAGAAAAATTCTCATGGTAGTAAAACATTCAATTCATGAGAAAAAAGCCTGAGAATGTCACTGTTACTAAATCACCAGATAAAAGGACAATGCAAGTCAATGGCAGCTTTTACTACAGTGTAGAAAGGAGTAAACATTTCTCTACTTTTCTGAGTAGTAAAAAAGTGCCATTGACTTTCATTGTTTTCCTAGAAGGTGATTCAGAAACAGTGACATTCTCAGTCTTTTTTCTCATGAATTGAATCTTTTACTACCATGAGAATTTTTTTCTACCTTTAGTGAATCGAGGCCAATGTCCTAAAACGTAAAATAATTCAATTCAATTTCAAATGCTCGTGTACCCAAAGTTCAGGTTCCCATTGATCCCAATGGGGACCGGGTTCGAGTCAAGTTTTGTTCAAATTTTGGCCGAACTTTATAAATCCGAACACACAGGGGTTCGCCCTACACTGCTTGCTTCACTAAATAATTAGCATGACCCCCATGACTGGTAAATACATCTACAGTACATGCATCAAAGGCCACTATAGTTGAGAAGTCCTCCCCTAAAAAGCAGAATAGTATGTTCTTCTTTCTTCCAGTAAAACAAAGAAACCAGCTTGGTTTTTTTTAATGCGCAGTGTTGTTATCTCAGTCAATAAAAATAATTAATACAGAATCTGGAAAAAACAAAAATAGTGTCAGATTAGCTGGAATCTCAGTCACTAAACTTTCCCACTGAACCAAATTGAAGATCAAAAGCTACATCTCACTAACTAGGAGCTCATCACCCTAATATCTGCTATGTGAATGACTTCTGGACCCTCATGAGCAGTTTTCCTCTCCTCATTACTAACCTGCTGTGATGTCCCTTCACCGTTGGCCCTTAAATTGCCGGTCTGTTGTTGTGACCTATTTCTTGAGTGCTCCTCTGGAACATTGCAGCCCTTAATGATATTATGCAATTAGTCTCTTTATTTCAATTCTATGTATGAAAACTTCATTTTCTTCAGCATTACTTCAGTGATTGAGGTCCAATTAAAAGTTTCTTTCTCTGCAGCACTTAATATAATAGTTGCTATATAATGGACATGAGGGTAATTTAGCATGAGAAACACTATTAAAGACCTAATAAACACCATTAGAATCCACAGAGACAGGCATTAAAGCCTAACTCCAGGCCAAACATTTTTTTATAGCTTTGGGAGATTGGGGCAAGGCTGGAAGCTATTTAGGGCTCTTTTTGCTGACTCTGCTGTTGTGGTCGAAACAACTGGACTTGCTTTGTTTTTCTTGAAAATGTTTTGCAATTGAGGTCTCATTTTCATAGAACACTACCTATACTTATATAGCCTTGAACGTTGCCCCAATTAGCATATTCTGTTGGGGGTCCCTCATGAGGGTAAGGTGTTGACTGCCATTGCATGATTAGCGCTAATAAACTGCCTGCTTTTGATGTTGTACCCCACTCCTCGATTGAAAGTGGAACAAAACCTAGCACCGCTGCCCCCATGGCATCCTAAATTGGGATGCCCCACGTGTTACTCACCTACTTCCTGGCTCACTCAACGATGTAAATATCGGACGGCCACACCCCTAGTATCTTTGGGCTCTGAGTGTGCTTCTGCCCCTGCAATTCAGATGCTGCAGGCGGGAAAGTGTCTGCTGCTGGGGATGCTGCCGATCAAGATCCTGATTCCCAGACCCATTTGCCAAACATTAAATATGTATGCCAAATGACTCTGAATGAATGAGAGCTCACGCATGCACAGTAAGTAGATCTGGGTTTCACATAGCGGGGCATCCCAAATTAATTATAATTAATAATTTGGGATGCCTGGTGGGGCAAGGGATAAAACCTGGGATAGTCAAAATCCAGGATTTTGTTCCCCTTTAAATTTTGGCCATCTTGGGTTTTGGTCCACTTTTTTGGTCCAATCAGCACTATGTGCCATGCATATTAATGAACGGCCTACAGCTCTGTTTGGAACAGAACATCGGTGTAGAGAAAGGGACGTGGCCTAGCTTTCCTAGGTGTGGAAAGACGCCTCTGCCAAGTAGATGCTGGGGATGCGGCCACAGCATGGGAACGCCGGAAAGGTGCTTGCAGAACGATCCTGGTGGCTTGCACAGCAGGTCATCCCAAATCCCATTCCACCCCATCCCAAAAGAGTACATAATCGGAGGGTCCTGGAGTATTTTAGACTATAGGGTTGACCAAAAACATGGTTGGTCCTCTTTAAAGAGAAGTAACAGCCTTTTTATCTTTCAGGGAGGCTAATTTCTTCATCCCTCACGCACATAGTGCTTACGCGGGCCATAGCCTCCCTTAGTTGAGGTGCACAACTACACTAGGCATATCTGAATTGCTAGCACAGGTACACGGAGGAGTGGGATTTTAGTGTGCACTACACTGAGCTCTCCTAGCCTCTCTGACATCAGGTCTGACGGGATAACCAGAGGGTACGTTTTACAGGTGATCCCCAGGGACTGAAAGGTTTTTGCTGTTAACTCGGCAATGGCTCAAATGCTCTTTGGATACTGCGGTGTGTTTGAGAGTCTGGCTGTCAGGACTCAATTGAGATATAATGCTTGATGTTCTTGTGCACCTCTGCTTCTGTTTGTTAGCAAACAGATTTGACCCTTTGCTATATGTATGACAGATAAGGTGTTCTAAACCTTTGCTTTCTTTTTAATCTGGAGTATGTACGTCTTGTTAGACAAGTGAATGTTAGTACTCGTATATCCTTGTCTCTGCACACTGATGAAACCTGTATGCAAAACTATACATATATACATACAAGCTATATAATATATATTTAAACAACTTACTGCTGCCGTCCGGGATTTTCTATATCGATGTCACCTCTGCTTGAGGTTCTAGGTCCTGCTTGTGGCTGGTATTTTCTTCTTGGGTCTGTTCAGTCCTGTAGGCTGTGATGTGGAGGAGTATCCCTCAGCTGTGGTTGCCTGAATATGAGCCAAGGCTCTCTAATGTCACAGCACTTAATTTGCTGATCAGGGGTCCTGGTGTTGGTTAGAGATGAGCGAACTTTTGAAAAATTTGATTCGGCCGATTCGGCAAATTTTCCGAAAAAATTTGTTTCGGTCCGAATTTATCCGCGACGAATCGCTATTAAAAACAGCTATTTCTGGGCTTCTGAGAGCCTCCATAGCGTTGCAGAACGTTTTGCTTGGCTGTAACATGCATAGGATGCATGCTGGGTTAGTGAGATAATATTGTAAAAAAGTATGAAATGCAGATCAGAGGTGTCACTATTAGATTCGCTGTAGCAGAGCGGTACAATTAGAGAGCCTTGAGGTGGCATCAGCATGATGAGCCCATATATTGCCTGAAAGACACACTCTGGACTTGGCAGCAGCATAAGGAGCCCATATATTGCCTGAAAGACACACCCTGGATTTGGCAGCAGCATAGGTATCCCATATATTGCCTGAAAGACACACCCAGGAGTTGGCAGCATCAGCAGCATTAGGAGCCCATATATTGCCTGAAAGAGACACTGGAGTTGGCAGCAGCATAAGGAACCCATATATTGCCTGAAAAAACACACCCAGGAGTTGGCAGCAGCATTTGGAGCCCATACATTGCCTGAAAAACACACCCATGAGTTGGCAGCAGCATTAGGAGCCCATGTATTGCCTGAAAGACACACTCTGGAGTTAGCAGCAGCATTAGGAGCCCATATATTACCTGAAAGACACACTCTGGAATTGGCAGCAGCATAGGGAACCCAAATATTGCCTGAAAAACACACCCAGGAGTTGGCAGCAGTATTAGGAGCCCATATATTGCCTGAAGGAGACTCTGGAGTTGACAGCAGCATAAGGAACCCATATATTGCCTGAAAGACACACCCTGGATTTGGCAGCAGCATTAGGAGCCCATATATTGCCTGAAAGACACACAGTGGAGTTGGCAGCAGCATAGGGAGCCCATATATTGCCTGAAAAACACAGCCTGAATTTGGCAGCAGCATAGGGAGCCCAAATATTGCCCAAAAACACATTGGAGTTGGCAGCAGTATTAGGAGCCCATACATTGCCTGAAAAACACATTGGGGTTGGCAGCAGTATTAGGAGCTCATATATTGCCTGAAAAACACATTGGAGTTGGCAGCAGCATTAGGAGCCCATATATTGCCTGAAAGACACACAGTGGAGTTGGCAGCAGCATAGGGAGCCCATTTATTGCCTGAAAAACACACCCTGGAGTTGGCAGCAGCATAGGGAGCCCATATATTGCCAGAAAACCACATTGGAGTTGGCAGCAGCATTAGGAGTCCATATATTGCCTGAAAAACACACCCTGGAGTTGGCACCAGCATTAGGAGCCTCATATATTGCCTGAAAGAGACACTGGAGTTGGCAGCAGCATTAGGAGCCCATATATTGCCTGAAAGACACACTCTGGACTTAGCAGCAGCATAGGGAGCCCATATATTGCCTGAAAACCACATTGGAGTTGGCAGCAGCATTAGGAGCCCATATATTGCCTGAAAACACACCCTGGAGTTGGCAGCAGCATTAGGAGCCCATATATTGCCTGAAAAACACACCCTGAATTTGGCAGCAGCATAGGGAGCCCATATATTGCCTGAAAGACACACCCTGAATTTGACAGCAGCATAGGGAGCCCATATATTGCCTGAAAGACACACCCAGGAGTTGGCAGCATCAGCAGCATTAGGAGCCCATATATTGCCTGAAAAACACATTGGAGTTGGCAGCAGCCTAAGGAGCCCATATATTGCCTGAAAGACACACCCTGTGTCGTGTCTCGACCAGCAACCCATCTGCCGTCATCGATTGGTTAACACAATCATCCAGTTCATCACAAGTGACATCTGACACCCCCAGTCACCTGTCGGTTATATCTTATGCTTTGGGTTCAGCTCCACTATTTAGTGAGGACGATCTGATAATCTGAAAAATCAGCAGCTACTGCCCAGCCAAGAAGTGGAGGAGACACTCGCCGCTTCTTCCATTAGGCGGGCAAGTAGTGATGATGAGAGTGGCATGGGAGGTGGTGTTGCAAGCATTTTGACTTCTTAAGCAGACACTGTTGAGGAACCTGAGGAGGACATCAGTGAGTTTTGAGGGCACTTTTAAAGGCTTGGAGTGATGGAGAGTGACAGATTTAGCGGTCAGCATGGTGGCAGAAGGGGAAAGTATGGAGGCAAATATGCTCGGGGTAGACCACTTGCTGCGCGGCAGGCTACCTTCCTAGGAGGTAGTGGAAGAGGGTCCCTGGAGGCGGCGGCGGCAGCAGCAGTGATATAGTGCGGACTGTTGGTAGGAAAATCAGCTACTCGGCGATGTGGCAGTTTTTCATCAAGCATCCGCAGGAGGTTAACATGGCTATATGAAGGTTCTGTAGGCAGAAGGCGAAGTGTGGCCAGGGTCCCAATGTTGGCCCCACAGCCCTGCGTCAACATTTGCAGCGTCACCATAAAGCGGCCTGGGAGAGTTGGCTCCAAAGTGGTGGTCCAGCCTGCTGCATTACCCAGTGGCACGCCGCTCCCTGTTCCAGCCGGCCAAGGCTCCACCACCTCCTGTGTGTCATACCCATCCTCTGTTGCTCCAGATGCTCCTCCTCCTCTCAATCCGAGTCAGTCATTCCGCCAGCAATCCATTGGCCAAGCCATGTCCAAGAGACAAAAGTATGTGCTCCTGTATATGTTGCTGGTGCTGCAGTCCCTACCTTTTGAGGTGGTGGACCTTTCAGAGAACTGATGGCTTGTGCCAAGCCGAGGTGGAGAGTCCCAAGCTGTCATTTCTTTGCGAAGAAGGCAGTTCCAGCCCTGTACAATTTTGTTGAACAGAAGGTGGGCCAGTCTTTTAGCCTGTCAGTGTGTACCAAAGTGCAGTGCCTATGTCTGGAGCTGTAACTACGGTCAGGGACAATACATATCTTTTAAGGCCCACTGGGTGATTGTGGTTCCTGCACAACCACAACAGCAACTTGGACAGGTCCCTCCGCTGTGGCCTCCACGCTCCTAGGCCATTGTTCCTGTGACAGTGCACTTGCACTTAGCAATGGTGTCACAGAAAAAAGTGCCTAATTGTCAATTACATATTAATTGTTAACATTTATCTTATTTGAACACATTTATAATAATAACATATAATAACATATAACATAATAACAATAACATATAACATAATAACAATAACATAAAAAATGTATCAAATGTTTTTTTTTTTGGTTAATTTTATATATATTTTTTTTTTCATTTTCTTTTTTTTTTAATATTTTCTTAATTTTTTTATTTTTTGTATTTTGTTTTTTCAAAAAAAAATTTTTCCGTATTTTTATTTATTTATTTATTTTTTTCAGTGCCCTTCCAGCCTACCATGTGTGTAGGACATGGCGGTTTCACGCTGTTCTTCACATGGTTTGCCTTGAGCCACGGAGTCACACATAGGAGGAACTGCTAAAAATCATAAATCAATAAATGAAATCATGGCTTACTCCACGAAAACTGCAAATGGGAACCATGGTGACTGACAATGGGAAGAACATCTTGTCTGCGCTGCGACAAGGAAGCCTGAGCCATGCGCCCTCTATGGCACACGTGTTCAACCTAGTTTTCAAGCATTTTCGGAAGTCTTCCCCCCATCTGCAAGACATCCTAACAACGGGAAGGAAACTTTGCATGCACTTCAGCCACTTCTACACCGCCAAGCACACCCTTCTTGAGCTACAGCGTCAGAACGGGGAGGCCAATTCAGTAATAGCGCCAGGTAGCGACAGATGAGCGCCAGTAGCGTGATTTTCACAGCGCCCGCTAGTATTCGCTGTGCTTGGCCGTTGTTCGGTTGTTGACAGCGACTCAGTCGGTGTGCGGTAATGTTGAATACGGGGTTAGGAGTCGCTGTTTGACAGGTTCCGCTCTGTATGGGAGCGCCTGACAGCGAATGGTCATAGCGAACGGCTACCAGCATATTCATTAACAAATCACGCTCAAAAAATTCTCGCGCTGTGAAAAGCTTGTTTAAACCCCAGAGCGCTGGCGGCGATGGCTTAAAAGTAGTTTTTAACCCCCAAACATCCATATTTTTTTCTAAACATTTTGTAATATGAATACATTAATATCAGACCTATAATATCAATTCTGCACAAATTTTTTTTTTTTTTATTTTTTTACCTTAAAAAAATATCTAACATTGCCGAAGTGGTCACAGAATTTTTGACATTAAAAAAAAAAAAAAAAAAAAAAAAACATTAATAACAATTAAATATGAAGATTTAAAGATTGCTCCATTGAAATGCATTGGAGAGCGCCAGGTAGCGAGAGGTCATACCTGGCGCTGTGATGGGATTAGCAGCGGTGCTGTTCGTTGCAGTCCGCTACATGATGAATCCCGCGCTAGCTGACGCTCTCGCCGGCGCTAGCCTCATTTAGCGTGATAAATGCGTGATTGTGTCCGCCGCCTGGCGTTCTGGAGTCGGTAGCCGCCGATAGCTGGCGATACCTGGCGCTAGTGAGACACTACCTGGCGCTATCCCTTGATAAATAAGGCCCATAGTCTGATTTGCAATGTTTCCACCCGTTAGATTCCAGCCTCCAAATGTTGGATCAACTATACGAACAGAGAAAAGCCATCACTGATTTCTTGATGATCCAAGCGGATAGTGGGACTCTCCTGTGTAACTTCAATGTCAACCAGTGGCAGCTCATACGTGACACCTGTCATTTGCTCAGGCCCTTTGAGGAAGCCAATTATTAGTCAGTCGCCAGGACTACGGGATGAACAATGTGATTCCACTGCTTCATGTACTACAACACATGTTGGAAACCATGGCTGGTCAGGGCACTGGAGACATGGCGCCTACATTTCACAGCCACATGAAGCCTGTGGGGGCTGAAGTGGAGGAGGAGGAGGAGGGGGTGGGGCACAGCGAAGCACAGTTTAGGTTTGACAAAATGGCAGGAGCAGGAGCAGCCAGAGGAGATAGAGGGTTGTGATTAAGGCGAGACAGAGGACCCAGACACACCGTGGCAGTATGCAGGGGAGATGGAGACAGGTAGTCCCTCTGAGTCACTTACACAAATGGCACGATGCATGCTCACGTGCTTGCGTAGTGACCGCAGAATTGTCTCCATTTGTCAGCGGGATGACTTCTGGCTCTCCACCTTATTGGACCCTCGCTACCGGCACAAAATGGGGGCATTTTTTACACCCACTGAGAGGGAGGACAAACTGACCTACTACAGAGACATTCTTCGTAGTCAGTTGGCCGATGCCTATCTGCGCCATTGTCCATACTCTCGCAGGTCTGACTCGGGGGGACCTCTGCGCTCACCTTCCACTGCCATGGCTGCTGGGGGGGTGGCAGGAGCAGCAGCTGCAGCTCCATCAGCAGCTGCAGCTCCATCAGCAGCAGCCTGAGTCTTCAGTCGCTAATGAGTAGCTTTGTTCATCCGTATAGTGAGGCTAATCATGAGCAGCAGAAAGACCTGGAGCAGGCCCTGAACCAGCAGGTGGTGTCATATCTTGACATGACCATGCCAACGCACCTTGAGGACCCGCTGGATTTCTGGGCAGCCAAACTTGACTTGTGGCCGCAACTGGCAGAGCTTCCCCTGTCCTGCCAGGCGAGTAGTGTGCCATCTGAGCGGGTGTTTAGTGCGGTGGGGGCCATAGTCATTCCAAGGAGAACTCGTCTGTCTGCGAAAAATGTGGGGAGACTCACCTTTGTGAAGATGAATCAGGCATGGATCAGCCAGGATTTCCAGCCACCAATGGCTGATCCATGGTAGTAGCTGATGCATGGTAGCTCCTTATGCTGCTGCCAACTCCAGGCTGTGTCTTTCAGGCAATATATGGGCTCCCTATGCTGCTGCTGCCAGCTCCAATGTGTGTCTTTCAGGCAATATAGGGGCTCCTAATGCTGCTGCTGCCAATTCCAATGTGTGTACACTTAAAAGACACATGCTAGCATATTTGGGATGCCCCCCCCCGGTTAAAGGCAATGGCTGCTGGCAATTTGACAACGTGACTCTTTACAAAATGCAACCAGTTAGCAGACAGGTACTCTTCAAATATTTATGCTAGTATTTGGGATGCCCCCCACCCCGCGAAAGGCAAAGTTTGCTTTAAAAGTGACTTTGTTTACAAAATGCAACCAGTTAGCAGACAGGTACTCTTCAAATATTTATGATAGTATTTGGGATGCCCCCTCTTAAAATACATAGGTTGGCTGCTTTTACGGTGAAAAAGTGTCTTTGTTTACAAAATGCAACCAGTTAGCAGACAGGTACTCTTCAAATATTTATGCTAGTATTTGGGATGCCCCCTCTTCAAATACATAGGATGGCTGCTTTTACAGTGGAAAAGTGACTTTCTTTACAAAATGCAGCCAGTTAGTAGACAGGTACTCTTCAAATATTTATGCTAGCACGCTTTTTAAAGAATGACACCAGGAAAAGGAAAAGCTTAATAGGCAGGTGTGTTATTAACACTAAATAGGCTTTAAAGCTAATGCAAACACTTTAAACTTTCCCTGTCTTTCTCTGTCACTGTCACAGCCTCCTTCTCTATCTGTCCCTCGCTTCAATCTATCTATCTATCTATCTATCTATCTATCTATCTATCTATCTATCTATCTATCTATCTATCTCTCTCTCGGTGTATCTATCTATCTATCTATCTATCTATCTATCTATCTATCCCTCGCTCTCTCCCTGCCTGATCTGCTCTGGCCGCAATACAGTGTCAGAATGAGCTTCCGCAAAATGGCCGCCGCTTAAATAGGTCTGTGACATCATCGGTAAGCCTGTCTGCTGATAGGTCCACCATTTCAGATGGGCTGGATAGCAGTAAATGGAGTTTTAAGGATGCGATTTGTGCGATCGAATCGCGGCGATATTCGGAATCGTTGCGAATCGAACTTTTCCTGAAATTCGTAACGAATTCGGGTTCGTCAGATTCGATTCGTTCACCTCTGGTGTTGGTATAGAAGTTCCAATAATAAGGTCAGATGAAAGTTCAGTTAAAAATTTGACTGTGGTACTGGAACATCGCTGGAGTGTGTATAAGGAACCCAGTCCGTATATATAAAAGGCCTAGTCCTATTGTGTCTTCCTTGAAATTGTTGTACACTTCTTCCAGGGACTAGGAAACAGCAATTAAATGCCTTTTACCTGGTGCCTCCCCCTATGTAAAGCTCCAGTGATCTAGGCTGGTGGAGGAGAGGAATATGAATAATTTAAAATGACGGATGTAACTGGGTGAATAGGGGGCTAATTAGTTTAGGGTGCAGCACCAGGTAAAGCACCTATATGGATGGGGCTTTGGATAATTGGCTAAATTGCCTTCCTCAAACACCAGCACTTGCACAGGGTAAACTGTGCAATTGCCCTTGCCCATGGCTCTATCCACATGGGTGCTTCCCCCTTTACCAGGTGCTACTCCCAATGTAAAACTCCAGTGGTGGAGGATAGGGGAAAAGCATTAGGAATAATTTAGGTGGGGGTATGCTGAGGTATGTTGGGTCTAGTTAACTTAAACTGGACCAAAAGCCTAGCCCAGTAGAAAAAAAGCTCTCCAGGACTCACCCCATCTGCATGCATAAAACGGAATCATTGTCAGCACTTACACTTGCTCCTGCATCCACTGCTGAAATGCTGCCTCACTCATTTTCATTCTGGCCATGGCAGAGAACTTGTGAGGTTTCTTCCTATTCCATCCCTGCTGCGGGCTGAACTTAACTGACAAAACTGCAATGCACAGTGGCAGGAAACCCAGATGCACGTTCTCTTTGAAAGGCCACTGGCAGACCCATAGGACACCACTGTGGGGGGAAAATCGAGCACAGCAGGAGTTACACAAAGGTAAATTCTTTTTAATGTGCATGAATCTAAATTGCCCTGGTAGGGATGCATATGAGCACTGTTACTTGTACAATGCTGCACTCTGGAAATGGATGTAGGGGGGCTGCATGGAAGGGTACCAACTATTTCCAGTCTCTTTACGTAGAGAGGTCTCACTTTGACTAGACAGCTCCTATAGGGTAGGGATGTGATGTGACAGGAATTATGGGTGAGGAATATGTGGCCCCAATTATTTTTTGCCCATGGTCACACTGGTTTTGATGTTGGAGGTACTCACTTGGCCCTATTTCCAGTGCCTTTACACCAAGAGATCTCACTCTCACATTATCAAGACCCAAACTTCTTAAAGGCTCGAGATCTACCATTTTAACAATATCTTTCTAAGTTGCCTAACTTCCACCTAGTAAGCAGTGACATCTAGTGTCTTGACTCTTGATCAAGGGGGATCGGCTGCGAGGGGGGGGGGGTGAGTATAATGTAGGTCTTTCATTTTTTTTGTAACCTGAAATTGTCCTTAAAATCAATCCACCACCTATTTAATAAATACATTTTGGGGAGGGGCATCCTAATTGACAATGCCTGTCCCACAAGCCTAGTGTTGGCCACTACACTCCTAGTGTTCTGGATGTTTTCTGCTTCTTTTTTACCTTTCCCAAACCTCATGAAATCATTACATTGTTGCTAATAAATATGCAGATTTTATAGAGCTTTTATGTTGCTGGTGTTTCATCTGTGCGCACGCTGAGTCATAATAAAAGTAAAATGATTTCTTGTAATTATGGGAATTCAGTAGACCTCCATCAATAGTCTATATGACTGGCAGATGCCATTTATGTTTCTCTTATACGTTTGATGTAGAGTGGTTGGCATGCCAGGCACTTATTTTGTCTGACAGCTGCTGTTATTGCCAAACATCCAGGACTTGTGTGAAAATTTTAGGTTAAAATTATGCAAAAATATATAGAAAATTCTGAAGACATATGTAACAACATCATGTATATTTCATGCTGCCAGGTGTAAACAGACAGGCACCTCACTTTACATTGGAATGAATCTGTTTGCACTGTGATGGTGGAAAGGGGTGGGGTTAAGACCACTCTCTTCAGTTATCAGAAAGTGGTCTGGCTAGAGAGGAATCTATGTGTTAGGGCGAGCGCTGCACACCCGTCTCACAGCAAGTCACTTACCTCCATGGCTGCATGCAGCCGTCATCCATCTTGCAGCACTTCCCTCATGGCTGCATCCAGCTGCCGCCCTTCCCCCCCATGCTTCCTCCTCACATGCTCAGGTGTGCGCACGTCTCCGTCCACTAGAGGGCGAGCGCACTGGATTCCTGAGATTTATGGGGCCTGTACAGCACTGATTGGTGTTTGGTCATCCAATCCTGCATCCTCTTCCCCTATTTAAAGAGGCACTTCCTTCCTTCAGTGCCGGATCTTGGTCTCTCCATGCTTGTTGAAAGTCAGACATTCTTGGATTGCTCACCCGTGTACCGACCTCTGCCTGTCCCCAATTCTGAACCTTTGCTGCCTGCCCTGACCTCGGCTACTCACCTTTACCGCGAACCTGTGCTGCCAGCCCTGATCTCTGCCTGTACTTACTACGCCTTTTGCCTGCCACTTGTGTACCTTGCTGAACCTCGGCTGACTGTGGGACTGGGCTGCTGTTGGGGGGTAGCGACCTGGGGGTCACTCGCTGCACAAGACCAACCTGCCTTGCGGTGGGCTCTGGTGAATACCGGTGGCCCCTTAGACTCTGCTCCCCTGACACGGTACCCGCCATCGGTGGTGGAGTCCGCTCCACCCGGTCCATGACACTATGCCTATAGCAAGGGGGCAAAACAGCAGCAGCGGACTTGCAGGGATCAGTTGTTTAAGCTAAGGTAATTTTGTTGTGATTTTACACTTGGAGGCTGATTCACTACTAGTGCCACGTATTACCAGATGAATGTATTGCCAGATGGGCCGCTAGTAGACGCTGTAAGTGGGTATCGGGCGCTGTAACAGAGCTTCTTGGTCGCTCTAGTAAGCTGCCTGGCATTGATGAATATGATGTTTGTTGGGCTCTCTAACAACAGTACAGCGCTGCAGCGAGCAACAGGTAGTGCCAGCTCAGTGCGTCCGGCACTCGGCGCTCCACACCATATTTAACAAAAAACTACACACACACACCGTCGGCTATCTAAAGCTGGGCGCTCTAGCATAGAGCGCCAGACGCTGTGTGAGCAAAGTCTGTTTTTGTACACAAATACACCAGTAACAAAGCGAAAACACTTTAGTGCCAGACCTGTAAAAACAATTCTGCATAAAAAAATGAAATTCCAAAAAAATTATAAAGGTGTTTGTTTGCAGCCAGGAGAGGTCACACAATGATTTGAGCAAAAAAAAATAACATTGTCAAACACGCTATTTATACACAATTAATGAAGCTCCATTAGAATATATGGGAGAGCGCTACAGAGCGACAGGTACTACATGACACTCCTGAGCCTAGAGTGCCGGCGCTATACACTGAGCCACCTGTAATAATACACGTTACATTGTTACATGGTGCGGTTAGAGTCGCTCACCGGATTCGCTTTCTTTTTTGCATACAGCGCCCGGTGTTCACCAGACGCTGCCTGCCGCTACGAGCACTACCTGGTGCTAGCCGTTCTTAAATAACCCCCTTGGTCAACAAATGCCCTTTAAAGCTGAAATCTGATTGATCTCCAGACGAATAGCTACAGGAAGTTAAGAGACAACTTCACTGGGTTTCTAGAGGACAGGTGTCTCCATCCTTACAATAAGGGACTGTGCAGGTAAAAATAACACATTATACATTTCACATCAATAGTCCTGCGCAGGTGGTTGGCCCTTTTCCAGGAGCTGGAAACTTACTTCCAATGGAGATCCATACTGTGCCATCTCTATTCACCACCATGGCCTGTGGGCACCTGCTGCCTCCTCACATCATTGAAAATGACTGTCCACACCTGCTCTATTAATTACAAGGGGGGTAATGGGGGTAGGGGGTGTGCTGAGAGCTGGCATGCCCCCTTCATTGTAGTGAATGGAGTGGGTGCAGCCAGTCAACGTGACTGACGTGAGGGGCCACCGGGATGGTGGTGGTGAGATTGCCAATGGTGGCAAGTTTCATACTACTGGTGTCAGGCAAATTAGCTGTTTAAAAACAATCATGATTTGCTTATCCAGGTTTCATCCTGGTGTGTTGCTGAATAAAGCTGTTGTATCCCCTTTCCTGGACCTATTTCCACCCTTCATGTGGACTGTGTGAAACACATTGATGCTTATGGGTGCAGGGCAGGATAGCTGTCTCTTTTGCTTTTCTCTGCTACTTTGAATAAGTCCACCTGTCAGTGCTAAAAAAAGGTGGTCATGAATAAATAGAATCCAGGGGTCTGGGCTACAGAAAATAAATTACATTACAGCAAAAACAGCTTTATTCAGCAGCTCACCAGGATGTATCATCTGCATGGTAGTTATGAAAGCAATGATTTGATTTACATATAACCCAGACATTTCCTTTAATTGCTCATAGCGGAATACCAAACAATTTGTTGTTTGGGATCCGGAAAGAACAAGAACCAATATATTCGAATAAGAAGGAGATATAAAAATAGTGCGAATAAAAAAGTAAAGTGGCAGAGGGGAAGCACGTAGCTGACCATTCCTACTGATGGATTGTTTGGAGAACCAATTTATTGTGTGCTTTGCTGTCTGTGACAGCATGTTAGAAATGTACAATAGGCTCATTTGTTTCCAATGCTGAGACACATCACTGCCTGGTACCACACAATGCTTTCTAATACACTGTCTGACTTATTTTTGTGTATTCTCCTGCATGGTGGGGCCCACAAATATGTATTCAAGTGCCAGAAATTTATTTAATACTGGAAATCTCTTAGTAAGAAGAACATTTGTTAGGGCTGTATCAGAAAATAAAAATGTGCCAAAGTCCACTTCAGTTCCAATGTACACTAAGGCTCCTTTCACACTTTCATATTATAAAAAACCACAGGGAGAAAAAGTGTTTGTATTTGTAGTGCACTACCCTAAATTCTTACGGGCGCCCTTAAACCTGAAAGTACTGTAAACAAGAAACACCAAAAAGACAAGTGGTTCATATAGGGCTGGCACTTACAAGCAGACATACACACTCAAGGCTGCTTAACGCAACACCACAAATATGTTTATTTAGATATGGCACATACACTTATGAAAAAACAAACCCACTCCTCCAAATTAAAAAGCTAGCTTAGCTCAAAAAATAGATACACTTATGAAAAAACAAACCCACTCCTCCAAATTAAAAAGCTAGCTTAGCTCAAAAAATAGATACGGGGGCCCCCCACACATATTGCCACACCTCCTCACATACACACATACCACCACACATCCCTAAGGTAATTGGCTGGCCAGCCACTAATTGAAACTCAGATTGAGGGCTGCCCACATGGGAGGATGCAGGTCCTGTTGCGGGCCATCCATAAATGCGTATATTAAAGTGCTGAGTGCTGTAAACAATGATGGCTTGAAAGACACGTGATTATATAGCATATTATATAGCTCTATTTTTTGAGCTAAGCTAGCTTTTTAATTTGGAGGAGTGGGTTTGTTTTTTCATAAGTGTATGTGCCATATCTAAATAAACATATTTGTGGTGTTGCGTTAAGCAGCCTTGAGTGTGTATGTCTGCTTGTAAGTGCCAGCCCTATATGAACCACTTGTCTTTTTGGTGTTTCTTGTTTACAGTCCTTTCACACTTTGCATTTCCACTGCATGGCCTTTTAGTATACTGCAGTATACTGCACTGTGCTAGCCAAATGCTGGGATAGCAGGCCCATGGGCCACTCAGCAAAAGCCCTAGCAGTTGTTTGTCTCCTCTTGGGTGGTCGAGTGGCTGTCCTCCAATGGTGTTGGCAAGGTCTCCCAGCAGCAGAAGCAGGGGGGGCTGTCATCCAGAGGTGGCAGGAATGAGGGGTGGCATTGGCAGGATAAGCATCGAGGGGTAGCAGCAGGAGGACAACCCGGTACTGGAACACCCCACAAAAGGGCCCGAAGCTACAGCAGTGACTGCCCATTTCCAAAATGTGCCACAATGCAGCGCAAAGATGTAAATGTCAGGCGGTCAGGTCAATGGACAGGATTCTCTTCCTGACTTTGCGTTGGAGTAGGAATATTCCAATACTCCAACGCAATTCAATCGGCAAGTTGTGAACGAGACCTTAGGACACTTGTCACACAAATGGGTCCACTTCCATTTGTTTTGGCTATACCAGTATTTTGGAAAATTGAGTCAAATTGGGCCAATTGCTGTTTTAGAAAAAAAAAATGTGTACCCCCTGTTATCTAACTGTTGGCCTCCAGCTGTGGCAGCAAATCATTACGCGCTTTGCAAAAAACACTGATGCCATGTTAATGGGAACTGGGCTCTACCACACCACAAGTGCCTAAAAGGCTATAGGTTAATCGGGCAGGGGTATCAGCAAGCCATCTACCACTCCCCACCCTCCTACTATCTGTAATAAGTGGTATAAGGGTCCTTGGGACCCCTTAGTGTGTAAAAGTAGGGCAGGAAGTGTGCCAAAACATCTACTCAATTACCCCAACACCCTTCTGGGAGCCCAGAGACATTTTTATGTGTTCCTAGCGTTTCACCCCCTGTTCTTTGAACTGGTTCTTGGGACACACTATGAGACTAGGGAAATCCCAGGGAAACCACTCCTCAGGGGTACAGTATAATTGTCTGTCCTCACAGTGGCACCCTCATTCCTCTAGCCTGATGAAGCGGGGGGGGGGGGCATATTCTATCTCAGAAGAGGTAATTCTGGAGACCAAGAATAAAATTGTAAATTGGTACCCCTCCTGGACCCCTATACCAGTTCAAAGAGTATCAGCATTGGTACAAGTTTTACGCCACCCCTGGCTTATGCAGAAGGGTCATTTATGACAGCATAGCCAGTGGGCCACCACTTGGCACCTTATTCCTGGGAATACCACCCTGGATCCATGGGCTGATCCATGAGCCTCAGGAAGGGATTATTTGTCAGCAAGATAAAAAAGGAAGCCTGAATCTGACACGACTTTTTATAATATTTAGTTATAGTTGAACTAAACTGAATCGGCAACATCTGGGTTGAATTGACCTAATCTTTATTATTTAACCTAACCTTACCTCAATCCGAGGAGCAACACTATTAAACCGGACCAACAGCCTGGCACAGTTGGAAAAGAAAGGCAGCAGCCATTTTGGAGCTTCTTCTCCCAACTGACATAACTGACAATGCACAGTAACAGGAATCCCAGTAGCACTTCCTGTTTGCAGGTGGCCTGCCACTGCATAACCCACCATCTTGTCTTTAAAATTGACCCCAGCAGGAGTTAGAAAAAGATAAATTGATTTTTATGTAGTGCAATCTAAATTGGCATGGGAAGGGAGGCATATGAGCATCATTTGTTGTGCTGGTATGGTTTTGGTCATTTTTGACTGTTGGTCCGCTTCAAGTACCTGGATTCTGTATGTTATTTAATTTAGCTTCCCTTGTGGAAACGGGAAAAAACTCTACTCTTACCTTACACGCTTGCAAATTGGTGATAACCAGCATAAAATGTGGATGTCCTGTGTCACAGCCACCCCGCTGGTTCAAATGACATCCATGACCTGAAGACAGGAAGTAGGTAAAAGGTTCTGAGTGGAGTTACAAACAGTAAAGATTACATTGCACTGCCTCTAACTCTTCAACAAATGTATTCAAACCTAAAGTTTTTGCTGCTTTTTATTCCTTTTAACACTTGGCTTGTAACGCATCCTTGTTTGTCCCCTGGTGCCATAGATGGAGAAGATAATTAGAAATGATGCTTTGAGAATATGAGAGGTTCAAAAACCATACAAAGTATACACTTATAGGATGATTATAGTACTTTGCTGCTCCAAGTGTAATAATGGCAACACTTTCTTATCACACAAGTGGCTCTCACCGATGAACCCAGATAGTCAGATTATGCACAAATATTATTGTCCACTAGAGATCTGTTGCAAAAGTTTAGTCATTAACAAATGGTGAATAAAAGAAACAGAGAATTACTAAACAGGGAGCTCTTTTTGAACTTGTTGATATGCTAACTTTATACAGTGTAAAGCCTGAACATCCTTTGGGGCATTATAGATACAGATGTAACCAGAGCATATTATAAGGCTTAACAATAGTGTTGCTGTTTGGATTACTGTTAGAGCAGACCAAAACCCTTCCAGAGCCTTAACTTTAGAGGGGCCCAGAGGTCAGGGGGCCCGTACTTATGCCCAGAGTTCAGGGGTGCCCCATCATTGTTGCTCCTCCACCTTGTTTATCATATTTGTGCTCACTTGGCATCATTTAGAGAAAGAAAGAACCATTTGTCTCGTCATATTTAGTTATATCACTGCCCTTGACACCCGACTCTAGAGTCTAAAAGTCTCCAGGACAAAGTGAAAGTCCTTCCCAGTGGCATCCCTATTTCTACAGTGCATGAGCAGACATCTGGCACCAGTCCCAGCACCCCTCCATCCAATGTGCACACCTCCATCAGGCATATATGAATGGCTACTGGTGGGTGTGCATATACAGGGGATGTGGCCAACATACCATTCATTCAGAATAGATTACCAGCCATCAATATATCATACCTATCAACTTATCGGGGTGGGAAAGAGGGACATTTGTTAAATTAGGCCACACCCCCTCATTGAGGAATGGATAGGAGATTGTACCAGTTACAGCAATATACACACTTTAAATAGGCAAATGAATCATTTATTGATGCAGATCTGCATGTTACACCTTGAAGAGAGACAAATGACAACAACGAGGGACAGGGGGACACAGATTCAAAAGAGGGACAGTCCCGCCAAATCAGGGACACTTGGGAGCTATGATTAATATGCACAGCAACCAATACTGACTGGATGGGAGCCAGTGCATGCGCCATGGGAGTGTGGATCGATCCCAGATGTTCCACACAAATAAAGCAGACAAAAACTCAAGAGGTTTTGGTTTCAGTTGAAGTTAAAGGTGAAAACCCGACAACTCATTCTGCTTAGCACATTCAAACGTACCCCGGGTAATATAAAATTATATTAAGCAGTTACCACGGGTAATATAAAATACACGTAGCGGGACATTACAACATACCTTAAACATCGACCACAGCTATGTTTGTGTGTCGGGAAATGACAGGCAGACAAATAAAAGGTAAAATCCGGGGTTTTGGTTCCAGTTGAAGTTAAAGGTGAAAACCCGACAACTCCTTCTGCTTAGCACATTAAAACAGAATTTTTCAATACAAGTCAGATCCCTGGATATGTAATGTGGCACTAGAAGCCCAGCAACAAGCCCTGCCCCATCATAAGTTTCAATGTAGTGCATGACATATATTCTGACTCACCAGATGGCAGTAATGTGAATCCTGTAGACAGCTCTATGTTCTGTGTGTGTCTGTGATGGATGTTTTCTTTACTCCATAAGGCTTGGCAGGTAGCTTACTAGGCTGTTCATGGATCACATAGAATAAGTTTCAAAAGCTTTATTTCAGTACAGAATCTAGCAAAGAACACTTCTTACAGCAGGAATCTTGACATGTATGTTCAATACAGCAGGTAACTTGTGATGTAACCCAACAGCAGGTTGAAAAACTGTAACTGCAGAAGGGAGGGAGGGGCTACTTGCATCACAGCAAGACTAAGGAAGGGACAAAAGGAATTAATGGCCCACTGCTCAGCCTATGTAAATAAACATTATATTAAAGTGGACCAACACCCAGGATTTTGACTATCCTGGGTCTTGGTCCACTTCGGTGGGGCACCCCCGATCGGGGTGCCCCGCTGTGTGAAACCCCCCCGAACCCCCCAAAAAACTCACCTCTCCCCGCTCCCAGCGCCGACGGACAAGCTGCGGACAAGCGGCTCCTCCGCGCGCCGGCCATTCGCAGACCGGCGCGGGCGCGCACAAGCCTAGAGGGGCGCGAGGGAGGCGGCGGCAGCCGGCCGCCGCCGAAGATAAGGTATGGGGGTTTGGGGTGTTTGGGGGGGTTTCACCCCGCGGGACATCCCGATCTCGGATGTCCCGCGGTGAGGGAGGTGATCGGCCCGGAAATCTTATAGATTCCCGGGCCGATCACCCGTGGGTGTTGGTCCACTTTAAGCAGTTACCCCGGGTAATATAAAATACACGTAGCGGGACTGTACAATATACCTGTCACAGCTATGTTTGTGTGTCAGGAAATGACAGACAAATAAAAGGTAAATGAATAAGCTGGGGAATTGTTTGATCTGTTTGCGTTTTTCTGTCTATACAATGAAGAATTGTGGCCCCAGAAACCACAAAGGAATATTCTATAGGCACTAAGACCCCAACAAATTACAAAACTATCCTCTCATATTATATCCATATATTTATTCTAAAAAACACACAACATATAATTAAAAACACATATTCCACAGCAAGGACATTACAGCCAAAAGAATAGCGTTCTGTGTCCAAAGGTATAACTCATCACAAACTAATCAATCAATTTCATACATTAATGCAAAACCCAAGATATAAATTGCCAGTGCTACCCTAAGAAATTCTCATCAAAGTGCCAATGTGCCCTAAAGTGCTCTATGCAATACCAACTAATCAAATACAGAAAGAGAAAATACAATATAAAATGCAAGGTCAGCATGAAAGATATCACCATAGTGAAGGCTGGTATCCTCTATTGCCTACACGTTTCGTGGGATAAACCTTCCTTTTCAAGGTGTTTTTCTGTCTATGGGATGATTTATTCCAAGTTCCTGCCTATGGTAACTAAAAAAGAGGATCATGCAGATATTGTCCCTAGTACAGAATCCTCATTCTGCTTTTGCTCGTGACAGCTGTTGTTCCAGTGACGCCCATTGCTAATCTACAAGATAAACTAACTGCCTGGTCACAAGTGGCTAAAAACTGATAGTTCCTTTAAGCCTTAACTATTCAAACCTTTAAGTCTTTAACAAAGCAGAAGGACTCTATAGATTGTGAGAAGTGCCAATACACTGATCGCTCTGCCTGGTTTTATTGCCATCAGCGGCGTGATTGCATTTTTCAGAATTTTCCGGAGGCTATTTTAAACAATTGAGAATAGTTTACTGAACTTATGCCGTGCCTGCCACAAATAAAGGCAATTAAGTAATTCTTCAGCAACTTATAAAGTAATATGCAATGCCATCCTGAATAATGGAGTCTGCAGCATTGCTTATCACGCACTTTTAATTATTTATGACATTATTACCCTGTATTACAGCAGCTACATAACACACGCACAATACTGCAATGTACCTTTTGCTTCTGTACTGCAGCCTGCAAACATTTCATATTTACAGAGGCTCAAAGAGGCAATCTAGGCCTAATTTAGCTGTCAGAAGCAGACATCTTTGGGTGCCCACAATGAGAAGCTTCCGCCTATGGCAAAGTGCAAAGCACTGCTTCAGGTTAATCCCTAATGCAGGTTAGACTTTTAGGGTGTAGGTTGTAGTCAATAGCATTGACCCCTGGACATACTGTAGTGTGAAAGCGCATCCCCAATGCCGATTCCCCACAGCATAAAGCAGTTTCGACCATGTGACCATTGCTGGCCACTCCCAGAACTGGATTCTGCAATGGGAGCAACATAAAGGTATAGAGAATAGGGCTTTTGGAGGGATGTATGCAAAGTCATCGGGGTGCCTCCCCACAAGCATCGAACTGGGGTGGCTGGGGCCCACCAGGAGAACAGACCCTTGAAGCCCACCTTACAGTTACTTGCAAATATTACTGGCTTATTGTTAGGGCTCATGCACAGACATTATACCTAACTGTATAGTGTGTGAGTGGATAAGCTGTGCTCTCCTGTCATAGATCATTAACATCCAGCATTACCTGCTTTATCATAGAAAAATGAACAATATTTGCTATAATACAGTGCTATAATACAGTGAACCAACCCTTTTTTGGAGCCCTCAAGGGACCCATCAGTTCAGGGGCCCACCAAGCGATTCCTTGGTAATCTGGTGGGGTGGTCCAAGTCTGCTCTCTACACTTTGACCAACACCCATTTTATATAAAGTGGGTGTTGGTCCACTCTCTAACACTCACCTTTCTAATCTACTGGTCTTTGTCAGCTGCAGCCCACGTGTTCCACAGCCCACATGTGTAGGTTGCAAGAGCAGCATGAGAGTGTAGATGGGTAGAGCAACTCGGCTTTAAAGGTATTTACCAGGAGTGGAGTTGTAGAGATCCTAAAATCCACTTTAAATGGCACAGATAAATAAAAAAACAGATGTTTTAATCCTTAGCACTGATCTAGGCTGATGTCAGCACTGTGCAAAGTTGTGTGTTGCTGTGGTTATGATAACAATAATGAACTGAAATGAGGGAAAGAGGTGCGTGGAGGTGAACCTCTGCATGGATAGATTGTTTTACTGGAAAAAAGGCGCATAGTGATTATGCACTATTCTGTACTGCAAGAGAAATTGGACATCACCACAAATATTCTATTGACCTCACGCCACCACTTTAAAATGCCATCATGTTGTACAGCAAGTTTGCAATGGAGCCCGGAACGGAGGTCTGTTGTCTTCAGTGATGAGTCCTGCTTTTTTATTGGATGCAGTTAAAAGCTCGAGGTCTGAAAACCATGTGGGCAACACCAGGAAAAGATCTTTATAAGGGAATGTGACACTGATCCTAATCTTGGGGTTATAGTGTGATGCCACACAATATACAGTAGCCAGACCCCTCGAGTCCAGTTTTATTTACATTTACAGCTCGACATTAAATTGATTTGGTTGCAGGACTAGCCAACCAAGTTTATATGGGCCCTAAGTGATAATGTCTTTTTGGATGTCTGAGGACCTCAGTTCCAGGGAGGATGTACAGTAGATCTAGTGGGCAATATGTGTGGAGATTGGTTTCCCTCTAGAGACAGTAAGCAACCGCACAAGTTGCAGCAGCTGGAATTTACCCCAAGGTAGATATAACACGCCAACTGCCAACTCTCCTGGTGCATGCCCAATCACTAGCAGACCACTGCCTGGAAGAGTCTTGAGAATGTCTCCTTACTACCAACTTAAACACTTGGCAGAGGATTTTTTCAGACACATCTAATACCCTGCTAACATTGGCTACCACCCAAGGATATATTAGGGTAGATTCATTGTTGGTGTGTAAAAAAAACCCAAACCAAGCGCAAACAATTCCAGGTATGACTAGGCGCCTGATTAATGGCTTCGCACCAAATGGCATGTGCTCACGACGAGCACAAAATTCCTCTTCAGGCTCCTTCCACCTGAAATTCTGCTGTTTTGAAGCACAAATGGTCCTCCCCCATGCGCATTTGACTGGCTAAGCCCTTAACTGGTCTCGATGGCCCCAATGTTTCTCGCCATTATTTACTGTTTCTCAATTGCGATTTTGTCTCACCAGCATCTGTGTTTCAGATGAATCTCTATTCTCCATTTTGGAGTGTATTCCCTGTCAGGTGACTCAGATTATATTTCAAGAGAAATATTAGGTTGTTGTTTATTTATAGGTGCCTATTTCTTCTTATTTTAAGGTGCAATGTTTTATTGGGGATATTCTGATTCCAGGTCACCTCCAGTGTTGTTTTTCAAATGTTTATCCCAGATGTTTTGTTTACTGATACCTCCCTGTCTTGTTTTGCCTATTAGTGCTTATTAATTGTGCTACTGTTTTTTTAACTACTATCATTAAACATTTTGAGATTTGTCAACTTTGACAACCATTTTTTTTCTCACCAAAGCTAAACTAAAAAATTACTAAAATAAATTTGCAGCTGACACCTTAATTTTGTTTTAGGAATGAAATAAGCCTGTTAGTCAATGAAGTCGGCCTGTTAGTCAATGAAACTGACACATTTGCGCATGCTTTTCTGCCATCTAAACACTCCATAAATCAACTGCAGCCTCCAGCTTGGGGTGTCAAATTTGCACTTGCAGAGAATTTCAGGCGCAAGTTTCTGCATTGGCATGCTTGTGCGCAAATTTTGACAACCTTAAACCAGAAGGAAACCCAAGCGTGACTTGGCATTTGAAAAACGTGCGCTAATGCATAGGCACACGACCATGAATTGACCCTATTGTGCCATGCTCATCTGATTTGTCCCCACCAAGGATCCTGCTAATCCAACACTGGAAGAGAGAGTTTGCATTGTGTTGATGCCACGTGTACAGCCATTTCTTCTGTGTCCAAGGAGCTGTTTTTTAACAGGACAACTTCAGGATGTACGTTGGTTTGGCTACTTTAAGCAGCTTGAATGGCCTAAACATGCTACCACCCAGAGAGACATTGTGAAATGGTCACCTGGCTTGTTCCTACTGGCAGGATTCTTGCCAGTCCAACACTGGAAGAGGGCCCCCATATTACAGTGGGCCCTGTCATTTGCCCAGGTTTGCCAGGTGCTGATGTTAACCATGTCATATCTCCAAAATGTCCCAGGAGACTTTTTTAACAGGACAACGCCAGCATATATGCCGCTTGTGCTACTGCGATCAGCCTGCATTGGCCTAAATGTGCTACAGTTGCCTCCAGCATCTCAGGACTTGTCTCCCATGGAGCACATCTGGGACGTCATTGTTGCTGCCGACAGCAAATCTGCTTTGCATGCCGTAATGCATTCTGTGTGGCATAACATTCCTCAGGCAACCGTTAAGTGTTGTTGTGATGTTAATAACATCATTAATAGCATGCCAAGACATGGGTGTATATTTTGGCACATGGCACTCATCTCGATCATGAATAAATTAAGATGTTTTAAAAAGTTTAGATTTTTTCATCATTTGCATATTGTCTCTCGATCCTGTGATTTCCATAATTTCAAGTGTTTTCCATTTTGCGTTGCAAGTTCAACGTTGAGGAGCTTAGATTCATTTTTGCCTGCAGGGTGTCTTGACTGGAGCTTATCCTTTTTATGTCACAAGCTGGGAACAGAACTTTGAAAGCATATCACTGGTGTAAGTGATGTAATGTCTCCCAGTTGTACAATTTGTAAGAACATATAAAACAACACACTTCAGGCACTTTCTATTAGAAAGCAAAAACAGTTACATAAAAATGGGGCCATTTCATTAAACCCTCTAGAGATGTGTCATTGTGTTCATGGAGCTGAGAAGTACTATAACTGAGATCAATGAGATATGGACAACACAACTAACAGGAAATACATTGTGCTGCATTAGAGCTAATCAAAACCCTTTTTGTGAACGCCTGGACCCCCCCCCCCCCCATCTCCCCTCCGTGCCCGAGTACCTGGGACTGTGCTGCCGACTTAGGGGTGGCCCAGTTTGAAACCCAAACTGGCAGTTTTTAGATCGCTGATTGACAGTTCTCAAGGCTGCAGGGTGACGGCAGCCAGCTGGATGCATTCCTGGCGTCCCTTTGGAGTGCACGCTCCTGCGAGCCCTCCATGACTGCATCTTGAAACTGTTGCTATTTTAAGAGACAGTCCAGGCAATGGTAATAATAAGGCAGCAAGCATCTGACGCTTGTCCCATGTGCCTCTTCCTCATTTCCCGCAGCTCACTATAGATGCTGTAGTCTCCAAAGTTTGCCCCACCTTTCTATTCCTCCATGAATCCTGATGTGGTCACACAGCTGCCAACTGAAGACTACCTAGACTTGACGATATAGACCGAACAGGCCAAAATACACACTTGCTGTTACCGGAAACCTACAGCCATTAACTGCATTTTTACATGCAAAATCTGCTCATCCTACACATGAAGAAAGCAATACCCATAAGGGAGTTATGACATATAAAAAAAATTGCCCCAGAGTAGATGACATGCCCCCTTGAATCATGAATCCATTCAAATCGAATCTTAGATATTTAGGTAAAATTCATCCAAAAAAAAATATATATATATATATATTCTTTTTTTTCAGTACCATAAGACACATCTAGAGTAGAGAGGAGGAAAATTGGACAAAAAAATAAGGACCAAATAGTGTGATAAAATTACTCCCCCCCCATTCCATTTTTTGGGTGCATATATGGCTATTGCATACTTGCACACAATGTTTCCTCCCCATTTACCCAATCCATGCAATGAGTGTACCTAGAACAGAGGGGAGCAGTTGGGGGGTTAGGTAGCTTACTCAAGAGCACTTCTTGTTAATAGGCAAACCTCCCAAATAACAGGCAGTGTGGCAGAACTTCCCCAGGCAGGGAGGATGGGTTAGGGGTGCGGGGTGAGGGGAAGGGTTTTGTTCTGCTTTAAACTAAATTGTATACAAAAAATGTACTAAAGACTGAAACAGCATAGGCAGATGTTGCCCCCTTTCTCTAGATCAGGGGTACTCAACCACTTCTTGGAAAGGTCCATATACAGGCATCTGGTAAGAGGTGAAGGTCCGGGCAGGGGGTTGTCGTGGGGCGGGTGAATAGTTAGAAATCAGCGCACTTGGGGAGGGGCTATAGATGCCACAGGCAAAACCAAAAAAGACTGGGATACATCGGGCAATGCTGGGGGGACAGGAATGGATGGGGATGGGATGCATGTGGCAACGTTGGCGGGACAGGAATGGATGGGGCAACGCTGGGGGGGGAAAGGAATGAATGGTACAAGGATGGATGGGGCAGGGATAGCAGGACAGGGATGGATGGGGCAGGGATGGATGGGGCTGAGCTGGGGCAGACAGATAGATTTGGATGGGGCAAAGAGACAGAGAAACAAAGTTTGTGTGCACCTTGCAATGCCACTTTCCGCCCATACAGTACTTCATATTGCTATTCTAGGTGCCATGAAGAAGAGTCATGACACTGGCAGGGAGACTACATCACGATCAAGTAAAGGGGGCAGCGCTGAGCACGGCAACACAGAAATCTGGGGTCCAGAAATCTGTTGCTGAGGTCCACATTCGGACCCTGGTTCGCCAGTTGAGTACTGCTGCTCTAGATGATGGTAGGTGAGCAGTAGGAGTGAGGAGTAGCAATGATGGGGCCCTCTGATGTGCACCCCTTGTAGTTACAACCCTGGTTAGTTGTCTTTTAAACACTCGGGGACCAAGGTGGACAGCCCCTAATAAGTGTATGCCAA
Organism: Gastrophryne carolinensis; assembly: GCA_027917425.1. Taxonomy (NCBI): domain Eukaryota; kingdom Metazoa; phylum Chordata; class Amphibia; order Anura; family Microhylidae; genus Gastrophryne; species Gastrophryne carolinensis. The sequence goes on along the minus strand of CM051239.1, from coordinate 43,384,183 downwards.
ATACATACCCCCCAAGTTTCCCAATTTTCATGGGACAATCACTCTTTGGTTCTTGTCCCATTGTCCCATGCCGCAGTGTTGTGTGCATATGCGCTTGGCGGCATGTATGTGGGGGGGGGGGATTGGCTGTGTGTGTGTTGGGGGGCATTGCTGTGTGTGTGGGGGGCTTGGCTGTGTGTGTGGGGGGCTTGGCTGTGTGTGTGTGGGGGACCTGGCTGTATGTGTGGGGGGCTTGACTGTGTGTGTAGGGGAGGCTTGACTATGTGTGTGTGTGGGGGAGACTAAGCTGTGTTTGTGGAAGGGGGCTTTGCTGTGTGTGTGGGGACTTGGCTGTGTGTATGTGCGGGGGGTGCTTGGATGTGTGTGGGGGGGCTTGGCTGTTTGTGGGGGCAGGCTTGGCTGTGTGGGGCAGGGGCTTGGTCGTGGAGAGCTTGCCTGTAATTTATTTATTTTTATGTACTTATCAGGTGGTGTTTCCCTTTAAGGGTGTGACTGGGACATTGTTTAACGTAAAAAAAAGTCCCTCTTTTCTGTTTTCAAAAGTTGGGAGGTATGTAAATGGTTTGCCTCTGTGGGTGATTGATCTATCTATCCCCTCATTTAATGAAGATCACATACATCACACAGTCTGGGACTCCTGTATTATATGAACAACAGGGTGTAAGTCAGAATCATTTACATAAAGAAATAAATAACTTGATAGAATTTAATATACCTACTCCAATGAAATATAACTTTTTTGTTCCCCGTCACTGCTCTTCTGAGCGCCCTCTTTGGAAATTGAGCTTACAGCAGCATTATGTTGGAGGGATATTAAATTGCTTCTGGGCAGGCGTCCAGCTCTCAAAAGTCCCACTTTCAAAACTCATTTTGTCTTCTGTGAAAACACCTCCTGGCTCGGATGTTGTCCTGTAATTCTGCTTCAATGAGGTACAGAGCTTTCCATAAACAGCCATGTCTTCCTTAAGCAAGTTAGATAGCTCTGTACTGAATAAATGGTGCATTAAATCTTACCGTTGTTTAGTTACATTTGAAAAAGAGACAATTTAACAATTAAGGAAATATATGTTACCCTTTTATGCCTGTTGGTTGGCGAGGAAGCAGGGAGAAGATTCTTCTGGGCCCAGTGTGTTGCATTTGTGTGTCTGTGTAGGTGGAATTGGAGTGCTGGGGGTTCTACCACAAGGAGTTTAGTTGCTTACAGTTAAAGCGGACCTTCACTCTGAATTAGAGTCTATTATATATGTTTCCCACACCCTGTACATACAGATTTGCTCACATTAAAAATCATCCTACCTGCATCTACTGCATTTTATGTGTCTTTAAACATCCAAGATGGCAGCTCGTGGAACATCAGGCAGGCAAACAGGAAGTGCCTTCTGACTGTGCTGCGCTGCATTTTGGGATTGCTGACCTTTTCCTGACCACAGCTGAGCAAAGCAGAGCTATAACCTGCCCCCTGTACTTTAACCCACTCTCCTCTCCTCAGTAAGTATGATGCTTCTGAGTCAAGATGGCAGCGCCCATATCCTAAAGTCCTGAACAGAGTAGCAGCCCAGTGGGGGAAATAATAAGTAAGTGACTAAAAACTTAAAATATATTAATTTTAGATGCCTGGGGAATAGTTTTATAAGGGTTTGGGGTTTTCAATAAATCATGGTGAAGGTCCGGTTTAAGTTGCAGCTAGTTCCTCTATATTCACTTTACTCATACTTTAGAGGAACTAGCTGCAACTTAAACCGGACCTTCACCATGATTTATTGAAAACCCCAAACCCTTATAAAACTATTCCCCAGGCATCTAAAATTAATATATTTTAAGTTTTTAGTCACTTACTTATTATTTCCCCCACTGGGCTGCTACAAAGAGACAGAGAAACAAAGTTTGTGTGCACCTTGCAATGCCACTTCCCGCCCATACAGTACTTCATATTGCTATTCTAGGTGCCATGAAGAAGAGTCATGACACTGGCAGGGAGACTACATCACGATCAAGTAAAGGGGGCAGCGCTGAGCACGGCAACACAGAAATCTGGGGTCCAGAAATCTGTTGCTGAGGTCCACATTCGGACCCTGGTTCGCCAGTTGAGTACTGCTGCTCTAGATGATGGTAGGTGAGCAGTAGGAGTGAGGAGTAGCAATGATGGGGCCCTCTGATGGGGCACCCCTTGTAGTTACAACCCTGGTAAGTTGTCTTTTAAACACTCAGGGACCAAGGTGGACAGCCCTAATAAGTGTATGCCAAATACATACCCCCCAAGTTTCCCAATTTTCATGGGACAATCACTCTTTGGTTCTTGTCCCATTGTCCCATGCCGCAGTGTTGTGTGCATATGCGCTTGGCGGCATGTATGTGTGGGGGGGGATTGGCTGTGTGTGTGTTGGGGGGCATTGCTGTGTGTGTGGGGGGCTTGGCTGTGTGTGTGGGGGGCTTGGCTGTGTGTGTGTGGGGGACCTGGCTGTATGTGTGAGGGGCTTGACTGTGTGTGTAGGGGAGGCTTGACTATGTGTGTGTGTGGGGGAGACTAAGCTGTGTTTGTGGAAGGGGGCTTTGCTGTGTGTGTGGGGACTTGGCTGTGTGTATGTGCGGGGGGTGCTTGGATGTGTGTGGGGGGGCTTGGCTGTTTGTGGGGGCAGGCTTGGCTGTGTGGGGCAGGGGCTTGGTCGTGGAGAGCTTGCCTGTAATTTATTTATTTTTATGTACTTATCAGGTGGTGTTTCCCTTTAAGGGTGTGACTGGGACATTGTTTAACGTAAAAAAAAGTCCCTCTTTTCTGTTTTCAAAAGTTGGGAGGTATGTAAATGGTTTGCCTCTGTGGGTGATTGATCTATCTATCCCCTCATTTAATGAAGATCACATACATCACACAGTCTGGGACTCCTGTATTATATGAACAACAGGGTGTAAGTCAGAATCATTTACATAAAGAAATAAATAACTTGATAGAATTTAATATACCTACTCCAATGAAATATAACTTTTTTGTTCCCCGTCACTGCTCTTCTGAGCGCCCTCTTTGGAAATTGAGCTTACAGCAGCATTATGTTGGAGGGATATTAAATTGCTTCTGGGCAGGCGTCCAGCTCTCAAAAGTCCCACTTTCAAAACTCATTTTGTCTTCTGTGAAAACACCTCCTGGCTCGGATGTTGTCCTGTAATTCTGCTTCAATGAGGTACAGAGCTTTCCATAAACAGCCATGTCTTCCTTAAGCAAGTTAGATAGCTCTGTACTGAATAAATGGTGCATTAAATCTTACCGTTGTTTAGTTACATTTGAAAAAGAGACAATTTAACAATTAAGGAAATATATGTTACCCTTTTATGCCTGTTGGTTGGCGAGGAAGCAGGGAGAAGATTCTTCTGGGCCCAGTGTGTTGCATTTGTGTGTCTGTGTAGGTGGAATTGGAGTGCTGGGGGTTCTACCACAAGGAGTTTAGTTGCTTACAGTTAAAGCGGACCTTCACTCTGAATTAGAGTCTATTATATATGTTTCCCACACCCTGTACATACAGATTTGCTCACATTAAAAATCATCCTACCTGCATCTACTGCATTTTATGTGTCTTTAAACATCCAAGATGGCAGCTCGTGGAACATCAGGCAGGCAAACAGGAAGTGCCTTCTGACTGTGCTGCGCTGCATTTTGGGATTGCTGACCTTTTCCTGACCACAGCTGAGCAAAGCAGAGCTATAACCTGCCCCCTGTACTTTAACCCACTCTCCTCTCCTCAGTAAGTATGATGCTTCTGAGTCAAGATGGCAGCGCCCATATCCTAAAGTCCTGAACAGAGTAGCAGCCCAGTGGGGGAAATAATAAGTAAGTGACTAAAAACTTAAAATATATTAATTTTAGATGCCTGGGGAATAGTTTTATAAGGGTTTGGGGTTTTCAATAAATCATGGTGAAGGTCCGGTTTAAGTTGCAGCTAGTTCCTCTATATTCACGCCCATCGGGCAGTACAACACTTCAGTATAAACACTGCTGGAAGAAGAACTTGTATTGTTGGGCCTGTATAGGACCTCCACCCCCCTAAGGAATCTGTATAAATGGTGGTACTTGAGATAATTGCAAAATGAGAAGTTCTACCCCTGGTTAAAAGAACTTTCTGAAGGGTTACTCATACCTTTATACCTTTTATCTCTGATCCACTACCACTTAGGGACTTCCTTTGCAAATATTCACAGGCCTTCGGATATGTAGAACGCGTGCCAGGTTTCCCTCCTCCTAAACTACCCAAACAATAGCTAACATTTTCTGTTTTTAAGCCTTTATTCTTAACACACATTTATTTCTAAGTCCTACCTCTCCCTTTCTAGAGGATTCCTAATGGTAATTAAAGAGGAATATCGGACCTAAAACAAAAAGGGTCCAAGTCCCTGCTTCAGGGCCTGATCCCCTGCACCGCCGTACGCTTAGCTGTCCCTAACTAACAAGCGCAGTCAATGTCCCAATAAGATCTTGCAGCTCTGCAAAGTCTCTCAGGATTCTGGACGGCTCCATTGCATTGCCCGTCGGGAGGTCTTCCGGAATCCGAGGGACCCAGAAGATGGATGCCCTGGGGAGGTAAGTAAAAATTGTCCAACGTTAAAAACCAGAACGGGGGGCAGCAGATGAGGTTTGGGGGAGGTTTTAAACTCTCCCGACGTTCCTCTTTAATGGCAATATCTCACTAATGCCACCTTGTGTTACTTTTCACTACACCAATTAATCCTAAAGCACTTCTATGTAACTGTTTCTACTAGAATGGTTCTAATGCTTCCTGTCTAAACAGGTTACTAACTGCCCATCTACCATACCGACTCTAGAACTACATCCCTACACTCCCACCCTACATCCCCTACTTTCTTAATGTCGTCTTCAACATTTGGTTGCCTCACGATAAGCGTGAAGAACAGTCTCCCTGAACTTGTCGCCTTTCCAAATGTTATTTAAATTTAAGGGCTGACCTCACATGGTAGGTGTAAAATAAAAGCAAAAATGTCTTTAGTTTTCAGTTGGATAATTTCTGCTGTGTCAGTTTTCGTTGCTGGATTATTATCTGAAACTGAAAGAGGGTTTTCTGTCTCTCTGGCCATCTGCTTTTATTTCCATTTCTGCTCATTATACAGAACAAAATTTGACATTCCTGGGTTTTGTTCCATGCCCCGGGTCATCCCTGTTTGGGATGCCCTGCTGTGTGAAAAGGACTAAGCAAGATTGAAAAAGATTCTCTGTTGTTGTTTCTGGTTTTATTGTTTATTTTTTATATAATGGCTTTTAAAAGACTTTATTAAAATATTGGTAATTTTATGTGGGAAGTGTTAGCTATCTTCTTCCTTTGGATGTCTTAAATGGGATGAGAGGAGTCCCAGCCTGGCACTCCATCTAGTGGTCTTTAGTTTGTAGGGAATATTTTTCCAATATTTTTTTGCAATATTAACAATAAAACCAAACTACAATTTACAACACCTGTCATGTATAAAATTGATTTGAACTTTGGATTTTTTGTCTTGGAATAAATCTAACAATATTTATTTTATAAATATATATTGAATGTTGTAAAAACACACGGCAAATATAACCTCAAGTAAAGCCAACAGTTGAAAAAAACGAAAGTGTAAGCAGGAGGGCTCTACAGCCTCATACAGGGTTTTTTGTAGGTAAAACTTATATGCAATAAAAGGATGCATTTTTTACTCTTGTGGTAAACTTGCAGTGTCACATAGCCAGTGTGTAATCAGCTGGGGGTATCAAACAGCAGCTCTACTAACATTTGAACTGGTATAAAGGATCTTTTGGACAACTTACCAGTTCACTACATAATACTCGCCTCCAACGTCTTCCTCCAGTGCCAGGTTCCAACCTCTTCCTGTTCAGTAGATCCTGGGGTTCTCCCATCTTCTCCGTGATGTCACCAGTAGTGGTCAAAGAGACTGCTCTGCCTTTATTTAGGCTGATGTGGGATAAAGTTCCCCAGTCTCAAAGCCTTCACATCCTGCCACCAATGAAGAAGGCACTTTATATACCTGATGCAGGGCCTCTGGTGAGCCCCCATCAACCCAAATGTCAGCCATGTAGTCACTTTGATGACTGCTGCTGACATCACAGGAGCTGCCAGAGGAGCAAATGGCCTAGAGAAGCACATTGCCCATTATAGATGTAGACATCAATTGATTTGGTGGTGCTTTTTAGTACAATTCATTTAACACTTAGGGGTGTTGGAGAATTTTATGAACTAGTAAGGGTTTCAAAAGACCCCTTTTACTGTTTGAAGGGTAGGGCGGACAGCAAACCATTTGCTGACATGCCAGCAGGGGGCCTGACAATTCCCCTCCACCCGGCTACCCACACCCCTGCTTGCCAGGTGCTTGTGGAAGAGCCCACTGTCCATGGGCCTGGTAAACAGCAGTTTACCTGTGCTGAAAGGCATAGGGGCTAGTAACGTGTGAGTGCCAGGGGTTGTTCACCTGGCCATTGGGCACTGGGTTATCATCCCCTAAAACTGGTGTGGGGGAAAAAAATTATTTTGCAGATTTTCCCCCCAAAGTCTTTAATGTTTTTAGCTTTGTGCTTATTAGACACCCCAAAATATCTTAGCCTTCAGTTCTTTCTGCCTTCATTTATTCTCTGTCTTGGAATTATTTCCTTGACCCCCTTTGAAATTTCCGTTTACTTCTGTAAATGAAAATCTTGACTCTTCTCTATTAATTTCACACATTTTAGGAATTTTATGTGACTTATTTCATGTTTAATTGGTTCACAGACCCTCATGTTACATCTTTCAGCATTATTATTTAATAGGTTAATTGGAGTCGAAAAGTTTTTTCTTATAAATCTGTATAAGCTAATTAACCTCACATAGATTATCATTGAAACTACTAATGACTTTTCAATGGCAGTCATTTAAGAGGAAGAATTCATAATAAATACATTGTCATGACCTGTGTAAGAGGATGGTGTGGAATTCATTGCTACTCCATCTAAGCCCATTAGTCAAAAATGAAAAACAGATTAAATCTGAATATGGACAAAGGGCTTGAAAAATTAGGGTAAAAAATTAAGGTAAAAAGCCGTCAGAGGCAAGTACCATTGGGTTTCTTAACTTCCCCACCACCACCATCACCCCATCCCCACCACTTGTACCCATTTATGTCATGGTTGTGCCCAGCAACTAGGGTAGCTATTTTTCTTTTCTTTCATGCAAGAGATTTACCTCGTCTAATCAAGTATTGCTAGGTCATGTGACAGAACTCTTTTCAATGTGAGTACATAACTCCACACCAGGATATTACACATATGCTCTTTCAAGTGTCTAAGAAGGATGAAGGAAGCTGCAGGTGCCATAAGACGTATGCATGAATACCATTCTAGCTGGCATCCTGCTTTTGGGGCTTCTCATGGACATGGATCCATGCATGGATCTCTCCCTGCCAGGAAAGCAGTTCCCGGGACTTCTCACACACAAACATTGATGTTTAAAATGAGCCATCTGACCTCATCACTGTGTTTCCTTACCTTCAGCAACTCCTGGTATCCTGTATGTCCCTAGTTCCCTGTGATCTTCAGTTATTCCTGGTATTCTAATATTCCCTGTGTTCTGACCCAGCTTATTGACCATTGCTTAGAGCTGTCCTTCTGACTGACTTTGCCTGCTCTCTTGGACTGAGTACCTGGTTTGACCCTTGGCCTGTAAACCCATGTTGCTCCTGTACTTGTGTCCTACTGACAACAGATTGTGCTACTCCTCTGATCCAGCTTTCTAAGGTAATGTGCAACCTAGCCAAGCATCCCGGCATCTCGCTCCCTAGTCTCACAACCTAGCTCTTCCCTGCAGCAAAGTCTGTCACAGCTTGTGGGGACTCCAGTGGAGATAACATGAGGTTTTAAATTCTGTGTTTCCAGGTCGAATGTCCCATCTGTTCTGACCTGGTTTTCTGGCTTGGGGCTTTACTGTATCTGTGTTGGGGGGGGAAAGTGGAGTGTGCTGGCTCCACTTAGAAAATAAGACCTGGATTCTTTTAGGTAATGGGTGTCCCTGCTCCTTTGTACAATCAAGAGTTTTTTGGGGGGGAGGGGTTAGAACCCTAGAGGGGTTTTTTTTCTGACCCTGTTGGAGCAGTTTCTGGGACTAGGTTAGCAAGGTTATTAGTACAATAAAGTCTATTACAATCAACAATATCTTTGAGTGCATTTATTCAACACAGTGTATCTTTGTTACTGTACATTGGTGTTTAACACATATTTTACCATCACATATTTTAACCAAACACATATTTTACCATCACATATTTTAACCAAGTCATTCCAATTTTCAATATATTACAAACTTTGTCTCGTGTTGTCACGTATTTGAAGTGATATGGCGCAACAGTTTCAGTTTGTAGCAATTGTGCTCTGCACAGGTTTGTAGCAAGACCTGTTGCGCCGTTGCTTATTGATTACTCAGTTTTGGTGCATCTGTTTCTATCATCTAGTTATGCAAATGTTTCGCTGGTTATCCAGCTTCTTCAGTGCACTAGTTTTCCTGGTTCAAACATATGAGATCATATATCATTAATTATACATAAAATGTGTGTAGTATAATTATCTACTTTGTAACTGGGTGTACTTACTTCCCAGATGCCCAGGTTATTGAGGGCTTGACAGCCTCTCATGATATGGCCCCTGTAAGAAATTAAATAAATTTTACACTCTGTAGGTCCCCCCCAAACTTTGCAACAACTTATAGCCAAACGGGTATCTAAAACCCCTGCTTCTATATTTATATTTACTCAGCTATGGGCATAACGGCACCATAAAGAGGAAGCATACCTCGCCCTAAAATTACTAGAGAGCAGCACCGAATAAAGGAAAACAAAGCCCCACCATCATTAAAGGTACATAACAATTATTAAGACAGCAGAGACAAATAGCATGAGGGGGACCTACAGAGTGTAAAATGTATTTAATTTCTTACAGGGGCCATATCATGAGAGGCTGTCAAGCCCTCAATAACCTGGGCATCTGGGAAGTAAGTACACCCAGTTACAAAGTAGATCATTATACTACACACATTTTATGTATAATTAATGATATATGATCTCATATGTTTGAACCAGGAAAACTAGTGCACTGAAGAAGCTGGATAACCAGCGAAACGTTTGCATAACTAGATGATAGAAACAGATGCACCAAAACTGAGTAATCAATAAGCAACGGCGCAACAGGTCTTGCTACAAACCTGTGCAGAGCACAATTGCTACAAACTGAAACTGTTGCGCCATATCACTTCAAATACGTGACAACACGAGACAAAGTTTGTAATATATTGAAAATTGGAATGACTTGGTTAAAATATGTGATGGTAAAATATGTGTTTGGTTAAAATATGTGATGGTAAAATATGTGTTACACACCAATGTACAGTAACAAAGATACACTGTGTTGAATAAATGCACTCAAAGATATCGTTGATTGTAATAGACTTTATTGTACTAATAACCTTGCTAACCTAGTCCCAGAAACTGCTCCAACAGGGTTAGGAAAAAAAACCCCTCTAGGGTTCTAACCCCTCCCCCCCAAAAAACTCTTTACTGTATCTGTATTATCCACCAGCCCAAAAGGAGCTTCTACCCTGCATGACAGCCTGACACTAAGCTGAACAGGCTACGTAATAAGAATATTTTACTAACTTAAAATAAATTTGTTTTTATGTATATTGCAGGAGGATATGGATCATAAGTATTACACCTCGAGAATGTTTGGTCCATTGGAGCCAGCTAGTCGTGATTTATGGGTCAATATTGATGAAATGGAAAAAGAGAAAGTAAAGATTCATGGGATCTTGTCAAATACACACCGGCAAGCTGCTGTAAGTTATTCTTCATGTCTTTTATACACAAAATACAAATAAAGTGGACAATGCACTTTCATTCAGTAACTGACAAGGAGCTTTATATCCACATTTGTTTTACATTTTTTTACTTTAAAAATCAAATCCTTTATTCACCAAGTACATTGTAGTTGTACGAGGATATTTTTTTCTGCTGGATACAGGGGCTAAGTGTCTTGGCACTGTATACCGTATTTTTCGCCCTATAAGACGCACCTGCCTGAAAGACGCACCCTGGATTTGGAAGAGTAAAATTAGAAATAAATATTTTGAACCAAATGAAGTGCTAAAATATCCCCATAAACCACCCATTATATACAGTGTGCAGAATTCACCCTGATCACACCATTACAGACCCCACATTAGAGGCAGTGAGGGGCATCCCACATTCGAGGCAGTGAGGGGCATCCCACATTACAGGCAGTGTGTGGCATCCCACATTACAGGCAGTGTGCGGCATCCCACATTACAGGCAGTGTGCGGGCATCCCCAGAACATGCAGTGTGCGGGCATCCTCAATACAGGCAGTGTCCGGGCTTCCTCAATACAGGCAGCGTGCGGGCATCCCCAGTACAGGCAGCGTGCGGGCATCCCCAGTACAGGCAGCGTGTGGGCATCCCCAGTACAAGCAGCGCGTGGACATCCCCAGTACAGGCAGCGTGTGGGCATCCCCAGTACAAGCAGCGCGTGGGCATCCCCAGTACAGGCAGCGTGTGGGCATCCCCAATACAGGCAGCGTGTGGGCATCCCTAATACAGGCAGTGTGCGGGCATCCCCAGTACAGGCAGCGCGTGGGCATCCCCAGTACAGGCAGCGTGTGGGCATCCCCAGTACAGGCAGCGTGCGGGCATCCCCAGAACAGGCAGTGTGTGGGCATCCTAAATACAGGCAGTGTGCGGGCATTCCCAGAACAGGCAGTGTGCGGGCCTCCTCAATACAGACAGTGTGCGGGCATCCCCAATACAGGCAGTGTGCGGGCATCCTCAATACAGGCAGCGTGCGGGCATCCCCAATACAGGCAGCGTGCGGGCATCCCCAATACAGGCAGTGTGCGGGCATCCTCAATACAGGCAGCGTGCGGGCATCCCCAATACAGGCAGCGTGGGGGCATCCCCAATACAGGCAGTGTGCAGGAATCCTAAATACAGGTAGTATGCGGGCATCCCCAGAACAGGCAGTGTGCGGGCATCCTCAATACAGACAGCGTGCGGGCATCCCAAGAACAGGCAGTGTGAGGGCATCCCAAGCACAGGCAGTGTGCGGGAATCCTAAATACAGGCAGTATGCGGGCATCCCCAGAACAGGCAGTGTGTGGGCATCTCCAGAACAGGCAGTGTGTGGGCATCTCCAGAACAGGCAGTGTGTGGGCATCCTCAATACAGACAGCGTGTGGGCCTAAATACAGGCAGTATGCGGGCATCCCCAGAACAGGCAGTGTGTGGGCATCCCCGATACAGGCAGTATGCGGGCATCCCCAGAACAGGCAGTGTGTGGGCATCTCCAGAACAGGCAGTGTGCGGGCATCCCCAGAACAGGCAGTGTGCGGGCATCCTCAATACAGACAGCGTGTGGGCATCCCCAGAACAGGCAGTGTGCGGGCATCCCAAGAACAGGCAGTGTGCGGGAATCCTAAATACAGGCAGTATGCGGGCATCCCCAGAACAGGCAGTGTGTGGGCATCTCCAGAACAGGCAGTGTGTGGGCATCTCCAGAACAGGCAGTGTGTGGGCATCCCCAGAACAGGCAGTGTGCAGCATTAAAGAAATAAATACTTACCTTGTACTCCCCGGCATTCTTGCCACTCCACGCCGCAGGTTCAGAGCGGGGGGGCGTGGCCTGTGACTCCTGCCACTGGCCGGAACAGGTCCGCTGTGAACTTGCGGCTGACTGTCACTTCTCGCTGCCGCTCCCCACCGCCTCTGTAAGAGTGTAAGAGGGGGTGGGGAGCGGCGGCCAGCCGCAAGTTCACAGCAAGTCGATATCGGCTGGAGTGGGCATGGCCTGTGACTCCTACCAGTACACCTCTGTCTGAGAGACGTATCAATGGCAGCCATTCAGAAATGTGGCTCAGATAGAGGTATTCTGGGAGTGTAGGCGAGACTCGAACATGCAACATTGGAATTTTGTTTTATATTTCCCTCTAAGGGAAACATATAGGTCTCGATTCAGCAAACATAACTTAAAATATCTCCTAAAATAAGGACTATTTCATTTCAAGACAGGAGTTAAAGGGTAAGTCCACTTTAGATGGAATTTTTTAACGTGTATAGTTTTTCGTGCCAAAAGGATGTGCTCAAGGTGCGCTGATATAGCATTTTGTTATTTTTTTCCTTTGTTATTAATGTGTGTTTACTGGAAGCAGTTTTCAATCGGTTGCTATTGGCAACGTACACCAAGAAGAGAGAAGTAATTCTTGAACACACAGAACACTGCCTCTATGGCCATTGCTGAGGTGAGAAACCTAACTCAACCTTACACATGCCCAGCGGCAGTGCTGTACGTTTCCAATAGTAACAAATGAAAACTGCTTCCATAAAACACATATTTGCTAACATTATACAAAATCTAAAAATGCTAATTCAGCCAAGCCTCTTTAAGACATCATTTTGCTACACAAAAATATACACTTCAGGCGCTTCCCCTGCCGCCCGGGCCCGAAGGAAGAAGTCCCTTCCCCCTGCCACTCAGGCCTGAAAAAAGGAGCCACTGCCACCACTGCTCGGGCCAGGGGAAAGGAGTGGTTGCCCCCGCTTCCAGTGTAGAGGAGCCTGCCTACCAGCCTGCAGGTATTTCAACCCATCCACTCAGCTACCTACCTGGCCACCTAACTACCCACCTGTATGCCTATCCATGCGCGAACTCCCAAACGCACGTGAACAGGCATACAGGTGGGTAGGTAGTTTGGGAGTGCCCACATGAGCATTTGGGATTGTGCGCATGTTCCTTTGGGAGTGTGCACATGCATGTTTGGAAGTGCGTGCATGCACTTTGGAAAGGTGTGTACATACATGTCTGGGAGTGTGTGCATGCAGTTTGGGAGTGCCAACATGTATGTTTGGGAATGTACGCACACATGTTTGGGAGGGCCGGCATGCATGTTTGGGAGGGCCAGCATGGATGTTTGGGAGTACACACATGCGGCCATGTGTGGGGAGTGCTGGTCTAGGCTCCAATCTAGCCTAGCAACATGGAGGAGAGGGGAGAAGCAGAGCCAGGGTGTCCAAAGCCAGTTCTGTGAATCCTAAAGACCCTGCCCATTATGCTGATTATTATGCAGCATTACAGAACTAAGAGAAATCATAAGGTCAATCTGTAAACCTTGATATCATTTTTTCTTCAGTTTAAAAATGGAAGAGAGTTTAGGACAGTGCCAAATGTAGCCCTACGCAATGGTGTAACAATTGCATTTGCCTTTGTTGGCCGCGGATTGTACATGACACTCTCTTTGTGTGCTGGAACAGCGGCTGTTTATTCAGCAACAATCAGGAACATAAACATAAACTTGATACATAGGCAAGATATCTCAACATGTAGCAAAGGAAATAGCTAACTTTATCAATAGCATAACAAGCAGACAGTCATATACAGGATGTAGTTGTTGCATTAAAGCTAGTTCACCCCCCCAACAACTACTTATCCTGTTAGTCCCATTGCAGTTCTGAGCTCCTCAAACCTGGCTCTTGATAGCGGCTTTTTCATGCCATCAGCTAACATCTTGTCAGACTCACAATAAACAAATTCAAGTATCTAATTTGCCACTAAATTACAGAGGTTGTGATGTTTCACATCAATGTGCTTAGTCCTTGCACTGATCTTCTCACTGCTGGCAAGTTTAATACATCCTTGGTTGTCCTCATACATAGCGGTTGGCTGAGTGGCCGGTGTTAGTGGTCTACCAAAATCTTCCAAAAGCTGTTTCAATAAAAGTACTTCTTGATTTGCATGAGCAGCAGACATGTATTCTGCTTATGTTGAAGACAACGCAACTGACACTTGTTTTCCACTGGACCAAAAAACTTAAGTTTCTCTAACTTGAACGAGTAACCACTTCTTGATTTCCGATCAATGGAACCTCCATCCCAATCTGTGTCTACATAACCTCTGAGAGTCAGATCTCCTGATGCAAATATCTTAAGATTTAATAAAATAAGATTTCACTGTCAGGGACCGCTGGACACCCTTCTCTTGTGAGCCAACAATCCCCAATCTCCACCGCCTCTTGTGCCTATAGACAACCCCCCGCTTGCTGGAGACACGGGTTATGTCTCTCCAGACTCGGTTGCCCCCAGGACTTACTAGCGCAAAGATTGCTGGCTTACAATAAAGACGGATGAACTGCGGGGTATCCCAAAACAGGAGTTCCTGCACAAGAGTCTGTAAACGTCAAAACCAAGGGGCAAGGCAGAGAGTAGTCGGGACTGGCAAGGGTCAAGGCCGGGTGATCACAGAAGCGTGGTATCCAAGGAGTTAAGCAGAAATTAAGTCAGACAGGCAGAAGGTCGGTTCAGGCAGCGAGCAGGAGTAGTCAAGGACGAAACTGGATCAAAAACACTAAGACGAGATTCAGAAGCACACCCAAGCTAGTAAATGGCTATAACGGGCACCGGTGGTCTGGGCAGGAAAATATTTAAATAGTGGCTGGCCAATGGGAAGGGGAATGTGCTGATTGGTGCAACACACGATCTTGCTCCTGATAGGAGAACACCAAGGGACTGGACCGCCCTGGCCAGTCAGGCTGTCCAGTCCCTGACCTCCCCAGAGCAGAGGAATCCCTGGACCAGGATTGGTCCCTTTAAATCTGCCTCCGGCGAATGCGCTGGGAGCAGCGTCGCCAGGGGACATAAAAAAAACGTGTTTGCACGTGCATGACCGTCGGAACCCGGCGTGGCCCCTCTGGCGGTGAGCGCGCGAAGGCACCGCGGGACAGACTCCCAGGTAAGTTCTTTTTCAAATCACACCTTATTTTAACTCATGGCTTTTTTAACATTCATGCATGAAACATTCCTTATTTTCATGAGATATTATAAGGCAGGTTTCCTGAATCGAGGCCTTTAGTTACTATTATCAGGAAGGTTTTCATTTCATCAAAACAAAGTTACCATAAAACACATTTTTCCTCCCTGATACAGTTGCCTGCCTTGCCTGCTTTAATACAGCCGATTATTCTGAGGACATTCAACAAATGCTACCACATTATTTTTGCATATGATAACAAAATATGTAATAACAGCTAAAATGTAAATTGTAAATTCCCATCTCTGTATGGGAAGAAATGTGTCTTCAGTTTCCATTATCACTCGCTCACAGTGCTGACAGTTTAAGAATAGTCTTTTCTGCACAAGTGATATTTCCATTCTAGGTGTAGCCTAAATAAATAAAAATAAAATTAATGGGCCTCAGCATAGATCATGTAAGGCAAGCAGCGCTTAATAATCTAGACTAAAAGAAATGGGAAAAGTGAAAATGAGTAGAAGCAACAGGAGCTTCAGTATAAACAGATAGAAGATTTTATTTATAAGATGTTAAAGGGACAGTCCAGGCAATGGGAATAACAAGGCAGCAAAGTGCAAACCTGATGCCTGTGCTATGAGCCTATTCTCCATTTCCTGCAACGCAGGGTAGAAGGTGTAGCAGGACGTAAAATTGTGTCCCTCCTTTCAATCCAATTCCTCCAGTACCATGCAAAAAAGTAGTCTAACAGCCACTCTGTCCTTTGGTGTTCTCAGCATGAGCAAGTAGGCAAAGGCTATCAGCTCCCTGGATTGTAATGAGCATACATTAAAACAGAAGGTTTCACACATTTGGGCATCTCAAAATGGGATGCCTCAAAGCCAAGCTGTTACCTGGTCCAATTTTCACTATCCTGGTGATTCTTGTGGTTCTTTCCATGGGGCATACCGATTTGGGATACCTGGCTGTGTGAAACCCCCCAGATCAGAGGAATAGCTAGGCTTTCTGGCACTCAGGGCAAAGATTCAAAATGGCGCCCCTCACCTGTTCTTAAGCTCCCCTTTGGTGCCCCCCTGACCTGCTGCATTGGGGCAAGTGTCCCCCCTACTCCCCCACTAGCTACACCCCTGCCCCAGATCACCCATTCAATTCATGTTTCTGCTGTTCCCATGACATGTGCGCAGGCGTTGTTTTGTAGATAGCGGAGGCAGCTGCATCTTCCGCCTCCCTGTGGAATGCGTGCTCTCCCTCTTCCAGCCTATCTGAATGGTTGGGAGTGGGAGCACGCACAGCAGGGCACCTAGTTGGCTGACCCTGGAGACTTTTAGACTTTATGGCCGGCCATGTTGCTGATTTACTGGTTCACTTTAAAAGGATATGTGGTAGGTATGAACCTGTTCAACATTAGTTTAGGTGTGCATTAATAGACAATATATTAAGTTCTACTTTCAACACTAGAGATAGTAGAGCTTAAACTCTAGTTTAACTTAGAAAGGTTTAAGTTACAGAAGCTAAACTACAGTTAGTGCAGGGGAAGAACTTGGGTTTTTAATGTAACAATATAGGAGCTCAGACTATGGTAAACATCCTGGCACCTGCTCTGACGGTTGATGAATGGATACATTGGTTTGGATACAAGGAACTCAAACCTACAGTTACCTAGAGTAAATACTATAAAAGAGTTAGGACGCCTGTTTAGCATTGCTCAACATTATTATAGTAACCTGGAGTAGGACAAGACGTGTGCAGGAGGGAGGTTCTTGAGTAGGTAAGTAAAGACCCCAAGTTACCATTAGAAGGCACAAAACCTGCTGCAGCCTTTTTCCTACTAAAGGGGAACTGACTTTGTATGCTGTTAATGGAAGTAATGACAACCGCAGATTGTATCTGTGACTACTGAAGTTTACCAGCAAGCTACTAAAACAATTATTAACTACTTGTTTAAGAGATTTGTCTGTGGATCGTATGTGTGCCCTGCCAGTGCCCCAAGTCTGTCAGCATCCCCATTCTACATGGCACCCACAAGGCCCACAGAGCTCAGCTTCCCGAACTCACTCCTCACATACACGAGTGTAAACCCCTTGGGCCATGTGTGTTACAATTGGCCCCCAACGTGGAGCTCTGTGAGGGTTTAGGGGTGCCCAGGCACCTCAGAAAGTGACTTTATCATTTGGACTTATCTAGTAAAGTTTGGCTGTTTTTGAGACAGGTGGGACATTGCCATTACCAGCAATTTGGAATTTTGCCTGAACATGTTGGAAACTGTTTTGGATCTCAAATTACCCATGCGGAGTATTCCTTTAAAATCACAAAATGGGTCATGCAACACTTTCCAGACAGGGTGGAATGGAGCCTTATATCCTCTGAAATCTGCTCAGAAAGTTTGGAGACTTTCGCTCAAAGCATGGTGGAGCGATCGCCAAATGCCATTTTGGATAATAAAACCACTTTTTTCTTCATTGGTCTAAGGCAGTGGTTCTCAACCTTTCTAATGCCGTGACCCCGCAATACAGTTCCTCATGTTGCGATGACCCCAAACCAAAAAATAATTTTGGTGGCTACTTTAAAACTGTAATTTTGCTACAGTTATGATTCGGAATGTAAATACCTGATATGCATTATGTATTCTCATTGCTACAAATCAAACATAATTTAAACATAGTGATCATAAAAACAATATTAAATTATATGTTGAGAAATATTTATTACTAATTCCAATAAATAACATTTCACCATGGCATAGCATGTGTCGCAAACTGTCATTTCTCCGCCTCGAGATTCTCAGGAGCTCTCTTCCACAAAATCCGCCGCACTCACAATGACATCAATAGGAGGCGGATTCAATGCCGGAAACCGCTGAATTCAGCAGTTTCCTCATTCAGAATATGGGAAAATAGTGGGAGATATGGGAAATAATTATACATTGGGGAACAGTGTGAACTACATCTTATAGTGGTCTCTTATAGTATAAGAGCGATATAGTTCACACTGTGTAAATGTATGGTGCTTTGTGTAAGTGTAAGCTGCTTTGTGTACTGTGCAATGATTACACACAAAGCACCTTACACTTACACATTATTGTGTGTATGGTGTGTGTACTGTTTTTACATTAACCTTTATTACACCAGCAGGCTGTCTCGCAGGCTCTCTTGTCTCTCCGCCTCCGAGGCTTCTGTCCTCCGGCGCTTGCTGCATCCGCCCACTGATGACGTCAGCAAGCGCCGGACACACTTAATGTGCTGCTATGGACGCCCCTTAGGCCCCGGATGGATGATGCTATCATGTCTGTGCATGCATTCAGTTTGGAACGCACATCCATAGCGGCGTGCGTTCCAGCTGAATAGCGCTGCTGCAGACGGTAGCTCGACTTCTCAGTGACTAAAGCCATCAGAAATATGTATTTTCCGATGACTTTAGGCGACCCCTGTGTTTTGGTCATTCGACCCCCGCCGGGGTCCCAACCCAAATGTTGAGAACCGTTGGTCTAAGGAGTTAACTGTGCTGCCTGATGGCCCCGAGTATTACTCCTGACTTCCCGCCTTTTGCAAAAGCGCAGTAAAACTGTTACTTGCAGAGGCCGGTGAAAGAAGACAGGAAGGGGTGAGGAGCCTGAATGCAACAATCACTGGAGACAAAGAGATGCTGTCCGGGACCTCGACATGGAGCACTCCCCCGACCAGCTACTGCACTATATCTTCCCGAGGAGTATCTCCTACCTCGAGCCATGGGTCTGGGAGCCGAGGACACTGGGGGTCATCTGCCCTGGGGAGTCCTCCATTGCTGGCCTGTAGAGAACCCAAGAGCAATCAAGTCCAGTTCCTGGATACTGGACTGAGTGTGTGAGTCATCCGGAGCCAAGCAGTGTATCGCGACGTATGGTGAAGAGGGGCTGGCTGGCGGAACTGCCCTAGTTGCTGATCACCGCTCCATGAGCTGTACGAAGAAGCTGAAGAGAGTGTTAATCCAGAACCTCCATACCCATGTAACATGGCACGCTCTGCCTGGAGAACAGGTATGGGCTGGACTGCCAGTACGAACTGTGACTATGCCTATGGGAGACGTGCTATATGTGATGTCATGGAAGCAACCTGCTGCCATGGTTGCTGCACAGTTAAATATTTTTGGATCAGTTCACATATATAGTGACTATAGTCCCAGCTTTAAACTAATGTATCAGAAGTGCCGCAACTTTCCTTCAAGGGTTCCATCGATACTCTCCTCTCACATAGTATAAATAGACCAATAAGGTGCACACGCTAATTAATAATTGACAAAAAGTTAATTTTAATGCACATAATTTACACACAACATTTCTAAGAGCTCAATTCATAAAAGCAACTCCCAAGTTTCACATGAAAGATAACAAGAATACATATATTTACAGTGACAAAGTATCTAATATTTAAAACATCACAGTAAAGTGCTAGTGCCTGAATTGTAGCAGTGTTGCTTATAAAAGTAAACATGTATTTAAATTGACAATAAATAGCGTGCTGCTAAATAGGAGAAAATAAGCTTCTACGTGCAAACAGTGGGATCCCTCACCCCAAATCACACCAATTCACATATATAAATACAGAGCACAGAGCTTAGAAATGTTCATGAATCATCCTCAGTGCCAAGTGATTTTCAATAAAACTTGTATCCACCAGTTGTTCCAAATGCACACTTCGTGATCCACCACCATATAAACTGGAGGCTTACCAGATCCACTTAAGTGAATGCTTGTCACAAATTCACAGACAAACTGTAAAAATCAATGACAGATCCAGTTCACTCCAGGGATGGGAGCCACAGATTTTCCACTTCATCCATATAGGGCACCAATATATACCCAATACTCATCAAATCCTGAGATCGTGCTCCAAACACATGGAAAAGAGTAGAACAAAGAAATCTAGTGCAACCCAGTCAGTACAAACAAGCACGTTTATTCTAAGAGGTGCACTCACATAAAATCCATAAAATACAGGCTTTTCACAAAAGATCACATGATAGCAACTCTTACCACTGGTAAGCAGCTAGATCTTTTAACCACTTACCTTTAAAAGGAATTTGGATAATGAGGAGAACGGACGGTGAGATTTGCTATCATGTGATCTTTTGTGAAAAGCCTGTATTTTATGGATTTTATGTGAGTGCATAAACGTGCTTGTTTGTACTGACTGGGTTGCACTAGATTTCTTTGTTCTACTCTTTTCCATGTGTTTGGAGCACGATCTCAGGATTTGATGAGTATTGGGTATATATTGGTGCCCTATATGGATGAAGTGGAAAATCTGTGGCTCCCATCCCTGGAGTGAACTGGATCTGTCATTGATTTTTACAGTTTGTCTGTGAATTTGTGACAAGCATTCACTTAAGTGGATCTGGTAAGCCTCCAGTTTATATGGTGGTGGATCACGAAGTGTGCATTTGGAACACCTGGTGGATACAAGTTTTATTGAAAATCACTTGCCACTGAGGATGATTCATGAACATTTCTAAGCTCTGTGCTCTGTATTTATATAAGTAAACATGTATTACATAACTTTGTAGCAGCAATAAATATAATTGCACATATCCAATTCACAATATTGCACATAGCTCTCACTGCCCACTCCAGCGTGCATAGTGTTAACAACATGCACATACAACGAATACACCTTACAAAGCGATTATATATAACCTGATGGTAAAATCTACCTGACGGGCATTTCAAGCCTTGCACAGCCCAAGAACCAGCTGATGGAGGCCATTGTGGAGCCTGATAAAGAAGACCCCCCCAACTGCCGCTATCCCTGCTGTGGAGGAGCCGCTCAGTGTTAACCCCACTGCTGCTGCTGAGTCTGAACTTGAGGAGTGACCCCACTGATGATGCCAACATGCCCGAAGCCATTGCTGCCTCTGCCCCGGAGAATGGCGCCCCAGATGTGGTGTCTAACGCCGCCTTCCCGCAGGTCGAGTGGGAGCCTGGATATGAGAGTCAGTTGAAGGAGATACCAATCTGCCGCTGCCGCAATTGGAGCTTGGAGTTGACGTTTCTCCAGTGGTAGAATCCATGGTGGAGTTGGAGAGTGTACCCAGAGCCCTTTTTGGATTTACTGCACTCATGGAGGAAGAAGCCTCTGCCGGAGGAGACCCCCTGGCACAGGTTAGTGACTTTGTCCCAGAAGCTCGGATGGGAAGAAAATGGATGCTGCTGCTCTAGAAGCGATCCTCCATAGCCACCATGCCATCTGTGGGTCCCCCAATCACCCGCGGTAAAGAAGCCGCTAAGTGCCAGATGATTTATCTTTTTGCCTGGCTTGCAGACACTCCCTATGTGTTTTCAGGGGAATTGGATATAACTACCCTGTCTAATTTGTCTTAAGTCCAACGGATCATTCAACAAAGGGTGGTGATGGAGTTAGAAATGGAATACCCCTAACAAGGAAAGAAGAACATGTTTTAGCTGGGTGGGTGAGGCCATTAGAAGCCACCTGGTAATCACTAGGCACTTTTAAAAGTTTGCCTGCTGGGGAAAAACGGCATTAAACCTCCTGTCAGTGCACTTGGAAGTGGGGCCGTACCATCTAAAAGGACAGAGTGGTGTTGTCGATCTCAAACAAAGAGGACATTGTTAAAAGTATCACGGTGCAGAGAACTGATGGCCACTGTGTAAGCCTGCCATACCCTGAATTCTATGCCCCTTGAACTAACCTCACTATGAGTACCCCCTAAGTGTAAGGTTGTGTAATAATTAATTTATCCTCGTTTGCAGGACCTTTTAATATTTTATGTTGCAGTGGACATTGAGGTTTTGTTTGTCTTTTTTCAATCATTTTTGATAAAGATAAAGCTTCTATAGATGTTGTCTGGATTTCATGGACAACAAAGTGAAAATAGTGTGAAGCAGATGCTAATGTTAACTTGTTTTATCCCTGTGTGAAGTCCTTTGAAAGGGAAGTGTTTGTGTTTTAATGCTTTGAAAAGAGAAGTCTGCATAAAGCAATTGATGTTTAAGGTCCTCTTTAAAAGAGCGTAAAACTGTGTTGTTTAACAAGCAACCTAGGTGTGTGTATTTCCTTTAACATATTTATTATCCTAAATGTGAAATATGTATGTGTGGTCTTTTACCAGCAATCGGCCATTAGTTAAATGGGATTAGCTGAGGGACGGTGAGGAATACACTCCTTTTGGTACAAAGAAAAATTTGTTTATTGAATTGCAATACTGCTTCTTGTACTAACTTTTCCTTTACAGGTGGAATGTCTCCATGGGTTAAGTGGGTACATCTCCATGGGTTAAGTGGGTACATAGACAAATAGTTTAGTGCAGCCACCAGGTTTTGTAGGTTGTAGTGAGTAGTAAGCAGTCTTCAGAAGATTTGGGCATAGATAAGAGTGTCTCTAAAGAGGGACTAAACTAACAGTAAATATGTCTGCTGTTTAAAGTAAGTGTAGTGTAAAGTGTTTATTCAGACTTGCCAATTATCCTGCTGACACTTATTCATAGTCATATGGGTATACCAACTCTGACTCAGGTAAAGTAAAAGTAAAATACAGCTTCATGTGGTTTAACAACAAACTAATGTTGGTTATTTTCTCTTAGATGGGACTGCGCCCCATATTTGTTGTGTAGTAAAAGTTAATATGGTGGGTAATACTTCTTAAAGGTGAAGGGACCTCATATTTTCTGTGTGTGTAATGTAATAATAACACAGTGAATCTAAAAATGTTTTGAATAATATGACTAATGGTGTTTTTCCGAAGTACACGATGCAAGCATCCAAAGGGAACAGGGAAGAAAAAGCGTTTAACATGTGTGTTTTGAAAATGTTCATTTATAGTGTATTTACTTTACTCTAATCAAAGCAGACCTGGATCATCCATCCTAGTGCCCCCAACCACTGGCCAACCCTGGAGTCTTAAAGGGCTATAGGGCCAGCCGCTAGCCTGCCTCCAGAGTATCCACTGTAGGAAACCTCAGGGTCGGCGGTAAACTCACCCTATCCGGCAGACACATCCCCGGCATCCTTGTTGCTGTTGTGTGCTCCGGCACCAAACCCTCTTGGGCAGGAGCACTCCCCAGAATACAGGAAAACCGGGGATGGGTCATGTCAGCTGCCATCCTGTCAGCCAATTTGCAATCTTAAACTGGCCCACCGCCAAGGTGGCTGCATCGCCCGAGGTGCTTGAGGCATGGGGTCAGTAAAATGTGTTTTGTGCCACATTAAAGAAGACCAAAACCCTGTATAACCCTGGTATGCCTGGGACATCCCTTTAAATACACAGTGCCACAAAATGTTACTTTGATGTTTTTGTAATGGCTTTTGGAACCTCTCTTTACTTGTTACAACAAGTTATCAACAGCAGTGTGCTACACCTGTAACACTAGTACAGAAATAACCCCTTGCTCTGGGGACGGCACACTCAGACCCCTTACTATATATTACCCACCCATATGAGGGTTCCTGACAAGGGATGAATGCAACAAGATCTTTTTCTTTGAGTCCTGGGGTTTTACCAGTTCACAATGTTTGCTTGCCCTGATTTCCTGTGAACAACAGTCAGTGGGGAGCTGGCACAGATATTCAAACAATCCAGTATTGATGTTTGATATAACAATCTGTTAACACAAAAGGTAAGCCCAATTTGTTCAGGTTTGAACGGTGCTTTAAAATGTTAGATTCTCTTCCATGTGTTTACCTGCCAGCTGCCAGCACTCCCATGGCTTAGATCACACTGTTGGTCACTGGTTTCCACGTTTCTCTCGTACTTCACACGCGCTGACAGTGAGGCAGAAGCTGGAGGTGTTGTGACCGGTGTATGGCACACCTGATCTAAAGGTTTGATTTAAAATTTAAAAAGGACAGAGGGTGATACAGAACAGACTGTGTGAAGGATTTTAGGATGTACCCTGCCTTAACTTGAATTTGATAAAGCTATTGTCCAGGCAAATGTAAAAAAAACTATACTCGCCTTTCACCCTCCCCCCCCCCCCCCTTACAGCACCTTCACCCGGCTCTGGTGTATTACATCATCAAGTTAGAATTCCGCCCCTTGGCACTCCCAGTCCATTCATTGCAATAGAGGGAGCATGCTGAGGCAAGGGCATTCCTGTTCCACCCTATTGCAGTGAATAGAGTGGGCATGTAAAGGGGCAAAATACCATCTTGGAGGAGAAAGAAATTTAAGGCCTGCACAGGTTGACTCTTTATTGATAAGTTTTAAAACTTCAAAGTTGAATAGAGCTGCAGGGTACAAAAGATGCGCATGCTTGTGCTCCCCATTGCAGAATGTCAGAGCCGTTTGACAAATGACATAAGCACGGCAAACAGCTCTGATTGGACCAGAACATGTGCATGCACTGTTGGACCAGGCAAAGGTAAGCTGTTACTGTCATACAGATGGGTGTTTCACACAGTGGGTATACCAAATCAGAAACAAAACCAAGGTTAGTCCAAATCCTGTGTTTCGTTCTGCTTTAAACCATGAGATATTTTAAAGCAAGGCAACATCAAGGCCACAGTATCCCAAAAACACATTGGTGTGAAAATCATCAATTATGACATATCTCACATCATATTTACTGTAACTATGAGAAAAGTTAAAACAATAAGCAAATCTGCAATTCCCTCTTATTGTTTAAAAACATATGGCCTGATGCAGAGCCTCCTCGTTCAGCTATCCCGTTGTTTTTGGGCTGTGATCGGGGCATGAAAGGGTGCTCCGTTGCTTTTTGTGTGCGTGTGTGCGCTCAGGTGTTTCGGCATCTGCCTTTACGATTGTCGGCTCGCAAGAGGCAGGACTTGTTGTTGATTGGTCCGTTTTTTTTAATGATTCAGAGCCTTGATTTCCGTTTGAAAGCAGCCCGTTATAACTAGGGTGTGGGCGCTCAACTTACGGCCAGTGTTAGCAGCCGTATATGCGCTCCGTGACTTTGGAATGCATTCTGCTGTGCGCGAGCATCAAAGGCGTCAGCTACGCGGCCTGGTTCTTTTGAGCATGGTAGAAACCAGGCTGCACCGAACACGTCTGGACATCGATGGCATGCATGACCTTGAGCTATTCGAGCTCACCCGCCTTAACCGTGTTTCTCTCCAGGACTTGTATAGGCAGCTGCGGCCATGGTTAGCCCGCACCACAAGGAAGGGGCATGCAATTGCAGGTATGACCAAATTGGTTGGCTGCCTGCAGTTTTTGGCAAATGGCTCGTTCCAGAGACTGGGTGCCTTCTCCGTGGGGATGTCCCAGTCTACGCTGAGCCGCAGCCTTACCAAGTTTTTGGATGGCATGGCTACCCTGGCACCAAAATATATATTTTTCCCTGACACAGCGGAAGCCTGGAATGCGGTTAAGTTGGGCTTTTATAATATAGCGGACATGCCCAACGTCATGGGTGCCATCGATTGTACCCATGTTGCGTTAATTCCGCCAGCTGCACAGGAATATCTGTTCAGGTATGTGGTTTAGGTCAGCATGTGTCTGCAATGTAGCACATACATTGACATTTTTGCAATGTGGAGTATTTTTCAATGGCTGAAAGCAGACCTACATCCTGTGTATACCAAACATCCAGTGGTTAGAAATGTTGCTTATGTGAATGTATCTTTTTAATTGTGTTTTGCCTTTTGTGCCCACTAATTCTTGTTATATTTTGCGTCTATCTTGTCTTCTTTGCACATATTTTGTTTAAGCTTAAACACATAAGTGAGGCATTTTATATATTCTTGTTACTAAAGAAATTAACGTAAGTTCCTTTAGCCATTTAAAATATTCACCAGTAATGGCTTTGAAAGGAATTGGATCCAGTTCCAGACATTGCCTCTCTGTGCTCAGAGATAATTAAGGCTCACATAGGTGCCAGGCTCCCTCTAATGTTATCTTATTCAGCAGAGCTTCACTGCCACCGTTTACTGTATAGCCAAGTGCCGATCCAGCAGACAGGCAGATACAGATGTCACGCCCCACATTCATTTATATCACAGACTGCAAGCTTGCAAGTAGCTTGAAAAAGAAATAAAATTCTTTCAACTAGTTGTCACTCTAAAGTTTTAGTAAAATACCATCCAATTTAAAGGTCATCTACAAGAACTGAGGCTGATGTTGGCTCTCCAGGTCCAACTACTTCCTTTCTAACAGCGATCTCCTTGTTTGTGTCATTTTACGCCTCAAACTAAATGTGTACAAAACAGAACTAGTCATTTTTCCACCTTTCAATTCCCCTTTAAAATACTAAAATCATTGTTACCAATTTTACAAGAACTGCAACCCCCAAGTTTAATGCATAAGAGTCATGCAGCACTTCAAACCTCACAGTCAATCTCAGGGCCGTATTAAGTGTGGTGGACTCAAAATCTGGTGAAGGACCCAGATGCAGTGTTTTTTTTTCCTTTAAAATAATAGTCCAGCTAACTAACTGATTGATGGTTGTCTGACACCCGCCTACTTACTGGAACGCACCCTTGTGCAGGTGCATGCTGCTTGGGAACGCCTGTTTTACCATTCTGGGTGGGGGGTAGTGTAGTCACCCAGCTGGTCCAGTAGAAAACAGTTCCCTACATTGAGCTGCCAGTGGCTGTGCTTGGTGGCTTATGTGCAGTCAGCAGCCGCTGACTGACAGCTCTGCACCCACCCATCACTGTAGCGTTGCTGATGGCGTCTTTGTTGCTCTAGACTCTCTGTCTTGCCCTGTGGTGGCTTTGGCTGCAGGTTTGCAAAAACAAAAAAAGCTTGCTCAGGTGTGGGGGGCCCCCACTGCCGCTGATAGCTTTGTTGCTGACACGTGGTCCGTCAGACCAAAGACTGAAAAGCCTCCTGGACCAGACCATAACCCAAAGGTTGGTGGAGGCCCACTTTGCAGGGCAAGTGGTGGAGGCCCCGAGACGTGAGCCCCTTGCGCCTCCCGGCCCTGATCACTCCCAAACTACTGTACCTCTTGTTGTCTCCAACTTCCATTGCTCTCTCTTGACGCCATTAAGCTGTTAGTGTATGCCCTGGTTATATCCCGACTGCACTACTGCAACACTCTCAACATACAAAGCTTTCACCAGCCAACCTTCTCTCTACATTTCTTCTCCAACTATATCAACCCAAATGCAACCTCCAATCTGCCTCTGACATTCTCCTGACATCCATCCTGTGTCCCTCCTTCTATGTCTGCTTCCAGGACTTCTCAGTGACCTTTCTGTTTATTTAGAATGTCCTTTCCTATTTTCAAATTGTCACACCCAAACCCTTGAAGCTCCCAAAAGTGCTCTCAAAACTCACCTCAGACAAGCGAATAACCTGGTTTGAGTATTTTTTTCCTATAACCACCACCTCTGGTACCACCATTCCCTGGGAACATGCTGCCAACTTAATACAGACCACTTTCCTCCACACGCTTATACTATAGACTTTAAGTCCTACTTGCATTCAAAGGCCTTGATTCAATAAGAGTTGCAAAAATTCTCATGATAGTAAAACATTCACTTTATGAGAGAAAAAGCCTGAGAATTCCAATATTACTATCACCAGATAAAAAGACAAGAAAGTCAATGGCACTTTTTGCTACAGTGTAAAAAGGAGTAAAAAGGAGTAAAAAAGTGCCATTGACTTCCTATCTGGTGATTCAGCAACAGTGACATTCTCAGGCTTTTTTCTCATAAGGTAAATTATTTGAATTCATTTTTTACTATGCTTTTTGAATCGAGGCTAAAGCATTTACTTTGATCCCTGTAGCATCAAGGCAGTATATAGTATATACTTTTCACTCATAGCGGTAGAACTAGAAAAAATATGATTTTATTAAATGATACAATAAATCTTAAAAATTAATTAATTATTAAGCTATTATTCAGGTGCAGTTGTTTCCTAGAGGTAAGGAAATGGCCTTGAGTGTGGCAGGTTCGAATGCCAAATGGGACATGCATGACCTGAAGTGCTCTCTAGCAAAGCACTTAACCCCCCAGCTTCTTTTGGGTCACCATAATAAGTGCAACCCAACGCTCGGGGTATGTGTACAATGTGTCATGCAGCTGCAGTAGAAATTATGGGCCAGATTTTCTAAACTCTTGGTTGTTATGCCTTGCCAGGGTGCGCCGTGTGTGCAGAGAGTGTGAAATACCACGGCGATCTGAGCTATATTTGTTGTGACGAACAAAGAAATAACTGACTTTTGCATTTCGCTGTGTTTGGGCGGATGTTTACCAGTCAAAATGTGTGGTATTTACTAGAAAAAATGGTTGCGCGATAGTGGGTGAACTGCTGCGGCGGATTTAGTTTTGAAAAATCAAGAAATCCTGCTGAAACTCACTTTTACAGATATGTCAGCATCTCAGAATGAGGTGTCTCTGTAGTGTCAGGGTTATTTGGGATGCCTTAAAAGAATAATATGAAAAAAATTGAAAACCATTTAATTAGTTGTTTCTCCAATACTATTAGCAATCTGACTTTAACGCTCAATATATCAGTGATCTTAAAGTGGACCAACACCCAGGATTTTGACTATCCTGGGTTTTGGTCCACTTCGGTGGGGCACCCCGATCGGGGGTGCCCCGCTGTGTGAAACCCCCCAGAAAGCCCCAAAAACTCACCTCTCCCGGCTCCCACATGACCGCTGCAGCCAATCCCCGCCAGCGGAAAAGCGGGAGGCAGCGACGGACAAGAGAGCGCGCCCGCCGCCGCCTCCCACGCGTCACTCTTACAGGGCACTTGCCCGCGCCGGCCATTCACAAGAGCAGGTAGAGATTTAGGGGTTTCACACAGCGGGGCACCCCCGATCGGGGTGCCCCGCAGTAAGGGAGCTGATCGGTCCGGGAATCTTATAGATTCCCGGGCCGATCATGGGAGGGTGTTGGTCCACTTTAAATGAGACAATCTCACCAAAAATAAAATTGATTCCTACAGTATGGGATTTGCTGCTAAAAGGTGGAGAACTGCAAAGGTATTCGTCAGCATTTGCCCGGTGCAATCGAACGGGTGTGAGTACAGCAAACGCAGCCTTCGCCTAGTGAATAGGACACTTTTTGATTAGTAAATGCAGCAAACTGGCTAAAACATGGCTAACGCTTAGTAAGTTATTGTGCATTTGCCAGACCTTTAGTTCAGGTCTTGGATGTTACAACTCAAATCCCAAACAATCTCCCCACCACAAAATAAAGAGTTGCAAAGCTTTATGGAGAAAATATGTAGAATAATTGGTCACAAGGTTATAAACACGCTACATAAGAATTATCCAGCCTAAAACATAACCATTTCATCACATCTAGTGATCAACACACCAACTCCAACACAGTGTGTTCAATATACAGAGTGTATATTGGGAGAGGGTTGGACCTGACTGTATGGGTATGCACCAATATGTAACTGTCTAGAGTGGGATAACCCACCAACACCTCACCTAGTCCATGAAAACATCCTTCTATCACAATATTACCAAAAAGGGAACTATAGAAATTTTTGAAAATTAATTCATTGAAAAAATCTAATACACTAGGGGGATTATTCATCAAGGTCTAGCACCAGGTAGTGCCTCGTAGCGGCAGGCAGCATCTGGTGAACGCTGGGCGCTGTACACAAAACCACATTTATGAAAGCAAATCTGGTGAGTGACTCTAACAGCGCTATGTAGCGTCCGATTCATTATTGAAGGTGGCTCAGCTTATAGCGCCGGCGCTCTGGAAACGAGAGCAGGTATTACCTGTTGCTGTCCCATACATTTCAATGGATGTTCCTTCTCTTCTGTTTAGACAGGGTTTTTTTTCTCTCAAATAATTGTGTCACCTCTCCTGGCCTAGAAAAAGTCATTTTTGAAAATTTTTTAGATTTATTTGTTTTTTATGCGGACTTGTCATTACAGGTCTGGCACTGAAGTGTTAATGTCACAATGTTACAACAATGTAATTCCATGTCTTTGTTACTGGTGGATATGTGTTCAAAAACAGACTTTAATTACACAGCGTCTGTTGCTCTATGCTATAGCAACCAGATTTAGAGCGCTGATGCTGTGTGTGTGTAGTTTACTTGTGAGTCGCTGAGAGTCGGTTGCACTAAGCTGGCGCTAAACATACATCACAGAGCGCCCAACATACATCACATTCATCTATGCTGGCCAGGTTACTACAACGACTGAGACAGCTACAGCTGAGACTGTTACAGCGTCCGATACCCGCACATGAGCGCCTACTAGTGGTCACTCTAAGCACCCTTATACAGACGCTCATCTGCCGATACCTGGCGTTAGTAATGAATTAGCCTCTGATACTAAAATATTTCATAACTGTACAACTTCAGCAAATATTGCTACAAAACACAGAGTACATAGCGGGTTTCTTGCTTAGCTGATGTTATTTGATGATTCTGTAATAAGATAAGAGGCTCTTGAACTGATGTTGATCCCTGCAATGCCCATGTTTTTCCTGAAAGACTTCTTAAAGTGGACCAACACCCAGGATTTTGACTATCCTGGGTTTTGGTCCACTTCGGCGGGGCACCCCGATCGGGGGTGCCCCGCTGTGTGAAATCCCCCAGAAAGCCCCAAAATCTTACCTGTCCCCGCTCCCACGTGACTGGACGGTCCAATCCCCGCCAACGTCCAGGCGGGGATCAGGAACGTCCAAGCGGCTGCCGCCGCCGCCGCCTCCCTCGCGTCACTTTCGGCGCGCGCGCGCCCCCGCCGGCCATTCGCAGACGGCCGGCGCGGGCGCGAGCACGCCTACAGGGGCGCGAGGGAGGCGGCGGCGGCCGGCCGCCGCCGAAGATCAGGTAAGGTGTTTGGGGGTTTTTTGGGGGGTTTCACCCCGCGGGACATCCCGATCTCGGATGTCCCGCGGGGTGGGAGGTGATCGGCCCGGGAATCTTATAGATTTCCGGGCCGATCACCTCTCGGTGTTGGTCCACTTTAAGTCTTCCCGAGGCACCTAACTGAGCCATATCATGGGTAACAGACAACACAAAAATGTTCAGTTGGTTCTATCGCACCCCAAATCGGGAACTAGCATCTTAATTTCACCCCTGCAGCATCACCCCTGGGGAACCCCCCAGTCGTCCGATATGCTCACTTCGCCAACGAGCCTACGGCACATGCGTAGCACAGTGGCTTCATCGCTCGCATCTTTTTTTGGCCGTGTAGCCACACCTGTTGTAACTGGCTGGCGTGGTCATGCACAGCCTGGGTATGCAGAGGGTGCCATGCGCTGATCGTGAGTCAGGATTCCACTTAGGCCCATATTTATGAAGGGATAGCGACAGGTAGCGACTGGTGAGCGACCGGTAATGACGGGCACCGCCACAAGAACGCCGGCTCACACCACAATCACACATTTATCAAGGCAATCCTGCTTAGCGACTGAGATAGCGCCAGATAGATAGATTATTCCAGCCTCAGCCCACAGCGCCAGCGTCCGACCTTGAACAGCGACAGGTATGACCTCTCGCTACATGGCGCTCTCCAATGCATTTCAGTGGAACAATCTTTAAATATTCATAATTAATTGTTATTAATGTATTTTTTTTTTTTTTTAAATGTGAAAAATTCTGTGAGCACTTCTGCCATTTTAGATACCTTTTTTTTTTAAGGTAAAAAAAAAAAAAAATTTGTGCAGAATTGATATTACAGGTCTGATATTAATGTATTCATATTTCAAAATTATTTTAAAAACTTGTTTTCTTTGGTTTGCTAAAATATGGTAGTTTCTCCAGCGCAGTCGAAGCTGATTGAGGTAACGCCTGCAAGGTATGTAGATCAAGTGATGGGGGTGTTGGGGGGATGGACCAAGTGAAAATCCCGGGGTTGGGTCTATTTTCATACCTAAATTGTAGAAACACTACAGGTGCTACATAGAATTTTGAAGGTTTTATATGTATATATTTTGAGTAGGCCTTTAAACACAAATTCCAAAAGTTCCAAGCTGCATCTGCGATATAAAAAATATATCCTCTTCTGGCACATTTTATGACTGCTCTAAATTTTACTTTTGGCAGCAAAAACTATTCTGATCGTCAATCACAGGTGGATGATTTATAGATCATTCAGAATAATTTAGCAGGTAGAGCATGTGCTGCATGTACAATATGAACAGCTGGGGAATCATGTGACCAGATTTGGTCAAATTCCAAAATTCT
This sequence comes from Gastrophryne carolinensis, assembly GCA_027917425.1. Classification (NCBI taxonomy): domain Eukaryota; kingdom Metazoa; phylum Chordata; class Amphibia; order Anura; family Microhylidae; genus Gastrophryne; species Gastrophryne carolinensis. The sequence goes on along the minus strand of CM051239.1, from coordinate 43,352,313 downwards.
TTTTCTGTGACTTTCGACATCATATTTCAGCATTACTGTATCTGATTTATGAAAACGTGAATGTGCTTTTTATAGACTACATCCCAACAGATCGTACAGGTCGTTTCTATTCTTCTTGTGCGGGAGTTTAAACAAAGCAGTGCTAGGTTACGCAAGCAAACCCAAGATAAGGAAATGAAATCTTGAGCTGTATCACTATATTGTCTAATGGTAAAAACATGCTTGTTCGTAAGATGAGAGGTCACCCCAATGAAGCTATATCGCCAAAGTAATTATAAAATATAATTAGTAAATATAAAATAAAAACATTTTAAAGTTTGATGCTGTCCTCTGTGATGGGAGTGGCAGGGCTGAGTGATGCAAATGTAGCCTTCCACTAGGCCGTCAACCAGACACAAGCCCCAGGCTTTGATTTGTGGTCAGGATCAGAAGGAGGGGTTGGAGGCAGCAAAGAGGAAGAATAAAATCCTCTTCCTTTCATCGGCCAAAGCGAAGAGACTTTGTGGGACTGACACTGCATCAAGCAAGCTGCCAGGCAATTGATTTAATGTTTGACTTGTCAATACCTTTAATGCCGCTGTAACACTTTTTTTCTGTTCTTGCCCCCACTGGGAATATTTGCCCTTACTTCCTGTTTGGTTACTTGAGATGTTAAATCTTTTTAACGAGAAAAGCATACGCCCAACGTGGGGCGTATGTTTTTAACGAGAAAAGCTAAGGCTGTTATCTGGAGAAGAAAGTAGTGACAGAACAAAATATGTTTCCTATTTCATAAAAATAAAGTGGTACTCGGGCAAAAGCTGCAGACTCTTGTAGCTTGATTGATGGTTTTGATTATTATGGCTGTTGACCATACTCTCTCAACATTTTTTGCCATGGTCACCTTTTTAGAGAATTTCACTGCTGTTGCAGAATAACCAGCTCGAAAGACAATCAAAGGCTACACCACTTTTTACCCTTAAGATTAGTGAACTTGTTATATCTACTGTATTTAGATTGTATTAAAAATTTCCATTGACTTTTTCTTACAATACAGGTTTGTGAATACAGAGTGCAAGTTGGTTCAATATTGTGGCATGGCCTTGGGTGGTATTGGGAACAGAAGTTGCAAAAAGGGCAGTTGCTGCGGGGGAACCCTAGCTCTGTGTATACTGGTTATGGAAATTGTTTTTGTATTTGACTGGCAGTTATACTTGGGTTCAAGTAGGTTGTTTATTCTTATATGGTACTCTCCAACAGTTTATTTATGACATTAATTTGTTATGTAGGTTTGCACTCGCACTTTGAATGATAAGTATTTATTTCTTATCACCTTAATGTAATATTTTTGGCAATTTAGTATTCATTCCAATTTCCCTTTCCATGGTCTTTTTGCACGTCAATCCTACTTGCCTATAATTTATTATTTTATTAGGTGTAAGTATATACATTAATTGTTATTATAACTATTTCTTAGGAGTCGCCTTAGCCTTGTGTCTGTATGTTTTTTAACTTTGTCCTTAATTGTTGTATGTCTATTTGGATTATGTGAATTTTTTACACTAAATAAATTTTTCTATAATTTTTAATCAAAATACTGTTTTAGTAGTGCGGCTATGTATAAGGGGCGTTTGGGGTATTTCTAGAATCAGTGCATATAATCTTTAGACAGTGCCCCTTTGGCCTGCACCCATAGTAATATTTGGCTGTGCATACCCTTCACAGTATACAGTAACAAAAGAAACTGGTTAGTGGAGAAGTATTTCTAAGCTGGTATCAGTGAACCACCTTTATTCACAATTCCAAGTATAAAATAACTATGTATATGATACCAGTTAGTTGAGCTTTCTTTTGAAAAGCTTCAAAGTGTGAAATGAATGAGCAGTACAGATACATTATTTGAATCCTATTTTTTGTTTTTTGTTTTAATACATGTTTTATAAAAAAATTCAAAGAATGTATGTATCCATAAAACAGTGCAGAATATTGATGGGCATAAAACTGCATGGAGAAAATATAATAGTGAAAAGAAATAAAATGAAGGTTTATGGTTTGTGATATTTTTTGTGTTATTTGATTTAAATGTTAAGAAAAGTATAAAGTAGAGGTAAAGCGGACCATCACCCTGAATAAGAGTCTATTTTGTATGTTTCCCTTACCCCCCTACATACAGATTGCCCACATTAAAAATCATCCTACCTGCACCTATTGTGTTTTTTAACCTTTAAATATCCAAGATGGTGGCCTGTGGAGTTTCAGGCAGCCTGCAGAAAGGAAGTGTCTTCTGAATATGCCGCTCTGCATTCTGGGATTGCTGACCTTTTCCTTACCTCAGCCCTGCTCTGTCTGTGCGAAGCACAGCTATAAGCCACCCCCCTGCACTTGACCACCCCTTTCCTCTGTGATGCTTCTGAGGCAAGATGGCGGCGCCTGTATCATAAAGTCCAGAACAGAGTTGCAGCCCAGCGGGGGAAAATAATAATAAGTAAATGACTAAAAAGGTAAAATATATTAATTTTAGATGCTGGGGAATAGCTTTTTAAGGGTTTGGGCTTTTCATTAGATGATGCTGAAGGTCCAGTTAAGTGTTAAAAACAATTATGTGTTGTGTGATTATTTACACAAGGATATAAAAAAGCATAAAGGAGTTAGTGCATCAAACAGGCACAAATAATAAAATACCTAAAACAATACTGTATTTCTCAAAATCAGTATGGGGAACAAATATTCTCTAAAGTATGGTAGGAAGAAAGGTGGGACAACCTGCTGAACCTTTGGCTTTGCAGAAGTCATGCAAGAATTAGTTCATTTCTCGCTAAAAAATGGCACTGCTGCGAGAGATCTTTTCATGTGTCCCCTGAATGATGCAAGGAAGCGAGAATTATCTCATGCAAGAATGATCTTGCACGTACACTGTGAGTTTATGTAGAGCCTTGCTGAGTTGACCCTAAAATCTATTTTACTAACAAACCCTGAAGAATATATAAATCTTGACCCTCTTAACCCTTATATCTGTGCTGAAACACCAGCACTCGCCCGGCCAGGAGGGAGCCCCCTGGACCTGATCAGGCGCTGCTGCCCAGTGAAGGACAGGAGGAAGACACCAAGAGGCGACTTCTTTTTTTATGTATTTCTTGCGAATTGTTAAGGAGGTGAAGGGACCCCTATAGCAGTTCACAACCTCTAGTGGCCTGCAGGCCACCAGCTGGCAAAAGTGGGTGGCATGCCAGTGATTTTACCCAAGTCTTTCTGCTACCCAGGATGGAGCAAACTCGAGATCCAGGTCGAATATAGCTTCTCCCCAAAGCCAAAGCCCTTCACTAGTTCTGACCCAGACTAAACTAAACTAAAGCCTGGAAATTGAAATCTGGAGACAAGAGTGAGAATTCTCTGACCCAAAGAACCAGAAGGGTTCTTACCCAGTGACAGACTGACTGAGTGATACTGTGACTGAGGGAGTGGTCAGTCTCACTGACAATTGGAACACAGACAGAGACCGATGACAGAACAGTGCTGCTGATCAGAGACTATTCTAGGTATGGGGGATGTGTAGCTAAGGCACACAGGATTTTGTTTGTTTTGTGTTGGGCCACTAAATCTGTTCATTGTTGTTTTGAATGCTGTCAATAAAAGCTCAAAAAGATGCATCATTGTCGCAAAACCACACAACATCCATGCCCGCTCCACCCTGTATGCTCCCACTGGCAGATATTTAAATGGGGGGGGGGGGCAGAGCACACAGAGCCAAGAGCCTGTGGCTGAGCCGCTCAGGTGCTGGAGAATCAAAGATGGAGGTGGTGGGGTTTCGCACTGATGGGGGAAATTAACCCAGTCTATAATATGGTTTTAGTCCACATTAAGCCATATATATATATATATATATATATATATATATATATATATATATTCGAAATTCGAAGCATTTAGAACTATGCCGGCTGCTAAGCCATACTGTGACCTACTGTATTAGGCATTTTAATATGGATTACATATTGACATATTACTTTGACTCAACATTTTTCCCCCAATTTTGTCCTTTGCAGAGAGTCAACCTGTCTTTTGATTTTCCATTTTATGGCCATTTCCTGCGTGAGATAACCGTAGCTACTGGGGGTAAGTAGTTCTTTTTCACCTATTGCAATGCTGTATGAATTTTCTGTCCATCTGGAATGAAATAATACACCTGCGGTGCTTCTTTAGCATCGAAAAGGATGAAAGCCATATGAATGTTTTAGAAAACCATTTTCAGGAGTTACTAGTTTAAACCCGGGGAGAATAATCGGCCCGCCTCATAATAGTCAAGTGATTGGAGGCTTTTAAGCAGAAAATTCATTTTTCATGGTTTCCTACCAATGATTATATTTTCCTCTTTTCTGCTTTCTGGACATTTCCAGCTCCGGGGAGCTAACCGTCTATCCGTACACAGACGGCATTTATGGTTCTCTAGAATGATGCCGGTGTATTCTACTGGTAAGAAGAAAAACACTTCATGATCATAAATAAATAGCGGGATCATAAATAAATAGGGGAGAGCTATTGTGGCAATTTAATAAGCATTTCGGAGGTGATACATATTTTTTAGAGGTTCTTTAAATCATTGTCCAGACATCCACATGAATGTAAAATCCTAAAAGCCCTGATGTCTAGGGGTGTAACTATAGGGGGTGCAGAGGGTGTGACTGCACTAGGACCCAGAAGGTCAAGGGTCCCCACCATTGCTCCTCCCAGTATCGGACTGAGGTTTCTTGGGTCCACCAGTAAAACTGACTCACAAACATAATGCCAGACTGGCATTAAGGATGCCACGAAATAGCTCTCTATAGTTCAGGCTTTGGTAATAATAAAGGCCCATAAAGGGCCAGTCCGAGCCTAGCTCCTCCACCTTATTTATAATGGTTTCACTTGAAATCATGTAATAGAAAAAGAAGCACCATTTGTCTCAGCTTTTTCTTTCTTTAGTTTTCTTGTTGTAACCCAACAAGTTAAAGTAATGGGAAAAAACGCCACTGCTAATGCCCTTAAAGTGGACCAAAACCCAGGATTTTAACTATCCTGGGTCACAAATCCTTGCCCGCATGGCACCTCGATCAGGGGTGCCCCACTGTGTGAAACTCCACAAATCACCCAAACAAACTAACCTCTTCCCGGTCCTAAGACGCATGTGCGGCCGCTCACATGATCAGATCCGCTTGAGCCCCCTTCACCCAGGAGGTCGTCTAATGTGAGCGGATCTAACCACTCTGGTGGCCGCATCCCCCGCTACCCTCTAACAGGGAGCGTGCCCACACCGGCCATTCACAAATGCCTGGAGCTGACACGTGTCCTGCTGAAGGGATAGCGAGGATGTGGCTGCTGCTTGCGCATGCGCCATTGAACTGGGAATGAAGATGACTTTGCGGGCGACCTGGGGGGTTTCACACAGCGGGGGATCCTAATTCTGGATGCCTCGAGCAGAGCGCGTATGTCTTCCCTGGAGTCTCATAGACAATGCATTGACTTACTTTGGCCCTTATTTATGAAGGAATAGCGACAGGTAGCGACTGGTGAGCGACCGGTAATGACGGGCCCCGCCACGAGAACGCCGGCTCCCCACCACAATCACACATTTATCAAGCCGATCCTGCTTAGCGACTGAGATAGCGCCAGATAGCCACTCATTCATCATTATTCCAGCCTCAGCCCACAGCGCCAGCGTCCGACCTTGAACAGCGACAGGTATGACCTCTCGCTACCTGGCGCTCTCCAATGCATTTCAATGGAACAATCTTTAAATATTCATAATTAATTGTTATTGTTTTTTTTTTTTTGTTTTTTTTTAAATGTGCAAAATTCTGTGACCACTTCTGCCATGTTAGTTCATTTTTTTAAGGTAAAAAAAAAAAAAAATTGTGCAGAATTGATATTACAGGTCTGATATTATTGTATTCATATTACTAAATTCTTTATAATTTTTTTTTTTTGGTTTCCAAAAATATGGTGGTTTGGGGGTTAAAAAACTACTTTTAACACATCGCCGCCAGCGCTCTGGGGTTTAAACATGCATTTCACAACGCGAGAATTTTTTGAGCGTGATTTTTTGATGAATGTGGTGGGAGCCGGTCGCTCTGACCAGTCGCTATCATGCGCACCCATACATCGCGGAACCTGTCAAATAGCGACTCCTCACCCCGTATTCAACATTACTGCACACCGACTCAGTCGCTATCAACGACCGAACAATGGCCAAGCACAGCGACTACTAGCGGGCGCTGTTAAAATACTGCTACAGTCGCTCAACTGTCCCTACCTGCCGCTATTAATGAATCGGCCTCTTAGAAGTTTCGGATCTTTTTTAAAGAGGAACATCGGGAAGGTTAAAACCTCCCCCAAACCTCACCAGACTGTTCCCCCCCTCCCCCTCCTCCAGTTTCACAATTGAGGAGTGTTTACTCACTTCACTGGGGGATCCATCTTCTGGGTCTCTCAGATTCCGGGCAACCTCCCAACGGGCAGCTTCATGCTTCATCTTGCATCCCATAAGGCACTGCGCGTGGCCCCCAGTCTTTTTTTTTAAATGTTAGCGATGGAACCATCTAACTGCAAATAACTATTTCATCTCTGCAATCCACATGTACTTGTTATTATTTTTCACAGCATACCTTCAACCTTTCATTTGTCATTAGACGACAGATATAACATTTAAAAAACGTTTTGGAGAAAAGTATGAAATAAATGCTTTTTTTCCATCATAATTTTTATTTGGATAAAAGCAAAACAAAAATCAGCATATACACATAGCAAAGAAGTTTTCCCATCTACACATAGAGTCATTAAAAATCTCCAAAATTTACACTTATGCAAACAATATGACTAATTATCAACAAGATGCATTATAAACTGGGAAAGAAAGAAAGAAACAAAAACAAAGTGGGAAAAAAAAGAAAAGGAGGGGTAAAGGGATAGAGGGGTAAAAGGGTAAAAGGGTAAAAGGTGGGTTCCAGGCCTCCATTCATTCCAATAGAAGAGACACGGCGGTGCTCTAAATTGTGAGAAGAGCACAATTGAGACCTCCAGGATGAAAATGAGAAATCCAGCCTTCCCAGATGGATAAGAAGGGGGCAAAATCCCCCTTTAACATAGCCGCCATCTTTTCAAACATCATAACGTCATTAACCCGGGTGATAAGGCTTCCCCTGGGAATATCTGGTTTCTTCCAGGACTGGGCAATAATCAACTTAGCTGCCGTATTACTGTGCCTAATAAGGACAAACTGAGAGCTCGAACAGTTAGGGGGTTTCAAGTTGAGAAGCGACAGTTGAGGGGATAAAGTTAGTTTTAACCCGGTGGCCTTATTAATAACATAAAGAACCCTGGACCAAAACTGTTTCACTACCCTGCAGTCCCACCAGGTATGAAAGTAAGTACCAGGGGACCCACAGCCTCTAAAGCAATCACATGAGTATGAGGGGCAGAATTTATGAATTTTATGTGGAACAAGGTACCATCTAAGGAGGACCTTGGTGTTGACCTCCTGTGCGCCAACATTAAGGTATCCCGAAAAAGAGTGTTTCCAAACCGCCTTCCAATCTCCATCTGATAGGGTCACATTCAAATCATTACACCAGGAGGCCGTATGTCTCGGAGGCTTCACATCCTCCGGTTCAGACAGCAATCACTCCTTTGCCCATAGGTCGCTCAAGGCAGATTTTTTCAAAGCTCTTAAGGGGGGGAGTGGGGCGTCATACCTGCATTTAGACCGGACATAATGGTTAAGTTGCAAAAAGCGAAGAAACTCGCTCCTCGGCAGGTCATGTCTGGATCCCAAATCGGCAAAAGAGAGCAAACCCTGGTGGGAGAATAGATCCCGCACTCTGGTCAGTTCATGGGTTCTCCACCACTCAAATGCCACCGGTTCCACAAAACCTGGGGAGAATTCCGGATTTCCGAAAAAAGAGAGAAGTGGAGAATGCTGCGAAGCCAGGTTCCCGCGCTTCTTATTGGCCCTCCAGATTCTAAGAGAATGCTGCAGTACAGGGTTGGAGGAGCTCCTACAAAGCGCGGGGGGGAGCCACAGCAAGTTATGTATAGAGATCGGGGAACAATCTGACTCCTCAATATCAACCCACAAAGGCCTATCACTACCCCCATGCAGGACTGCCAATTGGGCAATTTGACAGGCATTATAGTAGCGTACAATATTAGGGACACCTAAGCCACCTTTCTGTTTAGATCTATAAAGCGTACCACGTTCAACCCGCGGCCTACCCCCGCCCCAGATAAATTTATTTACATCAGTTTGGAGAAGCTTCAGGGCCGCTGCCGGCACAGAAATCGGTAATACCCGAAAGAAGTAAAGTAATTTGGGGAGCCATGCCATCTTCACTGCAGCAATCCTACCAAGCCAGGGGAGTTTTAATTTGGCCCAAACGCCCAGGAGGGATCTCAGGGTCTTGAACAAATTAGGATAATTTGCCCCATAAAGAGAGGCATACTCGGACGTCAGCTGTATCCCCAAGTATTTAATAAACTTAGCCTGCCAGTGGAAGTCAAAGGAAGCCTTAACAATATGTAAAACACTGTCAGGCAGGGAGACATTAAGGGCCTGAGATTTAGCTGAATTAATTTGTAAGCCCGAAAGCCTGGTGAAAGAATCAAGATCTTTAAAGAGGCTCGGAAGGGAAATAACCGGGTCCTTGATCACCATAAGAATATCGTCAGCAAACAATGATATCTTGTGCTCGTATCCCCCCACCTTAATGCCCGCAATACTACTATTGCCCTGAATCATTCTGGCGAGGGGCTCGATGGCTAGGGCAAAAAGGAGGGGGGAGAGAGGGCAACCCTGTCTTGTGCCCCTACCTAGAATAAAGCGTTCCGAGGAGTAACCCGAATACCTAACAAATGCCCCCGGACTGGCATAAAGAGAGGAGATCCAATTCAGAAAAGACGGACCCAAACCCCATTTATCAAGAGTGAAATGCAAATAATTCCATGCAACAGTGTCGAACGCTTTGCGCACATCGAGCGCCAGCAGCATGGTGTGGTAGCCTTCCACCTTCGCCCGATGCAATAAATTTGCGATTTTCCTGATATTGTCTCCCGCTTGACGCTGTGGCATAAACCCCACCTGCTCCTTGGAGATAAGCGAATTGATAAACCCGTTGAGTCGAGCCGCCAGAACCTTTGCCAAAATTTTGACATCAACATTCAACAATGAGATTGGCCTATAATTGGACCAAATCGTGTCGTCTGTATTAGGCTTGGGAATCATACTGACCGCTGCTGTAAGTGAGTCAGAACTCCAAGCGGCTCCCTCCCTCAAGGCATTGAACGCTGTTGTCAAGTGCGGAACCAAAATCTGGCTAAACTTTTTGTAGTACATCGCAGTGAAGCCATCAGGGCCTGGCTGCTTTCCGACTTTTAAAGATGTTATAGCCTCCTGCACCTCACCAGACTCAACGGGCCTATCAATGAGCTCCTTAGCACCGGGGGGGAGAGTGGGCAAGTTAAGTTGACCAAATAGCTCTTCCGCTTTATTCACATTTAAACCCGATGTAGGCTTATATAATCCCTCGAGGTGTTTAGCAAATGTCGCCACAACCTTTGCAGGGTTGCTAGAGAGGTGACCCTCTGCCGTCCTAATACGTACCGGTTTGGGTTTCAGCGCGATTCCCCTAAGTCTTCTCGCTAGGGGAGTGTTAGGCTTATTGCTCAGACGATACCAGTGGAACCTAGATTTGTTCAAAAATAAATGCTTTTTTTCATGAATATTTTTCTTCAATTGTTACAAAGCATTTCAGGACAAAGCAATTATTAATTCTATGTTAACAACTTGACAATGGCTGCTATTTGTGCAATTTTCCTAGTGGCTGGGTTTAATTTAAGACCTGAGATGAGTGGAACATATTGAAGATTTTTTCAATTGCTGGTTCTATTGCACCTTACTGACAAAATAGTTGTACCGTGGCAAAACATAAGAAACATCTATAAAGTGATTTTTTTTTTTTTTTGTAGGAAAACTGTATTAAGTTAGGTGTGAGTGTAATGATGATATGATAATGATAATGATGGGTGTGAGTGTATTTTACCCAGTCACTGCAGGAAGGGGTTTAATGACTATTACAGCAGAAACACTGTATGCTATGTCCCATAGCTGCTCGAGAGCCACAAACAGGCCATGTTTTGTAGATCTCCACCCAGATGAACAGGTGAAGAATTAAGTAGACAGCTATTTGAAAATCCACAAAGCACAAACTGTTGGTGGCTCTCAAGGAAAGGGCCGGACACTGTAACTATTGTAACGGGGAGGCTGATTCATTAATAGCGGCAGGTAGCTACAGAAGAGCGTCTGTAGCAGGCATTTTCAGAGCGCCCGCTAGTAGTCGCAGTGCTCGGCTGTGAGTCGCTAGTTTATAGCGACTCAGTCGCTGTTCAGTAATGTTGAATACATTGTGAGGAGTCGCTATTTGACCAGTACAGTGCTGTATGGGAGCGCATGTTAGCGACTGCTCATAGCGACCGAATCACACCATATTCAGCAAAAAAACAGCCTCACAAATCTCTGGCGCTGAAAAATTGTTGTTTGAAGCCCAGAGCGCAGGAGGCGGTGTGTTTAAAGTGTGTTTTCAAGCATCTATCAACTAGTAACAAAGCGAAAACATATGGAATTACATTGTAACCACATTGTAATATGAACACTTTAATGGCAGACCTGTAATGTCATTTCTGAGGAAATATATAAAAAATGAAAAAAATATGAAAAAACTGCTATTTCAATGCCAGAAGAGGTCACAGAATTATTTGTGATTTTTTGGCAAAAAAAAAAAAAAAAACGGTTTAAAGAGAAGAAATGTATGGGAGAGCGACAGGTAGCGAGAGGTCATACCTGGCGCTGTGCAAGGCGGATGCTGGCGCTGTTCGCTGAGGCTGTGAAAATAATGAATCAGACGCTACATGGCGCTATCCCAGTCGCTCAACAGATTCTGCTTGATAAATGTGGAATTGTGTGCCGTGTCCGGCGTTCACCAGTCGCTATCTGTCGCTACCTCACATTAACCAGGCGCTACCTGACGCTATCCTTTCTTAAATAAGGGCCTATGTAACTAGATTTTTTTCTGAGTAAGAAATGAAATCAGATCTGTGGAGAGAGAGCACTGCTCTGGAGGCTCTGAAAGCCTTTTTATAGGTAATTTATGCTTTTTAGTATTTATAATTTTGATTGGCTGTCTGAATGATCAAAATTCCAGGAACCACTTTGATTGGTTTTAGAGATTTTCACTAATATAACAGCAATCTGCTGCACTGCTGGCAGTTTGTAAATTCAGCTGAGGCTGCAATTATTATGATCTTCAGGACTTTGATAATATATCAAAATATAAAAATACATGATTTCAGGAACAATATTATCTGCATCTGGGCCCCTACTCTCTGGGGGGGCTGACAGGGCCAGCATTTGGGGTGTGCGATTGCGCTAGACTGGGGGAAATGGTGGGGTTCCACACAACGGGGCGTCTCAATTTAGATTTCAGGGGAGGAAGTGCTGGGTTTTGCTCTGCTTTTAAGTTGCCCAGCCCAGCTGATTTCCTATCCCAATCTTTGATACCCTTCTGTGTAAACCTGGGATCGCTGGCATACCCACTATGCAAGCAATTCCATCCATGGGTTTTGGTCCGCTTTACAGTGCCATCTCACTTTGGGATGCCCCTGTTTGTGAAAGAACCCCCCTGGTTTGGCAGGTAACTCAAACTGGCGATCCCACAGTGCATTCACCAGTTTGAGGAAAGTAATGAACAAAGGGGGGGGGGGGTGTCACACACGGGGGCATCCAAAATCAGGAGAATCTAGATTCATTTAGACTCCAAGGTCAGGATTAAAGGGGTTTGGTGCGCTTCAAAGTAGACCAAAACTAGAGTTCTGGTCCAAATAGCATGATACTTAGGGGGCATCCAGATTTGGGACATCCCTCAGGGATGTGACGTGACTCTTCACCACAAAGGGGCCCCCTGAGACCATGCCCAAGGGCCCATATAATTCTGGAGCCGGCCCTGGGTGAGAGACATGACCTATAGCTAGGCCAGGCTCTTCTGGTACATTATAGGTGACAATTGACCCTGGGAGCATTGTATATTACCTTTAAAACGCTGTATATGTCATTCCAATATTGAAATACTGAATACTGAGGCGTCATTCTGGTGTACATAAAAATGTATCTGGAGCTGGAACAGGAAATAGAAACTGAAAGCTTTGTTCTCTGCCAAGATTCCCATAAAAATTATCTGAGGAGCCAACAACTAAAATCAGCAAAGGCTAGATGCAACCAGCTCAGTTAACAAGGTTCCTTGCATTAAGTAACCCCAGTCCTATCTGGTAAGCTACCAAAACCACCCCATTTATAGCCATGCTAACTAGATTAATTGCTCTAACCAGTTTATATTACAATTTTATTTTTTAACCTAATGAAACCTTTATTAAAACAATGCTTCTTGTTTCCACATACAGTACTGTATGCACCCTTTCCATCCAGGCTCCAGGCAGTACTTTCAGAGTTATCGATATGTAGAGATTACCCAAATGGACGGAGACCACAATTGCAGCCTTTGGCAATACTTTAAATGCTTAATTTGACCTGCACAACTGCTTTAGTGATGGAGCGGCTAATATGATTTTCACAAAGGAAACAGCTTAGGGCCTAAATACAAACCCAATCTTTAATGTATTTGTGTATTTTTCTAAAAACAAAAAATCTGATTTAATAGATATTCTTTATTCATTATTACTGAAAGGACATATGTGGGCAACATTATTATTTCAATGTGTGGGACAGATACGGGGAGTCTATTGGACTCTGGAAGGGTCTGATGGTGATGTGGGCCTTAAGCTTCATCCTCAAGTACCTGGGTAAGAAGCGTATGCTTTACCTTAAGTTTTAGTCCTATTAATGTGTTGTTATATCCCTTAGAGCACATATCATCAAACTGTGGCCCACGTACCACATGTGGCCCTCTGATGTGGCCCCTGACCTGCTGTGGGGAAAGTGGGAGGGGTAAATAGAGCTGGCATGGAAAGATGTAGGAATGAGAGGTTGAAAGGAGGGTGCACATTGCCACATAGAGGTGACAGCGGTGGCTTGGAGGAACATGATGACATTGATAGTGCAACAAAACCCCTGGATGAAATCTCTAGCACTATAACAAGATTTTTCTATAGGTTTTTCTATATTTAATTGGATGTTTAGCATTGGTATGCGTATAGTTTGAGTATTGGGAATACTGCTACTATTTGGGACTGATGAGGGATAAAAATGGGGCCCATATATAGCAGTAAGACAATCATCGTGTTTATTGCTAGTGTCAGGTCCCGTGGGACACCCACCTTCCAATAAACCAGCAACCCCCAATCTCCGCTGCTTTCTTCGCCTATAGTAAGCCCCCGTTTGCCGGGACGCTAGACACGCCTCACCGGACACGGTTGCCCCCAGGTCTTGTTAGCACAAAGGATGCTGATTTATGCAGGGGAAGGAAGATGAACCAGGAACTAGACTGAGTAGCAATAAACGGACAGGGGTCATACACGGGTGGTCAATCCGAGGAGGCACGGTACAGAAGGGTTTAGACGGAAGAGTAGTCAGGGCAAGCCAAGGGTCACAACGGGAGGTCAGAAGTTCGCGGTACAGAGGAGCAGGCAGAATCGTGGTCAAAGAACAGGCAAGGTCGGTCCAGGCGGCAATCAGGGATGGTCAAAACACAGCAAGATTCACAGGGAAAAGGTATCCAAAATCGCACCCAGTAGCACGCTATAACGGGCAAGGATTGACCGCAGGGGGAATACTTTTATATGATGGGGACTAACTGGATTGGCTGAGGAGGGGGAATGTGGTGATTGGTGCAACATGGGAACCTTGGGCTGATTGCCCTGTTAAATTCAAAAGGGCGTTTAGCTCAGTGTACCTTGGGCTCATTGGCCCATCTAATTAAGGGCTCATTGGCCCACGCTGATTACATACACAGGGGCATACACAGGGGCCTGACGCGCACGCGCGTAACCGAAGCAGCGCGCCGGGAGCGCGCCGAGCAGAGAGCGACGCGGCCGCTCCCGACGCAGCCGCTCGCGACGGACAGAGCCGAGCGGCTGCTCGCGGCGGAAACAGCCGAGCGGCGGCCGGAAAGGACAGACGCCGGCCCGCCGCCAGCTGCAAAGGACGCCCAGCCCACGTTCTTGCCGTGGGAGAGGAGTCGACGAGGGACCGGCGGACAGGTGAGGTGGTTCCCGTGACACTACCCCCCCCTTCACGAGGGGCTTCTGGACCCTTACCAGGCTTATCCGGATTCTCACGATGGAATCTATTAATAAGGGTCTTGGCATGGACATCCTTGGCCGGTACCCAACACCTTTCCTCAGGACCAAAACCCTTCCAATCTATTAAATACTGTAAAGAGTTTTGAAGCACCCGAGCGTCGAGTATTCTATTTGTTTCGTATTCAGGCTCATCTCCCACTATGATCGGAGGAGGAGATGACACCTGAATATTTTTGGCAGATTTTAACAAAGAAACATGAAAGGTCGACGGAATTTTCATGGATAAAGGTAACTTGACCTTAAAGGTAACATCGCTCAGTTTGTTAACAATAGGAAAAGGACCGATGTATTTAGGGCCTAGCTTAGACGAGGGTTGTCTAAGGGCAATATTTCTGGTAGATACCCAGACCCAATCACCCACCTGAAATGGTGGTTCTTGTGATCTATGTAGGTCCGCAAAAACTTTATAAGTTCTGGAGGCTTTCTTTAAGTTAGTCTGTATCTCAGACCACACCTTAGTCCTCTCCCGTAGCCATTCCTCCAAGGCCGGCAAAAGGATGATGCCTTAGGATTCCTACCATAATTACAAAAGAAAGGCGAAAACTTAGTAGATTCACTAGGCGCATTGTTAAAGGCAAATTCTGCAAATTCGATGAATTCCGCCCATTGTTCTTGGCGGTCGGACACGAAACAGCGTAAATATTGTTCTAAACACTGATTTACCCGTTCAGTCTGTCCGTTAGACTGGGGGTGATAGGCTGTAGAGAGAGAAACTTTAATACCTAAGCGATTACAGAAAGCTTTCCAGAAACGGGACACAAACTGGACTCCTCGATCCGAAACAATATTCTGCGGTAGACCATGGAGGCGAAAAACATGTTTTATGAATAGTTGTACTAAGTCGGGTGCCGACGGAAGTTTAATCAGTGGAATAAAGTGTGCCATTTTACTAAAGCGGTCCACCACCACCCAAATTACAGTATTACCCTGCGACGGAGGTAGCTCAACAACAAAGTCCATGGATATGTGAGACCATGGCTCACTGGGGATTTCTAAAGGAACCAATAATCCCGCTGGGGACCCATGGGTAGTCTTACTCCGGGCACATACAGGACATGCTTCGACAAAGGCGGAAGTATCGCGTCTGATGGTGGGCCACCAGACATGACGTTTGGCGATGGCCAAGGTCTTCCGAACACCTAAGTGACCGGCAGACTTGGCATCATGAAGTTCTTGTAAAACGGCAAGACGTAAGTGAGGTGGAACAAATAAACATTCGGAGGGTTTGCCAGGAGGGGAATCAACCTGGAATGGCATTAGCGAGCTAGACAAGTCAGGGAGAAGAGCGGCCACAACACAACCTAAAGGTAGAATCGATTCAGGAGGACAGCCCTGGTCCTTACAATCCCCGAAGTTACGAGATAGAGCATCAGCTTTGGCATTCTTCTTCCCTGGTTTATAGGTAATAATGAAATTGAATCGAGAAAAGAAGAGTGCCCAGCGAGCCTGACGGGAGTTGAGTCTCTTAGCGGACTCTAAATATTCTAGATTCTTGTGATCAGTATATACAGTGATAGGGTGTAGGGAACCTTCTAGCCAGTGACGCCATTCTTCAAAGGCCAGTTTAATACCCAATAGTTCCCTATTCCCAACATCGTAATTGCGTTCGGTGGGCGAAAATTTACGAGAGAAGAATGCACAAGGATGCAGTCTCTCAGGACTGCCTGAATACTGAGAGAGGACCGCTCCTACTCCCATTTCCGAGGCATCTACTTCCAACAGGAATGGAAGCTGGGTATCGGGATGTATCAAAATAGGAGCGGAGGTGAAGGTTTCTTTTAGTATTTGAAAGGCGTTTTTTGCTGAGGGAGGCCACTCCTCAACAAAAGCGCCCTTACGAGTGAGATCTGTTAAAGGACTCACTATGGACGAGAAACCCCTTATAAATTGTCTGTAAAAATTCGCAAATCCTAAAAATCTCTGAAGCGCCTTTAGGGTTCTAGGTTGTTCCCACTCCATTATAGCAGAAACTTTGGAGGGATCCATCACTAACCCACGCTTGGAGATTATATATCCTAGGAACGGAATTTCAGACACTTCAAATACGCATTTGGAGATTTTAGCATACAGCCGATTCTCCCGTAATCTCTGCAACACCGCTTTGACATGTTGACGGTGCTCCACCAGGGAACGGGAAAAAATCAGTATGTCATCCAAATAGACCACCAGAAATTGACCAAGAAAATCACGAAATATGTCATTGACAAAATCTTGGAACACAGCAGGAGCATTACATAAACCGAATGGCATCACTAAATATTCATAATGCCCATCCTTAACATTGAAGGCTGTCTTCCATTCATCCCCCTGACGAATGCGAATAAGGTTATATGCCCCTCGAAGGTCTAACTTGGAGAAGACTTGAGCTCCAGAGACCTGATTAAAAAGGTCATTGATTAAAGGTAGCGGATACCTATTCTTTACAGTAACCTTATTTAACCCTCGATAGTCTATACAGGGGCGTAACCCGCCGTCCTTCTTCTCGACGAAGAAGAACCCGGCACCGGCAGGAGAGGTAGATGGACGGATAAATCCCTTCTGGAGGTTCTCAGTAATATAATCTTTCATAGCCTGCTCTTCAGACCGTGTGAGATTATATATTTTCCCTCTAGGGGGCATAGTACCTGGGAGTAACTCGATAGGGCAGTCGTAGGCCCTATGGGGGGGAAGAATATCAGCGGACTTTTCTGAGAATACATCTGCCCAATCTGCGTAAACTGGAGGTAAACCATCAAGGATGACAGGTGTGGACCTAAGGGATATGGAGAAGCAATGATCCTGACAGGAAGGACTCCATTTTACAAGGTCCCCAGACCTCCAATCTATCACTGGGTTATGGGCCTTTAACCAGGGAAATCCCAATACAATAGGGGATACGGGACTTTCAATAATAAGAAACTCTATTTCTTCCGAGTGGGCAGATCCTACGGTTAAATTTACCCAAGGAGTCTTGTAGGAGACCAACCCTCCCTCAATGGGCTTATTGTTGACCGCCAGGACCCGAAGGGAATTTTCTAATGGAATTAACGGAATTCCAAGAGTGGTGGCAAGTGATCTATCCAGGAAATTGCCAGCCGCTCCACTATCAATGAAGGCGGAGGCAATAGTCCTGGAAGGACCCCAAGAGAGTATAACGGGTAGGAGTACTCGATTATCAAGAGGGAACGATACCTGACCGCCTAGACGAAGTCCCTCAGCAGGATCTAGGCGCTGTAGTTTCCCGCCACCGGAGCCTTGTTTGGGCAGCTCTTGGCGAAATGACCTGGATTTCCACAATAGAGGCAGAGGCCTTGGGATCTGCGCCGAACCTTCTCTGCCTGAGAGAGATGGGTTACTCCAAGCTGCATCGGTTCTTCAGGTGACAAGGGAGAAGAGGAAACGGCTGCCCCCTTAAAGCTTGGTTCTTGGCGTGAGGATCCCCAGGGTTGGTCCTTGCCTCTTTCCTGGCGTCTCTCTCTGAGACGTCGATCCACCCTAATGGCCAGCTGCATATACTCATCCAGACTCTTAGGCAGAGGATAATTTACTAGGATATCTTTGATATTCTCAGAGAGTCCAATCCTAAATTGACTACATAAAGCTGGGCCGTTCCATTTGGAATCTATAGCCCATAGCCGGAATTCTGCGCTGTATTCCTCCGCAGAGCGTTTGGCCTGTCTTAGATTCCGTAACTTAGAATCCGCTGTTGCAGCCCGATCTGGGTCAGCATATAAGAGTTCCATAGCTGAGAAAAATGACGTGACCGACTGTAAAGCTTCATCAGTCGGAGCTAAACCAAATGCCCAAGTCTGAGGGTCACCCTGGAGAAGTGAAATGACCAGGCCGACACGTTGAGACTCTGATCCAGTCGCGTGGGGTCGAAGGCGGAAGTAGAGCTCGCAAGAGTTCTTGAAGTTGGAAAACTTCGCCCGATCCCCGAAGAATTTTTCCGGTAGAGGAATCTTGGGCTCGATGGCTGGGCCAGGTTCCACTGGCGCAGGAATCTGACGACTCTCCTGAGTTGCCACTCGCTGGGCCAGCTGGTTGATGGCGGTGGCCATAGCTTGAACCTGCTGTATTAGTTCTTCCATCTAGGAAAGTTATGTAATGGGCCCGTTATAATGTCAGGTCCCGTGGGACACCCACCTTCCAATAAACCAGCAACCCCCAATCTCCGCTGCTTTCTTCGCCTATAGTAAGCCCCCGTTTGCCGGGATGCTAGACACGCCTCACCGGACACGGTTGCCCCCAGGTCTTGTTAGCACAAAGGATGCTGATTTATGCAGGGGAAGGCAGATGAACCAGGAACTAGACTGAGTAGCAATAAACGGACAGGGGTCATACACGGGTGGTCAATCCGAGGAGGCACGGTACAGAAGGGTTTAGACGGAAGAGTAGTCAGGGCAAGCCAAGGGTCACAACGGGAGGTCAGAAGTTCGCGGTACAGAGGAGCAGGCAGAATCGTGGTCAAAGAACAGGCAAGGTCGGTCCAGGCGGCAATCAGGGATGGTCAAAACACAGCAAGATTCACAGGGAAAAGGTATCCAAAATCGCACCCAGTAGCACGCTATAACGGGCAAGGATTGACCGCAGGGGGAATACTTTTATATGATTGGGACTAACTGGATTGGCTGAGGAGGGGGAATGTGGTGATTGGTGCAACATGGGAACCTTGGGCTGATTGCCCTGTTTAATTCAAAAGGGCGTTTAGCTCAGTGTACCTTGGGCTCATTGGCCCATCTAATTAAGGGCTCATTGGCCCACGCTGATTACCTCCGGCGGGCGCGCTGTGTGCAGCGCCGCTGGAGGGCATACACAGGGGCCTGATGCGCGCACGCGCCTAACCGAAGCAGCGCGCCGGGAGCGCGCCGAGCAGAGGGCGACGCGGCCGCTCCCGACGCCGCCGAAGAGGAGGCCGCCCGAGCAGCCGCTCCCGACGGACAGAGCCGAGCGGCTGCTCGCGGCGGAAACAGCCGAGCGGCGGCCGGAAAGGACAGACGCCGGCCCGCCGCCAGCTGCAAAGGACGCCCAGCCCGCGTTCTTGCCGCGGGAGAGGAGTCGACGAGGGACCGGCGGACAGGTGAGGTGGTTCCCGTGACAGCTAGCATGTGGGGAGTGTCAGATAGAAATGTGGTACTGGGGTGGTGTGGTGGAAGAATATATGGGTGTAAAGAAATAAATCTAATGGAGTTTGTGGAGACTGTTTGTTATAGAAAATCTTTGTTATGCTATTTAAAATGAAAAAAACTGAAATTCTGAACCTATTCATTGTGGCCCACAGCCACTTTCCAAACCACCATTGTGGCCAATGCTCTTCAAAAGGTTGAGCACCTCTGCCTTAGGGTTAATATTGAGAGTTAGAGTTCCCCTTTTATCGTGGTTGTTTGCAAGACCAATAAAATCCTTTCTCTTAAATTTATTGATATGTGAGGGGATGTTTGTCAGGCTATGATCCTCTATTTAGCAAGAATTAAACTCCCCCTGTTCTTGCCTATCTAGCTAACTATCTCTAGTTAGTTAAAGAAGATCTTTGCATACTGTTTTATAATCTAAGACTACCTATACTAATTCTTAACTATCAATTGCCACCACTACCTACCTACTTACCTACCTGTCACACATGGTCAAAATTATATTAATATAAATATTCAGAGCTCGTAGTTTACCTACCCTCACTAGAATGTGAATAAATTGGCAAGCGAGTAGGACACAGTAAGAAACTAGCGTAGAGTCATTTGTCTTTTTACCGTTCTATCCTTACTCTAAGGGAACATGCAAATGAGCCCATAAGCCAGGCAACTGATTGGTGTAATAAAATGTCAGGAACGGGAGCTATTGTATGTCTTGAGATGGAATTACATTTTCCTACAATCATGCTTTGAAAATACTAAAATGAAATTAATAGCTTCTTTTAAAGTTATCAGAGCACTAAGATTGCCTTCGTACAGGAGCCAGAAGAGGCAAGCTTGATTGCTACTTATCAACGTGTGAAAAGATGGACACAACTTCATTGTAACACCAGCACAAGGATGATTAGTATGAACTTGATAGAATCTAAGATATATCTGTAAGGGGGCTTAGAAACAAGGTTTAGTACAAATGGTATTGAAGTGAAAACAACTTTATTTAAAGTGTTGGTCCACCCAAGATTGACATATGGGGGATGGTGATTGGTGGAATCTGCGGGCTTCTTCTATCTCTCTCGATTTTGTTCTTTGCTGTTTTTTTGTGAAGCCAAACAATAGTGTTGCTCTGAAACTAAATGTTAGTGACATTCAAGTAAAAGGTAGCCATCTTTGCTTTAAATAAAAAAAATACCTTTAGAGAACTAATGAAGCCAATCCTAAATAGCTATATACATCTGTATATATGATAGTGGTCTCTTAACAAATATTTAAAAGTAGAAGAAGAAGCCTCTTTAATGCTAGCTGAAGTTGATAGCAAGTATTGTATGTTTCGCTTGATAAGATGCACCCCCCCCCCCCAAACAGCAGCGCAGGAGTGCCGGGAAGGTGAGTAAGCAGGGTCGGGGGCTACAAGAAAAACAAAAAAAAAACATCCAACAGCAGTTCCAGGCACCAGATACAGCCATCTTGGATTTGCTGCAAAGAATGGCTTCCTCCACTCTGTGTTCGGCCTGCTGCCTATTCACCGGATGCCACTGGCATAGCTGAATCCGGGGCAAGGTATTGATGTTTTTTATTTGTAACCCCCACCCTGCCTCTTAGTATGGTGATTGTGGAGGGATGGATTCTGCCACACTGTCTGTTATAGGGGATTTGAGGGATTCTGTCACACTGCTTGTTATAGGGCATTGGGGGGGGGGGGATTCTACTACACTACCTATTATAGGGGATTTGAAGAAATCTTCCGCACTGCTGAGGGGACGGGGTATTTTAGGACACCATTTGTTTTTTTTTTTCTCCTCTAAACCTTTTTAATCTGTACAATACTTTTATTCTATTTTTTAGTATTTTACTAGTTTATTAATTAAGTTAAATTGAAAAGGTTTTATAAAGTGTACAACTCCTTTTCTTTATAAAAATCTGTTGACCTCAGACACTATCTGCAAATTAACTACCATAATTAGAGTTAAGGAGCATCCATACACTTTTTTACTATAATTACACTAATGGTATTATGACAGTTATTTTACTGTAGTTGAAGAGATCTTCTTTTTTTATTATGAAACATTTTATTTTGATATATAGGGACCCCAACCTTTTTAAATTAGCATAGATTATCCTCAAACAGTTGGTGGTCCACAGGAGGGCATCGGTAATCAGGATGCCACCTACACACAGCTTTCAGGTAATAATTCATGGCTGGTTCTCTTCCCATCATCGTTTTCACTTCTGCTAAGCTCCATACAGGACTTTATGTCTGTACTGAAATAGTGATCGCAGCCCTGACCTTATTGAGCTGAATATCACTCACCAAGCCCTTTCACTATTGCTGTATACAGGGCAAGTCACGTCAATTCTCTTGCACTAACCCACCCTGTTTTCTCCATGAGTTATATGTAAGCCTCCTGCTTATCTTATGTATTCAACTACTTTTTAATGTTGATCTGAAGATCTTAAAGTGAAAGTCCTGGCAAATGTAACCCCTCTCCCTGCCTCCTTCCTCTTGCACTGATGCTGGGTGGAGTTACAAAAAAAACCTTGTCCTTACCTTGTCCCCGGGATCCTGTCCTTTTCTACAATGCTTTGGGTCTGGCTATCTTGGATCCAATGCAAAGAGCGGCCACCTGCTCAGCCTCTTGAATGGACAGACAGGAACACACAAACTTTGTGGAGGGCTGCTACTCATGCGTTGGTGCCAGCAGTGGATCCCGGGTGAGGTAAAGCTTTTTTTGCTGTAACAATACCCTGTCCTGCCTCAGCACCAGGGGAGGGAGGGAGGCAGGACGGGGGGGGGGGGGGGTTACGTTTGATTGAACATCCACTTTAGTCTTCTCCTGCTCAACTTGCCTACTCCTTCTTTCGCTACCTCCATTTTATGCAACAATAGGGATCATGCTATTTATTTTACCACCTCCTATATTCAATCACGTTCCCGCTCATAATGCCTGTAACTCAAAAATATCTGAGGTATGTCAGGTAGAGACTGTTACCGTTGTCCTGGCCATTCACAAATGCCTGGTGCGGGCAAGCTACCTGTTAGAGGGAAGCTGAGGATGCGGCCATCAAAGAATTACACCTGTGGCCTCAATGCTCCCTATTAGAGACATACCATTACACTACAATGCACTAAATTCTGAAACAAATTCTAGATCCAGATTTTCGTAAGCAAAAGGTTTATTAATTTCTGAAATTTCACATGGGTGGTGGGGGTGGGTTAAAGTGCCCAAAACTCTTGATCCCCTCTGGCCTCTGGCTAGGTCATCTTTGACTTCAGTCTGAATCCAAACAACAACATTAATAATAAACTTTTCCAATAATGGTGAACTGATTTTTTTTTTGCATTCAGCATAATGTGTTCTTTATCTTCAAGCTTCCTATTCTTTTGGCTTACAAATGGCAAGAGACAGCTCAATTCCGCACTCCACCTTCGTTTTCCATCTGCATCAGCTCTCCAATTTAGAAACTGTATCAAGGAAGGACAAAAGAATAAAGAAATAAACTTGCTATTTATGCCGGAACATACAGAGGGCATCAAGATAATGAACTGTGGGCTTTTTGTCTTGCATCAATTTGCACTGTAATAAGGCGGAGGAAACGTATTATATGTGTCTTATTGATCGTACATATTGTATCGTAAAAGAGGACTCGAGCGTACATGTTGTGCCTCTCAATAATGGTGGCTAGACTATAAAAAGTAATTTATCAGTGTCAAGGCTAAGAATAGCACTGAGAAAAAAAAACAAGTATCCAATGAAATTAGGATATCTAGAAAATAACTGGAAGGGCTGCAGCTACTCAGAAGGAGTCAGAGATACGGGGAGTAGGTCCATAGGTAGTATGAAGCCCCTTTCAGATATTCACACTTGTGTTGCATTTAACCTGTCACCAGTGAGAAGATAATGCTGCCTATTAAAGAGAACTGCCAGTCTTGATGGACTACACAAAAAACAGCTTACCTCGCTCGAAATCCAGAACCATTCCGCCTGTGTTTCTGGATTTTGGCAGCCGGCGTAGAGCTGCATGCCGCGCTCTATGCAGCCCCTGTGCTACTGTTACCCGACCCCCGATGATCACGCCGAATCCCGGACAAGGTAATGTGTTTTATTTATTTTTGTCACCTCCAAATCCTAACTTAGCTCCGGGGGGGATCAAGACAGGGAAGTTACTTCAAGACAGGACATCCATTTTAAACAAAATGGACGCTTTTACATTTCTGCTTTGAACATTTCTGCTGTAAGCAGCTTTTTACCTGCAGTGCGACAACACAACCTGTAGAGTCTTAGATGCTTGCATTCACACAGGGCACCATCCCACCCTCTGTAAGGGAGCATTAGGAAACAACATTCAGACACCCCTTCTGAGGAATTCCAGAATTCATTCACCCCCCCCTTTTTGTTTGACTTCCTTGACATTTTCTTCTCTACATTCCCTTCATCTTGCTCTAATTTAATATTCCTATTTTCTATTTCTTTTCTGCAATTTCTATATTTTTTCAACACATTGCAGCTAGGGATGAGCGAATCGATCCGGACGAACCCGGATTCGATCCGAATTTCATGAAAAATTCGATTCGGGTCGAATCCGAATTTCCCCGTGCTTCGATCGCTCGAAGTTTTCCTTTAACATCCATTCATTTACATTACAGGCATTCTAAGATGGCGGACGGGACATGTCCAGACATCTACCCCGCTCCAGTGCATGCTGGGGCAGTCACATGCAGCCTATCAGCAGCCAGCAAGCCCGGTGACGTCACAGCGCTATTTAAGGCGACGGACATCTTGCTTTTCCTCATTTCTCTATTGCATTCGTGAGAGACAGGACGCTGCTGTAGTCAGGGAGAGACAGTTAGAGAGCCAGGGACAGACAGGGACAGGCAGGAGACAGGCAGGAGACAGGCAGGAAGTCAGCGAGAAGCAGGGAAAGTTAGGGGCAGTCACAGGGAAAATTTTTTTTTTTCATCCAGCCTGAGTGTTACTGGCTGGCTGACTGGCTTTGTTAGTGTTTTCAGGCTGCTTATACACTTACTGTGCATATATACTGAACTGATCTCAAGTCTGCTGTGGGAACATTACCATTTTGTAAAATCGCATTAGCCTCTGTATTTACTGTAAGCTGCACAGTTATTTCAAGTAATTTGGCCTGTATGAGCCTGCTTACACACTGCTGCTGTGTGCATATATACTGATCTCAAGTCTGCTTGGGGCATCCCATTCTGTAACATACCATTAGCCTCTGTATTTACTGTAAGCTGCACAGTTATTTCAAGTAATTTGGCCTGTATGAGCCTGCTTACACACTGCTGCTGTGTGCATATATACTGATCTCAACTCTGCTTGGGGCATCCCATTCTGTAACATACCATTAGCCTCTGTATTTACTGTAAGCTGCACAGTTATTTCAAGTAACTTGGCCTGTATGAGCCTGCTTACACACTGCTGCTGTGTGCATATATACTGATCTCAAGTCTGCTTGGGGCATCCCATTCTGTAACAACATACCATTAGCCTCTGTATTTACTGTAAGCTGCACAGTTATTTCAAGTAATTTGGCCTGTATGAGCCTGCTTACACACTGTTGCTGTGCGCATATATTACTGATCTCAAGTCTGCTTGGGGCATCCCATTCTGTAACATACCATTAGCCTCTGTATTTACTGTAAGCTGCACAGTTATTTCAAGTAATTTGGCCTGTATGAGCCTGCTTACACACTGCTGCTGTGCGCATATATTACTGATCTCAAGTCTGCTTGGGGCATCCCATTCTGTAACATACCATTAGCCTCTGTATTTACTGTAAGCTGCACAGTTATTTCAAGTAATTTGGCCTGTATGAGCCTGCTTACACACTGCTGCTGTGCGCATATATACTGATCTCAAGTCTGCTTGGGGCATCCCATTCTGTAACATACCATTAGCCTCTGTATTTACTGTAAGCTGCACAGTTATTTCAAGTAATTTGGCCTGTATGAGCCTGCTTACACACTGCTGCTGTGCGCATATATTACTGATCTCAAGTCTGCTTGGGGCATCCCATTCTGTAACATACCATTAGCCTCTGTATTTACTGTAAGCTGCACAGTTATTTCAAGTAATTTGGCCTGTATGAGCCTGCTTACACACTGCTGCTGTGCGCATATATTACTGATCTCAAGTCTGCTTGGGGCATCCCATTCTGTAACATACCATTAGCCTCTGTATTTACTGTAAGCTGCACAGTTATTTCAAGTAATTTGGCCTGTCTGAGCCTGCTTACACACTGCTGCTGTGTGCATATATACTGATCTCAAGTCTGCTTGGGGCATCCCATTCTATAACATACCATTAGCCTCTGTATTTACTGTAAGCTGCACAGTTATTTCAAGTAATTTGGCCTGTATGAGCCTGCTTACACACTGCTGCTGTGCGCATATATTACTGATCTCAAGTCTGCTTGGGGCATCCCATTCTGTAACATACCATTAGCCTCTGTATTTACTGTAAGCTGCACAGTTATTTCAAGTAATTTGGCCTGTATGAGCCTGCTTACACACTGCTGCTGTGTGCATATATACTGATCTCAAGTCTGCTTGGGGCATCCCATTCTGTAACAACATACCATTAGCCTCTGTATTTACTGTAAGCTGCACAGTTATTTCAAGTAATTTGGCCTGTATGAGCCTGCTTACACACTGTTGCTGTGCGCATATATTACTGATCTCAAGTCTGCTTGGGGCATCCCATTCTGTAACAAACCATTAGCCTCTGTATTTACTGTAAGCTGCACAGTTATTTCAAGTAATTTGACCTGTATGAGCCTGCTTACACACTGCTGCTGTGTGCATATATACTGATCTCAAGTCTGCTTGGGGCATCCCATTCTGTAACATACCATTAGCCTCTGTATTTACTGTAAGCTGCACAGTTATTTTAAATAATTTGACCTGTATGAGCCTGCTTACACACTGCTGCTGTGTGCATATATACTGATCTCAAGTCTGCTCGGGGCATCCCATTCTGTAACATACCATTAGCCTCTGTATTTACTGTAAGCTGCACAGTTATTTCAAGTAATTTGGCCTGTATGAGCCTGCTTACTAACTGTTGCTGTGCGCATATATACTGATCTCAAGTCTGCTTGGGGCATCCCATTCTGTAACATACCATTAGCCTCTGTATTTACTGTAAGCTGCACAGTTATTTCAAGTAATTTGGCCTGTATGAGCCTGCTTACACACTGCTGCTGTGTGCATATATACTGATCTCAAGTTTGCTTGGGGCATCCCATTCTGTAACATACCATTAGCCTCTGTATTTACTGTAAGCTGCACAGTAATTTCAAGTAATTTGGCCTGTATGAGCCTGCTTACACACTGCTGCTGTGCGCATATATTACTGATCTCAAGTCTGCTTAGGGCATCCCATTCTGTAACATACCATTAGCCTCTGTATTTACTGTAAGCTGCACAGTTATTTCAAGTAATTTGGCCTGTATGAGCCTGCTTACACACTGCTGCTGTGTGCATATATACTGATCTCAAGTCTGCTTGGGGCATCCCATTCTGTAACATACCATTAGCCTCTGTATTTACTGTAAGCTGCACAGTTTTTTCAAGTAATTTGGCCTGTATGAGCCTGCTTACACACTGCCGCTGTGCGCATATATTACTGATCTCAAGTCTGCTTGGGGCATCCCATTCTGTAACATACCATTAGCCTCTGTATTTACTGTAAGCTGCACAGTTATTTCAAGTAATTTGGCCTGTATGAGCCTGCTTACACACTGCTGCTGTGTGCATATATACTGATCTTAAGTCTGCTTGGGGCATCCCATTCTATAACATACCATTAGCCTCTGTATTTACTGTAAGCTGCACAGTTATTTCAAGTAATTTGGCCTGTATGAGCCTGCTTACACACTGCTGCTGTGCGCATATATTACTGATCTCAAGTCTGCTTGGGGCATCCCATTCTGTAACATACCATTAGCCTCTGTATTTACTGTAAGCTGCACAGTTATTTCAAGTAATTTGGCCTGTATGAGCCTGCTTACACACTGCTGCTGTGTGCATATATACTGATCTCAAGTCTGCTTGGGGCATCCCATTCTGTAACAACATACCATTAGCCTCTGTATTTACTGTAAGCTGCACAGTTATTTCAAGTAATTTGGCCTGTATGAGCCTGCTTACACACTGTTGCTGTGCGCATATATTACTGATCTCAAGTCTGCTTGGGGCATCCCATTCTGTAACATACCATTAGCCTCTGTATTTACTGTAAGCTGCACAGTTATTTCAAGTAATTTGGCCTGTATGAGCCTGCTTACACACTGTTGCTGTGCGCATATATACTGATTTCAAGTCTGCTTGGGGCATCCCATTCTGTAACATACCATTAGCCTCTGTATTTACTGTAAGCTGCACAGTTATTTCAAGTAATTTGGTCTGTATGAGCCTGCTTACACACTGCTGCTGTGCGCATATATTACTGATCTCAAGTCTGCTTGGGGCATCCCATTCTGTAACGTACCATTAGCCTCTGTATTTACTCTAAGCTGCACAGTTATTTAAAGTAATTTGGCCTGTTGGAGCCTGCTTATCCACTGTTGCTGTGCATATATACTGTTATAAAGCCTGCTTGGGGGCATCCCATTCTGTAACATCACATTAGCCTCTGTATTTACTCTAAGCTGCACAGTTATTTAAAGTAATTTGGCCTGTTGGAGCCTGCTTAGACACTGTTGCTGTGCATATATACTGATCTCAGGTCTGCTGTGGGGGCATCCCATTTGTTTTTGACTGCTTTTAATAAACCAGGCCGCAGGGCACCGCAAAACTGCACATTGAACCCTATCTGTTTATACTAAATAAGGAAATACATAAAAATGTCAGGCAGACAAGTGCCAGGATGTTCAAAGAGGAGTGGCAGAGGCCAAGATTCAGCAGGCAGAGGTCGCAGCAGACTAGGGGCGAGTGGCAGCAGGAGTCACGGTGAGAGACCTGGTCTGCCAGTATCTGCTAGCGGTCGTGTCTCCACCAGTAATGCATCTGCCATGGTAGATTGGTTAACACGCTCATCAACAACATCATCACAACTTACGTCTGAGACCCCCAGTCTAGGGTCGGTAGGTTCCTCTGACACAACCCTGAGTTGGCATGCCCCGAGAGCAGTCCCTGTCCTCCCATTGCCTCTGTCCTACGCCGTTCCCTCCCCCAGCGACGTATCCTAAGCTTTGGGTTCAGCTCCACTCTTTAGTGAGGAGGACGATCAGATAGAGGACAGTCAGCAGCTACTGCCCAGCCAAGAAATGGAGGTGGCTTCTTTAGCTAGGCAGACAAATAGTGATGTGGACAGTGTCGTGGGTGCTGCGAGCGTTCCAGCTCCTGTGCCAGACACTGTTGACGAATCCACGAACATCAGTGACGTACAGCCACAACTCGGTGATAATGATGATGACGATGAAGCCGATCGCACTTAGCCTCTGTATTTACTCTAAGCTGCACAGTTATTTAAAGTAATTTGGCCTGTTGGAGCCTGCTTATCCACTGTTGCTGTGCATATATACTGTTATAAAGCCTGCTTGGGGGCATCCCATTCTGTAACATCACATTAGCCTCTGTATTTACTCTAAGCTGCACAGTTATTTAAAGTAATTTGGCCTGTTGGAGCCTGCTTAGACACTGTTGCTGTGCATATATACTGATCTCAGGTCTGCTGTGGGGGCATCCCATTTGTTTTTGACTGCTTTTAATAAACCAGGCCGCAGGGCACCGCAAAACTGCACATTGAACCCTATCTGTTTATACTAAATAAGGAAATACATAAAAATGTCAGGCAGACAAGTGCCAGGATGTTCAAAGAGGAGTGGCAGAGGCCAAGATTCAGCAGGCAGAGGTCGCAGCAGACTAGGGGCGAGTGGCAGCAGGAGTCACGGTGAGAGACCTGGTCTGCCAGTATCTGCTAGCGGTCGTGTCTCCACCAGTAATGCATCTGCCATGGTAGATTGGTTAACACGCTCATCAACAACATCATCACAACTTACGTCTGAGACCCCCAGTCTAGGGTCGGTAGGTTCCTCTGACACAACCCTGAGTTGGCATGCCCCGAGAGCAGTCCCTGTCCTCCCATTGCCTCTGTCCTACGCCGTTCCCTCCCCCAGCGACGTATCCTAAGCTTTGGGTTCAGCTCCACTCTTTAGTGAGGAGGACGATCAGATAGAGGACAGTCAGCAGCTACTGCCCAGCCAAGAAATGGAGGTGGCTTCTTTAGCTAGGCAGACAAATAGTGATGTGGACAGTGTCGTGGGTGCTGCGAGCGTTCCAGCTCCTGTGCCAGACACTGTTGACGAATCCACGAACATCAGTGACGTACAGCCACAACTCGGTGATAATGATGATGACGATGAAGCCGATCGCACTTAGCCTCTGTATTTACTCTAAGCTGCACAGTTATTTAAAGTAATTTGGCCTGTTGGAGCCTGCTTATCCACTGTTGCTGTGCATATATACTGTTATAAAGCCTGCTTGGGGGCATCCCATTCTGTAACATCACATTAGCCTCTGTATTTACTCTAAGCTGCACAGTTATTTAAAGTAATTTGGCCTGTTGGAGCCTGCTTAGACACTGTTGCTGTGCATATATACTGATCTCAGGTCTGCTGTGGGGGCATCCCATTTGTTTTTGACTGCTTTTAATAAACCAGGCCGCAGGGCACCGCAAAACTGCACATTGAACCCTATCTGTTTATACTAAATAAGGAAATACATAAAAATGTCAGGCAGACAAGTGCCAGGATGTTCAAAGAGGAGTGGCAGAGGCCAAGATTCAGCAGGCAGAGGTCGCAGCAGACTAGGGGCGAGTGGCAGCAGGAGTCACGGTGAGAGACCTGGTCTGCCAGTATCTGCTAGCGGTCGTGTCTCCACCAGTAATGCATCTGCCATGGTAGATTGGTTAACACGCTCATCAACAACATCATCACAACTTACGTCTGAGACCCCCAGTCTAGGGTCGGTAGGTTCCTCTGACACAACCCTGAGTTGGCATGCCCCGAGAGCAGTCCCTGTCCTCCCATTGCCTCTGTCCTACGCCGTTCCCTCCCCCAGCGACGTATCCTAAGCTTTGGGTTCAGCTCCACTCTTTAGTGAGGAGGACGATCAGATAGAGGACAGTCAGCAGCTACTGCCCAGCCAAGAAATGGAGGTGGCTTCTTTAGCTAGGCAGACAAATAGTGATGTGGACAGTGTCGTGGGTGCTGCGAGCGTTCCAGCTCCTGTGCCAGACACTGTTGACGAATCCACGAACATCAGTGACGTACAGCCACAACTCGGTGATAATGATGATGACGATGAAGCCGATCGCACTTGGGAGCCGGGAGATGAAGGGGCTTCATTGTCATCATCAGGAGAAGAGGGGCGCAGGTTGCCCCGCAGTCAGCAGCTCAGGCAGCAAGGTGTTAGCAGCATGGTTGGCAGGCAGCATGGGGGCACAATTGTAAAGCCTGGAGCCAAACGGGGCCGGGGCCGGGGTAGAGCACCTGCTGCGTGGCAGGCTACCTTATCGGGAGCTAGTGGGGCAGGAGTTCCTGGAGTTGGCGACAATAGCAGCGAATCAGTGAGGCCTGTTGGTGGGAAAAGTAGCTACTCGGCAGTGTGGCAGTTTTTCCTGAAGCATCCGCAGGAGGGTAACATGGCCACATGCAAGATATGTAGGCAGAAGGTGAAGCGTGGCCAGGGCCCAAATGTTGGCACCACGGCCCTGCGTCAACATATGCAGCGTCACCATAAAGCGGCCTGGGAGAACCTAGGCTCCGGAGAGGTGGGCCAGACTGCTTCCTCACTGAGTGGCAAGCCGCTCCCAATTTCTGCCAGCCAAGGCTCCAGCACCTCAGCCGAAGGCAGCTGTGCATCATACCTATCCTCTGTCGCTCCTGATCCTCCTCCTCCAAGTCATGCATCCTGCCAGCAATCCATCAGCGAAGCCATGTCCAAGAGACAGCAGTATGCGCCCACTCATCCTACGGTGCAGAAGCTGAATGTGCTCCTGTCCAAGTTGCTGGTGCTGCAGTCGCTCCCTTTTCAGGTGGTGGACTCTGCACCTTTCAGAGAACTGATGGCTTGTGCCGAGCCGAGGTGGAGAGTCCCAAGCCGTCATTTCTTTGCCAAGAAGGTAGTACCAGCACTGCACACTTTTGTTGAACAGAAGGTGGGCCAGTCCTTGAGCCTGTCGGTGTGTAGCAAAGTGCATGGCAGCGCCGACGTCTGGAGCTGTAACTACGGTCAGGGACAGTAAGTGTCGTTTACGGCCCACTGGGTGAATGTGGTCCCTTTGCAGCAGCAGCAGCAGCAGCAACTTGGACAGGTCACGCCGCTTTGGCCTCCGCGCTCCCTGCCCGTTGGGCCTGTGACACTGTGCGACTCGGCCTCCTCATCCTCCGCCATCTCCTCACCCTCCACTGTAGGCTCAAGTCTCAGTACCCCTCCAGTCTACCATGTGTGCAGGGCACGGAGGTGTCACGCAGTGCTTCACATGGTTTGTCTTGGCGAACGGAGTCACACAGGGGAGGAACTGCTTAAATTTATTCATCAGGAAATCCAAACATGGCTTACTCCAAGAAAACTTAAAATGGGAATCATGGTTACCGGACAATGGGAAGAACATTTTGTCTGCGCTGCGCCAAGGAAGCCTGACCCATGCCCCCTGCATGGCTCACGTCTTCAATCTGGTTGTCAAGCGGTTTCTGAAGTGTTCCCCCCATCTGCAAGACATCCTAACAACTTCAAGGAAACTTTGCATGCACTTCAGCCACTCATACACCGCCAAACACACCCTTCTTGAGCTACAGCGTCAGAATGGTATCCCCCAACATAGTCTGATTTGTGATGTTTCCACCAGTTGGAATCCCACCCTTCACATGTTGGACCGATTATATGAACAGAGAAAAGCCATCACGGATTTCCTGATGATCCAAGCAGATAGGGGGACTCCCCTGTGTAACTTCAATGTCAGCCAGTGGCAGCTCATACGTGACACCTGCCGTTTGCTCAGGCCCTTTGAGGAAGCCACTTTATTTGTCAGTCGGCAGAATTACGGGATGAACGACGTGATTCCACTGCTTCATGTACTACAGCACATGTTGGAAACCATGGCTGGTCAGGGCACTGGAGACATGGCGTTTACATCTTACGGCCACATGAACCCCGTTGGAGCTGAACTGGAGGAGGAGGAGGAAGAGGAGGAGGAGTTGCCCAGCAAAACACAGTTTAGGCTTGGCGAAATGGCTGGTTTATCTAGTCAGCGGACAGGAGAGGAGGAGCAGGAGCAGCCAGAGGAGCTAGAGGTTTTTGAGGAAGGCGAGACAGAGGACCCGGACACACCGTGGCAGTATGCAGTGGAGATGGAGACAGGTAGTCCATCCGAGTCCGCAAATGGCAGGAAGCATGCTCACGTGCTTGCGTAGTGACCCCAGAATTGTTTCCATCTGTCGGCGGGATGACTTCTGGCTGTCCACCTTATTGGACCCTCGCTTCCAGCACAAAATGGGGGCATTTTTTAAACCCACCGAGAGGGAGGACAAACTGAACTACTACAAAGACATTCTACGTAGGCAGTTGGCCGATGCCTATCTGCGCCATGGTCCATACTCTCGCAGGTCTGACTCGAGGGGACCTCTGCGCTCACCTTCCACTGCCATGGCTGCTGGGGGGGTTGGCAGGAGCAGCAGCAGCAGCTCCATCAGCAGCAGCCTCAGTCTTCAGTCGCTAATGAGTAGCTTTCTACACCCGCATAGTGAGGCTACTCATGAGCAGCAGGAAGACCTGGAGCAGGACCTGAACCAGCAGGTCATGTCATACTTTGACATGACCATGCCAACACACCTTGAGGATCCGCTGGACTTCTGGGCAGCCAAACTTGATTTGTGGCCGCAACTAGCAGAGTTTGCCCTGGAAAAGCTGTCCTGCCCGGCAAGTAGCGTGCCATCTGAGCGGGTGTTTAGTGCGGCGGGGGCCATAGTTACGGCGAGGAGAACTCGTCTGTCAACTAAAAATGTGGAGAGACTCACCTTTGTCAAAATGAATCAGGGATGGATCAGCCAGGATTTCCACCCACCAATGCCTGATGCATGCGACTAGATTCAGCATGGTGCCACGTTTTACACTTTCCAAATGGTGCAAAACATATTTATGTCTTTAGGCCAATTTTTGGGCTCCTGCTGATGCCAACTTCAGGGTGTGATTCATCCAATTTTTGGGCTCCTGAAGCCAACCCCAGTGTCTCTTTAAAGTCATGTTTGGGCTCCTGCTGCTGCTGCCAACTCCAGGGTGTGATTCATCCAATTTTTGGGCTCCTGAAGCCAACTCCAGTGTCTCTTTAAAGTAATGTTTGGGCTCCTGCTGCTGCTGCCAACTCCAGGGTGTGATTCATCCAATCTTTGGGCTCCTGCTGCCAACTCCAGTGTCTCTTTAAAGTAATATTTGGGCTCCTGCTGCTGCTGCTGCCAACTCCAGGGTGTGATTCATCCAATTTTTGGGCTCCTGAAGCCAACCCCAGTGTCTCTTTAAAGTAATGTTTGGGCTCCTGCTGCTGCTGCTGCTCCTTTGGGCTCCTGTTGCCAACCCCAGTGTCTCTTTAAAGTAATGTTTGGACTCCTGCTGCTGCTGCTGCCAACTCCAGGGTGTGATTCATCCAATTTTTGGGCTCCTGAAGCCAACCCCAGTGTCTCTTTAAAGTAATGTTTGGGCTCCTGCTGCTGCTGCTGCTGCCAACTCCAGGGTGTGATTCATCCAATTTTTGGGCTCCTGCTGCCATCCCCAGTGCCTCTTTAAAGTAATGTTTGGGCTCCTGCTGCTGCTGCCAACTCCAGGGTGTGATTCATCCAATTTTTGGGCTCCTGAAGCCAACCCCAGTGTCTCTTTAAAGTAATGTTTGGGCTCCTGCTGCTGCTGCTGCCAACTCCAGGGTGTGATTCATCCAATTTTTGGGCTCCTGAAGCCAACCCCAGTGTCTCTTTAAAGTAATGTTTGGGCTCCTGCTGCTCCTGCTGCTGCTGCTGCCAACTCCAGGGTGTCATTCATCCAATTTTTGGGCTCCTGAAGTCAACTCCAGTGTCTCTTTAAAGTAATGTTTGGGCTCCTGCTGCTGCTGCTGCTGCTGCCAACTCCAGGGTGTGATTCATCCAATTTTTGGGCTCCTGCTGCCATCCCCAGTGCCTCTTTAAAGTAATGTTTGGGTTCCTGCTGCTGCTGCCAACTCCAGGGTGTGATTCATCCAATTTTTGGGCTCCTGAAGCCAACTCCAGTGTCTCTTTAAAATAATGTTTGGGCTCCTGCTGCTGCTGCTGCCAACTCCAGGGTGTGATTCATCCAATTTTTGGGCTCCTGAAGCCAACCCCAGTGTCTCTTTAAAGTAATGTTTGGGCTCCTGCTGCTCCTGCTGCTGCTGCTGCCAACTCCAGGGTGTCATTCATCACATTTTCGGGCTCCTGCTGACAACTCCAGTGTCTCTTTAAAGTAATGTTTGGGTTCCTGCTGCTGCTGCTGCCAACTCCAGGGTGTGATTCATCCAATTTTTGGGCTCCTGAAGCCAACCCCAGTGTCTCTTTAAAGTAATGTTTGGGCTCCTGCTGCTGCTGCTGCTGCCAACTCCAGGGTGTGATTCATCCAATTTTTGGGCTCCTGCTGACAACTCCAGTGTCTCTTTAAAGTAATATTTGGGCTCCTGCTGCTGCTACTGCCAACTCCAGGGTGTGATTCATCCAATTTTTGTTCTCCTGCTGCCAACCCCAGTGTCTCTTTAAAATAATGTTTGGGCTCCTGCTGCTGCTACTGCTGCTACTGCCAACTCCAGGGTGTGATTCATCCAATCTTTGGGCTCCTGCTGCCAACCCCATTGTCTCTTTAAAGTAATATTCGGGCTCCTGCTGCTCCTGCGGCTGCTGCTGCCAACTCCAGGGTGTGATTCATCCAATTTTTGGGCTCCTGAAGCCAACCCCAGTGTCTCTTTAAAGTAATGTTTGGGCTCCTGCTGCTGCTGCTGCTCCTTTGGGCTCCTGTTGCCAACCCCAGTGTCTCTTTAAAGTAATGTTTGGACTCCTGCTGCTGCTGCTGCCAACTCCAGGGTGTGATTCATCCAATTTTTGGGCTCCTGAAGCCAACCCCAGTGTCTCTTTAAAGTAATGTTTGGGCTCCTGCTGCTGCTGCTGCTGCCAACTCCAGGGTGTGATTCATCCAATTTTTGGGCTCCTGCTGCCATCCCCAGTGCCTCTTTAAAGTAATGTTTGGGCTCCTGCTGCTGCTGCCAACTCCAGGGTGTGATTCATCCAATTTTTGGGCTCCTGAAGCCAACCCCAGTGTCTCTTTAAAGTAATGTTTGGGCTCCTGCTGCTGCTGCTGCCAACTCCAGGGTGTGATTCATCCAATTTTTGGGCTCCTGAAGCCAACCCCAGTGTCTCTTTAAAGTAATGTTTGGGCTCCTGCTGCTCCTGCTGCTGCTGCTGCCAACTCCAGGGTGTCATTCATCCAATTTTTGGGCTCCTGAAGTCAACTCCAGTGTCTCTTTAAAGTAATGTTTGGGCTCCTGCTGCTGCTGCTGCTGCTGCCAACTCCAGGGTGTGATTCATCCAATTTTTGGGCTCCTGCTGCCATCCCCAGTGCCTCTTTAAAGTAATGTTTGGGCTCCTGCTGCTGCTGCCAACTCCAGGGTGTGATTCATCCAATTTTTGGGCTCCTGAAGCCAACTCCAGTGTCTCTTTAAAATAATGTTTGGGCTCCTGCTGCTGCTGCTGCCAACTCCAGGGTGTGATTCATCCAATTTTTGGGCTCCTGAAGCCAACCCCAGTGTCTCTTTAAAGTAATGTTTGGGCTCCTGCTGCTCCTGCTGCTGCTGCTGCCAACTCCAGGGTGTCATTCATCAAATTTTTGGGCTCCTGCTGACAACTCCAGTGTCTCTTTAAAGTAATGTTTGGGTTCCTGCTGCTGCTGCTGCCAACTCCAGGGTGTGATTCATCCAATTTTTGGGCTCCTGAAGCCAACCCCAGTGTCTCTTTAAAGTAATGTTTGGGCTCCTGCTGCTGCTGCTGCTGCCAACTCCAGGGTGTGATTCATCCAATTTTTGGGCTCCTGCTGACAACTCCAGTGTCTCTTTAAAGTAATATTTGGGCTCCTGCTGCTGCTACTGCCAACTCCAGGGTGTGATTCATCCAATTTTTGTTCTCCTGCTGCCAACCCCAGTGTCTCTTTAAAATAATGTTTGGGCTCCTGCTGCTGCTACTGCTGCTACTGCCAACTCCAGGGTGTGATTCATCCAATCTTTGGGCTCCTGCTGCCAACCCCATTGTCTCTTTAAAGTAATATTCGGGCTCCTGCTGCTCCTGCGGCTGCTGCTGCCAACTCCAGGGTGTGATTCATCCAATTTTTGGGCTCCTGAAGCCAACCCCAGTGTCTCTTTAAAGTAATGTTTGGGCTCCTGCTGCTGCTGCTGCTCCTTTGGGCTCCTGTTGCCAACCCCAGTGTCTCTTTAAAGTAATGTTTGGACTCCTGCTGCTGCTGCTGCTGCCAACTCCAGGGTGTGATTCATCCAATTTTTGGGCTCCTGAAGCCAACCCCAGTGTCTCTTTAAAGTAATGTTTGGGCTCCTGCTGCTGCTGCTGCTGCCAACTCCAGGGTGTGATTCATCCAATTTTTGGGCTCCTGCTGCCATCCCCAGTGCCTCTTTAAAGTAATGTTTGGGCTCCTGCTGCTGCTGCCAACTCCAGGGTGTGATTCATCCAATTTTTGGGCTCCTGAAGCCAACCCCAGTGTCTCTTTAAAGTAATGTTTGGGCTCCTGCTGCTGCTGCTGCCAACTCCAGGGTGTGATTCATCCAATTTTTGGGCTCCTGAAGCCAACCCCAGTGTCTCTTTAAAGTAATGTTTGGGCTCCTGCTGCTCCTGCTGCTGCTGCTGCCAACTCCAGGGTGTCATTCATCCAATTTTTGGGCTCCTGAAGCCAACTCCAGTGTCTCTTTAAAGTAATGTTTGGGCTCCTGCTGCTGCTGCTGCTGCTGCTGCCAACTCCAGGGTGTGATTCATCCAATTTTTGGGCTCCTGCTGCCATCCCCAGTGCCTCTTTAAAGTAATGTTTGGGTTCCTGCTGCTGCTGCCAACTCCAGGGTGTGATTCATCCAATTTTTGGGCTCCTGAAGCCAACTCCAGTGTCTCTTTAAAATAATGTTTGGGCTCCTGCTGCTGCTGCTGCCAACTCCAGGGTGTGATTCATCCAATTTTTGGGCTCCTGAAGCCAACCCCAGTGTCTCTTTAAAGTAATGTTTGGGCTCCTGCTGCTCCTGCTGCTGCTGCTGCCAACTCCAGGGTGTCATTCATCAAATTTTTGGGCTCCTGCTGACAACTCCAGTGTCTCTTTAAAGTAATGTTTGGGTTCCTGCTGCTGCTGCTGCCAACTCCAGGGTGTGATTCATCCAATTTTTGGGCTCCTGAAGCCAACCCCAGTGTCTCTTTAAAGTAATGTTTGGGCTCCTGCTGCTGCTGCTGCTGCTGCTGCTGCCAACTCCAGGGTGTGATTCATCCAATTTTTGGGCTCCTGCTGACAACTCCAGTGTCTCTTTAAAGTAATATTTGGGCTCCTGCTGCTGCTACTGCCAACTCCAGGGTGTGATTCATCCAATTTCTGTTCTCCTGCTGCCAACCCCAGTGTCTCTTTAAAATAATGTTTGGGCTCCTGCTGCTGCTACTGCTGCTACTGCCAACTCCAGGGTGTGATTCATCCAATCTTTGGGCTCCTGCTGCCAACCCCAGTGTCTCTTTAACCCTTTAAGTGCCAGCCTACCTGGAGTTTTTGTTACGCTTTGTTGCCAGACCATTTTTCACTATTTTGCACTATGCATGTTCAACTGTGATTTTTGAAGGGATTTCCAGGGATTTCCCAGAAAAATTGTATATTGTTTTTTTCAGCAGAGTCTGGGCTTTAACATGAAATGTCTTGTTTGTCATTTTTTAAGTGTATTCTTAATATTTTGGGGTGAGATATGTGCAAAAAAATAAAAAAAAATCTATTTTTTACAATTTGTAGTGTTTTTTGTAATAAAAAATGTAAGTTTGTCAATAAAATCTTATTGCGTGTGAAATCCCAATTTCTCCCGGTTACAACGGCACCACATATGTATTGGTAGATGCCCTTTCCTGCCCAGGAGACTCCCCCAAACTGAAACAGCGCTTTAGGGGATTTTCAGATCAAATACAGCTATGCTAAGCACTATGTGCACCTTGCAGTTTTTCAATAAAAACAGCCCTTTACATTTGAAATACCCCCCACAAACTATATATTCTCTGGAAGTACACACCTCAAGCTTTTTAGGCATACCAGGCTTGTTGATGTTGCCACAGTTTTCTGGAAGTTCTCCCTCAATGTATTCTTTGGTTACACAGAACTTCCCTAAAAAAGGATAAAAAAGCAGAATCAAAGCCACATTTTTCTAAAGAAAACTATAAGCAAACAAGAAAAAACAGGTTAATCTAAAAAAGCAACATCCCCCGAACAGAACGATACCCAACATGCATAGCTACTGTCAAGGGAAGAGCTGCCAAACACCCCAAAGTAAAGCTTGCGGAGACCGTAATTTTGCTTGAAAATTTCAGCTCTGCAGACAAAGTGGCACCTTGCGCTTTTTCTACCAAAACAACCCTTTACATTTGGAATACTCGCCACAAACCATATATTTTCTGAAAGTACACATGATAAGCTTTCTAAGCATACCCAGCATGTTGTAGTGGGCCCATCTTTCTGGAAGTAATCCCTCAAAGAATTCGTTGGTTGCACAGGGTTTCCTTAAAAAATGTATAATAAAGCAGAATAAAAAATGAGTTTTCCTAAAATATCAATATGCAAACAAAAAAAAACAAGCTAAATCTGAAAGCGCAAAATCCCCCGAGCAGAACGATACCCAACATGCATAGGTATTACTAACCCTTTTAACTGCCAGCCTACTTTAGGCTTTGTCACCCTCTCTTGACAGGTCATTTTTCACCATTTTGCGCTATGCTTAACTGTGATATTCTAAGTATGTCACACACCCCGCTTCAAGAATCCATAACATGTGGGTAATATCGTCCTGAAGAGGCGTTCCTGCAGAGATGATAGTAAAAAGAAAGCCCCTCCCTGATCCATAAATACCTGGGACCTCCCACTCATCACCCAGTCTTCCATCTCTGCAAGACGGCGAGCAAGTCAGAAGATGATGTCTCCTCCTTGCACAGGGGGATGTCAGGTAGCCGGGGTAACTCCCGGCCTGTTATCTGGTTATTTCCGTTCGGGCTTTCTCTTTCCTATCAGATAGACAATTGTGCCTCCTCAGTCTTGGCTGCGGGCCCGAGCGAGGGTATGCTGGCACCTTGGTGCCTTGCAGCAGACGTTTCCCCGTGAGACCCTAAATAAGAGGGTAGGCGGGACGCCGGGTTGGTGACCCCGGTTTGGGATGCCCCGTCCCTTGGTGCTGGGCCCCGGGGGGGGTCCCCCTTAATTCCCATGTCCCATTCAGTGGGGTCTGGGGGGGGGGGGGTCTCTCCCTATTTGAAGTTGTCTGGTAGCCTTTATTCATTATGTGTGTCAGCGTGTGTGTTTTTCACTTTACTGTTTGACACCGCGGCCGCCATTGCGGCCGGGGTGTTCACTTTTGTGGTTTGTGAGGGGAGCATTCCCCTCACGCGCTTCTGTGGGCGCTTCTGTGGGCTCTCTCCGCTGTTGCTCGTGGGGGCTCTGGACGGGTGTTCCGCCGGTGCCGGCGGTCACACCCGCCCGCTCGTTCATTCCATCTCCGGCGCCGCGGTAGACGGCGGCGCCGGTCTTAGTGTCCCGGCCGGGGTCTCTCTTCCTGGACGCGTCGGGAGGGGAGGGCGGGGCCGGGGCCTTCGCGCGCACCCCGCGGCTCCGCCCCTCCCCCGCTGCCTGGCTGTCTCTGGAGGCTCCGTTGCGGAGCTTGGGGTGCTTCTGCTGAGGGCGGCGTTGGGCGGTCCTCCATCTTCGCGCGGTCCGCGCTGCCACGCCTCCTTCTTCCTTCCCGCTGCGTCTCGTGCTGTGCGGCGCCATTGCTCCTCGCTTCTGGACACGTGAGTGGCCTTTGGGCCTTATCTGGTTATTTGAGTGTGTTTGTGTTTTTTTCCTTGTCAGTCATTTATTGGGGTCCCTTTTCCTTCTCTTTTAGAGCGGTGGTGTTACCAGGAGGACCCTTCATTTGTAATTAGGGGGTTTCTCCCGGTCCTAGATCCCTGGGTTTAGTCTTGGCATAAATCCTCCCACTCGGGACTTTAAAGGGGCATCCCGGGTCGCTTACTAGCGTAATTCCCTGGGTCTTAGAGACTATTCAAAGTTCACCTATGGAGGCATCCCCGGATACTGGGGCAGGGATCCCTGCGGGGCATTCCAAAAGATGCATGCTGTGTGCTGCATCCATTTCTGGGGACGATGTATTGCTTTGTATTCCGTGTGCACAGCAAACTATTGCGCGGCAGTCCGGACCCCTGGCGTCTGGGTCAGCACCGCCGGCCGAGTCATCTCAACCTCCCACCCTGACACGCGCTCCTTGTGACGTTGTCATGGGTAGGGATCTGCAATCCGAGATGTGCGCCAGATTGGCCAACCTGGAGAGAATTGTTTCCAGTTCGGTCGCCCGTAAGGCTCGCCCGTAAGGCTAAGAGGAAGCATTTGTCTCCGGCTGCGCCGGTTGATGTTCTGGATGAGTTTAATAATCTGGATTATTCTGATTATTCTGGGCTAGAGGAAGGTGAAGTTTCTGAGGGTTCAGAGGTCTCGGACGATGAGCAGTCTGCTGGCGCTGATGCGGAGTTTAGTGAGTTGGGGAGATCCTCGGATTCTTCCCACGCCCTGGCGCTGATGTTGGAGGTTCTGAATATCTCCCCCCCCGAGGTGGCGTCACAACAGGAGGGTGAGTTGTTTGAGGAGTCCAGGCCGCGCTTGGAGTTTCCTACGCAACGGCACTTTGACAAAATCATTGACAAGGAATGGGACAGGCCGGCTAGGCTCCCTGGTATCCCTCAAGGTTGGGATAGGAAATATCCTTTCCCTTCGGAGGCGGTTAAGCGCTGGGCTTCCCCACCCGAGGTCGATGCTCCGGTTTTGGGATTGTCTAATTCCTCGGTTTTAAATAGACCGGATTGTTCCACCCTTAAGGATGGGGAGGATAAACGTATTGATCAAATGGCTTGTCATGGCTTTTCTAGCATTGGATCAGCCATACGGCCTGTGTGCGCCTCAGAGCTTATGGTTTTGGCTGCCAGGTCTGTGGTCAGGGACTTGTTGACCTCTTCCGGGCTTCGCCCTGGTAGTGCTGAGTTTCTTAGTCTCAAACGGTGTGAGTTATTTTTATCCTTTGTTTTAACAGCCTTGGATGACGCTTTGATGATGTGTGGTAGGACGTCGGCTTTGTTGGTGACTATTCGGCGGTCGGTGTGGCTGCGCCAGTGGGCGGCCGATTTTATGTCAAAAAAGTCTCTGACGGCTTTACCTTTTGTTGGCTTGAGGCTTTTTGGTGAAACTTTGGACTCCGTCACCAAGGGTGGTAGGTTGCCTCAACGTAAGAAGCAGCGCCGTCCCTTTCGGGGGGCGCCTGCCTTTTCAACTTCCTTTCGTGGAGCCAGATCTGGCAGAGGCTCTGCATTTCCCTCTTCCAGAGGAGATTCCGGAATCAGGGGCAGAGGGCGTGCCCGTTCTGGATACAGTTGGGGCTCTAAGCCCAAGCCGGCTGTTAAGCCAGTTCAGCAATGAGGGGGCGCCCTCACCCTTGCGGGTGGGGGGACGGCTGAGACACTTCTCCCAGATCTGGGATCAAGAAGTCTCGGACAGATGGATCCGGGAAGTGGTGTCTTCCGGTTACAAGCTAGAGTTCGAGCTCCGCCCCCCCTCCAGGTTCTTCAGGTCTCGGATGCCTTCGGAGCCTCTGGTGGCGCAGGGGCTCCTGGTGTCAGTGCAGAATCTTCTGGACATGGCTGTCATTTGCCCAGTGCCCCCCTCGGAACAGGGCAGGGGCTTCTATTCCAATTTGTTCACGGTTCCCAAGAAGGACGGGTCGGTCCGTCCTATCTTGGATCTGAAGTTTCTCAACAGGTTTATTCGGCCGCGCAAATTCCGCATGGAGACGTTGCGCTCGGCCATTCACTCTCTTCGTCAGGGAGACTTTCTGACGTCCATAGACATCAAGGATGCTTATCTACACGTTCCGGTTTTTCCAGCACATCAGAGGTTTCTCAGGTTTGTGGTGGAGGATCGGCACTTTCAGTTTGTGGCACTTCCTTTCGGTCTCACCTCGGCCCCTCGGGTTTTCACCAAGGTGCTAGCGGGGGTGATGGCACTACTCAGAGTTCAGGGTATCCGCATTGTGCCCTATCTGGACGATCTACTGATCATGGCCTCTTCTTTCAACCAAGCGGAGTTGGACACCGGAGTGGTGGTGTCCACTCTGGAGAGGTTCGGTTGGGTGATCAATCACCCCAAGTCTTCTCTTTGTCCGTCCAGAGTTGTGACTTTTCTGGGGATGTCTCTGGACACCTCGCAGGCCAGGGTGTTTCTGCCCCAGGCCAAGATTCTTTTGATTCAGGAGTTAGTTCAGCTTCTCTTGTTGGCTCCTCATCCGACCATCCGGCTAGGGATGAGGCTGGTGGGGCTCATGGTGGCCTCATTCGAGGCAGTTCCCTTTGCGCAGTTCCATACGAGGACTTTTCAGCTGCATCTGTTGACGGTTTGGGACAGGTCGCAGTCGTCATTGGACCGGTCCTTCCGGTTGACTCCCCGAGTTCGTCGTTCCCTTCAATGGTGGCTGGGGTCTGTCAATCTGTCGATAGGCAGATCCTTCCTGGCTCCATGTTGGGAAACGGTGACCACGGATGCCAGTCTGTCAGGTTGGGGGGGTGTTTGGAAGGACCTCCATTTTCAGGGTCTGTGGAGTCCTCAGGAGGCTCACGAGCCCATCAATATTCTGGAGTTGAGAGCCATCAGGTTGGTTCTGTTTCGCTTGACTCCTCAGTTGAGAGGTCTGCCAGTTCAGGTCCGATCGGACAACAGGACGGCGGTTGCTTACATCAATCACCAAGGGGGGACTCGCAGCAGGGGTGCCCTCAGGGAAGTGTCTTTGATTCTGGACTGGGCGGAGACCCACGTCCCGTGTATCTCAGC
This sequence comes from Gastrophryne carolinensis, assembly GCA_027917425.1. NCBI lineage: Eukaryota > Metazoa > Chordata > Amphibia > Anura > Microhylidae > Gastrophryne > Gastrophryne carolinensis. The sequence goes on along the minus strand of CM051239.1, from coordinate 43,308,744 downwards.
AGTCTACATTCCGGGAGTGGAGAACACGGAGGCGGACTTGCTGAGCAGGGCCTCCTCTCGTCAGGGGGAATGGTCTCTCAGTCCCAGGGTGTTTCGTTTGATATGTCGCAGGTGGGGGGTCCCAGCGGTGGACCTCTTTGCCTCTCGTCACAATCACAAGCTTCCAGTCTTTGTGTCTCTCTCGCAGGACCCTCTGGCTCTGGCGGTGGATGCCATGTCTCTGTCCTGGAGGGATCTGGGATTCCTTTATCTGTTCCCTCCGTTTCCGATGCTAGCCAGAGTGGTGCGCAAACTGGCCTTGGAAGGCGCGGCGGCGATTCTCGTGGCCCCGAGGTGGCCACGGCACGTTTGGTTCGCAGATCTTGTAAGGCTGGCAGAGGATCAGTTCGCTCTGCCTCTGCTGCCGGACCTGCTCACCCAGGGTCGGCTACGCTATCCCAATTTACCATTGCTGGCTTTGACGGCGTGGCTGCTGAAACCGCCATCTTAAAAGACGAAGGTCTTTCTGACGCGGTGATTCAAACTCTTATCAGTGCCAGGAAGCGGTCTTCTTCTTCTGTTTACTATAGGACCTGGAGGTCCTATATTAATTGGTGTGAAGGTAGGTCTTTCTCTTGTCGTGAGTTCTCCATTCCTAGGATTCTGGAGTTTCTTCAACATGGTTTGGATCTGGGGCTCCAAATTAGTACCTTGAAAGGGCAGGTTTCTGCCTTGGCGGTGTTTTTCCAACGGTCCTTTGCACTTCATCCTTTAGTCAGGACCTTTTTCCAAGGAGTCACGCATGTTCGTCCGCCTAGGAAGCCCTTGGTTCCAGTTTGGGATTTGAATCTTGTTCTCTCTGCTCTTCAGGGTCCTCCGTTTGAGCCCTTGAATGAGGTTGCCTTGTCTTCACTTACTCAAAAGGTGGCCTTTTTGGTGGCTATCACTTCGGCTAGGCGTGTTTCTGAGTTGGCAGCTTTATCCATTAAAGCTCCATACTTTGAGAAGCATCAGGACAAGGTTGTCTTTCGTTTCAAGCCGGATTTTCTTCCGAAGGTGGTCTCGGCTTTTCATTTGAATCAGGACATAGTTCTGCCTTCTCTATGCCCTAATCCTAGCAACGACAAGGAAAGGGCGTTGCATTCTCTGGATGTGGTTCGTGTTGTGGAACATTATCTTGAGGTTACGTCTTCCTTTCGTAAGACGGACGCCTTTTTTGTGGTGCCCTCCGGGCCTAGGAAAGGTTTGGCTCCTGCCAAATCTTCCATTAGTACATGGATTCGTCAGGCCATCATTGGGGCCTATTCTGCCAAGGGGAGGAGTCCCCCTTTTCGTGTTACAGCTCATTCTACTCGTGCGGTTGGAGCTTCTTGGGCTTTTCAGCACCAGGCTTCTGTTGAGCAAGTTTGTAAGGCCGCTACCTGGTCGTCTGTTCACACTTTTTCCAAGTTTTACAAGGTTGATGTTTGGGCGTCCGCGGATGCTGTTTTTGGACGCAAAGTTTTGCAAGCTGCAGTGGTTTAAAGTTGTGCATTGTTGCCTAGTTTTGGATCCCCGCCCTTGTTATGGACACTGCTATTGGATGTCCCACATGTTATGGATTCTTGAAGCGGGGTGTGTGACATACTTAGAATAATACCATTTTGTGAATACTCACCTTGTAAAATGGGTATTATAAGTATGTCACACACCCCGCTTCACCCGCCCTTTTCTGTTTTCAGGATACTCCATTTTGTGAACTTTGCGTGGTTGCGTTTTATATTTGCCTCTTCCTGGTCCCTTATCTTACTGCTTCTGTATACTGGGTGATGAGTGGGAGGTCCCAGGTATTTATGGATCAGGGAGGGGCTTTCTTTTTACTATCATCTCTGCAGGAACGCCTCTTCAGGACGATATTACCCACATGTTATGGATTCTTGAAGCGGGGTGTGTGACATACTTATAATACCCATTTTACAAGGTGAGTATTCACAAAATGGTATTTTTTGCAGGAATTTCCAGGAAAATCATATTTTTTTTTTTTGCGGCAGAGTTTAGGCTTTAACATGATATGTCTTGTTTGTAATTTTTTTACTGTTTTTTTTTTTTAGAAAATTATCTCCTTTATTTCAAATAAAACATTTGTTTTATTAAAGAAAACCATATTGCATGTGAAAGTCCCATTTCTTCCGATTACAACGGTACCACATATGTATCGGTAGCCCCCTGTTACTGTTCAGAAGACCCCCCAAACTGAAAAAACATTTTATAACATGTAAAAATAAAATACAACTACAATCCACACTATAAAGGGTTAAATCAAGAAAAAAAATTGGTGTGGGGTTCCCCTTCCTGGGGGGGAGGTAACCCCCATTTTTTTTTATTTTAAGGGTTAAAAACCCTTAATAATTCCCATAAAAATGACATGGGGTCCCCCCTATCCAGCATAAGTAGCCCAGGGATCAGCTATGCAGGGATTGTAGAACAGGGTGCAGGGGCCAGCTTTGGTGGCCCCCCGCCCTGCCAAGTACAAGCCAGCACCGCCTAAATCAGCCCGGGCCCTTCTGCCCCCCCTGGGCTTCGGGGAGGCAGGTAATAGGGGGGCCGGGGTTAATGGCAAGTCACCCGCTAGCCGCAGGTCACTTGACAGCCCTCGAGCCTTGTGAACTGGTACAGGGGTCTCATGGACTCCTTACAAGTTCACAATGGGTTAAAGTGGACCAACACCCAGGGCTGATCGGCCCCGGAATCTATAAGATTCCTGGACCGTTCTATTCCCTCCCCCTGGGGCATCCAAAATCGGGATGCCCCCCTGTGTGAAACCCCCCGGAACACCTGCTACCACTTACTTGAATCCGGTCCTACGGCGCATGCGCGGGCCGCATCCCCGCTATCCCTCTAGCAGGACGCGTGCCCAGGCCGACTATTTATGAATGGCCGCCGCGGGCACGCTCCCTGTTAGAGGGAAGTGGGGGATGCGGCCGCCAGCGCGCTCAGAGCGGCTGAGCTTAGATGTCTCTTAGACGTCCATAACTCAGCCGCTCTGAGCGCGCTGATTGGACGAGCGGCCGCGCATGCGCCGTAGGACCCGGGTAAGGTGAGTTATTGTGGGTGATCGGGGGGGTTTCACGCAGCGGGGCATCCCCAATCGGGATGCCCCAGGGGAAAGGACCAATACCCAGGAAAGTCAAAATCCTGGGTGTTCGTCCACTTAAAATGTAAAAAAAAAAACACACCACACCACAAAATGCTGGAAGCATTTATTACCAGCTGGGTGACAGGACATAAGGGGTTAATTAAAAAAAAATTGACATAGGGTCCCCCCTCCCAGGGTGGGGGACCCCTTTTTTTTTGGAATTTTAAGGGTTAAAAATCCAAAAAAAAAAATGACGTAGGGTCCCCCCTACCCAGCATTACCGACCCGGGCCAGCTATGGGGGCTTGTAGAACAGGCCCACATAGCCATAGTGGCCCGGGCCCTTCTGCCCCCCCTGGCCTTTGGGGAGGCAGGTAATGGGGGGCTGGGGGTTAATGGCAAGTCACCCGCTAGCCCGCAGGTGACTTGCCAGACCCAGAGCCTTGTGAGCTGGTACAGGGGTCTGATAGACCCCTTACCAGCTCACAAAGGGTTAACTGTAAAAAAAAAAACACACACACAAGGGGGCGGGGCTTAACGGCAAGATGGCGGCCAGAAGAGAGGAGAGAGCCTCCCGGGCTCTCTCCTGAAGATCGGCAAGCCCTGGGGGGGGGGATCGGAGGCCCCCCAGGTGAAGAGGAGGGTCGACGGGAGCCAGCGCACAGGCAGGTAGGTAAATGTCATTTTTATTTTTTTTATTTTTTTTACAGGAAAGCCAGTGGCAGCTAAAACGGGGGGGTCACCCTATTCCGGGCCCTCCCCTGCAGCCGGAGGAGGTCCCACGGACGATCGGAGCACACCATCTTAAAGGGGAGACCCGGCCGAATCAAACGAGGGGTCAGGTGAGTGTCTTTTTTTTTTTTTTTGGACAGTTAGCAGGGGGGAAAGCCAGGTACGTAAAATTTACGTAGCTGGCGTTTAATGACAGGAGAGGAAGCTACGTGAATTTTACGTAGCTGGCATTTAAAGGGTTAAAGTAATGTCTGGGCTCCTGCTGCTGCTGCTGCCAACTCCAGGGTGTGATTCATCCAATTTTTGGGCTCCTGCTGCAAACTTCAGTGTCTCTTTAAAGTTATGTTTGGGCTCCTGCTGCTGCTGCCAACTCCAGGGTGTGATTCATCCAATCTTTGGGCTCCTGCAGCCAACTCCAGTGTCTCTTTCAAGCTATGTTTGGGCTCCTGCTGCTGCTTGAAACTCCAGGGTGTGTCAGTCAATTTTTGGGCTCCTGCTGCTGCCAACTCCAGTGTCTCTTTCAGCCAATGTTTGGGCTCCTGCTGCTGCTTGCAACTCCAGGGTGTGATTCATCCAATTTTTGGGCTCCTGCTGCTGCCAACTCCAGTGTCTCTTTAAAGCAATGTTTGGGCTCCTGCCCCTCATAGTGATGCCACTTCAACTCTCTGCAATTGTGCCGCTCTGTGATTCTATTAGCGATGCCTCTGATCTGCATGTGATATTTATTCAAAGTATTATTTAACTAACCCAGCACGCATCCTATGCGTGTTACAACAAGGCAGAATGGTTTACAACCCTATTGAGGCTCTAGGAGGCTCAGAAATAGCCGTTTTTAATAGTGATTCGTCGCGAATAAATTCGGGTCGAAACGATTTTTGTCGGAAAATTCGGCGAATCAGTCAAATCGAATTTTTCAAAAGTTCGCTCATCTCTAATTGCAGCCATCATTTTCTCTTTCTGTCGCCATCTTCTTGCCTTTTCCCATCTCCTCTCTCTTTTTGACCTTTATCTATTTTTTTCTATGCCCTGTTTTTCATATCCTTTCCATATTCCTTCCATCTATTTCCCATTTCCATTTCTCTTCTACTTATTTCCACATTTTTGTCCATATCCTTTTCACATTCCCTCTTCTTTTTCAGTTATAGGTTCCCTCAATCCCCCTCTTTTTTCATCTTCTCTAAACTTTTCTTCCATCTCTCTTTTTTCACATTCCCTCATCCTCTTTCAGTTTTCGACATTTGTTTGCCCCTCCATTTTCTATCTTTAGTCTTTCTCTCTTCACTGTGCCCTATACATTTCTCTTACTCTCCCTCTTTTCGGCTTTCCCTTTGGTCTCTCGCCAGAATTCTTTCCATGTCTTTCCCTCTCCTGCTTTCCTTCCTTAGTCTCTTTCACATTTCCCCATCCCTCTACCACTTTCCCTTTAACTGTCTTTATCCTTGGCTGGGTTCAAATGTGTGCTTGTGTGTTTACTGAAATGTTGCACAGGCCAACATTTATTCTAAGGCCGGCCCTGGAAGAGCTATAAGGGGTTTAAACGTGTTCCCTGTTAGTGGAAATCTGCATACAGTGGCCTTAATTCCTAAAATATCTTCTAAAAAATATTTTTACTTTATTTTAGTATAAAGCCCTTTTCATACCTAGCCATTTGGGTTAAGCTGGAGTAGAAATATTCCAACAAGTCACAAACGGCAATAATACACAGTAAGTGGCTCCTTTCACATCAGTGTGCCGTGTTTTGCAAAACACTGCATGCAATATAACCGCAATGCACCTATTGAAGTCTATGGGTCACAAGGTAAAGCATGTTGTATTGTGGTGCTGTGGTGTGGTCATACTCACTTCCACTTCACAGTCAATCATTGTTGTCACAGGCCTCCATTCTCATGTCCGGCACCTGCTGCAGCCACCATCTTGGGGTCCTTCCTTGGATCTTTGCTAGAGCAAAGGACTTAAAGTGGACCAACACCCAGGATTTTCGCTATCCTGGCTGTTGGTCCACTTCCGCGGGTTGTGAAACCCCCCAGAAAGCCCCCAAAACTCACCTGACCCCGCTCCCTCGTGACTCGCTCCACCAATCACCGGCGACGGACAAGCGAGGTAGGATTTGCAGGCGTCCTGGGGGGTTTCACACAGCGGGGTGCTCCGCAGGCAGGGAGCTGATCGGCCCGGGAATCTTATAGATTCCCGGGCCGATCAGCGGTGGGTGTTGGTCCACTTTAAGGACCCCAAGAAGGTGGCTATTGTAAAAGTATGGTCAGTGGAGGTTGACGAGTCCCACCGGCCGCCAATCTTCTGGTCACGGTTTTTCTGTTTCGGTGCTCCTCCTGCTGGCATCAGCAAACACAGATAATCGATGTAACCATTTTCTGCTTTTTTTTTACTTATATCATTGGTGGTGCAGGCCACCAGCTCCACCGTGTTTTTAGGATGTAGTCATTTGTGGCCAGCGGCTGAGCACCAGCCCACAGGGAGCCAGAGATGCCACCTGCCTCCTTTCTATAATTCGAGCAGTGGCTCAATGTAGGTTGGGGGACTGGGCTGCTAGCCACCAATGAATGACTCATAAAAATAACATGGCAAGCTGCAGTGCAGACACCACTGCACCACCTATGAAATAAAGAGAAAAAGTTTCAAAACAGGTTTAAAAAGAAGAGACCCCCTAGCAGCACCCCCTAGCGCAGATGCCACACACCTCACGCACCCCAAAGCCCAAGATGGTGCCCCAGTGCTTGGCTGGTTAGCTCTGGGAGGCACATTTTCAGTGCCAGAATCAAATTAAAAACTTTTATGTGAGGCTGGGAAAACTCTCACTGAGCAGATGCTTGTTGCATGGCTTTCTATCATGTTCTTGCAAGTATGAGGTTGTTTGGCATTTGAGTCCGCCTCCTAGGGAGAGAGAATCGGCCAGCCCTGGAGTCTTTTAGACTGCAGGAATGACCCAGAGGTCTGATGTTCCTCTTTAAGTAAAAAAGAAGTACGTTTTTAAGGTGCAGTCTCCAGCAAGAATTTGTAGCTTGATTGCAGTTTCTAGAGCCATCTGTGCATTGTGCACAAAAGGACTGATTATAACATTTCTTTCTTTTTTATCCTAATTCCAGAAGAATTACACATTTAATCATTTTTTCCAACTGTGCAGCCATCCTTCTGGCAGGCTGGATGTATATAATTTGCCTTAATTGCAGAAATTGAAGTTGATTCGCTTTTTTGTAGATCTCATTGTTTTGTGGAAAATAAAACAAGTCAAAAATAACAGCTTAAAAGGGACTGTTTAGCAAGAATAAAACAAAATCCCACTCTCACCTTTTGTCCCCGGCAGCAGCTTCCTCCTACTCCTGCACTTTAAAATGTATCCAGCCCTAAAGCTGGATCCTAAAATGAACTTTCCTGGTACTAGCAAACTTCTGTCACTTACCCATGTGTGGATCTGGCAGTTGTAGGGAACAGATGGCCACCAATGGCACAAGCTGAAAGTCCCTCCACTAGGAATAACAGAGGAAGCACCACAGCAAAAAAAAGCTGAAGGGTTAGACGTCCTAATAACAGGACCGATGAGCTGATGTGGCAGAAGGTACAGGCGTACTGAAGATCACAATAACTATAGGGAGCTGGAACAACAGGAACTGGATAATAATGGATACTGGAGGAGCAGCACATTGGCTCTTGAGTGGGGAGTCTATTGACAAGCCTGGTTTTCACTAGGGCCCCCCTGCAATAGGGGATGAGGTAGATGGAAAAACCACGATCACACATTCGTGTGCTTGGAAAGGAATTGATTGAAAGTTGAGGGGGAGGAAGTAAGAATTATCTAGGGAATTATACCTTAATGGGGAAATTGTGTTGCTTTTCCAACTTTGGTCATTAGATGTGGGTATAAGACCACAAATGAGAGAAGTAGGTTTTAATTCAAGCTCAGAATTCATACTCAGATTTGCCCTTTAGGATGAGTTAGTCGGCACAAGATACATTTGGGGAACAACAGGAAGCGGCTGAGATCGGTTGGCAGGTTTTTGGAGGGAAAGCTGAAGGCAACAATGTATTGAGCAGAGGTTTTATAAGGGGAGGCCAGAGGGGTTAGATGGGGAAATCATCCATAACCATGCTAATGGGAAGACTGGAGTAACCTCCTGCATAAGACGTCTCACTACAGAGATGAACCCCGGGTGCAGTTGGAAGCGATTGAGAAGACATGGCTGTAGTACAGTAGAGCCACACTGAAGTGTAGATAGAGAGATGAAGTCTACACAATGAGAGTTGTTGAGGTCCATGCAGGAGGATACCCAGGGGGGTCCTTTCGTGGATGTGACAGAGGAGGCGCTCCTTAGGAGAAGAGAGGATCCAAAGGGACCGACAGGCCACGATGGAGGAGCCGATGTGCCTGAGACTCCAATAAAGTGTGGCTGCCCCTGTCTGAGAACTCTGCCCTGTAATGTTGTGTGAGGTATAAGCCCTTGCAGGGGCATACATACCATACTGGCAGTGCAGGCCTGTGGAACAAGGGGGCCCAGTGCACGCTACCTCCACCGTCTCTGTGGTATGTACCTGCTGCACATACTTACCTAGCCATGCCGCCTCATTTTCTCCTGGATGGAGGCCTTGCTTCCACATCAGCGACATATTGTTTTTTAGGAAAATGTGGCTTTGATTCTGCTTTTTTATCCTTTTTTTAAGGATAGAATTCATCGAGGGATTCCTTCCAGAAAACTGCCCCCAACTAAACAAGCCTGGTACACCTAGAAAGCTTGAGGTGTGTACTTCCAGAGAATTTAGAGTTTGTAGGGGGTATTTCAAATGTAAAGGGTTGTTTTTCTTGAAAAATCTACAAGGTGCGCATAGCAGTTGTATTTTATCTGAAAATCTCCTAAAGTGCTGTCTCAGTTTGGGGGAGTCTCCTGGGCAGAAAAGGGGTGTCTAACAATACATATGTGGTACTGTTGTAACCGTGATAAATCGGGCTTTTATACGCAATATGATTTTATTGAGAAAATTCATTTTTTATTATAAAAAAAATAGAATTTTTTGTAAAAATGTGCCCATGGGACAAAGGGCCAAAACTCAGGCTAGCCTTTAAGCTGTAGGCGCTCTTTAAAAAAATAATAGAGGGGATGGTAGCATTGTTTTTCCCAAGTTTATAAAAACTGCTGATCTTTTGAAAGTATACTAATATACTAATAAAGTGTTTGGTGACGGTATAAACGCATAGATGTCTCTAATGAATAATGTTACTGGAGCACTGCAGAGGCGCCATTGCTGAGTCAGCCCTTTTTCCCAACAAACAGATAATATCTGTGTATTTATGTCGGTGGCTTTTCTGCATTAGCAGCGCTCCTGGAATTCTGCCCGGCACCTATTAAATGGGAGACATAATTCGCCAATACTGCCAAGAAAAAAAAAAACATTATTGTTTGCTTCTGAGAAACAAGCTTTTTGGCAACAGAGACATTATTATCATAGTCTTATATTAGAGATCAAATGATTTTTGCCAATTCATGATACAGGTATTTATCATTATCGCAACAACACTGATAGGTAAGGGCGACAACTAAATCTATACAAAATAATCTTTTGCAATCATTTATTTGATGGAAAAAAAGAAAAGCTACAGATTTTGCAAACCATACCTTAATATTTAACTCAGTCCATGTCCCCTCTCCTTTTTCCTTGGTGTCCCGCCAATCTCACCCCGGTCCCACAGGGCAGGGGAGGAGAATCTCATCCATATGACTAATGATGTCACTGGAGTGGAGGGACTTGGAGGTTGGAGGCTCCCCCCTCCAGTAACATCACAAAAATTGCATGTTAGTCTTTTCTACATATACAGCACTGAACCAATATGAGAAGCAGACGTACATGAAAGCTTGGGAGAAAGACTTAAGGATTGAGTTGAATCTCAGAGATCGGTCATGGTTAGCAATAAAGGCTTTTAAAAGCTTCATACATACTTGTAATAGACAGAGTAGGATACAAGGTGTCACCTTTGTGGAGAAGTCCACAGACATGCAGTGTGTGTTTTGTTCCTGAGACAAGAGAGGTGCATCTGAGAGGCCTGGTGCTGTGAGGCCAGAGAGTGTGGTGTAGCAGAGGATGGAGGTGGAGAACCGGTTCACTGCTCTGGCAACCTGTTCCGGGACAGAAGGCCGAGGCTCTAGGAAGGATGAGAGTGCTGTCAGCCCAGTGAAACTTGAGGCTGCAGCCCGTTAGGTCCCTAGCCCCATCCCGCTTCGCTGTTGCCCCTCTTTATCCTGGGGTGCTGACTCTAGAACCCTCACCTGAAAGGATGTCACCCTTGGAATAGACCTAGGTGGGAAGCTTGACCCAGCCCTCATTGGGAAAACTTCTGGGCGCGTCCATGCCCCGTCCAACTGCACCCTAGGCTGGGAGAAGTCGGTTCCACTCTGTGTGCTGGGGCCCCATTTTAAATACAGGGACTGTGTCTATGTTGGTGGGCTGCACTTGTTCTCTGAGCCTTGTCTCTTGCTGGAATGTTTGTCCTGGATTTGCCCCTGTTCTATGGTGGAGGGAAGTGTAAGACCCTGGGATAAGTGGGCTCAAAGTGGGTTAGCTTCCCTCACCCGAGCCTAGTGGGTCTAGTCCGTAAAATCTAATATTTCTGACCATGGCAGCACAGTTGTATTATTGAACCAAGTGGGCCACTCTAGAGCTTTGCTCTTCTTTGAGATACCTCTACCAGTTTAACAGTTGACACTTTCTACTGTATTATGGACTTTGAATTGAAGTTCTCCCTTTGGGATATTGCCATAATAAAATAAAAAGAGAACTTTACAATCCCATGGTGTCCTCTACATTCATTTTACTATACTACATACCTTGTTGGAGGAAGCCAACACAAAAGTTCTGCTACGGGGATGCTCTCTACCAGGATATATGTACCATGTTTGGTGGCTGTACCCCCAGGGCCAGAACCTTTTGGAAAACAATACATAACTTAATTTACAAGGCAATTGGCCTTCAGGCACTACAAGACCCAAGGCTGCTCTCCTGGGGGATGATGTCCCTGAGTTGCCCAAACTCTCCCAACAATTTTTCTAGCGGACAGAATGGCTATAGCCTCTTCTTGGAAATCCCCATGTAAAAACATATGTCTTCAACAAAATAAAATGGATAATAGTTAACGAAAAATTGGCCAGCATAATAAAAGATAGGCAAGCAGAGTTTCCAAAAACTTGGAAGCCATGGCATGACAGGGACTTATTCAAGCCATTCAGATATTGAAAGGTCTCACAAACGATGCCTCTAACAAACAATTAGCACACCAATCGTATTACGTGGGACATCGACATGGGTGTCGCATTTGTTTGCTCCACAAATGGACAGACAAATGCACAATTCATCTTTCCATGGAAAGATAACTTTCTATTTCTCTCTCTGTTGTCAAGCATTTATTTGGAGGTGGTAGCTCCTATTTTAGTGTTTCGCTAATGTTGGCTTTCAAGGTAGAATTGGCAATCTAGTCTATTCTAGTGCTTTAATAAATAGCACAGTATCAGTCTTTTTAATGAATAACAAAATGACAAATCCATCTATAATGGTAATTCCAGTAAATGTAATACCTAATAAAAAAACACACACAAAATCTAATAAATTGTTTTATTTTGACCTTTGCTAATCTACTGCACCTGTCTACTGGCTCCATTATTCAACCCTGTCTGTCAATGGAAAAATGAGGTAGAAAATCTGTGATCCCAATCTTCAAAAATAAAGAGCTTAGGTGAACTTGACAAGGTCAAAATGCAATCAGAATTATCAGTATGCATTGTAATACCAGCAACCAGGGGGAATATTAACAATCTATCCATATTTGCATATCACAAATATACATAAACAGAATACAAAATGCATATTCCATGACGGACCTCATCCAATTGCCCTTGTAAACCTGATTCTTGAAAGTAAAGGATGCTTGCCTCGTTTAAGTGTAGAGGATAGGATATTTATAAAACATGTTTCCTTTCTGCAGATCCCCCCACCACATTCCACCAGTAAAAACTGACCGAAACCTAGGAATTTCACTTACCTGGGTTTTGGTCTGCTTTACAAGGGCATCCTGATTTGGGATTCCCATGGGTGTGACACCCCCTGGTTTGCCGGGTAACGCACCTTGATCCCTGCTCTCATTAAATAGGCACCCTCTCATCCAATCAGAACTCACTGCTGTAAACATTAATTCCCGGCAATGAGAACTGAATGGAACAAAACCCGGAAGCCTAAACTGACAGCTCATCTTTGCTGCCAGCCACATATGCTGTCATCAGCTAGAGGAGTGCCAGGGATGCCACACATGTGCAGTAGGTTTAATTACTCCAAGATATGGGCAGTCTAGGGGTATTCGCACAGTGGGGAATCCAAAATCAGGATTCTCGGTGACAAGCTGTAACCTATCTACAGGTGGGTTACCATAGTTTTAGGTCCACTCTAAAGAGGACCAAAACCTATTTAATCTTTTAAACTCAGAGACAATTCCCTTTACCATATTCTGAAACCCCCCAGTTTCCATGTCATCCTCGATCCTACTTAGCATGTGCAGCTCAACCCTGGCATTCCTGCTGTGTGTACTCTAGGTGGCCACCACACATTTAACTCTGGCGGAGGGAGCTGGAGATTCCATGGGGTTAATGGAAAAGCTTAGCCGTACACCCTATAGTTTCCCCTGTTTGCTCCATGATGCACCCATGTGATGGCAGTACACTCTTTCTCCCCCATGCTTGCAGCTTTCCTGCAATGTTTATAGCTCAAGCCTCATCACTATGAGGACGCACCCACTCCTAACACAGCATCTGCCCCTACGATACTAAAAAGTTAGTATGTTCCTGTCCAAACACCCAGTAACTTTCTCCCACCTTTATTCCTCTTGGGAAAAGTTAAATGAGTCATTTCAGAGCATCTCAAAATCTACAATTATATGTATATAACTTATGTATTAAGCGATTTCCCTTTCATTACCTTGATTTTTGGATGGCAGCTGAGCTGGGAAGGGGCCGTCAGGAGCAGCTTTATGAGTCTTGAGCATGCACTGCTGTGGTCAGCGACATCTGCAGAACCACTATAACTTGCCGTGCTCACTCATGCTGTGATCACCATGGACAAAGTGGCTGTTAAACCACTTTTTCATCGTCCTTGAGGATAAACTGAAAGGAGGGAAAAGTTTGGAGCCCTGCTTCTACCCAGCGCTGCAGGATATGGAAGAGAGGCATATTGGACAGGCATAAGGCGAGCTGCCACTGGATTTACAGTCCCTTTAAATAACAACTCTTTAAAGAGAAACAACACACAGGAATTTCACTTTCCGGTGTGTTGGGAATTGGGATGCCCCACTGTGTGTATTCCTCCAGGTTGCCCAATCAACTTACCTTCCAGTCACTTCCATGACGCTGGCTTGGACTTCCGGTGCCGCTGACGGCTAAGCCAGCTAAGTACCCGTGCGGCACCAAAGGAAGCCGAGGGCAACGGCAGCCACATCCCCCGCTCACCTTGCAGCCGAGACGTGGCCATGCTGCTCATTCAGAAAAGCCGGACGCAGTGCGTGCACAGCTAGAGGTGTGCGGGGATGCTCTAGCAGTCTAGAGATGCAACGGGGGCTCTGGAGAAGGTGAGTGGATCTGGGCATCTGGGGGGGTTTCACAATTTGGGGCATCCCAATTCTGGAAGCCCCGAGGACAGGAACTTGGACGGCCCAGGTGTCTTTTAGACTCCAGGGCCTCCGAAGTTCCTGCACATGATCTGCTCCGGCTGTGCTATAGCCTCAGGTCATGAACCTACTTATTGACCAGCTCAGGAACACCCTGGCTTGTGGGCTGGCCAAACAGTAAAAAATGAAACTTAAGTTTTGAAATTTGTTTACCCAAGAAGAACTTCCTGACATTACAAGCTTATACTGTATTTACCAGCAAACGTTTGAAACCCACAAAAGCTAATATGTTGTACTGATGTCCCCAGGGAGCACAAATAAATGTAAAACGATATATATAAAAGATGAAACACCAGCCATATAAACCATGTTAAATCCAAGTGTTAAGCGACTCACTTTTATGTAGCAATTTGTCACGCAACAATCCACTTTTGCTGATTGTGACATGGTATTTTGTAGCTGGAACCTGGAGACAGACAGAATTCTTTTTAGTGACTTTTGGAAGTTTTGTTTTTCTCTGGAGAATTAGCACAGGGCATTCAGCGAGTGACTTTGACTTCCAGACTCTCAGATGTTGGAAAAGAACATTCATATATTCTATTTCATCAGCCAGCTTGGTGGGGAATGTGCGCCATGTTTTCACAAAGTCAGACTGAAAGCTCAGACTGGCTGATCGGTATTAAAAATGCATGAGCAAAATACTCACCATAAACTTTTCACATTTGGCCGATGTTTGCAAGGGCAGCTGAGGAACTATTACCAAACTCTCTTTGAAAAATAATACAATTGGACTACATATATTACATATATATACTACAAATATTATGTAGCCAGGCTTGAACTGGCCCACATGGTTACCAGGGAATTCCAAAGAGGGTCCCAATGCCCATAAGGGTGCCTATAGGGGACCAAAACTCTTGAAACCCTGCTTTAGGGTCTCCAGTGCAGGGTTATAGCTTTTCCCTGGACCATGCCAATTACAGATACCCTGCTGTGTGAAATCTTGCTGTTTGCTCTTGTATTCACTCCTGCATTCAATCCCACTGCACATGCATGGTCCTCCTGTCGCTTCCCCGGCACTCCTCTAGCTGATGGATGCACCTGCCACTAGCATATCTGAATGGCTGGCAGCAGCTGCTTACAACAGAGGGAAGTGGCCAGAGGTACACGGCAATCGTTTCAGATCACATTGGCAGGTATAATTTAGCATGGAAGTGAGTCCTGATTGGACAAGAGCCCGCACATGTGCGGTGGAAGCATGGGTCAAGCTGATCACACACCAAATTTGGAAAGTGTAATTCCTGGGTTATATTGCCTTTTAAAGTGGAAGTCCAGTGTACCAACTGACGCACATAAGTTCATGGAGAAATAGTAAGTATCTCCTGCATTTGGGCACATTGGAAGCTGTAATGGGGGGGTATGTTCCTTTACGACCTGGACCCTACCTGGTGCAGAGTTGGCAGAGATGTAGAAAAACATAGAAAGGAACCCCATTATGGACTGGGATGTTGTGGGCCCACCAGGAGAACTGACTCTGGAAGCCCAACCTACACTTTATATTGCAATAATTTTATTATTTTAAATCTGCTTTAAATATTCAAATCACAACAATTCTACTTTTTACGATCCATTTACAAAACTGTCCAATCAGTATGGACGGGATAAACAAATGATACATTACATAGACTCTACCCTCAATAAAACAAACTCTTCAAGATTAATTTAATACCAGAAATGGGGGAAAGAGACCCATTCTCTCTATCTCCCGGCTAGCCCATGAAGCTAATGTTGAAAGCAAAAACAAGAAAATAAACAAATAAGAAAAAAAAAAAATTCTCCCATCACAACCCCCCTAGAGACCAACCTACACTTTAAAGCAAATATTACTGTCAGTTTCAGCTGGCGCTCCACAAGGTGACTGAGCATCTCTCTAATTTAGGACTCTCTGATGTCGACAATAGGGTAGGTTAGATAAGTCTAGTGTGTCTATGGACCAGGACCCCCCTCCTCATGTCACAGAGCTGCAAAGGAGGATTTAGGGCTACTTTATGCTGTTATAAGTGAAAGATGGTTGCAAATCAGGCAGGCTGCATAGAAAGTAAACACTATTACCTACCCCTCCGCTGAGTTGGCTGACAGCCGTCTTGTTATCTGACTAGAGTCAGTGTGTAGTTGATGGCCATGCCTGCTCGTCTGGGCTTCTCTACTGGCTACAGAGGCCGACATGACTGCATAGTGTGCCTCTGTAACCTACTGGGCACCAGCATGACACCCATCGAGAGACAAACAGGACTACTGCAGGAAGAAGATAAGTATAACTGTCTACTTTCTATCCTAGTTTCCAATTTGGTCAGTCATGCTTGTGGCACTAGTCGTCTCTATTCAGCTTGCCAGGACTTGGCAGCGATCAGCTCCTGGCACCAGTTCAGGCAAAAATCCAGGGCCTGGTGAGATTTTTTTAAGCCCCTATTTGGGCTAAGCAAGCAAGTATGGCTTAATTAAACTTTTTGTGATTATTTTTTTTTTTCTGTGATATTTGCCTAAGCTTGAAGCAGGTTGTTTTTTTATAGTGCATTGTAGACTCGGACACATGTGTAGCCCTGAGAATGGCACATGAAAAGTGGCTAGCCGAGCCTAATGCTGACCTATAATATTTGCATGGAGGAATTTGAATGACATTGTGTCCTCTGCTGGACATTCATGTTTAATGTGTAGCCCTGAGAGTGGCACATGAGAAGTGGCTAGCCGAGCTTAATGCTGACCTAAAATATCTGCATGGAGGAATTTGAATGACACTTAGGCCTTTATTTAACAAGGGATAGCGACAGGTAGCGACTGGTGAGCGGCCGGTAATGACGGTCACCGCCACGAGAACGCCGGCTCCCCACCACAATCACACATTTATCAAGCCAATCCTGCTTAGCGACTGAGATAGCGCCATATAGCCACTCATTCATCATTATTCCAGCCTCAGCCCACAGCGCCTGCATCCAACCTTGAACAGCGACAGGTATGACCTCTCGCTACCTGGCGCTCTCCAATGCATTTCAATGGAACAATCTTTAAATATTCATAATTAATTGTTATTCATTGTTTTTTTTTTTTTTTAAATGTGAAAAATTCTGTGACCACTTCTGCCATTTTAAATAATTTTTTTAAGGTAAAAAAAAAATTGATATTACAGGTCTGATATTAATGTATTCATATTACAAAATTATTTTAAAAACTTGTTTTTTTTGGTTTCCAAAATTATGGTTGTTTGGGGGTTAAAAAACTACTTTTAACCCATCGCCTCCAGCGCTCTGGGGTTTAAACATGCATTTTACAGCGCGAGAATTTTTTGAGCGGGATTTGTTAATGAATATGGTGGAAGCCGGTCGCTCTGACCAGTTGCTATCATGCGCTCCCATACAGCGCGGAACCTGTCAAATAGCGACTCCTCACCCAATATTCAACATTACGTTAAACCGACTGAGTCGCTATCAACTACCGAACAACGGCCAAGCACAGCGACTACTAGCGGGCGCTCTGAAAATGCAGCTACAGTCGCTCAACTGTCGCTACCTGCCGCTGTTAATGAATCGGCCTCCCCTTAAGGCGCCCAACGCTGATGAGTATATGTTTACCAACTTTGACCATCCGAGTCTACAGTGCAATAGTGTGTGTGTTTGTGTGGATGGGTATTTAGTGAGGCATGTGTGCAAGTGGGTGGGCCCCCTCTCTTTTTTAATTACACAACGTTGTGTGTTCTTTAATAATTTTTTAATATAATTTTTCCTTGTCTACATTACGGGTTGTGTGCAATGTGTAAAATAAAGCTGTTTTCACTATGGCAGATTGTTGTCAGTGAGAGTCCTTAGCACTGGTCCCACATATAACTATTAGTGTTTTGTGTATTTCTGGGATGTGCGTTAGGTTAGTGGGATGCTGTGTGGTTTTACAGCAGTGCGCAGGCAGCTATAGTTGAGCGTACTCTCTGCTTTTTATTCTTTTTTTGTTTTTTATAGTGATAACGACTTAAATGTACAGTATATCTTTCTTGCCCCTACCATCAATCAGGAAACCATCAGGCAATAAATACATTGTCAATCTAAATGACAGCTCTGTAGATCAATCAACATAATAGACATAAATGTTGTCAGTCTTTCATCACATCAGAAGCACGTTCCATCCGGTATCAGATCTAAACTCTTTAAATACGCCAGAAAATCTATTTTCTCACTAAATGCGCCTGGCGAAAAGTTCGACAAGTTGACAGTTTGTCAGTAAAACACTGTACACCGCTAGATAAGAGCTCCCAGGCGACGTTATCTCAGTGCTGCTGAAGATTTTGGGACCGCATATTGATTTTGGAATTGTGGAGATATGTGTAGTCTGGAGCCTGGACATGATCTGTGTGCCTAAAGTAGCTGTGGATGTGTCTATAAGCTGTATAAACATAGTAGATAGTGAGAGGAGGGGTTATTTATACACACAAGCCAACCAAAGCATCTCTACACATCAGAAGAATTGCAATGATAATAAACTGTTATTGCAACATACCCTAGTTCAGGAGACAGGCCATTAGAGTTGAGTGGATCTCCCCTATTAAGGCAGAATAGTATGTTTAAATGATTCTTCTTCCTTCCAGAAAAAGAAACAGACTTGTCTGGAATTGGTTTGATGCAGGGTGTATAATTAACCCCTCCTCTTGCTTCAGGCAGACTTATATGGATCGTTATCCTTGGACCATTTCTTGCAATAGTTACTGCCTCAAAGCTCCTCTGTTTGAAGTTAAAAAAGACCAGAGATGAGCAAAATTCGAATTGACTGACACACTGAATTTTTTCAAAAAGTCAGATTCAATCCAAATAGAAATCAATCACGTTAAAATTGCTATATTCTTGACGCTATTTAAAGAAGAACTTCAGAGGCACATTAAAAGCTCCTAAACCTTTATCAGCCTGTTGCCCCCCTCCCCACGGTTTGGATTTTGTCCATTCTTTACTCACCTTACTTGGGCATCTGTATTCCCTGTCCATCGGATTCAGGGTGTCCTCTGTTGGACAGCGTCATTTTTCTCTCATAAGGCCAATATAACGTATTGAAGAGCGCCATTTTTTCAGACCTGCTTCTGGACGAGGCAGGCTAAAGACACGGCTGTCTATTTTAGATGGTTAAGTTAGAAGGGTAGCAGAGGAACGGCACTAAAACAGTCAGATGTTGCCGCTACCTGATTGTGGTGACATCCAAAAGGTATGCAGTGCCCAGTGAGGGGGAGGGTAGGAATTAGTTGTAAAGAGGTCTGATGTTCCTCTTTAAAGAGGAACATTGGAAAATCTGGAGTCAACTCCAGAGCCGTCCCAGTCTCACTCCACGTGTATGTGTGTGTGTGCATCCTGAATTGGAATGTCCAGCTGTATGAAATTCTTTCCAGTACCCTCACCACGTGCCAGCCATTCAAAAAGGCGTCAGCCATCTCTATCTGTGATGGCTGATGCCTTTTTGAATGGCCGGCGTGGGCATGCCCACAGCTAAAGATGAGCAGGGATGTGACCGAGCGAAACAAAGCGCGTTGATTGGCTGAGCCAAATTGCTGTTGGAACAGTGGAAAGCTAGATTTCTTGGACGATCAATAGAGATTTACACAAATGCCCCATCTGAGAGGAACAACGCTCAGGAGAGTTAAATTCTCAGTTGTTGTTCTTTAAAGTATATGTAGTATTTGTAGGGTTTGATGTGTAGTGTACTGTATGTGCCTTTCTACATGGTGGAGAGTAGCCACAGTCTGAAGAGTTCCAGAACAGGAACAGAAACACTGGTGGAGAGTGGCAGTTGGAAACAGCATGAAGAGCCCCAGAACCGGAACAGACACACTGATGGAGAGTGGCAGACGGCATCAACATGGGGTGTTAGTAGACACCCAGTATGAGAGCCATGCAATTTAGCAGAAGGTTGTTAGTGGTGACCCCAGTGTGAGAACCAGGCAATTAAGCCGAAGGTTGTTTGTGGACACCCCAGTATAAGAGCCAGACACATGAGAAGAAGGTTGTTAATGGACACCCCAGTATGAGAGACAGGCAATTTAGGGGAAGGCTGTTAGTGGACACCCCAGTATGAGAGCCAGGCAATTTAGAAGAAGGTTGTTAGTGGACACCCCAGTATGGGAGCCAGGCAATTTAGAAGAAGGTTGTTAGTGGACACCCCAGTATGGGAGCCAGGCAATTTAGAAGAAGGTTGCTAGTGGACACCCAGTATAGGAGCCAGGCAATTTAGCAGATGATGGTTAGTGAACACCCCAGTATAACAGCCAAGCAAGCTAGCAGAAGGATTTTTCTTGATTGTCAATTAAAATTGCCTTTGATTTAGTCAGTCGTCCCCACACTGATCTAAATTACACTCTCCCTGACCTAACAGCTCCACTATCCCTCGCATACACTGCAATGCAAACCAATGCACTTCTTCATCAGTCACCAACAGTCACTGGAATGTTGCTGGCTGTGGGTCGCTGCTTTGAAGGGTCTATCATCTGTGACATAATTCAGGGGCTAGCTACCTACTTATTGGCTGTGTGCAGGGGATTATGGGTAAAGCTGCCCGCCCGGCCTTTTACTTTCACTTTTGAGCACGTGTCCTCCATTCTAGGAACAGCTGATTAGTTTCCATGCAAATCGGCAGAAATGTTGATTCAAGCAAATTGAACTTTTCAATGAAATTCGTGGAATTAGTTGGCTCATCCATACCGAGCATAACTGGGGACATCTAGTCCTATTTATCTTTGTGGAAACTTCTGAATGTAAAATGTTGTAGTGACATTGAAATGTTGCTAATTATTCACTTTTTGAGTTTCTCATAAGGCTTAGTGTAACGTTTGAACTTTCCGTAATCCCAGCACAGGAGTGGAACCAGAGATACAAAAAGTGCATTAGAACAATGAGTCCAATACTCTCAATGTCATTGAGTCATCAGCCAGATTAGGGAGAGACCCATTTTAGGCAATAAAATGAGTGATTAAAAAGACCAAACTTTTGTAATTGAAGGTACATGGCTGAGAGAGCATTCTTAAAACAGAAATGATTTGCATGGTGCCTACAACAAAGGATGCGTGGCAGTCTTCCAAAAGCTTTTGGGCATAGCCTTGAGATCTAAAGAGATTTATTTTGCTCCGCCCACTGCAAAGAATCTTGCGAGAAATGTAATTATCCTTTGTTGTATGCAAAATGCAATCAATGCACACTGGAATAGCCAAGATCATATGCTACATAAACATCCAGTCTAGTGAATGTGAATTGAAGAGAGTTTTAGGGATTTACATTTACGGGGAACCCAGTATGTTGCGGTGTGCAAGGATTCACTGAGATACTTGTAGTTCCTCCTTTGTGAAGCAGACAGGATTCCATTTTAGAGATGGTAAAGCCTTTATTGGTCACTTCAGAATACATGTTCTCTTACAGTGCAGTGCATCCAATTCCAGTTTGTGTTATCCAGCAGGTCTCATACCTCAGATCATCTTTCTTGCTCTCAGTTACAAAGGTGACAGAGTTCACGGAGCCATATATTGGAAAAGTAGTTTACAATATTAGGATGCATTATCTCTCCCTCCTGCTGAGACTATACCAAACAAGATTAGTCATTCTGAAAAGCCTGACAGCTCCCTGGTGAGAAGTCCATTGTGTTACATTGTGGCAGCCATTGAGCAATTCATTTATTTTAATTGTTTCTACTGTAATCAGCTGTGATACTTTCTAAAGCAGTCATGGGCCTATTATTGGATTGTAGTTAGCTTACAGTGCAATGTGATGTGTACATCGTGCTGTCTAATGGAAAAGACTTATTCCTCTCCCTCAAGCAGTAACTCCAACATACTGTTGCACCTGAACCTTCACACAGATCTCTCCTCCTAATCTGACTTTTTGTCTACTTATTACCTATCCATTTTCTCTCCAAATCTATTGAACCTATCACCTAGGGCTAACTATTGACACTAAGCCAGCTACTTTCCACCTTCCATAAACTACTACTGCTACTGGATTTTATTCCATGCCCCAGGAGCATTCCTTTTGGGATGTCCCATTGTGCGAAACCCCCCAGATTGCCCATAACTTACTTAATCCCGATCCAATCGCGCATGCGCAGGCTCTCATCCAGTCAGATTGACATGACTATGTAATTAGGCAAATGGCTCTGGTTGTGTTCAATGGGGAGCCCAAGCAGGTGCAGCCCCTGCATCTTTGGGCAATGCACTACCCATTGAAGCAAATCAGAGCCAATGGCTCTGACTGGATGAGAATCTGGTCAGCAGGGGGCTGTGGCTCAGGAGTTTGTTCTGCTATTAAGTAGGTTTCTAACTAACTAATTACTTGATGCTAACCTCATTCCTGGTCCTAAACTACACTCTAATGGACATTGAAAATAACTCGATTTTTATTCTCTTATAGTTTCTAACTGGTACTACCTATACAGAAACTACACATACACAGATCAAGATCCAGCAAAATGGGGTAATCTAGGGAGAAAAAAATCCAAGGAGTAAGGGGGCATGCATGCCTAATTCAAAGTGCAAAGAGGAACAGAACTCCGGAACTGAGCAGCACAGTAAGAGATGCATAGGAATCTTCTGGTAGCATACTGATGCCAGAAGCTTTTTATATAGGATCAGTGTGTGATGGTATGTTTCCTAAAACAAATGCACCTGGGGGACTTAAAGGAAAACACCAGCACTAGATTGTTGGATTGCGCAAGGTTTAGGAGGAGTTGCATCCATGTGCCGGTGCCCATTTGAGTTCACGCTGGAATTGCCACCTGGGACCTGGGACACAGGTGTGCCAAACTCAGGGACATTGGCATGGTTCTGGGGTGAGGATGCACTGGGAGAGTATGCCCAGAATGCTTCCACACCAACCCCTGAGATGCACCTCGGCTGGGTGCATTTGAGACACATTGTACCCCTCCAGCCAGTATACCTCTGCATTTCTATTGCATTAACATCATGTCTGTGAGCGGGTGGCAATACTCACCGCTGCAGTATCAATGCTTTTAAGAATCATAGAAAACATCCACTCTTGACCATGATTTGTTTCTGTAATGCTACAACCTAAGATATGAAGCTAACTCCCTGACCAGCTGAAAAGCACATTGACTCAGCTCCTCATGGGCTGGTTATGGGTTGTCCAGGACCTGTAAAATCTCAGGGTGATTTTTGGACACAGCTCACCAATGCCCTCCTCTCTCTTTCTCCTAGCCGTATAATCAGCAACACTCATAGTCTGTAAGAGATAAGTATGCCACTAAAGAGCTGTGGGACAGCTTCTATTCTTATGCTGGCAGCAGGTCTTTACCCTGGGACAAACTTCTCGGGGAAGGTGTGAATCTGCTTTAAAAGGACTGTCATCAGTTTTGCACAGCTAATCTGCCCTATACCAGGAATGTCAAACTTACCATTGGTGGAAATCTAGACTGTGGCCCTTCTGCTCACGGCCACAACATGTCTGGCTGCCTCCTCGCATCACTCACAGTGACTGGCCACAACGACTCCATTAATTTCAATGGAGGACGTGCGAATGGCATGCACTTTGTAGTGAATAGGGCTGGCGTGGCCAGTCACCTTGGCTGATATAAGGGGTCATTTGGCTCTGGGCCGGTGGGATGAGAGTGCTGATGTCAGTAAGTTTCAAACTACTGCTATAGGGTGTATCAGCCGCGCCGGAGCAATGTTTACTGTACTTTTTAATTTTTTAAATTTTTGCCTGGACAGGGATTTTAAGGAGTCAAAGCCGCCTGCTATTTTTTTATAAGGCTCTATGCACAGAAGCTGGTAACTTATCCTAAACCCTCCTAGGGATAGGTTTGCTTTGGAATTGACAAACTTTTCAGTTAACAATAGCGCTTCATCCCCTACACACACACACACACACACACACACACACACACACACACACACACACACACACACACACACTTTTTTTTTCTCTAAATCTGTCAGTTAGGAAACAGTTGTCTTGGAAACTGCATCATCTCGCTGTGACCTGTTTTGACTCTAATAAAAGTCTTGTGTGTCTCAGGATGTCAATCAATTTGGAAAGTTGTTTCGTTTTCCTTTCTGCATAGCCCAGAACTAATCAGAATTTTCCTGCGCTGAAAAGTAAATATTTCTCTCATTTTCTGGCCCTAATTAATGTCAAGATATGGCGATGAGGGCTCTAAATGCTTATTTATTGCAGTGTGGAAGCTTAAAGGTAACAAAGTAGAAAATGAAGAGTCATAAACATTCAAAATTCTGAACTTCATTTACTTTCTGCACACTTCCTCCAGCTTATAGACTAGTTTTATAAAGTTTAAAACATACCAAATTCAAGAAATTCATTCTGGGAACACACCCGCAGACATGACCCCCCCCCCCCCCCCCCCCGCTGCCTGAGAGTTCCTTGTCCTTTGGGGGGGGGGGGAGGTCTGTTACGCTTGAGATGGTGATTTATGCACAACTGACCTGGTAAACAATGAGGTATGATTAAGGGGTTTTAATCCCGAAACGTGTAACCGATCCTGGGGAGCTGCAAAATCTACACATTCAGTGCGGGAATTGTATGGTTTTAATCAATCAGTAAAAGTTATGTTTTAAGGCCTTGGTGGAAGCTTGAATGGGATTTACAGAGGTCCATCCTTGCTCCCAGGCAGATCCCGCTCAAGTTTGAGCTGTCTTGGATTTGGTGTTCTGCTAAACAAAAGAGCATTCATCCTATGGGGTTTATTCAGTTTGATTTGGCCTACTGTCTGTTTTGCAGTATTTGTGCTCAGTGTCTTCTAAATATCCTGGTCAGTGAAGGGAGGGTGTTCCTATTGAAACGCCTTCCTTTGCTGCATTAGTGAATTTCCTCTGGATGCCAGGGTAAGGGCATGGGGGCATTTGTGCCACTCAACTAAAGATTCCCCTGGAGCTAATAAAAATTCAAAAGATATGCCCATGTGAATCGCTGGTGGTGGGGTGAGTATAGTTAATTTTAGATTTTAATAAAATGTAAAAACAATTTTTAAATTGTGCCTGTGCGTCCAAAGAACTCCAATATCAGTTAATAGGGTAGGGGGCAGCAAGCCCTCAACTCGACATGCCCTCTACCCTATTACCTACAACATCACTGGCCAGAAGGTACATTATCACAATAGACAATTGTGACATCACAATAGTGTTTTTACAGTGTGAACAATGATCAGGGCTTTTTAGATCTGCTTTTAAGGGACAGTCTGAATAACTGTTGTGATTCACTGGAGCAGCCATGATGGGATTACTATGGCATGCCACTCCATTCTATTAAGATATATGAAACAAAGCACCCCCTTCCTTTCATAGAAGTCAATGGGATGGCATGCCACCACAATCCCATCATAGCTGCTCTCATGAACCTAAACAGTTATTTATACTGGGCTGTCCCCTTAACACAGTGAATGAAGCCAAAATAGTATCTAATATTTCCATGCACTATCCTAGACTGTGACTATACGGAAATAATTGTCTCCAGATCCATATGCAACCACTTCCATAATATATACAGATGAAACTGAGCATGCCTATTTAACCTGTAGGGTTTTTCCGGATACTGTTCTCCTTTTAAACACTCAGCACGTGTTTGAATATTTTATATACTGCCACTTGTCATATAAGAGCCTGAAGGCAAAGCATTTATTTCACTTGCAATGTACCTGTCGTTATGATAGAAGGGACCTTTCCTGGTGAAGCTGGAGAATGAACCCTTCCGGGAAGGACATCAGCTCATTTGGATGATGGGTTACTGCAAGCTGTGTAGGTTTCTGCCTAAATGAAAGGATTCTCTTGCATATTTCTAATTTAAATCAAAACGGATTTATCATATCATTCATAGCTTGTTATTGTTTTTTACTTTAGGGCTCACTGTTACGAAGTCAAAAGTGTTCAGCTAATATCCAGCTTATACTGTTATAGAAATATTCCTGTTCCATTCATAGCCCCATTCATATGCAGACAGCAACAAACTGTCCAACTGACAGCAACAAACTGTCCAGCAATCTTTCGGGTAGGCTGATAGGCTGATTCATTACTAACGCCAGGTAGCGACAGATGACCGTCTGTAGCGAGGATTTCAGAGTGACCGCTCGTAGTCGCTGTGCTCGGCCATGGTTCGTTGTTTCAGAGCGCCTCAGTCGCTGGTCGACATTGATGAATATGTTGTGTGAGTCGCTATAGCATCAGTACTACGCTGTATGGGAGCGAATGGTAGCCCCAGCTCAGTGCGACTGACTCACACAACACTCATCAAAAATACAGCCTCATACAGCGCCGGCGCTCAAAATCGGGTCGCTGTAGCCCATAGCGCCAGTGGCTGTGTGATTAAAGGCTATTTTTGAACATATATCCAGTAGTAACAAAGCGAAAACATGGAATTACATTGTTATTAGATTGTGACATGAACATTTTAATACCAGACCTGTGATGACAATTCTGCATTTAAATTTTAAAAATCAAAAACGTTTTCAAAAATGTATTTAAAAAGGCCAGGAGAGGTCACACAATGATTTGTTTTAAAAAAAATAAAGAAATAAAAAGAAAAAACCCTGTTTAAAGAGAAGAAAGGTAACGTCCATTGAAATGTATGGGAAAGCGAAAGGTAACGACAGGTAATACCTGGCGCGCTGCAAGCTTCAGCCGGCGCTCTACGCTGAGCCTTGGGTAATGATGAATTGGACGCTGCATGACGTTTTTCCAGTCGCTCACCAGAATTGGCTTTATAAATATGGTATTGCGTACCGTGGCGGGGTTCACCTGCCGCTACCTGTCGCTTACAAGGCACTACCTGGCACTATCCATTGATGACTAAAGCCCTAATAGAACTCTCATGATGAAGGGTACCAACCAAGAAGTTCTACAGTGGATATACTGTAGGGGCCTGGAATCAGTAAACTTTTCTTAAATGTCTCGTGTTTCAATGTTAGATTAATTTTTTTAATATTCTTTATTTTAAAGGTTTTGCAATATTAAACATACAGACATTAGGGAAAACAATACATTACACAGGAGGTAAGGGGGGAAAGACATATGAGCCTCCATTTCAAAACGTGTCATTATACATCTGAACCACAACATCAGCCAACATTACATGATACCCTGTGAGAGGTTCTCGGCAGCCGCCGTTTCATGAGGGGGAGTAAGATCCCCTTTGGGTCTGCGCCTGGGTTGCGCCTGGCAGAGGCCGCCTGGTTCTCACCCTTCCAAGGCAGACAGAGCCCCCTTCTTACCAAGCACCGTGTAGCCCTCCCACAGGGATTAGCGTCTCCGTCACGCTGGGTGTGGGCATATGTCTACCCCAGGAAGCGGTGAGATGACACATAAGGGCCATGGGTGGGATAAAGAGCGGGAGGGGTAATGGGGGGAAAGGGGGGTAGGGGGGGGAGTATGGCGTGCGGGACATGGAGTCAGACCGGGCACCCATCTCCACCCGCTCGCATCTGACATCCCTCCAGGCGACCCAGTTCCCGTCCCACCCGCGCGGAGTGAGATAAGGCAGCGCCACGGACACAACCCAAGGCCTACTGCTCAAACAGGCCCTCGAAATCAGCTGATTCCTCATAGATCAGCCAGAGCAGCCAGGTAGTTCTGTATTGCTCGTCCCTGTCATGCAGAGCCAGTGTTAGGTCCTCCATTTCCCTGACTAGCATGACCTCCTTCGCCCAGTCCCTTACGGTGGGGGATTTCTTCTGCTTCCAGAATCTAGGGATTATCTGCTTGGCAGCATTCAGCAGATGGACCAGCAAAGTTTTTTTATATTTCCCAGTTGGGGCCATTAGATTAATTTTAAAATAAGGCATGAGTTAAAATAAGGTGCGATTCAGTTTAAGTGGAACAAAACTCCTGGCCTTTCCCTGGGGCAACCCAAGTCTGCATGCCCTGCTGTGTGAAACCCCCATGGGCACAGGTAAACTCACCTTCTTCCTGGCTCCCTCATCGATGTAAACACTGGGTGGCCGCATCATCGGCATCTTTTGGATGTGGTCGTGTGTGCATTCTTCCGTCACCTTTGTGTAAGGGAGCGCATGTGCTACAGGGGATTTGAGGGCTCGCTCTCCCGATTTCCATACAGAAAGCCCTTTGCCAAAC
This sequence comes from Gastrophryne carolinensis, assembly GCA_027917425.1. Classification (NCBI taxonomy): domain Eukaryota; kingdom Metazoa; phylum Chordata; class Amphibia; order Anura; family Microhylidae; genus Gastrophryne; species Gastrophryne carolinensis. The sequence goes on along the minus strand of CM051239.1, from coordinate 43,281,172 downwards.
ATTACTTATGCACTGCAAAAGCCTCTGATTGGACAAGCATGTACCATTGGACTGGGGAAGAGGTGAGTTTTTACAGGCAAACATTGGGCACACAGCAGGGCAGCCCATATGGGGATGCCCAGGGCAAGAAACAAAACTCAGGTTTAGTAAAAATCCCCATCCGCCCCACACAGCCAAAGGGAGGAAGTGATGCCGCGCTGATCAAAGGAGCGACTGAGGGTTCCATCCAGTTTCTCCAGGCCCACATTAACTTGAAGCTGATTGGACGAGTGGCCTCTCCTGCGCCGTGGAGGTGAGTTAGCTTGGCGTTCTGGGGGTTTCACACAGCAGGGCACCCCAAAATGGTGAAGGGGCCAAAACCCGGATAGTGAAAATCACAGGTTTTGGTCCATTTTAAGGCTGAAACTGCCAAATACCCCCAGATTGCATTGGTAGCCAAATAATGTATTTCATTAGTAAACTTAGGCCCTTACTTAAGAAGAGATAGCGTCAGGTAGTGCCTGGTTAATGACAGGTAGCGACAGATAGCGACTGGTCAATAGGGATGAGCGAATCGATCCGGACGAACCCGGATTCGATCCGAATTTCAGGAAAAATTCGATTCGGATCGAATCCGAATTTCCCCGCGATTCGATCACTCGAAGTTTTCCTTTAACATCCATTCATTTACATTACAGGCATTCTAAGATGGCGGGCGGGACATGTCTGGACATGTATCCCGCGCCAGTGCAAGCTGGGGCAGTCACATGCAGCCTATCAGCAGCCAGCAAGCCCGGTGACGTCACACAGCGGTATTTAACGGCGGCCATCTTGCTTTTCCTCATTTCTCTATTGCATTCGTGACAGACAGACAGAACGCTGTGTAGCTGAGGCAGTTAGACAGGCTGGAGACAGGCTGGAGACAGGGACAGACAGGGACAGACAGGGACAGGCTGGAGACAGGCAGGAGACAGGCAGGAGACAGACAGGAGACAGACAGAAAGCCAGGGAAAGGTAGGAAAAACGGAGCTGGCTGACAGGGAGATTTTTTTTTTTTCATCCAGCCTTTGTTAGCGTTTTCAGGCTGCTTATAGTAACTAACTGTGCATATATACTGAACTGATCTTAAGTCTGCTGTGAGGCATCCCATTCTGTGACTAAAGCAGCCTCTGTTTAAGACCATATAAGCATTTGCTCTAATCATATTTGAAATTAGGCCTGATAAAGACACTTTTGCTGGCCAAAGCACTACTGTACCCTGGCAGCTCGATTCCTGCCCGGGGCATCCCATTCTGTGACTAAAGCAGCCTCTGTTTAAGACCATATAAGCATTTGCTCTAATCATATTTGAAATTAGGCCTGATAAAGACACTTTTGCTGGCCAAAGCACTACTGTACCCTGGCAGCTCGATTCCTGCCCGGGGCATCCCATTCTGTGACTAAAGCAGCCTCTGTTTAAGACCATATAAGCATTTGCTCTAATCATATTTGAAATTAGGCCTGATAAAGACACTTTTGCTGGCCAAAGCACTACTGTACCCTGGCAGCTCGATTCCTGCCCGGGGCATCCCATTCTGTGACTAAAGCAGCCTCTGTTTAAGACCATATAAGCATTTGCTCTAATCATATTTGAAATTAGGCCTGATAAAGACACTTTTGCTGGCCAAAGCACTACTGTACCCTGGCAGCTCGATTCCTGCCCGGGGCATCCCATTCTGTGACTAAAGCAGCCTCTGTTTAAGACCATATAAGCATTTGCTCTAATCATATTTGAAATTAGGCCTGATAAAGACACTTTTGCTGGCCAAAGCACTACTGTACCCTGGCAGCTCGATTCCTGCCCGGGGCATCCCATTCTGTGACTAAAGCAGCCTCTGTTTAAGACCATATAAGCATTTGCTCTAATCATATTTGAAATTAGGCCTGATAAAGACACTTTTGCTGGCCAAAGCACTACTGTACCCTGGCAGCTCGATTCCTGCCCGGGGCATCCCATTCTGTGACTAAAGCAGCCTCTGTTTAAGACCATATAAGCATTTGCTCTAATCATATTTGAAATTAGGCCTGATAAAGACACTTTTGCTGGCCAAAGCACTACTGTACCCTGGCAGCTCGATTCCTGCCCGGGGCATCCCATTCTGTGACTAAAGCAGCCTCTGTTTAAGACCATATAAGCATTTGCTCTAATCATATTTGAAATTAGGCCTGATAAAGACACTTTTGCTGGCCAAAGCACTACTGTACCCTGGCAGCTCGATTCCTGCCCGGGGCATCCCATTCTGTGACTAAAGCAGCCTCTGTTTAAGACCATATAAGCATTTGCTCTAATCATATTTGAAATTAGGCCTGATAAAGACACTTTTGCTGGCCAAAGCACTACTGTACCCTGGCAGCTCGATTCCTGCCCGGGGCATCCCATTCTGTGACTAAAGCAGCCTCTGTTTAAGACCATATAAGCATTTGCTCTAATCATATTTGAAATTAGGCCTGATAAAGACACTTTTGCTGGCCAAAGCACTACTGTACCCTGGCAGCTCGATTCCTGCCCGGGGCATCCCATTCTGTGACTAAAGCAGCCTCTGTTTAAGACCATATAAGCATTTGCTCTAATCATATTTGAAATTAGGCCTGATAAAGACACTTTTGCTGGCCAAAGCACTACTGTACCCTGGCAGCTCGATTCCTGCCCGGGGCATCCCATTCTGTGACTAAAGCAGCCTCTGTTTAAGACCATATAAGCATTTGCTCTAATCATATTTGAAATTAGGCCTGATAAAGACACTTTTGCTGGCCAAAGCACTACTGTACCCTGGCAGCTCGATTCCTGCCCGGGGCATCCCATTCTGTGACTAAAGCAGCCTCTGTTTAAGACCATATAAGCATTTGCTCTAATCATATTTGAAATTAGGCCTGATAAAGACACTTTTGCTGGCCAAAGCACTACTGTACCCTGGCAGCTCGATTCCTGCCCGGGGCATCCCATTCTGTGACTAAAGCAGCCTCTGTTTAAGACCATATAAGCATTTGCTCTAATCATATTTGAAATTAGGCCTGATAAAGACACTTTTGCTGGCCAAAGCACTACTGTACCCTGGCAGCTCGATTCCTGCCCGGGGCATCCCATTCTGTGACTAAAGCAGCCTCTGTTTAAGACCATATAAGCATTTGCTCTAATCATATTTGAAATTAGGCCTGATAAAGACACTTTTGCTGGCCAAAGCACTACTGTACCCTGGCAGCTCGATTCCTGCCCGGGGCATCCCATTCTGTGACTAAAGCAGCCTCTGTTTAAGACCATATAAGCATTTGCTCTAATCATATTTGAAATTAGGCCTGATAAAGACACTTTTGCTGGCCAAAGCACTACTGTACCCTGGCAGCTCGATTCCTGCCCGGGGCATCCCATTCTGTGACTAAAGCAGCCTCTGTTTAAGACCATATAAGCATTTGCTCTAATCATATTTGAAATTAGGCCTGATAAAGACACTTTTGCTGGCCAAAGCACTACTGTACCCTGGCAGCTCGATTCCTGCCCGGGGCATCCCATTCTGTGACTAAAGCAGCCTCTGTTTAAGACCATATAAGCATTTGCTCTAATCATATTTGAAATTAGGCCTGATAAAGACACTTTTGCTGGCCAAAGCACTACTGTACCCTGGCAGCTCGATTCCTGCCCGGGGCATCCCATTCTGTGACTAAAGCAGCCTCTGTTTAAGACCATATAAGCATTTGCTCTAATCATATTTGAAATTAGGCCTGATAAAGACACTTTTGCTGGCCAAAGCACTACTGTACCCTGGCAGCTCGATTCCTGCCCGGGGCATCCCATTCTGTGACTAAAGCAGCCTCTGTTTAAGACCATATAAGCATTTGCTCTAATCATATTTGAAATTAGGCCTGATAAAGACACTTTTGCTGGCCAAAGCACTACTGTACCCTGGCAGCTCGATTCCTGCCCGGGGCATCCCATTCTGTGACTAAAGCAGCCTCTGTTTAAGACCATATAAGCATTTGCTCTAATCATATTTGAAATTAGGCCTGATAAAGACACTTTTGCTGGCCAAAGCACTACTGTACCCTGGCAGCTCGATTCCTGCCCGGGGCATCCCATTCTGTGACTAAAGCAGCCTCTGTTTAAGACCATATAAGCATTTGCTCTAATCATATTTGAAATTAGGCCTGATAAAGACACTTTTGCTGGCCAAAGCACTACTGTACCCTGGCAGCTCGATTCCTGCCCGGGGCATCCCATTCTGTGACTAAAGCAGCCTCTGTTTAAGACCATATAAGCATTTGCTCTAATCATATTTGAAATTAGGCCTGATAAAGACACTTTTGCTGGCCAAAGCACTACTGTACCCTGGCAGCTCGATTCCTGCCCGGGGCATCCCATTCTGTGACTAAAGCAGCCTCTGTTTAAGACCATATAAGCATTTGCTCTAATCATATTTGAAATTAGGCCTGATAAAGACACTTTTGCTGGCCAAAGCACTACTGTACCCTGGCAGCTCGATTCCTGCCCGGGGCATCCCATTCTGTGACTAAAGCAGCCTCTGTTTAAGACCATATAAGCATTTGCTCTAATCATATTTGAAATTAGGCCTGATAAAGACACTTTTGCTGGCCAAAGCACTACTGTACCCTGGCAGCTCGATTCCTGCCCGGGGCATCCCATTCTGTGACTAAAGCAGCCTCTGTTTAAGACCATATAAGCATTTGCTCTAATCATATTTGAAATTAGGCCTGATAAAGACACTTTTGCTGGCCAAAGCACTACTGTACCCTGGCAGCTCGATTCCTGCCCGGGGCATCCCATTCTGTGACTAAAGCAGCCTCTGTTTAAGACCATATAAGCATTTGCTCTAATCATATTTGAAATTAGGCCTGATAAAGACACTTTTGCTGGGCATAGCACTACTTGTCCCTGCCAGGTGTACTTACTGCTGGTTTTTAGGGCATCCCATTCTGTGACTACACCAGCCTCTATTTAAGAACCTAACCATTTGCACGTATTCTAATTGAAATTAGGCATGATAAAGACACTTTTGCTGTGCATAGTCTTACTGCTGCCTGCCAGGTGCTCTCTGGTTTTTGGGACATCCCATTCTGTAACATACCATTAGCCTCTGCATTTACTGTAAGCTGCACAGTTATTTAAAGAAATTTGGCCTGTATGAGCCTGCTAACACACTGCTGCTGTGTGCATATATACTGATCTCAAGTCAGCTTTGGGGCATCCCATTCTGTAACATACCATTAGCCTTTGCATTTACTGTAAGCTGCACATTTATTTAAAGAAATTTGGCCTGTATGAGCCTGCTAACACACTGCTGCTGTGTGCATATATACTGATCTCAAGTCTGCTTGGGGCATCCCATTCTGTAACATACCATTAGCCTCTGCATTAACTGTAAGCTGCACAGTTATTTAAAGAAATTTGGCCTGTATGAGCCTGCTAACACACTGCTGCTGTGTGCATATATACTGATCTCAAGTCAGCTCTGGGGCATCCCATTCTGTAACATACCATTAGCCTCTGCATTTACTGTAAGCTGCACATTTATTTAAAGAAATTTGGCCTGTATGAGCCTGCTAACACACTGCTGCTGTGTGCATATATACTGATCTCAAGTCAGCTTTGGGGCATCCCATTCTGTAACATACCATTAGCCTCTGCATTAACTGTAAGCTGCACAGTTATTTAAAGAAATTTGGCCTGTATGAGCCTGCTAACACACTGCTGCTGTGTGCATATATACTGATCTCAAGTCTGCTTGGGGCATCCCATTCTGTAACATACCATTAGCCTCTGCATTAACTGTAAGCTGCACAGTTATTTAAAGAAATTTGGCCTGTATGAGCCTGCTAACACACTGCTGCTGTGTGCATATATACTGATCTCAAGTCAGCTCTGGGGCATCCCATTCTGTAACATACCATTAGCCTCTGCATTTACTGTAAGCTGCACAGTTATTTAAAGAAATTTGGCCTGTATGAGCCTGCTAACACACTGCTGCTGTGTGCATATATACTGATCTCAAGTCTGCTTGGGGCATCCCATTCTGTAACATACCATTAGCCTCTGCATTAACTGTAAGCTGCACAGTTATTTAAAGAAATTTGGCCTGTATGAGCCTGCTAACACACTGCTGCTGTGTGCATATATACTGATCTCAAGTCAGCTTTGGGGCATCCCATTCTGTAACATACCATTAGCCTCTGCATTTACTGTAAGCTGCACATTTATTTAAAGAAATTTGGCCTGTATGAGCCTGCTAACACACTGCTGCTGTGTGCATATATACTGATCTCAAGTCAGCTTTGGGGCATCCCATTCTGTAACATACCATTAGCCTCTGCATTAACTGTAAGCTGCACAGTTATTTAAAGAAATTTGGCCTGTATGAGCCTGCTAACACACTGCTGCTGTGTGCATATATACTGATCTCAAGTCTGCTTGGGGCATCCCATTCTGTAACATAACATAACCTACCTACCATACTAAGCAGCTCTCTTATTTAAACTAAGCAGGCCTCTTGGAGGCTGAGTGTCCACTTTTGGGTGTGCATTTATATTCGGTTTCATATACAGTGGGGTATCCCAATTTGTAAGATAACCTACCCCAACCATGTAAACTAAATAGGCCTGTTGCAGCCTGAGTTTCTCTGCTTGCGTATGGCCTGCATTACAATCTGTCTCTTTCAATGACACTGCTGCCTGGGGTATCCCAATTTGTAAGATAACCTACCCCAACCATGTAAACTAAAGGTTACGTCCTTCCAGAAGGAAAACTTATGCCGAACACTATTTTTGTTAGGGGCATTGACCTTTGGATTGATCGGCATGAAATTAATTTTTTTTTTTCAAAGTATGGCGCTGTGAAGAAGGTCAAAATGATGTCTCATACTTGGATTATTGTTACTTTTTGTTCAGCTTGAAATATAACAGGCCACACGGGCATCCCAAGGCACATGCTATTTTAAACCTATCTGTTATACAACATAAGCGTTGATCAGGCTACTTCAGTTTGCACTTGTTTTTGACTGATTTTAATAAACCAGGCCGCAGGGCACCCCAAAGCTGCACCTTGCACCCTATCTGGTATACAACATAAGCGTTGATCAGCATCAGCTTCATTAAGCTACTTCAGTTTGCACTTCCTTTTTGACTGCTTTCATTTAACCAGGCCGCAGGGCACCCCAAAGCTGCACCTTGCACCCTACCTGTTTATACTAAATAAGCATCTACAGCCTCAGCTTTATTAAGTTATTGCATTTTGAATTGGTTTTGGTCTGCTTTAAATACACCAGGCCGCAGGGCATCCCAAACCTGCATGTTGCACCCCATCTGTTATACTAAATAAGCGTTGATCAGCATCAGCTTTATTAAGCTATTGCATTTTGCATTGGTTTTTGTACTGCTGCCAAAACACTAGCCCATATGGGCATCCCAAACCAGCACATGTCACCCTATCTGTTATACTAAATAAGCTTCTACAGGCCCTTTTTTTATTTATTTATTTTTATTTATATAGAGCTGCAATGGCTTATATTGTGAGGTTAATTTGCCATTTTGCAGCATAATATAGAGCAGCCCCTGTGTAAATCTGAGGGGCAATAGCTTATATAGTGAGGTAAATTTGCCATTTTGCTTCGTTATATAGAGCAGCCCAGTTGCCATCTAAATCAACTACTGTCCGGCCAGTACAGCTTTTCCAGGGCAAACTCTGCTAGTTGCGGGCACAAGTCAAGTTTGGCTTCCCAGCAAATCCAGTGGATCTTGAAGGTGTGTTGGCATGGTCATGTCAAGGTATGACATGACCTGCTGTTTGAGGTCCAGCTCCAGGTCTTCCTGCTTCTCATGAGTAGACTCACTATGCGGGTGTAGAAAGCTACTCACTAGCGACTGAAGACTGAGGTTGCTGCTGATGGAGCTGCTGCTGCTCCTTCCACCCCCCCAGCAGCCATGGCAGTGGAAGGTGATCGCAAAGTTCCCCTAGAGTCAGACCTGCGGGAGTATGGGCCATGGCGCAAATAGACATCGCCCAACTGACTACGTGGGATGTCTCTGTAGTAGGTCAGTTTTTCCTCCCTCTCAGTGGGCGTAAAAAATGCCCCCATTTTGTGCCGGAAGCGAGGGTCCAATAAGTTGGAGAGCCAGAAGTCTTCCCGCTGACAAATGGAGACAATTCTGCGCTCACTAGTACGCATGCATGTGAGCATGCATCGTGCCATTTGTGCAAGTGACTCGGAGGGACTACCTGTCTCCATCTCCACTGTAAACTGCCATGGTGTGTCTGGGTCCTCTGTCTCGCCTTACTCACAACCCTCTAGCTCCTGTGGCTGCACCTCCTCTCCTGTCAGATGACTAGATAAAATGGTCATTTTGTGAAACCTAAACTGTGGTTTGCTGTGCCCCACCCCCTCCTCCTCCTCCACTTCAGCCCCCACAGGCTTCATGTGGCTGTGAAATGTATGTGCCATGTCTCCAGTGCCCTGACCAGCCATGCTTTCCAACATGTGTTGTAGTACATGAAGCAGTGGAATCTCATCGTTCATCTCATAGTCCTGGCAACTGACTAATAATGTAGCTTCCTCAAAGGGCCTAAACAAACGGTCGGTGTCACGTATGAGCTGCCAATGGTTTACATTGAATTTACACAGGGGTGTCCCCCTATCCGTTTGGATCATCCAGAAATCCGTGATGGCTTTTCTCTGTTCCTATAGTGCAGTGGTCCTCAACCCTGTCCTCAAGGCCCACCAACATGTCATGTTTTTTGGATCTCCAAATAGCCAGCTCTATTGCTCTGCAGCTGCACTAATTACTCCACCTGAGCATCTTTGTGGAGATCTGCAAAGCCTGGCCTGTTGGTGGGCCTTGAGGACAGGGTTGGGGACCACTGCTATAGTGGATCCTGCATATGGAGGGTGGAATTCCAACGGGTGGAAACATCGCAAATCAGACTATGGTGGGGTACACCTTTGTGACGCTGAGGCTCAATAAGGTTGTGCTTGGTGGTGTAGGAGTGCCAGAAGTGCATGCTAACTTTCTTTCCTGTTGTTCGGATGTCTTTCAGATGGGGGCAAGACTTCAAAACTAGACTGAACACGTGTGCCATGTCAGGACGCATGACTCTGGCTTCCTTGTCGCAGCGCAAACAAGATGTTCTTCCAAGTGTCAGTCACCATGGGTCCAAATTTGCAGTTTTCGTGGATTAAGCAATGCTTTCATGGATTGAGTTCTCATTTTTAGTAGTTCCTCCCATGTGTGACTCTGATGGTCAAGGAAAACCATGTGAAGAACAGCGTGAAACCACAATCACCAAGGGGGCCTAAAAGGATATATATTGTCCACCATGAGTCTATAGTTACAGCTCCAGGCGTAGACAACACTGTGCACTTTGGTACACACTGACAGGCTAAAGGACTGGCCCACCTTCTGTTCAACAACCATGCCATGTGACTCTCCACCTCGGCTCGGCACAAGCCATCAGTTCTCTGAAAGGTCCACCACTGGGTAATGCAGCAGGCTGGACTTATGGTGACGCTGTCTGAGAGGAGAAATCCCTCAGACATCAAGATTAAAAATTCCAAGAATTTTTGAGGGCTAATTATTCAGAGGCAAATGATAGCTAGTTGTTTCTGATTTAATTGCAAGGTGGAAACACACCCTCAAACAAAACTTCACTTTCGCAATACTATTGCATTTGTCTATTCATAATTTTATGTATATACACTAACTAACCTACTTTTTCTCCACAGGATGCTGCATGGAACACTGCCACATCGCTGAGTAGCTGATTTTTCCTACCAACAGTCCGCAATAATTCGCTGCTGCTGCCGCCGCCACCGCCGCAGACTCCAGGGACCCTCTTCCACTACCTCGGCTTGCAACACCTCCTCCCACGACACTCTCCTCATCACTAGTTGCCGGATAGTGGAAGAAGAGGCGAGTGTCTCCTCCACTTCTTGGCTGGGCAGTAGCTGCTGAATTTTATGATTATCAGATCTTGGATATCAGATCAATGGATAGTGGAGCTGAACCCAAAGCATAACAGGCAGACAGTTGACTGGGGGTGTCAGATGCCACTTGTGATGCAGTGGACTGCTTTTGCAGCACTTCCAGACAAAGTTGCTTCATTGGCTGACACAATGACTGGTAAAGCTGTGGAACATATGGTTGAAAAGCAAGAATAACCATTTGTTTTTATATGAAAAAGACCCTGGTTTATACAGACTTTTTTTTTCCAGAGACTGCCCTGCGTGGAAATGAATGGCGCATGGATCAGCCAAGCTTTCCTCCCAACAATGCCTGATGTATTCCAGTAGATTGATGACGGGGCCAGACCAAGAAAGATGGATCGTGCAAAACAGATTTAAGGCGCTGCTCTCAAGTTACAGACATTCCTCCGCATCGGACCACAAGTAAGTATTGATAAAAAATCCTTTACGTTACTCTTACTTTTTATTAATATTCTTCGGATAAGACGGATCAGACATGATTCCAGATTAAAAATTCCAAGAATTTTTGAGGGCTAATTAGTCAGAGGCAATGACACCTTCTTGTTTCTGATTTAATTAAAAGGTGGAAACACACCCTCAAACAAAACTTCACTTTGGCAAACTTTTGCATTTGTTTATTCATAATTTTATGTAGATATTACTAACTAAGCTACTTTTTCTCCACATGACTCTCCACAGGGTGTGATTCATCCAATTTTTGGGCTCCTGAGGCCAACCCCAGGGTCTGTTTAAAGTAATGTTTGGGCTCCTGCTGCTGCTGCTGCCAACTTCTGCCAACTCCAGGGTGTGATTCATCCAATTTTTGGGCTCCTGAGGCCAACTCCAGTGTATATTTGGGCTCCTGCTGCTGCTACTGTCAACTCCTGCCAACTCCAGGGTGTGATTCATCCAATTTTTGGGCTCCTGAAGCCAACTCCAGTGTATATTTGGGCTCCTGCTGCTGCTACTGTCAACTCCTGCCAACTCCAGGGTGTGATTCATCCAATTTTTGGGCTCCTGAGGCCAACTCCAGTGTATATTTGGGCTCCTGCTGCTGCTACTGTCAACTCCTGCCAACTCCAGGGTGTGATTCATCCAATTTTTGGGCTCCTGAGGCCAACTCCAGTGTATATTTGGGCTCCTGCTGCTGCTGCTGCCAACTCCAGGGTGTGATTCATCCAATTTTTGGGCTCCTGAAGCCAACTCCAGTGTATATTTGGGCTCCTGCTGCTGCTGCTGCCAACTCCAGGGTGTGATTCATCCAATTTTTGGGCTCCTGAGGCCAACTCCAGTGTATATTTGGGCTCCTGCTGCTGCTACTGTCAACTCCTGCCAACTCCAGGGTGTGATTCATCCAATTTTTGGGCTCCTGAGGCCAACTCCAGTGTATATTTGGGCTCCTGCTGCTGCTACTGTCAACTCCTGCCAACTCCAGGGTGTGATTCATCCAATTTTTGGGCTCCTGAGGCCAACTCCAGTGTATATTTGGGCTCCTGCTGCTGCTACTGTCAACTCCTGCCAACTCCAGGGTGTGATTCATCCAATTTTTGGGCTCCTGAGGCCAACTCCAGTGTATATTTGGGCTCCTGCTGCTGCTGCTGCCAACTCCAGGGTGTGATTCATCCAATTTTTGGGCTCCTGAAGCCAACTCCAGTGTATATTTGGGCTCCTGCTGCTGCTGCTGCCAACTCCAGGGTGTGATTCATCCAATTTTTGGGCTCCTGAAGCCAACTCCAGTGTATATTTGGGCTCCTGCTGCTGCTACTGTCAACTCCTGCCAACTCCAGGGTGTGATTCATCCAATTTTTGGGCTCCTGAGGCCAACTCCAGTGTATATTTGGGCTCCTGCTGCTGCTACTGTCAACTCCTGCCAACTCCAGGGTGTGATTCATCCAATTTTTGGGCTCCTGAGGCCAACTCCAGTGTATATTTGGGCTCCTGCTGCTGCTACTGTCAACTCCTGCCAACTCCAGGGTGTGATTCATCCAATTTTTGGGCTCCTGAGGCCAACTCCAGTGTATATTTGGGCTCCTGCTGCTGCTGCTGTCAACTCCTGCCAACTCCAGGGTGTGATTCATCCAATTTTTGGGCTCCTGAGGCCAACTCCAGTGTATATTTGGGCTCCTGCTGCTGCTACTGTCAACTCCTGCCAACTCCAGGGTGTGATTCATCCAATTTTTGGGCTCCTGAAGCCAACTCCAGTGTATATTTGGGCTCCTGCTGCTGCTGCTGTCAACTCCTGCCAACTCCAGGGTGTGATTCATCCAATTTTTGGGCTCCTGAAGCCAACTCCAGTGTATATTTGGGCTCCTGCTGCTGCTGCTGCCAACTCCTGCCAACTCCAGGGTGTGATTCATCCAATTTTTGGGCTCCTGAAGCCAACTCCAGTGTATATTTGGGCTCCTGCTGCTGCTGCTGCCAACTTCTGCCAACTCCAGGGTGTGATTCATCCAATTTTTGGGCTCCTGAGGCCAACTCCAGTGTATATTTGGGCTCCTTCTGCCCCTCATAGTGATGCCACTTCAACTCTCTGCAATTGTGCCGCTCTGCGATTCTATTAGCGATGCCTCTGATCTGCATGTGATATTTCTTCAAAGTATTATTTAACTAACCCAGCACGCATCCTGTGCGTGTTACAGCAAGGCTGAATGGTTTACAACCCTATTGAGGCTCTAGGAGGCTCAGAAATAGCCGTTTTTAATAGCGATTCGTCGCGAATTTATTCGGGTCGAAACGATTTTTGTCGGAAAATTCGGCGAATCAGTCGAATCGAATTTTTCAAAAGTTCGCTCATCTCTACTGGTCAACACCGGACACTGCACGCAATTACACATTTATCAAGCAGAATCTGTTTAGCGACTGGGATAGCGGCATGTAGCGTCTGATTCATCATTTTCACAGCCTCAGCGAACAGCGCCAGCATTCAGCCTTGCACAGCGCCAGGTATGACCTCTCGCTACCTGGCGCTCTCCTATACATTTCAATGGACGAACCTTTTCTTCTCTTTAAACGGTTTTTTTTTTTTTTCTTTTCAAAAAAATCAAAAATAATTATTTGACCTCTTTTGGCATTGAAATAGCTTTTTCATAATTTTTTCATTTTTTAAATATTTCCTCAGAAATGACATTACAGGTCTGCCATTAAAGTGTTCATGTTACAATGTTGCTACAATGTAATTCCATATGTTTTCGCTTTGTTACTAGTTGATAGATGCTTGAAAACAGACTTTAAACACACCGCCTCCTGCGCTCTGGACTTCAAACAAATATTTTTCAGCGCCAGAGATTTGTGAGGCTGTTTTTTTCCTGAATATGGTGTGAGTCGGTCGCTATGAGCAGTCGCTAACATGCGCTCTCATACAGCGCTGTACTGGTGAAATAGCGACTCCTCACAATGTATTCAACATTACTGAACAGCGACTGAGTCGCTATAAAGTAGCGACTCACGGCCGAGCACAGTGACTACTAGCGGGCGCTCTGAAAATGCCTGCTACAGACGCTCATCTGTCGCTACCTGCCGCTAATGATGAATCAGCCTGCTAACTTCTAGTCTCATGTGTCCTATGTCCTATTGTGAATAAAATAAGGTTACATGAGATTTCCATCATTGCATTCTTGACAGTGGGGTAACTAAATGTGATGGGGGCCCTGGTGCGAACATTAAATAAGAGGCTGATTCCCTACTAGCAACACGTATTGCCAGCTGAGCGTCTGTATAGTGGCGCTTAGAGCGTAAGCTGTAAGTGGGTATCGGGCGATGTAACAGAGCTCCTCAGTTTCTTTATTAACCTGGCCGGCATTGATGAATGTGATGTATGTTGGGCGCTCTAACAACAGTACAGTGCTGCAGCGAGTGACAGATAGCGGCAGCTCAGTGCGTCCAGTGGAGCACACCATATTTAACAAAAAACTACACACCCTGGTTCAGGATCCTCCATACATCTACAACCTGCAGGTCGCACAGGGCTTTTCTGAAGGAAACCAATTTAGATTGTGAGATTGCCGATTTACCCTGTGACGTGTCCAGCCTTGGGTCCAGCGCCATGTTGAGGTCCCCCCCCAGAATCAAGATCCCTTCAGCAAATTTCTCTAAGAGGCGAAGATACCGCACTCCCGCCCCTGGCTGGTCCTGATTGGGCAGGTATATGTTCGCCACTGTATAAGTCTCCCCTCCGGCCAAAACTTTTAGGAAAACATATCGCCCTTGAGGGTCTATCACAGAGTCCAGCGGTTCCAATGGCGCACCTCTATGTAGCGCAATCGATACTCCCTTGGACTTAGCCTCTGGATTCGGGGAGTGATACCATTTTGTAAAGTACTTATTTCTGATTTCTGGAATTCTTCCACTGCCAAAATGGGTCTCCTGAAAAAGTATCACATCCACCCTTTCTTTATGCAACCCATAAAGTATCTTAGATCTTTTTTCAGGGACATTTAAACCCTTGGCATTAAGGGAGCAAAACTTTATATTAGCCATGCCGCCAGACCCCCCCCCGACCAAGATAGGGCAGGAACACCGGAGGGGGAAAGATGAGACGCGTTAACCCCAACAACCTCCAAGGATTGGGAAGCGGGAGCAGAGCAGTAGACAAAGAAGGAAGAGAGGAAGAGAAAGAGAGAACCAAAGGATAGAACCCCCTCTGACAGAAGAGAGGGTAGGTTCTGGAGCCGGAACTAATGTTCCTGAGACTGCTTACTCCCACCAGGCAGTCGCTTGGTGTGAGAAAGCAGAAACTATCGGGGGAGAAAAGGCAACCACGCTTCTCAGGGTGAGGCCCCAGAAAGCCTATCAGTAAACATCACATCTAAGAGGCAGAATCGTTAATTAAACTGCAGCAATGACCTAAAAATGCGTGAGGTATAATGTAAACAACAAAACTTCAAACCACCAAGAAGAGCAGGCAGTAACATAGAACAGAGAACAAGTAAACGGCATATTTAAACACAATCACAATCTTCGTCTGCAGGAGAGAGCGGCTCCTCAAGAAGGAGCGGCCCTCATTGAAAGGATATCAAAACGGTCAACAGAAGAGCATTCCAACAGGGAGCCTGCAACTCAAGGTCCAGTGACCTATCTCCGGAGGCCCCGGCGAAAGGGACCCCCGCCGCCTCGTCCCCGCCGACGCTCCCTTCCGAGTCTTTGTTCGCCACGCAGGGGCAGGTCTGCGCTAAAGTCCAGCCAATCTGGTACTGCAATGGGATCAACGTCCAAGAATCGAAACAAATCAGGAAGGTCCTCTCTCCGCCGTAAGGCAAATACGCTGTTGTCCCTCCGGACAATGAGGTGAAAGGGATGACCCCACTTATACGAAGCGTTGACCTCCCGTATTTTCTCCAAGAGGGGGCGCATCACTCTCCGCATGCGCAGCGTGTGGCGGGAGAAGTCCGGGAGAATCTGGATCCCACGACCATTCCATTCCACCCGTCGCAGTTCCCAGGCCCTTCGTAAAATGTCCTCTTTGATTGTGAAAAAGTGTATGCGACACAGCACATCCCGCGGCGCATCAGGGTCACCTGCGGGTCGGCTAGTCACCCTGTGGATACGATCTATGGCTATCTCCGAGTCTTTCGGTTTCCCGAGCAAGTTGTTGAAGATATCCGTAGCCGCAGACCTCAGTTGATCGGGGGGCACTGATTCCGGGATGCCCCTCAGCTTCAAATTGTTGCGCCGATTGCGATTTTCCAAATCATCGGCCTGCAAGATGACATCCGTGAGTTGGTGCTTCTGGCTACGGGATGCCCTTTCCAGCTCAACAATTCTATCTTCATGACTGGCATATGAGCTCTCTAAGGCAGCGACCCTGGTATCCAAGGCCGACGTTTGCTGATGAAGGTCCTCCAGATCCTTTCGAACCGCCCGCTCGATTCTCAGTGCAACTGCATCCAGATCATCTTTCAGGTCTGCTTTAGTGGGAAGAAATTGGAGGAGAAGTTTGATGCTAGGGTCTAGCTCGGCCGGGATACCCCATGATGACTGAATAGGGCGCGGGCTGGAGCAGGGTTTACTTTCCAAGTTCTCAGGGGGGGCCCCCCCACGACCGTTCCAACATTCCTCCCGCGCTGCAGGTCTCTCACGTGGATCCCCCTCAGAGCCCGAATACCAGGCTAGTGGTGGTGTGCAGCTGGAGGGAAGCACAGGGCTGTGGATCTGAGACCACCCCAGTTCTTCACAGGCGGCCAGGGGGTCCCCATCAACAAATGACACATCTGCAGGAGGCGAGGAGCTGGCCAGGGAGCTGCCTGAGGGAGGTGGCTGGTGGACTTCACAAACTGTGGTTATAGTGTGGGGAGATGTCATTGTACATGGGGATGCCTCCCCCTTCTTCTCTGGCCCTGGTGGGAGTGCCAGCTTTGTCTGCGCCGCCTGGGCGGCAGAACTGGATGCAGGGCTTAATGACGCTGGGGGATTCCCCTCAGATCCACGTGGCAGCAAGGGCTCTGACTGCCCGACCGCCGGGTTCACTACCCCCTCCCCCCCGCCTTCCGCAGCTGGGGTATGATGCTGCGAGGGGCCGCTCCCGCCTACCTCCACCGCCGCCGCCGCCCGGGTGTCAGTCGAGCGGCTCCTCACCGCCGCCTGCGAGTTCTGCCCGCCGTCAGCTGACCGCTGCCTCCGGTGCTCACGCTGCGGGAGGCTCGCTCCTCTCCGCTCCCGCGCCATTTTGGACGCCGCCTCCTCCTCTCCGGACGGACCCCTAGGGGCCAAAAAACGGGCGATGCCACCACCGGAGTGCCCGCCGCCTCCCCTCTGCTCCTTCTTCTTTTTGTTGCCGCCCATAGTAGGATATAGACTCTGCTCTCCGTGTCACAAATCAGCTGCAATGCAGGTCAGTTTCTGGAGCCCCACGACCGAGCTTCCTCACTCCGCCATGCGTTGGCCACGCCCCCAACAACCATATTTTTTGATTGTAACATTATACATGTTTTTTAAATCATTTTGTAATATGAATACATTAATATCAGACCTGTAAGATCAATTCTGCACAAATTTTTTTTTTTAATTTTTTTTACTTTAAAAAAAAACCGAACATTGCAGAAGTGGTCTCAGAATTTTTGACATTAAAAAAAAAAAAAAAAAAAAAAAATATTACCAATTAATTATGATTAATTTAACATTGCTCCATTGAAATGCATTGGAGAGCGCCAGGGAGCGACAGCTCATACCTGGCGCTGTGAAGGAATTTGCAGCAGCGCTGTTCGTTCCAGGCGGCTTCATGATGAATGCCGCGCTAGCCGTCGCTCTCGCCGGCGCTAGCCTCATTTAGCTTGATAAATGCGTCATTGTGACCGCCGCCGGGCGTACTTGAGTTGGTAGCCGCCGATAGCTGGCGGTACCTGGCGCTCGTCAGACACTACCTGGCGCTAGCCCTTGATAAATAAGGCCCTAAGTATTCATATTACTAAATTATTTTAAAAACTTGTTTTTTTTGGTTTCCAAAAATATGGTGGTTTGGGGGTTAAAAAACTACTTTTAACCCATCGCCGCCAGCGCTCTGGGGTTTAAACATGCATTTTACAGCGCGAGAATTTTTTGAGCGTGATTTGTTAATGAATATGGTGGGAGCCGGTCGCTATGGTCAGTCGCTATCATGCGCACCCATACAGCGTGGAACCTGTTAAATAGCGACTCCTCACCCAATATTCAACATTACAGCAAACCGACTGAGTTGCTATCAACTACCGAACAACGGCCAAGCACAGCGACTACTAGCGTGCGCTCTGAAAATGCCGTTACAGTCGCTCAACTGTCGCTACCTGCCGCTATTAATGAATCGGCCTCCCCGTCTCTTTCAAGGCTCATACATTCATTTTATTCTGTCTTTTAAGTCAACTGGATGCAGCTAGACAACTAGACAAGACTGAAACAGCAGAGCTATATGTTGCTTTTTTTCTGTAAATGATGCCAAGTGAGCACAAATATGATAAATAAGGTAGAGGAGCAACAATGATGGGGCCCCCTGACCTCCTGCACCCCCAATAATTACACCCCTGATTCTTGTCCTCTTTTTTGAGTCCCAGAATTAGGAAATCTTTAGGAAAATGTGGCTGAATCTGAATCTAAACCAAACTGCGCACTATTCAAGCAACACTACTTGCTACCTTTACACATTGTAATACACATATATGTTTCAAAGGCTATTAAAAAAAAAAAAAACAGTAAACTGCATAAAGTCGTATATTTTTCTATTTGTTCCGTTCCCATGAATCCGCCTCTCGCTTTGTGTGGCGTGCCGAGGGGCTGGTTACAGTTTTAAGGTTGAGAAGCTCTCTGATTAAACAGCTCGATGTCACTTGCCTTTGATTCGAATGAATGCATTGAAATTAAATTAAGAAAATAGTGTGGAATTGGATTAATATAAAAAGCATTGTCTGGACGGCTCAGTGTAAGTCCCGGGATTGTTTTTCTCGTGCCAGACGTCCCTGAAAGTTTGTTCTGGGTGGTGAAAAGAAAAAGAACAAGCGATAAGAAAATTGAATTTAATATTTTATAAGAAATCAATTAAATTCCTTTTAGAGTAATTTTTTAATGAAGGAAAATAGCTGGAAAATAGTCAGGGAATTAATTAAATGCTTTCTTTGAATGGATACCAATGAAATGCTTCCATTTTCTTTATGCGTGAGGGAAAGATTCACTTTTTCACAGCCAGGATGTGTTTTATGCGTCATTAAAGTGGAGCAAAACCCACAGCGATCGGCCTGGGAATCTATAAGATTGCCCGGCCGATCGACCCTCCCCCCCCGAGGCATCCAAAATTGGGATGCTCGCTGTGTGAAACCCCCCAGGTCACCTATAGACTTACCTTCTTTCCCGGTCCAACGGCGCATGCGCAAGCAGCATCCTCGCTATGCCTCTAGCAGGGCGTGTGCCCAGGCCAGGCATTTGGGAATTGCTGGTGCAGGCACGCTCCCTGTTGCGGGCGATGCGGCCGTCAGCATGCTCGGAGCCACTCGCCTTAGACGCCGTTACGTAAGCAGCTCCAACACACTAATCGCACAAGCGGTTGCACATGTGCCGTAGGATCAAGAAGAGGTGAGTTGGTTTCGGCGACCTGGGCCAGCCTTCCCAGCCTTGCACGCTAGTGTTGGGTTTTGTTCCGCTTTAATAGTCTACTTGTATAAATGAAAAAGTGGTCAGGGAACTGTTCTTGCGGCGGGAGTGTTGCAGGTTGGGTTCCAGGCTGGGGCATGATTTAAGTGCTTTTGATCAAGGCACCTAACCCCCAACTGCTCCCTGGGTGCTGTGGCTGGGGCATCCCACCGATCTGGGCACATGTGTGCACTCATTGCCCCCTAATGTCTTCATTGGTATAGTTCACTTGTCTGTTATTCTCACTGCACAGATGTCACAAAAGTCTAGCATGAATTCCTATGGGGATAGCGGCAGATAGGGCCTCGTAGCAGCAGGTAGCGAACGGTGAAAGCTGGGCGCTGTAGGCAATACCACATTTATCAAAGAGCTTCCAGTGAGCGACTCTAACAGCGCCATGTAGCGTCCCATTCAATATCACAGACTGCTCAGCGTATACCGCTGGCACTCTGGTATTACCTGAGCTACCTGACGCTCTCCCATACATTTCACTGGACATTACCTTACTTCTCTTTAAACAGGGTTTTCTTTTAATTTATTTTTATAAAATAATTGTGTGACCTCTCCTGGCCTATTTAAAGTCATTTTTGAAAACTTTTTTTAGTATTTTATTTTTTATGCAGAATTGTCATTACAGGTCTGGTAAAGTGTTAATGTCACAATGTAACAGTGTAATTCCATGTGTTTTCGCTTTGTTACTAGTGGATATGTGTTCAAAAATAGTCTTTAGTCACACAGCGTCTGGCGCTCTGGGCTACAGCAACCCAATTTTGAGCGCCGGCGCTGTGTGAGGCTGTTTTTTTGATGAATATGGTTTGAGTCGTTCACACTGACCAGTTGCTACCGTTTGCTCCCATATAGCTCTGTACTGGTGGTATAGTGACTCACACATCAAATTCATCAATGCCGGCAATGTTACTACCAGGCTGATTAATTGCTAGCGCCAGGTAGCGACAGATGAGCGCCTGTAGAGCGGATATCAGAGCGCCCGCTAGTAGTCGCTGTGCTCGGCCATGGATCATTGTTTCAGAGCACCTTAGTCGCTGGCTGGCATTGATAAATATGATATGTGAGTACTACTACTATCGCAGTACTACGCTGTATGTGAGTGAACCGCAACGACAGCTCAGTGCGACTGACTCACACCACATTCATAAAAAAAACAGCCACAAACATCGCCAATGCTTAAAATCATGTAGGTGTAGCCCATAGCGCCAGAGGCTGTGTGATTAAAAGCTGTTTTTGTACATGTATCCACTAGTAACAAAGCGAAAACATATGGAATTACATTGTTATCACATTATAACATGAACACTTTAATACCAAACCTGTAAGGACAATTCTGTATAAAAATATTATTAATCCAAAAAGTTTTCAAAAATGTCATTTTCTTGGCCAGAATATATGTCAGATGGTTTGTGTTTTTTTTTTTTAGGGAAGAAAAAAAAATTGTGATCAGGAAAGGGATTTAAAGAGCACCAACACCCAGGGGTGATCGGCCCGGAAATCTATAAGATTCCCGGGCCGATCACCTCCCACCCCGCGGGACATCCGAGATCGGGATGTCCCGCGGGGTGAAACCCCCCAGAAACCCCAAAAACACCTTACCTGATCCGCCGCCGCTTCCGCCGCCGCCGCCTCCCGCGCGCCCCTCCAGACGTGCGCGCGCCCGCGCCGGCCCTCTGTGAATGGCCGGCGGGGGCGCGCGCGCGCCGAGAGTGACGCGCGGGAGGCGGCGGCGGCGGAAGCGTCTTGGACGTTCCTGATCCCCGCCTGGACGTTGGCGGGGATTGGCTGCGGCGCTCACGTGGGAGCGCTGAGAGGTGAGTTTTTTGGGGTTTCTGGGGGGTTTCACACAGCGGGGCACCCCCGATCGGGGTGCCCCGCCGAAGTGGACCAAAACCCAGGATAGTCAAAATCCTGGGTGTTGGTCCACTTTAAGGATCGTCCATAGAAATGTATGGGAGAGCGCCAGGTAGCGACAGGTTAGACGTGGCGCTCTGCAAGGATGAACGCAGGCACTGTACACTGAGGCTGGGATAATGATGAATCGGACGCTACATGGCGTTGTTCTAAACGTGTAAATGTGTAATTGCATGGCGTTTCCGGCGTTCACCTGATGCTACCTGACGCTACCTGACGCTACCTGGCGCTATCTGCCGCTGTACAGGCACTACCTGGCGCTATCCCTTCATGAATAAGGCCCCATATCGCTCTGTAATAGCGACTCATGGACGTACAGAGCGCCACTGTACAGACGCTCATCTGCCGTTACCTGGCACTATATAATGAATCAGCCTGCCCGTATACACAAGCATTAATGGTCATAGCACATTATCATTGGGCGGCACTGGCAAAAGTCTGAAGGACAAATAGGATAAATTATGAGAGCGTGGGAGGCCTGTTTGGGAAGCAGATAATAGCGTCTGCCCCTGGGGGAAAGTTTGATAACATGCTAGATTGGCTCATCCTGCTGTATGTTTTATGAAATTGCCCATGTAAGAGCAATCGCTTCTCCTGCCGCTGGAAGACGCCGGAACAAACTGCGTGCATGACAAACAGGGGAATAACCATTTTATATAGAGCAAACACAGCATAACCATTGCCACCATTATTTCATCAATACTTACTAGAGTGTTATGGAAATTTAATATGCATTAGTAAGTAAGTACCGTAATTACTTATTTACTTTAATCAATGGTAATTGCAGTAAATAAGTACAATAAAAAGTATAGAAACATTAGATAAAAGATGAAAACTAACAAGGGAAAAGAATAAACTAATTTATAAAAGACAATGCTTTTTATTAGATATCTGTATTTGTATTTAAAGGAGCACTATCGCGAAATTGTGTAATATTAGAAATCCAAATAAACACATCGGCTAATGGGAGGAGGGGTCACTTATACTCCCCAACTGTATAAAACTCCTGCCAAGCTTGTGGTTTAGGCTTCATGGTAGGAATAAAATCCAGGGGTATCAGGGGTGACAGAGCCTGTCACCCCAGATGTCCTCTTTTTTACATCAAAATAAAAAAAGCAAGCCTGGCTGGGTATTTTTTGATGCCTGTTGTTTAAGTGATCCCTCCTCCGGCCATCCAGCATATTTATATGTATTTTTATCTTTGGGCAATTTTTCGTGAGATATATATATATATATATATATATATTCTCCGCTCTGCCTCTGACATTCTCCTGTCCTCCATATCTCCTCGACACTCGCACCTTCAAGATTTCTCCTGTGCCTCCCCACTTCCCTGGAATGCACTCCCCCGCTCAATCTGTCACTCTCCATCACTCCAAGCCTTTAAAAGTGCCCTCAAAACTCACTTCTTCAGACAAGCATATAACCTGACTTAAGCAATTCCTATAACCTTCAAATAGCACATGCCGCCCAACTCAAGCTCTACCACTTGTGATCCCGCCCCTTTGTCTCCACCCCCATCATTTAGACTGTAAGCTCACAAGGGCAGGAATCTCTCTCCTATTGTCTCCTGTGCTCGCAATACTTAGTTTGAACCTCATGGCATCTAGTTTGTTTTATTCCCTTTACTATATGTTTTACCTTGTCTGTAATCATACATGGCGCTATAAAAATGAACATTATTGTTATTATTATTATTAATAGTATTATTATTATTATTATTAATATATATATATATATATATATATATATATATATATATATATATATATATAGATATATATATATATATATATATTAGAATATACAAAATCTACCAGTATGTATATATATATATATATTTTTTTTTTAAATAACTATATCATGTAAATAGTCAAATAATACAAATCTGCAAAGTATCCTAAACCCAATGCCTCCTTTTTTTCCAGTAAAATATAAATACAGCCTTGGCATTTTTTTTTTTTGTAAGTATGATAGTTAATCCCTCTTTAAATATAGAAATAATATCTTTCTAGAATGCTGGTGTTTTTGAGACATCAACACACAATTAGAATTTCCCCGCAGGTTTGGATGGCGTTTGGATTCAAGAGCTGCAGAACCAGTATATTAGATAAATCCATCCAAATAGAAAAAGGCATATTTCACCTGTTATGTAATCGCCCTATAGCAGTAATTTGAAACTTACCATCATCAGTGATCTCATCCGCACATCACATTGGGGTCGATTCAGGGCCATGAAAGTAAATGTCAGTTTTCTCTCCAAAAAATGAAGTGAGAATTCTCACCTGGATCTGAATCGACCCCCTTGTGTCAGTCATGGTGACTGGCCATGCCCACTTCATTTACTACATTGGGGGCGGTGTGGCCCCGCGAGTAATGCGAGAAGGCAGCCAGGTGAGCACAGGTTGTGATCGAGAGAAGGGATTGTGTGGTTGCATCTCCGACATTGGTAAATTTGAAATTCCTAGTGTATGGTGCAGGACTATTGGTATATATCTGTCCTTTTTTTATTTCTGCCAGTCCCTTTAAGAAACTCCAAAAACTCAGTTTCTATAACCAGTGGGCAAGGGTGAAGACAGACAAATAAGTGCCCCTTTTAATTTTCCAATAATCTCAAGTACCACGTAGTTAATATGTGTGGGTTGCCAGTCACCTAAAAACATTACAAAATGCCATATCACATTCAAAGTGCTAGAAAAAGCACAGAAATGTACAATAGGAGGCCGATTCATTAACAGCGGCAGGTAGCAACAGTTGAGCGACTGTAGCGGCATTTTCAGAGCGCCCGCTAGTAGTCGCTGTGCATGGTCGTTGTTCGGTAGTTGATAGCGACTCGACTAGTCGGTTTGCCGTAATGTTGAATATTGGGTGAGGAGTCGCTATTTGACAGGTTCCGCGCTGTATGGGAGCGCATGATAGCGACTGGCCCTACCGACCGGCTCCCACCATATTCATTAAAAAATCACGCTCATAAAAAAATTATTGCGCTGTAAAATGCATGTTTAAACCCCAGAGCGCTGGCGGCAATGGGTTAAAAGTAGTTTTTTAACCCCCAAACAACCATATTTTTGGAAACCAAAAAAAACAAGTTTTTTAAATAATTTAGTAATATGAATACATTAATATCAGACCTGTAATATCAATTCTGTACAATTTTTTTTTTTTTCCTTAAAAAAAATATCTAAAATGGCAGAAGTGGTCACAGAATTTTTCACATAAAAAAAAACAAATAATAACAATTAATTATGAATATTTAAAGATTGTTCCATTGAAATGCATTGGAGAGCGCCAGGTAGCGAGAGGTCATACCTGTCGCTATTCAAGGTCGGACGCTGGCGCTGTGGGCTGAGGCTGGAATAATGATGAATGAGTGGCTATATGGCGCTATCTCAGTCGCTAAGCAGGATCGGCTTGATAAATGTGTGATTGTGGTGGGGAGCCGGCGTTCTCGTGGCGGGGCCCGTCATTACCGGCCGCTCACCAGTCGCTACCTGTCGCTATTCCTTCATAAATAAGGGCCTAAGTTTCATCACCATTTGGAGTGGTTTTATATTTGTAAAGCAGATCAGGCCTGGATAAAGCGGGGAGGCCGATTCATTAATAGCGCCAGGTAGCGACAGATGAGCGACAGTAGCATTATTTTCACAGCGCACGCTAGTATTCGCTGTGCTTGGCCGTTGTTCGGCTGTTGACAGCGACTCAGTCGGTGTGCGGTAATGTTGAATACGGGGTTAGGAGTCGCTGTTTGACAGGTTTCGCGCTGTATGGGAGCGCATGACAGCGAATGGCCATAGCGAACGGCTCCCAGCATATTCATTAACAAATCACGCTCCAAAAATTCTTGCGCTGTGAAATGCTTGTTTAAACCCCAGAGCGCTGGAGGCGATGGGTTAAAAGTAGTTTTTTAACCCCCAAACAACCATATATTTAGAAAAAGAAAAAAACATGTTTTTCAAAACATTTTGTAATATGAATACATTAATATCAGACCTGTAATATCAATTCTGCACAAATTTTTTTTTTTTTTTTTTTTAGCTTAAAAAAAATATCTAACATTGCAGAAGTGGTCACAGAATTTTTGACATTTAAAAAAAAAATAAATAAATAAATAATAGCAATTAATTATGAATATTTAAAGATTGCTCCATTGAAATGCATTGGAGAGCGCCAGGTAGCGAGAGGTCATACCTGTCGCTGTTCAAGGTCGCTCGCTGGCGCTGTGGGGTGAGGCTGGAATAATGATGAATGTTTCGCTTTCTGGCGCTCTGTCAGTCGCTAAGCAGGATCGGCTTGATAAATGTGTGATTGCGGAGGGGAGCCGGCGTTCTCGTGGCGGTGAGCGTCATTACCGTTCGCTCACCATTCGCTACCTGGCGCTATCCCTTGTCAAATAAGGGCCATAGATGGCAGCAGATCAGTCTGGGGTACAGATCAGGCAGGATCTCGCCTACCACTGGTTGGTAACCCCTTTTGTTGAGCATTATGCTTAAACATTGTCTTCAGCTGGGTTTGATAAAATAAAAAGTATAGACAATGACCTTGATTCACAAAGGGTTGAAAAAAATTCTCATGGTAGTTAAAAATTCATTCCATGAGAAAAAAGCCTGAGAATGTCACTGTTAGTGAATCACCAGATAGGAAGACAATGAAAGTCAATGGCACTTTTTTATGCCTGAAAAAAGTATTGAACATTTTACCCCTTTTTACCTGTAGTAAAAAGTGCCATTGACTTTCATTGTCTTCCTATCTGGTGATTCAGTAACAGTGACATTCTGAGACTTTTTACTCATTGATTGAATTTTTTACAACCATAAGAGTTTTTTCAACTCTGTGCATCGAGGCCAATGTGTGGGAGGCATCTCCCTGAGAGAATAGAGAGCAAAAGCAGTGATGTACCTTTGAAATAAATCTCAGCATTTGGATGCTGCATCATAGACACTTAAAGCGGACCTTCACCCTGAATAGGAGCATATCTTATATGTTTCCCACACCCTGTACATGCAGATTGTTCACATTAAAAATCATCCTACCTGCCTCTACTGCATGTTATGAGCCTTTAAACATCCAAGATGGCTGCTCATGGAGCATCAGGCAGCCTGCAAACAGGAAGTGTCTTCTGATTGTGCCGCTCTGCATTCTGGGATTGCTGTCCTTTCCCTGATCCCAGCTCTGCTCTGTCTGTGCAAAGCACAACTATAACACCACCCCCCTGTACTTTATACCGCTCTCCTCTCATCAGTATGTGATGCTTTTGAGTCAAGATGGCCGTGTCCATATCCTAGAGTCCCGAACAGAGTTGCAGCCCAGTGGGGGAAAGAATAATAAGTAAGAGAATAAGAACCTTAAAATATACTAATTTTCGTTGCTGGGGAATAGTTTTTTTAAGGGTTTGGGCTTTTCATTAAAGCGGTCCTTCACTCTGAATAAGAGTCTATCTTATATGTTTCCCATACCCTGTACATACAGATTGTTCGCATTAAAAATCATCCTACCTGCATCTACTGCATGTTATGAGCCTTTAAAAAATCCAAGATGGCGGCTCATGTAACATCAGGCAGCCTGCAAACAGGAAGTGCCTTCTGACTGTGCTGCTTTGCATTCTGGGATTGCTGACCTTTTCCTGACCCCAGCTCTGCTCTGTCTGAGCAAAGCACAGCTATAACCCGCCCCCCTGTACTTTATCCCACTCTCCTCAGTAAGTGTGATGCTTCTGAGTCAAGATGGCGGCGCCCGTATCCTAAAGTCCTGAACAGAGTTGCAGCCCAGTGGGGGAAAGAATAATAAGTAAGTGACTAAAAACTTAAAATATATTAACTTTAGATGCTGGGGAATCGTATTTTAAGGGTTTGAGCTTTTCAATAAATCATGGTGAAGGTTCGGTTTAAAGCGAACCTTCACTACGAATAAGAGTTTATCTTTTATGTTTCCCCTACCCTCTACATACAGATTGCCCACATTAAAAATCATCCTACCGCACCTATTGCATTTTTTTAACCTTTTAACATCCAAGATGGCAGCCTGTGGAGTGTCAGGCTGCCTACAGACAGGAAGTGTCTGTGCCGCTCTGCATTCGGGGTTGCTGTCCTTTTCCTGACCCCGGCTCTGCTCTGTCTGTGCAAAGCACAGCTATAACCCGCCCCCTGCACTTTTGACCTCTCTCCTTTCCTCAATATGTGATGCTTCTGAGGCATAATGGCGGTACACGTATCCTAGAGTCCTGAAGAGAGTTGAAGCCCAGCAAGGGAAAGAATAAAAAGTATGCAACTAAAAATGTTAAATATATTAATTTTAGATGCTGTGGAATAGTTTTTTTCATTAAATGATGCTGGAGGTTTAAGGTCTCTGTCTGGAGATAGTTAGTTGTTGTATCATGTTAGCTATTGTTGTGGGCAGGAAAGGTTCAAGTAACACCATTTATTGGCTGTGTGAGACCCCCCCAGGTCGCCTGATCTCACTCACCCTTCCCCGGTCCTACGGCACATGCGCAGCCCTCTCGTCCAATCAGAACACTGATCCTGACCCTTCGTCTAATAGCTCATCTAAGGCAAGCACCCTGGTGGCCGCATCCCCCACTCCCCTTTAACAGGAAACATGCCCACGCAGGCCATACACAAGTGCTTGGCGCTTGGATAGTGGGGATAGTGGGGATGCGGCCGCAGCTCACACATGCGCAGTTGCACCGGGAAAGAAGGTGAGTTTCCAGGTGACCTGGGGGGTTTCACACTGTGGGGCATCCCAATTCTGGATGCCCCAGGGGGAGGGAATACAGCGACCCTGGAATCTTATAGATTTAAGGGCAGTTGGGGAGTGGGTTTTGGTCCACTTTAATATCAATAAATGGTATGACTTTAACTTTGTATTTCCCATCTCTGTCTGGAAAAAGTCTAAACTGTGAAGATGAACTTGACGCATCATATCCTAGGGCTCTAATACTGATTCTTGAATTCTGTAGTAACGTGTGATAGACTTTCTTTAAGCTCAAGTTTCTAAAAACTCTAACACAGTCCACAAAGTTTAGAAGGATTTTAGTTTAACATTGACACCTAAGCAGAATCATTCTGGGAGTGCCTTATAAAAGTTGCTGTTTTATATTATATTATAGAATTATAGAATATCATAATATTCTACCTATTATTGTATGCAAACCTCAATAGCAATTCAACCATTGTCACCTTTTCCTGCATGGTAGAATAAACGTATGTACACAGTTGATAAAAGGCCTGTTTAGATTTTTGTTATTGGGAACAGATTTTCAATAAAAGTAAATTTAAAAAGGTTTTTAATTGTGCATGTGTTGATTTCAAAGACGTGAATCCCCCAGTCACAATACTAGGGCCCTTATTTATGAAGGAATAGCGACAGGTAGCGACTGGTGAGCGGCCAGTAATGACGGGCCCCGCCAAGAGAACGCCGGCTCCCCACCACAATCACACATTTATCAAGCCAATCCTGCTTAGCGACTGAGGCCCTTATTCATCAAGCGATAGCGCCAGGTAGTGTCTGACGAGCGCCAGGTAGCGGCAGCTAACGGCGACTACCGACTCAAGTACGCCCGGCGGCGGTCACAATGACGCATTTATCAAGCTAAATGAGGCTAGCGCCGGCGAGAGCGACGGCTAGCGCGGCATTCATCATGAAGCCGCCTTGCCCGAACAGCGCCGCTGTAAATTCCTTCACAGCGACACGTATTACCTGGCGCTACCTGCCGCTCTCCCATATCTTTCAATGGCAGACGCTGCAATGATTGTTTTTAGTGGTTTTTTGGTTTTTTTATTGGCTCAAAAATTCCACACATGTTTATATTGATTTGTTGAAAGAATCTGGCTGGTTTATTAATTTTTTTTTTTTTTTTTTTTTTTTTACAATGTAATAACGTGAGTGACATGGGAATTGCATCTCCTCCACCCAAACTCATTGGCATCAATTTCGCTGCTTTTACACACAAACGGGCCTTGTAAAGCTATTTTGTAGCCTGTCAGGTTGGGCGGTCACGTTCGCTCTTAGAAATTGTCAGCGCCCAAGCTATTCGGCAGCCCTGTCCTTGATGAATCTGTGTTGGTCAGTGTTTGTGCAGTCGCTGTTTTAATTCGCTATGTGGCGGCGCGAGCGTCGCTGTGCCTCGCTGCGCTGCGTTGTGCGTCGCTGTGCTGTTCATACATGTGTCCTTCTGCCATTTTCAAGGAATTCACTTCCCGCGACTCCAGTCGTTGTTAATGAATACACTGTAGTTGTGAGCGTGCCTGACCACATATTGCAGATTTTTCAATGATTCGTACCAGCTCATAACAACCCGTTATGCATTCTCATGTGTGCCACATTTTCAGGTAGTTGTCTAGTTTCATTGTGTGTTGACTTTGGGAAGGAATAAGATTTGGCGAATTAAGCACAACGGTGTATGCTTTAGAAGGACCTATGCATTACAGTATGTAGAATCCCCTGCTAAATCAAGCTAATAATGCGTTGTGCCTTTGGCCCTAGCTTGTTATGCAGCGTCATTTTAATGGTTTTCCGCCACTTAGCGTGCACATAGCTGATATTAGCTTGTCCCTGTTGCGCGCATGTTTGTGTTAGAATTTTGTAGCTCAGTTGCTAGCGTCATATCCGGTTCCGGGATCCTCCTTTGCGTTTCAACGCCACCTTAAGTTAAAAATGTCTAGCGCTTATGGCGATAGCTTGTTTGCAAGCGTCATTTTACTTTTTCCGCCACTTAGCTTGCACATAGCTGATATTAGTTTGTCCCTGGTGTGTGGATTTTGTATTTATCATTTGTAATCCCAGTTGTTTTCGTCATATCCGGTTCCGGTCTCCTCCTTTGCGTTTCAAAGCCACCTAAAGCTAAAAATTGTCTTGCGCTTATGCCAATATCTTGTTATAAAGCGTCATTTTACATTTTCCGCCACTTAGCTTGCACATAGCTGATAATAGCTTGTTCCCGGTGCGCGGAGCGTTTTTTTTTTTTTTTTTTTT
Source organism: Gastrophryne carolinensis (assembly GCA_027917425.1). Lineage (NCBI taxonomy): Eukaryota > Metazoa > Chordata > Amphibia > Anura > Microhylidae > Gastrophryne > Gastrophryne carolinensis. The sequence goes on along the minus strand of CM051239.1, from coordinate 43,251,215 downwards.
TGGCCATGTCGCTTTGGTCATTTCCGTTTCCTGTTTCCTCCTTTGCGTTTCCACCATGCTGCCCAGGAGAAGGGTCATGCGCCTCCCCAGCTCCTCCTCCGACTCCGACCCCACCACCCCTCCCCCACCTCCCCCACCTACCTCACCTCCCCCACCTCCCCCACCTACCTCACCTCCCCCACCTAGCACCCCTCCCACCCCTTCCCCTCCTGGGCAGCAAAAAAAGAAAAGGTTTAGAGTGGATAGCCGCGTAAATGGGCAGGTTGTAAAAGTGAGTATTATTTGTTTATCTTTTATGTTTAAAGTTTAACATCACACAGGGAGGATTGGCCCAGAAATAATTTTGTTTTCTGGCAAAATTGGATCACTCCCCGTGGGGCATCCCCAATCTGGATGTCCTGCGTGGATAAACCCCCCTGGAGGCCCATAAAAAATACCTCAGCCCAGTCCCATCTGTGCATGCGTGAGCTGCGGATGCCTCTTGCGCTTACCTCTAGCAGGGTGTACCCCTGCGCAAGACATTTGTTAATGTTCTGCGCAGGCGCACTCCCTGTTAGATTCAAACGCCACGCGTACTTTGGCGGCCAGAGCCAGCTGAGCTGGTATGCACATCCAAAGGGCCTTGTATGCAGCCCTGTGCTAGGCTGGCGCAGTCACGTGGGAGCGTGGTCAGTGGTGTCTTTGTGGCCTTCCAAGGGGGTTTCAGACAGCGGAACACCCACTATTGTTGTGCAACACCAAAGTGCACACAAACCCAGAATATTGAGAATCCTGGGTGTGGGTCCACTTTGATCTGGTCTCTGTATAACTGTTTATGCCATTGTTCGGATCTCATGTATTGATTAGTGTTTCTTTTTCATTTCTCATAGGATTTCTGCGTCATGCAATACGACTATGCCCGTGGGGGCAAGAAGCGAATCGCCATGGAGGTGAAGGCGACAGTGTCCCGGCGCTTCAACACCCAGCTCACGGTCCGAGCTATCCAACAAAAATGGTCGGACTTCAAGCGCCGGGACCCTGAAGGCGTGTACCGCCTATATGATGCCTACGCATCAGGTAAGTTAAAGCTTATGCAATGTTTATACTTGTTTGCTAATCATCTGCTAACCTGTGTCCATTTGTGCTCTTTATATGAATTATTTTCTTTCAACCCCTCCACACAGATAAGCGTCCTCCCCTGGGGAAACGTGGGAAGGGATTCCTCCCCCGAACCAGGCAGGCGGACTCGGGGGAGTCATCGGGGGAGGGTCCCTCCCGCGGGTCCTATTTAGAGGACCCAGGGGAGGAAGGGGATGACGCCCCAGAGGAGTGTGCTGCTGGGGGGCTGGCAGGATCAAGCCTCAGCTCCTCACACTCTGACTCTGAGGAGTCTCAACAGCCAAGGGGCCAACCTCAAGTGGGGAGTCCAAGTGGGGTGGAAGGAGTGGACTCTCCCACACTCCCTGAAGGAGCAGGGAGTGAGAGGGAGGAGGTTGGCCCTTTGGCTGGTGGATCTTCAGACCAGAGTGTGAGGAGCCGAGGCTCCCCGCCTCCTCCTCAGAGCCCTCCCTGGGCTTCAATTGGCGGATCATCCCCTGGTGAGTGTTCTTTTTGTCATTGTTAGTCTGTGACAGGTTTCATCTGACCATTTGTGCTTAGCCCTTGCCATTCCTCTCTAATTTGCAGGGCATCATATAGGCGGCACCTCCATGGCGTATTGGCGTCAAATACTCCTCGGGCATAGTCGTGGTAAGTGTATGTTGTTAGCCATCTCATTCCCTAATTTATGACATTCATTAAAGTGGACCAACAAACATTGGTGATATTGCTTGGATTCTCGCCCCTTCCCTGCCCAATCACATCCCTCACCCAGGGCCACCCCCCAACAAAACACCACAAACTACTTACCTCTTTGGGGGGTGGCAGAAGCCATCGTCCCTGCCTCCTGTGTGGCACTCTAGATGTGTGTGCGGTTGCGCTCTGTTTCATAATGGCATGCGCGTGCGCACACACTGGAGGAGTGATGTGCGGAAGGCAGGGGCGGTGGCGGACTAAAATTGTGTTGCTCGGCCAAAGTAGACGGGACTGAATATTAACAATCCTGGGTCTTGGTCCACTTTTAACAGACACGTTTCCTGGTCCATTGTCACAGCTGGTTAGCTAATGTACATTAACATCACAAACCACACTACAGTGCTAGCCAACTGGCAACCACCCCTATCTTTATGCCCACACCATGATGTTTGGTAGCAATTTTTACATTTGGTTAAGTTGTTAAGGCAAACACATGTTGCACACTAGTAACATTAGACAATCAACTGCTAATGAGTCATTTACATAGCACTGTCAAGGTTAGTTACACATTAGCTTTATGGATACATGTTGGAACCATAACGAATTTACATTAACTAATGCACCAGGAAATGTGCTAATTTATTTAAACCTGTATGTAACCATGCAAGGATTTTATTTTTCAGACTCCATAAGCAGATGGATGACAAAAAGTCAGGTGTCATTGTCCCACTAATTTTGGTTTTGTCTTTTGCTTTTTCTGGACAGATGTTGCTACGCAGACGGAGCCAGAAATGCTCCTCCCCACCCCAGCTCCAGGGACGGCCAGCAGCATGGTCCCCCGCCACAGCTGCGATGGTGAGTACATCCCACTTCATATGCCTTATCAGTAGTGAAACATGTATTATAGTCACATCTGCAGACATTTTAAATGTACCTATGTGTGACTAGCACACACATCTATGTTCAATTTGTTTGTACATTAATCCAACATGCCTGTCTGCATGCTTGATTTGTGACTTACATTATTGATTTTGACACATAGGGACTATTTGTGGCTTAGACCCAACCAAATGGCCCTGATTAGGTGTTGACCTATAACATTATAGGTCAAACTAGTTGCCTCCTTAGGCCCTGATGTTTGGATGTGACTAAACACATAAATGTCATTACTTGGACTTCCACATTCTTGGATTAGTAAGAGTTAACCTGGACCAACACCCAGGGGGATTTTTGGACAATAAATATCTACTTGAAAACCCACAAACACCTAACACCCCGCAGAACATCAGAGACTTGCATGTACCGCGGCTTTTAAGCACAAAGAAAACCCATAATGATCTGAACTGATCTGCCGCTGGCTCCCGCGCACCACTCCAGACGTGCATTTGCCCGTGGCGGCCCTCTGTGAATGTCCACCGGGGGCACACGCGCAGCCAGAGAGTGACATGCGTGAAGCAGCGGCGGAAGAGGCTTGTACGTTCCTGTTCCCTGGCTAGACTATAGTGTGGCTTGTTTAGGCTATTCCCGTTGGAGCGTGGAGAGGTGAGTTTATCTGGATTACTGTGGGGATACAGACATCAGGGAATACCAGATCTGGGAGCAACAACGGGGTGGGACCAAACCCAGGAGAGCCTATATCATGGGTGTTGGTCCACTTTCAGAGTAAATGCATGTTGTGCACACATGTTAACAAGCCACTAGGAAACCGAGAGTTAAACATTATAAGGGCACATTGGTCCACAAGGTTAATGTGAGTGTCAGCTATTTAGAAACACTGACATTACCTTGCTACATCTGTGTATGATGAGGGCACTTTCTAATTGCTAATTTGTTTTTCTTTCTACATCTCTACAGCTTGTGTACACCAGCATCGCAGACTGTGGCGGGCGTTCAGACAGCTGAAAGCTATGCTGCTGGCCAAGAAGAGGCGTCGGCGACGTTAGGGTGGGGGGGGATCTCTGGGCTTTTAGCCTTTGTTGGGCTATGTTGGTCCTGTTGGCCTTTTTGTTATTGCCCTTTGTTGGGCTATGTTGGTCCTGTTGGCCTTTTTGTTATTGCCCTTTGTTGGGCTATGTTGACCCTGTTGGGCCAAATTTGGATTAAAAATTTAGATACCTCATTACTGTGTTGTGCCTTTACCAGCATAGGTTAACTGCCAAATAACACATGATGTGTAAATTTCATCAGCCATTTTGTGCCTTTTCATGTCTAAACCCTAGTAAGCTATGTGAACAAATGTGGCACATAAATGGTTGCATCATTGTACACATTATGGAGCAAATCATCCATGACTGTGTATTTTGCTTTGACATGTTAGGAAAAACACAATTTCGAGGTGTTTTTAAAAAATATATTTACACAAAATAAAAATATAAAGAAAACAATATTCTTGGCTGGGTGGCCGGGGAGGTTGGGAGTCCTCACTAGGGGTGGGGTGGGGGCGCGGTTGGGAGTCCTCACTAGGGGTGGTGTTGCGGGACAACAGTGCAGTCAAAAAAATAGACTGCTGGTGTATGAGCTGATGTATCGACAACAAAGTTTGTTGCTGCTGCTGAATTACCAGCAAAGTTTGGTGCTGCTGCTGGATTGATTGCTCCATTATGTTTCCTATGCGACCAAGCTGTTCTGATAGTCTGCCTTGTTCCTGTAGGTGGATTATTTGTTGCTGACACATCATCACTTGATTTGCCAACGCCGCAATGCGCTCATTAGTTCCAGCATGCGGCTGATGGCGACTGTAGTCCTGCAGCATCCGGACCCCTAGATCATAGAACTCCCGGGATGTTGGTGCCCCAACTCCTCTTGCTGTAGTTGTCCCCTAACAAAAAACATAATAAAAATATATAAGAAACCAACATCCATGCAGCTAGGCACCTCTTAAACATTTCCCATTAATAGTACCTAAAAACTTACCCTGGGTTGATCGGCCGAAGCTTGGCCGAATGGCACTTCAGTTGAGGTTCCCGGTTGTGGCTCTGGTTCGGCCAGCCCAGGTTGGCCTTCTGGATCCCCAACCTTAAAAAAAAAAAAAAAAAAAAAGATTAACATGTTGGTTCATGGCCTACCCAGGAACATGGCAATGGGTTTCAATGTCTGCCAAATCAGCCAGGTTACCTCAGTGACATCCGGCACAGGTAGGAGAGGGGTCTCGCTGCCAGAGGGGCAAATCGACATCTGAGAGGTCCGGCAAGCTGGCATATGCTAAACAGAAAATGCAGGTTAGTAGGTCCGTGTAAAACAAACTTAAAGTGGACCAACACCCTGGATTTAGAATATCCTGGGTTTTGGGCCACTTCGGCGGGCCACCCCGATCCGGGGTTCCCCGCTGTGTGTAACCCCCCAGAAAGTCCAGCCAGGTATCATGAACTTCCAAGGGGCGGCCGGCCACCGCCACCTCCCTTGCGTCACTTTAGGAGCGCACGTGCCCGTGCCGGCATTCACTGACAGCCGGCGCGGACGCGTGCACGCCTACAGGGGCGCAAGGGAGGCGGCAGCGGCCGACAGCCGCCAAAGATATGGTAACAAATGTGGGCTGTCAGCTTGTTTCAGTGAGGGTTAAATTAGCATGGCAATTAGGCCGCTGGCCCATATTAATAATCCACTACATTGATCAGAAATTTTGCTTAAGGTCCTCCCACACCCATTTTTACCACAAAATAAAAACACATCAATTATTGCAAATTACCTTCAATGGAAGCCTGGGTTAGGCTAGAGGTTGGCTGAAGTGCTGGCTGGCTGGGCTCGGCCAAATCCACAGCGCCATGTGCAACTAGGCAGAAAGCAAAAGACAAAACAAAAATAAAAAAAAAAGGATGTTTAAAGTAATAAATCACAGGTCCTAATGTTAGTTGGGGGGAAAGACAAATAAAATCACATACATTATCATTACCATGAGTAAATATAATCAAAATAAATACCTTCAGGCCAACCTGTGGTGTCATCCCCAGGATCCACACCCTGCAGCCGAGCCATTGGAATTTTGCCCTTCAGCATCTCCTCATACGGCCTGTAGGGACTCTTTGGAGCGGGGATGGTCCCACTATCCACATCAAGATCGTGGCTCATCTTTTTCATAAGGGCCCCTCGCAAAGTGTAGAAGCGTTTCCGGCAGGATGGGCCACTACGTGGGTGTTGAGCACTGCTAGTAAGCTCCTCACCAATGGCATCCCACAGTCTGCTCCTTTCTTGCTTGCCAATAGCCTTGCTTTGGGAGCCAAATAATAACTCCCATTTAGCAAGGACTAGGCGCACAAGATGATTATTCTCCGCCAAATTAAATTCAGGCTCCCTCTTGGCACCTGGGCGCCTAGCCTGGGGTGCTGCCCCACCTTCAGGCTGGGCCCTTTTCCGCAAGGGAGGTCTGCGCACAGCCCCCACCACACTCCTACTTGGTCCAGCTGTGGCCGGCAGATTTCCTGAATTTGGCTCCATCCTGTAGCTGCACACACACACCAATACGCAACCAACAAGCACGCATGCAGACTACAGAATGGAATCGCCATCTGTTTGGGTTGGCCAGGTTTTATGTGCTCTAACAGCCAATCACAAACAGGTACAATTAATAGATTGCCACATACTGGCCAGGTTGTTGGAGCCACACCTGCACTGACTGAAGCATGTGTGTTAGGCAATTAACTCATTACATACCTCATTAGCCAAACAACACACAAACCTAAACAACAATGGACTCATGCCTCTTAAACAATTGGGACATGTGGCGAGCCTAACGGCTATTCAAAAATACAGCAGCCTACCTTTCATTGGCCCACCACAGTATTTCCGGCTGTGAGCGTTAATGCACGCAAGTTAAAGCTAATGTACGCTATTAGCGCTATTAGCGTGCGCGTGCGCACTCCCTTTCACGCACACCTGGATCAGCTAATTGGCGCCCGGAAATAGCAGAGCCACGCAAAAGGCGGCAAAGCGGACCAGTCCTTTTTGAAAGAGAACTATAAATGGCTGGATTTGAAACAAATCAGGTAATGTTACACTGTGGCAAAGGCTGTGGTGTGGTGCTTTGGTCCCTTAGCTCATTAGAGTGTCTGGCTGGGTTTTGTCCTCACTCTCTGTGGCTTGTTGGGTGATTTTGGACATCAGTGCTGTTTCTTTAGGAGATTGTTTTTTTTGGCATATGCATATATTGTGGAGCATCCAGCAAGTGAGGCTTGATTTTGGTGCCTTTTGTGGGCTGTGCAGCAACTCCCCTCTTGGTTGTGCCTAATTTAGAAAGGGTTCTGACCACTATCCTTCTGGTTTTGTGGTGAGCTGCATTGTAGTGAGTGTGTGAGGAGTGTGATTGTTTGTGTGTGTGGTGTGTTTGTGTTTTTTGTATTTGTTTGATTTTTTTTCAATATCTGTTTGTGTGTGATGGATAACAGGGTGATGTATGGGGTATGGGTGCAGGGATGTGTGAGAATGCTGGAAGAGCAGGAGGACAGGGAGGGGGGTGTTGTGAGGCTTAGGACACCCCGCTCCTTTGGAATCCGCCTTTCAGTATGGGACTTAAGTGACGAGCAGATCAGGAGCCGCTTCCGTCTGAATCGTGCTGCACTACAGTCCCTATATGATCAGATTAAGCACAAAATCGATCCATCCACCAAACGCACTCAATCCATTCCAGGCATAGTACGCCTGTGTGCCACTCTTAATATTTTGGCACGAGGGACCTTCCAGGCAACCTCAGCCCTCCTCAGCGGGATAATCCAGCCTACTATGAGCCGCATAGTAATCCAGGTAGTTCTGGCAATTTGTGATTTGATCCCAATTTACATCAAGTTTCCTGAGGATGAGGAGGAGGTTGCCAAAATAAAACATGCCTTCTATCGAATGGGAGGGATCCCGAATGTGCTAGGGTGCGTTGATGGTACACATATCCCTTTCCGCCCTCCCCGTGCACAGGAGCTGTATTACCGAAACAGAAAGCAATTCCATTCCTTGAATGTGATGGTGGTGTGTGACCATGAGATGAAGCTGCGGGCGGTGAGATCGGGGTTCCCCGGCTCATGCCACGATTCTTACGTCTTGCAGCGGACAGTCCTGTGCCGGAAGTTTGAGAACAACGAAATGCCAGCTGGCTGGCTACTGGGTAAATAAGAAAACATGTAAATAAAAATTTCCTAATAAATGTGGCCTAGAAAGGCAAACTGATGAAAAAAAAAATTGACATGTACTAGTACTAATTGCTGTCTCTCTCCTTGTGTTTTATCTTCAGCGGATAAGGGATATGGGCAGAGAACGTGGGTGCTGACTCCGGTCAGGAGCCCCCAGACCTCTGCCCATGAACGCTACAATGCAGCACACCGCAAGACCAGAAACATTGTGGAAAGAACCATCGGCCTGCTGCAAGCACGCTTTCTCTGTTTGGCACGCCCAGGAGGAGAGATGCTGTACAGTCCACAGAAGGTGTCCAAGATCATCCTCGCCTGCTGTGTGCTCCACAATATATGCATCTGCCACAGAATTCAATCCCCTGAAGAGACAGCACTAGTGCCCGAAATCCCCAACGTGGCCGCAGAAAGAAGTGAGGACACCCAGACTGGCTATGAGCTAAGGGAAAGCATGATCACTTCATTTTTTGCAGTAAGCTAAATAGGCTTAACTGTAATTTAAGTACTGCATTAGGGGGCTACTTTTTGTGAACTTCCTTCATAATTGTTTATTTACCACTCTAAGGGGGGGGGAAGCAGATGAGGGGTAGGAGGAAGATGAGGCTAAATACTCTAAGGGGGGGAGGAAGATGAGGGGGGTTGGAGGAAGATGAGGCTAAATACTCTAAGGGGGGGGAGGAAGATGAGGGGGGGGAGGAAGATGAGGGGGGGGAGGAAGATGAGGGGGGGAGGAAGATGAGGGGGGGGGAGGAAGATGAGGGGGGGAGGAAGATGAGGGGGGTGGGAGGAAGATGAGGCTAAATACTCTAAGGGGGGGAGGAAGATGAGGGGGGTTGGAGGAAGATGAGGCTAAATACTCTAAGGGGGGGAGGAAGATGAGGGGGGTTGGAGGAAGATGAGGCTAAATACTCTAAGGGGGGGGAGGAAGATGAGGGGGGGGAGGAAGATGAGGGGGGGGAGGAAGATGAGGGGGGGAGGAAGATGAGGGGGGGGGAGGAAGATGAGGGGGGGAGGAAGATGAGGGGGGTGGGAGGAAGATGAGGCTAAATACTCTAAGGGGGGGAGGAAGATGAGGGGGGGGAGGAAGATGAGGGGGGGGAGGAAGATGAGGGGGGGGGGAAGATGAGGAGGGGATCAGATTAACCCAAAATATCTAAGGGGGGCTTAAGATGAACCAAAAAAATATAAGGGGCGGAAGATAAACAACATAACAATTATGCCCTTATTAGAGTATTAAAGACAGTTTGACACAAATGTTGGAGAACTTTTAATGCTATATTATTGTAAAGCTTAAAGAAAAATGGGATTATGTATTAAAACTGTAATTTTTCTCTCTTTTCAGGCACCCAGAGATGCACATTAAAATTCATTTGCAGAAGACATAAACTTTATTTAACTTTTCTTTTATTTAATTTTAAAATGTAATAAACGTTTTGACCTAAATTTCAATGTGTGTTTCATTCAGATTGTATGGGATTTGAAGGGCTAAGCAAAGCGCATGCGCTGCCTTGAATAGCGTGGTCTAACTGACAGCGACTACAAAGCTGAGTTCTACATCATACAGCAATGTAGGCGTTGTTCCCAACAACGCCAGGTAGCGACTGAGGAGGCGTGGTATAGCGAATCTCTACCGCCCGTGGTTTTCGCTAGCGCCGACCTCTACATCATATTCAGCAATGTAGGCGTTGTTCCCAACAACGCCAGGTAGCGACTGAGGAGGCGTGGTATAGCGAATCTCTACCGTCCACGGTTTTCGCTACCGGCGCTCATAGCGACATTCTGGCGTCGCTCATCTGTCGCTACCTGGCGCTATTAATGAATCGGCCTCCCCGATAGCGCCATATAGCCACTCATTAATCATTATTCCAGCCTCAGCCCACAGCGCCAGCGTCCGACCTTGAACAGCGACAGGTATGACCTCTCGCTACCTGGCGCGTTCTAATGCATTTCAATGGAACAATCTTTAAATATTAATAATTAATTGTTATTAATGTTTTTTTTTTTTTTTTTAATGTGAAAAATTCTGTGACCTCTTCTGCTATTTTAGATATTTTTTTTTAGGGGAAAAATTTTTTAAAATAAATTGTACAGAATTGATATTACAGGTCTGATATTAATGTATTCATATTACTAAATTATTTAAAATACTTTTTTTTTTTAGTTTCCAAAAATATGGTGGTTTGGGGGTTAAAAAACTACTTTTAACACATCGCCTCCAGCGCTCTGGGGTTTAAACATGCATTTCACAGCGCTTGAATTTTTTGAGCGTGATTTTTTGATGGCTATGGTGGAAGCCGGTCGCTCTGACCAGTCGCTATCATGCGCACCCATACATTCCGGAACCTGTCAAATAGCGATTCGTAACGTTGTATTCAACATTACGCCACACTGTCAACAACTGAACAACGGCCAAGCACAGTGACTACTAGCGGGCGCTGTGAAAATACCGCTACAGTCGCTCAACTGTCGCTACATGTCGCTATTAATAAATCAGCCTCCCCGAATACATGGTGTGATAATATCTCTGGGATGCTTTACCTCTCACTTCCTAGGCATCCTGAATAGGTACTGTTTACCCAATAACTGGAGCCAGCCAGCAAGTGTCCATTGGGGATCATGCTAAAGATTTGTGTAACTTTGGGTGCACGTTTGGGTGTGAATTGCCACCTGCATCACGTGAGCTTTTTAACATTAACCCACAAAAAAGTTCAATAAAAAAAGTTTTAATTTTTCCTAAAAAAACACCTACTCCTGCAATGGGGCATTGCAGCATTACAGCATATTCTTACCTTATTACCCACCAATGAGGTAAGAGTAATTGTTTAAATGTTTGGAAAAAACAGCACTATTATGTAGAAACAATACATTCTTTAGCAAAGCCCATAGTATTTTGTTGCTGTTTCAAACTTACAAAAAATATTATTATGTCATTGGAAAGTGGATGTAAAAATCCTGTAAAAATGCCCAATCCCACATGCATGTGTTTTTTTAAGGAAAGAATAGAACAAATACTTTTTATTGCACTTTTTGGATGGTAACGTTAAAATGCTGAGTTGAAGGCAGCAATTCACAACCAAATGTGCTTCCAGAGTTGATCCTGCTCCACTATGGGGGTCATGCTAAATATTTGGTAGTGTGACTTGCAGTGTGCATTGCGGTGTGGATTGCAACCTGCATCCTGGTGAGATTTTTAGCTTTTAGACACAAACAAGTGCAAAAAAAAATGTTTTTTTCTACCTTTTTCCCCCCAAATGACCTGTACCTGTGATGGGGCATGTTTACAGGTTAGGCGCATTATTTTTCCAATGAGGTAAGGATATTTGTTGTTAAATTTGGAAACAGAACCCTATGGGCTAGGCAGAAAAAAATGTGAAATTTATAGGATAGCCCATAGGAAGCTGTTATTTTCAAATTTTAAAAATATATCCTTACATCACTGCAAAATTAATGTACCTAAAAATGTGCCATCACAGGTAAAGCTGATTATTTTTATTGGGGGGGGGTAGAAGGAATGTAGCACAAAGATTTGCTTGCACTTTTTTGTGTGTTATCACTATAAAGCTCCCGGGATGCAGGATGCCATCCACACTGCAATGCACACCGGAAGGCACTCTGGCTTCACCAAATAATTAGCATGGCCCCCTAAATCTTTAGCATGACCCCCTAAATCTTTAGCATGACCACCACTGTTAGCACTCAGGCTATAAACTATATAACATTTTGAGTTGCCATTTAGATCAAAGCTATGAGAAGTTAGGTGAGAATGGGTATTTATACTTTTGTCCACAGATGGCCTTTAACCTACAAGGCTATGGCTACGAGCTGTATCATCATTGGACAGGTGCCCTGGTACATCATGGCTGGCTAAACTGTCAGAATTTAAAAGTGTAAATCCACATATAAACTTATAAGCCAGGTATCCAACTTAAAGGCACTGCTTAGGTGCAAAGAAAATACAATTGTACTCCCCTTTTTCCCCGCAAGTTGCCTACATCTAATGCTCATAGATTTGCCTGATTTTGAGATTATGTCCTGCAGTGTGCACATGCTCCGGGGAAACCTTGGGCGCCGTCAACTATTCTAAAATTATGACAATGCGAATTTTATTTTCTGCAACAGAGGGGGAAAGCTACACAGTGTCTCAACACACCCCCTCTGTATGGGGCTTCAGGGGAGCGTGTGGACTTTACTTCCTCTTTACACTGGCCGCATCGAACATCCCAAATAGTAATAGTAATTACTATTATTACTGTTATTACTATTACTAATAGTAATAGTTGTGCAGTGTGGTACGGTATGCCAAGCCTCCGCCCTTGGTCTCCAGCCAGTCCGGTACTCACCTCATCCACATTTCACAAAGCATGTGACCATCGACAACCAATCACATTTGCCAGGCTTGGGGGCAATAAAGTTGACATCATAATGGTTGGCAACAGTCCCTTACTGCGGCAGGCCAACGCTGGTGTATCACTGTGCCCAGTGTTGGGCTTGATTTTGAATATCACATGCAGCCATTGTTGGACACAGAAAAGAAGAAGTAATGGTGGTTAAGGAACTGATCTTGTGACCAGAGGGTTGCAGGTTTGATTCCCGGCTGGCACATAATTGAAGTGCTCCTAAGCAAGGCACCTAACCCCCCATCTGCTCCCCAGGCGCCATGATTAGGGCAGGCCACCGCTCCAGGCATGTGTGCATTCACTGCTTGTGTTTGCCTTGCAGCACAGATGGATTAAATGCAGAGGAAAAATCCCAAATTGTGCGCACTGCCCATTTGTTAGAGAGGGAGCAATTTTTAGGGAGAACCCAATACTGACCAATGACCACCAAACCCTCTATAAAAATTTCCTACAGTATAACTTGTAGGTTATTTATCTCTTGGATTCTAGCCAAATTACTATTCATTTCTAGATTCTGGATTCATGTTGGTGAATTATAAAGCTTCAAATAGTTTTTCTTTGATTACTATATTTATTTGTTTTCATTTTCTAGAATAAATGATTTCTTAATAGATAGGCCCTGTCTAATTAACAGTGGAATACCATTTCGAGGTCACTGTTGAGTGTACTGAAAATCAGCTGCATATGGTTGAGTTGCTGAGGGCTAAATATTAAGTGAACATTTATTCTCTCCATTCGTTGTAATTTATATGGAATAATGAGGGTGTTTCTCTGTGCGGCGGCTGGTTATAAATCTCCATGTAGTATTATATTTCAGTTTAGTTTATTCTTCATGCATCCATAACAACTACATTTATAAATTGCATTAAAAGTTAGCCTGCTATACTCAGCACTAAATTAACAACTGAAACACAAAAGACTCTTTTAATCAAGATTTTAATGAAATTAATAGAGGTGTCATAGCTAAGCCTGCTGAACAATGGAAGACAAATATTAATATAATTCAGAAAGTAATGCTGGAAGGATACAACATAATAGGTTATTTACATATAAATATAATTAGATACTGCACATTGGTACTCTCTGCTTAGCCTTTATTTCAGTAAAGTATCATAATAGGAGGGCTTGGACTGGCTCACCAGGGTACTGGGCACATGTGGCCCTCTGAGCCTTGTGATGTGGCCCCTGACCTGCTGTGGGGAAAATGGGAGGGGTAAATAGAACTGATGTGTAAAGGAGTTAAATAGAGGCTCCGCAAGAATGAGAGGTTGCAAAGAGAGAGATAAAGGAGGGCCGCCAAATAGAGGTGATAGCAGTGTCTTGGAGGGACGTGGCAACATTAATAGTGCAATAGTGGGTGAAATCTCTGCACTATAACAAGATAACAGTTGCACTACTTTTTATTGTATATTTAGCATTGGTAAGCATTTATATATTGTAAGTATTAGGAATATGGTTACGATTTGGGGCTGATGGGGGGATGGGCAATAAATATGGGGCCCATCGCCCCATAGCATGCGTATCACTACCATAAATGTGGCAATGGAGTGGTGTGGTAGATGTGTAAAAATATATAATGTTTTGTTGTGGCCCGGGACCAATTTCCAGATTGCTTAAGTGGCCCATGCTCTTCAAATGGTTGAGCACCCCTGATTTAGCGGATCTATAGTATCATGATCCTGTGTTGAGACGTTAAAGGGATCCAAAAGGTAATGTCGGTCGGCAAAGTACAAAGTGCGGGTGACGTCCAGATTGGCGATGACTTCCCCCCCGTCAGACCCATGGCGCTTACGCAGCTAAATCAGGTCCCGCGATTGTCTGCCATGTGCTCTGCTGCTCTTTCTGTGGCTGGAAATGTGGAGGAGACAATCGTGGGGCCATATTTCAGTGACCGACAAGACTGCTGGTGGCCAATCGCAGGGCTGCGTTCCCAGCTGATGATTAAGGAATAGGTAAGAATTATAGGCATTCTGGGGGGTGATGTGCAGGGGGGCTCCTGCATTCTGGATACCTGTTTGAATGTGTCGGGACTATTAGCAAAGAAATTGGTGTTGGTCTGCTTTAAGATGTGTTACATGAAATGCCGCACCCTGTTGGCCCCATAGCTCCTCTGCCACTTTTCCTCCTAACAGGAGGGAGAAGAAATTCACAAGCTTTGCAGGGTTTTTTTTTCAGTTGACTTGCATGAATAACTCCTCCTCTTACGATCCAGCAAGTTTACACAGATGTTTCTTGCAATTTACACTATAAATGGAAAGTTTAAAGGAGTTTATTAGGATAATTGTAAAGATTATAGTCTATTCTGAAACTTACAATGATGCTAATGCAGCATCGTAACAGTAAAAGAAGACCAGCAATAGCGTTAGTCCACGCCAATTCCTCACTCTACAGGTTCCCTTAAGGTGTTTCCATAAATACACATTCTAATCTTATTTTACTCTTGCCTAATGATTCAGAACTACTTGAGGGGTATTTTAGATGATCATGATAATAGCAACTGAAGTAGTATAAGATGGAATGAAAATACAAAAATGCTCTGAAACTAAGTCAGCAAAAAAGGCATAAAAGCGGGAAGAAGAGTCTACTGCAATATGTTGCAACATATGTTTTGGGGGATTTTCTTTAATCAAGAGCAGATGTGGTTCCTGTGCTTTGCAGTACCCTAACCACCATGTTTCCACCAACCACATATAATGTATTCTTAATTGGCAAGAGTGGGGTCCATTTCAGATGAAGTGAGTGGTAAATAAACTCTAGAGCAGAATGCACTTTGCTTGTGTTAGCATTTTAATTCCCTGCTGTTTAACCGATACAGAAAACATCTATCATATGTCTGTCTCGCCTCAGGTTTTATATACACTGGAGAGGTTGTGCATCGGATGCTCACAGCAACACAATATATCGCTCCCTTGATGGCCAACTTTGATCCCAGCGTGTCCAGGAACTCTACTGTCAGATACTTTGACAATGGTAAGTATGTTCAAATATATTATATTTGCAACAAGGTGATTTAGGTTTTAAATGTTGTAATAATATATTGTGCTTACAGGTCTAGGTATGGGGTTGAAAGCCTCTAGGTACCAGCCAGGGTACTACAGGTACTACAGGTAGGGAAGAAAAAACTAGCTTCCCCTAAGGTTCTGTTGACCATAAGAATTGGTTAGCAGAGTCCCCTGACAATGGGGTAGGGGAAGACAATGTAGGGAAGACTGGGCTCTCATTTGTGTCATCTATCTAAAGCTATGGGAAGGAACATGTCTAATCCTTAGCTGGACCTCCCTTTGTTCGGCAGCTGCTTCTGGAATGTATTTGAGACCCTGAAACAATGAAATCTGCGGTTAAAATAATCCAATATCCAGAAAGCAAGCTTATTCCGTCACCTTCCATCTCCAGCCCAGTGCCCCCAAAAAAGCCAGAGTTTCTTTTTTTTTTTACTAAAGCCTCAAGGTTCTATTGCCCAATATTCATAAAAAATTGTATGCAGCCTGATGCTCAAATGGTGGCCATATGGCTCCCTGGCCATGCAGCAGTGCCACCTGGTCCTTTCCAGGGATGATACTTTCAGGATCACACAACTCAGAATTAAGGGTCAGACTTATTAGTTATCATAGCTGCAATTAATCTGAAAGCAGTACAAACTGCTATATACACAAGTCTCTGTTTAGCTTGTAACTGAATAAATCATTGCTGGAGAGCACCTATATGGCCACCATTCAAACTGCAGGCTGCGTCCTTTGAATATTGGACAAAGTGGAAGGTAATAACATAAACTTTCTTTCTTCCTTTAAGTCCTACATATCAAGAAGTCTAGAGGGGAATACTTTATAGGCACTTTTAATCAAAGGAAACTAAAGCAGTTACAGGATGCCCTTAACTAATATTTTAAATTTACTTTTTATTTTCATCTAAATTTATGGTAAACTAGGTCTGTTTGAACAGCACTGGCCTCATTTGCGGCCCCAGCACCCCTAAGGAGTTAGTGTAAGCAGTTGAGGAGAGAAAGAGAGATTCTCAGTTATTGTATTTATAGTCTGACTTGCCTTGAGCAAGCTGATAGCACAGTTGGTAAAGTGAGAAAGATTGACTCGGTGGTCAAACAGACCAGAGAGTCACACAAAGAAGCACCACCAATATAAATTCATAAACTATTTATTCAATTTATACCAAAGACAAAACATTAAAAACCACAACAACATGACAAACATATTAAAACCACCTCTACCTGCCCTGAAGGAGTATATAGAAATACCTGTCCTAGTAGTTACCGTATATAATATCAAGTCTTAAGGGGATAGTTACCAAAACCTGTTCCCTAAATGGAGTATTTTCCCTGTACTTAACCATGTATTTGTGCCGGCACAAATTATACTTATCCCATAAATAATGTGTATTCATTAATCTATATACAAAATTACACCAAACCCTATTTATAAAGTGATATGTGCATTGTGCAAAACATATATCCAGGCTCAATATGAGCCAACAAAATAAACATGTGTTTAAAATATCATACAGAAATGACAAAAACTGAAAAAGCGGTCTCTCACACCGCGAAGCGCAGGTGGAGCAGCCTCCCGCCCTGACTGATGATTGATACATATGTTGCCTTACAGCTGAGTATTCCCCTGCCTTTATAATTGTTACTTGTTTCACTTTGAGTTGCCACTTACTATTTATTTCAATATTACGCTGGTGATTTTTTCTTTTTCAGTTTTTGTCATTTCTGTATGATATTTTAAACACATGTTTATTTTGTACAGAATTCATATTACAGGTCTGATATTAATGTATTCATATTACTAAATTATTTAACCCTTTTGTTGCCAAGCACGTAACACCTACGTGTTGGCTTGGCTGGGCCTTAAGTGCCAAGCCCGTAGGTGTTACGTGCTTGATTTTCCTCGCTTGTAGTTTAAAAAGTAAAAACAACAAATACTCACCTGACCCCTTGTTGGATCCGGCCGGGTCTCCTCTTTAATTTGGTGCCATCCGATCCCCCGTGGGGGGTCGGATGGCTCCAGGAGAGCCCCTGGAATAGGCCGCCCCCCCCCCCGCTTCTGCAGCAGCAGCTTCTAACTGTAAAAAAAAAAAAAAATAAAAATGACATTCACTTACCTGTGTGTGCGCTGGCTCCCGCTGTCCCTCCTCTTCACCTGGGGGGCCTCCGATCCCCCCCCAGGACTTACCGATCTTCAGGAGAGAGCCTGGGAGGCTCTCTCCTCTCTTCTCGATGGCGGCCGCCATCATGCCTCTAAGCCCCGCCCCCTTGGGGGCGGGGCTTATGAAGTCATCCCGGCCCCGAACGGGCTTCATCTTTCTCAGCTTCTCAGATGCCGGTGATCGGCGCTGGGGAAGGAGGTGACAGGAGATTCTCTGATCTCCTGCCTTCTCCTTCTCTGGATGCCGATCACCGGCATCTGTCAGCTGAGCGGCGAGGGACAAGAGCTTGCAATCGAAGGTAAGTACAGTAAAAAAAAATTTTTTTTTTTTCTAATAAAATACTTTTTATTATTGTGTGGTGTTTTTTTTTCACATTAACCCTTTGTGAGCTGGTAAGGGGTCCATGAGACCCCTTATACCATTTCACAAGGCTGGGGGGGTGGCAAGTCACCTGCCCTAGCGGGTGGCTTGCCATTAACCCCCGCACCCCCATTACCTGCCTCCCCAAAGGCCAGGGGGGGGCAGAAGAGCCCGGGCCCACATAGGCTATGTGGGCTCGTAGGCTGCAGGGTGGGGGGGCCACCAAAGCTGGCCCCCCCACTCTGTGCCTACAAGCCCCCATAGCTGGTCCCGGGCTGGTTACTTTGGGTAAGGGGGACCCCACGTCATTTTTTTTTTTGGATTTTGAAGGGTTTTTAACCCTTCAAAATCCCAAAAAAAATGGGGTCCCCCTCCCCGGGAAGGGGGACCCTATGTCATTTTTTTTTTTAATTAACCATTTGTCATCCAGCAGCTATAAAAGGCTTCTGGGCAGGAAAGGGTGTCTACCTATACATATGTGGTATCGCTGTAACCGGGAGAAATTGGGGTTTCTCACGCAATAAGATTTTATTGACAAACTTACATTTTTTATTACAAAAAAACTCTACAAATTGTAAAAAAATGTTTTTTTTTTATTTTTTTTCACACATTTCACCCAAAAAAATTGAGAATACACCTAAAAAATACAAACAAGACATTTCATGTTAAAGCCCAGACTCTGTTGAAAAAAACAATATATAATTTTCCTGGGAAATCCCTGGAAATCCCTTCAAAAATGACAGTTGAATATGTGTAGCGCAAAATGGTGAAACATCGTCTGGCAACAGGGAGTGGCAAATGCTGCAGGTAGGCTGGCAGCGAAAGGGTTAAAAAACTTGTTTTTTTTGGTTTTCAAAAATATGGTGGTTTGGGGGTTAAAAAACTACTTTTAACCCATCGCCGCCAGCGCTCTGGGGTTTAAACAAGCATTTCACAGCGCGAGAATTTTTTGAGCGTGATTTTTTAATGAATATGGTGGGAGACGGTCGCTAGGGCCAGTCACTATCATGCGCTCCCATACAGCGCGGAACCTGTCAGATAGCGACTCCTCACCCAATATTCAACATTACGGCAAACCGACTGAGTTGCTATCAACTACCGAACAACAGCCAAGCACAGCGACTACTAGCGGGCGCTCTGAAAATGCCGCTACAGTCGCTCAACTGTCGCTACCTGCCGCTATTAATGAATCGGCCTCTGAGACAGCTGTGTGTCAGAGAGAGGGGAAGAGAAAAAGAGGAAATAAAGCAAAAGCTGCCCAGCCAGTGCGCACAGGTCTCTCTGCAGATGTCCGCGTCTGTGCACTGCCTGGACAGAAACCTCATAGGTGAAGAAGGGAGGCTGCACCTGCCACAGAATAGGAGAAGAATACAATATATAATTTTATATAAAGTTGGGTAATCCCTTGGACTCTAAGTCCCTTTGGACTGCCATTATGTGCTACTGCAAACTGTTGCTATGGAAGATTTGATGTTTTGATTTTGAACATCATGTTTACATAGGGCTTTATTCACGAAATGATAGCGACAGGTAGTGCCTTGTAAGCAGCAGGTAGCGGCAGGTAAACGCCGGGCACGGCACGCAATTCAACATTTATGATGCCGATTATGGTGAGCGACTGGAACAATGCCATGTAGCGTACGATTCATCATTACCCAAGGCTCAGCATAGAGCGCCGGCGTTCAGGCTTGCAGAGCGCCATGTATTACCTGTCGCTACCTGCCGCTCTCCCATACATTTCAATGGACAATGCTTTTCTTCACTTTAAACAGGGTTTTTTTTGTTTTTTTTAAATGATCAAATAATTGTGTGACCTCTCCTGGCCCATTTTTGTAAAATTTTTTGAATTTTAACATTTTTATGTAGAATTGTCATTACAGGTCTGGTATTAAAGTGTTCATGTTACAATGTAAAAACAATGTAATTTTATATGTTTTCGCTTTGTTAGTAGTGGATACATGTTCAAAAACTTTAATCACACAGCCTCTGCCTCTGCCGATCTGGGCTACAACTACCCGATTTTGAGCGCTGCGCTGTGTGGGGCTATTTTTTTGATGAATATGGTGTGAGTCGGTCGCACTGAGCTGGCGCTACCGTTTCGCTCCCATACAGCGCTGTACTGGTGTTAGAGCAACTCACACAATATATTCATCAATGCTGGCCAGCAACTGAGACGCTCTGAAACAGCGAACTATGACCGAGCACAGCGACTACTAGCGGCCGCTCTCAATGTCTCGCTACAGACGCTCATCTGTCAGTACCTGGCGCTAGTAATGAATCAGCCTGCCCGTTAGTACAGTTGAAAAAAGACATATGTCCATCAAGTTCAACCAAGCGACAGGGTTGGGGAAAGTTATTATTTTTTCTTTTTTTAACTGATAACCCTTGGTTGAACTTGATGGACATATGTCTTTTTGCAACCGTATTAACTATGTAACTATGTAATAGTAACTGTTAATGTTACTTTCTGTTAGGAAACGATCAAATCCTTTTTTGAAGCTGTCAGCTGCTGTTTTATTGTTCTTATGGTAAAAAATGATTGTCGCCTCTGGAGATTGAATCTTTTTTTTTCCAGATGGAGGGAATGCCCCCTTGTTTTTAGAGAGGAATTTTTGGTATTGGCCATTTAGATATTTATTAGAGATGAGCGAACTTCTCAAAAATTCTCGAAGAAATTCGGATTCGCCCGAATCGAACTTTAACGAATCGCTCATCTCTGGTGGGAGCAGGGAGGCCGGCTGCGCTGTCAGCGGGCGGTGGAGGCCGGCTTCCGCCGCCTGCTGACAGCGCAGCCGGCCTCCCCGCTCCCACCAAGCTGGCATTTTTTTTATTTCAGGGAAAATTCGGTCAGCACGAACCACTGTTAGTCAGTCTTTAAAGATCCTGGAGTCTTATTCACATTTAAATGATGGGGAGACCGATTCATTAATAGCGCCAGGTAGCGACAGATGAGCGACTGTAGCGTGATTTTTACAGCGCCCGCTAGTATTCGCTGTGCTTGGCCGGCGTTTGCTTGATGACAGTGACTCAGTCGGTGTGCGGTAATGTTGAATACGGGCTTAGGGGTCGCTGTTTCACAGGTTCAGCGTTGTATGTGAGCGCCTGACAACGAATGTCCAGAGCGAACGGCTTGCTTCATATTCATTAAAAAATCACGCTCCGAATTTGCTGGCGCTGTCCATTCCTTGTTTAAACCCCAGTGCGCTGGCGGCGATGGGTGTTAACTAGTTTTTAACCCCTAAACAACCATATTTTTTGATTGTAACATTATACATGTTTTTTGAATCATTTTGTAATATGAATACATTAATATCAGACCTGTAATTTTTTTTACTTTAAAAAAAAACCGAACATTGCAGAAGTGGTCTCAGAATTTTTGACAAAAAAAAAATACCAATTAATTATGATTAATTAAACATTGCTCCATTGAAATGCATTGGACAATGCCAGGGAGCGACAGCTCATACCTGGCGCTGTGAAGGAATTTGCAGCGGCGCTGTTCGTTCCAGGCGGCTTCATGATGAATCCCGCGCTAGCCGTCGCTCTCGCCGGCGCTAGCCTCATTTAGCTTGATAAATGCGTCATTGTGACCGCCGCCGGGCGTACTTGAGTCGGTAGCCGCCGATAGCTGGCGGTACCTGGCGCTCGTCAGACACTACCTGGCGCTAGCCCGTGATAAATAAGGCCCTTAGTCTTTCTTGGATGTTATCCATGTTTAGCCATTTAAAGTGGACCTTCACCATGAATAAGAGTCTATCTTATATGTTTCCCACACCCTTTACATACAGATTGCTCACATTAAAAATCATCCTACCTGCATCTACTGCATGTTATGAGCCTTTAAATATCCAAGATGGCTCTGACTGTGCTGCTCTGCATTCTGGGATTGCTGACCTTTTCCTAAACCCAGCTCTGCTCTGTCTGAGCAAAGCACAGAGATAACCCCAACCCCTGTACTTTATCCCACTCTCCTCTCCTCAGTAAGTGTGATGCTTCTGAGTCAAGATGGTGGCGCCCATATCCTAAAGTCCTGAACAGAGTTACAGCCCAGTTGGGGAAAGAATAATAAGTAAGTGACTAAAAACTTAAAATATATTAACTTTAGATGCTGGGGAATCGTTTTTTAAGAGTTTGGGCTTTTCAATAAATCTTGGTGAAGGTCCGGTTTAAGAATTATGCTGGGGTATTGTTTGCAGTGGCAACGTCTAACTTGGTACCTTGCGCCTCATTTGTGTACAGAGAGCTAAAGAACCCATTTAGCAGCTCCACCTTTTCTTGGTCCCCAGTGACCAACTTGACCAACTCCCCATTGCCATTAATTAGGGAACCTAAATGTTGTGATTTTGGTTTCCTTGAGTTTATATATTTAAAGAAACATTTAGGGTTGGTTTTGCTTTCTTTGACCACATCTCTTTCATTTTGTGCTTTTGCCAGCTTTATTACTTGTTTACATGATTTATTTACTGCTTTATACTTTTCAAAGGTTACTGCTGAGAGATCAGATTTGTAATTTATAAATGCCCCTTTCTTGTTTTTATTGCCTGTTTAACTGCAGGTGTCAGCTAGGAGGGATTTCATTTGAGTCGCTTATACTTGTTACCCATAGGAATACATTTTGGAATTTTGGTAATCACAATTGATTTGAAGCACTCCCATTTGGCATCAGTATCCTTATTCCTTAACACATGCTTTCAGTCTATGTCCTGGAGTGCAGCTTTGAACCTGGGAAAGTTGGCCTTTCTAAAATGTAGCGTTTTTACCCTCCCAGCCAGAGAATGTTTTTACAGTTTATGTTGAATACAACTATATTGTGGTGACTGTTACCAATATTTTCATTACCAGTTAAAGTACCTACCAGCTCATTATCATTTGATATTACCAGATCCAACATAGCATCCCCAATAGTAGGTGCCTCCACCAACTAACTAAAGTTATCCTGCAGCAAGCTCAGGAATGCTCTCCCCCTTGCAGTTGAAGCAGATCCATTGCGCCAATCAATACCTGGGTAGTTGAAGTCCTGCGTCCAACACTGTACCCGCTCTATCTGTTTGGACTCTCCTTTTTCCCTGAGGAAGCGACAATCCGTCGCGTAACGCGTAGGCTGGGGGGAGGGGCGTGGTGACGGCTGGCACATGTAAGATTTATGGTTGGTTGTCCCACTTGTTAACCTGCTGGTATGGTCATTTTTTTCTTACCTTTTATGCATATGTAGGTTTACACTGCTTACATTTTTCTTGCACTTGGTCACTTTAGCACTTATAGTATCATTAGAGTTGTTTATTAATTGTATATAGAGCACATAGCACTTTTTGCTTGGAGCACTAGGATTCATTCGGTTTTCATAGGGACATATGCTTGATATCTGACCTAGTTAATTGTGCATTACCACCAGCGCCCTCTAGTGGAATGTTCATACAATCAGTTTTTAATGTATTATAACCTGTGTTGTGTTTAGATGAATTAATAAAAGTGATTATTGTTATCATTTAAACGGAGTGGTGCAGATTGTGTCTTGGGTTTGGGGACTGTGTGGAAGCCTCCTTGTTGTATATATGTGGGATTCAGGTACCCAAGCCTGCACACTTCTTTGATTAATTGTTGTTGGTGCGGCCTTTTGCTCTGTATTAAACTTGAGAGAAGTTGCAAGTCATATATCGCATATACCTTTACCTTTATCTTTTACAGGCACAGCACTCGTTGTTCAATGGGATCATGTACATCTACAGGAAAACTACAGTCTGGGCAGCTTCACTTTTCAAGCCACCTTAATTAATGATGGTCGGATAGTGTTTGGATACAAGGAGGTAAGTAGAGAGCTTTATTGTTACTCAGTTGTGCCTATTTCTAATTATCGGTATGTTTAGATCCATCCCAATCTTGATATTAGTAAATAAAATAGAAGTTCATACACTACAAGAATAATTCTAAAAGATAAATAGTGAATTTTGAAAACCTTTGTGAAAGGGTCATTGAACAGTGGTCATATGTTATTTTTTTTAACCAAGTTCAAAAATATAATGGTATGGAATTCTAATGTGTAAACCTTTGCCATGGGCAGGTTTATCTGCTTTTAGCAGTCTAACACAGGTAGTCCCAGTCTGTAGCTTGAAACTAGGGATGAGCGAATCGTTTCTAACGAACCTGAATTTGCTCCGAATTTCAGGGAAAATTCGATTCGGCACGAACCCGAATTTTTAGTGGTTCGTGCTGATCGAATTTTCCCTGAAATGAAAAAAATAAAATGGCGGCATGGTGGGAGCGGGGAGACCGGCTGCGCCGTCAGCGGGCGGCGGAAGCTGGCTTCCGCCGCCCGCTGACAGCGCAGCCGGCCTCCCCACTCCCACCAAGCCGTGAAATGGAAAAAAAAATGGCGGCATGGTGGGAGCAGGGAGGCCGGCTGCTCTGTCAGCTGGCTTCCTCTGATGACACGTCCTCTGATGACAGCTGACAGCGCTGCCGGCCTCCCCGCTCCCACCAGAGATGAGCGATTCGCTAAAGTTCGATTCGGACGAACCCGAATTTCTTTGAGAAATTTGGCGAATCGCCCGAATCGAATTTTTGAGAAGTTCGCTCATCTCTACTTGAAACCACATGTAGCCCATGGGTTGGTTAGTGTCAATAAGTTGGGCAGATTATGAAACATGCTGGCTTACCGGACTCTGGCTTTAGGCAACTAACACATGCTCTTTATAGAGTGCCATTTGACACTTGTGTCACATTCCCAGGCCACATAAAGAATATAAACCACAGGCAGGCTGTGTTACATTGTAGCCATATACATGACTAAAAAGGGTCAGTTACAATGAGCAGTAAGCAGGCAGCCATGTTCCTGTTGTTACAATATAAGGAGCTTACAGCTGACTCACAGCTTTCTATGATGTGTGAGGGATCCTTTCATCGCAATGCTGTGATGGAGTGATCACTCTGAAGAATGTTACATCGTTGGCGCTGTAAGCTTTCAAGACAAGGCAAGTATTTTATAGGTGTGGGATTCCCCACGTTTTTGGGGCTGGGGGGGGATCTATGCAGTTTGCCTAATAACTTTTCAGGTTAAATTAAAATAAACACAAAATAGAGTGGAGATAAAAACTGGCCTCACTGTCTGAACAAAAAAATCTTTAAACTAAGGTGTATTAAATACATTTAATAATGCAAATAACAAAGACATGGTCACAGGGAAGCAAAGAAGTAACGTTTTTGTACATTGAAGGCATAATTGCATCCTCAGTTACAGCACTCATGTTTCTACCCACCCTGTACATACAGATTGCCTACCTGCACCTATTGCCTTTTCTGAGCCTATTTACATCCAAGATGGCAGCACATGGAGTCTCAGGCTGCCTGCAAACAGGAAGTGTCTTCTGACTGTGTCACTCTGCATTCTGGGATTGCTGTCCTGACCCCCACTCTGCTCTGTCTGAGCAGACAGCAATAACCCCACCCCCCCCCCCCTGCACTCCCCGCCTCTCTTCTCTCCTCAGTATGTGATGCTTCTCAGGCAAGATAGCGCCTCTCGTATTCTAGAGTCCTGAACAGAGTTGCAGCCCAGCGGGGGAAAGAATAAAAAGTAAGTGACTAAAAACGTCAAATCTATTAATTTTAGATGCTGGGGAATATTTTTTTATGGGTTTGGGCTTTTAACGAAATGATGCTTAATGTCTGGTTTAACAGGTTGTAGCAAGCAAAGCAATTTGCAGTCCCTTGTGCCAGACTATTCAACCAAATGTTAACGCAGGTTGTGCAGCATGCGGCGTAGTTTGGTGCCCCGACGCGTTTCACCATAGGGCCATCAGAGGGCTTGAAAATTAATCCTGCTAGGTTGATTAGGTATATGGGTGATGATCCTAGTTCTGTATTCAGGTCGGCTAGGTGGGTCAGGCTGCTCTCCGCGTTGAGCCATGTAAGGCTGGTGATGCTTATTGAAAAGTTTTAGCAGCGCTGGTGAGTGTTTACCCATGCTGAAATGAAGGAGTGTGATGTAGAGAGGTCCCAAAGTTGTGACGCAACTATCCTTATGCGGCTCAGCATGGACACTGGCCAAGCTCCACCCATGGTTTATACAACTCAGCCAACCACCCCAGTGACCCTTTCTGACTCTTAAGGACTTCCTTACCCACTTGGGGACACCTACTTTATCCCACCGGGTCACCTATATTATGTCCTGACAGCACCTTCCAGGTCCCTGTTCCCAGGAAGCTTGACCCACCTAGCTGACCTGAATACAGAACTATGATCATCACCCATATACCTAATCAGCCCAGCAGGATACATTTTCAAGCCCTCTGATGACGCCATATGGTGAAACGCGTCAGGGCACCAAACTACGCCTCACGCTGCACAACCTGATTTAACCTTTGGTTGAAAAGCCCGGCACAAGGGACTGCAAATGCTTTTCTTGCTACAACCTGTTAAGGGTATAACCCTCCCCTCAGTAACTGAGCCTACATGAACTAGGCAATTTATGCCTTCAATGTACAAAAATTTGCTTGTGTGACCACGTCTTTGTATTTGTTATATTCATGTTATGATCTTATTAAATGTATTTAATACACCTTCCCCAAAGTATATGTATGAAGACGGTGAGGTCAGTTTTTATCTCCGCTCTATTTTGTGTACAACATTCCTCCTCGGGTTAACTGTCTCCTTACTACCACCTTCTATACCCCTCACTTGATCTATCCTATTCAAAGCGCTACAGAAGATGATGGCGCTATATAAATAAACAATAATAATAATTCAATCATAAATTAAATTATACTCAGCCTCAGTCGATACCTCTCCCTTTGTGAAATTTCTCAGTTCACTGAAATTACTTTTCATAGATCCCAAGGTGCATGTATGGATTGCGGCGGCATTCTTCCAGCTGACGTGCAGTGCCATGGGGTGCTCCGAAATCTAGGCAGGTGCACACAAAGCCAGAGGGAGCAGCCAGTGAGAGGTGCCCTGACAATATCCTTTATTCACAATAGATTGGTTGGCATTAATATTCACCACCACAATAAAGTAAGAGATCCATAGATCCTGGTGCCTTTACACACAGGGAATCCTAAATCATGATGCTCCTGTTAAGTGCACCAAAACCCAGAGAGGGCAGAAAAATGTGGCTATGATCAGCGTTAAATGAACCTTAAAATGCAGAATAGATGACAGCTAGAAATGCACCTCAGCATTACAGACCCTGTTGCCAGGTCTGTGCTGGACCCCCTACACTTTTAATGACTGGGACAATCATAATGTGTAAATCCAATGATACATCTGATTAGCTGCCGTGAATGGCTCTTCTTTGGATGGTCGTAATAAATAAGTCTGCTGCTTGAGTCTTATGATTACTTTTTTTTTTTTTGGTTTAAGCTGAGCGCACACAAGAACTTCAAATTGCAAAACCTCTCAGTTGTGACTTATTAAGGAATGTGCATTCTGTAGAAAATCAAAGCAGCGTAAGGGAGATTATCATTAGTAGAATAGAAAATGTCTTGAGATCATAGACATTCTAACTTAAAGTGCTACTGCAGGCAAAGGTAATTGTTATACCATTGGGTAACGCTACGTTTAGCACTGTCCTAACCTGTTTTTTATATTAAATTAAAAATACACTTTTAAATTTAAGAAGAAATGGTCGAGATATCAGGGTTTACAGGTTCAGCCAATGAGATTTCCCCTTACATCCCGTCCCTCCAATCAGCTTAGCAGAGCGTGATAGGATTGCTGGTGCCAGCCGGCCATCAGCGGGGAGAATCCACATGTCAGCGCCCACAGGGTGCATGATTCTTCTCCCCCGCTGCATGTTTCCCGAGATATTGAGGTTTAGAGCTTCTGCCAATGAGATTTCCCCTTACTTCCTGCCCCTCCAATCAGCTTAGCAGAGCGTGATAGGATTGCTGGTGCCAGCCGACCATCAGCGCCCACAGGGTGCATGATTCTTCTCCCCCGCTGCATGTGTCCCTGAGCGGGGACACACACCTACCCTCCCTGATGGCCAGCAGCAGGGAGAGCTATACCGCCACTCATTCCTCCCCCCCCACACACTCACACAGAGGGGGGAGCAGAAGTATGAGCAGCGGTATGAGGGGGCTTGTGGGGGGTATACAAACGAGACAATCTTCAAAGGGTTCCCTCCATCACAGCAGCATGGAGCACACATCACAGAAGGATGTAAACAATTTACAATAAAAACAATGAAAATACATTAACTGATCCTCGGCTATAACAGTGTAACTCTCAGCAGGGAGCTGACAGGCTTTTCACATGACTAATCTTGTTTGATATAGTCACAGGAAGAGGGATATATATATATATATATATATATATATATATATATATTTAAATACCATCTGAATATTTGGCACTGTGAGATCTAGCGCCCCCTCTGCACCCATACCAACACCTCAGAACTGGTTATTGGTATAGCTATAGATCTAATACCTTGAACCTGTAACAAAACATGATGTGCAATTGAATATTGAATTTATATTATGTGCAATTTTCTCTCAATAAAACACATTTTAAAAAATGGTTATTGGAACGAGTTTCACATCTCTGCTCTACATTTTGCCTGCAGCATAACCACATTGCACTCTATAGAAATCTATGGGCAGTGCAGGTAAAATGTACAAATTGCTGCTGGGTCCATTGTCCTTGCTGGGATCCGCTGCAGCCCCATACTTCCACTGGGCCCTCACTCAAGTGCTGCACTAGGGGAAAAAAGGTTCTGCTGGTTTACTGATCATCACCACTTCCCCCACTGCTGCAGCTTTCTCAAATGTCGTCTTTCATCCCTGTCTGTAGCCTATGGGGCAGGTACTGCATTATTTAAAGTGAACCAAAACCCAGGATTTTGACTATCCCGCGTTTTGGTCCTTGCCTCATTGTGTGAAACCCCGCAGGTCATCAAAACAAACTCACCTCTTCCCGGTCCTACGGCGCATGAGCATCCGACGTCCAATCAGCTAATGGGCGCATCCCCCGCTACCCTCTAACAGGGAGCATGCCCGCGCCGGCGATTCACGAATGCCTGGTGCGAGTACGCGCCCTGCTAGAGGGATAGCGCAGATGCGGCCGCTGTTCGTGCATGTGGAAATTGTGTAAGAGTGTAAGAGTGTGAAACCTCTTCAACTACTAATATGAATTACTGGGAAAGCTCCATGATTCATCAAATCCTTCTGCAAGAAAACACTGGCCTCTATTCTGACCGAGTTTAAATCTTCCAATTAAAAAAATAGCTTATTTACTGAATTACGACAGATGTTCCCTTATTTAGGCATTGGCCTAACTAACCGCATTGTGTTTGTCATCCGAGTTTCATTGTAAACAAATGGCGAGTTTTATCCTCCCGCATTCAGCGTTGTCAGTAATCCGTCTTACAGGCAACTTGGAACTCCAATCTTCGTTACCTGCCAGAGCTGCTGTAGTCTGTTTATTTGCTCTGGTGCCACTTTCTGGCTTGTTTCCTTCCCATTTACAGCTCTGTTGTTCGATATCGCAGCCTGCCACTGAACGAAACTGATCAGCATTGTTCATTCTCGGAGCAGAATTCTCCTCTGATCTCTGGAGTGGCTCATTTACTTATCTCTGCATGAGGAAACACTGATATGTTCAATAACCTTCATGCCTTGTTGCTTCTCTATTCCAATTTTGAATCAAAAGTGGTATTTAAAATTTAAATACCACAAAGCAATCTCTGGAATGTAATTATGCGTTTCTGGTGGTAATGCATAGGATGAAATGAATGGCAAAACTATCTTCCTCCAAATAAAGAAAGTTTGAGTAACAAAGTGAAAGAAATTCTTTCTTCACCGATAAACATTGTGCCTACAAGGAATAAGTGCAGCCAAGCCCCATCATGTATGCTAACCTGATTCAACTGCTTAGTGCAGCCGTAAATGACATTACCAAAAACAGTACTATGAGCTAAAAGTGGACCAAAACCCTTTGAAGCCAGCTGATTCCCTACCCAGAATGGAATTCAGGTAGGCTAAGGTTGGTGCACAAGCCTCAGCTAGGAGACCAGGGATGCAGCAGCTCCCTCATTTTATGTTGGAGATCTGTTTACAACTAGAGGTGTATGCTGTGCGTTATTATAATGGTGAACTATAGATCTAGGTGTGATCTAAAAAGGTAACTTGTGTGATAATAAGTTCATTAATCATTAAAAAATAAATAAAATAAAGAGTTCACTGGCTTCAATCTTCTCTTATCCACCTATTCCTTCACACGTGAGTTCCGATCACCAATTTATGCAATCAGAGGTACCAGATCCAGAAGTTAAAGTGGGCCAAAACCCAGGCTTTTCACTATCCTGGGTTTTGGTCTATTCCCTGGGGATGCCCCGCTGTGTGAACCCCCCCCCCCCCAGACGGCTGCAGCCAACTCACCTTATCCCAGTCCCACGGCGCGTCTAAGAGCAGCGGCTCTAACGGCCGCATCCTCCGCCTTCCTGTAGTAGTGCGCATGCCCGCGCCTGGCATTTGTGAATCGCCAGCTTAGGCACGCACCCTGTTAGAGGAAGCGTGCCCCGAGTTACGCCCTGGGTCCTGGGGATTTCCCATTGTGGGGCATCCCAAATTGAGATGCCCAGGTTTTGATCCATTTTTAAAGTCATTGTCCATGTTCCCGTTCTGATTATTTAAAGTGGACCAAAACCTGGAATTTTCACTTTACTGGCTTCTGATCTTTACCCCTGGGACATCCCCATTTGGGCTGTGTGAAATCCCCCATGTTGCCCACAAAACTGACTTTTCCCATGTTTCCACAGCAAATGCATGGGCTCTGCCTCAATCAGTGGGTTTACCGTGCATAATAATCTGCACATCCACATCTGAAGACATGACTTTGAGTGACAGGTCTGTTACCCAAGAAAAGCTGTCATGTGTTCTGTGCTGCTGAACACACGTTCTGATAGGACACCTGCTGCAGGGCAGGCCAGCACCTACAAGGCATAGGGGGAAAGCTCTGGCCATATGTCCAATTTAGCGACCCAGAAATTGAACAGGGAGGATCTATCGTTCAGTACCAGGAGACGGGATGACAGGTCATGGAAGTCAAAATCTGTCTCCTAGTACTATGGGCTGCATCCGATGACGATGGTTTGTGGTGCCGGTGCCCCTGCTGCATTGGCGACCTGCTCCTCCTTCTCGGCCTCCTGGGAACTCTGCCAATAGTGCGTCCACCAGAGTGTGTTTGTACTCCCTCAGCTTTCTATCAAAGAGGTGATTTTGTCCTTATAGCAGGGATCCAGCAATAATCGGCACTTGTACCTACACAGGCAACTCTTGCGGTCGCTGCACAGGCACTGGAGCATGTAGAGGCTCATGTGAGCCAGACTGCCCTGAGAAAAGCCATCCTCAATGTCATGTGTCTCCTCCTCCTGCTCCTCCCTCCAAATTCTTTGAATCCTCTGTTTGCTATATAGTGGAGTACCTGGCCTGACAGAAACACCTGGGAAAATGGGCCTTCCTCCTCTGCTTCCTCCTGTGCCACTATCACATTCTTCGTCATGGCCTGAAGGGCAAAGGATGGGGATGGTAGCGTTGATGATGATGTTATCAGCACTCACCATATTGGTGGACTACTGGAAGCACTGCAGCATGGTACAAATGCTTCTCATAGAGGCCCACTCATCAGTGGCGAAGTGCCGTTGGTCTGTACGTTGACTCCCCTTGGAATTCCACTAATGCCTGCGGCTGCTCACTCACCCATTCCAGCATATACAAAGTGGGATTCCACCTGGTTGGCGAGTCACATATGAAGCCGAAGTTCCTCTGCAGTGCAGTCAGGCGAGTGCAGGAGAATGGAAACAATGAAAGTGTGTGCACATGCCACATACGTTATGCAGCAGCTCTGGCATCTCTGGATAATGTCTCAGGAAGGTCTGCACGACCAAGTTGAGCCCATGCACCAGGCAATGGATGTGCATCAACCCGGCTCTTCCTAAGGCTAATGCAAGGTTACGCCCATTGTTGCATACCACCTTACTGGGTATCAGGTGCAAAGGCAGCAACTACACATCTGTCTGCTCCTGGATGCCAGTCCACAGCTTATGGGCCATGTGGAGCCTTTCGTCCAGACAGATGAGTTTTAGCACCATATGCTGCCGTTTCCCAGTGGCTGTGCTCCAATTGGTGGTGCAGGGGCTGCCCTAACTGCATGGGGAAGCAGAGTAGGACAGGAGGCACTGACTGATGTCCAGCAATCTTGGGTGGTGGAAGGATATGCACCAAAGTGCTTCCCACCTCAGTCCCAGCAGCCATTACATTGAACCAGTGAGATGTAATGCCCCTGCACATGCTTACTTGTCCATGTGTCAGTGGTGATGTGGACACTGGAACAAATAGCATTGCCCAGTGCACACCTTATTTTCTCCCCAACCTATTGGTGCAGGGCAGGAATGGCCTGGCAAGAAAAGTAGTGGCAGATGGAAATGGCGTATTGTTGAACAGCTGCTGCCATCAGATCTTTAAAACTGTTCATCTCCACCAGGCAGAATGGGATCATTTCAAAGGGCTCATGACCAGGGCTCATCTGTGAGATGGGTCTAACTTCCGCTTTCTCGCCAAAGCTTGAGGGATGAGAGAATGCTTCTCTGGGATGGTGTGAGAATGCTTCTCTGGGATGGTGTGGACAGACTTGGTGATGGTGGTGCCGGTGGTGGTGGACCTGGTGGTGCTCTCACATCCTTCCTTGGGGGGGGGGGATGTGGCCTTGTCATTGGGGAGGTGGTGGTAGAGGCTGAGTCAACTGAAGCAACAAAGGAAGCCTCAGGTGTTTGCACATTTTTAGGCATTTCTGCAACTGCAGCTCGTGTTTGGATTGCAGGTGCCTGGTCATGGACCTGATCCTGATCATGGGCATGGTGCAGAAATTATGAAGGCTTTTCCCTCACTTTAGGGACTGGTGGCACAGTGTGAAAATGACCTGTGTCTTGTCATCTGTGCGCTGCTTGAAAAAATTCCATGCTGGGGCCATCCATTGCTCTGTATTTGGGCACGGTGGGCAGTAGGGGCAGACCTCTGAGCGTTTGAACCCTTCTCCCTTTTCTGCTGGCTGGCTGGGGCTGCATGACTACCACCTCTTCCTCCAAACTCTGATAGCCTTCAGTCCATGTTGGGTCTAGGAATTGTCTTCCACCCCCTCCTCCACACTATCTTACCTCTCAGCCTCCACATTGCAGAAAGTCATAGCACTCGGCACTAGTGTCTCACCATCATCGTAGGTGTTCTGATGGTCAGCTAGGCACATCCGCATCCTCCAACAGAAGTAGTTGGGTGCCTGGGAACCCTAGATCTGCATGGATGGCCCATGTTACGCCAGCTAGGAGTGTCATTATAGAGCATTAATGACTCAGTGCCATATAATCTACCACTCCCTCAACTTGTTCTAAACTAATACACCAGTCGTTCAGCAAGCTCAGACCCTGTCAGTGGCAAAGCTCAAGTCACTCTCTGTGCAGAGCAATAACCTAAATGTACACACGTGTACAGCTGCTACAGTGAGATAAAAAAAACCCCATCCGCAACTTGTTTCCAAGAGCAGTTGCATCACTATGCATAGAATAAGAATGTCTAGGGGTGGATTATAGGCAGGGCACAAGGGGTGCGTGCCCCTGCGCCTCCACCATTTGCCCTGCAAGTGGGCCTCCACCACCTTTGGTGCTATGGTTGGGGACATTGGAACTTTGTCGGTCGGCACTAGAGATGAGCGAACTTCTTGAAAGTTCGATTCGGGCGATTCGCCGAATTTCCCCAAGAAATTCGGGTTCGCCCGAATCGAACTTTCAGGAATCGCTCATCTGAATAAAAAAATTCCGGCATGGTGGGAGCGGGCAGGCCGGCTACGCCTGTCAGCGGACAGTGTAGCCGGCCTGCCCGCTCCCACCATGCCGCTATTTTTTTAAAAAGCAAACACTTACCTGCATGGTCGGAGCATGGAGGCCGGCGCCGCTCTCAGCTGTCATCAGAGGGCGCCTGAGAGCGGCGCCGGCCTCCACGCTCCGACCATGCAGGTAAGTGTTTGCTTTTTAAAAAAATGCCGGCATGGTGGGAGCGGGCAGGCCGGCTGCGCTGTCAGCATAGCCGGCCTGCCCTCTCCCACCATGCCGGCATTTTTTTTTTTTTATTTCAGGGAAAATTCGATCGGCACGAACCAAAAAAAATTCGGGTTCGTGCCGAATCGAATTTTCCCTGAAATTCGGAGCGAATTCCGGTTCGTCCGAACCGGTTCGCTCATCCCTAGTCGGCACCAATCTGTATACCTGAGGTTCTTCTCTTTCCAACGACACCTCCAGTGGGTTGTTAGACCTCCTAGATCTGGATATCCAGAACTGTACCACCCCGGTACACTGGACACTGCATGAAGACTCTGGACATTTAATGGCTTTAATGGAAAAATAAATACTGCATCAGGGGCCTCCACCAGATTTTCTGCTCCAGGGCTCTTTAAAAGTTAGCTAGTGTTGAGAGTCCCAGTGTTTCTCTGCAATATAAGTATAACACTGAAAACTTATGAAATTGCTTTCATTTTATTGATTTTGTCCTCTAAAAAACTGACAGTAAAAACAGTTATGTTTTGCAATTACCAGATGAGTGATGGCAGATGCTCATTATGAGCACAGTTACTGGCAAGGTCACCCTGCTGCTCATGTTCCCCTAATGGCAGAGTCAATGTCACCGCAGAAGTTTGATGTAATATGAACATAACCGTCCTTTTCCACATTCCCTCTTTTTTCTGCATACCCTCCAACTTCCTCTCCTTCCCAGATTCTTTCCTTATTCCTCTTTTCTACATGTCCACCTTTTATCTCGTTTCACAGTTCCCTAGACTCCATCTTCGTCTCCCCGTTATATGCATGTACTTCTTCTTCCTCTTTTCCACATTCCCTTATTGTCCTCTTTTTTCCCACAATTACCCCCTACTCACTCTGTACACTGTCCCCATTCGCACTCTATTCCACAATCCCTTCCTCTTTTTATTCTACATTTCCTCTGTCTTCCTCATTTTCCACATGCCCTCTGCTTCATTCCATTTTCTACCTTTTCCCTCCTTCAACCCCCCTTTACCACCATCATTCCCGAATTTCCCCAATTGCTTTCTTCCTTCCTCCTTTTCGATGTTATTTTCATCTTTATCTCTCTTTTACATTCACTCCATAACTTGCATGATTTTCCACATTTCTTCATTATTCCTCTTTTCTACATTCCCTCCATCTTTCTCTCTTTGCAAAATTCCCTCCATCTTTCTTTCTTTTCCACATTCCCTCCTTCTTACTCTTTTTCTACATTCCTTCTTCTTTTTAGTCTTTTCTACATTTTCATACACTTTTTTCCATATTGCCTCTATTTTCCACATTCACTCTTTTATATTTTTATCACATTCCCTCCTTCTCTCTCTCTTTTCCACATTACCTTCCTCTTTTTTTGCGTTTCTACATTTACACTGTCTCCCTCATTTTCCACATTTCCACAGCTCCCTTCTAGTTTCTAAATTCTCCCTTCCTCTTTCACTTGTTTCCCCATTCCCACCTCCTTCCTCATTTCCAACAATAGCTTTCTTCTTTTCTCCACATTCTCTTTGTCTTTCTCTCTATTCCACATTTACTCTAGGCTCCCCACCACAATCACACATTTATCAAGCCAATCCTGCTTAGCGACTGAGATAGCGCCATATAGCGACTCATTCATCATTATTCTAGCCTCACCCCACAGCGCCAGCGTCCGACCTTGAACAGCGACAGGTATGACCTCTCGCTACCTGGCTCTCTCCAATGCATTTCAATGGAACAATCTTTAAATATTCATAATTAATTGTTTTTTTTTTTTTTTTTGATATTACAGGTCTGATATTAATGTATTCATATTACAAAATTATTTTAAAAACTTGTTTTTTTTGGTTTCCAAAAATATGGTTGTTTGGGGGTTAAAAAACTACTTTTAACCCATCGCCGCCAGCGCTCTGGGATTTAAACATGCATTTTACAGCGCAAGAATTTTTTGAGCGTGACTTTTTAATGAATATGGTGGGAGCCGGTCGCTATGGCCAGTCGCTATCATGCGCTCCCATACAGCGCGGAACCTGTCAAATAGCGACTCCTCACCCAATATTCAACATTACGGCAAACCGACTGAGTCGATATCAACTACCGAACAACGGGCAAGCACAGCGACTACTAGCGGGCGCTCTGAAAATGCCGCTACAGTCGCTCAACTGTCGCTACCTGCCGCTATTAATGAATCAGCCTCTAAGTGGAGTTAAAATGAAAGCTAAAGGGTGCGGTATGAAACATGACGGGGCCCCATTGAATGTTTGCACCAGGGCCTGATCATTTAGTTACACCAATGACTCTATGGCTTACCATAGATCAAAATCCTTTAAAACTCTCCGCTCCCTGTTTAAACTGGACCTTCAGCATCATTTAATGAAAAGCCCAAAGCCTTAAAACCTTTACTTTTTATTCTTTCCCCCACTAGGCTGCAACTCTGTTCAGGACTCTAGGATATGGGTGCCGCCATCTTGCCTCGGAAGCATCACATACTATGGAGAGGAGGGGGGTGGGATTATAGCTGTGCTTTGCACAGACAGAACAGAGCTTGGGTCAGGAAAAGGACAGAAATCCCAGAATGCAGAGCGGCATAATCAGAAGACGCTCACTGTTTGCAGCCTGAGACTGTGCTGCCATCTTGGATGTTTAAAGGCTCAGAAAATGTAGTGGGTGCAGGTAGGATGGTTTTTAATGTGGCCAATCTGTATATACAGGGTGGGGGAACATATAAGATAGGCTCTTATTCAGGGTAATGGTCCGATTTAAACCCTTCCTATCTGCATCCAAATTTATGATGCCTCACAATGTGAAACACCCAAGTGAGGCTCAAGCTCACCACATATGGCACCACATGAGTAGGAGAGCTCATCACATTTTAATAAATAACCCCAGAGCGCTGTCTTACATGTTTGAGTTTTTTTCTGATAGGATAAATAATCAGCAGTCCAGCTGAGACTTTTATTTTGTTCTTGCATTTTTTTTTAATTGAAAGTTCATTTATCTATCTCCAGAAAATTACCATGATTGCTCTGAGGCAGTTTGATTTATCATAATTGAGTCGTTTTCTTTTCTTCTAATCTATTAAGCATTCATTTGCCTTTAAACACTCTCCTTTCAAGGTCGGTAAACAAGCAAGCGCCTTACGCAGAGAGCTTTCAATAACGCTTCAAAATCCTGCAAATGTTTTTGTTGTTTTTTATGTAACTTTTTATGTCTCATCTGCCAGAGTGAATAAGGTTCTTCCATTTTCTTGGTGTTATTCTCCATAGCTGTGTAAAACAATCAGACCTGTGACATTAATAAAAAAAGGACTATTTCTGCAAAATGGCAGGAAAATGAATAAAGATGACTTACCTAGTGAAAAAACTTAAAATGCAGAGCTGTAGTCAAAGTGGACCAAAACCCACAGAGATCGGCCTGGCAATCTTATAGATTGATTCTCTCCCCCAGGGGCATCAGAAATCAAGATTTCCCACTGTGTAAACCCCCCAGGACGCCCATAAACTCACCTTCTTTACCGGCCCAACGGCGCATGCGCGAATCGCTGGTGCATCCCCACTATCCCTCTAGCAAGGCGCTTGCATTTGTGAATGGCCGGCGTGGGCACGCTTCCTGTTAGAGGATAGCAGGCGATGCGTCCGCCAGTGCACCCGCTTGTATTAGATGTGCTCCAGGACGAAGGGGCTCGAGCGGATCCGAGCGTGCTGATTGGATGAGCAGCCGTGCATGTGTCGTGGGACCGGGAAGAGGTGAGTTTGTCGGGTGACCTGGGGGGTTTCACACAGTGGGGTATGGACCAAAACCCAGGATAGTCAAAAACTTGGGTTTGGGTCCAATTTAAAGCGGACCAACAGTCAATAATGAATTAAGTCAGACCAACACAACAAACAGTGCTCATATGCATCCCTCTCCAGGGCAATTTAGATTGCTGCACATAAAAAATAATTTACCTTTTTCTAATTCCTACTGGGATACATTTTAAAAACAAGATGGCCGCTCATGGGCATGCGGGCCACCTGCAAACAGGAAGTCATACTGGGCATTTCTGTTATGTCAGTTGGGAGAGGAAGCTCCAAAATGGCTGCTATCTTTCTTTTTCAACTGTGCCAGGCTGTTGGTCTGGTTTAAGGCTTGGGAACATTTTCCTAGAGACACTATTATATGAGATTAGTTACCCCATAGAATGATAAACCGTTTAGTGTTATTTAGGCAATCCCACCAGAACCTTTAAAAGTCTTCATAAAGGTTTTATTACATTTAATTAAAGCACCCAGCAATAATTATGGGCAGAGTGGCCTGGTCATGGGGCTATAAAGAGGCAGGACGATGTCTCCACGCAGGGCCAAATTAAGTGTGGTGGAGGCCCGTGGGCACAAAATCTGGTGGAGGCCCAGGCAGAGTTTTTTTTTCATTTAAAATAATAGTCCAGCCAAGATTGGTGGTTGTCTGGCACCCGCCTACTTACTGGAACATCAGATCGGATCCCTTGTGCCCCCCTTGTGTGGGTGCGTGCTGCTGCAGCTGTGCTTGGTGGCTTATGTGCAGTGAGCAGCCACCAATTGACAGCTCTGCATGCACCCATTACTGTAGCATTGCTGACAGCGGCTTCAAATGCAAAATTAACCCCCCTGGCGTTATGATAGAGACAAATGTAATGGTAACGAAAAAGCGTTACCATTACATTTGTCTCTGCCACCCAGCTTCGCCCCCATGAGCCTCTGCGGCTCACAGAGACGGAACCAGGAAGTGAGACGGACGCTGCAGCCGCGGCTCTCACCTGCGATCGCAGCGGGGACATCGCTGGATCGCAGGGAGAAGGTAAGGAGACTGCGCCGCCCTGCTCCTCTGCCAAATCGATCCCGAGCGTGACTCGGGGTTACCGCTACTTACAGCGCAAATTAACCCCGAGTCACGCTCGGGATCACCGCTAAGGAGGTTAAAAAAGGCTTACCTAGGCACTGCCGCCGATAGCTTTGTTGCTGGCCCCGCAGCCCGTCAGACCAAAGATTGAAAAGCCTCCTGGCCAGACCATAACCCAAAGTTTGGTGGAGGTCCCCTTTGCAGGGCAAGTGGTGGAAGCCCCGGGGGGCGCACCCCTTGTGTCCCCTCATAATCCGGCCCTTTCTCCACGTCACACTTACAAAGCCCCAGTAAGTATGGAGCAATGCGTAGGAGCTGCTAGAGAGTTTCTCCCCTCTCCCTGCATGCTGCCCTTGGCCAGTGGTGCAATCAAGCGAGGTGCGGCGGCTGCCTCGGGCTGTGGGAGAGGGAAGGGCAACAGGCTGTGGGGGGGTTGTATAGCAGGCAGCATTTGACTTAGCTGCGCCCAATGTGGCACTCTTGGCACTGTCTGCCACCGTTTATGCTGTGGCTTTGTTGTTTACAAGTCCACAGATGGGAAAAATGTGGAGGTAAAATTCCGTGTGTGCCTAAGCACACAATGGGCACTATTACTTTTAACCCCCCCGAACTGCTCCCCAGGCACCATAATTAGGGCAACCCACTGCTATATGTGCACAATGCCTATGGTTTCCACCCACCCAAGATTTTCCATTTTTTTGTAAATGTAATACAGGGCAGCAGGTTTAGATGCCACACAAGTAACAGTTCTGAATATATCAATCCTCGGCATGGAGGGAATGGAGGCAGTTAAAGCACAGAGACGGGTATTCATCTCAACAGAACCCGATTTGTCACTTTCACAGAAGCATGAAGTGTTTATGATGGAGTGTGTTGTGCTGAGCCATTCACGTGTGCTTTATTATTTTCTCTCTTGCAGATCCCGGTACCAGTAATGGAGATAAGCTCCATCAATCACCCTGTGAAAGTGGGGTTGTCAGATGCTTTTGTGGTGGTTCACAAGATTCAGCAAATTCCAAGTATGTTTTTCCTTCGAAAAAAAAATAAATTCTAGACTTCGGTTTTATGTGTGTAACTTATATAAAAATGAAAACAAAATGATATGTAGAGCAGCTTGCAAAAACTGGAATTGGCTGGCGTCAGGATATAACATGTCTCTGATACCCATTATACACGTTCTAAGCATCCATGTCAACCAGTCAACCTAGCCAAAGGTAGCAGGCACTCTGTTGGGGTATGGTCTAAAAGTTCTCGTCCGATGAACCAAACTAACAGGCCCTAGGTTAGCCCCACGGTTCCTCACAACATGCCACACACCAAAAAATTCTTATTAATAAAAATCTATTTTATTAAATCAATATCAGATGTGTCTATACAAACAACATGAAAGACTCTATAAAAAAAGATGTATAGACAATTTAAAAATGTCAAACTAACCAGAAATAACTCCACAAGGAGTACCAAATACAATGTAATGTGCTTATGTGCAAAGTGCTCTATATAAATTCTAATGTGCAACCATACAAAAAGTGCAAAATGTGCAAAATGTGCGAAATGCAAGATGATACATCAGTCTGTTAATGCTATGAACATTGAGGGGATAGCAAAATTAAAATACATCACCAGATAATTAGAGCATAGGGACCTCCAACAACGAACCGCCACCGACGCGTTGCGTGGCACTACGCCACTTCGCCAGGGTGAGTAGTTCGTTGTGGTCCCCCCAATCCCTTTTAAACTCACCTGTATAACTTGCTGTGCCAATGAGCGGAGGCGCCGCCGCCGCCCCGCGCGCGCCCCGTCCGGCGGTGTACTTCCGCCGCAGGGGTCACGCGCTGGAGGCTGCGTCACCTCCGCTCAGTGAAACGCATCTCCCTAGGAAGTGTGGTGTGGCGCGCGCGCCCGGACGCGCCGTCGCCCGGAACCACTCCCCTGCAGTAGGAGGGTCCGGACCGCCGCGCGCCCGGGCGCGCGCGTCACACACCATCAACTCCCTATCCACCCTGCAATACCGCAAGTTCTCGTCCAACCACAGTAAAAAAAAAATACTACACTTACCGGACTACCCTCAGGCTTGATCTGATCAAAATCCTCTGGGCTGAAGCAATCTGGTTTAAGTATTGTTGCTCACTCTGTGCAGCTCACTCCTGCTCCAGCGGGCTGTGATCATTTTGAAGCCATGGAGCTTCTATTGCAGCCGCCCCTCGGGCATCTGTAATAAGGGGGACACAGGTCGCTCCCACTCCTTTCTTGTTGTCCCTCCAAGCTAATTCTGGGCCACTGTGGCAGGGAGGCTTTTATACCACTGTGGAATCTACCTCCATATAACTAATGACATAATTGGAGGAGAGGGAA
Organism: Gastrophryne carolinensis; assembly: GCA_027917425.1. Lineage (NCBI taxonomy): Eukaryota > Metazoa > Chordata > Amphibia > Anura > Microhylidae > Gastrophryne > Gastrophryne carolinensis. Next base: position 43,210,173 of record CM051239.1, on the reverse strand, counting down.
GTGGAAATCTTCCTCCGTCGGTATCAAGAAGGTCACAGACCACTGGACATGGAGGTATCTTCGGACCCGGTGGACCTACAGAGAGGACGCTGCCCAGTGGATGGCAGATAAAGGAAGAAGAGGCAAAGGTAAGTTCATTTTTTATTTTAAAAATGTATTTTCCTTCTTTTTTTCCCTTCTTTGTTCACTGCTTGTAAACTGCTAAAGGGGCATGTTTACTGAATCAAGGCCATGGATCCCAATATGGAGCTTTAGCCTGTTGTGAAGAAGCTCGTCTGACATGCCATGGTTACAACTGGGACCAAAATAGTGTCACTGGAACTACATCCACATACTTTGTACGGTTTCCACCTTTTATTCCTTATGACACCCATACGTTTTCTGTTTATTAAATTCTATTCACCAAACATTCACCAAATTTCTATTAACCAAAAGTGTTATAGCTTCAGTTGAGTCAGCCTAGGGTTTCAAGCAGACCATAGATGTCACCCATCACCCCAATACATACAATATATAGAAAATGATTTTAGTGCTTACCTCTGCCCAACTCTTCCTGCCTCACCTCCTCACTGAAGCTTAAATCACCTCTTCCTGTCCACTTCTTCCCACCTAACATCTTCCCCCCACACCTCAACTCACCTCACCTCTGCTTAACTCCAGTGCAGTGCGACTGCAGACAAAGACAATTTTTACACTGTTGCGTCGGGCATTTGGCACTGCCCTATGCTGTTTTCCGTTTTCCCTGTTGCTAAATGACATTGGAGCCTAGAACAGCACTCCTAGAAACACATGTCCTAAATGCGCACACTCCCAAATGTAGATGCGGTAGGTGTGTACTTCCAAAGTGCTTGTGTACATACTCCCAAAGCACTTCGGCGCACTCCCGCAGCACTCCCGCACCCCTAAAGTGCATATGCATGGTCACAAGAGGATGTATAGGGGCCTGCCATTCTGCATGTGGGGGCGCTGCTGCTCTCCTTTCCCCAGCACTGGCTGGGAGGAGCACGAAGAAGTGGGGAGCCACCGAATCTCTCGCTCCCAGCCCCGGGCAGGAGGAGAGCAAGGAAGGGAGGGTGCAGCCGCACCCGTTAACCCCCGGCAGCGGCCAAGAGAAGACCGAAGAAGGGGAGATACAGCTGGGAGGAGAACGAAGAAAAGAGGGGGGAGCTGCTGCATCTCTCGTTCCTGAAACCGGCTGGGAGGAGAACGAAGAAGGGAGGGAGCAGCCTTCTTTCCACATCTCTTCTGCTCTTGTCTTCTTAGGCTCTTCTTAGGCCCTTATTTATGAAGGAATAGCGACAGGTAGCGACTGGTGAGCGGCCGGTAATGACGGGCCCCGCCACAATCACACATTTATCAAGCCAATCCTGCTTAGCGACTGAGATAGCGCCATATAGCGACTCATTCATCATTATTCCAGCCTCAGCCCACAGCGCCAGCGTCCGACCTTGAACAGCGACAGGTATGACCTCTCACTGCCTGGCGCGCTCCAATGCATTTCAATGGATCAATCTTTAAATATTAATAATTAATTGTTATTAATGTTTTTTGTTTTTTTTTTTAAATGTGAAAAATTCTGTGACCACTTCTGCCATTTTAGATAAATTTTTTAATGGAAAAAAAAAAAAAGAATTGTACAGAATTGATATTACAGGTCTGATATTAATGTATTCATATTACTAAATTATTTAAAATATTTTTTTTTTTTGGCTTCCAAGAATATGGTGGTTTAGGGGTTAAAAAACTACTTTAAACACATCGCCTCCAGCGCTCTGGGGTTTAAACATGCATTTCACAGTGCTTTAATTTTTTGAGCGTGATTTTTTGATGAATTTGGTGGAAGGCGGTCGCTCTGACCAGACGCTATCATGCGCACCCATACATCGCGGAACCTGTCAAATAGCGACTCGGAACCTTGTATTCAACATTACGCCACACCGACTGAGTCGCTGTCAACAAACAACGGCCAAGCACAGCGACTACTAGCGGGCGCTGTGAAAATACCGCTTCAGTCGCTCAACTGTCGCTACCTGCCGTTATTAATGAATCGGCCTCCCCGACTCTTCCCACTTCCTTCCACCTTACCTCTGCTCACCTTAGACAGCCTCACCTTTTTCCACCTCACCCATGCCCTCTTCTTTCCAGATTACCTCTGCTCAACTCACCTCTGCCACATTCGACTCACCATAGCATACACATAGAAGGATAAATAATGCTTTAAAGTTACAGCTTTCCTGGCGTTAACTGTTTGTATTTTCTGTGGAACAGTGGAACAAAAAGTCAATGCAGCCTTCAGACTAAAATTAGTTGTGCACTCCTGGCCAATAAAGTACATTCTAAGCCATAGTCAAGCATGTCATTTTATATCTGAAAATGGGATTTCCTTAAAGTGACAATAATGATATACCTATACTACAAATATTTCAGATTCTTGAACAATCCGGTATGATTTTTAATGCTGGATGAGCATGATTACACATTTACACTTTAACATGCTTAGCTATTAAAAAGCTCCAATCAATTCACTTTTCAGAGTGCACCCCTAGCAGTGATCGTCAGCCTTTCAGTACCATGGCTGGTGTTTTAAAAACACAAACCGCTATAGATACTTGGCAAGAACACATGCGCAGGACTAATTATACAGAAAACATTATCATAGTTCTCTTTCTGTGGGATTTTGCATAAAACAGTCCATTAACTTCTTCCGAGAAGGGTGACTGGCTTCATCACAGCACTGCAAAGCCTCAATATAAGGCTCTGCTATATTAGCACAATTCTGTAATGTGTACTGTATGCAGGTGCAGCACTAAAAATGTTGCTGAAATAGAATGAAATAAATGTAAAAAATAAATCTTACTTATGGGGGGGTCTTCATTACACAAAATTAAAAATTAATAATTTACGAGAGTAGCAATCCAATCTAGGGAGATTTGGTTAGGCTTTATTGTGGACATGCATACTGACCAAGAATAAAGGAATTACCCATATAATTTAATTGATAGAGCGGTGAAAATCATTCCTTTACACGTCCATAACTGACTGTTTAAATACATTTTCCATAATTCTTCACTTGCTATGAAACGCTTGCTGCTATGATGCTTCCCTAGCCCCATAATCTAAAGCAGGTGTGCTTACTATTAAAATGGACCAAAACCCAGGATGACTACCCTGGGTTTTGGTCCTTGCCCCCAGGGCACCCTGACCATGAATGCCCTGCTGTGTGAAACCCCCCAGGTCGCCCGATCGCACTCACCCTTTCTCAATCCTACGGCACATGCACAGCCCCTCAGCGCCTCAGATCCGTTCACGTCAGCTCGTCTAAGCCTTCATCTGATGTGAGTGGATCTGAGCGTGCTCACGGCCGCATCCCCCGATACTCTCTAACAGGGAGCGTGCCCGTGCCGGTGATTTGGTAACTGGTTGCAAACCGCAAGGAAATTACATTTTTATTTTGAATATCATATATATGAGTTTAATAAATCTAGATTTCACTTTTTTAAGCTGAATAAAAACACTAATACTGCCCACTCATACGCCCCACACACCAACACCTAACACAATGAAATCACACATACCTACGGGGAGGCCGATTCATTAATAGCGGCAGGTAGCGACAGTTGAGCGACTGTAGCGGCATTTTCAGAGCGCCCGCTAGTAGTCGCTGTGCTTGGCCGTTGTTCTGTAGTTGATGGCGACTCGTAATGTTGGATATTGGGTGGGGAGTCGCTATTTGACAGGTTCCGCGCTGTATGGGAGCGCATGATAGCGACTGGCCCTAGCGACCGGCTCCCACCATATTCATTAAAAAATCACGCTCAAAAAATTCTCGCGCTGTAAAATGCATGTTTAAACCCCAGAGCGCTGGCGACGATGGGTTAAAAGTAGTTTTTTAACCCCCAAACAACCATATTTTTGGAAACCAAAATTTTTTAAATAATTTGGTAATATGAATACATTAACATCAGACCTGTAATATCAATTCTGTACAATTTTTTTTTTCCCTTATAAAAATTATCTAAAATGGCAGAAGTGGTCACAGAATTTTTCACATTTAAAAAAAAAAAAAAAATTAATAACAATGAATTATTAATATTTAAAGATTGTTCCATTGAAATGAAAAGGTCGGACGCTGGTGCTGTGGGCTGAGGCTGGAATAATGATGAATGAGTGGCTATATGGCGCTATCTCAGTCGCTAAGCAGGATTGGCTTGATAAATGCGTGATTGTGGTGGGGAGCCGGCGTTCTCGTGGCGGGGCCCGTCATTACCGGCCGCTCACCAGTCGCTACCTGTCGCTATTCCTTCATAAATAAGGGCCTAACTCTCAACACAACCCCTGCAAATAAAGACATTAACATACATACCCTACCAGCAAAAGCCCAACGCTATCAGCAATCCCCCCACCCCAACACATACACCATCCTGACTAACTCTATTATTACAAACTCCTTTAACAGTCCTAGTAAAACAATGTTAAACTTTCTCACAGGGAATCTAGTGGTATTGTACAAGGGATTTCCTCACGTTATCGTAATCTGGGATACCTCCCCAATCCATGTCAGCATGGTACTCCAAGCCACTGCTGTCACTCTCATTGGCTATGAGGCTGATTTACTACTAGAGCCACATATTGCCAGATGAGCGTCTGTATAGCAGCACTAGAGTGACCTCTAATAGATGCTGTAAGCGGGTATCGGGCACTGTAACCTATCTTTGTGGTCGCTGTAGTAACCTGGCTGGCATTGATGAATATGATGTGTGTTGGATGCACTAACATCAGTATAATACTGCAGCGAGCAAGAGGTAGCGCCAGCTCAGTGCATCCGGCACTCCGCGCTCCACACCATACTAGCGCTCTAAAGCTGGATGCCCTAGCATAAAGTGTCAGACGTTGTGTGATTAAAGCGGACCTTCAACATCATTTAATGAAAAGCCCAAACCCTTAAAAAACAATTTCCCAGCATCTAAAACTAATATTTTTAACGTTTTTAGTCACTTACTATTTATTCTTTCTTTTACTGGCCTGCAACTCTGTTTAGCACTCTAGGATACGGGCGCCGCCATCTTGGCTCAGTAGCATCACATACTGAGGAGAGGAGAGAGGGGTCAAATGTGCATGGAAGTGGGGTTAGAGCTGTGCTTTGCACAAACAGAGAAGAGCTGGGGTCAGAAAAAGTTCAGCAATCCCACAATGCAGAGCGGCACAGTCATAATACACTTCCTGTGTGATGCCCAGCGGGACACCAGCCTTCTGTAAGCAGGCAACCCCCAATCTCCACCGCCGCTTCTGCCTATAGTCAAGCCCCCGCTTGCCGGGACGCTAGGCACGCCTCACCGGACACGGTTGCCCCCAGGTCTTAATAGGCGCAAAGGATGGCTGCTTACGGTGAAGGCCGATGAACCACGAGGGTATCCCGAAGCCGAGGTCGTTCACAGGTAGTCAATCCGGAGGGTGCATCAGAGTACAGGGATGAGACAGGTGCGTAGTCAGGGGTAGCCAATGGGTCAAGCCGGGAGGTCAGAGATCGCAGGGTATCCAGAGGGGCAGGCAGGTTCGCAGTCAGACAAAGCAGAGGTTGGTACAGGCAGCAGACAGGGATGGTCGATCAAGCCGGGTCAGGATCAGATAACAGCTAACAGAATCACACCCTAATCACAAGAGACTATCACGGGCCCTGAGTGCTGGGCTGACTCCATATTTATTTGGGAATCGACCAATGGCCACCCTGGGGGGGAGTGTATGTGCTGATTGGTGTCACTTACAACACTGTGAGTGATTGGACACACTATCCAGGGGCTGGTCAGTCTTGGCTGCAGGGCTGATCAGCCCCTGATTCCCATCAGGTGTGGAGCACTCTGCGCTGCCTGCCACTCACAGCACAGCGCCTCCTAGTGGCAAAATTTACAGACTGCGGGACACGCGCCTGCACAGCTAGAGAGGGGCGAGGGAGGCTGCCAGAGTGACGCGCCGCGCTCCCAGCAGCAGGAGTGCTGCGTCGCCCCGCGGACGCTCGCCGCCGGCCCCCTGGCAGAGGTAAATTCCTTACATTACCCCCCCCTTGAGGAGGGGCCCCAGGACCCTCCACCCTGGGTTTAAGAGGATTTTCTTTATGAAATCTTTTAATTAAACGGTCTGCATGCACATCTCTAGCTGGAACCCAACTCCTCTCTTCTGGCCCATATCCCTTCCAGTCAACTAAATATTGCAAGGAATTCCGGAGGAAACGGGAATCCAGAATTCGTGCGACTTCAAACTCCTGCTCACCATCAACTATGATAGGAGAAGGAGAGGAATCCTCCTCCACTCCCCTGGCAGGCTTAAGGAGGGAAACGTGAAAGGAATTACAAATCCTCAGAGATGGTGGAAGTTTGAGTCTGTATGTGACTTGGTTAATTTTCTGTAAAATGGGATAAGGGCCGATATATCGTGGTCCCAATTTTACAGAGAGTTGGCGTAGCGCTAAATTTTTGGTAGAGAGCCAGACCAAATCCCCCACTTTATAATCTGGATTCTTGGATCGGCGACGATCCGCAAAGACCTTCTGCTGACTCGATGCCTGGACCAAATGCCGCTGAATCTTGGCCCATAAATCTGGCCACTGGGACAACCAATCGTCTAAAGAAGGCAAACCAGAGGACGAGCCTGAAAGTGCTGAGAACTTAAGATCCCTCCCATATACACATCGGAAGGGCGATACCCCCGTGGAGGAGTTAACTGCATTATTGAAGGCAAATTCAGCAAAGGGAAGAAATTGGGACCACTCTGACTGAATATCAGAGGTGAAGCAACGGAGATATTGTTCTAATGACTGGTTGGTCCTTTCCGTCTGCCCATTGGACTGAGGGTGAAAAGCTGAAGACAGAGAAACAGTGAAGCCTAGCCGGGTGCAGAATGAACTCCAGAAGCGTGACACAAATTGGACCCCCCTATCTGAGACCACATCTTCTGGAATTCCGTGAAGTCTAAAAATATAATCTAAGAAATATTGAGCCAATTCTTGGGCTGTGGGCAGCTTTCTTAGGGGGACAAAATGCGCCATTTTGCTAAATCGATCTACCACAACCCAGATAACGGTATATCCCTGGGACTGTGGTAAATCAGTAATAAAATCCATTGCCAAGTGCGTCCAAGGCTTTGAAGGAGTGGACAGGGGCACCAGAGGTCCGGCAGGAGCTGACCTGGGGGTTTTGCTACGGGCACAGATCTTACAGGCCTGAATAAAGGCCTGGGTATCTCTCCTGTAAGATGGCCACCAGACATGACGGGCTAGAAGGGCCAAAGTCTTTTTAACCCCTGGATGACCCACCGTCTTGGAGTCATGAAACTGCTGAAGTACTGCCGGACGGTGGGACAGGGGTACAAAGAGGAGGTGATCGGGTTTGCCCGGAGGAGAATCCGATTGAAACCGACTTAGTTCACTTGACAGGTCAGGTTGGATGACAGCTATGACCTTGTGTTGTGGGATTATGGGAAGGATCTCCTCTACAGGGACTTTATCAACTCTGAAACTTCTGGAGAGAGCGTCAGCTTTAACATTCTTTGTTCCTGGTTTGTATGTTATGGTGAAATTAAAACGGGAGAAGAAAAGAGACCATCGGGCCTGACGGGGGGTTAACCTTTTAGCTGATTCGATGTATTCTAAATTCTTGTGATCTGTGAATACCGTAATTGGGAACTGGGCCCCCTCTAACCAATGTCTCCATTCCTGAAAGGCTAATTTCACAGCTAGAAGTTCTCGATTGCCAATATCATAGTTCCGCTCAGCGGAATTAAATTTTCTCGAGAAAAAGGCACAGGGATGTAGCCGTTCAGGAGACCCACTGTACTGTGAGAGAACTGCCCCTACCCCGAGCTCAGATGCATCTACTTCGACTATGAAGGCTCGGTGGATATCAGGGTGGGTCAACACAGGTGCCGAACTAAAGGCAGACTTGAGGTTCTCAAAGGCTTGGATGGATCGGCCCGACCAAGTAGGGGTAAACGCCCCCTTCTTAGTGAGGTCGGTGAGTGGGGCTACCAAGGTGGAAAAGTTTTTTATAAAGCGCCTATAAAAATTAGCAAACCCCAGAAACCTTTGTAAACCCTTCAAATCTTTAGGTTGTTCCCACTGGAGGACTGCAGACACTTTGGCCTGATCCATTGTTAACCCAGTATCGGCAACAATGTATCCCAGGAACGGAACCTCAGAAACCTCAAAAACGCACTTTTTTAGCTTGGCGTAGAGGTGATTTTCTCTCAATTTCTGTAGAACCATCCGCACATGCTCTCTCTGCTCGGTTAAGGTCGGGGAGAATATTAGGATGTCATCTACGTAGATGACCACAAAACGGCAAAGGTATTCTCTAAAAACTTCGTTAACAAAGTCCTGGAAGACTGCTGGGGCGTTACATAGGCCGAAAGGCATAACAAGATATTCATAGTGCCCATCCTGAGTATTGAAGGCAGTCTTCCACTCGTCTCCCTGACGGATCCTGATTAAATTGTAGGCCCCCCTCAGGTCAAGCTTAGAAAAAACCTGGGCCCCAATGACCTGGTTAAAGAGTCCCTCTATTAAGGGAAGGGGGTATTTATTTTTAACTGTAATTTTATTCAGGCCCCTATAATTAATACAGGGGCGCAAGCCGCCATCTTTCTTTTCCACAAAGAAAAATCCGGCACCCGCTGGTGAGGTAGACGGCCGAATAAAACCTTTCTGCAGATTCTCAGCAATGTATTCTTTCATGGCCTTATTCTCAGCTTGGGTTAAATTATAAATCTTTCCCCGAGGCGGCATAGTTCCTGGGAGAAGATCAATCGGGCAGTCAAAAGGCCTATGAGGAGGGAGTTCATCAGCGGCTTTTTCAGAAAACACGTCTGCGAAATCTGCATAGGGGGTAGGGATGCCCTCAGCAGTCAAGCGAGTGGCACGTACAGGGAGCTCAAGACAAGACTGGAAACATTGTGGCCCCCACTTGATAACCTGCCCAGAGACCCAGTCAATTTGGGGATTGTGTTTAGACAGCCAGGGGAGTCCCAGAACCAAAGGGGTAAGTGGCATCTTAAGGAGCAGGAAGCTCATTAGCTCGGTATGTCCCGCCCCCACTCTAACAAACACTGGTGGAGTACGGTACTGAATCAGGCCCCCCACAAGGGGGGTATTATCAATGGCTTTGACTCTAATTGGATTGACTAAAGATTGCAGCGGAATCTTTAATGCTTGAGCCAGGCCCCAATCAATAAAATTCCCGGCGGCCCCACAATCCAAAAGAGCCTCCACAGACCTGGACTCAAAATCATGAGTAATCTCGACAGGCAAAGTAATTTGTGTGCAACACAGAGGAAATACCTTGCAGCCTAGGTGGGTTTCCTCGACCCCACCTAGGCTCTGAAGTTTTCCGATGCCTGTTTCCGAGGGCAGGAGCGGACCAGGTGACAGACTTCTCCGCAATAAAGGCATAGACCTTGCGACAGACGCCGACGCCTCTCAGCTTCAGAAAGCTTGGTGGCCCCAAGCTGCATGGGTTCTTCAGAAGAAGAAGGGACTAAGGCCTCAGGCTTCATACTGACTTCAGACAGACTGGGCCCCTTTTTCCAGGCGTCTTTCTCGTATGCGTCGGTCGATGCGGATAGCCAATTGCATGGTTTCATCCAAGGTGTTAGGTACTGGGTGATTTACCATGACATCTTTTATGACCTCTGACAGACCTAGCCTGAACTGCCCACACAATGCTGGGTCATTCCAGCGAGAATCCACTGCCCAGCGTCGGAATTCCGAGCAATATTCTTCTGCCGGTCTTCGCCCCTGTCTAAGAGATCGTAGCTTGGCATCAGCAGTTGCCCCTCGGTCTGGGTCATCATACAGGATCTCCATGGCCTTGAAGAATTCCTCAACAGATTGGCGGGCGTAATCCTGAGGGGAGAGGCTAAAAGCCCAGGATTGGGGATCCCCATGCAAAAGGGAGATGATAAGTCCCACCCGTTGCTCCTGGGAGCCGGAAGCATGAGGGCGAAGCTGAAAATAGAGCTTACAGGCATCCCGGAAGTTGGCAAATTTACTCCGGTCCCCTGAAAACTTCTCTGGAAGGGGAATCTTGGGTTCAACTGGAAAGGCGGCTATTGCCCCCTGGGGCACAGAGGGTGCAGGAGCTGGACGGTTCTCCTGAGCCGCCACTCGAAGTGCCAGGTGCTCCACGGCCGCGGTCAGGGCCTGCACCTGTTCCAAAATTTGTTCCATTTATGGGGCCCGTGATAATGTGATGCCCAGCGGGACACCAGCCTTCTGTAAGCAGGCAACCCCCAATCTCCACCGCCGCTTCTGCCTATAGTCAAGCCCCCGCTTGCCGGGACGCTAGGCACGCCTCACCGGACACGGTTGCCCCCAGGTCTTAATAGGCGCAAAGGATGGCTGCTTACGGTGAAGGCCGATGAACCACGAGGGTATCCCGAAGCCGAGGTCGTTCACAGGTAGTCAATCCGGAGGGTGCATCAGAGTACAGGGATGAGACAGGTGCGTAGTCAGGGGTAGCCAATGGGTCAAGCCGGGAGGTCAGAGATCGCAGGGTATCCAGAGGGGCAGGCAGGTTCGCAGTCAGACAAAGCAGAGGTTGGTACAGGCAGCAGACAGGGATGGTCGATCAAGCCGGGTCAGGATCAGATAACAGCTAACAGAATCACACCCTAATCACAAGAGACTATCACGGGCCCTGAGTGCTGGGCTGACTCCATATTTATTTGGGAATCGACCAATGGCCACCCTGGGGGGAAGTGTATGTGCTGATTGGTGTCACTTACAACACTGTGAGTGATTGGACACACTATCCAGGGGCTGGTCAGTCTTGGCTGCAGGGCTGATCAGCCCCTGATTCCCATCAGGTGTGGAGCACTCTGCGCTGCCTGCCACTCACAGCACAGCGCCTCCTAGTGGCAAAATTTACAGACTGCGGGACGCGCGCCTGCACAGCTAGAGAGGGGCGAGGGAGGCTGCCAGAGTGACGCACCGCGCTCCCAGCAGCAGGAGTGCTGCGTCGCCCCGCGGACGCTCGCCGCCGGCCCCCTGGCAGAGGTAAATTCCTTAAATTCTGTTTGCAGGCAGCCTGCACCTCCATGGGCCACCATCTTGCATGTTTAAAGTCTCAGAAAATGCAATAGGTACAGCTCGGATAATTTTTAATGTGGGCAATCTGTATGTACTGGGTGGGGGAAACATATAAGATAGACTCTTATTTAGGGTGAAGGTCCGGTTTAAAGTCCACACCAATAACAAAGCGAAAACACATGGAATGACATTGTTTTATCACTGGGACATTAACACTTTAGTGTCAGACCTGTAATGACAATTCTGCATACAAATATAAAAAGTCAAAAAAATGTATAAAAGTGTTTATTTGCAGCCAGGAGAGGTCACACAATGATCTGAGCAAAAAAAAAAAAATTCCAAACACAACTAATTAAAACCCATTGAAATGTATGAGAGAGTGATGCTGAGCGACAGGTACTACATGGCACTCCTAAACCTAGAGCACCGGCGCTATAAGCTGAGCCGCCAGTAATAATACATGTGACACTACATGGTACTGTTAAAGGCGCTCACCAGATTCACTTTCTGTGGTTTCTGTGGTTTTGCTTACAGCGTCCGGCGTTCACCAGACGCTACCTGCCGCTAAGAAGCACTACCTGGCGCTATCCCTTTTTAAATAACCCCCTATTTCAGTCTCGTTCTACCTCTTATCCTTTCTGAGCTTCTATACTCCCTTTACACCCCTGTTCTATGTAGTTGGGGGCCACATCAGATGGCTCCCAGGGCCACATGTGTCTGCTATAGACCAATGGCCATCAAAGCTTGCACTTAAAACTTACCATTTACTTAATTGCTTTAAAAATTGTAATTCCTTCTATCCCGGAATAAGGGTGGCTGCCACTCCCCCATTTGATGTGACGCATTTCAGGGCAATGCCCCTTTCTCAGACAGCAGTCACTTTAAAGGGACTTTAAAACCAATGGCAATAATAAGAGGCCGATTCATTAATAGCGGCAGGTAGCGACAGTTGAGCGACTGTAGCGGCATTTTCAGATCGCCCGCTAGTAGTCGCTGTGCTTGGCCGTTGTTCGGTAGTTGATAGCGACTCAGTCGGTTTGCCGTAATGTTGAATATTGGGTGAGGAGTCGCTATTTGACAGGTTCCGCGCTGTATGGGAGCGCATGATAGCGACTGGCCCTAGCAACCGGCTCCCACCATATTCATTAAAAAGTCACGCTCAAAAAATTCTCGCGCTTTAAAATGCATGTTTAAACCCCAGAGCGCTGGCGGCGATGGGTTAAAAGTTGTTTTTAACCCCCAAACAACCATATTTTTGGAAACCAAAAAAAACAAGTTTTTTAAATAATTTTGTAATATGAATACATTAATATCAGACCTGTAATATCAATTCTGTACAATTTTTTTTTGTTTTTTTTTTTTACCTTAAAATCTAAAATGGCAGAAGTGGTCACAGAATTTTTCACATTTAAAACAAAAAAAACAATCAATAACAATTCATTATGAATATTTAAAGATTGTTCCATTGAAATGCATTGGAGAGCGCCAGGTAGCGAGAGGTTATACCTGTCGCTGTTCAAGGTCGGACGCTGGCGCTGTGGGCTGAGGCTGGAATAATGATGAATGAGTCGCTATATGGCGCTATCTCAATCGCTAAGCAGGATTGGCTTGATAAATGTGGGATTGTGGTGGGGAGCCGGCGTTCTCGTGGCGGGGCCCGTCATTACCGGCCGAACACCAGTCGCTACCTGTCTCTATTCCTTCATAAATAAGGGCCTCAGACACCAAGCAATTCGCCTAAGACCTGTCCCATTTGCCTCTCCTCCATTTGCTGCAGCACCGGGTAGAAGCCAAACAAGGCTCCAAAATTCTCCATTTATTTCAATTTAATTTCTCCAGGACCATACTTTAAAGGTGACCTGCAATAAGGACCCAAAAAAAGGCCTAAAACCATTGAATCCCCCCCACCCCTTGACTGTCTTACCTAATTCAGTGCCTACTCTAATCTACTAGTCTCCAGTCCCGCAGGGCTGGGGAGGCATGGTGCTCAGACTGGCATCTAAATGAGGGTGGGAGGAACATTTTAGGCTTTTCCTTAGAAAAGGTTTTGTAAATATGTTGATATAGATTGTCGAATTCTCCTTTAAGTTTTTGTTTTGAATCTTCCTAGACGTCCGCAGGAGAACGATTTTCGAGTATCACAGAGTGGAGCTGGAAATGTCCAAGATTACCAATTACTCGGCGGTGGAAATGTTGCCGCTTCCAAGTGAGTGAACTGTTTGCTGGGTAATAATGAGTTAGTCTGCAGAGAACACTATCCAGTCCATTGATTTAATGATCTGTAAAGTGGCTCTGAGCTTGAGGAATTATCATAATGGACGAGACGTCAGAGAAAACATATAGTTTGTGTAGATTGTTCTCAGAATAAGCAATCAGAATACATTATAGGATGCAGTCACACGCACATTTCCTATATTAGATGCCGTAGTGCTGCTGCATTACTTACATAAAAGGGCTGACTCCTCTGACAACTGGTTTATACTTCTTTACAATGAATGCAAATGAAGTTCCAGCCACTGCTCGATCGCTTTTAATTTGTATTGTAGACTATATATAAATGTAATAATAATTTATATAGTAACTTCTAACAGTGTTAGGAGATTGAAGGACAACTAAGAATCCTTCAAATAAGTCACTTTAAACTGTTAATTCTGTGCTACTAAGAAAACGTCCTTTTCTTTCCTAATAATTTTGTCTGTGGCTCCCTCTAAATTAGGCCACAGCTATTAAAGTGGACCAAAACCATCCCTAGAGTAGAATAAATGGGATCGCGGGTGAGGTAGGCAAACAAGGCAACTAGGGGTTTCACACAACAGCGGTATCCCAATTGGAACCCAAATCTGTTCATAATTAAGGGCTGAGGTGCTTCTGAAATGTGTGAACAAGTTTTGACGGACCCTCTAAGAGGCCGATTCATTAATAGCGACTGTAGCGTTTTTTTCACAGCGCTCGCTAGTAGTCGCTGTGCTTGGCCGTTGTTCGGTTGTTGACAGCAACTCAGTCGGTGTGCAGTAATGTTGAATACAAGGTTAGGAGTCGCTATTTGACAGGTTCCGCGATGTATGGGTGCGCATGATAGCGACTGGTCAGAGCGACCGGCTCCCACCATATTCATCAAAAAATCACGCTCAAAAAATTCAAGCGCTGTGAAATGCATGTTTAAACCCCAGAGCGCTGGAGGCGTTGTGTTAAAAGTAGTTTTTTAACCCCCAAACCACCATATTTTTGGAAACCCCCCAAAAAATGTTTTTTTTTAAAGAATTTAGTAATATGAATACAATAATATCAGACCTGTAATATCAATTCTGCACAATTTTTTTTCCCTTAAAAAAATTATCTAACATGGCAGAAGTGGTCACAGAATATGTCACATTTAAAAAAAAAAAAATAATAATTAATAACAATTAATTATGAATATTTAAAGATTGTTCCATTGAAATGCATTGGAGAGCGCCAGGTAGCGAGAGGTCATACCTGTCGTTGTTCAAGGTCGGACGCTGGCGCTGTGGGCTGAGGCTGGAATAATGATGAATGAGTCGCTATATGGCGCTATCTCAGTCGCTAAGCAGGATTGGCTTGATAAATGTGTGATTGTGGTGGGGAGCCGGCGTTCCCGTGGTGGGGCCCGTCATTACCGGCCGCTCACCAGTTGCTACCTGTCGCTATTCCTTCATAAATAAGGGCCTAATTATGGATTACCATTTTATGTGGTGAGCTGATAATTTTACTATTGTTGGAAATAAAGAGGCTGATTCATCACTAACGCCAGGTAGTGACAGATGAGCGTCTGTAGCAGGCATTTTCAGAGCGCCCGCTAGTAGTCACTGTGCTCAGCCGTGGGTCGCTACTTCAGTAATGTTGAATACATTGTGAGGAGTCGCTATTTGACCAGTACAGCGCTGTATGGGAGCGTATGGGAGCGCATGGTAGCGACTGCTCATAGCGACCGACTCACACCATATTCAGCAAAAAAACAGCCTCACGAATCTCTGGCGCTGAAAAATGCTTGTTTGAAGCCCAGAGCGCAGGAGGCGGTGTGTTTAAAGTCTGTTTTTCAGCATCTATCCACTAGTAACAAAGCGAAAACATATGGAATTACATTGTAACAACATTTTAACATGAACACTTTAATGCCAGACCTGTAATGTCATTTTTGAGGAAATATTTAAAAAATGAAAACATTATGAAAAAACTGCTTTTTCAATGCCAGGAGAGGTCACAGAATTATTTGAGATTTAAAAAAAAAAAACAAACAAACAAAAACACAGTTTAATGAGGAGGAAAGGATCGTCCATTGAAATGTATGGTAGAGCGTCATGTAGCGAGAGGTCACACCTGGCGCTGTGCAAGGCTGGACGCCGGCGCTGTTCGCTAAGGCTGGGAAAATGATGAATCAGACGCTACATGGCGCTATTCCAGTCGCTAAACAGATTCTGCTTGATAAATGTATAATTGCGTGCCGTGTCCGGCGTTCACCAGTCGCTACCTGACGCTACCTCTCATTAACCAGCCACTACCTGACGCTATCCCTTCATGAATAAGACCCAAAATGTCTTTTTATTAATACACTGGTGGCAACACTTACCTGGATGTGGCGAATGGCGTCTCCCAGTGCTGTGCAACAATCTGGACTCTGACACCCTGACTCCCTCCTATGTGGCGGCGCCCCCACGATCTGTCAATGGAGGGGGCATGGCATCTCACCATGACTGATGGTGGGGGTGTCGCCATGTGGATGGGAGTCAGGAAGAGACTCAAGACAAGAAAGTGGTGCTGCTGCCGGGTGGTGAGGGACTTGCATCCAGCCTGCAGCCCCAAACTAGGAGTGATGGTCTGCATGGGAGAAATGGTGAGTATAGCTTTTATCTTTTGTATTTGGCTAAAAATGTACTTTAAGCTGGCTAAATTACTTCCAAATCTGGGAAGCCCAGAAGCAGGGATATTTACCTCGATCCCTGCACCTAAGGTGCATGTGTGGGTTCTCCTTCAGTCAGCATTGATTGCCATGCATATTAATGGTCGTCAAACAAAGCTGAAAGAATAGACTGACGGATGGCTACCGCTGGCCGCTCTTTCCTGTTGTGTTTTACACAAGGAGAAATCCCAATTCTGAAGGGGCATCTTTTAGACTCTAGGGCAGGGTTTTGGTCTGTTTTATGGAAAGTTTATTCAATCAGGGCCCAACCAGCTTAAGGTGCATGAGCTCCTATAGTATGCTATTTACAGGCTTCTAATTGGTTGTTTGGGGCTCCAGTTCTTCCCCATATTTCTTGTCTTAGGCCCTTATTTAACAAGGGATAGCGACAGGTAGCGACTGGTGAGCGGCCGGTAATGACGGGCCCCGCCACGAGAACGCCGGCTCCCCACCACAATCACACATTTATCAAGCCAATCCTGCTTAGCGACTGAGATAGCGCCAGATAGCATAGCCACTCATTCATCATTATTCCAGCCTCAGCCCATAGCGCCAGCGTCCGACCTTGAACAGCGACAGGTATGACCTCTCGCTACCTGGCGCTCTCCAATGCATTTCAATGGAACAATCTTTAAATATTCATAATTAATTGTTATTAATTTGTTTGTTTTTTTTTTAAATGTGAAAAATTCTGTGACCACTTCTGCCATTTTAAATAATTTTTTTAAGGTAAAAAAAAAAAAAAAATGTACAGAATTGATATTACAGGTCTGATATTAATGTATTCATATTACTAAATTATTTAAAAAACTTGTTTTTTTTTGGTTTCCAAAAATATGGTTGTTTGGGGGTTAAAAAACCACTTTTAACCCATCGCCGCCAGCGCTCTGGGGTTTAAACATGCATTTTACAGCGCAAGAATTTTTTGAGCGTGATTTGTTAATGAATATGGTGGGAGCCGGTCGCTATCATGCGCTCCCATACAGCGCGGAACCTGCCAAATAGCAACTCCTCACCTAATATTCAACATTACGGCAAACCGACTGAGTCGTTATCAACTACCGAACAACGGCCAAGCACAGCGACTACTAGCGGGCGCTCTGAAAATGCCGCTACAGTCGCTCAACTGTCGCTACCTGCCGCTATTAATGAATCGGCCTCTTAGTCTGTCACCTGTTCATTGCTCTGTGATTAGGTACATTTTCTGTGTGGTCCAGCACTCATTGCTGTTTCTTTTTCCAGCTTGTCTCCAGTTCAACAGCTGCGGCTCCTGCATCACATCCCAGATCGGCTTCAACTGCAGCTGGTGCAACAGCCTCCAACGGTAAATCAACACGGAAAATACTGTATGGTTTTACATGTCTTAAAGGGCTGGCAAAGTGGCTTTTCGGAAGAGGAACTACACTTCCTGGGAAGTCTGCCCCCATGGGGTGTAAGCTTATTTGGTAGTTTAACACAGCAGGACAACCCAAATTGGGATGCCCCTGAGGAGGACAAACAAGAGTTGTAATTTTGAGGTTTTGGTAAACTGTCCTACTTTCGGTGGGGCAGCCCCAAATGACTCCATGCCCCATGGTTCAGTTTCGAACTAATGCTGTGCAACAGGTTTTACATGATATTCACAAAGCTCTGTAGAGTAATGCAACCTATGGAAGATGGATCCAACTTACAGGCAATCATTTTTAGCTAGGTCGGAGAGCCAATTTAAATGGGACCAAACCTGTGATGTCCTTCCTAAAAGACTCTAGGGCAATGTCATGTGTGAAACCCCCAGTGTTCCTGTAAACCCATCTCTGTCTTCACTGCCACGGGTCAGGTCTCAAATCTCTAAGGGGGCAGCAGATACCACGTGGTGCATGGCGGCACGCTCAGCAGTTTCCCTGCTTCCTCTGCCATGCACCGACAGCAGGGATGCCGGGCGAGAGCATTACATGTGCCTTTGGCTACCAGATTAAGGCAAGTATCTGATAAACCAGTAGTTTCACACAGCGTGGCAACCCAAATCGTAATGCGCTTAAAGCGGTCCTTCACTCTGAATAAGAGTCTATCTTATATGTTTCCCACACCCTGTACATACAGATTGCTCACATTAAAAATCATCCTACCTGCATCTACTGCATGTTACGAACCTTTAAACATCCAAAATGGTGGCTCATGGAACATCAGGCAGCCTGCAAACAGGAAGTGTCTTCTGACTGTGCTGCTCTGCATTCTGGGATTGCTGACCTTTTCCTGACCCCAGCTCTGCTCTGTCTGAACAAAGCACAGCTATAAACTCACCCCCTACCCCACTCTCCTCTCCTCAGTATGTGTGATGCTTCTGAGGCAAGATGGCGGTGCCCGTATCCTAAAGTCCTGAACAGAGTTGCAGCCCAGTGGGGGAAAGAAAAATAAGTAAGTGACTAAAAGCTTAAAATATATTAACTTTAGATGCTGGGGAATCATTTTTAAAGGGTTTGGGCTTTTAAATAAATCATGGTGAAGGTCCGGAAAACAAAACAAGTGGGGCATTCTCACTTTGAGGAATTTTGTCCGCCTATCCCCCAGAAAACCTTAGGGGCACCTAAATATCCCACATTGCGGACAATATGGGGAAGACTTTTTCACAGGATACAGGAGGTCTGGGCAGTTTACAATTGTTCTGACATTTTGGTTGAATAGTGGTAGTGGAATGCTTAGATTGGCTGAGCATTAGCTCAGTCACCAACATCTTTTATAGATTGAAGACTCATAAAGCTGTGGATATTTGTTTTTCAAAAGTGGAATTTCCCTTTAACCTTTAACCCTTCCCTTTAACCCTTTCCCTTAAAAGCCCTTAAAAAAGCACACAGCTAAATCACATCCCCACCACGTCCATCTCATACCCACTTGAATTAAAGAGGTTTTAGTGTTGTGGAGGTTAAAGGGAAAGTCAATTTTCCCACAGATCTCAAATAAGAGGGCATGAGACTCCCCACTCACCTGCCAGCAGCTCCATCACCATTCATCGCTTTCCAGCAATGCTGGTATGACAAGACAGTTCTGCGGGAGGGCACAGCCTGTGTAGGGCAGGCTTCCATTGATAGCGTCCATTGTTCCTCTCTTCATCTCTCCTCATCTTATTTTAACTCATGCCCTACTCTATAATAAATCACGAAACAGGAGATATTTTAAGGAAAGTTAATTGATTCTGTGCTGTAAGTGCTGACATTTAAATGAAAACATACAATGATTATTGTGCTCCAGTCTAGAAGACATTAAGAATAAGTCATTTTCCTCAGAATTGGAACAATGTTGGGGCTGTGCCATGAGACATACATGATGGATGTTACCACCATTAATTCCTTGTTACTGTGGATGCTGCCCCTACACCCACAAGTATCACATAGGACACCTCAGGGACCTCTAACACTTACTACTCTACAGGACTTACTACTATTGATGGGCTTCAGATCCAGGCCATAGCTAGATTTGTCCCTGATCTTGCCGATTCAGTCCTGTTTGCCCCATCTCGGATATTGACAAGCTCTAGGACAAATCAGGTTTATGTGGACCCATGGGCGGCTTGGTCTCAGTGGGCCCCTTTGTGTTTAAGAGTTGCGTCACATCTCTGAGGAATGTCCCAAATCTGGATGCCCCCTAAAGATCATGCTATTTGGACCAAAACTCCAGTTATGGTCTACTTTGAAGTGCACCAAAGAGTCTAAACAAATCTAGATTGTCCTGATTTTAGAAGCCGCTATGTGGGAACCCCCCCATTGCAAATGTACTGTGGGATCATACAGGCAGCAGCGGAATCTTATTGCTGCATAGTGTTGTCCCCGCCAGGCGGGAAAAGGAGTTGCACCGCCATCTTGGTCACCAGCCACCTCGCACCGCAAGGAGATATGGGCACCAGTTGCAGCGGTATGTAATAAGGTGAAACCAGCCAATATCCATCTTAAAAAGTTTTCTGTCTACGTTTATTTCCACATGTTAAAAGACTCCATCCATATTCCATGCAGGCGAAGTAAAAAGCTTGTCATGAGTAAGGACTGGGTGTCCGAAACGCGTAGACATTGATACTTACTCCTCTATGCTTTTTACTAGCGCTCTGAATTTATAAGAAGCTAACGCAGTTATGCGCATTGTCTTTGTAAATCTGAAGCTGTTACAGCATTCTGTTCCATCTCAGTCTGGCAGTGACTGTTGGTGAGACTGAGATTGTTTCAATCAAATTGTATTATAGTATAGTGTATACACCGGTGATAAGTTGTATCTGGTGGTAGCTTCTTCACTAGACAACGAACTAGACGATGCCTAGTGTTGTAAGTGACACGGGTGTGGTACAACTGGTCTATTCCATCAGACAACCAATCAAAAGGTCCAATTGACTCGGTCACATCGTCACAGAGAGCCTTTGGAAAAATAAATAAAAACACACAACATTTTATATTACTAATGTGTACTAGGCACATGATCCAGGAACCTTCGGCCCATAAAAGATGTTTCAGTGATTGAGCTAATGCTCAGCCAATCTGTGCATTCCACTACCTCAATTTAACCAAATGGCCAGAGCATTTGTAAACTGCCCAGGCATCCTGCATTTGGTGAGATAGTCTTCCCCATTATGTCAGCAAAGTGGGACTTGTTCCCAGGGTTTTTTGGCAGACCGTGGGATAAAATTGCTAAAGGTGGGACTGTCCCATCCTACTGGTCAGTTTAACCAGGGCAGCCCATACTTTCTGCTTTCATGTTTTCTAAACAATCTGTTGCCCAAGCTGACCACCAGATTTGGATGCTCCCATGTTGCTAGGGGAGAGAAACTTTTTCTGGTGATTCTTTTAAATGTTTCTTTTTAAAAAGACTACACATTTCTGACTGCAGTAACCCTTTTATACCTATCAGTTTAAGCTTGCTGCCTCTTATGATAACACTTTATATCTTGATGTTAGATGGAAGCTTACATCTCATTTTCCTTAGTGGCCGGGTGCTCAGACAAAGTGCTGCCCATATACAAGATAAGCTATATTTAAGGTGTCAACATTCTCTTCTAAAATTCAGATTTTAAATTAAAGTATTACCGGTGATAAGTTGTATCTGGTGGCAGCTTCTTCACTAGACGACGAACTAGATAATGCCTAGTGTTGTAAGTAGCATCGGTGTGGTACGATTGGCCTATTCGATCAGACAACCAATCGAAAGCTCCAGTCGACTCAGTCAGATTGTCACAGGGATCCCTTGGAAAAATAAATAAAAACATACCTCTCTCTGCATCTTCCTTCTATATTCACAGAATTCTATGTTACTCATGTGTATTAGCCACATGATCCAGGAACCTTCGGCCCATAAAAGATGTTTCAGTGATTGAGCCAATGTTCAGCCAATCTGTGCATTCCACTACCTCAATTCAACCAAATTGTCATTTGGTGAGATAGTCTTCCCCATTATGTTAGCAAAGTGGGACTGTCACGGACCGGGTGGAGAGGACTCGGGTGTGGATCCGCTTTAACTGTGGGACCGATGGCGGGTACTGTGTCAGGGGAGCGGAGTCTAAGGGGCCACCGGTATTCACCAGAGCCCACTGCAAGGCAGGTTGGTCTTGTGCGGCGAGTGACCCCCAGGTCGCTACCCCCCAACAGCGGCCCAGTCCCACAGTCAGCAGAGGTTCAGCGAGGTACACAAGTGGCAGGCAAAAGGCGTAGTAAGTACAGGCAGAGGTCGGGGCAGGCAGCAAAGGTTCAGAGTCGGGGACAGGCAGAGGTCGGTACACGGGTGAGCAATCCAAGAATGTCTGACTTTCAACAAGCATGGAGAGACCAAGATCCGGCACTGAGGGAAGGAAGCGCCTCTTTAAATAGGAGAAGTGGATGCAGGCTTGGATGACCAGGCACCAATCAGTGCTGTACAGGCCCTTTAAATCTCAGGAATCCAGTGCGCTCGCCCTCTAGTGGACGGAGACGTACGCGCACCTGAGCATGCGAGAAGGAAGCATGGGGGGAAGGGAGACAGCTGGGAACAGCCATGAGGGAAGTGCTGCAAAATGGATGACGGCTGGATGCAGCCATGGAGGTAAGTGAAGTGCTGCTAGATAGGCGTGCAGCGCTCGCCCTAACAGGGACTTGTTCCCAGGGTTTTTTTTGGCAGACCGTGGGATAAAATGGCTCTAAGTGGGATTGTCCCATCCAATCTGGGACATCTGGACAGATTAACCAGGACAGCCCATACTCTCTGCTTCCATGTTTTCCTTAACTGTACCAACAGCCTGGCACAGTTGGAAAATAAAAGTTGGGGCCATTTTGGAGCATCCATTCCCAACCGACAATGCACAGTAAAAGGAAGCCCAGCAGCACTTCCTGTTTGCAGGTGGCCTGCAAATGTATGCGCCACCACCTTGTTTTTAAAATTGACCCCAGCAGGAGTTAGAAAAGGGTAAATCAATTTTTATGTGCAGTCATCTAAATTGCCCTGGGGAGGGGTGCATATGAGCACTGTTTTTGTGTTGGTCTGGTTTAAGTCATTTTTGACTGTTAGTCCGTTAAACAATCTTTTGCCCCAGTTGACCACCAGAAATGGATGCTCCCATGTTGCTAGGAGAGAGGAAACTTTTCTGGTGATCCTCCTAATGTTTCTTTTAAAAAAGACTACATATTTCTGCCTGTAGTTTGAGCTTGCTACCTCTTATGATAACACTTTATATCCTGAAGTTAGACAGAGGCTTACATCCCATTTTCCTTAACGCCCGGGTGCTCAGACAAAGTGCTGCCCATATACAAGATAAGCAGTAAGCTATATTTGAGGTGTCGACACTCTCTTCTAAAATTCAGATTTGAAATAATATAATATTACTATTTCTCTATAGCTCTCAGCAGAACAATCATTTGCTCATACCAGCTTTAAATAGAAATATTTAAAAAAATAGTCTAAAACATATTTCCGATAAGAGACCATAACTCAAGAGATTTTATAGAGCAGAAAATTGATCCACACCCCGCATCTTCCAATCCTGTCTGAGTGGGGATCTAATGTAATAAGATAATTGGTGTGCACACACTGCACAAGACTGTATGGAAATGCGCATTTAATAATGGTGGGTTTCAGATTCTAGTCACCCTTCCTGCTGAGCGGTGGAAAATAGAAGCTCTAAAAGATGACGGTAGAGATGTTAATGAAAATAGCTATAGGCGAGGGTGAAAAAAAGATGATGCCATTAACCGGAACACAAAACGCAGTTCTATTATCCATTCCTAGCCTCCTCCATATTGTATAGCAAGGTGAAAGACTTCCCCTTTCATGGTCAGATTATAAAAAAGAAATCGTTTAAAATGCATAAAATTCATAATAAAGAATCTGTAGCTACTAGGTTCACATTTCAAGCACGGCCCACGCGTTTACAGCACAGAGAATGCATCGAGACTGACTGGCACAGGGCCAGAATTACAATGACAATGCTTCTCTTCATAAAGCATGCCCAGACTAAAAAGCTGGCAAAGGTAGGCCTAAAGACAGGGCTAGGAGCTACTGAATGGGACCAAAACCCAGGTTACCTGGCTCCAGAGTCCAACAGAGCCCAGGGTGGGGCTTATACAGCTTTCCATTGCCCAAATCAGGGTGCCCAGCTGTGTGAACACCACAGATCGCCAATAAAAACTCACATTTCCACAGTCCTATGGTACATGCACATATAATGCACATATACAGAATGGCCACTAGGTGAGAGGTATAAAGGCCACCATGTGCTCAGTGAGAGGAACGTCCTGGTTTTAGAGGGAAAGGGAACTGTTGAAGGGAAATAGGCCCTGAGGGAGAACAAGGAGGGCAGCTGCTGTCGCCAGGCCAAGACGAGTAAGCCCAAGTCTGCTATTGCCAGGAAACACCTAAGGTGACCATTTCCTGAGGTAAAATCTGAGGTTCGTGGCCTGGACGGGTGACTGGGGTGGAGGAGTTGATCCCCCGATGATAGAGACTTTGCAGTTGGGTGGCCCGTGCCCCAGGAGCTTAACCCTTTCGCTGCCAGCCTACCTGCAGCATTTGCCACTCCCTGTTGCCAGACGATGTTTCACTATTTTGCGCTGCACATATTCAACTGTCATTTTTGAAAGGATTTCCAGGGATTTCCCAGGAAAATTATATATTGTTTTTTTCAACAGAGTCTGGGCTTTAACATGAAATGTCTTGTTTGTATTTTTTAGGTGTATTCTCAATTTTTTTGGGTGAAATGTGTGAAAAAAAATAAAAAAAAAATATTTTTTTACAATTTGTAGAGTTTTTTTGTAATAAAAAATGTAAGTTTGTCAATAAAATCTTATTGCGTGAGAAACCCCAATTTCTCCCGGTTACAGCGATACCACATATGTATAGGTAGACACCCTTTCCTGCCCAGAAGCCTTTTATAGCTGCTGGATGACAAATGGTTAATTAAAAAAAAAAATGACATAGGGTCCCCCTTCCCGGGGAGGGGGACCCCATTTTTTTTGGGATTTTGAAGGGTTAAAAACCCTTCAAAATCCAAAAAAAAAAATGACGTGGGGTCCCCCTTACCCAAAGTAACCAGCCCGGGACCAGCTATGGGGGCTTGTAGGCACAGAGTGGGGGGGCCAGCTTTGGTGGCCCCCCCACCCTGCAGCCTACGAGCCCACATAGCCTATGTGGGCCCGGGCTCTTCTGCCCCCCCCTGGCCTTTGGGGAGGCAGGTAATGGGGGTGCGGGGGTTAATGGCAAGCCACCCGCTAGGGCAGGTGACTTGCCACCCCCCCAGCCTTGTGAACTGGTATAAGGGGTCTCATGGACCCCTTACCAGCTCACAAAGGGTTAACTGTTAAAAAAAAACCACGACACAATAATAAAAAGTATTTTATTAGAAAAAAAAAAATTTTTTTTTACTGTACTTACCTTCGATTGCAAGCTCTTGTCCCTCGATGCTGTGCTGACAGATGCCGGTGATCGGTACAGGAGAAGGAGGAGGCAGGAGATCAGAGGATCTCCTGTCACCTCCTTCCCCTGTGCCGATCACCGGCATCTGAGAAGCTGAGAAGGCTGAAGCCTGAGATCGGGGCCGGGATGACTTCATAAGCCCCACCCCCAAGGGGGCGGGGCTTAGAGGCATGATGGCGGCCGCCATCAAGAAGAAGAGAGGAGAGAGCCTCCCAGGCTCTCTCCTGAAGATCGGTAAGTCCTGGGGGGGGATCGGAGGCCCCCCAGGTGAAGAGGAGGGGCAGCGGGAGCCAGCGCACACACAGGTAAGTGAATGTCATTTTTATTTTTTTTTTTTTTTTACAGTTAGAAGCTGCTGCTGCA
Organism: Gastrophryne carolinensis; assembly: GCA_027917425.1. Lineage (NCBI taxonomy): Eukaryota > Metazoa > Chordata > Amphibia > Anura > Microhylidae > Gastrophryne > Gastrophryne carolinensis. The sequence goes on along the minus strand of CM051239.1, from coordinate 43,184,929 downwards.
GAAGCGGGGGGGGCGGCCTATTCCGGGGGCTCTCCTGGAGCCATCCGACCCCCCACGGGGGATCGGATGGCACCAAATTAAAGAGGAGACCCGGCCGGATCCAACAAGGGGTCAGGTGAGTATTTTTTATTTTTACTTTTTAAACTACAAGCGAGGAAAGTCAAGCCCGTAACACCTACGGGCTTGGCACTTAAGGCCCAGCCAAGCCAGCACGTAGGTGTTACGTGCTTGGCAACAAAAGGGTTAAACAGGAACATCGGAACAAAACTAAAAAGGGTCCGATTCCCCCCCCAATCGGCCCCTACTTACCTTTTGGATGACGCCGCTTCCTGCTGCGGTGATATGTTACATAGTTAATATGGTTGAAATAAGACATATGTCCATCAAGTTCAACCAAGGGTGTTGGGGTAGGGGAAGTTATGTTTTATTTTATTCTATTTTTTTTACTGATTACCGCTAATAGTAACTGTTAAACTGGACCAACACCCGTTTTTACCTTAACGGGTGTTGGTCCCACCGTGTGGTCATTGTAGAAGTGAGGGGGGGCATCCAGAAGGCTGGAGCCTCCCTCACAGCAAAACGCATAAATAGCTTGTTTTACTTACCTTTGTAACGAGCCAGCGGCGAGAACGGAGTCCCGCGATTGGCCGCCGGGCGGTCACGTAGGAGCAGTTGCAACCTCTGTGCTGGCCACCGGCAGGACCTGCCCACATGACCGCCAGGCGGCCAGTCGTGGGACTCTGTTCTCGCCGCTGACTCGTTATGAAGGTGAGTAAAACAAGCTATATATGCGGTTTGCTGCGAGGGGGGCTCCAGCATTCTGGATGCCCCCTCTCACTTCTTACAATGACCACACAGCCAGACCAACACCCGTTAAGGTAAAAACGGGTGTTGGTCTGGTTTAATGTTATTTTGTTCTAAATAAGCATCTAATTTTTTTTTAAGCTGTCAGTGGTTGATGCTTTAAAGAGGACCAACACCCAGGGGTGATCGGCCCGGAAATCTATAAGATTCCCGGGCCGATCACCTCCCACCCCGCGGGACATCCGAGATCGGGATGTCCCGCGGGGTGAAACCCCCCAGAAACCCCAAAAACATCTTACCTGATCCGCCGCCGCCGCCTCCCGCGCGCCCCTCCAGACGTGCGCGCGCCCGCGCCGGCCCTCTGTGAATGGCCGGCGGGGGCGCGCGCGCGCCGAAAGTGACGCGCGGGAGGCGGCGGTGGCGGAAGCGGCTTGGACGTTCCTGATCCCCGCCTGGACGTTGGCGGGGATTGGCTGCGGCGTTCACGTGGGAGCGTTGAGAGGTGAGTTTTTGGGGGTTTCTGGGGGGTTTCACACAGCGGGGCACCCCCGATCGGGGTGCCCCGCCGAAGTGGACCAAAACCCAGGATAGTCAAAATCCTGGGTGTTGGTCCACTTTAACAAGCCTCTGTGGGAGGCTATTCCACAGATTTATAGTTGTTATGGTAAAGAATGATTGTCACCTCCGGAGACTGAATTTCTTTTTTTCCAATCAAAAAGAGGGAGCGCCCCCATGTCTTAAGAGAAGATTTTACATGAAATAGTGTTTCTCCATATTTTTTGTATTGCCCATTTATATATTTATACAAGTTAATCATATCCCCCTCAGTCGTCTCCTCTCAAGACAAACTCAACACTCAAGACTAAACAGATTTAATTCCTGTAATCTTTTTTCATAACTAAGATTTTTAATTCCTGGCTGATATCCGGATGCTTCGGGGCTCAATCCTCACCCCCACCGCCAGCTTAGCCCTCTGCAAGTGACAGAACTCACTGGATTTTGGGCGGCTCCATTGCATCCCATTCATGGGCACTGCACAGACGCGAGATTGGGGCCTGTGTGCAGTGCCGGATAAGATGCAAGAAGGCAATACCCGTCGGAAGGTCACCCAGAATCCGAGGGGCCCAGAAGAACTCCAGACAAGGTAAGTAAAAAGCGCCCAAAGTTAAAACCAGAGGAGGAGCAGCAGATCGGTTATGATTTGGGGAGGTTTTAACCTCCCCCCGTGTTACTTCTTTAATGGGTGTTGGTCCTGCAGTCAGCTAATCATAACAAGCTCGGGGGGCATCCAGAATGCTGGAGTCCCCCCAGCACATAACCTCCCAGAATGCCCAGCACCTGCCCTGTGACCGTCCTGCTCCGGGAACAACCTGCCCCATGACTGCCCCCCTGCCAATCCCTAGACGTGGGCATGCTCCAGCCCCCATCCTATCTAAATGGTTGGGAGCAGTAGCGTAGCTCAGCTCAGAGATGTTCGGGATATGGCTGCGATTGTTTACATCCCCAAGAGAGCCACCAGAATAGGTGAGTCTTGTGGCAACCTGGAGGGGGTTCACGTAGCGGGGCATCTCTATTTGGAAAAGTCCAGTGGCCGGCCCTGGATTTTTTTAATGGGTGGGTTTTGTTCTGCTTTAAAAACATGGGCTGTATGAAACCCTGGGACTCACCATGGAAAACGCAGGGGCACGTCAGAATTCCCGCTATACCTCTATCTGAGGTGCGTACCTGTGCCAGGCATTTCTCAATGGCTGCTGCGGGTGGGAATTAATGTAGTGCCCAGCTCACACATGCACCATAGGATTGCCAGAAGGTTTTCACACGGGGCATCCCACACTGAGATATCCCACTGGAGAGGAACGGCACATAGTAGACTGAAATTCCTGTGTCGTTCCTCTTTAAGAACATTGGAATCATTAAAGAATAAAGTTGACTGCTATTTTTTTGTAATGGAACATTGCATTTAATTGTATTCCAGCTCTCTAATACAATCAATACACCTGAGAGGAAATAATTATGGCTGGATAAAACTGGCTGATCCCGTTTTTTTTCATCAGATGTAATTTCATGGCCTTCCTCAGTCGTGATGCTTCGGGACAATCGCTCACTTCAATGAGGTGGCAGAGTGAAGGCCTATTTGTATCACTCAGGCTTTATGGCCTCTCGTGGAAGTTACAAATGAGGGGCCTCTTAAACGGATTCATCATTCCTGTAAACTCAATCCAGCATTAGGGTCAGTCCATAATTAACGCTTGAATTCTAAATGACCGCACGGGGCTGATAACAGTAATCGATAACTATCACTGGACACAGGTCTTCTGTTTAAATAAACATACTGCTAAGGCTTGGCGTCCATTTCTGGAAACCATTTTAATGAATGTGCAGAACGGGATTGGTTATGCAAAATTCTTCTGTATATTCTGATTCCAAGTACTTTTCACAGTGCCGAATTATATGTGGTGGAGGCCCCTGGGCACAAAATCTGGTGGAGGCCCCAAATACAGTATTATTTTTTTCCTTTAAAATAATAGTCCAGCCAAGTAACTGATTGGTGGTTGTCTGGCACCCGCCTACTTACTGGAACAACAGATTGAGTCCCTTGTGCCACCCTTGTGCGGGTGCGTGCTGCTCGGGAACTCCTGCTTTGCCATTCTGGGTGGGGGGGGTGTAGTCGCCTAGTTGGTCCAGCATAAAAGTTCTCTGCATTGAGCTGCCAGCGGCTGTGCTTGATGGCTTATGTGCAGTGAGCGGTCGCTGATTAACAGCTCTGCACGCATCCATAACTCTAGTGTTGCTGATGGTGGCTTTGGTCCTCTAGACTCTCTGTCCTGCCCTGTGGTGGCTTTGGCTGCAGGTTTGCAAAAACAAAAAGGCTTGCCCAGGCGTGTGGGGCCCCCCCACTGCCACCAATAGCTTTGTTGCTGATCCCGTGGTCAGTCAGACCACCACCAAAAGCCTCCTGAACCAGACCATGACCCAAAGGTTGGTGGAGGTCCCCTTTGTAGGGCAAGTGGTGGAGGCCCCGGGGCACATGGCCCTTGCTCCTCCCTAATAATCTGGCTCTGACTGTTTATATTCGGGGGGGGGTTCTGGAAAGCAACAAATGCCCCCAAATTTCATGGAAGACTTGCAAAAACCTGGGGGACTAAAAAAGTCAAAAGGTCAGAGGTCTACAAATAATATATACTTACCTTCTGGCGATTCCATAGTGCATGCAGGTTTCACACAAATTTGGGATGCCCAGGGATGTGGAAATCTGCAGGTATGCTGTGGCCCCTATTTAAAATATCAATAATCACGCTGAAGGCCATATAATATATTTGAAAGTTAAAGAGGAACAGTCAACTATAACCCACCCAATAATCCACCCTACCATCCTACCCTAGCACAGAAGCAGAGCGGGGGGGGGGGTTACAAAGAAGAAAACCCTTACCTTCTTACCTTAGCCAGGGTGCCTGCGCCGTCCTCCCCGTCATCCCCCATGTCCACGGGCTCTCGTCACCCATTCACTTAAATGGGCTGGTGGGAGCGCACACAGAGCCGGGGGATGCGGCTCTGTGCTTTTCATCCAATATGGCTACGTCCAGGATCTGCAGCGCCGGAGGAGAGTCATAAGGTAGGGGTCTTTCTTCTTCGTAACCCCCCGTCCTGCATCAGCACCAGGGTAGGGTGGCGGGGATTGGTTATAGTTGACTAATGCTCCGCTTTAACTCCTTTAAGGGATCCAGACTAAAACAAAACAAATGTGATGCCTACTTTTGTCCCCCGAAGATTATTGATCCTATTAGTCCAAAGATCTGAGTCTTACCTGATCCCAAATCTACACCTGATACAGAATCCCATCAACAAATGACCAGCTCTCATCAGTCAGTGGCACTGGCACAACATAGAGGGGATGTGCCAAGACCTGACCGCCCCTGAATTGCAGTGTATATAGTGAATGTGTCAGCGTTGCTGAGATTGATGGGGGGGGGGGGCGTTTATCACAGAGGTGCCACATATTCAAGATCGGGCCCAGATCTAGAGTGCTGGAGTAGGGGTGATATTCTGTGGGGGACAAATGGTGATTATTAAGTTTCTTTTATTTTAACCACATGCATGAATAGAATCCCAGCTAAGCATGTTGTTTTCCTTTACTGGAAGAAAAAAAATGGGATGATAAGCTTTGAACATACCATTCAGCTTTTACGGGGGGATTGGTTTATCTATATTCTAGTATCTGCCCAAAACATTGCATGATAAATCTACTCACATAAGAATAATTGCAATACCAGTAAGTCATTATTCCAGCTCAGCCTCAGACCAGCTAAAGAGACAGGCCACCAGAGCTGAGTAGTCCTCCCTTATACAAGCGGAATGGTACATTCCCAAACCTATCAATACTCCTTCCTTCCATTAGATTAGATTAGATTTTTTTTGACGTGGGGTGAACAATACCCCCATTTAACATATTTATGAGAATTTTTATTAGAAGGTAATTTTTCATTCTGCTTTATGTCTTTATTTACTTTTCTCTATAAAATTACAATTGGCTACAGGGGACTTCTGACATTATCTGCTAATGAATGACTGGAAGGAAAAACAATTCTCCTTTCAGCCTAAAAAATGCTAATATTTTATAAAGGGTTTGGGAGTTTTTCATTCACTCTAAAAATAAATATCTTGGCTAAAATGGACCTCTGCCTTTTTTTGTAATTTTCCATAGATATTTAGATATTTAGAATAGACCACTAGAATTTCCCTTTATAGACTTCAGTGGTCTGTTCGGTGTCTGCTGAATATTCCAATACATTTGTCTGAACTGCCTCTGAACTAAATAGAAGTTGATTCCAGCTACTTTACTGTAGAATATGTAATTAGAAATGAACATATTTTATGAATTATTATAAAAAATTTTCCCTACAATCTGGGCTGTGCTTGAGGGGCTGTGCATAGGATGGTATGATAACCCTCTGGAGCAGCGATACTCAACTGGTGGACCAGGGTCTGCATGCGGACCTCGGCGCCAGACTTTCAGACCCCTGCCCTGAGAGCCTGCACTCATTTGCTTCTGTTTTGCCTTGCTCAAAGCTGCCCCCTCAATCGATGATGCAGGAAGTGGCATTGTAAAGTACACACAAACTTTGGCCCTTATTTAACAAGGGATAGCGACAGGTAGCGCCTGGTGAGCGACCGGTAATGACGGGCACCGCCACGAGAACGCCGGCTCCCCACCACAATCACACATTTATCAAGCCAATCCTGCTTAGCGACTGACAGAGCGCCAGATAGCGAATCATTCATCATTATTCCAGCCTCACCCCACAGCGCCAGCGTCCGACCTTGAACAGCGACAGGTATGACCTCTCGCTACCTGGCGCTCTCCAATGCATTTCAATGGAACAATCTTTAAATATTCATAATTAATTCATATTAATGTTTTTTTTTTTTTTTTTTTTTTTTTTTAAATGTGAAAAATTCTGTGACCACTTCTGCCATGTTATATTTTTTTTTTAACCTCCCTAGCGGTCTTCCCGAGCGTGACTCGGGGTTAATTTTCGCTGCGGTAACTCGGTAACCCCGAGTCACGCTCGGGGTAGATTAGGCAGAGGAGCAGTCTCCTTACCTTTTCCCTGCGATCCAGCGATGTCCCCGCTGTGATCGCAGGTGAGAGCCCCGGCAGCTGCGTCCGTCTGACTTCCTGGTTCCGTCTCTGTGAGCCGCAGAGGCTCATGGGGGCGGAACTGGGCGGCAGATTTAAAGTCATGGTAACGCTTTGTGCACAAAATTGCACATGTAATCAGAACGCCAGGGAGGTTAAGGTAAAAAATAAAATAAATAAAAAACTTTGTGCAGAATTGATATTACAGGTTTGATATTAATGTATTAATATTACAAAATGTTATTAAAAACTTGTTTTTTTGGTTTCGAAAAATATGGTTGTTTGGGGGTTAAAAAACTACTTTTAACCCATCGCCGCCAGCGCTCTGGGGTTTAAACAAGCATTTCACAGTGCGAGAATTTTTTGAGCGTGATTTGTTAATGAATATGGTGGGAGCCGGTCTCTATGGCCAGTCGTTATCATGCGCTCCCATACAGCGCGGAACCTGTCAAATAGCGACTCCTCACCCAATATTCAACATTACTGCACACCGACTGAGTCGCTGTCAACAACCGAACAACTGCCAAGCACAGCGACTACTAGCGGGCGCTGTGAAAATACTGCTACAGTCACTCAACTGTCGCTATTAATGAATCGGCCTCCCAGTTTCTCAGCCTCATTCAATCCTTCCCCCCACCCATTACTCTTTCTTCCAGCTCTTCCCATCTACCCCCCCCCAGCTCTGCCCATTCATTTCTGTTCTTCTAGTTCTGCCAATCCATCCCCTCTCCCAGCATTCTCTTCATCCCTCCCTGTCCTTCCTGTTCTGTCAATCCATCCCTCTTCTTTACAGCTTCTCTCCCATTCATCCCTCTCCCCCGAGGTCTATCTATCCATTGTTGTTACCAGACCTTATTGCCAGTAACATTTTGGGCCCTGGTCCACCACTGTACATGGCCTGCACAGGATGCAGGGGGGGGGGGCGGGTAAAGCAGTGTGCCATGGGCCAGAGCTGTAGGTTCTGTGGGGCCAAAAAAAGCTGGGTGGGTGGGGGGCAAGCTTCCTTTTTAGGTTTGCCTGGGGTATCTATAGCCCCTCCTCTAGCGTGATAATTTTTAAACTATCCACCCCCCCCCCCCCCCGCGATAGCCCTCCACTCTGACCTTCACCTCTTTCCAGATGCTTATAAATGGACCTTTACAAGAAGGGATTTAGTACCTCCTGCTCTGGAGGAAATCTCATCTCTGGTTCCTCTTTTCTGTTTTTGGGACCTTACCTTTGTCTTATCCTACTGAACATTTTGCAATGGAATCCAGTGTCATAGTTGTTAGGGAGGAGGAAGCTGCAGGTATGACATCCAGCTGATTCATTGTAAACCTCAGCTCTCAAGCAGTTTGCATTTTTCAGAGAAATGTTAAGCCCTGGAAAACCTTTTCATTTTCAGTTTTTGCATCAGTCCACCGCTTTAGAGCATTTCTTTGCAAGGTCTTAAAGTGAACCAAAACCCAGCACGTGCGGCCTTGGAATTTAGAAGACTTCAGGACCACCAGGTTCCCCTTGCCCCAGATATCCAGATTTGGGATGCCCCGCTGTGTGAAACCTCTCGAGTCCCCTGTAAAACTTACCTGCTTCCTGATCCAACATCGCATGGTTACCTTTAGCAGAGAGTGCGTTCATGCCAGGCATTTGTGAATGACCGGCACAGGCACGCACCCTGTCAGAGGCTAACAGGATGCGGCCACTAGCACACTCAGCTCCACTTGGCTGCTTTCATCTAGATTCAACCCTTAGCCGATTTTTTCACTGATATTGGATGAGATCCAGTTTATGCTTCTTAGGACCGGGGAAAGTTTTAGTGAGTTTTTTTTTTTAGGTGCCACAGGGTCAAGGACTAAAACCTCAGTAAAATAGCAGGTAGTGTGCATACTTTGACACGGGGAGGCTAATTTAAGACTAGTGTATTGCCATTGGAGCATCTATGTAGTGGCACTTATAGCGTTTGCTGCAAGCGGATGTCTGGCGCTATAATCTAGCTTAGCGGCCGGACAAGTGGCACTGTAGTATCCTGTCCAGCAGTGATAAATGTGATGGCTCTGATCCCTGCAGAGCCAATCGAGAATGCTAGGTGGTGCCCCGAGGTGAAAGCGCCGACGCTACATCTACATCGCTTCAGCGAACGATAGGTAGCGCCAGTTAAGTGCGTCCGCCACTCGGCGCTGAAGCCCGTATTTAAGAGAAAACTGCACACCAGCAGTGTCAGCGCTTTAAAACTGGGCGCTCTAGTGTAGAGCGCCAGATGCTGTGTGCAACAAGTCTGTTTCTCAACACATATCCACCAGCACCAGAGCGAAAACATATGGAATGACATTGTTTTAACACTGCAATGGCCAACCTGCACATACAATTCTGCATAAATAAATAAAAATTAAAAATCACAGTAAAAGTGTTTGGTTGCCGGGCAGGAGAGGACACACAATGATTTAAACCAAAAATTTAGAACATTGCTTTAGGAAAATGTTATTTATACACAACCAAATAAAACACCATTGAAATGTATGGGAGAGCGCTACTGAGCGACAGGTGCTACATGGTGCTGCTGAACACACAGCGCCGGCGCTTTACACTGAGCCACCGCTATTAGAGGTGCTCACCAGATTAACTTTCATATATATGGTTTTCACATAGTTTGGCCCTTCCTGGTGTTAGCGTTTCTTAAATAACCCCCCTAATCTCAATGCTGCAATACTCAGTTGGCCACAGGGGGCAAGGTTATAGACCACTAGTTGAGCCCTATGATTGGTTTTCTACTGTTAGGGGAATCCGGGGGAAGTGCCAGAAGTCAGTGCCGAGTTTCTGCTTCTAGTTGCTGCTGCAAGGTTACAGGAAGAGAGAAAGCAGATATGACGAGGTAAGCTGCTGAATCACTATTTACATTTTGCCTGGACAGTCCCTTTAAAGTAGACCAACACCCAACGCTGATCGGCCCGGGAATCTATAAGATTCCTGGGCCGATCAGCTCCCTGCCTGCGGGGCACTCCAATCGGGGGTGCCCCCCTGTGTGAAACCCCCCAGGACGCCCGCAAATCCTACCTGTTCCTCGTTCCAACGGCGCATGCGCGGGCCACCGCCACCACTCGCGCATCCCTCTAGCAGGGCGCGCACCCATTCACAAACGGCCGGCGCGGGCGCCCTCCCTGTAAGAGGGACACGCGAGAGGCGGCGGCGGGCGCTCTCACCTTGTTCCGTCAACGGACCTCGCTTGTCCGTCGGCGGTGATTAGTGGAGCGAGTCACGTGGGAGCGGTGAAATAGTGAAAATCCTGGGTGTTGGTCCACTTTAATGGGAGCTTTCATTTTAATCTGAAAGCAACCACTAGAGGGAGCACTATCCAAAACGACAAATAAATAGGTGAGAATTGTATGTGGGGACTGAGCTTGAATGGGCCTTTTTGAATGCAAGATTTCCATTTTTTGTCTATAACTGTCCTTTAAGAATCTAAAATAATGTTTCCATGTGAAACGTTTTAGCGATCTTTCATTAGTGTGATAATAAGCTGTCAGGGCCACCACGTTAGTAATAGACAAATGTTTTGTAAAGCTAATGCAGCACATCGCCATCTGCCATCATTAGAGAGGGATTTTACTGTTTTAAATAGAATATATGGTTTACTCATACCTATTATTTAGTGCAGCTTTATTAAACTTTATGACTGGTGGACATTTGGCAGTTCATCCGCTCAGTCATAATTAATGATCATTCTCCGACAAAACAGGCTGATTAGAAAGTTTAGGGTTGCACAGACCACCATTTATCCCACTTTTATTCCGGAGTAATTCTGTCATCCGTTAACTTATTATTATTTCTAGACGCCGTGATCCATAAAAAAATGGAGGAAAAAACCTTCAGTACTACTAGGCCATGACAGCTATACATGTAAGCCAAAAAGAAATTGGTGAAGTGTGCAGTGAAGAATAAGAAGTACTCTCTATGTGTCACCAGTAGAAAAAGAAATGCCCAAATCCTTAAAAACTATTCCCCAGCATCTAAAATGAATATATTTTAAGTTTTTAGTCTTACTTACATATTATTCTTTCCCCCACCGGGTTGCAACTCTGTTCAGGACTCTAGGATACGGGCACCGCCATCTTGTTTTAGAAGCATCACGGAATAAAGTACAGGAGGCAGGGTTATAGTGTGACAAGACAGAGCTCAGACAGAGCAAAGCTGGGGTCAGGAAAAGGACAGCGATCCCAGAATGCACAGAAGGCACTTCCTGTTTGCAGGCTGCCTGATGCTCCATGAGCAGCAATCTTGGATGTTTAAAGGCTCATAACATGCAGTAGATGCAGGTCGGATAATCTTTAATGTGAGCAATCTGTATGTACAGGGTGTGGGAAACATATAAGATATGATCTTATTCAGGGTGAAGGTCCACTTTAACCATTGTTATTTTTGGGGTCTATGTCCTTGGGAATGCTTTCTCATTTGTGTCACATTGGAGTAGAAATACGGGCCTGTTTCATTGCTGCTGTTTTGTTGGTTTCCATCGATTAGATTGAGCCCTACTACAAGTATTCATACCCCTTGAACTTTTCCACGTATTTCAAAGCTAGAGCTAAAGGAAAAGAGTGGCTTTCCTAGAACGGAAAGTATTTGCACAGTACCCAGTCCAAGGACAGATAGCATTACCCATCTATCCTTGCAGTAGGAGGAGCTATGCAAATCATCTCTTTACGTCTCTGTGCCATCCAAGGCCCTTGGAACCGCTAAGGGTGCAATGCCAAGGATTAGCTTTAAATTTTACAAATTTTACACACCCAACTAGTGGACACGTGTTTCGAGCTTTAGGCTCTCATCAGCACTAGGGCGGATGCCTCTTGCTGTATGGGGGGTGAGACTTGGTGAGTACCAAAACATAGTCGCAAGCCAGTATGTGGAGAGACCCATGTTAGGCTTAATATAGGGGGGCTAAAGAGACCAAAAAACCCTCTACCTAAGTATGACTATGTAAAGCTAGAGCTACAAACTTAAAGTGCTACTGCAGGCAAAGGTAACACCATTGTTACACCATTGCGTCTGGCTACATTTGCCACTGTCCTAAACTGTCTTCCATTTTAAAATTTAAGAAGAAATGGCTGAGATATCAGGGTTTACAGTTTCACCATATGATTTATCTTCTGAAAAAAGTGGGTGAGACCATTGGATTTGTGATGCTGCATAATAATAGTCTCTCTACACTGATAGTAATGTGATGAATCTGGAGAGGAATGGACCAGCAATCCTTAAGAAAAAGAAGCTGGTACAAACATAGGTTATATCAGTTTAAAGAGAAAGAAAGATTTGTTATGCATAGGCTTATCCCAACCAAAATATTCCAGCCTTTATGTTTGACCCTGCCCTGATCAGCAAAAAAAATTGATTGTTATCTCTAAAATTCATATTTTTATTTAATTTAATATTAAAATGAAAGGGAGAAACTGATTTCCATAAAAATACATTTACAAAAATCGACTTTATAATCTCTATATATTAACACATATAGCTTAATTAATGATCCTCTTGGGATATATTATTTTATATCTATTCCATACAAGTTAGTTGTGGGCGCACTAGTTTCACCTATGCGGCTTCTTCAGTGCCCTCCAGGCTTTTTGTGTATGGTATGAAGGATCTATATTGGGAACAAGCATATGATATAATTACATTTAAAAATGTGTGGAACATTAAGAAGTTGTACATTTAAATACATATACATAGCATAGAAAGTACAGGGTAAAGTACAGGGTAAATGTCTGTACCTGTAGGTTATATATATATATATATATATATGAAATGCCGGAATCTCAGCAAGGTCGACAGCGAGGAAACAAGGAGGCTGGATTAATAGAATATCCTCCAGACTACTGAAATATAAAAGGCATAAGTGCAATTATGTTTTGTATCAAATAAAACTTTCTATATCGTGGCGATATATATGTATACATCTATGGGCCTTATTCATGAAGGGATAGCGTCAAGTAGTGCCTTGTAAATGACAGGTAGCGACAGGTGAACGCAGGACACACGCACGCAATTACACATTTATCAAGCAGATTCTGTTGAGCGATTGGGATAACGCCATGTAGCGACCTATTCATCATTATCCCAGCCTCAGCATACAGCGCCAGCGTTCAGCCTTGCATAGCGCCAGGGATTACATCTCGCTACCTGTCGCTCTCCAATACATTTCAATGGACGTTCTTTTATTTCTCTTTAAACAGGGGTTTTTTTTTTTTGGTTTTTTTTAAAACTCAAATAATGTTGTCACCTCTTCTGGCATAGAAAAAGCCATTTTAGAAAATATTTTTCATGTTTTATATATTTCTGCAGAAATGACATTACAGGTCTGGCATTAATGTGTTCAGGTTACAATGTTATTACAATGTAATTCCATATGTTTTCCCTTTGTTACTGGTGGATAGATGCTAAAAAACAGACTTTACTCACACAGCCTCCGGCTCTCTGGGCATCAGTGAAACATTTTTGAGCGCCAAAGGTGTGTGAGGCAGTTTTTTCGGTGAATATGTTGTGAGTCGGTCGCACTGACCAGCCGCTAACAGCGCTGTACTGGTCAAATAGCGACTCCTCACAATGTATTCATCACTGCTGCATGAACTAGCAACCCACGGCTGAGCACAGCGACTACTAGTGGGCGCTCTGAAATGCCTGCTACAGACGCTCATCTGTCGCTACCTGCCGTTAGCGATGAATCAGCCTGCCAGTTTTGGTCTCATCTGGCCAGACCACCTTCTTCAACACACTTGCTGTGTTTCCTACACAACTTGAGGCAAACTGCAAGCAGGGGTTTCTAATAGCTTGTTTTCAAAAAATCTTCTTGCCACTCTTAACAGACAGATTTGTGGAGAATGTGACTAAAAGTCCTTGTGTGGACAGATTTTCTAGCTTAAGCTGTGGATCTGTGCAGCTCCTCCAGAGTGACCCTGGGCCTCTTGGCTGCCTCTCTAATTAGTGCTCTTCATGCCTGGGCTTTCGGTGGACAGCCATGTCTTGGTAAGTTTTTGCAGTTTGCCATACTCTTTCCATTTATGGATGATGGATTAAACAGAGCTCTATGATATACAGTATCTAGAGTTTGAGCTAATTTTTTATTTATTGGTCTCATCCAAGCAAGAAGCGGTCTTTGGCACCGCGAAGCGCAGGTGGTGCACCCCCCCACGTCCTGTCTGTCCTCCCCGTTGACTGTATGCTATCTAATGGTTCAGCTGAGTATCTCTCTTTTTTTGTATATTTATTGATCTGTGTGTCTTTGGACTTTGTTTTTTTTTGATTGGTTTATGAATCTGCTTTGTATTTAATCATGTACACTTTTAATGATATTTTGCACAATGTATAATTTTTGATTGCTCTTGGCATTCCCACTTAGATTTGTGATATAGGCCCTTATTTAACAAGGGATAGCAACAGGTAGCGACTGGTGAGCGGCCGGTAATGACGGGCCCCGCAACAAGAACGCCGGCTCCCCACCACAATCACACATTTATCAAGTCAATCCTGCTTAGCGACTGAGATAGCGCCAGATAGCCACTCATTCATCATTATTCCAGCCTCAGCCCACAGCGCCCGACCTTGAACAGCGACAGGTATGACCTCTCGCTACCTGGCGCTCTTCAATGCATTTCAATGGAACAATCTTTAAATATTCATAATTAATTGTTATTAATTTTTTTTTTTTTTTTGTAATGTGAAAAATTCTGTGACCACTTCTGCCATTTTAAATACTTTTTTTAAGGTAAAAGAAATTTACAGAATTGATATTACAGGTCTGATATTAATGTATTCATATTACAAAATTATTTAAAAAACTAGTTTTTTTTTGGTTTCCAAAAATATGGTTGTTTGGGGGTTAAAAAACTACTTTTAACCCATCGCCGCCAGCGCTCTGGGGTTTAAACATGCATTTTACAGCGCGAGAAATTTTTGAGCGTGATTTGTTAATGAATATGGTGGGAGCCGGTCGCTATGGCCAGTCGCTATCATGCGCTCCCATACAGCGCGGAACCTGTCAAATAGCGACTCCTCACCCAATATTCAACATTACGGCAAACCGACTGAGTCGCTATCAACTACCGAACAACGGCCAAGCACAGCGACTACTAGCGGGCGCTCTGAAAATGCCGCTACAGTCACTCAACTGTCGCTACCTGCCGCTATTAATGAATCGGCTTCCACCGACTTTTAAGCACATAGTGAGGTTTTGTGTGGCAATGTGCCATGTATTTATATGTTAAGCACTTTGGTTCGTTTATTTAGGGAGTCTTTGTGCCGGCACAAAGGAGGATTGGTTATTTATATATGTGATACCAGTTGTGGTTATTTATATATTATATATACTGGTATCACATATATTATATATGTGATACCAGTTGTGAGCATAGGTAATTATAACTATAACAGTAATTTTGCACTATATGGGTGATTGTTGAGGACTGATTGTTAATATTATTTAATATTAACAGGACCATGTGAGAGGTGATGTTTTAATATGTCTTTAGTGTTGGTTTTAAACGTCTGTCTTTTTGATACTTCAATACATTTTCATTGATTGTTTATAGGCTGTGCTCCTTTTTTTGTGGTCCCTATGGGAATATTTGACCCTAGGCTCCACCTTGGATTGTATTAATTTTTTATTTATAGTTTATAACCTAACTCTGCAATACACCACAACTTCGTCCCTGAGCTCTGTAGTTATATTGAGAATACATTACATACAGGTGGACTAATTAGGTGACTTCTGAAATCAGTTGGTCACACTGGGGTATCAGAATACAGAAGGCTGAATACATATGTACATCAGGAAAAGCATCATTATTTTCTTTACACTCGCAAATATTTGCTAATTTGTGGAGCTCACAAAAAAAAAATCATAATAATATACATGTAAAAATGTGGAACAGTTTAAGGGGTATGAATAATTTCAAGGCACTGTATACAGTATATTACAATTTGTTGTTCATCTCTGATTTTATGGCACTTAATATTTACTTGTGTGACTGTTGAACAAATCCATCATTTGTTATGTTTCATGGCAAATACACAAAATAAATTTGCTTGGGTATTAATAAATAAAAGCAGGTTGAGTCATCAGTCTTATCTCATGCACTTTTCTTCTTTGAAATGCAGCTGTAAATTATTCCCAAAAGATCTGAATTTTTAAACGTAAATCTTTTATCAAACGTTACCATTTCTCTTGATCTAGCTAGAATATGATCTAGCTGTTTCTTCTTTTAACGTCATGTCTAAGGAAAGAATAGAAGGAAAAACTAGTAAGAAAATGGGGAGCAAAGTTTGTTAAGGAAAAACAATATGTAGTAAGGAATAATTGGTAGGAGAGAACCAATGTAAAGAAAGAAAGAGAATAAGGGCGTGAAAGAAATGTAAAAAAATAAGTAGGATGTAGGTGCATATAAAAGAAATACAAATATGTCAAAAATAAAAGGAAGGAAGGGGAAAAAGGGAGGTGGAAATTTAAAATGGAAATAAGGCAGTGAAGTAAAAAAAAAAAGGAAGAGGGGGAGCTAAAAGAAAATAGGAAAGACAAGAGGAATAGAAAGGAAGTTAAAAAGGAAATGAAAGGAAGGAACATAGGCAACAAAAATGAGAAGTTGGGAGAGAAGGCGAGTAGTAATGGAGAGAGAAGAAGGTGAGTGGGTGAAGTACGAAAGGAGAAAATGAAACATAAAAGGAATGAAGGGAGAAGTTCAAGGAACTATAAAAGAAAAGTTCAAGAAAACTATGGTAAAGTTCGGAGAAAATGGAAATACGGAATTAACATGGCAGATGAAGCAATTATAATACATAAATAAGGAAACTAAAGTGAACAGGAAGAAAAAATACATGGTAAGTATGGGGGGGGGGGGGGCAGGAGGAATGGCAAAGAAAGCAAGGGTAAGATAGCATGTGCTCATCCAGTCAAATATATAGCAGTCAAGAGGTGCTAGAGGGGTGTGACCACACACTAAGCAAAAAAGAAAGTAAACCCTCTGCACACTAATACTATTGAAAAGCCTAGCTAACACTTGTTAAGAACATGGACTGTTAGTTAACATAGATTGCAATGAATGTAAAAGCAAGGTAGCCACATCAAGGCCATCCAATTTGTACCCCGTCCCTAACATTACTAAGGCCCTTATTTATGAAGGAATAGTGACATGTAGCGACTGGTGAGCGGCCGGTAATGATGGGCCCCGCCACGAGAACGCCGGCTCCCCACCACAACCACACATTTATCAAGCCAATCCTGCTTAGCGACTGAGATAGCGCCATATAGCCACTCATTCATCATTATTCCAGCCTCAGCCCACAGCGCCAGCGTCCGACCTTGAACAGCGACAGGTATGACCTCTCGCTACCTGGCGCTCTCCAATGCATTTCAATGGAACAATCTTTATTAATTAATGTGTTTTTTTTGTTTTTTTTTAAATGTGAAAAATTCTGTGACCATTTCTGCCATTTTAGATAATTTTTTTAAGGGAAAAAAAATAAAAAAAAAATTGTACAGAATTGATATTACAGGTCTGATATTAATCTATTCATATTACTAAATTATTTAAAATACTTTTTTTTTTTTGGTTTCCAAAAATATGGATGTTTGGGGGTTAAAAAACTACTTTTAACCCATTGCCTCCAGCGCTCTGGGGTTTAAACATGCATTTTACAGTGCTTGAATTTTTTGAGTGTGATTTTTTGATGAATATGGTGGAAGCTGGTCGCTCTGACCAGTCGCTATCATGCGCACCCATACATCGCGGAACCTGTCAAATAGCGACATCCCAGCATCTTTTCCGGCAGTGCTCACCACTGTAGTAAGGGGTGCCCCTTGCACAACTTCTGCGCCATGTAGAAATAGTTTACTGGTTAATGGAGTGGAGTTGAAATAATTGTAATTCTTGCTTAAATCCAGACCCCATTGCTGGGGTGTTATGTGCACACATCTGGGGGTTGTGGAAAGTGAGTTGTTCTCTGGTGCATGTATGGGAGGTGGATTGCTCTCTAGAATCTAACCTTCTCACAGGAGTACAAATATGCATTTTGGATTCCACATCATAGGTCACGGCAAACTGTTTCAGCATTGTGCTTTACTGTTGCAGCAGTTCCAGCACACAATTCACAGGGTTTTTTTTTTCCTCTTAAGATGACTCTAGCACAGTCAGGGCCGGATTATGTGCGCACAAGGGGCACGTGCCCTGGGGCCTCCACCACTTGCCCTGCAAGAGGGCCTCCACCAACCTTTGGTTTGGGGTCTGGTCCAGGAGGCTTTTCAGTACTTGGTCTGATGGGACAACAAAGCTATCGGCAGCAGTAGGGGCCCCTTCTCTCCTGGGGCAAGCCTTATTTTGTTTTTGCAAAAATGCAGCCAAAGCCACTACAGGACAGGAAGGAGAGTTTGGAGCAGCAAAGCTCACAGCACAGAAGCCACCAAACACAGCTGCTGGCAGCTCAATGCAGGGAACTGTTTTCTGCTTGACCAGCTGGGTGACTACACCCCCCCCCACCCAGAATGGCAAAGCAGGAGTTCCCGAGCAGCATGCACCCACACAAGGATGGCACAGGGGACTTGATCTGACGTTCCAGTAAGTGGGCTGGATTACTATTTTAAAGGAAAAAAAAATTCTGAACCAGAATTTGTGTCCATGGGTCTCCACCACACTTGATCTGGCCCTGAGCACAGTCATTCACTCCAACAGGTGCCTTGACCTTGAGCCTCCTCCACAGATCCTAGTGATGGATGCGTGGCCTAAGTCTGGTTAAAATGTTTCTCTGGCTATATCTTCTTCCTATATTCACCGCTGGTTCCTCCTCCTGCATAACAATTCCACTCTCAGAACAATTTCTACTCCAACTCATCCCTCTCTCATATAACCCCTTGTCCCTCTCAGCTACAACTCAGTTGTAATTTTTGTGTATTAGAACACTAATAACTCCGTGGGAAATATCAATAATAAAATATTTCAATAATCAGCAACACCTTCAGTGTAGAAAAAAAATAATGCAGGCTTTGTGAATCCCAACACCACTTATGGTTAAATCACGTACCGGATTCCTTAGTTAGGTAACGCCATAAGTATAACTTCTCTCAAGGGACACTTTATAATAAACAGCAAAGCCTGTACTTTAATGTATAAATTTGTTAATGCCTTTCAAAAAAATGTTTAGCTTTGAATATTGTTGATTGGATATTTTTAAATGATTGTATTACTGTGGAGGTGAGACTTCAGATAGTTGCCTTTGCACAGATACATATGTAATAGAAGTGACATTCCAATATCTATTTGAAGACCGATATGGTTAATAACCCTGATCACCTGACTACCTTTAAAGTATATAGACAGACGCTTCCCAACAGCCACTCAGCCCATGAGTAAGTTGTCTTAGAACGACGAAACGTGTTGGGCGTGGTCTGTGTGGGAAAGCGTCACTACGTTGTTAGAAGCAAGGAGGAATAGGTGAGACAGTAAGTGCTTTTTACCCCGGCGGCCGAGGGGATCGAGTGCGGTGTCCGCTTCCCTGAATAGCTCAGCGCTGCAAAGGCTGGCTTCAGCTGCGAGCGCAACCTGATCTCACTTGAGGGGAATTATCTGAAGGCTTACAACACTTGATCAGCGTCTAATTGTGATATGCAAGTTACCTTTGTTGTTCTGTTAAGCAACTATTAAAAGTCGGCAGGTAGCCCAGTGTTTTAAGGATCTTATGCTATGTTAGTCTAATTTTTTACACGTGAATTGCGCAATTTGAGGGGATTGATCCCTAAAGAAGTACCTTCATTATATTTGATTCCCATTTGGCTTTATGGAGGAAGCAAATGCTGATTAATTCATTGACACCCTGAAGATTACATCTGCTGTTTATTATAAAGTGTCCCTTGAGAGAAGTTATACTTATGGCATTACCTAACTAAAGAATCTGGTACGTGATTTAACCATAAGTGGTGTTGGGATTCACAAAGCCTGCATTCTTTTTTTCTACACTGAAGGTGTTGCTGATGATTGAAATATTTTATTATTTATATTTCCCGCGGAGCTATTAGTGTTTTAATACACAAAAATTATTATTGTTTGAAGACTGCACCAATATGGTCTTATCAACTCCAGCGGAAGAAAGGACAGCCTTCATAATATGATTTAATTTAATTATAATTCACTGTAATATTTTTTTGCGCGGTTTTAGAAGAATTTTCTTCCTTCTGTGTTTTGTACAACTCAGTTGTGACACTGGCATAGCAGGGTACATGTGGTACCCCATAAGTGGTACTTTCCAAACTATTCAGATCATATACTGAACGATTTCCATACCTATCTACTAGTACTGCTGTGAGGGATCCCACTACCCAGCTACCCATGAACCTCGCTTTGCTGGGGAGTTTTACCTTTATTTGTTATTCATCTCAGGCACTATTAAAATAGCGGTCCCCTACTAATCTAACCCATCGCACATGAATGGAGACAAGTTGCCCCAGCCAGAAGGTAGATTACTTTAGCAGGAATAAATGTGACAGCTCTATAGGAAAGGTTACATTTTTGAGATGAATATAGACGTATCCCTCGCTGTTATTATGGTTTGGAATATGTATTTTACATAGGGTTTCAGGCAAGGGATGTATTGGTGGGAAAAAGCAGAAACCTGTCAAGTGCTTGTCTATTCTAGATACCGCACTCCTGTAGGCATTGGGTTAAGCTCTCTCTCTATGCATTAGTTTATACGGATCACAGCGTGATGTGTTAGTATATCCAATCCCATTAAAAGCATAAACAGGGGACTTTTAATCCTTTATAAATAATACAAGTCTTTGGAATATAAAGTAAGCTTCTTAAATGTGATTCTAGCTTTCTAATTAATAAGGAAGTAATAAAACCACAGGCACCTTCAGTGTTTCACAGTCTGAGTGTGTCTTATAAATATTACATTACAGGCAGATTAAAGAGGATTGTTTTGTCTATTGAAGTAAAACAAAAAAAATATCGCTGTACTTCGTAAAATTGCTTGTACTTAATGTTTATTTTATTTACCAGCATGCTTTTTAAAATTCTAATACTGTCAACTCCCAGGGAAATGTTTACCTCTTAAAGGATATTTGTAGGACATTAAACAAACATATTTCACTAGTGTGCAGCTTTGTATTTGGCTCAAGGTTAAAACTGACCTCAGTTCTGCCAGTATGGTTTAGTTCATCCAAATCCCCATTTTCACAAGTTTAAATTCAACCATGTCTTAACATCCCCCCTAGGTTATCCACAAGAGCTACAGTGGCTGGTAACCCCCAGGGCTTGGCTGAATCGGCATACAAGACCCTATGTCCTTTGCCTTGGGTCTTTCTCCAACCCTGGTTCCTTAAAGAGGGGTATAGGTTATCAGACAGGGGTACCCCTAAAAGGTAGGACACCTATCAATGCTTTATCCATAAAAGGAGGTAATCCCATTGTGAGGTGTCCGAAGCTCCGCTGTGTATTGTAAGATTTGGGTGTTATATAGAGGCTTCTTACCTGCAATGCTGAAGCATCTATATGCCTCAGTGACCAACGTCCTGGGGTTAACAGCCCATTTGCCTGATGTGCTGAGTTAGTAGCCCACAAAAGCTGAAAATGGTCACATTATTGGGCCCAACGCCAATAGACCTGAGATTCGAATTAATGAGTACCCAAATCTCAAATGTTACAATCTGGACCAAACAGAGGCAGCTCATCTCTTATCTCACCTCTAACCTGACACCACAGGCATCTTCTTTTAAGCAAAAGCTGAAGTAATCCTGGCACCTCGCATTTACCCCCTGTGACCTCTTTCTCCTTCAGGCCGCTTTGTTAGTCTCCTTATGTCGTGTCTGATGTTTGTTCTATATGTTTTTTTTCTTTTTATTTAACAAAGTACTCATCCATTTCACTGATGCAGCTTGTTTATCTGTTTGTAACAACATTTTACTGTCAGCTATTGATGGTAATAAGCTGGCTGCTGCGCTTAGAAATTCCAAATCATGTTAAATTCTATATAGCATATCCAACATGCCAAATGTAATTTCCTTCAGTAGGAAAGCTTTGGCCTTATAAAAACACTCTCCATCTTTCAATGTCGATTATAAAGGATCATGTTTTGGATAAGGAAACATCAAGCAGAAAGCAGGAGGTTGTGTGTTAGGTACTTGCTGGACATTATTTAGACTGTCAGAATATTTTTTTTCAGGTAGAAGGTCCCACTAAAACATTTTTTCAGCAAGTGTTCACTGGGGACTTGCACATCCAATGCACCAAGCCAACTAGTCCTTCGGATTCTGGCTTCACTCTATTACAAAAGTTTTTTGGTTCTGTGGCTCTTGAGTAAACTGACCATATGTTCCATTTTCGGTCAGACAGTCCCACTTTGAGGCCCGCTGTCCCTCTGAAAACTCTGGGAATATCTAAACGTCCCACTTTGCTGACATGGGGAAGACTGTCCCACCAAAGGCAGAATGCTGAATGTCTGGGTGGTTTGCTCTGCTCTGACTCTTTGGTTGAAACATGGCAGTGGAATGCATGGACTTCTGAGCATTGGCTCAATCAGCAACATCTTTTATGGACCATATATTCTTAGAGCATGTGACCCAGAATTCTGCCACACGCTAAACCACGCCTGTACCACGCCCCGCACCCACAAACTCATTTAAAGGAGTTCCTCAAGAAATAGTCAGTTTACTCTTGAGTGTCAGAAAGTGAGGCTGTATCCATCCAAAGTGAAGACAAAAAAGATTACGAAATGACGTCTGATCCTTCCTCATTCTTTTAAAAATAAAGTTGAGCTTTAACTTCACATTTTAACCTTTTGTTTAGCCATTAAAAGTAAATCTATAGCCACAGTGTCCACCTATACACAAGCCCCTCACTAAGCCTTAGGGCATTCTATGACCATTCCTTAGCATTTGGATGCCCCAGGACTTAAAGTGAAAGTGAGGTCTGGAAAAAAAATCAACTCTCTTCACCCTGCCCTCCCGCTTATCCCAAGACTGGATAACTGTGCAGTCAGTCACAGTCAGGGTGACAGCTCAGAAGGTGGAAGCGGTGCTGCATAGTGCTGCTCCTGCTGGGCGATCAGGATCCTGTGCTAAAGACTGACCTAGTAGACACCCCAAAATTTAGCAGAGGACCCCGATGACTGTTGGGATGAGCCTGCACACCATAAGACTCTCAGTACCCCATATGTTTGGCTGTGCTCTGCTTAGCCATGTTTCTCTGTGACATCACTACTTTATCCCTCCTCCTTCCATCCTGCAGCTGCTATTAGGTCTGCTGAGCTGGAAGGGTAAGCAAAGCCAGGTAACACAGCCGAGCCACGCCAGCACTATGAAAGTAAGGAAAGTTTATGGGGACACTGGGAAGGTTCAAAATGAGGGGCATCCAGAATCAGGGTGCAGTTAGGACAGGGAATGGCCCACTCCTTGTGTCTGTTAGGGCTGGACATAACAGGTTCATTTTTCTATATCGAGTTTTGATGTGTTTCTGATAAGTCTATTGGAATAGTTTACTTTATTTTGTTACTGATTTTTACATTGTCTTTGGTAGCAATGATGTCATCTCTACTGAGTGGATATTGTATTTAGAATATAGGTCCTATTGTGGGACTCTTTTTTGCTGTTGTTGGTTGTTGTTTTCTTTCTTGTATATGGGTGTAAAATATGCAGTGAATATTTTATTTTTCATAATGAGCGGGCTCTGGTAACTCCCTTTATGCTTTAAGTAAAAAGAACTTATTAAATGAGAGTCCACTTTTGATGGCTGATATAGTTTTTTTTTTCATATGTTCTCAAATGTGTGTTTTATGGAAGTAGTTTTCACTATCTACAATCTGTTGCTGTTGGCAACATATACCAAGTCTCTACAAGAAAAACGTACACACAAAACATTGCTCCTGGACATGTGTAAGGCAGCAGTGTTCTATGTGTAAAGCACTCAATTATTTCTTGTTGTAGATATTGGTTTTCAGACTTTGTATACAGTTGCCAATAGCAACAGATTGAAGTTAAAACTGCTTTCATAAAAAAAACACATTTGCTAACATAAAAAAAATAACAAAAAGCTAGATAACAATAGTAAAAAGGCCCAAAGCAAATGCAGCTGAATTAGGCCTGATCTCAAAGGTTCGGAGACCTAGGTGCATGAAAACACAGGGCTGCTGCTAAACCCACACAAGCAAAAGCAAAGTTCATCCATACAGCTTTCAGCACCAGTGCTCCAAATATAAAAACTTAACTTACTTACTGAAATAGCATTAAAATCATCTTACAGGGCGCATTTCAGGGGAAAAAACCCTTTTATCAAGCAGCCTATTACAGTAAAAGTTAAGTTTTAATATTTGGAGCACTGGTGCTGAAAGCTTTATGGATAAACTTTGAAAAAGCTAAATAAGCTCAGCACCTTGAGGGCATCCTTTTGGCACATAAAATATACACTTTTAAAAATTCAATACACAGTCGACTTCCCCTTTAAAGAATAAGAATTTATTGCTAAAACGTTATTCATTCATTATATTTACTTGGCTATATAACATAAACTTAGTGATTTTTTATTCGTAGTATAGAAGTCACCCACTGTACACTCTGTGGAACTTATTCTTCTTTATAAAATGCTCACCTCCCATTCTCATTTTTTCCAAATACGGGTGACATCTGGCCCCGCACAATCCATTGGTGATTGCTTTAAAGGAAACTATTACTACTAGGTACATTCTGTCTAATGTCACTCACCTTTATGATTGCTTTTCCTCTCTGCGCTGCCGCTCTGTCCACTATCTCAAATACTTACCTTTTCAAACAGCATCCATAATTTATGTTTCACTTTTTGTAATCAAGCATAAAAAATAGTGATTTCTGCAGGGACCAACAAGAGGTTCTTATATTTGCCTATTGCAATATAAAAAGTACAATGAAGCATGAACTATGATCATTTAGATATACATTATTTATTATCATATCTATTATTCATACATACCTTCTTTTTTCATGTGCAAAATGTTTAACAGCACAGTTCAAATGATCAAACTAGTTAAAGCTTATTTGTTGGCAAAAATAAGAAATTTAAATACCTAGCTGACCTCCTGCAGGTGCATCTTAGGGTAGTTTTACACCCTCCAGCTTGCATGCTGTTGGAGCAGGAATACTGCAATGCAACATAAACAGCAGAAGATTTGTGCCCTGTGAAAGAAATAGGCTCTTTCACACAAGAGTATGCATTGCATTTATTTGCACCCAGTGTTCCTTGGGTTCCTTGGCTGGAGGCATCTATCTTTGGGAGGCAGCAGGTTCTTTTTAATTTAATGGGCACCAGCACAACCAGTGAGATCTTTCAACTGTGAGATCTCCACCTATTGCTAAATAAGGAAGGAGGAGATGGTGTGAAGCTTGGGAACTGCAAAGAAGGTGAGCCTCGCTACTGGTCCTGGGTCACCGGGTCGTTCTTCACTCACACCCTATATAATGATCCTACCACCCACTCTCCCATGGTCAAGGGTGACACAGCTCAAAATCTCCATCAGCTCTCCTCTCAGGCTGATAACATTGAAATCTCCATCAGCTCTCCTCTCAGGCTGATAACATCGAAATCTCCATCAGCTCTCCTCTAAGGCTGATAACATCGAAATCTCCATCAGCTCTCCTCTCAGGTTGATAACATCGAAATCTCCATCAGCTCTCCTCTAAGGCTGATAACATCGAAATCTCCATCAGCTCTCCTCTCAGGTTGATAACATCGAAATCTCCATCAGCTCTCCTCTAAGGCTGATAACATCGAAATCTCCATCAGCTCTCCTCTCAGGTTGATAACATTGAAATCTCCATCAGCTCTCCTCTCAGGCTGATAACATCGAAATCTCCATCAGCTCTCCTCTAAGGCTGATAACATTGAAATCTCCATCAGCTCTCCTCTCGGGCTGATAACATCGAAATCTCCATCAGCTCTCCTCTCAGGCTGATAACATCGAAATCTCCATCAGCTCTCCTCTCAGGCTGATAACATCGAAATCTCCATCAGCTCTCCTCTAAGGCTGATAACATCGAAATCTCCATCAGCTCTCCTCTCAGGTTGATAACATTGAAATCTCCATCAGCTCTCCTCTCAGGCTGATAACATCGAAATCTCCATCAGCACTCCTCTCAGGCTGATGTCATCAGCCTGAGAGGAGTGCTGATGGAGATTTTGAGCTGTGTCACCCTTGACCACGGGAGAGTGGGTGGTAGGATCCAGGGCCGGATTAAGTGTGGTGGAGGCCCCTGGGCACAAAATCAGTATTTTTTTTTCTTTTAAATAATAGACCAGCTAAGTAACTGATTGGTGGTTGTATGTCTAATTTCTGGATCGAGTCCCTTGTGCCACCTTTGTGCAGGTGCGTGCTGCTTGGGAACTCCTGCTTTGCCATTCTGGGTGGGGGGTAGTGTAGTCGCCCAGCTGGTCTAGCAGAAAACAGTTGTGTGCAGTGAGCAGGCCACCGATTGACAGCTCTGCACACACCCATCACTGTAGCGTTGCTGATGGTGGCTTTGGCTCTCAGTCCTGCCCTGTGGTGGCTTTGGCTGCAGGTTTGCAGAAACAACAAAAGGCTTGCCCAGGCACAAGGAGGCCCCCACTGCCACCGATAGCTATGGTGCTGACCCCATGGCAAAAGACTAAAAATCTTCCCGGACTAGACCATAACTCAAAGGTTGGTGGAGCTTTGCAGGGCAAGAGGTGGAGGCCCCGGGGCTTGCGCCCCTTGCACCCCCTCATAATCCGGCCCTGGTAGGATCATTGTATAGGATGTGAGTGAACAATGACCTGGTGACCCAGGACTATTAGCAAGGCTCACCTCCTCATAATTAAGGAGACCCCTTTTGTCCAGGTCGCAGTGCCATCTTCATCAACTACCGTGACCAGCTCTGGGAAGCTATAGTGACTTAGGGGATCACTGTTGGAGAAACTGTACAACAGACTTCCTACTACCTATTTATGCTGGTGTTACTGCAGTTTACAGTTAGGACACTTGATGGTGCTGTAATCAATGCTCAACTGTAGATTCTATGTTTTTTAGTGCTGTGTTGTATTTCCTGTGTTCAGTTACTCTATGACTGGTACTGGTAAGCCACTTGCTGTTATTCCACTAATGTCTATCTGGATTACGACTCCGCTGCACTTAGCACTCACACTCTGCAGCAGTCACGAGGAAGAGATGTCTACATTCCTATTTCTGGACCGTTCTAAGCCAGCATAAAGTGGAGTGGTTGACTGCTCTGTGCTTCCAGGATTTGAGATGTTAGAGTTCTATGCCTTAGTAATTCATTTAGACTGACCCATGGAGATAAACATATGTTGTTACCCAATGAGACTAAGACGTTTTACAGGGAAAAATAAGAACAAAACACTATACTCATCTTGTGTCCCACACAGACCATCGCTCCTGTTCCAGGGCTCCAGCTCTTACCTGATCACTGGATCTATGTCCCACACTACCCCACCAGATCACTACTTTCTTCCGACGGGTAGACGCTTTCCAGCATCAGTCACTGTGAGCTGGCACGCCCCCTCCATTTACTGCAATGGAAATGGGCGTGTAAAGACCTAAAATGCCCATTTCCATTGCAGTGAATGAAGGAGGGCGTGTCAGCTCATAGTCTCCCAGTCAGAGAAAACGGTAGAGACGAGTGATCGGGCCGGGTGGCACGGGACATGGATACAGCGATCAGGTAAGAGCTGCAGCACCGGATCAGGAGCAATGGTCTGCATGGGACACAAGAGGAGTATAGTGTTTTACATAACTTTATATAGTATATCTCCTAATCTACTATACACAAGCTGCAGCAAGAATGTCAGATGTATTTAGATTGAATGAGGATGTGAAAAAGTCTGCCGTCTGTTCCAATCATCTCTTGATGATATTGAGGGTAGGAGCTATGACTTCTTCAGTAACAGGTAGGTGAGTGAATGGGGTGACCTGGGGGGATACACACAACGGGGCATCCCACATCGAGATGCCCCACTGCGAGGTTCAACAAAATCGGGTGTGTTGTTCCTCTTTAAGTCTACCTGCAAATAGAAACATTAACCACCATTAGCCACCAACGTCAGCCTTTTACTGTAGATAATGATAATATAAGACCACAAAATCCCTATAAATCTGACTTCAAGGAGAACATGAAAATTATTGGGAAGGTGAATCATCCACTTTAGATAAATATATAGTTGGATTTTGGAATACATACTAATTTTCTGCTTAAAGTTCAGCCAAGTGGCAGAGTCTAGCAAAAAAAGTGATGCTGCTTTGTTGGAGAGTAAAACTAACTGAGCAACAGTCTTAGGATTGTAACTAAAATAGTTTGGAATCCGTTCTGATCACTCCCATCAAACACCACAAACACTTCCCTGTCTAATAGGGGAAGAATCCCCTCCGATAGCGAAAGAACCCAATATAAATTT
Source organism: Gastrophryne carolinensis (assembly GCA_027917425.1). NCBI lineage: Eukaryota > Metazoa > Chordata > Amphibia > Anura > Microhylidae > Gastrophryne > Gastrophryne carolinensis. The sequence goes on along the minus strand of CM051239.1, from coordinate 43,157,089 downwards.
GGAAAGGGGGGTTGTTTTGGAAAGGGCTCTCCATTTAGTACTATATGGAGTTTAGGGGTTCAGAGAATGGGACGTCTTCCTGAACACATAGCTATAAGCCCATGCAGTCCAAGGCCTCATTAGGTTGAACCCTGCTTTAAGAAGCAGGTAGGGGGCCTGTTGGGGGCAGAAGGTAAGGTTCCAGACTGGAGATGGAAGGAACTCCCTTTACCAGGAGAAGCCTGCCCACCTCCAGGCACCACATCCTACCTACACTTCCTGATATACTTGTTACAAATGTACTAGAGATATATTTGGTAAGACCACACATTTGTTTCTTCATTAGGCCATTCGAGAATGTGACTTGTTTAGTTAATAGTACTAGTAATATACAGTGCTAGTAAAAGTTAATATAGGAATATAGGTAGACTACTAAATGGCATTTGGCCAGAAATGTGATTAAAACTTAAAAAGTTCTCATTTCCATGCTTGTCCTATTATGCTTAATATAGAAGCATAGAAACATAGAAGGGTGACGGCAGAAGGAGACCATACGTTCCATCTAGTCTGCCCTTATGTGTATACTGTATGTTCTCTTTATCTTAGGATAGATGTGTGCTTATCCCAGGCATGTTTAAATTCAGTGACTGTTGATTTTTCAACTACCTCTGCTGGAAGTTTGTTCCAAGCATCTACTACTCTTTCTGTAAAATAATATTTTCTAACATTGCTCCTGATCTTCCCCCCATCTAGCTTTAGGTTGTGCCCCCTTGTTCTATTATTAAGTTTCTTCTTAAAAACACTTCCCTCCTGAACCTTATTCAATCCTTTCACATATTTAAAGGTCTCAATCATGTCCCCCCTCTCCCTTCTTTCCTCCAGACTGTACAAATTAAGTTCTTTAAGTCTCTTCTGATAAGTCCTTCCACCATTTTTGTTGCCTGCATTTGGACCCGTTCTATTTTAATAATTTCTTTTTGCAGGTAAGGTCTCCAGAACGGTACACAGAACTGTACACAGTATTCTAGCAGTATTCTAGCTGTGGCCTTACCAGGGCTCTATACAGCGGCATCACAACCTCCCTCTTCCTACGGGTGATGCCTCGAGCTATGCAGCCGAGCATCCTGCTTGCTTTTCCCACTGCCTGGCTACACTGTCCACTCATCTTGCAGCTATCAGTATCAGTATCCCTAAATCTCTCTCCTCCGAGGTCCTGGCTAACACAGTGCTGCCCATACGGTACTCAGAGCAGGGATTCCTTCTACCCAAGTGCATGATTTTACATTTAGAGACATTAAACTCTAGTAAACTCTAGGTTCCACAATATGTTTTCAATATTTTAATACTTGTAATGTTATTTCGTAATCGCTATTATCACTCTGACACGAGAGTTTACATAGCATTAAACTTCAACCAATGTGCCGAGCTACAGAAACCAAATACGCCAAAAGAGTTTTTGCGGTGCCTTGAGCTTAGCATTAAAAATAAAGTATGATATTTTTTGCTAGATGAAATGATTTATGAGCAGAGGGGAAGTCCTCTGTCCCCCAGAAGCCCAAAAAGTACACAATCAAGTTGATTAACATAAGAAAGCACAAGAGAATCAACCAAATGTCCCAGTGAGATATGATAGGAGAGAATTCCGACAAGTGCCTGGTCAGTGAACCCGACCCGTATCTCCAAAACTCTTTCAAAATTAATTTTGTGCATTTATCAAAGTGACAGTTTTACTTCTGTTACCAGCTCCTCACAGGATAGAAATCGCATACACATCCATAATAATAATTCTGTTGTTTACAGAGGGGGATTCATTCTCTTGAATCCAGAGGCAGCAAGTTTTATTAACCTTTGTATTTAATTCTGGCAAGAAGTTGCTGCGCCTTGATTAATGTAAGGACATCGTCATACATAAATAGGTCGGAGCTATGCGCATTTCGGGATAATGTTGTTAAATAAAGGACGTGGCTGTAAACAGATGAATCAAAATGAAACATTTTCTTGACTTTGTAATCATAGTTACAAAAAAAACACCAACCAGAAAATATAATATATATATATATATATATATATATATATATATTCTGATTTCTCTTTTTCCATTGCCATGTCATCTCACTGTTTGCACACCAGAAAAACCTTTATTTACATTTATGAGCTGATAGGGTTCTAAATAGCTTCTGAATCCATCTGTCACTTCCCTTCCCAGTCTTTTCTGCCAGAGACATGGATCCTTATGCATTCATGGTGGTTATGGGGATCTGCTATAGTTAATAAGGGCTCCTGAAAGGAGGGTATGGAAGGTATGCTACATATTACAAAGGTATTGCAGTGGTATGGTATTGTGGTATAAAATAATATGAGTGGGTTTTATGATTCAAAACAATGGTCTATGTTTACGTGGTTTTGGCCCTTTGGAGAGATGAACAGCCAGGGTGGACTGGCTATAGGGAGAGCAAGGAAGAAATTCCAGGTGGACTACTGTGGTTTGGGGCGATCTGGGCTAAGGGCAGCCCTCCCACCAGAGCTCTATGCCGAAATTAATGTTCTCCTTTCCGCTAACAGCAGCTTCTAACACTCCTCTATACCTCCTAATATTCCCCAGCCTCTTTGCCTCCATATCTAGTATCATCCAGGTCATGTTCTGGTCCAGCAATGCTATAGCTTCAGCATTATGCCTGGGCTGGTTTCCAGGCCCAGTCTGCCCCTGATGGACAATATATAAGGCTGTATAAAACAAAAGCCTTAGAGTTCTAAGGGTGGGTCAAAGGCTTATAATGATATTATGGTAAGGCCCCAATTAGGTAACAGGGCATTTCATTGTATGGGGTTGCATGGTCTAATTGGAGAGTGGGATTAATGTTATAATGGGACCATAAATATTTTTCTTATTTTATTTAGCACTATTCTGTTTTTTGTTCTCACTGGCCTGAAAAAAGTTTGCTATCTTGGCAGTAGCACTCCACTGTTGATTTGTACATTACATCCTGAGCAGCTGCAAAGTGCAAAGTCCTTGTGAAGTTTGCTATTATTTATTGGCAAGTTCTTCCTTGTGCTGCTGTATTAATAGAAACAAGGTTGGTGTTTCTTACAGAAGGTTCGATGGCTTCTGGAATATTGAAATGAGCACCCTGGGAGATTTTGATATATATTATACGGTATCATTTCTAGCTATAGGTGCTTTTATTGTCCTCTGTCCTAGCTGGGCTCATGTACTACAACCAGTTTATCAGTAAAGTTATCTCCAGCGGATATTCTTTTATATGGTGTATTGTGCTCAGGGAAACTAAAGTGTACCCCTGTATAGCAATAACAGGAATTAAAACATAAAAACAGAATTCTATTTTCCAAATAAACAGATGTGGAGGTGTTTACATACAAAAATAATAATATAATAATAATAATAATAATAATAATATCTTCTTTGCCATTACTTCTGCATGAACAGTCACCCAAAAGCCAAATAATGTATTTTTACATCTATATTAACCTATTATGATTACATAAACATGTTTTGAAATTATAAGTTAAGTTATAAATAAAGGAAGTATTTTTCTTTCAATCATAAAAAAAAAACTTCTCTCTCAATCCCTTTCTCCCTCTCCTCCTGATTCCTTCCTGTGCCACCCCTCTCTGTCCTTGCCCCTTTACCCCTCCCAATTCTGCTGTTTGCTACCCCTCTTTTCCCTACAACTTTTTTTTATAATCCTTTGTGTCTTTTCTTTCTATGATGCATATATTTGACATTCCTAAATCTCAATGCCCGATACTTATCTATGATAACAGTAAGTAGTGATGGACTACAGACTTAGGTGAAGCTAGGTTCCACCGGGATCCAGGTTGAATCCTCACTACCCTATAAAATCAACACTACCCTGTAAACTTATATAGGGGACCCTTGGACCCATTACCAATTTTAAAATAAAAAAAAAAAAATCTTCCTCCTCTTGTCCTCCCTGCAGGTCCACTGGGTTGGAGGCTCCCTCTTGGTCTGGGGGATGCTGGTCTGCTGCTGGTGGGGAGCCACTGTTGCAGCCGTCCCACCAAAATCATGCCCCCCTCCTCTTACCTTGGAGTCCTGCCAAGCTAAATGCCAGGCAGGGAGAATTTTATACCACAGAGAAAGAGCCTGGCTTCTGAACCTTTTACAACATGAATATAGGTTGAAATTCTTGAGTACATGGAAGGCACTATTCTATATTTTATTTCTCCTTTAAATGATATTGCTGTGATCCCTACTTTGGGGTGGCGCGTCTTATGGAACAAAATTGTGGTACCCATTTCTGTAGAGCTAAGTATTATACTACTATTACTAATACTCATCAGTTAGTCTTAGAAGAGATTTTTATAGCCTATGTATTATGTCAGGTCTCATCTTGATCAACCAAGCAACATGTTGAATTGAACTTAATATACTGCATCTGCCTTGTGTCTCACTTGCCTTTCTTTTTTTTTTAAGATGTTCCAGTGGATTTGATCGTCACCGGCAAGATTGGGTAGAAAATAGTTGCCCGGAAGAGGTAATAAAGCGTGATAAGTATGAACTTTGCATACCATAGTTTCCACCATGCTAACGTGACTTGCAGGTATCAAAGTTCCTGTAGAAGGACAAGTGACAAAATTATGTGCCCCCCCCTCCCCCAACAGACCCATCATGCCAACAATAACAACATTTTAATGTTTCAGTAGAATACTTTTATGACGAGCATACATTATGGCCTCAAATAATTCACTCAGTTCTCACTGGGTTTTATCACAAACAGGGGTCCAAGTTCCATTTGTACTTGCTCACATGTACACAGATACAATGTATCACCTAACATATAGGTCTGGTATGGAATACACTGAGGTGCACACAGATCCTTATTCCTGGCACCTACATTTGTTCTGATGCTAATCTGTACACGTAACAAATGGCCACACACAGTAGTGCTTGTGATCCAAAGGAACACCCACAGACAATGCAATCTCTCGCATATTTAGGTACATTGAACCAATGGGAGAACAGCCACTTGCAAATAAGCAAAATGTATTATGCAGATAATTGGGTAATTTTCATCCCTCTAGGATCAACATCATAACTGCTATAAGGGATAGAATATTTGGATTTGAACTGTTGGTGGAGGATGGCAGGTATATGCTCCCTGAACACCAATACTGACTATAAATGTATAAATTATTGAAATCAATGAAATACTATTAATACAAATAAACAGAGCCACCACACCTTCCCTAGAGCCCTGCAATGATGCAAATGGGGCATTGGCGTTTGGAGGATCTCAAATGGACCAGTGTCACCACCTTGGCACCAATGCCCAATAAAGGCACAGGGTATTCACCCTGGAAAAAGTGAGTGTCTCACAGAACTGTTTGCAGTGGAGATAGTCAACCAAAAATGTACTCAAATATTGTAGCACAGGAAAAAGCTTGTGGGCTCTTTGAAGAATCTTGTTTTTTTAGACTTGGCTGGAGAGAAGTCCACGTCATAATCCCAGAACCAGGTGGGGGCAAGATTCAAAGGTGCTGGATCTGGCTGTCACAGGAGGCAAAAGATCCAGCTAGATTCAGAAGAGTCTGATCATGGGTAAAGCTGGAAGTTTAGAGCAAGATGCCAAGCTAGTATCAGAAGCAAGTCAGTTGTCCAAACCAAGATCAAAGCCAGGGTCAGAAGCCGAATGGAAGTTAAAAGCCAAGGTTGGGTCGCAGATGGAAAATTAAGACACAGATCAGGAACATATTTCAGATGGTATTTCCTAATAGAGCAGATGGTTGTTAACTGATTGACTGATGTCTTTTACTTTTATGTGCAACTGCATGTTAAGCAAAACTCTCAGGGACCACGTGCATTACTTAAACTTGTCCAAACATCTCATCCTAGTCAAGGGACTGCTTTGCCAACTCCCGCTCTTTCCATACTTGTTTCAATAGATAATAATGAGAATCGTTACAATGGCTATAACAAGTCATGCCATGTTTCTCAAATAGCCCCAATGTAAAATCGATGAGCATTGAATTATTTCTTGTTTTGTCTTACATGAAAATAGGGCAACGTTCTTCTTCTAAGCTAATTAACAATGTGTAGGCTCTTGCTAGCAGGTTAGGATCAAGTCTGAAGAGTATAATTTGTATTCCAAGCATGCTCTGCCTTTTTTTTAGTATTTCTTTTTAACTAAAAACCATTCCCCCGTGACCCATTGCTCTGTACAGGAGGCTATAAGAGAAGATTTCAAAATGTTCACCACTAATGGAATCATAATGGACACAGTGCAGGAAGGGATGATGTCACTTTCTAACCTTACTTAATTATGCTGTCTAATGGCACTGACTATAAATTATACACGCACAGCTTAATTTGTTTCTCACAAACACCAAGATAACTATTACAACAGTTTTTTTACCGTCTGATTTAAATTTACGATAAATATTTTATTTTATACATTTATACTCTTCAATTATCTAAAATGGTTTAAGGAGTCTAGCCATAGACTCATTATTCAAAGCACTTTTTTCCATGTTTCAGAGATGCTTTTGAGACAAATAATGGAAATGTACTTTTTTTTATACTTAAGGCCCTGGATTTTCACTAGCCTGGGTTTTGATCTTTGCCCCAGGGGCACCCCACTCTGATTTGGGGTGTCCCGCTAAGTGAACCCACCCATAAAAACATACCTGTTCCTGGCCCAACGGCGCATGCACAGGCTCTCGTCCAAACACCGCCATATGCCATGCATATTAATGATCGCCTGTATACATGCAGAGTTTGGCAATAGGGGAGCAGCCACATCTCCAGTTTCCCTTTAGATGAGGGTGCACTCCAGTCCCCATCTAAATGGCTGGGCATGGGAGCCCGCCTCAGCCCAGAGATACTGGGGATGTGACCACCAATGTTTTAATCCCAGTGGGAGCCAGGGCAAAGGTAAGCTTTGCGGTGCCCTGGGGGTTCACGCAGTGGGTTATCCCAATTTTGGATGCCCCAGGGGAAGGCCAGCTTTTAAAACCCAAGCTATTTCCTCCTTCCAACGTCCCTTTCATACATTTTTGTTTTGGCTTACTGGTTGTAAGTTGTAAATCCTGGAGTAAAGACGAGAAATAGAGAACATAATCAAAACCTTTGAGTATGTCAAATATTTGAATAGGGTCAAAAGTTTTTAAATGTAAACTCCTGGAATTTCCAGAAAGACTTTAGACCTGGGATGACACAGGGGATATAAGGTTCCTCATTTAACTTCTGGTCCTGCAGTGGAGATCACTCTCTCGGTGCCCTGGTGTCTAAAGCCAGATACTACACTTCCTTCCTCCACCTCCCTGCCCAGCGTAACCCAATGGATTTGACAGCAAAGCTCCTGGCCGCCTGTGTGGCCGCTGAGACTGTTCCTTCAATAGCTGGGTAAAAAACTGAGAGGGAAGATCAAAGGGGGCCTCGGGGAGAGGAAGGGCGCACACACAACGACCTCTCTCCCGTCCTAGGCCAGGGCCTAGGTGTACCAAATGACAAATATGGGCCTGGCTGTAGGAGAGCATTAGACTGTCAGGTTTGAGTGAAGGTAAGCAGGAAGTCCTCTTGTCTCCTGCGGCACCTCTAATCTCTGAGAGTAGACTATGGGGTTGATTCAGAGCCTGGTGAGAAAACTCACTTCTTTTTAAGAAGAGAAAACTGGCATTCACTTTCATTGTACCAGGTGTAAATTTCCACCTGGCTCTTAATTAGCCCCAAGGTAGACAATGAAAGTGAACGGCAATTTTCTCTCCTAAAAATTGAGTGAGTTTTCTCACCAGGCTCTGAATAGACCCCTATACCTTTAATGATATAACAAGGGACACAACCTGAAACTGCCTAAAAAAGTGACCCACAGCAGAGAAAGCCATGTTAAAAATGGCAAACACATGTTTGGATGCACTTGTATGTGCCAGTTCCTAATTTTCTGTTTTTATATTATCTACAATCTTTATGTGCTGTTTGAATGTTGTCATATTTGTTATATATGACCTGTGATGGGAGCTAATTTTGAGTTCATTTATTTCTTTCTTTTACTAGTCAAAAGATAAAGTATGTGAAGGCTTCTCCCCCACAGCAGAGCTTCCACATCACACCACTACAGGAATTCATGGAACCTCCTTCAGACATTTTACTACAACCACAAGATTAACAACATCACATTTGCCCAGCAGCCTCCCTACAGAGGGTACGTTGTATTATTTTCTTTCTCCAAAGGGTTATTCCTATTTGGTGGTGCATTGTAAAGAGAAGGTGATTGTGGAACCAGTGTGCCCTGTGGATGTAAGTGTGGGTCGGGGGGTTCCTAAAACCTACTTGGGGCTCAATTATTGTTGGTAGAATGAACATTCAAACTCGAAAAACACCCATTTTTTTCACAGGCATCCCAATTGTGGATTTTCCCATTCTGCGCCAATAATACGCAGGGGGAATCCACAATCAAGATGCCTCCCTGCGCCTTGTACAATACCCATTTTGTGAACAATGGGTGTGGTTCCGGTTGACGTCGCTTGTCAGTAAAGCAACATCCAGCTTTATTAAATGTCCACAGTAACATACAACTGGTTCAGCAGCAGTATCCTTTGTTATGGATGGTACACAAGAATTCTCTCTTTTGGAGCAACCTCTTCCTTGGGACAGTCCTGGCTGTTCTCCCTCCTTTGGGCTTCTTGTATTTTGGCTTAATCCCAGAACACAGCTGACTTGTTTCAGCCTTCTAACACTTTAGGGCTCTTATCAGGTTGCCCTCTCTCTCCAGCACAAAATTCTTCTTCTTAACAGGTGAGGAAACTCACTTCTTTTAGGAGAGAAAATTGCCATTCACTTTCATTGTCTACCAGATGTAAATTTTCACCTAGCTCTGAATCAGCCCCAAGGAAGACAATGAAAGTGGATGGTACTGGTAATCAGTCTCATTGAGCTGTGCTAAAGGTCACAGGAGTCAAGCAGGCATTAACCAACATGACATCTGACTGGTTGCACTTTTCATCATCACCAGGACTCTCCATACTGCCACTAAAGACACACAAAGCAAGGGGGGGGCACAAACCCCCAAGTACCCAAAATCAAGTAGCACCACTCGTATAAAAGCATGAATACAAGTATTTATTAGGTAATGGTTTACACAAAAGACTGATTAAAAAAAACCTTTAAAATACATACAACTGACATATACAACATACAAGGGCTGGAGGGCGCTATTGTCTGACCTTTTATTCTTTTTGTTGTAAACTACACCAATCCCTATTGACAAGGGCTTATTCCAGTCCCCTAGAACAAATCCAAGATTCCTCTCAAGAAAGTGCATGTGCTAATTACAACTATATTGCTATATAAATGATAATCCTATGTGCAAAATACACTATCCCTATAATCTGTGCAAATACTCTATATACAAATGAGGACTCATCAGGGTGATAAGAGGGACAAATAAACAAGCCAGATGTGAAATCTTGCAAGTCCATGGTCAGCACCAATGCGCTCCTCTCCTCCATTGGCCCTACATATGAAAGCTACACCATACAAAGTTCACACTCCTGGGTCTGTTCTTTTATTTTTATGAGCATATGCACCTTCATGCCCACTTTCTCCTAAAATATGCTGGAGGGCGACCATTGGTCCCAGGGTCACCAGAGCCTTTCTATCATTTGTATATCTACCCCGTCAAACTGCTACTGAAACTGATACAAAGTTAACATTTCCATACCCTAGCCTGTATTTCCATAAATTTGCACTCTCCTATGTTTGAGCACCCTCATACCTAATATGTAGCTCATTAGGTGCAGTGTTATCAGTGACGGTTCTCCAAATGGATGGTCTCCCAACCACACTGCCACTGGAAAGCCATGTGGAACTGACCATAGGATGAATTCCCTGGGGACTGCAGTGCTTTGGGGCTGGCTGGGCAAAGGGGAGTTCTTTACCACAAGCCGCAATTCACTTGTAGTGTCCAGCCTTTCCACTTTCTGCCTCCCTGGACTCCTCCAAGTCTCTCCATTTAAATCTGGTACCCCAGCCCATATACACCCCTGATCTTTATCTGCAATGCAACAGTCTCAGCCTTGGAGTATACTCATTGGCCAGTTGGGAGGCACATTCAGCGAGGGCTAATGTGGCGATGCTATAGGCTGACTGAAGGTCAATAATATATTGACCTGATTTCTGGCCTCAGTCTGCACCTGCAAGGAAACTATATAAAGTGTACACTCCCAGTGCCAGCAAGAGGGGGGAGACAGTGCCAGTTGACCAGGCAAGAAGGAGGCAGGGGCAGCCAAATTAAAAATATGAATACAAGAATGGCCCTGGAGGGGGAACCCCCGGGTTAACGGTTCTACCCTTACTTCATCAGGTCAACAATGCCAGCTTCTGGCTGTCACATTCTCTTTCCAAGAAGGTGTCTGGTGGTCATCCTCTTATAACTTTAGAATGTTCTAGGTTTTACTTGATATCTTGTAAAACAGCATTCATGTTTTATTCTCCAGCATTTACTGTTATCTTCTCACTAAAGCTGCCCTGCATGTATTATTTATGTTTGTAGATTATGAGCATGCGATACAACAAAGCCCGGCAGATAGAGAGCTGATCAGATTATGTTATTATGGTGACTACAAACATTCTCATAAAGGCGGATAGATCTCTTTCAATAAACACTGGCAATAAAAGAACAATGGGGAGGGCGGCTAGCAGCGCTGTGAAAAAAGTGACAAAATATGGATAGAAGCGTGGAAACATAGCTGACAGAAACAGCTGTGTTTCAATTTCCTAGATATTGCTCCTTTGTAAGAAATATTATTCTTTTATTTGCCCTTATAGGAAATTACCACCCAAGCTGTTTTTTTTGCCCCAGGCTTACCCCCAGGTCTCACCTAAGGAGCTGTTCATTTATTTTCTGGCTTCTTTATTTGCTTTTTTTTTTTTGTGGCTGCTTAATTCTGTCCATTTCCTGAGTAGAATCTGTCCACCAATGTAACAATATGTTGCTAGACATTCTCTGAGCCCTCACTCCCCCTCCCTTCTGCACATTTGCATATTCCCCTGCTGGTAAAATTCCCCTATAAATTTAATCTTTCCTTATTAGCAAGTTATTCATGTCCCTATTTTCGACATTGTATTTGAATATATATATATATATATATATATATATATATATATATATATTCTTCAAACTATTTCAGTACTTCTCACTATATATATATGTATAGAGGGCCAGATTGAAATGTAAGGATCTTTATGCAAAATAATACACCATCTGGCACTGAAGGGGTTATACTGTACAAAGTATCTACATGCTCTTCTGTTGCTTGGGTAATAGGGAAACACATACAGTTAGCATATCGATGGGCTTATAGCCGCCCCATGCTAATGTAAATACTATAGTCCTTGGTATGTGACCACACTCACTTCCCAGGATTTTCGAAAATACAGCACAATGTAAAAGTTAGTTTTCTCAGCTTTGGGGGCTCCATTATTAAAAATGTAAAACAACTGGGAAAATTAGAAACTTGAGAGCAATCTAACACACATGGGTACAGACCAGCAGACTTACATGCAAGCACCCCCAAATGCACATGCATACACCCCCTATATACACAAACACGCCCAGAAACATGTACAAACTCCATCATTATCCGGGATGGGGAGAACCGGACTGAATTAAGAAAATCTGGGTTGAATTAAGCTTCAGCCTGAAGCTCACCACTAATTAGAAATTAGTTTAATGATGTTTATTAATATGTAATATGTATGTATATGTATGTTATACTTTGATGTTTAATCTTTGACAAATAATAAATGATTTTCATGTTTGCTTTTCAGATGACACTAAGATTGCGCTACACCTCAAAGACAATGGAGGTAAGGTCTGGATATCTGATGTCTGACAAGCGAAAGGGTACATTTGTATACCTGCAGTATTGCTGTGCTTGCAGGTTGCTGAGGCTCTGAGCTGCTCAATGCTGTGTCATCATAGCAGTGACATCACTTGCATCCCTCAATTGTTACAGTTTTTTTACTATTTGTGACCCTTTAAGCAGAACAAAATCCAGGGTGGCCTTCCCCAGGGACATCCCAGATCGGTGCAACTCCTCCCCTCGCCGGGGTGCCACAAATCCTGCTTCCTCGCCTTCCTCTCCCTCAGTGTATCAACACCCAGTGGACGCATCCCCAGATCTTCGGGCTGTGAGCAAGCTCCCGCCCTCAGCCATTCGCTTCCAATTGCCGAAGGTCTGCATGTAAACAGAGCAGTTTTCCGGGGAATACATATGCATGTCTAACGGGTCTGATTGGACAACACATAAGCTGTGAGACCAGAGAAATTTGAGTTTGTACAGGCATTCTGGGGCATCCCTGTTTGGGATGCCCCAAGGAACTTAACAAAACCGCTGGATAGTCAAAGTCCTGGGTTTTGTTCCACTTTAACTTATTAACGTATTATTAAGTAGTATGTTGCCTTAGTTGCCAGAAAGGATACATAATAAAGAAATGACAAAAGCCATTGCCTTTAACAGTGTTTGTCAGAAACATGTTTCCCTGGTGGGATTTGGCTTTGATGTACGGTATCTGGGACACCGAAGGAGGAAATATTTATATTTTAGTGTTAAACAGAAATGACAGGGGACATTGTGGGGGATGTTCCTATAGAACATATTCCAGTAGCTGCTGGAGAGGTCAACATCAATTTAGCACTTCACATTCTGCTTTACCAACCCATGGGTGCAGATCTTACACATAAGGGACAAAATGTGCAATGGTGGAGCCCACCAAGGAAGGTTTGACACAAACTGGACTACAGGAGGCAAATGTCTCCAAATGTATTTTTTAAACTCGGGCAATTATTTACCTACAGCAAGGTATAACTAAAACGTTAACTAGATATAGTAAACACCTACCGCATTTTTGCCCTATAAGACACACCTATTTTTGTGTGCGTGTGTGTGTGTTTTTATGGTGGTGGGAGGGGCTGCTGAGGTGCGGGAGCTGGGAATGTAAGTTCAAACACACACACACACACACACACACACACACACACACACACACACACACTTTTGGGGAAAAAAAGTGGAGCCTATTGGGCGAAAAATACGGTGGTTATCTACGCATTTTTTTTTCAGGAGAGGTCTAGTTTTATGCACAGCTGTTCTGTTAAAGGAAACCTCTAGCTTTTCTGAATTTCATTAATAAAACATGAATATGTCTGTTATTGTCATACTTTAAAGTTTCATTCATTTAAAGCCATTGTAGGTTTGATTCATGAGTTAAAATAAGCCCTGATTCAACAGAGCAAGCCAATAACGTATTCACTTTCCCAAGGTACCTGCTTGTTTCCTACACTTCATGTTGGCAGTAAAGTGTTCTGACATATGAGCACTGCATGGCAGCAGCCATATTTGTACTCCCTTATCTGATGGCTGCTTCTTCCTACTAACCAAAGAGACAAGCAAAATAGCAGGGGATGAGCATGTTTGGCTCTTTGTACCACATTGTATTCTTTTGCCAACATAAAAAAAAAAAACTATTCCTCCTTCCCCCTAGAGCGCATTACCAGCCTGTTTCTTCTTTAAAACATACCAAAACCCTCTAAAACCCCCTCATGTACCCCACCTGCCCATCCCCCTCTCTCCCAAGTACTTGGAGTGATGCTGCTGGCACAGCGTCAGCTTGGTTTTAAAAAACCTGCTTTTTCCGCCATTGTAGCTACGCACATAAGGTAGGTTAAGGATCGACGATTGGATGTAAATGCACTGGTGCCGCAGCTAACCTGCAAGCGGTTGAGTTTTTTTCTTGTTTTATTTCCTTTACGAGGGGTTTATGTGGACAAGCATCCCAAATCAGGGAATTGAGAAAAAAAAGGCCTCTCGTCACTTTATAACGTTAGGTCCATTTAAGTCTGTGCCTGGTACACCCACCAGAGCTCCATTTACCATGACAACATGTTATGTAGAGCTGGATCGGTTATGCCTAGAGGTAGGATTGCAGGAACAAGTTGCACTGCATACACTAAAGGAATTCAGATCTTGGGTTAATATTGTAGGTTGGGCAGAGGCAACCGGCAATATGCCACCACCATATAACATTTTGAAACTACAAAATGTTCCTTTAAATCATTCAGCGTACATGATCAGCGTGATCAAAGTGGAGATCAGAAAATAACCAAAAGTACTGGCAAAGAATTTCACATTCTTCCATGTGACAGAACATGATTGATGAGAAAAGCTAACGTGACTCAACCGTTTCAAGACTGCATCTCATTATAGATTCACATCCCCAGGGCAGGTGGCTTATATCTGAAACAAAATGAAAGCTTTAAAGCTTCATGGAAGCAAATCAGTAAACAGGTTTCCCATGTGTGTCTTAAAATATACCTTCAAATGTGAGAACGGGCACTTCAAACGAGGCTTCAATTATTCATTCCATTTGGTGGTGGCAAAAGATTTTTTAATAAGATAAAATTCATGTTTGCTGGGTGGGCGACTTCAATGCAATATGTAAACCTTGCAGGCAACTTTAATAGTTTCATATGTGATGAATGTCAAGTTGTTAATCCCTCCAGGGATGAAAGGAGGACGGCTTCTGCAGCAAGAAGGATTTTTTTCATCAATTGAAGCTTGTGGAGAGTTTCTTGCATAATATCTGAACAGTTTGGTACAGTCATTAAGCTTTGGCCATAAGGTGACAATCTTGTCTTCAGGTTGTAACAGACCATCAGTCACTTGCCAATACAGTCTATAAGCTATGTCCTTTGATTGGAGCTCTGGAGCTGCCAAATTGTAGCAAGCTGAGATGTGGTTGGTGCCAGGTCAGCCTGTGTGGATAAGACCACTCAATGGCTACCAGCTAGGTATTTATGCCTGATGACCAGGGACCATAACTATGGCAACAGGAGATATGGCTGGAGATTTAAACTGAGACAATAGCTGGTAGCAGTAGACATGGCACAGCTGACTAATCGGGTTTGACACTGGACATAACCAGCACTGGGCATGCACAGATCTGCATAGGGCTTGGCACTGGATATGGTCAGACATGGAAAGGGTTGGCAACATGGCTTGGCACTGTACATGGTCAGACAAGACATGGGTCAGTAACAGGATTGGCACTGGATGAAGTCATATTAGGGAATTGATCAGCAGCAAATTTCAGGACTGGACATGCTAAGACACGGCATGGGTGAGCAACAGGGCTTGGCACTGAATGTGGTTAGATGAGGCAAAGGCTGGTAACATAGCAACAAGAGAGAGGCAGCAAGGAGCACAGGGAGCAGAGGTGCCAAAGGTCCAACTGTGAGTGACTGTCCAAAGAGCAGTGCCTCCAGTGGTGGATGCTGCCCAGCGGCTGCCAGTTAACAGGGCCACCTCCGCCATCGCCAAGGCAAAAGACAGAGTGGGAGCAGGCCACTTACATACAGCACCAGATTAATGAAATAGGTTGGAATCTGGAGTTAAACTAGACCTTAGACCTATAGGGCTGCACTTGATTATAAAACCACTACATTCCCAAATTCTGTTCTGCAAGCCTCGTCAGCAGCCGGTGAACTTTGTCAGCTGACTGGACTTACTCTGACCGAGACACAAGCAGGGACAGGTAAATTATCGGTGCCCCAGTCTTCCTTGTTTTGCTGCTGAACCTCTGGCAATTTCCTAAATGAAATATATTGGGTCAGGTCTAATCCAAGGCATATCTGGGTCTCTGTGCCCTCTGATAAAGCTTGATGGGGGCTTCAGGTGAAACAAACCAAGGAGTGACATTACTGACTGATTAAGACTTTTCGTTCCACTTTTTTACCTAAAACCACAGTGTTGGTCTTATTGATTCATTTGACATGTGGACAAAAGATTGGTTCCAGGCCCTTTTCTTATACTGTAGCATTTGATTTTGACCATATGTCTATCTGCTGAAAACCCCAGCCAGAGGGGAAAAACATTCTTCCTTGAGGGTACCCAAGTTCACTGTACCACTGGCTATCTTTATTTCATTGACTTGACTTGACTTCTCCTGTTGAATTTGCTGGTTGACAGGCTTTAAATTGAGATTTTTGCTTCTAAGTATTGTAACTATTATGCTGGAGACTTGCCTGGGATAACATTGTATCCTATACATCATTTTTTATTAGAGCTCTAAAACTAGTTATACTGCGTGTGCTTTATTTTTGATATATCTTGACTTCTGAGAAAAAAAAACACACCCTACCAGTCCACCAGCCATATATTTTTTGATCTGTTAATAATAATTTAAAGGCAACAGATATCTTTGTATTTTAGTGTGTCTAAGTCTTGTTCTGCTTTATATAATACATTTGCACAGAATACAGCACTACCCAGCAAGAACAGTGCATCTTGCTATCTTACTAAAAATTGTTAAGCCAGATGCAAAAATCACGAAGAAACCACAATTTGCGGGTATCCTTATCACCGGGGAGGGTTGGGGGGCTGAACAGTGGCCATTGGACGGCATCTGCATTCAGCTTTATAGAAATAATGCAAGACTACTCTTAATCATATTTTTGCTACTGTTTTCGCTGTTACTAAATAAACTCAAAGAACAGGCAAACCAGAAATGCTGTGTTAGTCTTGGACCTCCTGTATTACCCTGGTGGTGGCCTAGGGGCTTGACTTTAAGGCGAGTTAGACTCTGTGGTTCGCCTATGAGGCCGTTCTTAGGAATACCATTATGGGGCAACCTTACAAGAGAAGGCTAAAGTAGGTAAATAAGCACTACCCAATGTTGGACTTGTAGGGAGTGGGGCATATCAAAATTCATCTTTAAAGACACCCCTTCTATTAAGCACCAGATGAAAAAAGTGAATCAGCACTATGTTTAATGTGGGATTTCTTCAATTTTATTGAACTCCCTGAGCCAAAAATAACTTAGTGGTACTACTTTGCCAACCTATGCTTTGCCAACCTATGCCGAACCAGAGCAGCACAGTATAGCTTGGTAGGTCAGAGCCTTAAAGTAGTGGAACGTGTGTACTAGCACACAGGCAAAGTGCAACTGGCATGGTCAGCCCATCCAGCCAGAGAGAGATTTTATCTGTTTCCACAAAAAAACATTTTTCTCTAGCTGGCTGGGTTGATAATGTGCCTGAGTAATGTAGTCTCTTAAAACAAGACAGGCTGTCAGCAGGAAGGCTTTGAGTTTTCTAATAAGCAGCCCACACCAAACTGACAGATATGTGCCTTAGAAAAATGGGGCAACATTTCTGTGCTACACACACACACACACACACACACACACACACACACACACTGAATCCACAGATGGAGGAGAAGAAGGGTGTGTGTGTGAAACTATTAAAAACAGTTTAAACAGTTGTTTACAATGTTGCTACAATAATTCTAAGAGCTACTTAATTCTAAGCAATGATAAGTACAACTGATGGCTTTCTGGTTCTGGCTAGTGAGAAGGTATTATTGCAGAGATTAAAAACAGGTCAAAACCCTCAGGGCTGGGCCCAGCCACTATCCTACACTGGATGTACACATGCACCCGCACAGCGTGCCAAGGGTGCAGCTAGCCAGCTGAACCTTAATGCTATGGGACCTTTAAGACCAGCACAACATCAATCCTATGGTTTCCATCTGCTTTAAATTCATTCAGCAGCCAACTAAAAAACAAAAGGAAATTCATCTTCTTGTCCCTTGTCGCTGCTAGCCAGTCACTGCTCGTCTGTTAATCAGCAACTCACCTAATCGCCGAGTCCGAGACCACTGTGCAGCCGTGGAGGCCTGGGGAGGCATGTCAGGTCTTCGGCACAACCCCTCCATAGCAATGAATGTAAAGGGAAGCCCAGCACAACATCAATCCCATGTTCGGGCCCCAAATGGAGTGGGAAACAGGGGCTGTGGTGTGAGTTTGGGTCTAGTGATCAAGTAAGTTTCAATTCACTAGGGGACAAAGGGTAAGTAGCATTTTGTTTTTCTCAGCTGACTGCTGAATGACTTTAAGGCAACTTAGACAATGGGACTGGGTTTTTCAGAAACAGGGCTGTGCAGCAAGAGGGCCACTACCATGCAGTTCAGCAATGCAACATCTGCATGCCATTCCACAACATCTGCATGGGGCTAAGCTCTCTCAAATGGCTTACACCACTGATTTGGGGGGGGGGGGATATGGGAGCAATTAAATTAGTTACTAAGCTTTAATCTTTGAGTGGGGGTCTGCTATAATGTATTTGTTGGCTTAGAAAACTACTGTACAATGTGCAGTGACCTTAATGCAAAAAAGAACAGAAATAAGTAACTTTGCAATTCATTATACAATATTAAAGTTATGAGGATACTTTGTTTACCTATTGCGTCCCCAGGTACTATGTGTAGCTCACATGTTGGCCTGAATTCCTGCAATCATTGTACAGGATAAAAGGTGGATAGTGTTTCCATAACAAAGAAAATATGGAAATTACATTTGCCCATGAATAAACCTGAACACAGAAAGTTATGTTTCAGAGCCACTGACGATTACTCTTCCCTATGGCACAGAGCTTTGTTGATTCTGAAGGAAAAGGAATATTTCGCAGTAGCAAGGCTCTTTATAGATGGTAATTGAGTTAAAGCATATTGAGCCTTGCAGAAGGGATCCTTCAAATCAAGATTTAAAGGGAAATGAAAGAGAACAGCCTTAAAAGAAAGACATACAATGTGCGGTACAATTTGTGCAAGTTTGAGATGTACATATATGACTGATACCTCTGCTCAGGTGCCTGGCTTGATGCCAAAAAATGCTGTATTTGGAAATCAAATTCTTGCTTTGCCTCCTCCCACCCCTGTAACAACAAATTAGTACCCTGCAAAAATGCGAGTGTTAGTTGGTAGTGGCATATCTTGGCTGTTTATCTCCTACAGGTAGTTGGTTTCCATTGGAGATTTTACAGGTTTGGCATCTTCCATTCCAAATGTTTCAATTATTTCTTGTATTTTGTGCTTTTGGTTCAGAAGAAAGCTGTCATCTTCATCTGAATGCCCAGGTAATTATTTATGATTTCAAGATCTTTGGTCTTAAATTGCTGATTCAGGGTTTGCAGTATCTCTGCTTTATCCCCTTCTTGCTCAAAGCAATTCAGG
This sequence comes from Gastrophryne carolinensis, assembly GCA_027917425.1. Classification (NCBI taxonomy): domain Eukaryota; kingdom Metazoa; phylum Chordata; class Amphibia; order Anura; family Microhylidae; genus Gastrophryne; species Gastrophryne carolinensis. The sequence goes on along the minus strand of CM051239.1, from coordinate 43,138,060 downwards.
ATATTGTCCATGTAAATAAGCACAGATCCCTCTGTCTGCCAATTTCTTTGTGTATAAGCAGGGGTCTGATTTACTCCTTTAAAAGTCCTCATGTGTAAACACTTTCATTTATGCTCTGGTGGCTTGCTTTAGATCATAAATATGCCTCTGAAGTTTGCATACTAGGTCTGGCCTTTGTTCATTTTTGAATCCTAGTGGCTGTTCCATGTTGATGTCTTCTATTAACTCGCCATGTAGAAATTCAGTTTTCGCATCAAAGTGTTTCGCTTGCATTTTCCTTTTGGTGGCTACTGTCAGCAAAGGCCTTATTGAAGCATGCTTGACTACTGGAGCAAAAGTCTTATCATAGTCCTCTCCATATTATTGAGAAAATCTCTTGGCTATGAGTCTTGCTTTATATAGCTTCACTGTGCTATCTGCATTGCATTTCACTTTAAAAGTCCATTTGCAATCCATTTTGCTTTCCTTCCAGGTGGTAGCTCTGTAATTGCCCTTGTTTTTGTGTCATGTATGGATTTTATCTCTTTCTTTTGCAGCCTTTATCCATATATTGGCTTGCCATTCTGAAAGCTGAGATATGTCTTCATACATACAGGTGGTTTACCTCTGTTCAGTTCTGGTAGACTCTGCGCTCACTTCAACTGTTTGTTGACAGATGACGGGTGATCAGTGTCAGTTTTCTCTCCTGTTCTTACTTTTTCAGTTTTCATTACATTGTTTTTCAGCTCTTCAACAAAAGTTATGCTGTTGCTAATGGTAACCTTGTCTGTTTTGGGATTCTGTAACCCTTAACGTTATCACTGTACCCAAATATTCCTTCAAATGCTTTTTTTCGAGTTTGTGTTATTTCCTCTGGAAAACTCTTGTTTTATTGTAAGTGGTTAGTGTTAGTGGTACACTTAGCTTCTCATTCTGCCTGAGTTCATATAGAGTTTCCTCCACTGTTATGGATAGAGACGGTTCTGCAATGACTGTCACTGCTGTCTCACCCCAGTATTCTGGTGGTAGTCCAGAGTCTGTCAGGATACATCTGATCATTTTAGCCAGAGATCTGTTCTCTCAGCTACCCCATTTTGCTCTTGTGTGTCTTTTGATGCTCTATTCCATTCAGCTTTAAAGTGGACCAAAGCCCGCTGAACTTATCAAATACATTTGGCCATGCTCCCGACGATACTTCTTTCTTAGGGTGTAGGACTAGAAATGGATATTTTCGCTTTTTTTTTTTGCTGGTGTAAGATGGCAGGCAAGTATGAGAGGCTTCTTCTGAAACTTGTTATTTGTCTTTACTGCATAGGCCTGTTATTTGTCATTAACTTCACTCTTGTGTTGCATTAGGTAAGTGACTGGGTACCTTGAATAGTCATCTATGAAAGTCAGTATGTACCTGTTGCCTCCAGGTGTAGGTGGGTTTAGGGGATTACATACATCACTGTAAACGAGGTCAAGTTGTCTTGAAGCTCTATTCTGACTGACTTTAGGAAGTGTTGCTCTTGTAGCTTTGAATTTGATGCAACAGTAACTGGACAAGGGTATACTGCCAGATCCTTTGTCAGATTCCTCTCTCATAGTACCTGTAGCCATTTTGGGTGTCTGTGACCTAAACACTTGTGTCACATGTGTATACCATCTGTGTTTAGGGTTACATAGCCTCAACTTTTCCTTCACTGTGTTGACGTGATATAGATGATCATTCAGTTTGGTGCCTGCTATAGTCTGCTTGCTGTCCAGGATAGAAAACTTGTCACCTTGGAATTTTACAGTGAGTCCTTTGGCTGTCAGACGCTTCACAGGAGAGTCCTCCTCCTAGATCAGGAACATAAAACACCTCCTTCACTGGTATGGCTAAATTGTGCCCCGCATTATTGGGGCATACAAGGGTTCCATGCCCATTTACTTCTGCATGTATTTTACTTCCATCGGCAAGGTAAATTGTCTCTTTGTTATTCAGATAAAGTTCTGTGAAAAAGTTTTTATCACTTGCCATGTGACTGATTGCTCCCGAGTCAGAGCACCAGCCTTGAAATATATGGTTGCCTGTCGCTTTAAATGTGGCATTCTATTTCCCTTCACATGGATCAGAGATTGTGGCTTTGACTTTCTGTTTAGTATAAGAGGGACGCTGTCCCATTTGCTTTGTTTCCATATAGTACAGTCTCTCTTTACATGTCCCTGTTTTTTGCATCTTAATCACACCCTAGTTTTCTTCCTGTGTATCTTTGTGTCTGTACCTTGTTGTACAGACACAGTTGTTATCTCTCATGCAGTCTTTTCCGTACATCTCACATGCCTTTCGCTGTATTCTCACTGAGAATGTGAATAAGCTGCTCATCATTAACTATTAAGCTTATAGTGGCTCTTTCCAGTCTTGATTATTCAGCCTCTGGGAATTAAGAAAAAAAAAGTTTGATAGTGGGTGTGACTTGGAAGCAGGAAGCACTGCTGTAAAACTTATCTGAGCCCTGCGATCCCCTTCCTGTCAGCAGGGGCATTCTAGTACTCAGCCATGTACCAGAAGCTTTAATGGTCTATATATGACACTAGTGGCAGTGAAAGTAACTTGCAGCAAGCACAGCATAGTCTTGATTTATAGCAGCAGGTTATGGACTGGTTGCAATCAGACCTAGCAGAGTAGATATAGAGAGGAAGTGTGGCCGATGACAATCATAATTTTTATTTGAAATGTGCAACCTATGTGCCATCCCAAACTCTCTGTAAGGGGCTGGGGTGGTTCTACTATTCAGACAGCCCTTCATAGAGCTCCCAGCTGAGCTCAGAATCCTTCCCTCTCAGCATCTGTGGTTCTGCTTTTCAGCACGTTTCAATTGCTTCCTACTGTGTGTAATGTTTTCTTTATTACATTTTGCCTCTACCCTACCTTCTATTCCCTTCCCTTCAACTCTCCTGACCTGATTCTCTTTCTCCTTTTCCCACATTACCTCCATCTTTATCTTCTTCTTTTCTGCATTCCCTCCGCCTTTACTCTTTACAATCAACATTTTGTTTTCTTTTGCACATTTCATCATTGTTTGCCTTTGTACATCCCCTCTGTCTTTTTTTCAACATTCCAGCTGTCTTTTTTTCACATTTTCTCTCCACCCTCTGTTATCCATTTCCTCCATCTCCTTTCCACAATTCGTACACCTTTCTCCCTTTTCCACATCCTCTCATTCTGCGTCTATCTCACCCCCATCTTTTTTCTTTTACATTCCCAAATTGTCCCTTTACCCCCCACATTCCCACAATCTATGTCTCCCTTTATCTCACACTCTCACATTATCTTCATCTCTCTTTGCATTTCCCTTCCCCCCTCTTCTTATAATATCAACTGAACCTGTCTCTGTGGTTGTAAAATATAAATGTACAGTATGTGTGTGTTTAGAGGCCCCATCCCTAAATACTGTATTGCACAGGGAGCCTCCTAACCTAAACCAGTCCTGGTGTTAGTTGGGAGAAGACAAGACATGGTTGCGATTGACAGTAACATTTCATGCGCTGGTTGCTGTCAGATGTGATTGAGATCCATAGCATGAGGTTGTGGGTAGGTGGCTGGCAGGGTGGTTGAGATTTGTGACAAGTGGCCATCACATTGGAGCTGAAGCAGGGACAGGTAAGGATACTGTTGAATAGCAACTACATAGGATCAGAAAATGGCTGAAGTATCTCCTGAGGAGTCACAACACGATTGATTAGGGAACACTGACCTTTTATTACCCAACACTGCCTTTGTTAACTAAATTAGATGTAATTTGACTACCACTAACTCTGAAACAGAGGAGACAAATTGTGCTTCCTGTATGTAAATTATGTCATGTTAACACAAATCTTCTAAAAACGAGGAAGGAAAAATATGATGGGGGAAAACCTCAAGGGCCTCAGTGCAGTCACTACCCCTGAACCCCCTGTGGTTTGGCCCCTGACGTACATTAACATTACTAAGGCCCGTCGACAGTGGCAAATTTTGATTCAACAATGGCCACGTAATTGGTGGTGAAAGTCTGTTCCCTCACCTAGGCAAACGCGTTTTGCCAGCGATTACAAAAAGGCCTTGTCTGCAGTGTCTTTTTTTTCAAAAAGTGTTTGCAATTCCAGTTCATTTAATACTATTTGATAACGTGACTGCGATAGCGCTATGAAATTGCCCCAAAGTGAACCCAGCCTAAAGCTTTAATACCATTCATTGCCTGTTCACCACTGGGAAGCACAATGGAACTGTGGCACAGTGGCTTATGGGGTGGCCAGGGCCAGAAAAGTCTCGGGTTAACTTTTGGCCCCAGACCATCCCTGGCTCAGGGGTGGAAGCTGTGGGCCATTCTCCAGAAGAAAAACCTGTCCAATAGGGTGCTTGATTATAGGTAAAATCCGAAACAACCTGTCCTTGAAACCTGTTGATAAGCAATGGTTTTGATCTTTATTGGAACTATAGTTTTCACAGTGTAGGTTACCAAAGTTCAGAAAGGACGACATTTAATTCCTGTTCATATATTTTTGCAGTGGTTCATTAATCGTTTTTTTCGCTGTCCTCCTGTCTTGCACCAGAGATTCAGGCAAATTACGATGATCTCCTAGACAATTTGAAGTTTCATAACTATGTGGTAACTAATTAGGATGAGAGGCAATGAAACACAAATCTGGACAATGGGATCATAACACTGAAACCTAATTAGAAGCGCATTAACAAGGATGTCAGGAGTGAGTCATAGAGGGAAGGGCAGTACAGCTTTCTCATCAGTGGTGGAAGATTTATAGTAGAACACTTAGAAATAAAAAGGTACAATGATTATTTAACCCCCTCACAGTCACAGTAAAATTGAATAAACCCTCCTGAAATTGTTGGTGCTTACCATAGGCATCTGAAATGCCTTTTAACCCCTTCATGGCCCAGCTAAATTTAACTGGTCAGAGCAGATCAGAAACTTTGGGACGAATGACTGGAACTGACATTTGGGGGGAATATGGTGGGGGTGTGGTTTTTGCATTCCCTAGCAGCTGAGGTGGGGTACATGAGGATGTGAGCTGTATTTTGCATGACTTTTAAAAAAGTTTAAAAAAAAAATTAAAAGTGACTCCGCAGTGGGTACACAAAATGCACTAAATATGAAAAACTCAAATATGTGATTTATTTAGCATTTTTTGGTAGGCCAAAACACATTAGTATTACATCAGCTTAAAAACAGGCTACCATTTGGCAGTCCATCTAAATACCCCTTACAAATAACACTACCCAGCTCGAATCTAGCTTTGGCCCAGAAACAAAGCCCAAAACTGTTTATGCCATTTGGACTTTAAATAAACAGTTTTTAAATACAAAGTGGCACATCATACTTGTGACAGCAGAGAAGAATCGAGCCACAGAAAGTTCAGTGCTATGTTTTTCATTTATCCCAAATGTCATTGTTTTATCGGCTTTACATTCTACCAGAAATGTCATTTTTCATCGCAGGGAAAAAAATGCAAAACATAAAGCTGACCTTTCCCTTAATGGTGGCAGTGGAAGGAGATTGCAGGGTATTACAATCAAAGATAGCAAACACAATGAGATGATATTTAGATACAATATGTTAAAATGCTGCCCATAGTTACCTATGGGCTCTTTCACATGTGCTTATGGTGATTGTGGTTTTGTGGCATTAGCCCTGTTCAGTAGCAATCACAAGCTCTATCGCTTGCAGATCCCTGGACAAAGCGCAAACGCATGTGCGATAGCAATTTCCATAGGAAATCACTAGAACACCCCAATTGCGCTGGTGGAAAACCAGCCTCAAAAAGCTATCTATGGGCAAAAATAAAAAAATAGTTTATACTAACCTAACTTCCCAAGTCTAAGATTTTTTTCACATTGAGCATTTCCACTGCATATTGTGGACTGCGTTGTTCTTCCATTGCAGTGCAGTGGCAGCCGTATATGACCCCCACCTCTCTGTTTCCCAGAAGAAGGTGCAGGACAACGAGGATCCTTGACACCCGTGCGGACCAGGAAGCAGCGGTGATTATATGGGCCCTTTAACTGCACTGCAACACAGCTCAGGCAACTTTGGCACTTTCCCCGTGTTACCCCATAGACTTCTGCAAAACGTAGCACAAGGAGCTCTTTTGCTTTAAAGCAGACCAGAATCCTCTAACCAGTGTCCAGCCATTCATATAGGCTTGCAGAGGCAATGTGCCTTACACTAGAGGGAAGCTGGGGATGAGCCTGCAGTCACGAAAATGATGTGGGAGCCCTGGGAAATGTGACTTTTTGTTTTGGCAATCCATGATGTCTTTTAGATTCCAGGGCCAGCCCCGGGAGGCTTATTCTCCTTTAATAGGCTCCCACTTGTGTCATGTTGGAGAATTTCTATTTCTAACATGACAAGCAGAAAGGTGTAAAATTCCCTTAATCCCTCACAACTCTGCTTGCTCTCTGCGGGTCGGCAGCTGTCAGCACTCGGATGCATAGCACAATCCCAACTGGCTCCTGTTGAGTCACACTGACCATCATGTACCCCTTCATCTAACTAGCTAACGTGGCGCTAGCTCGAGAGCTGACAGCCGAAGACCTGCATCATTTGAGCAGTCAGTTCCATTTAGGAATTTAGGTACTATATGTATTGTTCTGATTAATTTAAATGGACAGTTAAGGCAATAATAAGGCGGCAAGGAGTTCACTTGAAGCCTGTTGCATGTGACTCTCCTCTATTGCTGCAGTGCTCTGAAGATATAGTTATAAAGTTTTCTTTTTTTTTCCATTCCATTTTTCTACGACGACGTAGCAAATGTGGCGACACAGCTGCCCCTGTCCCTCAGTAGTTCCAGCGTGAGCAGGCCATGCAAGTATGACCACTGTGGCTTGCGGGAGTCGCTCACATTGGGCATAAAGTGTGGTAGTTGGTGAATGAAATTGAAAGGAGTGGAACACTTTGGAGACCTTTGGCTCCATCATCTACAACACGTTGCATGAATTGGAGGAGAGGCACATTAAGAGAGCTCCTTAGTACCTTTTTATTGCCATTTCCAGGACTGCTCCCTGAATGGAGAATAAAGACCATATTCATGCTTTAGTTCAGAATTTCCAAGGGGAATTTATCATTTAGAAATGAGTTCTGGAAGCAGGTCAAAGGTCTTGTTTCTTTTTTGCTGACTGAGGCTCACTCCCGTAATATACAATAAAAAGGTTAGGAAGCATATTTTTAGATCTGCAGTTTGCTGGGAATTTTTTAAACCTAAATTTATTTACAGGATTAACACATTAATAGGGACTGTAAAGTTCAGGGTTTGTACCAAACAGTGAGTGTCCTGGTCCCGAACACAAATACGGACTTCTCCATATAAGAGTAAACTCCACTAGCGACAGTCGGCTTTCCCCACCCCCCGAAGCTATGCTGACAGCTGGAATGTGGCTTGCAGGTACTCCTGCCCTATTACCCACACCCACACCGACCATGGGGGTACAGAAGAGCCCAATGATCATCGGGCCCTGTCAAAGGGCATAGGGGCTGGTCAGGCACTAGGGCTGGGGGCAGGCTGCCAAGACCCTTGGCTTTGGGATTACCAGCCCCTATGCTTGGTGTGGCGGGCTGGTTAGTGCCTTGGAAAAGGGGCCTCACATGTTTCTTTTCAAAATGTTTTACATTAAAAAAACACGCTCACACCCACAGCATGGGGTTTAGGGTCAAGTTGGGGTCCCCAAAGCAAACCTTTCGCTAAAGTTCGGCCGAAGCCAGCGAGCCCAAACCTCCACAGGTTCACTCATTTTACACATTAAAATTAAAGAAAAAACACAGAGCTTTTTGAATTAATGTAGACTGGTGAAATTGTCCCAAAGCACATGCGTGGTCACCACCGTCGTGTATCCATCACCAGTATCACAAAACTCTTACCAGATCGTAAGAATAATGGTTGCATTCAAGTGGATAAATAAAGTCAGCTCCAAATAGGCAACGTCTCAGCACTCCAAACGATAAGAATAATGGTTGCATTCAAATATATTAATTCAATTAGCTGTAAATAGGCAAGGTCTCAGCCATCCTTTGAAATGCAGTTATGTAGCTTAAGACGAAAGCTTCAATGACAGAAATCCAAATGGGCCAACAAATGGCTCCAAAAAGGCAGGTAAAAAAATAAAAAGAAGAAGAAATCTAGTGCAACACTGCTAGATTTAAAACCAAACCTTTTTTAATACCAATGAAATGTACTCACAAACAAAATAAATCCAGCTTATCAATAGTTAAAAGCGCGAACATCTCTCACCGCTCCCGAATAGTGTAGGTAAAAAACTTGCAAGTATTGAAAAGCGCTTCTAACAATATAGGAAGCCCCGAGCCTCCTACACATTAACACACACCTTGCAAATCTTTGTGTAAGAGCTCTTTTTTTTTATAAATCGTTACATTATTAGCATAACCTTTTTCTATTTCTACAGTAGTCTATATATACATACTAATGTCACTGCTCAAATATTTCAAAACTTTTTTTCAGTTTTTCTGATGGTGGTTTGAATGGACTTTGTTGTCTATGACTATGCCTGACTGAAAATGATTAAATATGGGTCTTTACTGGCAAGCTTAGCAGGCATAGTGCAGTGCAGATATTATTAATGCATTTATGTTAAGGCTTTCGACACACACAGAATTTTTGGCTTCATGGCATTGTTAGCATTTGGTATCTTTAAAAGCCCAGACAAAGTTTATTTTAATCAGGAACATCCAGGGACGTTTGTTTAAAGTGGACCAAAACCTGGGAGGGTCCGTGGCCCTGGGGCATCCCTATTTGGGTTGCCCTGTGGCAGAAAACTCCAAGATTGCCCCTAAAACTTAGCTTCCCAATGTTCCCACGGTACAAGCACAGGTTCTTGTCCAGTCAGCGCTGTATGTCATGCATTATAATGCCCAGCACAGAACATTGTTTCAGACAGAGCTCCGGCATATGGAATAGGCAGCAGGTGCGCCCCAAGCCCTGTGGTCTGCTGTGCGCTCCCACTCCCAATTATTCTGCTAGCCTCGGCAACAAAGATTCCGGGGATGCAGCCGAAACAAACATGTGACCCCCGGGAAAGGTAAGTGTTTGCTGGAGATTCCGGGTTGGTTTCACACAGCTGGGCATCCTGATTGGGATGCTTAAGGGACATGTTATCAGCTCAAGTAATGTTATTGAAAGCTTTAAAACAGAAAATGTCAATGTTCAATGAGACCCTTTTTTTCTAATGTCTGATTTGTGTGCTCTGTGTGCCGACCTACAGGGCGGACTGGCCATAGGAAGATCTATGAGAATTCCCAGTGGGCCACACTGCTTGTGGGCTAGTTGGGATGCTGCTTATTACACACCCACCCCACTCCTGTTTCCCTAAGTCTCCCTCCTATCACCCCCGTACCTTTCCCACTGTACCCTACTGGTAGGGTTGCCACCTGGCCGGTATTTTTTTCTTACCTTATTGACCACTAGCCTGGTGGTGCCAGTATTTGTTTTTTATTGGTAATTGAAGATGGGAAAAGAATTACATTTACCAGTAAAAATACAAATACCGACACCGTCAGGCCATTGGCCAGTAAAGTAGAAAAAAAATACCAGCCAGGTGGCAACACTACCTACTAGCCATATTCTATGCCCAATGTTATAGCCTCAGAATCATGGCTGGGGGGGGGGGACCCACCAAACCCCACCCCACCACCCCATATTATCTGTCCTCACAGTACTAAGCTTCAGTATCATTGACTTGGCCATATCCACAGCTGTTCATGACCTGTCCTTGCATTGTTATAGCCTCAGTCTTGGAGAGCATACAGACTCAAAAGGGTTTTTATGGGCTACTCATGGGCTGGCTATGCCAGCAAGATATCTAACTGAAATTTGGCCCCAGTCCGTTACTGCCGAACCAAACCTTACTATGCCTGTAATAAGACTTTAAAGGGCACAGGCCTGCTAGCTCACAGGTGGCTTAATCTGCCTGTACTGCCCCATCCAGGCCTCTTTTACACATAGGCGTTTATTGGTCAACTGCAATTGCCAATTGCAATCAATAGGGCTTTCAAAATGCTGTTCGATCACTACTGCATCATAATCGCCCTGGTGTGAACCAGCCCATATTAAATCAGGCTTTTTGATTATACTCTCTTGATTTCTATCACTAAAAGAGAGGATGAGCTAGTAGGGGCTCAGCTGAAAGCTGAGGAGTTTGAGCAATTTACTATTTCCTTCCTCATGGCGTTGTCATCATCATTCCTAATAAGGCCAAAAATTGTGGTACCATCTGCAAACATCACTATTTTTTTTTTTTAATATTCTTTATTTAGATTTTACTTCAAGAAGGAAAAGACAATACAGGGTATTTGACAACACATACAATACAGACATGTCAGCACAGATTGCATATTACTATTCCTGACATATTGGGTACGCATAGAGAACCTTCGGTGCGCCTTACATTCTCAGTCTAGCCGAGGGTTGGTCGCTCTGCCTCATGTTTCATTGCTCCCAAACATTGGCTATCTGTAGTTTCTACATTATCTAGGCGCTAAAAAATAAAATAAAATAAAAACAAGGGGGCACTTGCTGGAATTTGTATTCCGCTATCCAGTACCCCGTCTATGCACCCATTCTTTCTTATGGACTTTTGGTGTGATCCTGCCACTGGCATGTGTGGGTTGTCTAACAGAGGGGTGGGGTCAGGGCCGTATTTGGTGTTCATGGTGCCCTAGGCAGTTTAAGTGCTTGCGCAACCTTTTTTTAAGTTATGTAGGTCCATATAAAAAAAAACTGTAGGGGCGAAAGGGTGCAGTGGGCTAGATGCAGAGAATGTGTGTGGAGGAGGGCACAAGGGGGGAAATGCAGAGAAGCAGACAGGCATGTTCCATTTTTACTGCATTCTGATATACAGGAGTCACATGACCACACCAGTGGAAGGGAGATGCTCTGGTCTTTGATTATTGCCCCCCCCTTCACACAAATACACTCTGCATCCTTCTGTGGCTGGGGGGGGGGGGGGTGTTAGGAGGCATTAATGTTCTGGCTATATAATTTTTAGTTTATTTTCTTTACTACAGTAGTAAGGACAGTGTCTCCCCCCCTTCCAGGTTGCCACCCTAGGCACGTGCCTAGGGTTGCCTAATGGTAAATACAGCCCTGGGTGGGGTAAGGGGTATTAAGAGGGGGTGGGGACACACGGAGGGTAAGTGGGGGGGGAGGGAGGGGCCCTTTCCTGAGGGCTCTCTACACCAAGTCTCTGTGTCCTCATCTTTTCTCTGCAAGCTCGAGCTCGCCTTGCTCCGGGTAGAATCATTATCCCATGTGCCTACCTGTTCACCAGTTCCTGGAATTCGTTTGACTCCTCAAACATCAGCCACGATAGCCATGTGTTCCTGAACTGTTCATCTTTATCATGCAGGGATAACATCATGTCTTCCATTTCTTTAATATTCAAGACCTCCCCAACCCAATCGTTCACTGTTGGGGCTCTTTTCTGTTTCCAGAGCCGGGGTATCACCTGTTTGGCCGAGTTTAATAATTATACTTGCAGAGATTTCTTGTAGGTACCTATTGATTGGTCTCCCAAGTGTAGCAAGAGCAATGCTGGGTCATCACAGACCCTTGCTCCTTTGAGATTAGTGATTACTGGGATTATTTTCCCCCAGTATTCGTGAATCAGCCTGCATCCCCAAATATATATATATATGTAATATATATAGCATAGAGGGTCTGCCGTCGGGAATATCTTACTGAGCCTGTCTGGCGTGTAATACCATCTCATTAGTAACTTATAGTTTGCTTCATGTATTTTAGTTGCAACTGAGGATTTATGGGCCAACGTTGCCATCCTCTCCCTCTGTTTTTCCGTGAAGTGTCTACCCAGGTCAGCCTCCCAGTCTCCCCAAAAGGCTGGAGTGGCCCTCTGCTCTCCCGAGAGGAGTAGTTCTGGGAGATCAGGTGCGAGCGGTCCTGCTCTCCCAGGCACATCCTCTCAAAAACCGTGGGGGGCCTGCACCTATCCCTTCTGAAACCCAGGGTTGACAGGAAGAGTTGGAAGTGTATAGAAGTCCATGGATTCAGATTACAGGTGGAATACTTGGCTCTCAGCTCTCCCAAGGGAGTCCACCCACTTGCAGTGATCAAGTCCCCACTTCTAAGGGAGGGCAAATCTCCCCACCCTCTGAGACCGGCTCTACAACAACTCATGGGTAGCAGCGGGTTGCTCAGGAGTGATACCAGGGGGGACGGCCAGGGTGATATCTCTTCCCGTTCTCTAGATCCCCGAATGTGTCTAGGGTGGCTGATATTGTGGGGTGTGTTTTGAACCCAGCTCTGGTGATCTCTCTATTCCACAGGGTAGCATCCAAGGGAATTCCCGCCCCTGCTCTCTCCACCTTAACCCACCTTTTTGTCTCTTGGCACAGGTGCCATTCGCACACCCTCTGTAGGTGGGATGCGGTCCAATATCGTTTGATATCTGGGAGTGTCACCCCCCCCCCCCTGTTGTTTTGATCTGCATACAAAACATCACTATTTTGAGTCCGGTGAGGAGAAATTATTCGCGAATAAGGAGACCATTAGAGGGGACAATACACAACCTTGAGGGCACCCATTTTTGTTGGTCTTGAACTTGACATGTGAGTGCTAAGTTGTACTTCCTGGCTTTGTCTCGTTAAAAAAATACCATTTTGTGAATACTCACCTGTAAAATGGGTATTATAAGTCACACACCCTGCTTCAAGACATTCATTACACTTGGGTATACTGACCTGTAGATGGCGATCTTGCAGAGATGATATCAAAAAAAGGTAAGACCTTCCCGGCCCATAAATACCTGGGACCTCCCACTCATTACTCAGTATAAAGATAGCAGTAAGATTAAGGGACCAGGAAAGCCAATTAAAATTAACAAAGGACAAAGGTTCACCATATAAAGGATCCAGAATACAAAAGGGCAGGGTGAAGCGGGGTGTGTGACATACTTATAATACCCATTTTACAGGTGAGTATTCACAAAATGGTATTATTCTAAGTATGTCACACACCCCGCTTCAAGACATTCATTACACTTGGGACATCCAATAGCAGTGTCCATAAAGGGCGGGGATCCAAAAAACAAGGCAACAAGGCCAAACCTAAACCACTGCAGCTTGCAGAACCTTGCGGCCAAAAACAGCATCCGCTGAGGCCCGAACATCAACCTTGTAAAACTTGGAAAAAGTGTGAACCGAAGACCCAGTAGCAGCCTTACAAGCCTGCTCAACAGAAACCTGGTGGTGGAAGGCCCAGGACGCCCCAACAGCACGAGTAGAATGAGCAGTAACATGAAACGGAGGAACCTTCCCCTTGGCAGGATAGGCCCCAACAATGGCCTGGCGAATCCATTTACTAATGGAAGACTTGGTGGGAGCCTAACCCTTCCTAGGCCCAGAGGGCACCACAAAAAGGGCGTCAGTCCTACGAAAAGGAGAAGTAGCCACCAAATAGTACTTCACACAGCGAACCACATCCAAAGAATGCAAAACCCTCTCCTTGTCATTGCTGGGCTTAGGACACAAGGAGGGAAGAACAATATCCTGATTCAGATGAAAAGCAGAGACCACCTTAGGAAGGAATTTTGTGAAATGGGGGTCCTAGACTAACCCCCTAATGTCCCCTATATCAGCCGCACACTAATAATTATCTCAGTACATCATTAAACCAATTGACCATTAGATACTTATTACAAATTTATTTAGTAGGACTCACAAAATACACACCAACAATATATACAAAACTGATTAAAATACATAAAATTACACACACAGGAGAGGACAAGGCTGCCAACTCCAACACACGCCGAACAGAAGTGATGGCAACCAGAAAAACAACCTTCTGAGTAAGCGTAGAAAGAGCAATATCCTGCAAAGGTTCAAACGGAGGACCCTGCAAGGCAGACAAAACCAAATTCAAATCCCACACTGGGAGCAAAGGCTTCCTAGGAGGCACATACGTAACCCCCTGGAAAAAGGTCTTAACAAGAGGATGAAGCGCAAAAGACTTCTGAAAGAACACAGCCAGGGCAGAAACCTGCCCTTTCAGCGTACTAACTGCAAACCTTGGTCCAGACCATGTTGCAGAAATTCCAAGACCCTAGGGACAGAAAACACCCTGCAAGGCAAGGCCCTTGCCTCACACCAATCAATATAAGACCTCCAAGTCCTATAATAGATGGCAGAGGAAGACTGCTTTCTAGCCCTAACCAGAGTCTGAATGACAGCATCAAAAAGACCTTCCTCCCTCAAGATTGAGGTTTCAGCAACCACGCCGTCAAAGCCAGTGTTGGTAAATTGGGGTAGAGTAGTGGACCTTGAGTGAGCAGATCTGGCAGAATGGGCAGGTCTAACTGATCCACTGCCAACCTTACCACTTCTGCGAACCAAACCTGTCTTGGCCAGCTTGGAGCCACCAGGATTGCTGACGCGCCCTCTAGGGACAGCTTGCGCACCACTCTTCCCACCATGGGAAACAGAGGGAACAGGTACAAAAAACCCCAGATCCCTCCAGTTCAGTGACATGGCATCCGCTGCCAGAGCCAGCGGATCCCGCGAGAGAGACACAAATGCCGGAAGCTTGTGATTGTGACGAGAGGCAAAGAGGTCCACCTCCGGAGTCCCCCACCGGTGGCAAAGCGACCGAAACACCTTGGGACTGAGCGACCATTCCCCCCGGCGAGATGACCCCCTGCTCAGGGAGTCCGCCTCCGTGTTCTCCACTCCCGGAATGTACACTGCCGAGATGCATGGGACATTGCTCTCTGCCCAAGCAAGGATCAAGTACACTTCCCTGAGGGCACGCCTGCTGCGAGTCCCTCCCTGGTGATTGATGTAGGCGGCCGCCGTCCGATTGTCCGACCGAACTTGAACCAGTAGGCCCCGCAACTGATGAGTCAAGTGAGCCAGAACCAACCTGATGGCTCTCAACTCCAGAACATTGATGGGATCGTGAGCCTCCTGAGGCCCCCACAGTCCCTGAAACTGAAGATCCTTCCAAAATCCCCCCCAACCTGACAGACTGGCATCCGTGGTGACCGTCTCCCAACGAGGGGTCAGAAAGGATCTGCCCCTCGTCAGATTGCTTGGTTTCAGCCACCCACCACCGAAGGGAACGCCACACCCGGGGGGACATCAGAAAGGACTGATCCAATGACAGCGGGGACCCGTCCCAGGCCACCAAGTGATGGAGCTGGAGCGTCCTTGTGTGAAACTGGGCAAAGGGAACCGCCTCGAACGACGCCACCATCAATCCCACTAGCCTCATCCCTAGACGGATGGACGGGCGGGGGATGGATAGGAGACGCTGAGTCAATTCCTGAATCAGAAGAACCTTGGCACGGGGGAGAAACACCCTGGCCTGAGAAGTGTCCAGCGACATTCCCAGGAACTCCACCACCCTGGAGGGAGTGAGGCAGGACTTGGGATAGTTGATCACCCAACCGAAACTCTCCAGAGTGGACACCACAGTCCTGGTATCCATCTGCGCCTGACTTAGGGAAGACGCCATGATGAGAAGATCGTCCAGATAGGGCACGATGCGGACACCCCTGGCTCTGAGGATGGCCATCACTCCTGCCAACACCTTGGTAAAAACCCTTGGAGCCGAGGTAAGGCCAAACGGAAGAGCCAAAAACTGAAAATGCCGATTGTCCACGACAAACCTGAGGAATCTCTGGTGTGGCAGAAATATTGGAATATGCAGGTAAGCATCCTTGATGTCTATGGACGTCATGAAGTCCCCCTGACGAAGTGAATGGATGGCAGAGCGCAGAGTTTCCATACGGAATTTCCGGGGACGAACGAACCTGTTGAGCAACTTCAGATCCAGAATAGGACGAACAGAGCCGTCCTTCTTGGGCAACGTGAACAAATTGGAATAGAAGCCCAGGCCCCGGTCTGAAAGGGGCACCGGACAGATGACAGCCATGTCCGCGAGACTACTGCCGCCCGAAGCCCCTGGGCGGCCAGAGGATCTGACGGCACCCGGGACCTGAAGAATCTGGGAGGGGGCCGGAACTCGAACTCCAGCTTGTAACCGGAAGACACCACTTCCTGAATCCACCTGTCCGAGACCTCTTGGACCCAGACCTGGGAGAAGAGTTGCAACCGTCCCCCCACCCGCACGGGTGAGGGCGCCCCCTCATTGCTGAGCCGACTTGGCTGCAGCTCTAGACTTGGAGCCCCAACTATGTCCTGGACAGGCCCGACCCCTGCCCCGAAGGGAAGGCCGAACCCCTACCAACTCTAGCCCCACGAAAGGACTGAGAGAATGAAGCCGCCCCCCAAAAAGAGCGACGCTGCTTCTTACGCTGAGGTAACCTACCTCCCTTTGCCACCGAATTCAAATTTTTCTCCAAAGAGCCGCAGTCCCACGAAGGGAAGGGCCGTGAGTGATTTTTTGGACACAAAATCTGCCACCCACTGACGTAACCAAACCGACCGGCGGATAGCCACAAGCAGGGCCGTAGCTCTGCTACACATCACCAATGTGTCATCCAGGGCGGACAGCACAAAGGACAAAAATAACTCACAGCGCTTAAGGTCGGCAAACTCCTCACTAGCCGGGTCAAGCCCGGAAGAGGTCAATAATCCTCTAACAACCGACCTGGCAGCTACCAATACAAGCGCAGAAGCACAAACCGGCCGCAAGGCCGATCCAACACTGGCAAAACCATGACAAGCCATCTGGTCAATGCGTTTATCCTCACCATCCTTGAGGGTAGTGCACTCCGGAGAATGGAGGACTGAGGAGCTGGACAACCCCAAAACAGGAGCATCCACCTCGGGGGGAGACGACCAGTGCTTCACCGCGTCCGCCGGAAAGGGATATTTCTTGTCCCAACCCGGAGGGACACCCGGAAGCCGGGTCGGCCTCTCCCATTCCTTGCGAATGATACCATCAAAATGCTTTTGATAAGGAAATTCCAAGTGTGGTTTTGTCTCTTCAAAGAGGAGCCGCCTCGGGGGGAGAAATAGCCAGGACCTCAAACACCTGAGCCAGGACCCTAGATGTATCCGAGGAATCCCCCTGGCCATGCTCGGTATCAGCGCCCACAAACTGCTGATCGTCGGAGTCATCAGACCCCTCATACAGCTCCCCTTCCTCACGCGGGGAGCAATCTGACCAATCCAGGGAGTCAAAGTCCTCCTTATCAAAGGCCTGTGCAGCCGAATACAAATGTTTCCTCTTTGCCATGGCCTTTTTTGCAACGGCACTAGAAAACAATTTTTCAAGATTGGCCAATCTGGCACACACCTCAGATTGCGACTCCCCGCTAATGACCACATCACAAGCACGTGTCAGGCGAGGGGGAGACGGGGAGGAGACCGGCGGAGCAGAACCAGATGCCTGAGATCCGGTCTGCCGCGTAATAGACCTCTGCGCACAGTGTACACATAGAAATATATCATCCCCCAAAAGGTATACCCCACACCCCAAACACAGCCTGGATTGCCCAGAGGGGGGCACAAGCCCAGTATCCGGGGAAGCCTCCATATGGTGATTTTTTAGTACTATAGTATATACAATTAAATGTGTACAATGCTCTTTTTTATTTTGGGAATTACGCAATAATGCAACCCGGGATGCCCCTTTAGGTCCCGAGTGGGAGGATTGTAAGCCAGCTAAAAATTAACCAGGGACCCTGGACCGGGAGAACCCCCCCTTTAATATGATCAATGGTCCACCTGGAACACAAGAACACAAACACACACTCAGATCATGCTCAAAAGTACAGGAGAGGAATAATGACATTGGTGGCCAGCAGGCCCCTCACCCGACCTCCGGTACCGCAGGCAACGGCGCGCAGTGTGCAGTAGGAGGAGAGAAGACGGGTCGGCGCGGTTCGCGCGTCGCGCCCAGCCCCGCCCCTGCCCCGTCTCTCCCGGCTTGAAGCCGGGACATGAAACAACCGCGCTCACAGCACGGGGGCGGGCCGTAGGCATGCGCGAGCGCCCGGCCCCGCCCCCCCCAGCCCGGAGGAGAAGAAGCCCTGCATGGGCTTGCCGCCATTGCAGCCAGCACCCTCCACGGGACCTCCAGCGCCATAAAAAAAAAAAACGCACAGTGACAGAAAGTGAAATGCATACATGTACACATAAACACACGCACACACACATAAGACAGGAATCCATAATGGAACCCCCCCACCGCCTCTAAGGGTACCTGGGAGAGGGGGAATCGATGCCAGGGAAGGGCCAAGGGACAGGGCATCCCAAACCGGGATCACCAACCCGGATAGCCGCCTACCCCTTGTTATGGGGTCTCATGGCTCCTAAGCACCAGGGGTGCCAACTACCCCTGCCCGGACCAGCAGCCTAGGCTGGGAGGCAGGGAATATTAAACAATGGGATCCGGGCAGAAATAGAAGAAAAAAACGGGGCCGGGAGTCATCCCGGCTACCTGCAAGGAGGAGACATCATCTTCTGACTTGCTCGCCACTGCAGAGATGAAAGACTGGGTAATGAGTGGGAGGTCCCAGGTATTTATGGGCCGGGAGGGTCTTACCTTTTTTTGATATCATCTCTGCAAGATCGCCATCTACAGGTCAGTATACCCAAGTGTAATGAATTTCTTGAAACAGGGTGTGTGACATACTTAGAATAAAAAAAATTAAATGCAAATGTTCACTAGCATAGAAAACAATCCTATATTTTTTTTTTTTTTTGCAACAAAGTGACTGTGTTTCCTCTTGTGATGTTTGATGAATTTTGAGGAATGGCAGGCCTGATGCTTTGGAGTCATCCCTTAATATAAGCAGCACAGCTTATTTTCAGAGTTGACAGCCTTGTTTATTGTCTTCAGTAGAAACAGATTGAAATCAATTTTTCTTGAGAAGAGTAACCTTGAGGTGAATGAATAGAGTTCTGATTATGGAAATCACCAGTTACTTACTGTTGTTTCATTATTTGCCTGTACTGTTTTGAAAACTCCTGTCTACGTGCCTTTGGTGGTTTTCATTAACCCGGCATCTTCTCTTCTGCTCCTGCAGTAATTCGGGTAAAAAGGGATTTCGTTTGTTACCGTCCACCCAGAGTGATCACGTCTCATAAGCAGCTTTGTCACATTGATGTCTCAGCATCATTTGGGCATTATGTAGTGCAGCAGATTAGCGTGTTGTGGCCCTTTCATGAGCAGATCTCCTGTCTATGCAACTCCAGGTCCCCATGCTTTCATGTCTTATCCTGACTGTTTTTAATAACTGTAGTCACTCGACCAGAAAGATCTCTGAGGATTGTAGATTGCAATGCCCACTGTCAACAACACCTTGTGCAACCCGTAATACAGAAGCTTCTTTATAAAGTTTATTTAGCGGGTAGGATGTAGTGGGGGGGTAGTACCACTTTCCATTCTCGAATTATTGTACCACCTGTATAGTACTTATGGGATGTTACTCAACTAAAAACCCACAGAACAGCCTGTTAAATTGTCTAAAACACAAAACACATACAGACATATTTTATCACCTTTTTGCAGCTGTTTTGTACAGGTCTAGTTAAAGTGAACCAAAACCCAGGATTTTGACTATCCTGGGTTTTGTCCCATTCCCCCGGGGCACCCTGATCGGGGGGGCCCCGCTGTGTGAAACCCCCCAGATCGGCGATGCCAACTCACCTCATCCAGGTCCTACGGCGCATGTGCCTCCGCTCGTCCAATCAGCATGCTCGGAGCCGCTAAAGTCACATCATCTATGTCTTCATCTAAGGCCAGCGGCTCGGAGCGCGCT
This sequence comes from Gastrophryne carolinensis, assembly GCA_027917425.1. NCBI lineage: Eukaryota > Metazoa > Chordata > Amphibia > Anura > Microhylidae > Gastrophryne > Gastrophryne carolinensis. The sequence goes on along the minus strand of CM051239.1, from coordinate 43,118,361 downwards.
GGCAGTCGTACCCCCTACTCCCCCTAACAGGAAGCATGCCCACTCCGGCCATCCACAAATGCCTGGCGCAGGCACACTCCCTGCTAGAGGGATAGCGGGGATGTGGCCACGGCTCACGCATGTGCTGTTGAATCGTGAAACAAGGTAAGTGCATGGGGTAACCTGGGGGGTTTAACACAGCAGAGCATCCTGATTTTGGATGCCCTGGGGGTGGGAATTGATTGGCTCAGGAAACTTATAGATTCCCGGTCCGATCAGAGTGAGTTTTGGTCTACTTTAAGGTACACTATTTGGTCCACAGAGAAGTAGCTAGGCTTTCTGGAACCCGGGGCAAAGATTCGAAATGGTCCCCCCCACCTGTGCTCAGGCCCCTCTTTGGAACCCCCTGACCTGCTGTACTCGGGGCAAGTGCCACCCCCCCATTTTTCCCCCCTCACTATCCCCCTGGTGAGAATAAAATAGTCTCCGGTATATTGAAACTGGAAACAGACTCAAAATCATTGCTGCGAAAACAATTTGCTGTTTGCAAGGCAGCCCTAATGATTTATTCAAACAAATCAAATTCATTATCTGATTAATTGCAAGGCTCGACGTGCCTGAATTGTATTCAGAAAAACTGAAACACACAACACATCAGAGAAATAAAAAACATTAACCCCTGCTCCATTCACTGCAAAAGAGGGGGCATGTCCAGAGGTGCACCTGTAATGAGGCCATGTGAGGCAGCAGACTATGTAAGCCCCTCTGTGTGAAACCACTCCAGATCGCCGCAGCAACTCACCTTATCCCTGTCCCACGGCACATCTAAGAGCAGCGGCTCTGGCGGCCGCATCCTCCGCCTCCCTCTAACAGGGAGCATGCCCGCGCTGGTTATTCACAAATGCCTGGCACACGCACTTCTACAAGGAAGTGAATAGTTGGCTGCAGCGATCTGGGGGGGTTCACACAGCGGTGCACCCCTGATCGCGGTGCCCCCGAGGAAATGAACAAAACCCAGGATAGTCAAAATCCTGGGTTTTGGCCCACTTTAACAAGATGGTGGGACGTATGGGGCAACACTCAAGCTTGTTTATCCCTATGTATATATTTTATAGCCCATACATGAGAGAAGCTTGTTCTGATTAAATTTACGGCATTGCTCGGAGAGCGAAGTGCTGTTACTCATTTTACATTGTCATGTTTTCTTATATTTGTCATGTTTCTTATATTCCAGCCTCGACAGATGACAGCGCAGAGGAGAAAAAGCACGGCCCGCTGCACACGGGATTAATTATCGGGATACTTGTGCTGGTTCTGGTTGTCGCTGCTGCCATCCTAGTAACAATTTACATGTACCATCACCCCACCTCATCCGCCAGCCTCTTTTTTATTGAGGTAAGTCCTTCCTTTTTCATTTAGCTTACAGAAAAGAGGGTCATGCTAAATATTTAGTGAAGCACATTGTATGTCGGTTGTGCCTAGTGATATAGGTTGCAACCAAAATCTCAGTGAGCTTTATTATTTTACTACACAAAAAAGTGCAATAAACTGTTTTTGTTTCATTTGTCTTCTCCGCCTGTACACTGATCGGGTAATTTTACACATAAGGTACATTATTTATTCAATAAGGTAAGGATATTTTCTTTTTAATTTTGGGGATAACAGCACCCTATGGAGTATGTGGAAAATGTGGCAATTTTTTCTGCATACCCCACAGGATGCTCATCTCCAAAATTAACAAGAGAAGTACAAGAAAATCAAGACTAAAACAGTGTTTCAGGCTTGCCTGGCACATTCTCTGAGCTTATTTTATTCAGTAAATTGCATTTGCTATTTGGTCATTAAACATCATATTTTTTATTATTACAATTTAAATGTGTTTTAGCTGAAGGGAGGGCCCCAAGGATATTTTTCTCTGGTTGTCCCCAAAAATAATTTTCTCTGGTGGGCCCAAAGTGCCCCAGTCTGACCCCGAGTGGGTATCGTTCCACTGTGGGGCCGGGGGACAGTTGAAGAAGGAAGTTTTATTTGTTGCATAGCACGGCCTGCTTCGGTATTCATAACAGTTGGGTTATTCCGCCACAAGTTGGCGCAGTGTACTGCAGAAGAGTTGTGGCATCTCCCGGCCCCCTATAAAAATGTTATTAACCATAGAGTTCCCAGTGTTTCCTCTGCAGTGAAACTGCAAAGATAGAAGATGGCTCTCTCTCTGTGCGCAGGTGAGCGAGGCAACCGAGCCTGCGGCCCTGCAAGTTTATTTCCACCCGTTTCTGGACCCTCACTGCCTCCCAGCCTTGGCTGACAGATCGGGTGAGGGTGGAAGAGCACTAGGGTCAAGTGCTCCTGGAGCGCTGCTCCAAGCTGCAGACCCTGTTCCACAAAGGGTAGCCGGCCATAGGCTTTATGGTGAGCCTACTTGGGATGCGGAGTTCCTGTCCTGGCTTCTGAGGGGGTGAGTGTTTTGCGGACTGTGTCCCCTTCTTTTCCTTCAGGGGTCCCCCCCCCTTCTGGCCGAGATACTTGCCGCTGCCTTCTCGTCTCTCTCTCTCCCCCCCTCTCTGACTTTGGTCTTGTGGTGCATGTGCTGCGGGATGCTCATGTGTCATTTTTACTTATGTCTTTCAGGTGGGATACCAGTGGGTTGTGGTTTCTCCCGGCTCTACTCCTTCCTCCCCCTCATCCCCCCTTTACTGACTTCTGGGGGCATCCCGTGGGAGGGCATCCTGGGTGGCTTTTGTATTAGCCTTTACCCAGTGCTGGCCTATTGCGCCAGTGTTAATCACCATATGGAGGCTTCTGGGGATAGCGTGCTTGGGGGCCCTTCGGGGCAATCCCGGCTGTGTGCCATGTGTGGGGTATCCCCTGTGTGTGACAGTGTTAGTGTGTGCGTACCGTGCGCCCAAAGTGTCCTTGTACTCCAATCTGGTTTGCCTGCATCGCTTCCCAGCTCTGCGTCCCCTTCGGGGTCGCCTACCCCCCCACTCCTGCAATTGGCCCCCAGTGAGGGTGATGCTAGCGGGGGATCACAGTCTGATTTGGCACTTCGTGTGGCCAACATTGAGAGGCAGCTTGCCGGGCCTTTTCCTAGAAAGGCCTCTGGCAAGAAGCGGCACCTGACTTCCACTCCCTCATGCTCCATAGAGGAGTATAAGGAGTTTGATGCCACTGGTGGACATTATTCCCTAGGGGAAGGGGAACTGTTCCAGGACTCTGGCTCCTCTGGGGACCAGCAGGAGGGTTGCGATAGTGACCCTGGGTCTGCCTCCGGGGAGGAATCATGGTACCCTGAGGACACTGATATTCTGCTGTCTCACATTTTTTAATTTTGCACATTGCTCCCCCTGAGGTGGCTAAGAAAAAGCAGGGTGAGCTCTTTTGCCCTGATAAACAGCGTCTTGAGTTCCCTGAGCAGGGACATTTCACTACTATGGTGCTTAAGGAGTGGGAACAACCTAACAGGCTGCCTGCTGTGCCCAAGGGATTAGATAAGAGGTATCCCTTTCCTGCTGATTTAGTGAAGCGGTGATCATGTCCCCCTGAGGTGGACGCTCCCGTGCTAGGTCTGTCCAATACTTCGGTCACGCCTTCCCCTGACACTACCACCTTGAGGGGCAGCGAGGACCGGCACATGGATCAGCTGGCCTGCCATGCTTTTACTTGTGTGAGGGCTGGACTGTGCCGGGCCTGTGCTGCTGCCATTACAGCTATTGCCCTTAAGAAACTGCTCAAGCGTCTTTGTGATGGCGCTATGGCTGATAGAAGGGGGGAGGATTATAGGACCCTCTGGCTTTGCTCTGATTTTGTTGCATTTATCCTTACTGCCATGGATGATGCTGTGAGGCTGGGCGGTAGGGCCTCTACTCTTTTGGTGGTTATGTACCGCTCTGTTTGGTTGCGTCAGTGGGCAGCTGACGCTGCTGCTACCAAGGCTCTCACTGGGCTCCCCTTTGCGGGGCTGCGGCTCTTCGGTGAGCGTCTTGATGTTTTAGCCAAGGATGGCAGACTGCCTCAGCGTAGGAGGCAGCCCCGGCCATTTCGGAGGACCTCTGTCTCTCTCACCTCCCTTCGTACTCCCAGAGGAGGTCGTGGCTCCCTCTTCTCAGGTAGCCGCAGAGACTCTTGGGGCCATGGCAGATCCCGTGGTCGTCCCGGTCTCTCCTGGGGTTCCAAGTAGGGATGAGCGAATCGATCCGGACGAACCCGGATTCGATCCGAATTTCAGGAAAAATTCGATTCGGATCGAATCCGAATTTCCCCGCGATTCGATCGCTCGAAGTTTTCCTTTAACATCCATTCATTTACATTACAGGCATTCTAAGATGGCGGACGGGACATGTCCAGACATCAACCCCGCGCCAGTGCAAGCTGGGACAGTCACATGCAGCCTATCAGCAGCCAGCAAGCCCGGTGACGTCACAGCGGTATTTAAGGCCGGCCATCTTGCTTTCCAGCCTCATTTCTGTATTGCATTCGTGAGAGACAGAACGCTGTGTAGCTGAGGGAGAGACAGACAGTTAGACAGGCAGGGACAGACAGGGACAGGCTGGAGACAGGCAGGAGACAGACAGGAGACAGACAGAAAGTAAGCGAAAAACAGGGAAAGGAAGGGAAAATCGGAGGCTGTCAGTTTTTTTTTTTTTTTTCATCCAGCCTGCTTTGTTAGCGTTTTCAGGCTGCTTACACTAACTAACAGTGCATATATACTGAACTGATCTTAAGTCTGCTGTGAGGCATCCCATTCTGTGACTACACCAGCCTCTATTTAATAGCATAATAACCATTTGCACTTATTCTCATAGAAATCAGGCCTGATAAAGACACTTTTGCTGTGCATGCTCTCTGGTTTTTGTGGCATCCCATTCTGTGACTACACCAGCCTCTATTTAATAGCATAATAACCATTTGCACTTATTCTCATAGAAATCAGGCCTGATAAAGACACTTTTGCTGTGCATGCTCTCTGGTTTTTGTGGCATCCCATTCTGTGACAACACCAGCCTCTATTTAATAGCATAATAACCATTTGCACTTATTCTCATAGAAATCAGGCCTGATAAAGACACTTTTGCTGTGCATGCTCTCTGGTTTTTGTGGCATCCCATTCTGTGACAACACCAGCCTCTATTTAATAGCATAATAACCATTTGCACTTATTCTCATAGAAATCAGGCCTGATAAAGACACTTTTGCTGTGCATGCTCTCTGGTTTTTGTGGCATCCCATTCTGTGACAACACCAGCCTCTATTTAATAGCATAATAACCATTTGCACTTATTCTCATAGAAATTAGGCCTGATAAAGACACTTTTGCTGTGCATGCTCTCTGGTTTTTGTGGCATCCCATTCTGTGACAACACCAGCCTCTATTTAATAGCATAATAACCATTTGCACTTATTCTCATAGAAATCAGGCCTGATAAAGACACTTTTGCTGTGCATGCTCTCTGGTTTTTGTGGCATCCCATTCTGTGACAACACCAGCCTCTATTTAATAGCATAATAACCATTTGCACTTATTCTCATAGAAATCAGGCCTGATAAAGACACTTTTGCTGTGCATGCTCTCTGGTTTTTGTGGCATCCCATTCTGTGACTACACCAGCCTCTATTTAATAGCATAATAACCATTTGCACTTATTCTCATAGAAATCAGGCCTGATAAAGACACTTTTGCTGTGCATGCTCTCTGGTTTTTGTGGCATCCCATTCTGTGACAACACCAGCCTCTATTTAATAGCATAATAACCATTTGCACTTATTCTCATAGAAATCAGGCCTGATAAAGACACTTTTGCTGTGCATGCTCTCTGGTTTTTGTGGCATCCCATTCTGTGACAACACCAGCCTCTATTTAATAGCATAATAACCATTTGCACTTATTCTCATAGAAATCAGGCCTGATAAAGACACTTTTGCTGTGCATGCTCTCTGGTTTTTGTGGCATCCCATTCTGTGACAACACCAGCCTCTATTTAATAGCATAATAACCATTTGCACTTATTCTCATAGAAATCAGGCCTGATAAAGACACTTTTGCTGTGCATGCTCTCTGGTTTTTGTGGCATCCCATTCTGTGACAACACCAGCCTCTATTTAATAGCATAATAACCATTTGCACTTATTCTCATAGAAATCAGGCCTGATAAAGACACTTTTGCTGTGCATGCTCTCTGGTTTTTGTGGCATCCCATTCTGTGACAACACCAGCCTCTATTTAATAGCATAATAACCATTTGCACTTATTCTCATAGAAATTAGGCCTGATAAAGACACTTTTGCTGTGCATGCTCTCTGGTTTTTGTGGCATCCCATTCTGTGACAACACCAGCCTCTATTTAATAGCATAATAACCATTTGCACTTATTCTCATAGAAATCAGGCCTGATAAAGACACTTTTGCTGTGCATGCTCTCTGGTTTTTGTGGCATCCCATTCTGTGACAACACCAGCCTCTATTTAATAGCATAATAACCATTTTCACTTATTCTCATAGAAATCAGGCCTGATAAAGACACTTTTGCTGTGCATGCTCTCTGGTTTTTGTGGCATCCCATTCTGTGACTACACCAGCCTCTATTTAATAGCATAATAACCATTTGCACTTATTCTCATAGAAATCAGGCCTGATAAAGACACTTTTGCTGTGCATGCTCTCTGGTTTTTGTGGCATCCCATTCTGTGACAACACCAGCCTCTATTTAATAGCATAATAACCATTTGCACTTATTCTCATAGAAATCAGGCCTGATAAAGACACTTTTGCTGTGCATGCTCTCTGGTTTTTGTGGCATCCCATTCTGTGACAACACCAGCCTCTATTTAATAGCATAATAACCATTTGCACTTATTCTCATAGAAATCAGGCCTGATAAAGACACTTTTGCTGTGCATGCTCTCTGGTTTTTGTGGCATCCCATTCTGTGACAACACCAGCCTCTATTTAATAGCATAATAACCATTTGCACTTATTCTCATAGAAATCAGGCCTGATAAAGACACTTTTGCTGTGCATGCTCTCTGGTTTTTGTGGCATCCCATTCTGTGACAACACCAGCCTCTATTTAATAGCATAATAACCATTTGCACTTATTCTCATAGAAATTAGGCCTGATAAAGACACTTTTGCTGTGCATGCTCTCTGGTTTTTGTGGCATCCCATTCTGTGACAACACCAGCCTCTATTTAATAGCATAATAACCATTTGCTCTTATTCTCATAGAAATCAGGCCTGATAAAGACACTTTTGCTGTGCATGCTCTCTGGTTTTTGTGGCATCCCATTCTGTGACAACACCAGCCTCTATTTAATAGCATAATAACCATTTGCACTTATTCTCATAGAAATCAGGCCTGATAAAGACACTTTTGCTGTGCATGCTCTCTGGTTTTTGTGGCATCCCATTCTGTGACAACACCAGCCTCTATTTAATAGCATAATAACCATTTGCACTTATTCTCATAGAAATCAGGCCTGATAAAGACACTTTTGCTGTGCATGCTCTCTGGTTTTTGTGGCATCCCATTCTGTGACAACACCAGCCTCTATTTAATAGCATAATAACCATTTGCACTTATTCTCATAGAAATCAGGCCTGATAAAGACACTTTTGCTGTGCATGCTCTCTGGTTTTTGTGGCATCCCATTCTGTGACAACACCAGCCTCTATTTAATAGCATAATAACCATTTGCACTTATTCTCATAGAAATTAGGCCTGATAAAGACACTTTTGCTGTGCATGCTCTCTGGTTTTTGTGGCATCCCATTCTGTGACTACACCAGCCTCTATTTAATAGCATAATAACCATTTGCACTTATTCTCATAGAAATCAGGCCTGATAAAGACACTTTTGCTGGGCATAGTACTACTGCATCTTTTTTGGGGGCATCCCATTCTGTGACTAAAGCAGCCTCTGTTTAAGACCATATAACCATTTGCTCTTATCATATTTGAAATTAGGCCTGATAAAGACACTTTTGCTGGGCATAGTACTACTGGATCTTTTTTGGGGGCATCCCATTCTGTGACTAAAGCAGCCTCTGTTTAAGACCATATAAGCATTTGCTCTTATCATATTTGAAATTAGCCTGATAAAGACACTTTTGCTGGGCATAGTACTACTGGATCTTTTTTGGGGGCATCCCATTCTGTGACTAAAGCAGCCTCTGTTTAAGACCATATAAGCATTTGCTCTTATCATATTTGAAATTAGGCCTGATAAAGACACTTTTGCTGGGCATAGTACTACTGGATCTTTTTTGGGGGCATCCCATTCTGTGACTAAAGCAGCCTCTGTTTAAGACCATATAAGCATTTGCTCTTATCATATTTGAAATTAGGCCTGATAAAGACACTTTTGCTGGGCATAGTACTACTGGATCTTTTTTGGGGACATCCCATTCTGTGACTAAAGCAGCCTCTGTTTAAGACCATATAAGCATTTGCTCTTATCATATTTGAAATTAGGCCTGATAAAGACACTTTTGCTGGGCATAGTACTACTGGATCTTTTTTGGGGGCATCCCATTCTGTGACTAAAGCAGCCTCTGTTTAAGACCATATAACCATTTGCTCTTATTATATTTGAAATTAGCCTGATAAAGACACTTTTGCTGGGCATAGTACTACTGGATCTTTTTTGGGGGCATCCCATTCTGTGACTAAAGCAGCCTCTGTTTAAGACCATATAACCATTTGCTCTTATTATATTTATATTATAAGACACTTTTGCTGGGCATAGGCGTACTGCTGCCTGCCAGGTGCACTTCTGTTGAGGCATCCCATTCTGTAACATAGCATACCCCTCTTTATTTACACTAAGCAGCTCTCTTATTTACACTAAGCAGGCCTGTTGGAGGCTGAGTGTTACTGCTCACTTTTGGTGTGCATTATATTCTGTTTCATATAGACCCACCGCTGCCCGGGGGATCTTAAAATATCACCTACTACCACGCCAGTTAGACTATGTCGGGCAGACAAGTGCCTGGAAGTGAAAAGAGGAGTGGCAGAGGCCAAGATTCCGCAGGCAGAGCTCGCATCAGACTGGGGGCCAGTAGCAGCAGGTGTCACGCTGAGAGACCTAATCTGCCAGTATCTGCTAGCGGTCGGGTCTCCACCAGTAACGCATCTGCCGTGGTAGATTGGTTGACGCGCTCATCAACAACATCATCACAACTTACGTCTGAGACCCCCAGTCTAGGGTCGGTAGGTTCCTCTGACACAACCCTGAGTTGGCATGCCCCGAGAGCAGTCCCTGTCCTCCCATTGCCTCTGTCCTATGCCGTTCCCTCCCCCAGCGACGTATCCTATGCTTTGGGTTCAGCTCCACTCTTTAGTGAGGAGGACCATCAGATAGAGGACAGTCAGCAGCTACTGCCCAGCCAAGAAATGGAGGTGGCTTCTCTAGCTAGGCAGACAAATAGTGATGTGGACAGTGTCGTGGGTGCTGCGAGCGTTCCAGCTCCTGCGCCAGACACTGTTGACGAATCCACGAACATCAGTGACGTACAGCCACAACTCGGTGATGATGATGATGATGACGATGAAGCCAATCGCACTTGGGAGCCGGGTGATGAAGGGGCTTCATCGTCATCATCAGGAGAAGAGGGGCGCAGGTTGCCCCGGAGTCAGCAGCTGAGGCAGCAAGTTGGTAGCAGTCAGCATGGGGGCACAATTCCGGGGCCGGGGTAGAGCACCTGCTGTGCGGCAGTCTACCTTATCGGGAGGTAGTGGAGCAGGGGTTCCTGGAGTTGGCAACAGCAGCAGTGAATCAGTGAGGCCAGGGGGTGGGAAAAGTAGCTACTCGGCAGTGTGGCAGTTTTTCCTGAGGCATCCGCAGGAGGGTAACATGGCCACATGCAAGATATGTAGGCAAAAGGTGAAGCGTGGCCAGGGTCCAAATGTTGGCACCACGGCCCTGCGTCAACATATGATGCGTCACCATAAAACGACCTGGGAGAACCGAGGCTCCCAAGGGGTGGTCCAGTCTGCTTCCTCACCAAGTGAGCTCCCAATTTCTGCCAGCCAAGGCTCCAGCACCTCAGCCGAAGGCAGCTGTGCGTCATACCCATCCTCTGTCGCTCCTGCTCCTCCTCCTCCTCCTCCAAGTCATGCATCCCGCCAGCAATCCATCAGCGAAGCCATGTCCAAGAGACAGCAGTATGCGCCCACTCATCCTACGGCGCAGAAGCTGAATGTGCTCCTGTCCAAGTTGCTGGTGCTGCAGTCGCTCCCTTTTCAGGTGGTGGAATCTGCACCTTTCAGAGAACTGATGGCTTGTGCCGAGCCGAGGTGGAGAGTCCCAAGCCGTCATTTCTTTGCCAAGAAGGCAGTACCAGCGCTGCACACTTTTGTTGAACAGAAGGTGGGCCAGTCCTTGAGCCTGTCGGTGTGTAGCAAAATACATGGCAGCGCCGACATCTGGAGCTGTAACTACGGTCAGGGGCAGTACATGTCGTTTACGGCCCACTGGGTGAATGTGGTCCCTTTGCAGCAGCAACTTGGACAGGTCACGCCGCTTCGGCCTCCGCGCTCTCTGCCCATTGGGCCTGTGACACCGTGCGACTCGGCCTCCTCATCCTCCGCCATCTCCTCACCCTCCACTGTAGGCTCAAGTCTCAGTGCCCCTCCAGTCTACCATGTGTGCAGGGCACGGAGGTGTCACGCAGTGCTTCACATGGTTTGTCTTGACGAACGGAGTCACACAGGGGAGGAACTGCTTAAATGTATTCATCAGGAAATCCAAACATGGCTTACTCCGAGAAAACTTAAAATGGGAATCATGGTTACCGACAATGGGAAGAACATTTTGTCTGCGCTGCGCCAAGGAAGCCTGACCCATGCCCCCTGCATGGCTCACGTCTTCAATCTGGTTGTCAAGCGGTTTCTGAAGTGTTCCCCCCATCTGCAGGACATCCTAACAACTTCAAGGAAACTTTGCATGCACTTCAGCCACTCCTACACCGCCAAACACACCCTTCTTGAGCTACAGCGTCAGAATGGTATCCCCCAACATAGTCTGATTTGCGATGTTTCCACCCGTTGGAATTCCACCCTTCACATGTTGGACCGATTATATGAACAGAGAAAAGCCATCACGGATTTCCTGATGATCCAAGCAGATAGGGGGACTCCCCTGTGTAACTTCAATGTCAACCAGTGGCAGCTCATACGTGACACCTGCCGTTTGCTCAGGCCCTTTGAGGAAGCCACTTTATTTGTCAGTCGGCAGGATTACGGGATGAACGACGTGATTCCACTGCTTCATGTACTACAGCACATGTTGGAAACCATGGCTGGTCAGGGCACTGGAGACATGGCGTTTACATCTTACGGCCACATGAACCCCGTTGGAGCTGAACTGGAGGAGGAGGAAGAAGAGGAGGAGGAGGAGTTGCCCAGCGAAACACAGTTTAGGCTTGGCGAAATGGCTGGTTTATCTAGTCAGCGGACAGGAGAGGAGGAGCAGGAGCAGCCAGAGGAGCTAGAGGTTTTTGAGGAAGGCGAGACAGAGGACCCGGGCACACCGTGGCAGTATGCAGTGGAGATGGAGACAGGTAGTCCATCCGAGTCACTTGCGCAAATGGCACGAAGCATGCTCACGTGCTTGCGTAGTGACCCCAGAATTGTTTCCATCTGTCGGCGGGATGACTTCTGGCTGTCCACCTTATTGGACCCTCGCTTCCGGCACAAAATGGGGGCATTTTTTAAACCCACCGAGAGGGAGGACAAACTCAACTACTACAAAGACATTCTACGTAGGCAGTTGGCCGATGCCTATCTGCGCCATGGTCCATACTCTCGCAGGTCTGACTCGAGGGGACCTCTGCGCTCACCTTCCACTGCCATGGCCGCTGGGGGAGTTGGCAGGAGCAGCAGCAGCAGCTCCATCAGCAGCAGCAGCCTCAGTCTTCAGTCGCTAATGAGTAGCTTTCTACACCCGCATAGTGAGGCTACTCATGAGCAGCAGGAAGACCTGGAGCAGGACCTCAACCAGCAGGTCATGTCATACTTTGACATGACCATGCCAACACACCTTGAGGATCCGCTGGACTTCTGGGCAGCCAAACTTGATTTGTGGCCGCAACTAGCAGAGTTTGCCCTGGAAAAGCTGTCCTGCCCGGCAAGTAGCGTGCCATCTGAGCGGGTGTTTAGTGCGGCGGGGGCCATAGTTACGGCGAGGAGAACTCGTCTGTCAACTAAAAATGTGGAGAGACTCACCTTTGTCAAAATGAATCAGGGATGGATCAGCCAGGATTTCCACCCACCAATGCCTGATGCATGCGACTAGATTCAGCATGGTGCCACGTTTTACACTTTCCAAATGGTGCAAAACATATTTATGTCTTTAGGCCATTTTTTGGGCTCCTGCTGCTGCTGCTGCCAACTTCTGCCAACTCCAGGGTGTGATTCATCCAATTTTTGGGCTCCTGAAGCCAACTCCAGTGTATATTTGGGCTCCTGCTGCTGCTGCTGCCAACTTCTGCCAACTCCAGGGTGTGATTCATCCAATTTTTGGGCTCCTGAAGCCAACTCCAGTGTATATTTGGGCTCCTGCTGCTGCTGCTGCTGCCAACTTCTGCCAACTCCAGGGTGTGATTCATCCAATTTTTGGGCTCCTGAAGCCAACTCCAGTGTATATTTGGGCTCCTGCTGCTGCTGCTGCTGCTGCTTCTGCCAACTCCAGGGTGTGATTCATCCAATTTTTGGGCTCCTGAAGCCAACTCCAGTGTATATTTGGGCTCCTGCTGCTGCTGCTGCCAACTCCAGGGTGTGATTCATCCAATTTTTGGGCTCCTGAGGCCAACCCCAGGGTCTCTTTAATGTAATATTTGGGCTCCTGCTGCTGCTACTGTTAACTCCTGCCAACTCCAGGGTGTGATTCATCCAATTTTTGGGCTCCTGAAGCCAACTCCAGTGTATATTTGGGCTCCTGCTGCTGCTGCTGCCAACTCCAGGGTGTGATTCATCCAATTTTTGGGCTCCTGAGGCCAACCCCAGGGTCTCTTTAATGTAATATTTGGGCTCCTGCTGCTGCTGCCAACTTCTGCCAACTCCAGGGTGTGATTCATCCAATTTTTGGGCTCCTGAAGCCAACTCCAGTGTATATTTGGGCTCCTGCTGCTGCTACTGTCAACTCCTGCCAACTCCAGGGTGTGATTCATCCAATTTTTGGGCTCCTGAGGCCAACTCCAGTGTATATTTGGGCTCCTGCTGCTGCTGCTGCCAACTTCTGCCAACTCCAGGGTGTGATTCATCCAATTTTTGGGCTCCTGAAGCCAACTCCAGTGTATATTTGGGCTCCTGCTGCTGCTACTGTCAACTCCTGCCAACTCCAGGGTGTGATTCATCCAATTTTTGGGCTCCTGAAGCCAACTCCAGTGTATATTTGGGCTCCTGCTGCTGCTGCTGCCAACTTCTGCCAACTCCAGGGTGTGATTCATCCAATTTTTGGACTCCTGAAGCCAACTCCAGTGTATATTTGGGCTCCTGCTGCTGCTGCTGCTGCCAACTTCTGCCAACTCCAGGGTGTGATTCATCCAATTTTTGGGCTCCTGAAGCCAACTCCAGTGTATATTTGGGCTCCTGCTGCTGCTGCTGCCAACTCCAGGGTGTGATTCATCCAATTTTTGGGCTCCTGAAGCCAACTCCAGTGTATATTTGGGCTCCTGCTGCTGCTGCCAACTTCTGCCAACTCCAGGGTGTGATTCATCCAATTTTTGGGCTCCTGAAGCCAACTCCAGTGTATATTTGGGCTCCTGCTGCTGCTGCTGCCAACTTCTGCCAACTCCAGGGTGTGATTCATCCAATTTTTGGGCTCCTGAAGCCAACTCCAGTGTATATTTGGGCTCCTGCTGCTGCTGCTGCCAACTGCAGGGTGTGATTCATCCAATTTTTGGGCTCCTGAAGCCAACTCCAGTGTATATTTGGGCTCCTGCTGCTGCTACTGTCAACTCCTGCCAACTCCAGGGTGTGATTCATCCAATTTTTGGGCTCCTGAAGCCAACTCCAGTGTATATTTGGGCTCCTGCTGCTGCTGCTGCCAACTCCAGGGTGTGATTCATCCAATTTTTGGGCTCCTGAAGCCAACTCCAGTGTATATTTGGGCTCCTGCTGCTGCTGCTGCTGCCAACTTCTGCCAACTCCAGGGTGTGATTCATCCAATTTTTGGGCTCCTGAAGCCAACTCCAGTGTATATTTGGGCTCCTGCTGCTGCTGCTGCTGCCAACTTCTGCCAACTCCATGGTGTGATTCATCCAATTTTTGGGCTCCTGAAGCCAACTCCAGTGTATATTTGGGCTCCTGCTGCTGCTGCTGCTACCAACTTCTGCCAACTCCAGGGTGTGATTCATCCAATTTTTGGGCTCCTGAAGCCAACTCCAGTGTATATTTGGGCTCCTGCTGCTGCTGCTGCTGCCAACTTCTGCCAACTCCAGGGTGTGATTCATCCAATTTTTGGGCTCCTGAAGCCAACTCCAGTGTATATTTGGGCTCCTGCTGCTGCTGCTGCCAACTTCTGCCAACTCCAGGGTGTGATTCATCCAATTTTTGGGCTCCTGAAGCCAACTCCAGTGTATATTTGGGCTCCTGCTGCTGCTGCTGCTGCCAACTTCTGCCAACTCCAGGGTGTGATTCATCCAATTTTTGGGCTCCTGAAGCCAACTCCAGTGTATATTTGGGCTCCTGCTGCTGCTGCTGCCAACTCCAGGGTGTGATTCATCCAATTTTTGGGCTCCTGAGGCCAACCCCAGGGTCTCTTTAATGTAATATTTGGGCTCCTGCTGCTGCTGCTGCTGTCAACTCCTGCCAACTCCAGGGTGTGATTCATCCAATTTTTGGGCTCCTGAAGCCAACTCCAGTGTATATTTGGGCTCCTGCTGCTGCTGCTGCCAACTTCTGCCAACTCCAGGGTGTGATTCATCCAATTTTTGGGCTCCTGAAGCCAACTCCAGTGTATATTTGGGCTCCTGCTGCTGCTGCTGCCAACTCCTGCCAACTCCAGGGTGTGATTCATCCAATTTTTGGGCTCCTGAAGCCAACTCCAGTGTATATTTGGGCTCCTGCTGCTGCTGCCAACTTCTGCCAACTCCAGGGTGTGATTCATCCAATTTTTGGGCTCCTGAAGCCAACTCCAGTGTATATTTGGGCTCCTGCTGCTGCTGCTGCCAACTCCAGGGTGTGATTCATCCAATTTTTGGGCTCCTGAAGCCAACTCCAGTGTATATTTGGGCTCCTGCTGCTGCTACTGTCAACTCCTGCCAACTCCAGGGTGTGATTCATCCAATTTTTGGGCTCCTGAAGCCAACTCCAGTGTATATTTGGGCTCCTGCTGCTGCTGCTGCCAACTTCTGCCAACTCCAGGGTGTGATTCATCCAATTTTTGGGCTCCTGAAGCCAACTCCAGTGTATATTTGGGCTTCTGCTGCTGCTGCTGCCAACTCCAGGGTGTGATTCATCCAATTTTTGGGCTCCTGAGGCCAACCCCAGGGTCTCTTTAATGTAATATTTGGGCTCCTGCTGCTGCTGCTGCTGTCAACTCCTGCCAACTCCAGGGTGTGATTCATCCAATTTTTGGGCTCCTGCTGCTGCCAACTCCAGTGTCTCTTTAAAGCAATGTTTGGGCTCCTTCTGCCCCTCATAGTGATGCCACTTCAACTCTCTGCAATTGTGCCGCTCTGCGATTCTATTAGCGATGCCTCTGATCTGCATGTGATATTTATTCAAAGTATTATTTAACTAACCCAGCACGCATCCTGTGCGTGTTACAGCAAGGCAGAATGGTTTACAACCCTATTGAGGCTCTAGGAGGCTCAGAAATAGCCGTTTTTAATAGCGATTTGTCGCGAATTTATCCGGGTCGAAACGATTTTTGTCGGAAAATTCGGCGAATCAGTCGAATCGAATTTTTCAAAAGTTCGCTCATCTCTAGTTCCAAGCCCAAACCCCCTCCCAAGGCCCCTCAGGCATGAAGGGGCTCCCTCGCCCATCCGGGTGGGGGGAGGGCTTAGGCTCCTTGCTCACGTCTGGAGGCTCCATGTTTCAGACCGGTGGATTCAGGAGGTGGTGTCCTCCGGTTACAAGATAGAGTTTACAGCCTGGCCACCCCCAAGATTCATCAGATCCTGGATGTCTTTAAACCCCCTGTTAGCTCAAGGGTTACTTTCGGCAGTTCAATGCCTGCTGGAGTCAGGGGTCATTTGTCCGGTGCCCCATCAAGAACAGGGTCAGGGATACTATTCCAATCTCTTCACGGTCCCCAAAAAGGACGGCTCTCTGAGGCCCATTCTGGACTTGAAGGGCCTGAACAAGTTTGTCAGATTAAAACTTTTTTGCATGGAGACGCTACGATCTGCTGTCGGTACCCTTCACCCGGGCGACTTCATGACCACCGTGGACATCAAGGATGCTTATCTTCATGTGCCTATCTTCCCAGGTCATCAGAGATTTCTGAGGTTCATGTTGGAGGATCAGCATTACCAGTTTGTAACTTTACCCTTTGGTATCACCTCGGCACCTCGGGTGTTCACCAAGGTGCTGGCGGGGGTGATGGCTCTGCTACAGAACCAGGGCATTCACGTAGTTCCTTACCTGGACGACATCCTTATTGTGGCCCAGTCCTTTCATCAGGCCGAGCAGGACACCTGGGTGGTGACATCCACTCTGGAGTCCTTCGGCTAGGTGGTCAACTATCCCAAGTCTTCACTGTCCCCGTCCTTGGTGAGGTCCTTTCTGGGCATGACACTGGATACCTCGCAGGTCAAGGTGTTCCTTCCTCAGCAGAAGGTGGAGGGCCTTCAGAAGCAGGGCCGGGCTCTGCTCTTGTGTCCTCATCCTTCCATCCCTCTGGGGATGCAGTTGGTGGGCCTGATGGTGTCCTGCTTCGAGGCGGTCCCCTTTGCTCAGTTTCACATGAGACATCTTCAGTTGCACCTCTTGTCAATCTGGGATCGGGACCCTGTGTCCCTGGATCAGGAATCTGCTCTGTCTCCTTTGGCCAGGCAGTCCCTTTCGTGGTGGCTGGACTCAAGGAACCTTCTGGTGGGCAGGACTTTCCTACCCCCGTGCTGGGAGACGGTCACCACAGATGCCAGTCTGACAGGCTGGGGGGGGGGGCTTTTGGAAGTCTCTGAAGTTCTAGGGTCGGTGGGGCCCCCAGGAGGCCCATGCTCCCATCAATGTACTGTAACTGAGGGCGTTCAGGTTGGTTCTTTCTCAGCTGACCTCACACCTTCAGGGTCGGGCTGTTCAGATTCGCTCAGACAACCAGACGGTGGTTGCCTACATCAACCATCAGGGAGGGACTCGGAGCAAGCGAGCCTTCAAGAAAGTGTCCCTGATACTGTCTTGGGCGTAATAGAATGTTCCCTGCATCTCAGCGGTCTTCATTCCAGGGGTGGAGAACCAGGTGGCGGACTCCCTGGGCAGGGAGACGTCTTGTCTGGGGGAATGGTCCCTCATCAACCAGGTGTTTCTCTCCCTGTGTCACTGCTGGGGTCAGCCGGATGTGGACATGTTTGCGTCCCGTCACAATCACAAACTTCCCAAGTTTGTCTCCCTGTCACAGGATCCTCTGGTCTTCGCCACGGATGCACTGGCAATGCCTTGGACGGAGTTTCGGCTTCTCTATGTGTTCCCTCCGTTCCCTCTACTGGGCAGGGTCATGCGCAAGATAGCCCAGGAGGGAGTGCCAGCCATCCTGGTGGCCCCCTGTTGGCCAAGAAGGGTGTGGTTCGCAGACGCCGTGCAGTTGGCAGTAGATCAGTACGTCTTGCCCAAGGATCCAGATCTTCTCACTCAGGGGCAGCTACGCCATCCCAATTTACAAACGCTGGCTTTAACGGCTTGGCTGCTGAAACCTCCATCTTGATGGAAAAGGGGTTGCCTGCCTCTGTTGTTGATACTATGATTCGGGCTAGGAAGAAGTCCTCGTCCTTTATCTATTACAGGGTCTGGCATGCTTACATTGCCTGGTGTGAGTCCAAGTCTCTTCCCTGTCGGGCTGTTTCTATCCCCAGGATTCTGGAATTTTTGTAACATGGTTTGGATTCCGTCCTTCAACTGAGTACCCTCAAGGGCCGTGTTTCAGCTCTGGCAATTTTTTTCCAAAGATCCTTTGCCAATCACCGGTTGGTTAAAACCTTTTTCCAGGGTGTTACTCATATGCGTCCACCTTGTAAGCCAATGCTACCAGTCTGAGACTTGAATCTGGTGTTGCCTGCTCTGCAGGGTCCTCCCTTTGAGCCTATTCGTGGGGCTGCGTTGCCCATTCTGACTCTTAAGGTAGCCTTTTTGGTGGCTTTCACTTCTGTCAGGCGAGTTTCTGAACTGGCAGCGCTTTCAATCAAACCTCCTTATTTTGAGCGGCATCAGGATAAGGTGGTGTTTTGGCTTAAGCCGGATTTCTTGCCTAAGGTCGTGTCTAAATCAAGACATTGTTTTGCCTTCATTGTGTCCTAATCCTGCTAATTCCAAGGAGCAGACACTGCATTCTTTGGATGTTGCCAGGGCTCTGAAGTTTTATTTGGTCGCTACTGAGCCTTTCAGGAAATCTGATGCTCTTTTTGTTCTCACGTCTGGAACTAGGAAGGGTTTGCCTCCAGCTAAATCCACTATCAGCAAGTGGATCCGTCAGGCGGTGGTACAGGCCTATTCTGCTAAGGGGAAGGAACCTCCCTTTAGGGTTCCACAATAATATAAAAAAGCACAGAGCTACGTGAACAGTCTTTTCAAAAGTCCAGTAGGTTGAAAAGAAATCTTCCAAAATTCAAAGCACCCAGTGATTCTTATCAACTCCAGTGCAAATCCGCCACCAAATAACCGGGAGGCTTACCAGATATAAATAATTGAAAAGCTTTCTTTGATCATAAATCCAAAGCGTATCGGTAAATCACATCCCAGGTTGTAGGGGAATGTAAGAAGGCAGAGAGCTCTCTCTTCCACTTAAGAACATTCAAAATCCACCAATATAATAACCAAAGCTCATGATCCAGGAATATATGGGGGGATGAAAGAAATAAAATATAGTGCAACACTGCTAATGTATAAAAGCATTTAATCTAAAAAGTATTGCACTCACATTGCATTAATAACAATAAGGCATTTCCAATGACAAAGTTGTCAGTGACTCTCACCGCCAGGCTTCCAAGTCCAATGGTAATATCGGCCGAAAATTAGATCCTAGATCCAGCTGCTGCTTACCTAAGGGTTACTTTAGGTTACTGCTCATTCCACTCCTGCTATTGGTGCCTCTTGGGCTTTTCAGCACCAAGCTTCTGTTGAACAAGTTTGCAAGGCTTACAAGTTTACAAGGTTGATGTTAAGGCCTCAGCGGATGCTGCTTTTGGCTGCAAGGTGCTTCAGGCGGTAGTGACTTGAACTGCCGGCTGTTACTCATTGGGAATCCCACCCTACTTTTGGACACTGCTTTTGGATGTCCCAACTGTTATGAATACCGAAGCAGGCCGTGCCGTGCAATAAAGAAAAAAGCAATTCTGTGAGTACTCTCACCTAATACCTGTAGAATTGTTCTTGTTCTTGCATGGCACGGCCTGCTTCGACCCACCCTTGTTATCGTTATTCTTGGTTGCCTCTTTATGGTGATTGTTCCAAGTTAATTGGGGTTCCTTACCTTTTTTAAATTTTTTACCTTTATTCTCTCCCGGCTTCTTGTCTCGCTGCTTGTCTACGCTGGGAACTCTATGGTTAATCCCGTTTTTATAGGGGCCGGGAGATGCCACAGCTTTCTGCAGTACACTGCGCCACCTTGTGGCGGAATAACTCAACTGTTATGAATACCGAAGCAGGCCGTGCCATGAAAGAACAAAGACAATTCTACAGGTGAGTACTCACAGAATTGCTTTTTTATGTTTATGTTGTAAAGGGATTAACCAGTCCCACAAGGACAGTCCTTCTGTTGGCTGGATATAGTTGTAGATGTAGCGCTTCTTTTTTTATTCTTTTTTAAATTAAAAAAATGAACTGGAGAATTGTGTGCAGATTGTTCATAGCCATAGCTTGTTCAGTTATATAATATAGTGTAGCATAAGAAGTTAGATTCACATTTTAATTACATAAAAAATACATACTAGCAATCAAATCTTCAATAATACAAATCAGGTGCATATGCTCAACTTGTGTAATGCTATATTGAACTGTTACAGTTTCTAGAACATGCATAATGTAATAAGTAAAGGGGGACGGAAGAGAGAATAAGAAGGGTTTGGTCCTTGCCCCCGGGGTGCCCCCCCATGTGTGAAACCCCCCAGGTCACCTGATTGAACTCACCTCTTCCCAGTCCTATGCCGCATGTGCAGCCGCTCATCCAATCAGCGTGCTTGGATCCGCTCAAGCCCCTTCGTCCAGGAGCTCGTCTAATATGATTGGATCTGAGCTTGCTGGTGGCCGCATCCTACCCTCTAACAGGGAGCATGCCCCATGCTGGCCATTCACAAATGCTTGGCACATGCATGCGCCCTGCTAAAGGGATAGCGGGGATGCGGCCCACTGCTCACGCATGCGCTGTTGGACCGGGAACGAAGGTGCGTTTCCGGGCGACCTGGGGGGTTTCACACAGCCTCAATTTTGGGGAAATTTGCTTGACTTGTTACATGACTTGTTAAAGTGGACCAAAACCCAGCACGATCGGCCAAGGATATAAGATTCCTGGGGCGATCGATTCCCCCCCCCTGGGGCCATCCAAAATCGGGATGCCCCGCTGTGTGAAACCCCCCAGGTCACCCCATTCACTTACCTTGCTTCCCGGTCCAACGGTACATGTGCGAGCCGCGGCCGCATCCCCACTGTCCCTTTAGCAGGATGCATGCCCGCGCCAGGACTTTGTGAATGGCCGGGGTGGGCACGCTCCATGTTAGTGGGAAGCAGGGGATGCGGCCACCAGCGTGCTTGGAGCCACTCGCCTTAGACGAAGGCTTAGACGACATGACTTCAGAGGCTCTGAGAACGCTGATTGGACGAGCGTCCACGCATGCGTCGTAGGACCAGTAAGAGGTGAGTTGCGCTCGGCGATCTGAGGGGTTTCAGACAGCCGGGCACCCCCGAGCGGGGTGTCCTGGGGGAAAGGACCAAAACCCAGGATAGTCAAAGTATAAAGTCACTTTAATAGCAGAAAATCACAATGTTAATGATACAAGCAATCAGTTTGCTAAAAGGTGCTGCATGTGACGTCTCTTCCAGGTCCTGTTTAGCAAGTAAAAGTATATGACAATAATAGGACAAATTGAGATTTGCTACATCTTAGTGCTTTCACTGCTAGGCAGGGTTATTCCTAGAGAGTTGAATCTGGAAGTTTCTATTCATCAGATGAAAAACTTTTTTTCCAGAAAAGTTTTGCCACCGGCATTTTTTTTAAGAAAAGTTAGCTTATTTAGGTCATTATTTCATCATATGGCTGATCTTACATGTATTCCTTTACAGAGACGCCCCAGCAGGTGGCCGGCGATGAAGTTCAGAAGAGGATCCGGACACCCTGCTTATGCTGAAGTGGAACCTGTGGGTGAAAAAGAAGGCTTCATTGTATCAGAGCAGTGCTGAGACCCACCAGTGGAACATTGCACAAGTACTGGATTCTGGTGTCAGATCTGTAACACAGACATTTTCCAGGAAAAAAAGCCGTGGGCTACCTACCTGACAATGGAATGCACGAGCACTACTCGGGAAAAGAGATTTCTTTAATCTGTGATGAAACTACCAGCCTCAGATGTCTTTTTGTTGTGGAATATACAGTAGATTCCTGGCAAACAGATGGACAACAGTAGTGAATGGACAAGGACTCTTTTACTGGCCCCAGAAGTGGTCCGTCGGAAACATACCTGTGCACCAATAGGAGGACTCCATATTGTTCCTTATGGTTTGCGCATCTGTAAAGCTTACACGGACAAATGCTAGTTCTGCATAACAAATGCAAATGATCAGATTTTTTAATGTTTCTAAAAAAGGGAAAACATACTGCAGGCATCAACTACCCAAACGAGATACCGTCGTATTAATATTCTGCTTTTACTGCCTATTCCAAATGTGGCCAGAGTGATATATCTTTGTTTTTATTTATGTCTAAAAAGAAATTGCCCCACAGGTAACCCCAAGAATCTAGGAGTGTGAATGAATGTAGAGTGACCTATCATGGGCAAAGGATTCCAATAGGTTTAACACAGCCGTGACTGTGGCCACCATTGTAATGGCGCTCCCCGTGGTCCAAAAGAGGGTTTCAGCTGTATCATCCTGTCCTGTGTATTGAGTATGCCTAGGATGAATAAAGCAATATATTTGATAAATGTGCATTGTGTTTGGGTAGATATCAAAGTGAAGCTTCCTTGTAAACTTTTCAGGTAAGTAAAAAAAAATCCCTTCACTCAATTCCTGTGCATTCTAATTCACTATTAGATATGAGCCAATATGTCTCTGTTCTGCTCTACTGCAGTTTTGGCAAATAATTTGAATATTCTGTTATTGCATCACCTGAACCTGGATTTACCATATTTTTGTAGCATAACCTTTGGATCTAAACCCAGGGCACTTCTTAATACAAAAAAAATGCAAGAGAAAAGTATTCTAAAAAAAAAAAGAGTGTGGACTTCTATAAAATGTACCTTATATAAAAAGGCCTCAAACCCTCAAATTCTACCATGCTTAATGGTGGTGCTCAGGACGAAAGAAGTGGGGCCACAGCATCCAGAATGGGGTGAGTGTACACTTAAGCGGGGGGGGGGGGTCACACTGCAATGCATCCTGACATTTGGGATACCTGGACTTAAACCGGACCGACACTCGTTTTTACTTTAACGGGTGTTGGTCTCTCTAGCAAGCAGCTCGGGGGGGGGGGCGCACCTAACTGCGCAGAACGCTTGTAAAACTCACCTTCATTACAAGCCAGTGCCGGGAAAGGAGTCCTGTAATTGGCCGCCGAGCAGTCATATGGTCCGTACACGCATAGTAGCCAGCGGTCAATCGCGGGACTCCTTTCCCAGTGCTGGCTCGTAATGAAGGTGAGTTTTACAAGCATTCTGTGCGGTTAGGTGCAAGGGATGCCCCCCCGAGCTTCTGTCAACAGACAGAGGGACCAACACCCATTGAAGTAAAAACGGGTGTTGGTCCGGATTAAGTTTTATAAATGATGGGGTTCTGCACATTTGTCATGGGATCCCAGAATAAAGTGAGTATACAGATACAGCATTCCTCTTTCCTTTGCACCAGCGTGATGGAGTGATGACCCGAAATTCGCAGTCAGCTGTAAGCTATTTACATTGTAATAGCTGGCTTGTGGCTGATATCCAGTGTATCCTGGCAGATTGATGCTCTTTTTACAAGGTATAGCAGCCACAAGCCTGGCTGTTTACATTGTAACACACAGCAGAGAGCTGGCTGGCTTTGTACAATGTAAGAGCATGACATATCATGTGTGTTACATTGTGAAAGAAGCATCAGTAAACATTTTAAAACTCCCAGCATGAGTTTTATCACTCTCAGCACTGCTGCCTCTGTACACCGAACCAGGGAGTTTTATGCTGTGGAGTATTCTGATCTGGAATTTAACCCAGACTTTAGACTCTAGTCCTGTTTTTGGTCTTTTTTTTTTGTTCAAATGCCTCTCCTGCTCATTGATTCTATTTTTGCAATTACATTTGTATGCTAAGGTACAGAGGAGGCAATTTTCACAGTGTTTTTACTATCACAGCAGCACGATACACATAGCTATTTACGTTTTAATAACATGTTCCTTACTGCTTTACAATGTATCACAGCTGATCACAATTATGATAAATCAGCTGCAGACTAGTTTATAACAATGTGACGCAATGTAACTCTCACCAGAGAGCTGGCAGACTTTTGAGAATGATTCATCTTGTTTGTTATAATGAAAGATAATGCAACACAATTTTTTTTAACTCCAATGCAATATATAGCATTATATTAAAATGTAAAATTCTTTCTATATTGACCCCACCCAGTGGATTATGCCCTATTTAGTTTTCTGCTTTACATCTGACTTTATAGTTATAAAGTGGTAGGGGTTAAATGGGCTGTTTGTATGAGTAAAATTCTCAATCTAATATTAAAGTACAGATGTAGCCATTCTCAACTTATCTCCAAAGTGGTTAAATTGAGCCCTTTACCATGAGATGAATGGAGTAACTTCCTCAGATTCCTTATCTTATCTTGAATACTGCCTTTCACAGTACGACCACTAAGGGGGCACTGTACTTCCAATGTTTCTTTCCTTAAATCTATTCTATTCCTTACAATCTATTAGGGTATAATGCAGGATACAGAAGAGGTTATTGTTTGAATAAAATGCACACCATATACATCAACCTTCTAGAACAAGGAGTTGTGTACCTGTCATTTCCTGACACACAAACATAGTTGTGAACATATCTGGCCCTATGGCGATTAGGACTGTTAGGGGGCTTCCGAGGCTGCCTGATAAGTGTGACCACCAACCGCCCGCACATTTTAAATCCCCCCTGTCTGCTTCCACCCACCATGCTGCTGAGATGACAAAATGGCCTTGATTCAGTAAACGTCTCTGAAACGTATAGCAAGAATAAGGAATATTTGTGCTTTATTTCAGAATAAGGAGATAAAACAAGGTGTGATTCAAAGAAGGTAGCACATTACATGGTTTTAGAAATGCTTAAACCAGACCTTCAGCATGATTTAATGAAAAGCCCAAACCCTTAAAAAAAAATTCCCCAGCATCTAAAATTAATATATTTTAAATTTTTAGTCACTTATTATTCTTTCTCCCACTGGGATGCAACTCTGTTCAGGACTCCAAGATATGGGCGCCGCCATCTTGCCTCAGAAGCATCACATACTGAGGAGAGCAGAGGGTGGAAGTACAGGGGGGGGGGGAGGGTTATAGCTGTGCTTTGCAAAGCAGAGTTGGGATGAGGAAAGGGACATC
Organism: Gastrophryne carolinensis; assembly: GCA_027917425.1. Taxonomy (NCBI): domain Eukaryota; kingdom Metazoa; phylum Chordata; class Amphibia; order Anura; family Microhylidae; genus Gastrophryne; species Gastrophryne carolinensis. The sequence continues at coordinate 43,093,461 of CM051239.1, read as the reverse complement.
AATCCTACAATGCAGAGTGGCATAGTCTGAAGACACTTCCTGTCTGCAGGCAGCCTGAGACTCCATGCGCCGCTATCTTGGATGTTTAAAGGTTTAGAAAAGGTGCTAGATGCATGTTGGATGTTTTTTAATGTGGGCAATCTGTATGTATGGGGTGGGGGAAACATACAATATAGGCTCTTATATAGGCTCAGGGTGAAGGTCTGGTTTAAATGGTCACATATGCAGGCAGGGTTCGTGCAGGTCCCCCTGCAACTCGGCTGTGCAGCACACAGATGACAAGGAGCCAGCTATTCCGTTTTCCAGCGGCCTCTCCTGGGGTGTCCATGGTGCCTTGTTACCCCAACATGCCTACTCTATTCATTGCAATGGAGGTGGCATGTCTAGGCAGGTTCAGCATCCTCATCTTTGCACATCCCTTCTAATGCAATGCATGGAGTACGAGTGTTAGGGGTGAAAAGTCATATTGATGGACGACGGTATGTCTGCCTGATGATGGAGGATGAAATCACTAGTTCTTCCTCATCAGTAAGTATGAAGATGCCAACGCTGCGGGGGACAAAAGGTGAGTAAAGACTTTTTTAATGTTTTTTCCTGAACAGGAACTTGAATTTATTTGTTCGTAAACTATATTCTAATAAATTTGCTTAATGTTCTGTCTTAGTTGCTTGATTACTTGGATGATGATGCGAAAAAACCTGTTACCATTTTACTAAAGTACATTTGTTATTACTAATTATTGGTGGAAGAGTGTCGGAGAGTCGGAATCGTGCTTTGGCTTATTGACTCCACAGCCCTGGTGGCATAGTTCTGTCTATAAGAAGTGCCAGGGGCCAGAGCAGTAGGTTTTCGGGGTGGAACTAAGATGCTAGTGCATTGCCCCCCCCACCACACCCTTTGTATATTGTCAGAGAAACATGCACCCCAGGAAGAAATGGACCTCGCCTGGCCCTGCTGTCATCGACCTGGGCAGCACAACACACCAACACTACTTCTACCTCTAATACTCTACCTACCTCTAATCAGCCATAGTTATTTTATTGGTCTGCTCATCAAACCAAGGCTTCACTTCACTGCAGTTAATTTACTTAATGCTGGGGGAAATTTTTTTGGGGGGGCCCACTTTGAAACCTATGTTCGCCCCTTTTCTGGGGTAGAGAGTTACAAGCTTCTACATGGCGACTCAGCTGATCTCATACAGTAGTTTTCTATGAGAGGTCTAGAGAAGGTGCAGACAACTCTATTTGAGGTACCCCAGTCTCCAGCAGCCATCCCCAATGAATCAACCTTGATAAGCCAAGATGAAATTAGATTTGTTATTAAAGGAGTATGGGCTTGTCACTGAACCATTCACAAAGTGTAGGGAAGTTCTGTATTGACTAGACACACCTGCCCACATTGTAACAAATCACCAAAGGCTTGTCTGGTGACAGCAGTGACTGAGGCATATAGCACTCTCTTTGATGTCTTAAACATTGTTGGCGAACATAATTTCTTCTCATCATGAATCGACTTTCATCAGTGAACAACACTGATACGCTCTGGTTCCTCGTCCAGTGTAGATGCTCCCTGACCCATGCAGGACTATGACACCTGTGCCTGGTGGTGTGGTCAGGTACCCTTGCAAGTCATCTAGCATGCAGACCACGCTGATGGCACGCAAGGAAGGAGCGGTCATCAGTGTGGGATGTTGCCAATGGACATCCACTTCTTTGTCTTTCTGTGACTCTTTCAGTCTCTTTGTATTTCTGTTGCAGCCTGCTGATGACACTCTGTGACACTCTAAGCTCAGTGTTCACTTCCATCTGAGAACATCCTGATTGAAGCCTTTGTAGAAGTCTAAATAAGATTGGCATGCCACTATTGACTTCTACATATGCCACCGCAGACCTAGCACCCAGAATTGATTGTGTAAGAGTGCACCCATCATACCGCATACTGTTTGAAGCCTTGCAATGCCAAGGTACTGCTGATCATTTGTTAGGTGTTGTCATGGTCTCGTGATGAGAAAATGTGAGCAACATGCTCAGAAGAACCTGTTTAAATACCTAAAATTCTAATTGAAGCAGGAAATGTATTAGGTGATTCATAGATCAAATAGCCATTGTGAATTTTGCCGTTACACTCCTTGCTATTCCTCTGATATAACTGTATGGTGACACTGTAAATAGTGGCGGATCTGTTTCCACCGTCCTACTATCTTCAGCTGAGAGCAGCGTGGGACAGTGGGCCACACATGGGACAGCACTTGGCGATGGATAGTGAGGGATGTAGTATTGATGTAAAATTAAATTAAAAGAACTTCTTCTGTGTGTGGTGTTCCTTTTTTTTTTGTGAACTAGTTAGAAGTCATTGAGACCCCTATATGAGTTCAAAGGACAGAAGGGGCCAACACGTCACCTGCAGGAAAACTGGTGACTTGCAAAACCTCCTGTTTCCAGCCAGGGGGATGCTGAAGCGACTGGAATTCTTTATGGCAAGAGGCTGGCTGCTCAGCCTCCAAGTCCTGTGCTACAAGTCCAAAAAGCTGGTGCTCAGGCTGGTTTTGCCAAAGAGGGGGAAACCCACACACATTGTATATAAAAAAACATTTCAAGGTTAGAAAGAAAAAAGAAAATGGTGTCACAAGGGGGTATAGAGAGCCATTCCCTGTGGTGGGGAGAGCTGGTGGGTGAGCTGGCAGGGCAGAGGATCTGTGTTCTCTGTCCAGCTGCAAAACGGGGAACGATGGAGTACGCCCACGCCGGAGGATAACAAGGGAGGTTTTTGTTAAAATTCAATTCATGCTAACCCAACTATTTTGGGTCAATTGTCTAAAACTAGAAATCTGCTCATCTCTAGTTAGAGTGCATTTTAGGTTCATCCAGAAACTTCACCTGAAAGCCCAATATCCCAAACTTTTTAGGTATGAACAAAAGAGGTGTAAGGGACTTACCTCTGCCAGGGGGCTGGTGGCGAGCGTCCGCAGGGCGACGCGGCACTCCTGCTGCTGGGAGCACGATGCGTCACTCTGGCAGCCTCCCTCGCCCCTCTCTAGCTGTGCAGGTGCGCGCCCCGCAGTCTGTAAATTTCGCCACTAGGAGGCGCTATGCCTTGCAGCCAAGACTGACCAGCCCCTGGATAGTGCCTCCAATCACTCACAGTGTTGTAAGTTGCACCAATCAGCACATACACTCCCCCCCAGGGTGGCCATTGGTCGATTCCCCAATAAATATGGAGTCAGCCCAGCACTCAGCGCCCGTGATAGTCGCTTGTGATTAGGGTGTGATTCTGTTAGTTGTTATCTGATTCCGACCCGGCTTGATCGACCATTCCTGTCTGCTGCCTGTACCGATCTCTGCTTTGTCTGACCACGAACCTGCCTGCCCCTCTGGATACCCCGCGATCTCTGACCTCCCGGCTTGACCCTTTGGCTACCCCTGACTACGCACCTGTCTCATCCCTGTACTCTGATGCACCCTCCGGATTGACTACCTGTGAACGACCTCGACTTCGGGATACCCTCATGGTTCTTCGGCCTTCACCGTAAGCAGCCATCCTTTGCGCCTATTAAGACCTGGGGACAACCGTGTCCGGTGAGGCGTACCTAGCATCCCGGCAAACGGGGGCTTGACTATAGGCAGAAGCGGCGGTGGAGATTGGGGGTTGCCTGCTTACAGAAGGCTGGTGTCCCGCTGGGCATCACAAGAGGTAGATGGAGGAAAGGTGAAAGGGTAGAAAAGAGTATATAAAGGAGAAAGTGTAGAAAAGAGAGAACTATAGAGATAATGTGGAAAAAGAGAATAGATGGAATATGGACATGAAATACAAATAAATTAAATGTGGAAAAAAGAAAAATGGGAATGGCTATGAAAAAAGAAAGGCGGGGAAAAGTGAAAAAGACATAAAGATGGAGGAAAATGGTGAAAGAAATTATTTGCTACATCTAAAACTCAATGTAGAACGGCAAGCCTGGTGCCCTATCAGCTCCCCATCTGTACACCCCAATGGCCGGCCCTGGTAACAGCTCCTGTTGCCATTTAGCCTATTTATGATGATTTTTATTTTGAGACCATTTTTTTCACAATGTTGTTTCCATTTTCAAGTTAAGTTAAAATAACCCCAAAATGTGGCTAATGCATTGACTTAGTGAAAGAATTTTATCTGAATGTACATAAATTAACATTTTTTCAAAGCGTATCATTCTAGCTATAGGATGGCGCCATGCTGTGACAGTAATGCGGATCCATGACTGATGCCGGGGGGGAGGATGGTGAGAGCTCTCAGCCGCTGTCTGCATTTTACAGGAAGATGAATTTGTTTTGAGATGCTGGAAATGAAGTCTCACCTCTGCAGGAGAACTTCATTATAGTTTAGGAAGATGTGGTAAACAATTTAATGTAGCCAGAGTCAGTAACTGCAGTCTTCAGAATTGTGTAAGGAAAAGGTGGCCTTGAAAGTGGACCAAAACCCACCGCGTTCGGCCCGGGAATCTATAAGATGGTCTCAGTGGGCCCCTTTGGGATAGAGAGCAGCGGGTTGGGGGTCTATAAATTTTATGGACAAAACTAAGAAGGGCTACTTGCCCTCCAACCCCCTATTTGAGCTGTTTTTTAATTTTTTCCCACATTAATGGATAGAGTGTAGAGAAAGAGGAATGGACATAACAGGAAGGGCAGAAATGGATGGGGCAGAGATGAGGGGACAGGGATGGATGGAGCAGAGAGACAAGGATGGACGGGGCAGAGACAGAGAAAGAAAGTGTGTGCACTGTGTACCTTGCATTACCTTCTTCCAGCGTGCGCAGTATTTTCTGTTGCAATGATGGGGTCAGAGAGCAGGGTGATGACACGTGTCTGGGGGCGGGGCTTGCAGGTAGACTCCGCTCTACAGGGCAGCGCTGATCCTAGAACAACACACAAGTGAGTGCAGGGCTGTCAGGGCTGAGTAGAGGTTAAGGAGGGAGGCAACTGCACCACCAATGAAAGAGAGTGCAGCTCAGCCGAGCTTGATACGAGGGCCCGATGCAATGTTAGTGGCAAAAAGTTTAAAGTGGACCGAAACCCAGGATTTTGACTATCCTGATCGGGGGTGCCCCGCTGTCTGAAACCCCCCCGAAAGCCCAGAAACACTCACCTCACCACACTCCCACAGGACCGCTCCAGCCAATCACAGCGCTCAGAGCGCTGGAGGCCGCGTCTCGCGCTTCCCTCTAACAGGGAGCGCGCCTGCGCCAGCCATTCACAAACGGCCGGCGCAGGTGCGCGCCCTGCTAGAGGGAAGCGCGAGACGCGGCCGCGGCTCGCGCATGTGCCGATGGAACGGGGCTGAGGTAAGGTTTGTGGGCCTCCTGGGGGGTTCCTCCTCGCGGGACATCCCGATTTCGGATGCCCCGCGGGGAGGGATCTGATCGGTCCGGTAATCTTATAGATTCCCGGGCCGATCCCCCCTGGGTTTCAAGCCACTTTAAGTCCTTTAACCACATGCCTGGAGCCCCCGGCAGCTGACCAGCCTTGCTGGGTGCTGAAGCCGGCCCTGGGGCAGGTGACTGCATTGGGGCAAGTCAAGTAATATTAGGGCTATGGACGTTATATGTACCATTTTACATAATATGATTATGGTAGGTATTTGTCCTTTGAACAAATGAATCCACAAGTATTTCTCTGCTCTGCAACATGTCTTATTGTGTCTGCCACACTCGGTGCTGGCCTGTTAGTGTGACTACGTAACATGCATTTCCCTGACAAGATGGATTTGCAAAAACATAGAAAAGTAAAAAAAAATAGATAAACTCAGCACCCTCAGCACATTATATTGGCACACTAGGTTGGAAATATTTGAAAATGCCATTGAAAGTGGATTTACCCTTTAAGTTTTTTCCAAAAGACAAAAGGAAAAGAAATAAGCAGATGTGTAGCCCTGCACAATGGAAATACTTGCATGTTTGAAAAGGAATATTTGACTAATATACTTGAGCAACCTGACACGGGAGGAGGTGGCAAGTGTCTGCTCAATAAGCTTTCAAGCACAGTGATGTCATAAGTGTCAGTTGTTTTCCAGTCTTTTTCTGACACACACATAGCTGTGACAGGTGTTTATTATGGGTCAGACCTGACACACCTCCTCCATTGTAGTGAAAGGAGAGGGCATGACCTTGTCTGTTACTGAAGGTGGGGGGCGGAAGCCAGCACCAAGGTGCCAGTCAAAAGGGGTTCAGGCTCGGTGCGAGTGAGGGCTGTTGGGCGGGATTGGATTAGGTTGCTGATTGCCAGACTAAGACCTATAAACTTTGGGGGACAACAGGTAAGTACCTTTTTTTTGGGGGGGAGGCTGATGAATCACTTTAGCTCTTATTGGACCAATTTAATACACAACTTATCGATAACCGAAATAAAGAGTAACTAGAATCATTGACTATGGACTCGAGATGGGCGAACCCCCCAATCTTCGGGCTCAGAAAGTTTGGCCAAACCTTGAATAAATGTTTGTGATTGCGGACCCGAACCCCAGTCCCCAATGAAATCAATGGGGAGCCGTACTTTGGGGGGGTGGCTGTGGTGGAGGGGGGGTGCAGAGTGTGCAGAAGTGCGCTGCCTAAGCTCACCTCTGCCTGATCCTCTTCTGTCAGCGCAGCAGAGCAACGGAATCATTTGAAACTGGCCTAGCTGGGGGTACATAAATATGTCTGCTGGCTCCCATGAGTGAGGACACTTCTAATGCCAGCAATGGGACCAGTTTCAAATGCTGCTGTCCCTCTGCTCTGCCGCACTGACATAAGAGGATCGGGCAGAGGTGAGTTGAAGCTGCTTCCTGTTGCTGCAACCTTAGGCTCAGCAGCCCATCAATCAGCTTTTCCATGTTCGAGCCAGACACCGAACTCGAACGTGGACCTATGGTTGAAGTCCGTGTTCGGGTTTGGGAATCGAGACTCGCAAAGTTTGGCACGAACCCAAACATTGCGGTTCAGGTTCGCCCATCTCTACTGAGGACGTGAATAGGGCCCTAGTCAAAAAATCCCAAATCTGTTGCAACATATGTAAAATACTTTGAAACTACAAGGAACATAATATTGTCCCCTTGGGGCTCAGATTAAGAACATTTCCTTATCACCCCATGCAGAGAGAACATAACCTGAATAAATGTTAGACATCCTAGGAGGCCTTTACAAATCTGAACTAGATCTATTAACTGAAGAAATAGACAAACTAGCCATTAGCTTAAAACCATTTCCCACTAACCCAAAGTATATAGCTGCAAACAAGGAAATAAAAAACAACAACAAATAAACAGAGAATTAAATCAACAAAAAGAACAAAAAATCATTAGAGACCAAACCACATACAGAGACAACACAGCATAATGCGGACACACAGAAAAATCCAGACAGACAAGACAAACACCCCGCACTGGACAATACAGAACAAATAGACCTAGATGAAGATGGGACTCCAGACCTTCCTACCCCAGACCACATATTCCCCACAATACACACAACAAAAAGGAAAGCACAACAGGTAACACCAGAGAAAGATGAAGGGCTCTCATCCTCCTCTAACTGCTCCTCTTTTTTTAGGAAGCCTGACGGAATCAGGCACAGATAACACCCAACAAAAAATCCAATCAGGAAGACTGAAGCAGCAACAACTAGAACAATACCTCCCCCCGGCATCCGAGAAACCACCCCAACAACACCTCCAGTGACCATCAAAACAAACAACACCTTTTCTATCATAAACCTGTTCACACAAATTCTTACAGAAATCCCTCCTATGCCTAGGCTTAAATGTCTACCCTAATGACAACCCTGACAAGTTCACAATAATCAAAGACCTATACCTTTTTGCACGAAACACCCAAATACATGTACCACACACCACCGATATCCACACACCAGCAACCGACAAAGTTTAAAATAAAATAAACTTTCTTCTCACCTACTGATAAAAGTCCCTTTATACAGAACCAATGTCTAAGTCAAAAAACGATAATCTGTCTCCCCAACAATGCCAGGCCTTACAGGAACTCAAACAAATGAGTCTCATAATTAAACAATCAGACAAAGGCTGAAATATTGTTATAATGAACAAAGAAAAATATTTCGCAATTCTTAGCAACACACAATGGTACAATAAATGCCCAATAACCGCCTTAGCAAAGGACAAAAATGACTTAAACAGTCTATTACAGCATGGCCTAAATATCAATGCCAATTCCACAGATGAATACAATGTCCTTAACAACCCACACTCTAGGACACCAACCTTTTATACCTAAAATCATAAAGATCCCACAAAACCCCCTGGTCACCCAATCATCTCCAACTGTGGATGCTTTACCGAAAATGTTTCAAAATTCATAGACCACATCCTCCAACCTTATGTGAATCTCTAAAAGACTACACAGAGAAAATAATTTAGTGGGGAAGGTACATAGACGATATCTTCTTTCTCCTGTCAGACAACACAGACTTACTCATACAGTTTGTAAACACACTCAACAACAATAACCTCAACTATATGCAAATTTATACAACAAACCAACTGCAGGCCCCCTAGCACTGCCACTTGAGCGGCCACACAGCCTTACACCAGGCGAATCACAGCTAGGTCAGACTAATTAAATTAATTAACAACCATCTCCAATTAATACAGTGCCACAGTCTTGGTGTTCTAATAAGACTGAAAGAGCCTGCTAAGCCCTATGCCAAAAATGCATCCTATATGGTCCTCCTTTTCACAACCTCCCTTGTTCCTTTTGAAAGAACAGGGGTGAACTGACAGTTCACAACCCAAGCGATCACATGACCGCCTTTGGAACATAAATCAACGGAACCAGCAGCATGGTCACAAGACCTCCAGCTGGACGCACCGCCATAGACTGATCCTGCTTCCCAGCTGCACATGCCCACTTAATGGTAAGATCGGCTATCTAGACACACGAACCAACACGCACAGAGAAATGACACAGACTGGTACATATACACAGCATAGCGCACCTCTCTGCAAGAACCTGCCCATGCACAGGTAGTTCCTATACTGGGACACACCCCCGGAAACCACACACCTGGTTGGCCAACAATGGATAAACCAGCACCACACCTGGTCACAGCACATATACACAGCATAGCGTACCTATCTGCAAGAACCCCCCCATGCGCAGGCAGTTCATATACTGGGAAACACCCCTGGAATCCACACACCTGAATGCCCAACTACAGACCAACCAGCGCCACACCTCGTCGCAGCTGGCCCATATAAACAGCAATGCACACTCACACAGCAGACGCCGCTGCAATCAGCACATGCAAACAGCTAATATAGGGTCAAGCTGCCAACATTAATACCCAGAGGAGAAGCTAGGCTTTCTGGCACCCAGGGCAAATATTTGAAATGGTGCCCCCCACCTGTTCTCAGGCCCCCTTTGGTGCCCTCCTGACCTGCTGAACCTGGGGCACGTGCCCCCCTGCCTCCCCCCTAGCTACACCCCTGTTAATACCTGTATGTCTAATTAAAAATCTAATTAACCTTTCAGGGCCTACCAAGGAAATTCAATAAGGTACAACTTCCCATACTCCAATACATAGGCACATACTACCATACATACTATATACACTCCCGCAACAGTAAACTATCTGGTGGGACCCATGTCTCTTCCAGGAACAATAGCCCCAAATAGGGCAACCCTCTCAAAAGAATATTCCTTTCTTGAATCAAGTTAACATTTTTTTATGAAATTGATTATATTTTTTATTAGCTGCTGTATACACATACAGAGACCGATACCTGGTATTATGGGTCCTCAAGGTTGTGCTTACACGATCACAGACCATAATAAAGAATGCCAGCAGAGCTGCCCATAAAACTTTCTGTTTATTAGAAAGACATCCATCACCTCCAGCCAATTACATGAGCCCGGCTGCAAAGCATAATGAGGACATTACCCAAAAGTTAGGTCGGCAGGCCTGCCTGAAGTTGCCCATCAGAATTTGACTGCAGCAGAAAACACAGGAACATTGCAGTGCACGATTACGCTTGGCGTTTCATATGTTATCAAGTATCAGAGTTCCAATAATTGAAGTAGAATGAAATAACTGGTAGAGATTTGATTCGCTGATTTATTTAGTGATCCATACACAGGGTGTTCCCCCATCATACAGGATGCCTGTAATTGATTCTGATGCTTCCATGTTTTAACTGCATTGCCTTTATAGAACTCCACACTGCTTTGATTTCCCTCCCCATTGAGTGTGTCCACACATCTGTTGTGCGCCACACAGCGCTGTGATCTAGTTCAGTCCTTTCAATTCGCTGATCTGACTAGTGATGACACATGAGGGCTCGCATGTCTAAGATGTGAAGGAAAATCCAAAGAGGGCTATAAAGAAAAGAATCTTCTTAAATGCTGCAAAACACTTTATTATCTAAGCAGGAGGCAGACTTTTTCTAATTTTGAATAGCGTGGACATGATAAGGTATTCTGTGTCATTTTGTTGCCTGTAAGCCTCAGTTCTTTTCATTTTAAAAGTTGACTCTTAAGTCAGTGTTTCACTGAAACATGAAAGAGAAATGATGGTTATTAGTAGTGATGGGCTTCGGAACCGGGCCTAGATTTACCTGGATCTTTCCAACTCAGTCCTGTTCAGTCCACCCCGGATACTGGGAAGACTTGGGTCAAATCAGCCGGCATGTCACCCGCCAGGGCCAGCAGGTGGTATTCCTGCCACCACTACATGTATACATATCTAACAACTGTCTCAATCTGGGAGGGACAGCCACAGATTGATCAGTAATGTCCCACCCCCTCTGGAATTGTCCCGTGAATGTGGACAGTTGACCCCTGGACCGCTGGAGCAGCAGCCTGCATTTGAAGAGGCAAGGCGCAGGCACCTCCGGCTTCCATGCAGGGGGAGGTGGGGCTTGAGCAGTGAGGTCCAATCTGTAGTTCCGGGCCAATGACATTTCCATGCTGGGGTGAGGCTTGTGGGGCGAGGCCCAAGCAGTAGCACTGGGCCGGCAGGTGGGCAGCCATGTGTGGACCTTGCTGCTGTGTTCCCAAGAGTTAGGAGGGTCCCTAGTGACTGTGGCTCTGTGACTCACACCAGGCTGAAGATGTAACTGCAGGGGGAGAGTCTCCCTCATGGCTGCGGACCCCAGCCTGATGCTCTGGGTGTTTCTTTTCCAGGCTGGGAATGACAGCGGCAGGTCAGTGTGTGAGCTGTGAGTGTACCCTGATGCCAGTCAACTGCCTGATGTCTTCGTACTGCCCCCCACCTTTCCCCTGTACTGCCCCTCATTCCCTTTGGTACCCCCTGTACTGCTTCTCAGTCCTTCTGTGCCCCCTATACTGCCCATCAGGCTTCTGTGCCCCCTGTACTGCCCCTCATTCCCTTTCTGTGCCCCCTGTACTGCCCCTTAGTCTTTCTGTGCCTCCTGTAATGCCCCTCAGTCTTTCTATGCCCCCTGTACTGTCTCTCAGCCTTTCTCTGCACCCTGTACTGCCCCTCAGTCCTTCGGTGCTCCCTGTACTGCCCCTCGGTCCTTCGGTGCACCCTGTACTGGCCCTCATACCCCCAGGGGCACCTAGTCATCTGGACCTGGAGATCGGGTGGTGTTCCCTGTCACGATCACGCTCAGCCAATATGCCAGACAGAGTGTGATGGTACAAGGGTTAAGAGCCACCAGACCCCTGGGCATGCACTACTAGTCCCAGCAAGTCATCAATTAACCCTAATAAACATGTATCACCAGAGCTTCCCTCAGGAAGGTGGGCTCATCTATTTAGAGGTCAAAGACTAGAGCTGATTAATTAAACATTTAATCTGATAAAAGGTATCACAGTGCTGGATGTAATTTACAACAATAAATTGACATACAAAAATACAGAAAGAGTATACAGCAAATAACAGTTCAAAAATAAAGTCCTTACGCAGTCCTTTTGTTGGAGTTTCCCGTGGTTGCTTGTTGCTTGGGAGGATGTTATGATCCCAGGTCCTTAGCTTGTAATGCCCCAAGCATGTGTCCTGTCTTGGCTTTTGTTAGCCAGAATTTGGAGGGAAAAATGGCTTAACAGGACACCTTCCATCTCCATGGAATTCCTAAGGGTGGGGTGGGGATTCTATTTCCCAGGTCCCCTTATCTGATTGCCGGTTTATGGCCAGAGCAAAAAGACAACAGTCTGGCACTTCAAAGAGATCTGACTTCAAACAAGGAAGTATCACAAACAGAGTCTTAATTAAGTTGGAATGTACACGCTGCATGGCCCTGTTGTCATATCGGAGGGTGTTTTATGGCACACGGGTGGGGGGGGAGGGAGCTGCTGGTCCATATTAAAATATACACACACATATATACACTCATAATACGTATGTTTATCCTATAATCATGCCCTGGGCATGACATTCCCCTAAAACAAAATGCTGCAGATGTCCCTCTTTCATGTTTTTAAAAGTTGGGAGGTATGTGTATATGGGTATAGGGGGTACTTGGACCCCTCACCAGTATTTTAACACAATTATATGCAGCTGGACCACTAAAGGCTGAGGCATGGTGCTTCCTTTCAGGAGCAATGATGGGCCCCCTTGACCTTCTGCGATTCAGTGTTTTCACAAACCCTGCGCCCCACCAAGCTATGCACCCGCCAGAGCTGGGGCTATACCATAAGTGGACTTTCAGGTACACACAGGGTTGGCTCTAGATTTATGTGGGCCCTTGGGTGGCATGGTCTCAGTGAGCCCCTTAGTGGTGAAGAGTCGCGTCACATCACCAAAGGATGTTCCAAATTTGGATGCCCCAAATGGATGTTATTTGGATGTTATTTGGACCAAAACTCTAGTTTTGGTCTACTTTGAAGCACACCAACCCCCTTTAAAGCTGACCCTAGAGTCTAAACTAATCTAGATTCTTCTGATTTTGGATGCCCCTGTGTGTGACCCCCCCCCCCCTTTGTTCATTACTTTCCTCGACTGGTCAGTGCACTGTGGGATCACCAGTTTGAGTTAACGGCCAAAACAGTAGGGTTATTTCATAAACAGGGGCATCCCAAATCGAGATGCCCCTGTAAAGCGGACCAAAACAATTGCTTGCATAGTGGGTATGACAGTGATCCCAGGAGGTTTCACACAGTAGGGTATAACAGATTGGGATGCTCCAGGGATAGGAAATCAGCTGGGGTGGGCAACTTAAAAGCAGAACAAAACCCAGCACTTCCTCCCCTGGAATCTAAATCGAGATGCCCTGTTGTGTGGAACCCCGCCATTCGAGGAGACGTGGGCACCAGCTGTGGCGGTGCGCTCTCAGTCCACCACCGGTCAAGATCCGTCACACACCCCAAAGGCCGGCCCTGTCAGTGGGCCCCCCTAGAGGGTGGAGCCCCCGGCAGCTGTCCCGCCCTGCCGGGTGTTGACGCCGGCCCTGGGTACACATATGAATGCCTGTGGTTATACCTTCTGGGGAGCAACCCTGTAAAAAAGGTTTGAAATCAACCTTTTTTAAATGGGGTTGTTTAAGGATTCCTGACAAACCTTTTTTATTCTCCGAGCTTGGCTCCTGTATCATATTTTTGTGGTTTTCATCGGCACAAATCTTTCATTTATAATCTGTTCCCAGGGAAATAGATCACATTCAGAACCTCTGCATTAAGGTACATGCCACTTCTGCCCTGCAGAACATAATTACATCTTGCCGCGGTGATTGAACCTTCAACCAAAACTGGCAAACAAACCGAAAAGATAGAGAGCTTTAACAAGACATCCATCAGCAAATTCTGCTGATAATATCTGGGAATGTGAGCTTTCCAGAAATAGCATTGCTGATTTCATCAAAATAGCATTTCAGGTTTACAGCTTACAGACGCACCGCCGCACAAGTCTCACTCTTCTCCACTGCCACAAAAGTTTTGCTAGCACAACAAAGTTTAAAAAGTAGATAGGTGCATGAAGCAAATGTTCCGGTAAATCTTTAATGCTGTCGTACATGGTAATGCATGGTTGCGGCAGTATGGTAATGGAACAGCCGAACTCTAAAATGCCAAGAAGCAAATACAAAATGCCAAAAATGGGACTATTTGGAAAGAGTAAATGATAAGAATTTTCAAAAACATCTACAGATTTATTTATTTTTAGCTTCTTTACTTCCATAGTAATCAGAGCCAGATTAAAATGGACCAAAACCAAACTAGATCAGCCCGGGAATCTAGATTGATTCCCTCCCCCCAGGCCATCCAAAATTGGGATGCCCTGCTGTGTGAAACCCCCCAGGTCACCCTGTTCACTTACCTTCGTTCCTCCCGGTCCAACGGCGCATGCGCAAGCTGTGGACGCATCCCGCTGCTTGGGCAGCAGAGAGACTCGGTTCACCCCCAGCTCCGAGGCCTATAGTTACTGGCTGAAATGGCTCCTCTATGCAGGTCCGGTGTTCCCCCTCAGCTCTTCGGTGTAGGTCTGGTGTTTCCCTCCAGCTCCTCCATGCAGGTCCAGATACCTAATACTTACCAATGGGGGAGCTAGGGATTCAGTCTTCCATTGCCATCGGCCTTTCATGGAGGTATCCATCCATTGCAACAAGCCTACTCCATGTATTGCAATGAAGGGATCATCCCAAAAGCAGGTTCAGCATACCTGGGCTCAGCACGCCCCCTCCTTTGCAATAAATAGAGTAGGAGTGTTAGAGAATTTAAAGTCATATGGATGGTCGCCAACTGCGATGGAGGATGCAACCGCTCTTTCTCCCTCATCGGTTAGTATGAAGATGCCGGCGCTTCATGGAGGAGCTGTGGGGAAAATGGTGAGTATAGACTTTTTTGTTATTGTATGGAAAGGAAATGTAAAGTAATATTCCAGGCAAAGGGATAAATTAAAGCAGACCAGCACTCTCCGCAGCGCGGGTTTTGGTTGCCACCGATGCCGCTTCTATGAGACAGCATAGGTCGGCATCAAGAATGCTGGAGCCTCCCACGCACATGACCACACAGATGCTCATAATCCCCAGCTTTACCTTGTTCCACCGATAACAATCTAGCGACTCCATTAACCACATGGTGCTTACGTGGGCAGTGGCGTTCCAGACACCAAATGTCCTGCCTACGTGAGCGCCGAGTGGCCATTCGCGGCACCGGGTTCTCGTTAGTGGACTGAGGTAAAGGTAAGTATTACAGGTGTGCTGGATAGTTATGTGAAGGGTGGGGGGGGGCTTCAGCATTCTGGATGCCTCCCATGCTGTCTTATAGAGGCAGCGCCGGCGGAAACCAACACCTGCGTCATGAATGGTGTAGGTCCGCTTTGAGCAAACATTTATGGGGAATAGGTCAAATAGGATGGGGGATAGGATTTGTTGGTGTAGAGGATCAAGGGAACCTAAAGATTCACCACATTTCAAATGCAGGAAAGCTGAATGAGGATAAAAACTGGGCCTCATCCCCAGGTTCAGGTAGATTTATTGGTTTAACAATTGGACATGCTGTCATTAATATTCATGAAGCATCAAAACAGTATTAAGTATTAAGTATTAAACCCACCTGTGTATAACAATTATTCAGTATAATTCTCAGTTGTCAGGAATAGTTTTATGGTTGGTGCCCTGGTGTGTTTCGCCTTTATGCGGCGTCCTCAGAGGACATGTAAGGTGAGAGGTTAGGCTTGTAACTGGTATGATGAATGTATTCGGCGATAAAGAGAAGGGGTAGTGTATGTCAGAGTGATGGAAAAAACGTAGGTCATGTAGGTTGGAATACAGTATCTAGTCCTTATATATTTCCTTGTAGGTTAAGGTAGGATAGGTTCAGGTAGGGTAGTCCCTTATAAGGGCAAGTGGAAGCTGTAATAGTTAATAATAAATAGTTAATATTTTGGGGGTTGGCGGGTGCGAGAGTAATAAAGCATAAGGTCTGTACCTGATGTTGTCAGCAGTAAATTGCAGCTTGCTTGAGGTACTACTTCTGGGGTTAGTGTTGGGCTACTGGCTGGTAATCAGAAAGAAAAGGGTTAGCAGTTCTTGGTTTATGTGGTAAATCACCGTGGAGGTGAATACCTGTGATCCTAATGATGTATTCCTAGTATCTAGTCCAGATTTCGCAATAGTTTTCCCAGGTTGGGCGGTAATTTAAGTGGTGTCCATTGCACAGTATTCGGTTCATGGGGTCAGCGTGGTGCTGGTGTCCTCGTCTGCCTCGGTGAATGGAGAAGCAGCTGCGACCTTAAACTGGACCAACAGCGTGGCACAGTTGGAAAAGAAAACTCACTCCCCCTATCTGCATGTATGATACTGAAGCATTGTCAGCACTTACATTTGCTCCTGCATCCACTCAAAGCTAAAATGCCACCTCACTGATTTTCTAGTGGTAGCTGCCATTTTGGAGCTTCCGTTCATAGCATCTCAGCCATGCTGCTGCCTCGATTCAGCTGACATAACTGAAAATACACAGTAACAGGAAATTCAGCACTTCCTATTTGCAGATGGCCTGCAGATCCATGAGCCGCCATTTTGTTTTTAAAATTGACCACCGCAGGAGTTAGAAAAAGGTAAATAAAGTTTTATGTGCAATAATCTAAATTCCCCTGGGGGGGGGGGGGGGTGCATATTAGCACCATTTGTTGTGTTGGTCTGGCTTAAGACATTTTCGACTGTTGGTCCGCTTTAAATAGCTGGCTTGTCAGGTTTGCCTGTGGGTGGGTCACATAGCGGAGCAGTGGGGTAGGACTGGTTGGGGTGGGCAGTGCTCATGTGTCCTTTGGTAATAGGCTAGTTTAATGTCGGTGGGAGGGTTAGTAGGGTGGAGTAACTGCTTGGAGAGGCGGTGTCAGAGAGAAGGTGGTTGCGTTGTGTGCCTTGGGGGTGGTACATGGAGGAGGAGGGCCAATTACGGGCGGTGGGGCCAGGCTGTTGTGTTGGTAAACACTGCCGTGTGCTTGGCAGCAGGGAAGTGTCAGTTTGCACTCACCGAGCTGACGGGGAACGCCGGGCTTCATGAACTCCATAGGGCTCCAACTTGGAGTCATACTCATGGGGTCGATGTCCGCCAGTTGCCCATCATACCCTGATAACATTGGGTAGTGGGAGGCATGCAGGCTGTTCCCTTGCCAGCCACAAATAATTGTCGCAGGATTTACATTTAAAGGAGCCAAAGCCAGTCTGTTTGCCTGAGAGACTCCTATTCCTAAAGTGTACCTCCAATGGTGCATATCGGTGTGATCCCAGTGTTTGCCGAGTGTTTGCTCAATTGGTAATAGATTAAACGAACCTGGATGGAATGAGCAAAATGTTATAATTTTGTATGATATGAGACGGACAATATAAGTATTCATAGAGGAAGACAGAAGCATTAGTATCATCAGCATTAGCATTAGTACCATCTCTAATAGGTGCATTGTATAGGTGCACATGAGGCTGTAGGATGCCATTTATAAAACTAGATGGGGCCGTGTGGGATCCACATCCAGATATTATGGTACTAGATATTGCTCCCTGTGTTAGTCTTCTCAGGATTAATATGTCCAGGTCATTTTGGTCTGAACTTTTGCTTATCAAACCTTCAAGTAAGGGAGGCAATACTGTCCTGATGACACTCCAATATATACAAAACCATGTTCCTAATATTGTAAACAATAACTCATGGTAAAAATGTATCCCAGCAGTAAGCCTCAAGTCAGACCATACCATACCTGCTGTGGTAAATGTTAAAAACAAAATGGTGGCATTTACAGGCCACCTACAAACAGGAAGTGCTGTTGGGTTTCCTGTTACTCTGCAATGTCAGTTGAATCCAGGCAGCAGCATGGCTGAGATGCTGGGAGAGGAAGCTCCAAAATGACTGATACATTTCTTTTCCAAATGGGTACCGACAATGACATTAGAAATACATTTACCATTGATCTACTTGAATTCATACTAACTCAAAATAAATTAATTTTCCATGGGTCTCACTACCTGCAGGTACAAGGTTCGGCCATGGGCACAACATGTATACCATCCTATGTCAACCTGTACCTGTGGTGGTGGGAACGAATCATTTTCTCTGATACCAAATACCAACTGCTCCACAGACATATATTTTATTGGAGGTGATACATAGATGACATCTAAACCCATTTATAAAGAAGTAAAAAGTGACAAGAAGGATAAAGGTGTTCTCATAGAAATCAATACAATACCTAATGTCATTTTACAATAGAAGGAAACATGAAGACTGTTTGGTTGCCATGGACACTACCATCACTTTTTCTCATCATTTTACTTTTCTCTTCTAGATGCTTCTCATGGTGACAGGTTCACTTTAGTGTTAAGATTAAAATGTAAAAATATTGAATATAATGCTGCCTTTATCTTCTCTTGCTGGACAGAATGATGTTGATAAGCCAGCATATCATCCACACACCTCCTATGATTTATGACGGATATAAACCCAAGCCCACAGGACGCTGGAAGCCGCGGCCCCATCTGCTGCCTGGGTGACACCGACCAGCAGGCTGAGATCCCAAACACACAACAATCTTCCTTTACAGCGACACAATGCCTTAAAGTGGGATATAATTACCGCCAGATTTCTCTGGAATAAATTGCGATTTCTCAAAAGGTGAAAACACAAAGCCATCTGTCGCTCAAATGAGCCTGAATTAGGCCTTGGCTTCACACAGGTATGGAAATGAGGCCGCTCTTCTCTTGCTCATTATCATTTTATTTAGGGACGATTGAGGTTTTTCTTTTACTCCCGCGAGGCAGAGAAGCTGCTGCAATGTTTTCTCTATAAGTGACAGTAGGCCCTCATCATAAAGTTAGGGAAGGATTTTTATGGCCAGGGACTGTGATGAGAGCGGAAAGTAAGGCTGAGTGCCATTCTCTCAGGTCCTACTTCTCCAAGATAAGCCTGATGTGCTGACCGGGTCTCCCCATCACTTTCATTAGGCTCCTCATCAGGCCAATCTCTGAAAACTAAAGCACATGTGTTGCCATTTTGCTTTATAGTGATGGTGTATTAAATACAGTGGCGTAGAAACAAAGATCACCATGGTTGCAAGCAGGGGCAGACTGGGGCCAAAAATCAGCCCAGGAATTTACAGGCCCTGACCAGCCCACCACCAGCCCATGAGCTCCTAAGCTCTGCCCCCAAGGAGCTTATCAGCTGATCAGTGGGTGTTATAGCATAGCAGGAACAGGTCATAAGCAAGGTGACACTGAAGCTTTAGCATAACATGGGCTGAAGTGTCTTGGTTGGGTTACTATGGGGCCAAGTATGGGAAGAAAGGCTGGGAGGGAGGACCTGGGGAAGCAGGAAGGGTGTTATAAAAAGCAGTGTATAACCTTCAGTTTTAGTAGGCAGCATGTTGGAGGCTACACCTAGCCCAAGTGGCCCTAAAGCAGTGCACCCTACTGGGAATTCTTCCTGTTCTCCCTATGGCCAGTCCACCTCTGGCTGCACGTCAGCCTTTCTTCCCACTCAGTCCTTCATCATAGGTTGCATCCAATGGACTGTAAAGTCCTCGTGGCCAGGACTGGTTTACATGAGCCCTTGGGTTACATAATCTCATGAGACTTCATAATAGTCAGGAGCATACATAAGTGTAAGAGTGTAACTGGGAGACTTCCTTAAAGTCCCTGTACAGGCATTAAAGTGGACTAAACCCCTGGGCAGTTGGTCGTGGGGCCTAAAAGACTTTAGCACTGGCTTTCCCCTTGGGCAAAATGGGATGCCCTGTTGTGTGAACCCCCCCTCCCCTCCCTTCCTATGTCACCACAAAACTTAGCCCTGGCTCTCACAGTGCTGTCAACAATGCAGGCCGCATCCCCAGCATCTCTGGGCTTAGGAATGCTCCTGTGCCCAGACATTCTGATAAACTGCACGGTTGAGCTGCATGGGAACACCGGAGCTGCACGGTGGTGATTCATGGGAACACAGGAGCTGCACGAAGGAGCTGTATGGGAACACCGGAGCTGCACGGGAACACAGGAGCTGCACGGAGAGCTGCATGGGAACACCAGAGCTGCGCGGGGGAGCTGCATGGGAACACCGGAGCTGCACGGAGAGCTGCATGGGAACATCAGAGCTGCGCGGGGGAGCTGCATGGGAACACCGGAGCTGCACGAAGGAGCTGCATGGGAACACCGGAACTGCACAGTGGGGCTGCATGGGAACACAGGAGCTGCACCGAGAGCTGCATGGGAACAACAGAGCTGTGCGATGGAGCTGCATGGGAACACCGGAGCTGCACAAAGGAGCTGCAGGAAGGAGCTGCATGGGAACACCAGAACTGCACAGTGGGGCTGCATGGGAACACAGGAGCTGCATGATGGAGCTGCATGGGAACACCGGAGCTGCACGAAGGAGCTGCATGGGAACACTGGAGCTGCACGAAGGAACTGCATGGGAACACCGGAGCTGCACAGAGGAGCTGCATGGGAACACCAGAGCTGCATGGGAACACCGGAACTGCACAGTGGGGCTGCATGGTAACACAGGAGCTGCACGAAGGAGCTGCATGGGAACACCAGAGCTGCACAAAAGAGCTGCATGGGAACACAGGAGCTGCATGGGAACACCAGAGCTGCATGAAGGAGCTGCATGGGAATGGGGCGCTGCATGGGAACAACAGAGCTGCATGGAGGCGCTGCATAGGAACACCGGAGCTGCACGGTGGGGATGCATGGGAACACCGGAGCTGCACGGAGGAGCTTCATGGGAACATCGGAGCTGCACAGAGGAGCTGCATGGGAACACAGGAGCTGCACGGAGGAGCTGCATGGGAACACCGGAGCTGCACGGTGGAGCTGCATGGGAACACTGAAGCTGCAGGGTGGAGCTGCATGGGAGCACAGGAGCTGCACGGTGGAGCTGCATGGGAACACAGGAGCTGCACGATGGAGCTGCATGGGAACACAGGAGCTGCACAGAGGAGCTGCATGGGAACACCGGAGCTGCACGGTGGAGCTGCATGGGAACACTGAAGCTGCACGGTGGAGCTGCATGGGAACACCGGAGCTGCACCGTGGAGCTGCATGGGAACACCAGAGCTGCATGGTGGAGCTACACAGGAACACCGGAGCTGCACGGTGGTGATTCATGGGAACACCGGAGCTGCACGAAGGAGCTGCATTGGAACACCGGAGCTGCACGGTGGAGCTGTATGGGAACACAGGAGCTGCACGGAGAGCTGCATGGGAACAAAAGAGCCTCATGGTGGAGCTGCATGGGAACACAGGAGCTGCACGGAGGAGCTGCATTGGAACACCGGAGCTGCACAGAGGAGCTGCATGGGAACACCGGAGCTGCATGAAGGAGCTGCATGGGAACCACCGGAGCTGCACGAAGGAGCTGCATGGGAACACCGGAGATGCACAGAGAGCTGCATGGGAACAACAGAGCTGCATGGTGGGGCTGCATGGGAACACTGGAGCTGCACGGAGGAGCTTCATGGGAACACCAGAGCTGTATGGTGGAGCTGCATGGGAACATAGGAGCTGCACAGAGGAGCTGCATGGGAACACCAAAGCTGTATGGTGGAGCTGCATGGGAACACAGGAGCTGCACAGTGGAGCTGCATGGGAACACCGAAGCTGCACGGTGGCGCTGCATAGGAACACAGGAGCTGCACGGAGAGCTGCATGGGAACACCGGAGCTGCACAGTGGAGCTGCATGGGAACACAGGAGCTGCACGGAGGAGCTGCATGGGAAAACCGAAGCTGCACAGTGGAGCTGCATGGGAACACAGGAGCTGCACGGTGGAGCTGCATGGGAACACCAAAGCTGCACGGGGGAGCTGCATGGGAACACCGAAGCTGCACGGTGGCGCTGCATAGGAACACAGGAGCTGCACGGTGGAGCTGCATGGGAACACCGGAGCTGCACAGTGGAGCTGCATAAGAATACAGGAGCTGCACAGAGAGCTGCATTGGAACAATGAAGCTGCATGGTGAAGCTGCATGGGAACAGAATAGAAGGAATAACAGAAAGAAAGCTGGAAAGAAAGAATCAAAGGAATCCCATAAAGAAAAATAAAGAAAGGAAGTGGAAATAAAAGTAAAAAGAATTAAATAAATAAAGAACAAAGAAAGAATGAAGAAATAAATGAAAGAAAGAAGTATACAAATAGCATGAATACAAGTATACCAATCAGAATGAAAAGAATGGCAGAAAGTATTGTAAGTCAGAAAGAAATAACAGAAAACAAACGGACAATCTATGAATCTGCCAGTAGTGGACAGTGCCCGCTCTTGGTTACTGCCCGGCCCTGCTCCCAGCAAAGTGACTACCCAGGGGCAATGGAATGACCCCACTGACTGCTGGGAAGAGGTGTGTCACATGACCAACATGTGAGGATGGCCTTCCTCATGGCTTACTAAGGGCACATTCATGCCACATATTCCTGTGTGTTTCTGCATTCCATTTGAATGTACAGAATAAGTCATAGAATTAGAACTTGTATAATAATATGGTCATAATACAGTATTAAGTCTACTTCCAACCAGCAGGATTAGTTGTGGGTACATTTCTTTGTGGCCTCATTCTAGAAACTTAGCCTTGTTTCCAAAAGAAATTCACCCATAAGTTATGAAAGTAACAGAGGTCATGGGGTGATGGCAGCTCTGTTCTCCTGTAATTTAGCATTATATTTTGTCCTTGAAAAAAAGGCCAAGTGGAGTAATAGGAAATGTTTTGGATGAAAGGCACTTTGGATTCGGTAATGTTTCTATTTTCATCTTCTATACGATGACTGCATTTTAAAGTAATTTCCCTGAGGGTCCTCAGTGGAAACCATCAGTCAGGATGACTGGCTTCCTTCTCGGTAAGGATAATAAGCATTCTTATTTGAAAAAAAAAGACCTATTTCCGTTATATAGAAAAGCTTTGCAACTTGAATTCCAATGATGGTTACCTTTTCTAAAACATTCAAGATTGCTAACTATGATGTCACAAACAGATATATATGTGTACTGTATGGGGCTATCAACAAACGTCAGACTTCTTTAGCAATTCAAAGTAGAACAAAAGAGTTTTACTGGGTGATTTGTGGGGTTTCACAGAAATGGGGATACCTGGGGGCAAGGAACAAAACCTGGGATAGTCAAAATCCTGGTTTTGTTCTGCTTTAAGTCTGGATTACTGATGGCTAACCCTATTACGTTACATGGGTACTCGACTTTTGTCCTCCCCAGCTGTTCGGTACGTGTCTGGCGATCTGAAACTGACCTGATTGTTAAGGGGGACCCCAAATCAGGATGCCCCTCGGGAGGGATTTTACCCGGTCATAGATACTTCTGTTTTATTACACAAAATATTAGGGGGCTGTGGGTATGGGCGTAATCTAAATTTAAAATCAAAGGCTTAACATACAGAGTGAGAAAAAAACAGGACCAGTCGCATCCCTGGGCACCTTGCTGTCTTTGCCACACTCCCGCTCCCAGCCTATCTGAATGGCTTACTCCAGGAGTGCACCTCAGCTCTGTAGGGAGGCCGGGGATGCTCCCACACCCACAATCGTTGAGCACCATTGCAGGAAAGATGAGTATTTGTGGGGAGATCATGAATGGCTGACCTCTCAAATCCTCCTCTGGCTAGATGTTCAAAAAATATCCTGAGATTTCCAAATCTTGTAGAAAGCCCATGAGATTGGTAGGGTCCAACTCCATCTTAATGGGATGCTAGAAAACCTGGAATGGTTAGGGTAAGTGGTGTAAACCATATTTAGAGCATGATCATGGAGGAATAGACAGAAAGGGGGGGGGTGAACTTTGGAAAACTGCTACGGCATCCTCAGAGCGCTGCCAGGAATAGAGAAGAGGTACATGGGACAGGGTTCAGGTGAGCTTCTTGCTGCCTTATCATTGCCATTGTACAAACTGTCCATTTGAAGAGTAGAAGAGTGATGTTATCCAATGGGGGAGGGGGGATCAACCGCCCTCCAGGGGATGGAGCTTTCTGGCATTTTATTCCTCTTTCCAAGTCCAATGAATGTTGTTCAATAGACAATGGTGTTGCCAACACACTTAAATCATTTGTGGTCAGGGCAAAAAAGGTGTTTGTTAACTTTTTTCGTGGTTCAGGGACTAGACTGTGTTGCAGAGATGATCTAGATCTACCACTTTAGATGTTTGGACCCCTGTGTGTGGCCATCGCTCACGTCATTTCTTAATAATGTTGATGTTCATGTACCAGTAAATATATTTTCATAAACCTTTGCAGACGGGGAAAATCGAGATTGATTCCAAGCAAAGGCAATGAATTTTTGACGCTACTTTCTATTTCCATATTTTGATTACTCTCTTCATATAAAAAAACATCAAATCCTGCTGCTTGGCTCAGTGCAAGTCATGGAGTGATGGACGGCGGCAGATAAACAGATCAATATCACCTGCTCTGGCTAAATATTTTATACACTACTTTCCTCGTTCCCCTGTGCCATGGAGAAAGTAATAACTAGCAAATGTCAAGATTCATAAAACAACTCGTAGAGTCTCACAAGCCGTATTCATACCGCTGCCGCTTCCCGTCTAAACGGAAACTTACCCTAGTGAAATGGAGGCAAAGGAAAGGCGGGAAATCTCTTCCCCGGAGTGAATCTGCAGAGAAGAACTAAAGAGGCATCAAGTTCTCAGTCAACCTCGAGGTCACTATCAGAAACAATGATTTCCGAATCCTTTTCTTCTTGCAATATTGACATTACTTCCAGCGTTGCACTCGGTTCCAGCTGTTTCTTTGGGAGGTTTGTATTTGAGTCACATTTTATGTAAACATAAAAACTTATCAAATAAAAATGAATCAGCTTTTCAGAACTAAAGTGGACCTCTAGGCAAAAACTAACTGACCCCCACAACCTGGGCCCCACTACACAGTATTAACAAGCTGCATCACTTGCAGCAGCCATTCTACTTCCTCCTGCAGCCAATCTACAGGTAGGGGCTGGAAACAGAAACGCCCACTGACCGGGTCAGCACTGGCGCAGTGTCATGTACCATCTTGGTGGCAAACCGCGTGGCAGGGTCCAGGACATCCTTGCCGCCAGACAGTGTACCCTCATCCTGTTCCGGTAGCTGATCAGTGGCGCCAGCATTCAGGGCCCCGGCAGTGGGCTCCAGCATGGCAGTCACTGGGACGGCTCTGTGTCTGTGAAAGCTCCAGGCTCAACCACGTGCCCACACATGACCTCTTTCCACACAGCCTAATAGGATTGTTCTAAGACAATAGGTTGTGCACAATCTCATCTTTCTGACCTCAGGGACTGGAGCATTAGGTCAGCTGATGCATCAGCTGACCTCCCTGAGCTCCAACCGTCCTCCCCCTGATCCTATTTAAGGAAGCGTCTGGCGGTCATTCAATACCAGAAGAATCCCATGCAGTTCTTCCAGTGCCGTCTGCGTGACCTCGTTATTGCCTGAACCTGTGAAACTCTGGAACTCCCGTGCATGACCCACAGCTCTGCTCTGACCTCGCTTCTGGATTAACCCTTTTTTCTGCTAAGTTGACATGTCGCTTAATTTGGCCTCAGGACATTACCTTTCAGATTAACCCTTTTAGAGACTGTCTTCCAGTCAACAACCTCTGGTCTGGCCTCTTGGCTTACATTCTCGATTTACCCCTCACTTGGACTGATGCCACGTGCTCTATCTCGGCTTATGTTCCTGACCCTACATCTTTACTTTTGACCTTAGACCTCGGCTATCCACTTCATCTGCCTCTCCCTTGTCCGGTAACCACTACAGTCTGCTCAGGCTCTAGTTTACCCCTGGAGCAACCTGGGAGCACCCAAGCTGCAAACCTATCTTTCCTTATGGGGGCTGTAGAGAGAACCTTTGTGGCCCTTAGTCTTCATTCCTGCAGCGTCGAGCACTGGGCTGTAGTCCTTGTGTGCCATCCTCGTGTGCCATCCTGCAGCAGTGGAAACCAAGACTTTCCACCAACATTGCTCTACCTCCAGGTCAGTAACTGTGACCTGCAGAACTTTTGGCCCAGATGGCATAGCTGGTGTCCACCCCTGTGCAAGCCATGTAACATTTGCACCTCCGAGTCACCACCCTAGAGGGCACTCCCGCCGCACCTTTGAAGGAGCCTCTGCTGCCATCTGGAGCCCGTCCTGTTTCCGTTCCTGCCCAGGCTTCCTGTCTACTGGAACCGTGCATTCCTGCACCAGACTGGTTCTCTGGTGACAGACTCCAGTTTTGGAATAGTTGCCAGTTAGTTCAAGCAACCATCGGCTTCCTGCAGGGCAACCATCACTCCTGGGCCCATAGGCTTCTGGAAAAAGAGGCCCCCATCTTGATCTCCTTCGGGGGGTTCTTTAAGGCCTAGCCATCCTCTATGATAACCCAGCTTGGGAGGCATCCGCTGAAGGCCTACTCTGCAATTTCCATTAAGGCCACAGGGCGGTCGAGGATTATGTTGCTGAGTTTCACTGCCATGCTTTGGACAAGGACTGGAATAACCGAGTTGCCGCGATCTGAGTTAAATCCTTGGAGGATCTGATCCAGCTGTCAATTCAGATCAGCGGACGCCTCAGAGAGAGACGCCAGGAAAGGAGCACCGGGTACCTGGGTGCTTCGCTGATATGCGTTGCATCCCATCCATCGCCGAAGATCTGGGTGAACCTATGCAGCTCGTCCGTCACTTGCAGCTAAGGACAGAGCCAACCACCACACTCAGAACCTTTGCCTCTACTGGGGGGCCCCCTGGCCACTTCCTAGCTGCCTGTCTTGTTCAACCTCAAGGTTAGCACACTCCTCGCTCAACATATGTCCCAGCTCCACTGGCATTCCACACCTCTTACTCTCTTCTTTCCTCTTTCCCTCAAGGTCTACTTGAAGTATCCGCTATTATTGACTCAGCAGCATGCAGTTGTTTTATGGACTTGGGCTTCATCAACCAACAGGGAGTGCCCCAAAGCATCTGTGATGTTCCCCTCTCCATCTCCTTGGCTGACGGTTTTTCACTAAGGGGGGCCCAGTTACCACCCGATTGGCCCTCCAAATGTCGGTACCAGGTATGGCTCAGCTTTAATATATTTCCCTGTCATTCTCAGTCCGAGATTGACTGGGAGACTACAAATGTTAACTGTGGCTCGGCCTACTGCAGAGACCACTGTATCCAGCCCTTGTTGATTAATGGTTGCCTGGCTACCCTATCCCAAGAACAATTAGATAAGGTAGATCTGATTTATCAGATCTTTGTTGATGTCTTCAGCAAGCAGGGAGCAGATACACTGCTGCAGTCGCAACGCCCTTGTGATTGCCCCATTGATTTTCTCTCCGGAGCTGCCATTCCCTATGGAGATATTTTTCCTTCATCTGAGCAAGAGCTAGTCACCCCCAAATAGTATATTGACTCTCATCTAGCTAAAGGATTATAGGAGATAGAGAACTTGTATCCATTACTTGATGACATGAGCAACCGGCCGGGAGCACCATGAAATTATAAATTCCTCTGCCCAATTCATCTGGGTTTATAGCTCATAAATACAGGTGAGACTACACTGTTCATTACTGCATCGTTGGCAGTGGGGTTAGTGAATAGGGAACACATGGGTGCTGGGTGAACCAGCTCGTTGTATGCTGCAAGCTTGCAATTCCATCTCGGGGACATTTATTAGATAGTACATTTTTTTTACTGATGTTGATACTGCACCATTGTTTAGGCACTTATAGCACATTGGCACTTGCACTTTTGACTTACAGGATCTTTTTTGCTTATATTAATACAGTATTTTGTGGATAGTTTAATTGTATTGCACTTTATATGTTAGATTGATTATTAGATTATTTATGCCCTGGATGATCATGCCCTTTTATGTTTTTGTGGCTGAGAATGACACTTAGATTGCATACAGTGGGCATGGTTCACTCAAGACTGAGAGGTGCGAGCTTGAAAGATCTTCCGTGCCATTCCTTGGCTTTATTACCTCTGACTCAGGTATCACCATAGACCCGGTCAAGTTGGCTACTGTTGTTGATTGGCCCAGTCCTTCCTCACAACAAGGAAGTTTATCCACAGCTTCTTCAAACTAGTCAAGCCCATTACTGACCTGATGAGGCAATGTTTCATCTTTTTCTCCAAAAAGTTGTCCAATTACATTTCTGGTGGCCTACGATTAAGAGCGACTGTGTCAGTTTTGTTCTGCAAGGATTGTGTTTGACACAAGGCTCCTCGCACTTGACCAGCAGGCCTCCTCATGCCCTCACCCTTTCTGGAACGCCCCTGGGGAAGTTGATGGGATCTCTATGGATTTTATTGGAAAGACGATCAGCCAGCACTCCAAAAGATATTGTATTCAAATCCAACAGGTCAATATCACAGCAAAGACCAAAAAGATCCAACAAAATCCAACGTTTCGGGGCGTCTAGCGCCCCTTCATCAGGGAGCAAAAACAAGCAAGCAGAGATTCCCCTCCACTGAGGATTAAATGTCCTCAGAGAGCCCGGGATTACCACCTGATGTCAGTGGGTGTGTCCCACGTGACATCAGAGCTGATGCAGCCAATCAGAACAACACCAGCCAAACAAATGCAATTACAAACCATATACATAATACAATCATGTGAAACAAGTAAAATAAGTAAAATAAACACAGCAGAGACCTGATGCGGTCGCTCAACAGGGGCTAAGGTGGGTAGGTCGTACCCCGCAGCACCACGTGCCAGCAGAGCAGCAAGCCGCTGCGATTGGAAGGCGGCGCTGCCAGGGCTGCTCCTAGTAGGCCAGGAGCTGCCAGTCCCGCATCTGGTGTATAAACACCAGCGCCGGTTGCTGTCAGCACGCCGGCGCATGCGGGGAACGTCGGCAAACCAAGCACTACTGGGGGAACCTCTCCACCTCAGACCTCCCGGCAACCCATTCAATTCAGGTTGCGCACGAAAAATAAACAATACCAGTAGGAGGATAGGTCTACCCACAGTGCACAAGTCATGCTGTCACCACACCGCCACACCTGCGCCATGGCAGGCTCCCCGCCGGCCGCCCACATCTGGCACGGGGTGGCCGGTGGCGGGCCCACATCCGAACTAGCGCATCATGGGATCCGCCTGTGGCAGCACGGGTCGAGCACCACTGGGGAACCTCTCCACCTCAGTGCCAAAAGGTTAACCAGGCAGAAAATACGCCATAAGTAAAAACCACAATATGCGCCTCAAACGCTTAGGGGTGAGGTGGAGGGCTTCCCTCCGTAGTGAGCCCCAGACCTGGGGCCCCACAGCCGGCAAAGTGGGCCCCCACCCACAGGGATGGTAGTCCGCCAGCAGGCCGCCGTGCGACAGAAAGCCGCACTCAACGGGAGAGCCTCCCCACCTCAACCTCGCCTACATGCGATAAACAAAATATTAACAGATAGAAGCATATCAATAAATGTCTGTCCCAGTGCAGACATCAGGGAGAAAGGACCTCCATGGTCACACTGGATCCACTACAGACACCCAATTAGGGTGAGTATAAGCGTTCCCTACGGGTCCTGACCAGGAACGGGGGAGGGGGGAGGGGGAAGGGGAGAGGGGGGAAAAAGGAGGGGGGGAAGAAGGGGGGGAGGGGGGGGAAAGGGATGGGGGAAAGGGGGGGGAGGGGGGAGCCATTGGTAGGAAATAGGGGAAGGTACCATAGGGGAAGTGTACCAAAAAACAAAAAATCAATGTCATTCCATCAAATCAACGTCTCTCAAGAAAGCAAGTGTATCCAAACGCGGTGTTAAGTCCCCTCGGATATACAGTATTCAGTCTGTGTATCCAGAAAGTCTCTCTTTGCAGTAGTCGGGTATGCCGGTCTCTCCCCCCCGGGGTGGTTTCTGGACATGTTCTATTACCATCCCTCTGAGTTCGTGTGTTTGGTGTCCCAATTTGACAAAATGTGCCGCAACTGGCTTCTCATAGTCAATTGATTCTCCTTTTAGGTGTCTGTTGATATTGATCCGGATGTCACTACGATGTTGTTGAAACCTCTTTTTAAAAGGGCCCACAGTTTTGCCTACGTATGCCAATCCACATGGGCACTTTAACAAGTAGACACAATATTCAGTAAGACAATTAAAGGGGCCACCGAGTTTAATCATTTGTCCCGAGTGTGGGTGTGCAAGTTCTGCACCCAGAATCAATGAATTACAGATATTACAGTTGTTACATCGAAATGTACCTCGTTTAGAGGACATGAGAATCGGGGGTCTGGAATATTTCTCTTGTGGATCCGCTTTCACAAGCATATCCCTAAGGTTCTGATTCTTATAGTAAAGTTTCCTAAATGGTCGTTTCAATACCGGACACACGCCCGGATCTGCACAAAGAATGTTATGGTGTCTCCTTATAATGCGTTCTATTGCGGGGGAAGCATTATTGAATGTCTGCGGAAAGAAGATACCCCCATCCTTCCTCTTTTCACTGTCCTTCTTACGTGGTCCCAGGAATATCTCACGGGCTTTCCCCAATGTCTTGTTCAATACGTGTTTGGGATACCCCCTAATCTGGAATTTCCCATACATGTCTCCAATTTGTTGCTCTCTTTTCACCGGATCTGAGTTAATCCTGAGAACCCTCAGGAACTGTGAAATTGGGAGACTGTCCACTAGTCTCCTGGGATGCGCGCTCTCATAGCGCAGCAGGGTATTGCGGTCAGTGGGTTTAGAGAACAAGCCAGTGGTTAGGTGACCCTCCTTATCTTTTTCAATTGCCACGTCGAGGAATGTGACATAGTCCTCAGATATCTCGGGAATAAACACAATTGTTGGGAATAGGGAGTTGATGTAATCAACAAACACCATGAACTCCTGTCTGGTTTTCCGCCATATAACCATCACATCATCAATATATCTACCCCAAAAAATCACATTCTCCGTGTATTAGGGGGTAATCAAATATGTATCTTTCTTCAAGGTATCCAACAAACAAATTTGCGAACGAGGGTGCTGCCGCGCTACCCATCGCTGTCCCAATGATTTGTTTATAATAGTTGCGCTCAAACTTGAAACAGTTATTATATAGTATCAATTCCAGACCCGCTAGAATGTATTCCGTCGGGATGGAGGGAGGATCTCGACTCAGAAAATGTTTCACGGCTTTTATCCCATGCTCGTTTGGGATATTGGTATATAGAGACGATATGTCCATAGTTGCCATCAGTGTATTACTCTCCATGGGGATGGTGTATAACTTCTGTAAGAAGTCTTCCGAGTCTCTCAAGTATGATGGTAACTTCCTTACATATGGCTGCAGGTAAAAATCAAGCCATTGTGCTAGGGGCTGAGTAGCTGAATTAGTACCCGCCACTATGGGGCGGTATTTCAGAGGGTCAAAGCCTTTATGGACCTTAGGTAAGCCATAGATTACTGGGGTAACTGGAAAATCAATATTAATGAATTGTGCAGTGTCCTCTGTGATCCAGTTGTTAGTCAATCCCATCTCCACGTACTCACTTACGTTTCTAGAGATGCTATTGATGGGGTTATACCGAATGTCCTCATAACTTTTCGGGTCATTAAGCATATCTAGTATGCCTGACCGATAGTCTTTATAGTCAAGTACCACGATAGCCCCGCCTTTATCGGCGGGTTTAATAATAATATTGTTATCAGATCTAAGGGTCCTGAGGGCCAGATGTTCATCTTTAGTGAGATTGTGGTGTTGTCTCATATTTTTGGCCATCGCTATGGTGTCCGCCCGGATGGTCTTAATATATGTCTCAATAGATCCGAAATGTCCCGGTGGTATAAACTGGCTTTTTAGTCTAAAGCGTTGGGTGTCGCCGCCCTGATAGTCTACCTTATCAGTCTTATTGGCAAAAAACTGCTTTAGTTTCATTGACCTCTCAAATTTGAACAGTTCTACATCAAATTTAAAAATATCCAGTTTAGATGATGGGCAAAAAGAGAGACCCCTGCTAAGCAGGCTTACCTCAGCCGCCGTTAACATTCGTGATGAGAGGTTAATTACCGGGGTTTCTTGTTGGTGGATCTCAGAGCTCTGCTCCTGTCGCTTGACCCGCCGGCCTCCCCGCCGGGGTCGTTTACGCCCGTGGCTGACTGAAAAAGGGTACCCTTCTGGCTAGGTATTGATGGTTTCCTGATGGTCCTTCTTGAATCCGATTCGCTGCCAGAAGAGTAGTTCTCTGTGGGAGTCTCACTATCCGACAATTGCCCCTGGGTTGCGTGCCTTGGCAGCCTCCTTCCTGGACCAAACCTCTGGTATTGGGGGAACCTATCTCTGGTTTCCTCCTGTCCAGTTAGCCACGGGTATACCTTATTCTCTGAATAGTCCCGGCACACCTGTTTAAATTTGTCCCTCTTGTACCTTTTCAAATTTTCAGAGTATGTTGCTAGATCACTTTCTAGTTTTTTTAGGTCATCCTTAAGTGTGGGTACTTCAGTAATGTTATCCTGTACACGTAATTCCAGAGAATTTATCTCTCGATTAAGCTGGCAGAGCTGGGCTCTAACTTCCTCAATTACTAATAGCATATAATTCAGAGAATTTTGATTGGATACTTCGCACCACCTCTGGCAGAAATCTGGCTTGTTCCTGCCAATGGTGGGTTGGTTCTTTATTCTAAAACCGCGTGGAATTTTCTTGAGACGATAGTATTCTGATAATGTGAGTCCATGCAATTCAAGATCCGTTCTCCTCTTTTTAAGTTTTTTAAGTTCCCTTACCACATCCTTGGTGGTGTCCTTCCCGAAGGCTGCTGCCGGGTCTGAAGGGAAGAGGATGGTGTCTATCTCTGCTTGATTGAACGATCGCGTCTTAGCCCGGTTGTCCGGGTTATCATCAATGCCAGAGAAAATCTCCATAAGAAAAATGCAATACACCGTAGTGTACCGATGAGGTAGGTGCAATTCTGTGTATGCCCAAAGTCCACAATGTCAGATTGCACAGAAGCACTCTTACCTAGCGTTGTAGTGGGTGCTGTGGCCGGCGGTGGCGCCGCAAACACACAAGAAAGACGATCAGCCAGCACTCCAAAAGATATTGTATTCAAATCCAACAGGTCAATATCACAGCAAAGACCAAAAAGATCCAACAAAATCCAACGTTTCGGGGCGTCTAGCGCCCCTTCATCAGGGAGCAAAAACAAGCAAGCAGAGATTCCCCTCCACTGAGGATTAAATGTCCTCAGAGAGCCCGGGATTACCACCTGATGTCAGTGGGTGTGTCCCACGTGACATCAGAGCTGATGCAGCCAATCAGAACAACACCAGCCAAACAAATGCAATTACAAACCATATACATAATACAATCATGTGAAACAAGTAAAATAAGTAAAATAAACACAGCAGAGACCTGATGCGGTCGCTCAACAGGGGCTAAGGTGGGTAGGTCGTACCCCGCAGCACCACGTGCCAGCAGAGCAGCAAGCCGCTGCGATTGGAAGGCGGCGCTGCCAGGGCTGCTCCTAGTAGGCCAGGAGCTGCCAGTCCCGCATCTGGTGTATAAACACCAGCGCCGGTTGCTGTCAGCGCGCCGGCGCATGCGGGGAACGTCGGCAAACTTTTTACTTTTTTACTTATGGCGTATTTTCTGCCTGGTTAACCTTTTGGCACTGAGGTGGAGAGGTTCCCCAGTGGTGCTCGACCCGTGCTGCCACAGGCGGATCCCATGATGCGCTAGTTCGGATGTGGGCCCGCCACCGGCCACCCCGTGGCAGATGTGGGCAGCCGGCGGGGAGCCTGCCATGGCGCAGGTGTGGCGGTGTGGTGACAGCATGACTTGTGCACTGTGGGTAGACCTATCCTCCTACTGGTATTGTTTATTTTTCGTGCGCAACCTGAATTGAATGGGTTGCCGGGAGGTCTGAGGTGGAGAGGTTCCCCCAGTAGCGCTTGGTTTGCCGACGTTCCCCGCATGCGCCGGCGCGCTGACAGCAACCGGCGCTGGTGTTTATACACCAGATGTGGGACTGGCAGCTCCTGGCCTACTAGGAGCAGCCCTGGCAGCGCCGCCTTCCAATCGCAGCGGCTTGCTGCTCTGCTGGCACGTGGTGCTGCGGGGTACGACCTACCCACCTTAGCCCCTGTTGAGCGACCGCATCAGGTCTCTGCTGTGTTTATTTTACTTATTTTACTTGTTTCACATGATTGTATTATGTATATGGTTTGTAATTGCATTTGTTTGGCTGGTGTTGTTCTGATTGGCTGCATCAGCTCTGATGTCACGTGGGACACACCCACTGACATCAGGTGGTAATCCCGGGCTCTCTGAGGACATTTAATCCTCAGTGGAGGGGAATCTCTGCTTGCTTGTTTTTGCTCCCTGATGAAGGGGCGCTAGACGCCCCGAAACGTTGGATTTTGTTGGATCTTTTTGGTCTTTGCTGTGATATTGACCTGTTGGATTTGAATACAATATCTTTTGGAGTGCTGGCTGATCGTCTTTCTTGTGTGTTTGCGGCGCCACCGCCGGCCACAGCACCCACTACAACGCTAGGTAAGAGTGCTTCTGTGCAATCTGACATTATGGATTTTATTGTTGAGTTATGTAGTGGTTTGGATGTAAACAGGAACATGCCAGTTAGTTGATTAAAATCCTCTTTACATAGAGAGATTAGACCCTTATATGGATTCTGGACATAGAAGTGCTTAGTGGTTGTAGTACCTGAGAACAGGCCATAGGAAATACTAGACCATGAACTTGAATTGAGAATATTCTAGAAATACAGGTAGAAAGACTTAATGGTTAGAGCAGCGTGTAAGACAGCAATAATGCAACAACAGAGAGGATTGCCATTGGTTGGAAGGTTTTTGAGGGAACTGACCAGCACATGTTTGTGAACATGTGATGAGGTTCTAGGAGGTAGTTAGAGGTTTTAAATGGGAGAGAGTTCCTGTAACCACTGTTCTATACCACTTGAATTGTTGAGGAGCAGACGTGAAATCAGTCCCTGTCAAAGAGCGGAAGATAGAAATCCAGCAAGACAGCAGTCCACTGATAAGGATTCAGTGGAGAAGGTCCTAAACTGGGAGTAAGACTAGCTGGCTGATGTGACT
This sequence comes from Gastrophryne carolinensis, assembly GCA_027917425.1. Taxonomy (NCBI): domain Eukaryota; kingdom Metazoa; phylum Chordata; class Amphibia; order Anura; family Microhylidae; genus Gastrophryne; species Gastrophryne carolinensis. The sequence goes on along the minus strand of CM051239.1, from coordinate 43,058,561 downwards.
GAGCTGGTGTGACAATAACTGAAAGGATTTACGAAGCTGTTGAAGAAGTTAATAAAGAGGCACTCGGCTTGCATCTTATTGGAGTTACGAATTGTCTGTGCACAGTGAATATCAACATTGCGTTGTGGTAGAGCTGCAGACACACTTGGAGCTGCTCCACCTACAGACACACTTGGAGCACCCTGGGCCCAGAAGAACCTGCTCCCTGCCATCCTCATCAAGCACCAGGTAAAAGGGGGGCAACCACCCTCTAATAACTTCACCACCATCTCATTGTAGTGGATTGTGTAACCAAGGTTGTGCATTTTGTTCCTCCCATTACCATCCCATCAGCTGTGGAATTGGCGACCCTCTTTATCAAAGAGATCATCAGACTTCATGGTCTTCCAGACGAAATCGTGTCAGACCACAGATTGCAGTTTACTTCTTGGTTTTGGGCTCATCTATGCCAGGCTCTCCATGTTAAGCTGGCTTTTTCCTCAGCTTACCACCCACAGTCCAATGGGCAGATGGAGCCCACAAACGAGACTTTAGAGCAATACCTCCGGTGCTACACATCCTACCTACAGGACTACTGAAGTCAACCTCTACCAATGGCTAAATTTGCCTACAATAATGCACGACATTCTTCTATGGCCAGTCAGGGGTTCCATCCCAAGACTCCTCTGGATTTCCCTCTCGCTGTCTCATTTCCCTGGTGGATACCCTGGCAACCACTCACACGAAAGACAGGGCTGCTCACATTCTGGATTTTTCTTTGATGAGGATACTCGAGACCCTGCTGGAAAAAGGGAAATGATAAAATACTATAGCTGCCCAAAAGCTCTCCACCTGCCATCAACTGAGAACACACCATGGAATAAGATACCCTATATATGGCGAGAGAGAGAGATAACTGACACGTGACTGGAGCTGGCAGCAAGACAAGATTAAAGTGGACCATCACCCTCCCGTGATCGGCCCAAATCGGGCCAAATCCCCCTAACTTGTCTTTGGCGGCGGCCGGCCGCCGCCGCCTCCCTCGCACCCCTCTGGACGTGCGCGCGCCCGCGCCGGCCGTCTGTGAATGGCCGGCGCGGGCGCGCGCACGTCAAGAGTGACGCGCGGGAGGCGGCGGTGGAGGAGCCGCTTGTCCGCGGCTGTCAAAACGCTTGTCTGTCGGCGCTGGGAGCGGGGAGAGGTGAGTTTTTCGGGTGATCGGGGGGGTTTCACACAGCGGGGCACCCCGATCGGGGGTGCCCCACCGAAGTGGACCAAGACCCAGGATAGTCAAAATCCTGGGTGGAAGAGAGGAAGAGAGGCTGCTTCCCTGGGGCCTCCACTAATTAGGTTAAGAAGAGCAGCGATTGATCTACAGTCTCCACTAGACTTTCTGCCAAGAGGACTCCACCACACCTGCAGATGTCCTCTGTATACAAGTACTCTTTACTAGTGGTCCTGTTAGAGTATAAAGGAGTACAATCTTCTTAGAAACAAGTATCCTTCTTTTATTGTTCTTACTGTACTACTACTACTACTACTACTACTACTACTACTGTAACACAACAACAAAATATAGCAGGTTATCTTGTGGAGACAGGAGTTTTCTATAGCAACTTTCATACGCACAGTAACTGCTCTGGGGGGAAGCTATGACTGATCCTATGCCTGTCTCCTAGGCCCAAGGGCAATGGTCTGAATCCAGCTCTTCAATCTTCCTTGCTGCTCCAACTTCACAAATCAATCAATATTTCCATTCTGATAAGGTATAAACCTTCCACTGGCACCAATTCTGCCCATACCATACTTAACCATTGTTCTGTCACATGGTGCACATATGCAAAGCCATGCTGCACATGTGAAATAACCTTCCAGTGTACCGTACTGAACCAGACCAAACTAGCTTCAACCTGTTAAAACTCCTTTTAACATGATATTATATTATAAAACTATTTTATTTTCGGTTCATCTGATATATATATATATATATATATATATATATATATATATATTACAGTTGCTATGGCCAAAGATGGAATGAAAAAGTGAAAGTGAGAGTTTGTATATTTTTGTATACATTTTTTATACATTTTTCAATCATTAGCTGAATTACCATAATTTCAGTAATGTATGCTGTTCATTTCTTCTTTATAAAACAAGAGCAGGGAGAGAAAAATGCTTTATGCAATGTGGCGTGGTAATTTGTAAATGCTACATACTGCTATTAAATGCCAATTACTCTGTTGCCATATAAACAAGATTGAGCACCTTGTGGATGCATATTCCATTGCTCATGTTCATAATGAACTTTCATGCTTCAAATCATATTATATATGCGATTCGCTGTCTTGTTTTCTATATAGCTGTCAGAGTTAATTATTGAGAATTTGGAGTTTTTTAAGCAGTCAGACAGGTTGATGTCTATTAAGAACGGTTCACAACTTACTGGTGAGGATGATAAGTTAAGAGGTGCAACTAAAAATCTCAGGGGAAATTAAAAGTACTGCAAAGTCAGTTCTAGATTTCATTACTAAAGTGGGCCTACACCCAAAAGTTAGGCTTGTTCTTAAGTCACAGGCCTTACTGCTAGTTTTTCCCAACAATCAATGTCGGACCGGCACACCCGAGCACTGGTGAGCCCCAGGCCACAGTCTTAGGACCGCTATCAGGGCAGTACAAGCAATCCAAGACAAAACAGTGATTCTAGCTTGTCTAGAGTGTTCTCTGAGTTTGTTATTTCTTCAGTGCCTTATGTGAGTTATTTGCTCAATTGTATTAGTTTTTACAATCTAATCATGTTTTAGCTAGGGTGGACCCCAAGAATAGTTTCCTCTGATGGGCTTTAAGAATGATGTCCCCTGATGCACCCTAGGTCCACCAGTCTTCCCTGCATATAATCCCCCTTTCAATGTCTCAGATCTTGCACACCCAGAGTCCCCCAACTGTTTAACCCCACCTTCTATTCAACATCACAGCCTTAGAAATCCCAGAAACCTCAACCCCGCCCCCCTCCAAATATGCCACCAACTCATCTGACCTCCTGTGGAATCCTGCTCCTCTCCCCTGAACCCAATGACCCAAGGATAGCAAGTCTTCATTAACTGGTAACTGCCAACTACCCTGTCTCAGAGTGGCTGCAAAGTATTAACTTCAACCCCCCCTCCCATAATACAGACTACACACTTATTGGACCATAAACTTCTTCAAATTAAGTCCCTAAAATAACTGCCTTGGAACATACCCCAACATCCGTACCCCAATCTCCTACTGAACCTGAAGCATGGCCTTTTTCAATTCCCTATTGCAGTTCTCCTTCCTATACCCATTGTACAGAGCCTCCAGCCATAAAGAATCGCCTGTCTATATGTACTGTATGTATATGTCTATATACATACAGTTCCTGAGTTAGGGAACATACCCCAACATCCGTACCCCAATCTCCTACTGAACCTGAAGCATGGCCTTTTTCAATTCCCTTTTGCAGTTCTCCTTCCCATACCCATTGTACAGAGTCTCCAGCCATAAAGAATCGCCTGTCTATATGTACTGTATGTATATGTCTATATACTTGGTGACAGTAAATCTGATTCTGATTTTACATCTACCGGCTAGTGAATGGTCCAAATTCCAGGAAGGGATGCTTATAGGGTACAGGATTGACTTTTGGGGGCATTTCTGCTTTAAAGCATTTTCATTTTGAATGCCCTTCCACTTAAGAGTAAAAAGCAAGCCTGAAACTGTGCAAAATAACTTATCAGGTCTACACACCCAATGCCACCATGTTTGGGCTCCCTACAACCTCATTGTCAGGGCCCCACTTGGCCTCTTCTTATTCTCACAAACAGGGAGCCACTGCAGGCATAGCCAGGACAGTGTTTGTCTACTACAGCACTGTTCCTCAACCTGTGGTACACATACCCCCTGGGGTACTCGAAGAAGTATAAGTACACCTTTCATGTAAGTGCAGTGTGAGTGCTTTTCTTTGTCAAACCTTGAAAACACATGGATCAAGTGCAAAAGGAAACCTACGCCCTCATAAGTTTTGTGCTAGAACGGCTTCTAGCCCAATGGGACTCTAGACTAACATAACCAACCCCCTCATGGCATTAGTAAATCACGCATTAGATTCTCATCTTTTCTTAGCAGTGCTCCATCTAATGATGGAATGTTAACAACTACAAACACGTGTGGCAATCGCACCTCCTCCAGTAGGAGGCCTTACTGGTGTGTGTAGCTATTTCCCTCATCATTGAGAGTTTTGGCTACTAAGGATCTTTGAAGGAGCTGCAAGCCCAAGGTTTTGGTGTAATCTATGAGGGCAGCTGCAATGAACTCTCTCTCTTTTCTGTTTAGCTAACTCATGCATACCTGTGCTATTTCAGACTGTGAAGGTCCCTGACAAGTGTAATTTTTAGAGGAAACAATGTTTTCAAATCCCTCCAGTGCTTACAGCTTTCTCAGCTACTGCTAACCCTTCTTTATTCCTTGCTGCCTTCTTTCCTGCTTCCGAGGAGGAATCCAGAGCTTCTAATGATCCTTCTCTGATCCACAACTCCTTTTGAGCTGCCACCACCTGCCCCACTGCTGCTGATCATCCTCTGGGCCTGGCCTGCACATGGGACACCTGGCTCACCAGATTGGTGGATCAGGACCACCAGAGAAACATTCTGTAGCCCAGTTGGAGCCTGACTGCACCCCTCAAGATCCCTGGAGCCCAGGACACTTGCCCGGTTATGCCCAGTGCTAGCACAGGCCCTGAGTGCAGCTCCAGTATTTCCACAATCGGAGGCACTATCCTCCTCCCCATGAGCTATGACATAAATTAACAAGTGTACGATCATTGACCTTTTTCTAAAACCCCATCATTTATCTAAATATCATAAGATATATCATAAGAAAAAACAGCTGAATACAAAAAATAAACCTGGTTATGATAAAAACACCAGTGTTAATATTGAATGACTGGTCAGCAATTGAAAGTAATTGCTTTCTTCCACACTTGAATATTTTTGAATGATAAAAATAACAACTGCAATGCTGTATTCCCATTAACACTGAGCAAAACTGATTCTTACAATTATTTTTTTTGAGGCAGTAAAGTGTAACTGTAATAAAGTTTCCATTTACTGCACGCTACTATGTTTTAGTAGTTGATTACGGGGCTGCCATGGTCAGACAAAGCCATCTTTCAGTTTCTGGGATTTAAAACGCATCTTTAAGTGAACCTCCATTGAAAAAAATGTCAATGTTATTCTTCTATAGCATTGCAGGGACAAGTCATGGATAAGGGTGGGAATCATCCCATTTAAAGAGATCATATACTGTGTCAGTAGTGGCTATGGCCCCCACAGCCATGACGCTGAAGCTATAGTCATTGTGGGTGCAAAAAGTGGACTGGGGTGTCTAGAGGCAGGAACCTGAAGGGGTGTTAGAAGAGGTCTGGGTGAGGTGACAGTCCAGTTTGCCCAAAAGCAGTGTGGTCCACTGGGAACCCTGTGCACGCTATTGCCAGTCTGCCCCTGGTTTAAGGTATAGTGCAGATCAGTAGAGAATGAATAGGGAGCAGGCTCAATGGACCCCTCTGTCCTTTACTGCCATCAGAATCAAATGCACTGTATCTGGATTCCTAAGTATTGATTTTTTGCAATTGTAAAAGGGTATTATTTCATCCCTTAAAACCTTTTACCTACATGTCCTGCCCCTGCATCACATATCCCCGGGATCTATGTGGGGATCGACAAGCAGCTAAACTCTCCCACATATCAACAAATGAGACTAAATGACGGTCTGTAGATTTATTAATCAGCCATGGGAATGGTGTAAGACTGATTAGACACTTATGCAATCAATAAAATGAATCATACAACAGAATATACAATAAACAGCAAATAACTGGTGACTGGTGATAATGGCTGGCCATGTGGCTAGGCATAGCTGCAGATTGTATGGTATGGGCTTACCCTGTCCATATCTATATTCCAGAAATAAAAAAATAACCAACCACTTACCGGCTATGCACTAACAAAGAGGTGGATGCAAATAGATGCTTTCTCTGTGTTGTAAGCATGGAGGGAAAATGGCCTTTCTCTTCCCATAAGCCTGTACTTTTATTTGTAGGAAGAGGAAGTAATCTACTGTGCACCTAACAAATAATTCCCTACAGAAATTCTCCAGACAGACTCAGTGTCTGGCTTTTGTAAATACAGTAATACCTGATAACCAGTAGGTGGCGCCAACATATAAGAAATACATCACTACTGCACTGAATCATAGCAAAAATTATATTGTAATGCAGACATTTAAATCACATCCTTTAAGAGGACAGAACACTCCCCGACTTGCATTGTCTAATGCCACAATTAGGCACTCTATGTGAAGGCAGAAAGGGGAGGTTGGTTAGTGACTTACTTGGAACACCTGAAAAAAAGAGTGGAAAGAAAAAAGTTAACATGCAACAAACATTGATGAGACATTCTAACTAATAAAATTAGGTTTAGTCTCTTGTAGTGGCCCTGAGTCCATTAAGTAGTCAACTATTTAATTAATGCAATAGAGGTAATTATTTGTAAGGTCCAAGTTCCAAGCTGGTTGGCAGGCAATCCTGTGAGTAGCTCCATGCAATGAGCTTGTCATGGTGACAAGCAAAGTCTATGTGGCTTCATCCCTGGTTGAGGGTGCAGACTTGGATGTGTTGGGACGGGCTTCCATCCCACTCAGGGTCACTTGTTGGAAGTTGTTAGCTGTTGGAAGTGTTGCAAAGGTAGTTGCATGAAGGCTTAAAGGAGCACTATCGTGAAAATTTGCATTAAAAAAGATAAATAATTAAACAGCCACACAATAGCTTTTAACGTGTGTATAAATAATATGCCTTACTTTTAAATTGTAAAATGAAAATAGCTCCATTTGCTGAATGGGGGTATCTGCTGGGCTTTATACAGTGAGGTGATAGAAAGCCGCCACATTTGGGCCACTGGTCTCCTAGAAACAAATGCTGTAAACTTGCTTCAGCTTTCTTCACAGACAGGCCCTGTACATGGCGGTAACAGCTCTGTGTGTGTGAGGTGCTGCCTCTGTGATGAGACCACCAAGTGACTCCATAAATATGCAAAAAATCTCTACAAAATAAACTGACTGAAAAAAATCCACCTTGAATGACTGTGCAGGTACATATAAAAACGTATTAAAGCGGAACAAAACCTTGAGTGGCCGATCCAGGGGTCTAAAACACCCCAGTGCTGGCCACTGGCCGTCTCTTGGTGCAGCCCTACTGTGTGAGATGCCACCCGGGTAGAGTAGTAGGTAGTAGAGGTAGTAGAGTATGTGGCATTCTGAGCAGAGGACAATATCTGCTGGGATCTTTGTCCTCTTCGTGAGACCTGTAAGAAGAATCTGTGGGGGAAAAATTTTATGAACAGCCACTAGTGCTTTTTGGGTCTTGAGACCAGGAGGATTTGCACACGATGGTGTAAAATCAAAGCTGGGATCATGGAGGGATTGATACATTGTGAGTCTGTTTGTACCTAGAACTGTGTGTGAGCCATTGTCCCTGCAGGCAGGGCCGGCGTCAGCACCCGGCAAGGTGGGGCAGCTGTCAGGGGCCCCCACCCTCCAGGGGGGCCCACTGACAGGGCCAGCCTTTGGGGTATGCAACGGTACTTGACTGCCTGCGGACTGGGAGGGCACCGCCACAGCTGGTGCCCACATCTCCTCGTGGCGCACCAGCGATGACCGAGGTGGCGGTGCAACCTCTTTTCCCTGCTGGGCGGGGACAGCACTATGTAGCAATAAGGTTCCGCTGCTGCCTGTGCTGTCCCCGCCAGGGAGAGAGGAAGGGGCCTCCACACCATGTGACAAGCAGCAGGTGGCAACAAGCTGACCGAGAGTGCAAGCCGGGAGAGGATTTGGCACGCCTTACCAGAGGTAGAGAGGTTATACCTGGCTGCAGGAGGCTTCCTAATTTCTTCATGGGAGCTCTGTGGACCTGGTGGGGCTGATACTGGCTGAATGAAGCTGTAGTTGCAGGATGGAGTGGTGATGGCCAGTGTCCATGGTGCCAGCAGCTGGTAGGGGTGTCCAAATAATACTGGGAGTCTCATTCAGATGTTCAGAGTGCCCTTCCTCCAGCTCATTAATTTCATTCAGGAGGGGTGCCGTCTGTGTGAAAGGTCAACATTAGTGTTACCACACAGCCTCCAGTGCCCTAAACTTTACCCTGGGTTCACCCTCCTCCTCCACCCTGCCCCTTGCTCTTTGCCTATTAAGCTCACTCATGTACCTCATCACTGTCTGGACTCTGCTTCCTTGGTGGGTGGGTGGATCCGGCCTTGATGTTGCCTCAGTGGTAGGCAATGTGAGTAAATACTGGCCAAAGGTAAGACCGGAGGGGGGGAAGCAGATCGGTGAGGTTTGGGGGAGGTTTTAACCTCCCCCGATGTTCCTCTTTAATGGAAGTTAGGATAACTAATAACAATGTTCTTGCCTAGCTGTAGTTAAGCATTAAACCTTGCCCCTCTGCTGCGCATCTTTTCCAGCAGATCTATTCGGCAATTAATATGTTAGCGTTTCCTTGACATTGCTGTTACAGTAAGCAGTCACCTCGGCTTGTTGACATATAATTATATTTGTATTAGATGAAGGCTTGAAATAATTCACCCTGATCGGTAATGTAATATGTAATGACCTTTAAGCTCCAGCTGAATGCCAGTAAAGGTTATAAAATGTGTGATAGCTTAGACTAAACTCTAATAATTGTTCCCACAAGAGATGAACTTTCATCGCCTGTTGCTCAGGACTGTAGATAAAAGTTGGTGTGGGAAGCTATAAACTTTGATCGCTGATTAATTTGCTGAGATGCAGCTCTGTCTCTTCGAACTCGAATGTATCAGTAAGCACTGAACCATTTCAAAAGCATTTCAAAGTATCAACTGTAAGCAAATGGTAATGTGTATGTTACCCCCTCAGTTTGATTACAGTTACCTTGATAAAAGTTTAAGATTTGCTCCCTTTTCCCACTAAAAAGTAAAGCAGTCTTTATTTTCAGCTCAGTAGTTTTCATATTCAGTTGCATCACAACCTGGTACCCAACCCTCAGGCTCTGACAGACTTATCCCATTCCATTGATATGTCCTATTAAAGTTTGCCTTCCAACAGGGTTGCCACAGACTACTCGTCTCTTCTGGGCTCTTGCTGGCATCAGCTGTCTCTCCTAGGTCCTTCTGGCTTCCACGACTCCTCGCTAACATTAATCATATCCCTCTGATACATCACGACTGTAGAATCTAGAACTAAGTCAAGACCTTCCATAAATCATGGCCTCACATAACCACTTCCAGCCATGCATTATTCAAAGTTCTACAGATCACCTTATACCTACTTTCGAAATAAGTCTATGGACCAGTTATTCTCTATGGGGGATGATCTCTTTATTGCCCCACTAGTGTCTAGATTCTAATTTGACAACTACCAACTTTCTTCTATTTTAGTCTATTAGGAAATTACTAACTAAATTTACTAAAGTCTCTCTCAGGGTTACACTTCTGAGAGGGTTCTTATACTTTCTAATTGTAATTCATTTTTTAACCCATCGCACAAGCATGGTTAGTGCGACCACTGTGGCATGCTGGGCTTGCTGAGGGACAGGGGCTTCTATTCTACAACATTTGGAGTGTGGCCATAAAATAATTGAATTGAAACGAGGGGAAAATTTGCTACAGCATCTACAGTGCAGTGCTACAGCGTCTACACCCCATCTGGGGGCCGAAGGCAAAGACCAAAACCCAGGGTAGTCAAAATCCTGGGTTTTGGTCCACTTTAAAGCTTCAAGCACATTATTCTTATATTATTCCATCTCCCAAGTGGGGAATTAAGTGAGGGCAATAAATGTACTGTATGCCCCCGGGAAAAGCCTAAAATGGCAGAACAGGGACTGAGCCAGTTAGCTGCACCTTCTACAACAACACTTGTCTCCACTCTCTCCGGGATGTAGTTTGGCTGTTTTAAACCTCCGAATTTAGGCTGTATTGATGGATGCATGGCTTACTTCCAACACCACCACAAGGCATCTTTCAACATCTGCTCTACGTGACATTAGCCAGGTCTGCCCTCTGTTTGTTCCAGAAAATCTAGAGCCGCTGCTAGCGGACACATATACAGGTACAGCATTAAAGCGCACCAAAATACACATTTTCAACTTGCATCCTGTGAACTGCTCCTTCAATGAAGAGCACCCATTCCTAATTTTCACTGCTCCCATTTCACTCTAATCCCAGATAATGGCGCCTGTTTTAGCTGTAATGCTCTGCCTCCTCCATTCATTGTCATTGTTGTGTGTGGCAATGATGTCATTGCCACACCTATGCCATGGCTGATCAACTGCCATCTTTCAGAGAGGGACAGCCAAAAAATCAGTGTTCCAGGAGGAAACAAAAAGCGGAAATATCCATTTCTAGTTCTACACCCTAAGAAGGGAGTATTGGCAGGGGCTTTGTCCAAATGTATTTTGCAAGTTCAGTGAGTTTTGGTTGCTTTATGAGTGATCTCTCTATTACAGCAATGAGATGGACTGAACACCACATCAACATAATAAGTCTGAAGAGTGAGCCCACCACCAGAGATGGAACTTGAACAAGCATAAGTATGTCCTCAGTCTTTTATTACTCTTTCTTCAGAGGGGCTTTCCAAATCTGGGTATCTCGGAGAGAAAACAGACTTTTCCACCTCAACCACACCATCTAGTGCAGAAACCTTTTGAATATTACTCAGTTTAGAGGTACAGATGTTCTGCAGGTCAGGTGCAGTGTGTTACTCAAGTGCGGAGATCTCCCCATATGGTTCGGTAATAGAATGGATACGTTTTTCACATTTTGAAAAATAATCCCCTAAACAATAGAAACATTATTTATAACAATGCGGCTTAAAATTAAAATATCCTGGCTGGGTTTAGAAGCAGCTCCATGGTTCAGAGACACAGATGGGTTTGGATGAAGATATTTCATGTGATCAGCACGGTGGAGACACGAGACGTGTTGCAAGTTACAGAGATAGGCGTCCATCTGTAGTAAATTACAGGAGTACAGCAGGGTGGCTGGAGCAATGCCGCACGCCATATGGAGGAGCGAGCCGCCAAGTATCCGGCCCCACCCAGGGTTTGTTTTTATACCTCTCCCTCATGCTGTTCTTCCTGTTGTTATTTGTATGAGCCAGCAAAATACAACTGCAGCAAACAGGTACTGGCCTGAATTTGTCGGCAAAAAAATAATTGAAAGGATTTGTTTAATGTGCTTATGGATGAGGACAGTGATTAACGTGCCAAGAACAAACCCACTGATGTCTGACCTCAGAGTGACAGAACATTGTGAGCACAATAGACACTCTACTATCTGCTGACTATTCATTTTTACTAAGATGAGGGAGAGATGTCAACCTAGAAGACAGATTTTGAGATCGGTAAAAGAGGTGGGGAGGCGTGAAGTGGGTGTTTTGATCACTGAAATATGCCAAAAATCTGGAGAATTTCAAACATTTTAACTTAATAATAATGATAACTCACTCGCATTGTCTGCTTCCCACAACAGGTGCTGTACTTATGTTGGTCTCTCCAGCACACATATCTTTAGTGTCAAATAGTAAAGGAAATCATTCATGGGCTCACCAGAGGAAATAATTCCAGGGACCCACCTGAGGAAATCATTCTTCGGTCCCACCAGACGAAATCATTCCTGGGACCCACCTGAGGAACTCATTGTTTAGGTCCACCAGACGAAATCATTCCTTGGGGCACATCCAAGGCAGTTATACTTGGGACCCACCAAAGGATATTTTATTTAGAGGAAATAATTTTTGGGCCCACTAGAGGAAATTATTCTTGGGTCACACCAGAGGAAGAATTTCTTACAGCACATCTGAGGAAATCATTCTTTGGTCCCATCAGAGGAAATCATCCTTAGGTCCCACCAGCAGAAATTATTCTTGGGGGCCACCAGAAGGAAGAATTCTTAGGTCCCACTAGGGAAAATCATTTTTTGGGCCAGCAGAGAAAATAATTTTTGGTTCCCTTCCTTCCCCCTGCCAGAAGCCATCTTCCTCGGGTCCGGTGGGTCTTCTTTGTCCCGCACCGTCTCCTCTTCCTTCTTTGGGGCTATTCAGGGCCCCCTCCAGCGTGTAGCTGTGGAGGCTCCAGCTGTCAGAAGCATGTAGGGGGAACACAGCCAACCCGAGAAAAACAGAAGATGGAAGACGGGATTGGTAAGTATCTGCTAAATTAAAAACAATAAAAATAATGTGTCTTATTTCTTTTTCACTTAGGGTGAACTGGTAAGAAGTCCAGGGGAGGGTGCCATGCCAAAATGACGCATTACCCACACCACCATTTGAGGCCGCCATTAGTGCAGCCTCTGAGCCCTGGGTTACAAGCCCTTATGCTTGTTGCCCAGGCTGGTAACCTTTAGTGGGGGGGACCCCGTTTTCACTCCGCTGTCACATTCCCTGCTTTAATGAATGGTGCTTAAGCAGCATTCATTAAAACAAGGACAAGTGCCCAAAAAAAGTCAGTCAAACATAAAATGCCCCAAAAATATTAAAAATTACCTGGAGGTAGTTACCTGCAGCAGCAATTAATTAAACACGGGAAGAACTTTTTATTTTTCATTTATTCATGTTTTTTTTTTTCTGTGATTTTTCTGATTACTTTCCCTACCCCATTTTGTGCAGGGCAATCTGCTTGGTGTTACATCCTGACACCTGTAAAAAATATATTTTTTTTATTTATTTAGGTAATTTGTTTTCTTTCATTATTTTGAGTACGTTCCCTACCCCATTTTGTGCAGGGCAATTGCCCTGGTGTCCCCACCCCCAGATTTGCAGCCCTATAGCCATTGTTATACCCATTTTTGCCCCCCCCCCAATTTGCCCCAATTGACTTCAGCGGGGTTTGTGGTCCAGAAATAAACTTTTGCGGCAAGTTTGGTCGAACTTTTCGAACATGGCCTTCAGCGGGGTCGCCCATCCCTTCTAATCACTTAACCTCAGATAGAGCAGCCTCAGGTAAACTTCTCCCAAGTTATTCACTGCTTTGTATATCCCAAAGGGGCTCTTATAGATTAGAGTTAGAGCTGCACCCACACAGAGGCAGCTTGACATTTGGTGGTGTAGCTTCAACATACTTATTCAGATGTGTGCCAACCGAGACCTGTTTTTAACCAGGTTTTACAGTATATAGGATGGTTACAGGGTTTAATGCTGTGGCCAATTTAAAGCAGAACAAAAGACACTGTGGCCTTCCCCTGGAGCATCTTGACGCTGGCCTCACCCTGGGGCATCTTGAATCCAATAATATTCCAAGACCATGACCTCAACGTTCATTCTGAAGATACTGAACTATGGTCAACTTCAGTTAACTCCCTTCCCTATTTAATCTGCTTTGCCCAAAGCTGTACTTGGTAGCAGGAAGGTGCATCATCACCATATACAGCAATCATCCTTCATGGATTTCTTTCTTTATAGAGAATCACAGAAAGAATTTCCAAATCCCTCACTTTCTGTCACACACACACTTTACTGCACTTGCCATCCAGTCAATTCCAGCGCTTTCAAACTGAACTGCTACTGTGTGTGTTACATGTACAGACACGTCTCAACCTATACAGGCATGCTCAGCTCTCTAACACTGCCACAACATGCTGGGGTTAGATAACTTATTGAACATTCTCAATAGAATTTGCTTAGCACTGATGCTTTAGATATTTGCATGTTAACATTGTTTCCGGAGCCTTTTATAAATTGTGCAGCTACTTTATTTATTAATTCATTATTGAATTTCCACTGCAGCAAATGAACAATGAAAATCTAAAGTGATTCTTAACACTGCAGTTAATTCCATAGCCGAAAAATCCTTCCACCGGCAATGTGATATTATAATTGAGCCACAGTCTCTAATGCTTCAGAACTAATATCAGGCTCAACCTGATAATCACTTCTGTACTGTGCGGTATAAATAGATGTGTACATTATATAGCTGAATACATTATACAGCCATTATCCAATAGGCCATGTAGTTTAGTCATTATGTGAGCCCCGAGAATAACACCAATAATTTACCTAGCCGAGTAACTCAAAGTGGAGGAATTTAGCCTTAAAGTCCCTCTACAGGCAAACATAAAAAACAATAAATATCAATAGCCCTATGCAGCTGATTCACTCTGTAGCGGTAGTTTGAAACAAGCATCAGCAATCTTGTACCCAAATCTTGGCTTCCCAGAGTCGCGTGGACATCCCCACATGTCAGTCACAGTGACTGGCAGAGCCTGCTTCATTCACAACAGTTTAAGGGGGCTTGGCAGCCCTCATCATGCCCCCTCCATTGAACTGAGAGGAGTGGGTGTGGCCAGTCGAAGTGAGTAATGCAAGGAGGCAGCAAGGTGAGTACAGGTCGTTGTCATGAACGGAGATGGCGCAGCCCTGATCTCCACTGAAGGTGAGTTTAAAACTCCCAGTATAGGGACAATCAGCTACATAGGACTATTCATAAGTATCTATCCTTTTTCATTTTTGCCCAGACAGTTTTTTTAACTTTGGATGGTTAAAACGTATCCGTTGTAAATAATGATACTGTGGTGTGCTTTCTGTCCAAGTTGACCAAAACCCAGGATTTTGAATGTCCTGAGTACTGGTCCTTACCCCCAGGGCACCCTGATTGGATGCCCTGCTATGTGAAACCCCCAGGTTGCCTGAACATACTCACCTCTCCCCAGTCCTATGGCGCATGCACAGCCTATCGTCCAATCAGCGTGCTCGAATCCACTCCCGCTGCTTCATCTAAGCCTTTGAGCGCTCTACAGCCACATCCCCCGCTAACCTCTAATATGGAGTGTGCCCACTCTGGTCATTCATAAATGCCTGGCACGGGAACGCACCCTGCTAAAGGGATAGCTGGGATGCGGCCACGTCTCGCAAATGCACCGTTGAACCGGGAAAGAAGGTGAGTTTCTGGGTGACCTGGGTGGTTTCACAATGTCCACATCCCGATTTTGGATACCCCGGGGGAGGGAATCTAGCAGCCCTGGAATCTTATAGATTTCCAGGCCAATCTCCATGGATTTTAGTCCCCTTTAAAGAGGAATTTACTTTTTAGGGGGTTTTGGTCCTATCTGATGGGGCAGGAGATAAGCTGCCATGATGGGATTACATAGAGTTGCCTCCCGATTGACTTCTATTGAGTGGAGGAAAGAGTGCTTTGTTTAATACAACTCAATAGAAGACAATTGGGTGGCAGACAAAGGTAATCCCATCATGGCTGCTCCCATGAACCACAAGTGTAAATCAGACAAGATTGCCCCTTTAAAGAATTTTGACTATCCCAGGTTTTGTTAGCTGCTCCCCAGTACAATCACCTCCTCCCAGTCCATTGGCGCATGAACAGGCTCTCTTCCAATCAGAGCCGTTTGCCATGACAAAGTCATTCAGCAAACTCTGATAGGCTTTAATGGGCAGTGAGAGCGGCTATATCCCCAGTGGCCCCCATACTTCCGTTCCAGCCATCCACGTAATAGCGAGCACACAGCACGAGGATGCAGGGGATACGGGATGGGACACTCCCCATTGTATGCAATCAAAGCTGCTTGCCGAATTACATAGGCACGACAAATGGCTCTGATTGGACACACATGCCCCATTGAACTGGGAAAAGGTGAGTGAATATGGCAACCTGTGAGGGTTTCACACAGCAGGGCATCCCATTGCGGGATGCCCCAGGAGAAGGGCAGCGGCCAGCCCTGGCATCTTTTAGATAACAGTGCCCGGCCACCCTAGCTTTTGTTCCACTTTAATCCGTTTATGCTGCCTAACACAAGTCTCTCCCTAACTGGTTTATCCTCATTCCCCATACAGATATCTCTATCCTTGTTCTCATAAATTCCCAAACATGTGTCCACAAGTGTGATTGGCTGTATAAAATGTAGCTATACCATAGCATTGGTGGCGACTGGTGACTTTCCTCAGGAGCCATAGATGTAAAAGAGATATATTTGCATGGCTCCACCTACTTCAAAGCATCTTGGGAGAAATGTATTATTCTTAGTGTTATGCACTATGCAAATACTTTCTGTTTTAAAAGGAACTCTCCATGAGAACATTAAAAAATTAATTACTTTTAAGCTACTGCAGAGCTGAAGTCTACAGCCATTCTCTGAGTATTCATGGCTGGCGCGGGTTATTAATGTAGTAAAATAAAAAAGGCTATAAGCCAAGGCTATATGGCCATTATAGATAAAGAGCGTTTTTCAAGAATCCCACCACATACTGACTCCAACATAAAGGAGCGCCATCAATACGAGCTAGCGAACTGTTCTTCCTAATGGGTTTATTAACTGAAAATTCATGTGCCCTAGTGGTTTTAACGGTCAAGTTGTACGAAAACAAAATCCTGGGCCAATTGGCAGTGATAATAGAATTTCCTCTGCGCACTGCTCTAGCTCTGAAACATTAGTAACTCAGCGAAGCTGAACACTGGGTAAATGTAAAAAAAAAGGATCCTTTTAGTCTAGTTACTTATCCTTTGGAAATAGACTTAAATGTCCAGGAACACACTAGCTTGCTCCCATCTTATCCCCCTTGTAAACATTATAAAATTAGCTATTTAAAGTGGACCAACACCCACGGGTGATCGGCCCGGGAATCTATAAGATTCCCGGGCCGATCACCTCCCTCCGAGCGGGACATCCGAGATCGGGATGTCCCGCGGGGTGAAACCCCCCCAAACCCCCCAAACTCCTTCCCTCACGCCCCTCTAGTCGTGCGCGCGCCCGCGCCGGCCGTCTGTGAATGGCCGGCGCGGGCACGCGCGCGTCAACAGGGACGCGCGGGAGGCGGCGGCGGAGGAGCCGCTTGTCCGCGGCTTGTCCGTCGCCGCGGACAGAGGTGAGTTCGGGGGGTTCGGGGGGGGTTTCACACAGCGGGGCACCCCGATCGGGGGTGCCCCACCGAAGTGGACCAAGACCCAGGATAGTCAAAATCCTGGGTGTTGGTCCACTTTAAAAGAATATCAAAATCTGTGTTTATATGTAAATACTTTATGTATTCTAAGCAAAGCCACTTACTTCAGTTTCTGGGTCATGGCTGAGCTGGGAAGAGAATGTCCTAGTGCAGCTTTTTGAGTCATGTGCATGCTCTGCTGTGGTCAGGGCCAGCTGCAGAACGATTGTGGCCTGCTATACTCCCTCATGATGAGAGAACCAACAGACAGTGGCTGTTAGACCACTTTTATTCTAAGTATGTCACACACCCCGCTTCAAGATATTCATAACGTGTGGGTATATACTGACCTGAAGAGGGCGATCTGCAGAGATGATTGGAGGAAAGAAAACCCCTCCCAGTCCATAAATACCTGGGACCTCCCACTCCTTACCCAGTCTTCATCTCTGCAGACGGCGAGCAAGCAGCAGATGATATCTCCTCCTTGCACTGGGGGACTTTAAGGTAGCCGGGTCTACTCCCGGCCTATATATTTTTTATTTCCGTTCGGACTATTTATTTCCATATGAATATTATATATATATATATATATATATATATATATATATATATTGAATGCCTCCCAGTCTTGACTGCTGTCCGAGCGAGGGTATATTAGCACCACATTGGTGCTCAGGAGCTATGCTCCGCCGCGAGACCCTATTAAAAAGGGTAGGCGGTTATACCGGGTTGGTGACCCCGGTTTGGGATGCCCTGTCCAGTTAATAATTTTTCCCCTAATATCCCCACATTATTATCTTGTTTGGGGGCACTATCATATGCTTTCAGTGTTTTACATGACGTGGGGCGTATAGAAGTAATCCTTCTATTTATGTTACATTGTTTAATGTTGTCTGTGAGTCTTTTCTTTGTTACTTTCCTGTCACCTTTATTTCTGCCAGGCACTGCGGCCGCAATTGCCGCCGAGGTGCTGGTTTTAGTTTTTTACCTCAGAAGAGCCGAGGGGAGGTTTCTCCCCTCACGCTCTTCTGTGTGGGGGCGGGGCCGGGCCTTCTGTGTGAGGCCGCGGCCCGCGCCCTTTATGTTCTGTCAGACTGTAGCGTGGCTCGAGCGGTGAGTGGCTCCGCATACATTGCGGGCCGCTACCGGCTGTTTTACTTCTTAGGCGCCCGGTGCCTTCCCCTCACGGTTTGCTGTGGGGGCGGGACCGGACTCGCGGCGCGTCACCGCGGCCCGCCCCCTCTAGTCACAGGCACTCCTGAGGAACTTGTTCCTCGTGCCCGTTTTTGCGTCGGGGGGGCGGAGCTTGCGGCGCACGGTCCGCGCTGACCACGCCCCCCTTCTCAGTCTCCCGCCCTGCTCTGAGTTACCTCAGGCAGAGGACGCAGCGCTCTTGACACATATAGGTTACGTGAGTGGCCCTGCGGGCCATTTTTTATTTGCACATTTTATTATATATATTTATGTCTATATACTATATATATATATATAGGGATTTAAAGACTCATACTGTTTTTCTGTGTTTTTTAGGCTGAATCTTCAGGGGTTTTTAGGCTTCTCCCGGTCCTAGGGTACCTGGGTATTTTTTTAATTTTATCTTTACAAATCCTCCCACTTGGACACCTTAAGGGCATCCCGGGTTGCGTAATTCCCTCACTCATAGCGACTCACTCAAGTTCACCTTATGGAGGCATCACTGGATTCCGGGCTTCCTTCGGGACAATCCCGCAAGTGCATGGGCTGTGGGGTATCCCTAACAGGGGATGATTTTTTCTTATGTATTTCTTGTGCACAGCTGACTATTACATGGCAGTCCGGACCCCAGGCTTCTGGGTCAGTGCCGCCGGCCTCATCCTCTCCCCCTCCCTTCTTGACCCGTGCCCCGTGTGATGTTACTACGGGGGGGGCAGTCGCAATCTGATGTATGTGCCAGATTGGCCAGTATTGAAAAGTTTATTTCTTCTGCGGTTGCCAAGAAAGCAACGACTAAGAGGAAGCATTTATTGCCGGTTAATCATTTTGTATATGATGATGATGCGGATGGCCTGGACTGGTCAGATTTTTCCCCTCTTGAAGAAGGGGAGTTATGCGAGGATTCAGATATTTCTGATGATCAACAAATTGTTGGCGCTGATTCCGATCGGAGGTCAGGGATTTCCTTGGACACTCCTAATGTTCTGACTCAGATGTTTGAGGTTCTGGCTATTTCACCTCCGGTGGAGCTTCCTCAACAGCAAGGTGAGTTTTATGACGAATCCAGGCCGCGGTTGGAATTTCCTAATCAAAAGCATTTTGATAATATTATTTCTAAGGAATGGGATCGGCCTGCCCGGCTCCCGGGCATTCCTCAGAGTTGGGATAAAAGATACCCTTTCCCAGTGGATACGGTTAAGTGCTGGGCGTCCCCCCCCGAAGTGGACGCCCCAATTTTGGGGTTATCCAACTCAGCCGTGTTGAACAGCCCTGATTGTTCCTCTCTGAAAGACGGTGAGGATAGACACGTTGACCAGATGGCTTGTCATGGCTTTGCTAGTATTGGGGCAGCCATACGGCCTGTATGTGCCTCATCGCTGTTGGCGGTGGCTACCAGAAAGGTGGTCAGGAATTTGTTATCCTTCTCCGGTTTAAATCCGGACAGTGATGAATTTCGTGATCTAAAACAATGTGAGGTATTTTTGTCCTTCATAGTAGCCGCTTTGGATGATTCTTTGATGATGAGTAGTAGAGCCTCTGCTCTAATGGTTACTATTAGGCGTTCAATTTGGTTACGCCAGTGGGCGGCTGATTTTGGGTCAAAGAAGTCACTGACGGCTCTTCCCTTTGTTGGGTTACGACTCTTTGGAGACAAATTGGACGCTGTGGCCAAGGGCGGAAGGCTACCTCAACGCAAGAAGCAATGACGCCTCTTTCGAGGAGCGGCTTCCTTCACCCCTTCATTTAGGGGATCTAGAGCGGGAAGAGGTTTTGCTTTCCCTTCTACCAGAGGAGATTCCTGGAATAGGGGCAGAGGACGTGCCCGTTCAGGATACAGTTGGGGTTCAAAACCCAAACCCGCGGCCAAGCCCGTTCAACAATGAGGGGGCGCCCTCACCCGTGCGGGTGGGGGACGTCTGCGACACTTCTCCCAGGTCTGGAATTCGGACAAATGGATCCGGGAAGTGGTGTCTTCCGGCTACAAGTTGGGTTTCTAGTCCCGCCCCCCCCCCCGCTTTTCTTCAGGACTCGAGTGTCCCCGGATTCACCGGCTGTGCAGCAGCTCCGGGTGGCGGTATCAAGTCTTCTGGAAATGGCAGTCATTTGCCCAGTACCCCCTTTAGAAAGGGGTCGGGGTTTTTATTCAAATCTGTTCACGGTCCCCAAGAAGGATGGCTCCGTCCGCCCCATTCTGGACCTAAAGATTCTCAACAGGTTTGTCAGGCTGCGAAAATTTTGCATGGAAACATTGCGTTCGGCTATTCAATCTCTTTGTCAAGGGGACTTCATGACGTCCATAGACATCCAGGATGCTTACCTTCATGTTCCCATTTTTCCCGCGCACCAGAGGTTTCTGAGGTTCGTGGTGGAGGATCGACACTTTCAGTTTGCAGCTCTTCCCTTCGGTCTCACCACAGCTCCAAGAGTTTTCACCAAGGTGCTTGCTGGGGTGATGGCTCTCCTCAGAGCGCAGGGGATTCGCATAGTGTCGTATCTGGACGACCTTCTCATAATGGCACCGTCATTCAGCCAGGCAGAATTGGACACCAGGACTGTGATATCCACTCTGGAGAGGTTCGGCTGGGTGATCAACTACCCCAAGTCCTCACTCCACCCGTCCAGGACGGTATACTTTCTGGGAATGTCTCTGGATACAGATCAGGCCAGAGTGTTTCTTCCTCAGTCCAAGGTTCTTCTGATTGAGGAGTTGGTTCGGTCACTCATGTCTATTCCTCGTCCGTCCATCCGACTAGGGATGAGACTAGTGGGGTTGATGGTGGCCTCCTTCGAGGCAGCCCCCTTTGCTCAGTTTCACACAAGGACACTACAGTTCCATCTGTTGTTGGTCTGGAACAGATCTCCTCAGACGCTGGATCAATTCTTTCAAATGTCCCCCCGAGTTCGCCACTCGCTTCGGTGGTGGATGAACTCAACCAACCTGCTGAGGGGCAGATCCTTTCTGACTCCTCAGTGGGAGATAGTCACTTTGGATGCCAGCCTCTCAGGATGGGGGGGGGTTTTGGAAGGATCTACAAGTTCAGGGTTTGTGGGGTCCCCTGGAAGCTCACGAGCATATCAATATTCTGGAATTAAGGGCCATCAGGTTGGTTCTTTGTCATTTGACTCATCAACTGCGAGGCTTGCCAGTCCAGGTCAGGTCGGACAATCGGACGGCGGTGGCCTACATCAATCACCAGGGAGGGACCCGCAGCATGAATGCTCTCAAGGAAGTGTCCCTGATTCTGGACTGGGTGGAGAGCCATGTCCCGTTCATCTCGGCAGTTTACATCCCGGGAGTGGAGAACATGGAGGCGGACTCTCTGAGCAGAATGTCAGTCCGCAAGGGGGAATGGTCTCTCAATCCCAAGGTCTTTCACTCAATTTGTCGCAGATGGGGGTCACCGGCGGTGGACCTATTTGCCTCCCGTCACAATCACAAACTTCCGGCATTTGTGTCTCTGGCGAAGGACCCTCTGGCTCTCGCAACGGATGCCATGTCCCTGAACTGGAGGGATCTGGGGTTTCTGTACCTGTTCCCTCCGTTTCCCATGGTGGCCAGAGTAGTGCGCAAGCTTGTTCTGGAGAGAGCACCAGCAATCCTGGTGGCTCCAAGGTGGCCAAGACAGGTCTGGTTCGCAGACGTGGTAAAGTTGGCAGAAGATCAGTTCGTTCTGCCCCTGCTGCCAGATCTACTTACACAGGGTCTTCTTCGTTACCCCAATTTACCAACGCTGGCTTTGACGGCGTGGCTGCTGAAACCTCCATCTTGAAGGAGGAAGGTCTTTCGGATGCTGTGATTCGGACTCTTATTAGTGCTAGGAAATGGTCCTCATCGTCTGTGTATTATAGGACTTGGAGGTCTTATATTGACTGGTGTGAATCTAGATCGTTCCCTTGTAGGGAATTCTCTATTTCTAGAATTTTGGAGTTTTTGCAACATGGTCTGGACCTGGGGCTCCAGCTCAGTACTCTGAAGGGACAGGTGTCTGCCCTTGCGGTGTTTTTCCAAAAGTCTTTTGCGCTTCATCCTTTGGTTAAGACTTTTTTCCAGGGGGTTACACACGTGCGGCCTCCTAGGAAGCCTATGATTCCAGTTTGGGATTTGAATTTGGTTCTTTCTGCTCTCCAGGGTCCCCCCTTTGAGCCTTTGCATGATATTCCTTTGTCTTCCCTTACACAGAAGGTAGCCTTTTTGGTAGCTATCACCTCTGTTAGACGTGTTTCTGAGTTGGCGGCTCTATCGATTCATGCTCCGTATTTTGAAAGACATCAGGACAAAGTGGTTTTCCGTTTTAAGACGGACTTCCTTCCTAAGGTGGTTTCGTCCTTTCATTTAAATCAGGATATTGTTCTGCCCTCTCTGTGTCCTAATCCCAGAAATGACAAGGAGAGGGCCCTACATTCTTTGGACGTGGTTCGTGTTGTGAAGTACTATTTGGTGGTAACTTCTGCCTTTCGCAAGACTGATGCATTTTTCGTGGTGCCATTTGGGCCCAAGAAGGGTCTAGCACCTACAAAGTCTACCATCAGCAGGTGGATTCGTCAGGCCATTGTCGGGGCCTATTCTGCTAAGGGGAGAGATCCTCCTTTTCGTGTTACAGCTCATTCTACTCGTGCGGTTGGGGCTTCCTGGGCTTTTCAGCACCAGGCCTCGGTTGAGCAAGTTTGCAAGGCTGCTACCTGGCCTTCTGTTCACACTTTTTCAAAGTTTTACAAGGTTGATGTTCGGGCCTCAGCGGATGCTGTTTTTGGCCGCAAAGTTCTTCAGGCTGCAGTAGTTTAAGTTGTGCTTTATGCCTTGTTTTGGATCCCCACCCTTTATGGACACTGCTATTGGATGTCCCACACGTTATGAATATCTTGAAGCGGGGTGCGTGACATACTTAGAATAATACCATTTTGTGAATACTCACCTTGTAAAATGGGTATTATAAGTATGTCACACACCCCGCTTTAACCCGCCCTTTTGTATTCTGGATCCTTCATTTTGTGAACTTTGCGTTGTTATGACTTATATTTGGCTCTTCCTGGTCCCTTACCTTACTGCTTTCTTTATACTGGGTAATGAGTGGGAGGTCCCAGGTATTTATGGACTGGGAGGGGTTTTCTTTCCTCCAATCATCTCTGCAGATCGCCCTCTTCAGGTCAGTATATACCCACACGTTATGAATATCTTGAAGCGGGGTGTGTGACATACTTATAATACCCATTTTACAAGGTGAGTATTCACAAAATGGTATTTTTGTGTGTTTCTGGAGGAATAAAGTTCAAATGAGGGCAAAATTTGTAGCCCTGCTATGGCTTCTAATCGGAACTGCAGGGAATGGGGAGAGACACATGGGCCAGACATCAGGTGAGCTGCTTGCTGCCTTATTAATTATGTTGGGTTTACAATCCCTTTAACGGGCAAATTAAATTTCAGGACACATAGAATCTTCTTCCTGTCCCCCTCCACCATTCAGATGCTAAAATGACATGTTATTGCCTCATATACTTACCTGTCCCTGATGGTGGTGCTTCTCTGCCGAGCTTGGTGGTGACACATACTATATGTAGCAGACTTAAGGACTTATGTTCCTTGCTCTGTGGGCATCCCAATTTGGGATGCCCTACTGTGTGAAACCCCCCAGATAGCCCATACAGGCCTTATCTTTCCCTGGTCCTTTAAGATGTCCCAGAGGAAGGCCAGCACCCGGCCTTGGAACCAGCTGAAATGCAAATGCAAAGTTGACAACAGCCCTGATTGTGTCATTTGGTTTGCAGATGTCACCCTTTGTAAGGCATGGTCAGTTTTCACAGGCTTTCTTCAGTGGCAATTACCTAGTTGAAGAAGTTGCCCTGATTGAAATTTTATTTTTCTATTGCCTTAACCCATCCATCCCAGATTCCTTTACACACAGATGTAGCCCTTTCTAAGGCATAGGCCACCTTTACAGCCTACCTTCAGTTACCACCCTAAATAAAACCATATGGTATGGTACAGTTCGGGATAGCATGGGAAAGTGTGTTTTATTCAGCTTTATATCAGCAATAAAAATTCTATAATTCTATAATATATAATAATAATATTTGGGGTCAACTTTCAGAGCACGGAAAATACTGCAATAATCGCTAAGGAGAATCGGAATGAATATTCTTTTGCTCTTTTACTGCCATCTGCTGGACAATAAATACACTGCAAATTCATGTGGAAGGCAGCAGTATGTAGGTGTCGATTTGGTGCAGCTGATTCAAGTCCTGTGTGCAAGTCCACCAAACATAGGAGGCTTGGATTCTAAACGACTCCACAGCCGTCCATGTCCCACTCCTTGGGGCCTGTCAAATTGGGGATATATATATATATATTTTTTAATATATTATAAGTATGTCAAATTGGGGATATATATATATCTATATTTTTTTAACCTTATAAGTCCACTTAAAAGAAGACTACCAATCTGACTGACTAAAGGCTCCCTTTGATTCCCCCAGTTTGGGATGCCCCTCCAGAAGTTCGAGAGTTGATCCCTCATATCTAACACTTCTGCATTCATTTCCCTCCACATGATTGTTAACAGTCTATTAGGTCTATTAGGTTCTCCAGGTGACCAAGTACATCACTGACCCAGCGAACTCGTCTGCTGGTGGTCATGTGAACAGTAGCCATGGGAGCGATCAAGGAGGAGGTTTGTATCAGGCTACCAGATCGTGATGCTCGGCAGGGCATCCCAAATACCCCAGTGCTACTAGATGAGGGCATCTCCAGTCATTTTTTATCAGGGTTCTCTTAAAAGCGATCCAACAGCCATTTTGATGTTGGTAGCTGCTGACTAAACATGGGAGGGCATTTTAGCTGGGCTGCCACACACACGTACACTTCAGAATTAGAATCAGATTTATTATCTCCAGGTATATAGTGCATGCATACAAGTGTATACATGTGCAGTACTTATATGTCCTATTTCTCTAGTTCAAGTTCTAGTTAGCTATTGGATGGCTAGAGGTGCTCTTATATGTGGAGGCACTCCTAGGGCAAACAAAAAGAGTAGCTGGGGTGAGAGGGACCCTGGAGTATATTCTCTGCTCTGATCTGCTCCTGCTCCTGAATAAGGAGGTGGGGGAGATCCAATGATCTTTTGTGCCATCCTATATTTTTACAGCTGAATTTGGTATTTCCTGGAAGCACCTCCGTATCATACTAAGAAGGAAGCACACATCACATATTCTATTGTTGTAAACAATGGGCCTTTATGGAAAATGAATATTGTTGAAATATTGTGCAATGTTTTAATATATTTCTGTATGTGTCATACATAGGTCAGGTCATTCCAGCAGGCCAATGTCCCTCTCAAGCCCAGAGGCTGGTCAGCTGACATTCCGTTCCCCCACCATAATAAAAACAGGTTTTCAAATCAAGTTTGGGAGGGAAGATGCTGGAATTCCGATACTTACCCACCTAGAGTCCAGCAAATCAGGTTGTGACAAGTTTCAGGGTAGCCAGACTGGCAGGACGAGTCTGGACATCAAAGGGATATCGGCGTATAACTGAGAGAGAGGAGGCCTGAGGAGAGGGGGGGCCTTAGGAGAGGAAGGGCCCAAGAGAGCAGAGGAAGGGCTCGGGAGAGCAAAAAAGAAGGCAAAAGGCTGCCAGCTAAAAGGTTTGCTTGTGGGTTGCCCTGTCAGGAGGGTATTTGTATGAGTTGCTGGTCAGGTAATGCTCTTAAGTTTGCCTTAATCATTGTATATGTGTATGCCGGTCATATAACTCTGATCATAGCGTGTGGTATCTCGTTGTTTTGTAAGATTTGATTGCATCTTGTGTTATTTTACCAACAATATATCTTTTTATTTACCATTTGTCTCAGTGTCGATTTACCGGATGTTCTTTTGCGTGTACCCATTGCGTTACCATTGGCTAGTTATTAATAATATTTATATATTTGTTTGCCTATTTTAGTCGAGCCAGACAGGATATATATATATATATATATATATATATATTATGTTATTACATTGTTTAGAAGATTACATTGTTTACAGATTGCAGTGTTTTTAACGCACTTCTTGGTAGTCCATATTTCCCCAGGAAGAAGACTCTTTGCTGGGCCTTCGATCTGTCTCCCCCATTTCAAGTCTTGGCACCCTCAATGTAAATAGGAAGTGGCTCCAACAGGGCTCTCCTAAAATCTTATAGCATCTCTACGGTCTTTGATGTGTTGAGAAGCAAGTTGGTGTTTTTGCACCACTGGCCAAGTTTGCTGACCTCATTGCAATATGTCGAATCATCCTCATTGCAGATAAGGCCATTATTGGTAGTGTCGTCTGGAAACTTCAGGAATTTGACAGATTGCTCTGTGGAGGGGAAGTCATTTGTATACAGGGAAAACAAGAGAGATGACGATACGCAGCCCTGCAGTGCCCCCGTTCTTGTCAATCTCATGTTGGATGTGATGGAACCAATTTTCACCCATTGTGTTCTATCTCTTAGAAAGTTCTACAGCTGGTCACAAATATTCGGGGGGACAGATAGATCCAACATTTTTCTGTGGAGGATGCCAGGTCTGGTGTTAAAAGCTGAGGTGAAGTCAACACTGTCTTGACTTGGCCGCCAATGGTCATATGTTCCAGATCCCTTCAGCAGCTTTTTTACTGGGATTTGGTTCTTGTCCCCAGGGCACCCATTGTGTGAAACCCCCGCACGTCGCCGAATCAGACTCATCTCTTCCCGATCCTAGGGCGCTTGCGTGGTTGCTTGTCCAATCAGCATGCTCGGATCTGCTCACGTCAGCGCTTCTAAGCCTTCGTCTAAAGCGAGTGGCTCAGAGCGCACTGACAGCTGCATCCCCCATTACCCTCTAACATGGAGCGTGACCACGCTGACCATTCACAAATGCCTGGAGCGGGCATGTGCCCTGCTAGAAGGTAGCGGGGGATGCGGGCCGGGGCTCGCGCATGCACCTTTGGACCAGAAAAGAAGGTAAGTGTATGGGTGACCTGGGGGGTTTCACACAGCAGGGCATCCCGAATCTTATAGATTCCAGGGCCAATCACTGTGGGTTTTGATCCACTTTAAGCTTACAATTTTTAGAAATTAAATAAAATTCCTGTCTGAATACCTAGTTGATGTATCCACAGGATTCTACTTTCTCATTTTGCAACAATAAGACAAAATAAATTAGCTCCATTGAGTGTTTCATAAAATGTAATAGCAAAAAAGAAAGAATGAGAAAACTAAAATGGAAAATCATTATGCTTATATTTCTTAAAACAAGGGTCCTTATTTGTTTTTAAATGTTGCCGCGTTACCTGGAGTGAAATAAATGCCGGCGTAAATCCATTCGAGAAGGAAAACAGCAGAGAAACATTGACGTTATAGCTAAGAAAGAAACATCTTCTTCCCGGGACGGCTTGTAACCACTGAGATAATAATGTTGAGTCATTCATAATTCAGACTGAAATAGAAAGTGCATTTCTGCTGAAGTCATTGAAACTCCATTCTGCGGGCTGATTTACATAATTATCCTGAATAAACCGAAGCAGAAATCACCGCTAACACGCTGGCAGAGCTCGGCCAAGATTCCCAAGGAAAGAGCTTTGATAGCACATAAGCCCCAGGCTTAATCTTGTAATAAGAAAGTGCCGGGCGCTGGGTGGACAATGGGTTTCAGGCAAGTTCGGCCACATTACAGAGAATGCCAATAAAGATCTTCTGCAGACTGGAACTTGGCTGTTCCAAGCCTGAGGCCCAAAGCTATAAACCCAGCAAAGCTTTCAGTGTTAGTAACTCTTGTAACAATCAGCAGGGTGGTATTAAAAGTGAAGCCATTTGATGGTTAAAGCAAAGTAGGCCATACACTGAATCTGAGAAGTCCCCAAAAAAGAAAGAGGTAGAGGACAAATAAATATTATAAAAGCTGGTTTTGGGAAGTATGACTGACACAGTATTTTTTATGACCTGGTTAGGCTACTTCATATATAATATGTCAATTCCTTTGCCGATGACACCCATGGTTGTTGAATTCGACCAAACCACACAAATTTTTCTATCATGGGTTTTGGTCCATGGGCTCACTGGCAAAGTAAGAATATATGTGATCCAAGGGAGTTCACACAGTGGGCATCCCAAATTAGCTTTGTGAACCCCCTGGACAACCTATATCAGGCAAAATAGAAAGTTTGGGTATGCACAGCTTTTATAGAATCAATGTTGGGTGCTGGCAGAGTGGGGGGGGCAGAAAATCCAAAACGATACAAAGAGAGTGGGGCCCTAGACTAGCCCCAAACTCCCTATTCTACTACCGCACACCAAAAATTATACTAGCAGATTCATAAAAAGCGTATTCATTTATTAAATCCTTCTTAAAAAATACAGAAAATACACAGAAGACTCATTAAAAAGCATATAGACGAATATAACACTGGAGAGGTATTCCCTACCAATGGCTCTAATTCCACATCAATAGTAATAAAGCATACAGATCTAAAACAATCAAATGTATCTGTTCGGAATGCAATGGCGTTTAAAGAAAGTGCAGTGTGCAAAAGAAATTCTAAAGTGCCAAGATACTGGAAATACTCCTATCAAAGTGTCTAAGTGTCTCAAGTGAACATCACACTAAAAAGTGCATCAGTGCCATAGACAATCCTAAATGTATATCCAAGAAGCGTTCAGTATAAAGAACAATGTGCAAAAAATATTACCAACAACGTGACCGCCATTTCAGCATTCATTCCCGCAGACAATATACTGAAATTACATCACCAATAGATAAGCTGAGCCCAGGGTCCTCTCACAGCAGCCGACCACCGACGCGTTGCGTGGCCAAATGCCACTTTGCCAGGGTGAAGTGGCATTTGGCCACGCAACGCGTCGTGGTCGGCTGCTGTGAGAGGACCCTGGGCTCAGCTTATCTATTGGTAATGTAATTTCAGTATATTGTCTGCGGGAATGAATACTGAATGCTGAAATGGTGGTCACGTTGTTGGTAAAGGTCCATCTAGTTTTCCCTTATGTGTATACTGTATGTTCTCTTTATCTTAGGATATATGTATGCTTATCCCAGGCAGGTTTAAATTCAGTGAACTACCTCTGCTGGAAGTTTGTTCCAAGCATCTACTACTCTTTCTGTAAAATAATATTTTCTAACATTACTCCCGATCTTCCCCCCGACTAGCTTCAGGTTGTGCCCCTTGTTCTATCATTAAGTTTCTTCTTAAAAACACTTCCCTCCTGAACCTTATTCAATCCTTTTACATATTTAAAGGTCTCAATCATGTCCCCTCTCTCCCTTCTTTCCTCCAGACTGTACACATTAAGTTCTTTTAGTCTCTCCTTTCCCACTGCCTGGCTACACTGTCCACTCATCTTGCAGCTTTCAGTAATCAGTACCCCTATATCTCTCTCCTCCGAGGTCCTGGCTAACACAGTGCTGCCCATACGGTACTCAGAACAGGGATTCCTTCTACCAAGTGCATGATTTTACATTTAGAGACATTAAACTCTAGTTTCCACTGTTTTGACCATTTATTCAGTAAAGCTAAATCATTTTCCATGTTGAAAACACCTCCAGGAGTGTACACCCTATTACTAACCTTTGTCATATAAGCAAACAGGCAAACTTTTCCTACCAAGCCTTCCCTACCAAGATGAACAGATGCATCATGGGGGGAAGATATCAGCATGATATACTGTACTACACAGCCATGTGCAGCAGATACACTCTATATAGGGGGGATGAAATATAGGGGCACTGGCCTTACCAGCTGTTACTGCTGTTTGGAAGTCTGATAGGATGTTAGCCATAAATAGCCTGATGACATATGGTCTGCTTCTGCAGCTAAAATGGATGCTGGTGAGAAGAAGCTTCTAGCTAAAGCTGATAAGACAGCAACAACCTGAACCTGATAACAGATACAGGGATTGAATATATGCACTGAATGATCTGGAACAAGGCTGCAATTTGGTAAACCATCACTAGATGCATCTACAATGGAACTCTATGGAACTCATTAACTCAATGTAAGTCAATAGACATTCATCAAACATAGGAAATGTACAGCAGATAGGTCTGACACAGGAGAATGTGAACCATAACACAGACTAATGTTATGGTTTTCATCTTTTACTAACTATATCTTCTTTAAAATTCATATTTTTCAACAGGGACTAAACTATGATGAGATTAGATGATAAGGTTTACAGCATATTTCTCAGTAATATTTTGTAACCAGACATTTCACAGTCTAATACACTTTCCTTGTGCATAATTTTTGCACGCAGTTTAATTGAGGGAAGCAAATATTTATTTCTTGCATGAATGTCGTGATTTATGGATTTGTACTGCCTGCAAATTCACAGTCCCTGCAAATTGTTTGCAAAGCACCTGCTTTAATTACATGAAAAAGAAAAGAAAGGAAGAAACGTGTGACAGATTCTGTGGCAATTAGGGGTTAATAGCACCCTTTAGAAAAGAAAATTAGAGAATAAGTCCTACTAGCCCTGAGCACCAATCGTAGGGGCTACTATTCCCATACCAGCTGCTCTGCTCCCTTTGCATTGATTAGTCCAGGGCTCTGTTGTTGATGCACCTAAAAGATAGGTACCCTTGGAATAGGACCAGGCAGTATAGGAATTGAGCTCATACTCAAGCCCCATGCTCAGAGGGAGTGTGGGTAATCGGAAGCCTCCCCTATTTTTTAAATAGCAATGCTTAGTTTATGCGTAAAACTGGTGTAACAGTAGGTAGAACACCCGGGCATGTGGAGAGTCCAGGTTCACCTTCTAGCTAAAAGCATTTTCTTGATAGGCTTCTGGCTTGATATATTTCTCCCTCATCTTGATGACTTGATGCCTGTAAGTACCACTGTAAGGTGGATTCTGATTACCTGTTGCTGACTTTCGCTTTGTCTGACCCTCCTCTGATCGCTGCCTGGACTGACGCCTGCTTGTCTACTCATCTGTACTGTGAACCCTCTAAAAACCTGGTTTGACCTTGACCATTTCCTTGTGTATTCTTTTGGAACCCTGAATCAGAAGGCCTGTCATTCCCGTGTATGACCTCAGCCAACCCGACTTCTGCCCAGCCTGGTCCCTGGTTCATCTGCCTTCACCCTGTAAGTCCGCATCCTTTGTGCTATCTAATCCTGGGGGCAATCGTGTCCGGTGAGGTGTATCCAGCATCCAAGCAAACAGAGGCTGGTCAATAGGCAGAAGCAGCAGCGGAGATTGGGGGTTGCGGACTCACCTGAAGGCGGGTGTCCTAAGGGGCCTGACAGAAAATTGAACTTTTAGCACACTTTTCAGTGTGAATTGCAACCTGCATATCTTATTATCTTTAACGCACAAATAAGAGCGAAAAAAAAAATTTGTTCCAAATTTTACCCAAATTTCACCTACAACTGCAATGGGGCATTTTTATACAGTAGGTGCGGTGTGTCATTTTTCCAATGAGGTGGGGATCAGCAACCTATGGGCTATGGAGAAAAAATGATAACAGAAATCCCAATGGTCCGCACTTCAAGTAAAAAATCCCATTTTATTGAAAAGGATTAAAAGTCCAATAGAGAATTCCAGAGTAAAACCATAAACATGTTTTGGGCGTGTCCGCGTCATTTTTCATACAAAGTTAAAATGATACACACACAATATATCCAAAAACATGGCCTGTAATGAATTACAACAAAATTTCCTCAGGATTGCCTCAGTTAAGGTCACCAGGTACCGACCCCACCGCTAAAGTCGCGGTGCCATGAAAGTGAAGGACCTGCGGCCGTGTAAGGAGGTAGCTCCCGCCTCCCCTGATGGCTGGCAATGCCCAATGGGGATAATGGAGTGTCCCCCATTCCCACCCAGCCACAGCCCATCCACCAATCAGAGAGCTCCTCTAAATCGTAGTGAGGAGGAGATAAACAAAAGAGTGGACAGAACTCTGTAACCTCAGCAATGCCGGTGCTAAAAAAAATGATAACCTCAACTGTAAAAATACCCCATTGCAGGTACAGGTGATTTGTTGAAAAAACAAATAGGACAAAAACAAGTTTATTGCAGTTGAAGTTAAAAGGTCCCAAAAAGCAGGTTGTAAAATATACTCAAATGTACCGTCAGAATTTAACTTGTTCCACCAAATATTTAGCATTACCCACCATTGGGTGAAGAAGTGTAATAGTCCTAAAGGGGTCCTACACTCTTATGCTCACCACTTTCTCATAGTATGGCTGCCAATCAAGTGACTGCCGATGAATAATTTGTTTTGCTGAGCGGTCACATCTAATCAGCAGTCAGAACAGGATGTGAACAAAGATCAAGTGAATCATCAGAGCTAGCATTATAGTCATGTGAGCATTCAATACTTACAATCAGGGCTGGATTAAATGTGGTGGAGGCCCCTGGGCACAAAATCTGGTGGAGGCCCCAGATACAGTATACTTTTCTATAAAATAATATATAATAATAGTCCAGCCAAGTAACTGATTGGTGGTTGTATGACACCCGCCTACTTACTGGAACATCAGAGCCAGTCCCTTGTGCCCCCCTTGTGCGGGTGCGTGCTGTTTGGGAACTCCTGTTTTGCCATTCTGGGTGGGGGGTAGTGTAGTCGCCCAGCTGGTCCAGCAGAAAACAGTTCCCTGCATTGAGCTGCCAGCGGCTGTGCTTGGTGGCTTATGTGCAGTGACAGCTCTGCACCCATCACTGTAGCGTTGCTGATGGCGGCTTTGCTGCTCTAGACTCTACGTCCTGCCCTGTGGTGGCTTTGGCTGCAGGTTTGCAAAAACAAAAAAAGGCTTGCCCAGGCGCGGGGGGCCCCCACTGCCGCCAATAGCTTCTATGCTGGTCTTGCAGCCCATCAGACCAAAGACTGAAAAGCCTCCTGGACCAGACCATAACCCAAAGGTTGGCGGAGGCCCCCTTTGAAGGGCAAGTGGTGGAGGCCCCTTACGCCCTTCTCATAATACGGCCCTGCTTACGATTATTAGGAGCTATTGAGGAGGATATTGGGAGCTACTTTATATTTTATTATTAGAATTTTTTCTTTCATCTAGAATAGAAAAACCGGACCAACACCCTTAGAAGAAACTGATATCCTGATCTTCCCCGGGGTAATTAAGTTTGCTGCACATAAACATTAATTTACCTTTTTGTAACTCCTACTGTGGTCAGTTTTACATACAAAATGGCATTCCATGCAGTTGCTGGTCACCTGCAAAGTACTGCTGGATTTCCTGCTGTGCATTGTGGGGTTATGATGGGAATTTAGGCAGCAGGGATCCTGGGAAAGGAAGCTCCAAAATGTCCGCTACCAGCAGATAATCAGTGAGGTGGCGTTTCAGCCTTGAGTGGATTCAGGAACAAATGTAAGTGCTGACAATGATTCAGTATCATGCATGCAGATGGGGAAAGGGAGTTTTGGGGAGTTTTTTTTCTCCAACTGTTCCAGGCGGTTGGTCTGCTTTAAAGTGGAACAAAAAATTGACTATCCTGGGTACTGGTCCTTTCCCCATTGGGGTGCCCCGCTGCATATAATCCCACAGATTGGCGAGCCCAACTCACCTCTTCCCAGCCCTACGGCGCATGTGCGGCCGTTCATCCAATCAGCGTGCTCGGAGCTGACTTCACGTCGTCTAAGGCCAGCGACTCCGATCGTGCTGGCAGGCGCATTCTCCGCTTCCCTTTAACAGGGAGCGTGCCCACGCCGGCCATTCACAAATGCCTGGCACAGGCACGCGCCCTGCTAGAGGGATAGCAGGGATGCTGCCAGGGCTCGCGCAGGCGCCATTGGACTGGGAATCAAGGTAAGTGTATGGGGCAACCTGGGGGGTTTCACACAGTGGGGAATCCTGATTTTGGATGCCCCAGGGGGAGGGAATCGATCGGCCAGGGAGTCTTATAAATTCTCGGGCCGATCACGGTGGGTTTTGGTCGACTTTAAAGCAATCAAACATCCAACAATGGTGTTGATTGTTCCTGTTCCCAGTGTGGAGGGAGCTCATTACTGCTGCCCCTCGCACACGTCACCCTGCCAGTCCCGTTTTGTGCACCACACTCTTATGTATCTCCTCCTCACCTCTGACTGGGCATCACATAGACTGGATTTCGAACCATGATTGGTAGTGGAGCACAGTTTCACTAGAGGAGGTAAATGTGCAGTGAAAGGAAAAATAAACCCAACGCCAATAATTAGCCAGCAAGCAGCTTACCTGATGCCTGTCGCATGTTCTTATTCTTTTATTTCCTACAGTTCTGGGTAGAAGCCATAGCAGGGCACCACATTTTCCTTGAATTTCATTTCTATAAGACCATGCAAAAAAGTGGTCTAACAGTCACTTGGAGCTCTCAGTATGAGTGAGCACAGCAAGACACAGTGGTCCCACAGCAGGGCATGCCCAAGACTCATAAAACTGCACCATGGCACAACCTACCCAGCTCAGCCACAAGCCAGAAAAGAATAGTAGCAAACGATTCAGTGTCACTTGGAATCCATAGGCTTTTTAGATATAATCAGAGCTTTTGAGATTATGTGAAATGGCTTATGTTACACAATATGTTACACAATTCCCAAGGACAGGGACTTCTGTGGACTATTCCTGATATTCCAGCACTGTGGAGTTGAAGGGGTAATTAGAAGATGTGCTTAACTTTCTGCTGCTCCTAAACCATCAATCAGTCTCCCATAGCCACTGGTTTGTGAATCCGGGTGCTATGCTTCCAGGTTCTGGTTGGCAATTGGGCACGGTCTCTCTATGACTATCTTCCATCAAAAAAACAATGGCTGCCTCCATACACAGTTACTAGAATACGGAGAAGCTCACTGTCATTCAATGGTAGTCGGGTGTACAAAGGCACAAAAGTGTACCACCCGCCAGCCAGAACCCAGAACCACAGCACCCGGCTTCACAAACCAGGGCTACGGGAGTTCGAGTGATAGCGCAGAAGTGGTGGTAAGGTAAGCAGATCTCCTAATTACCCCTTGGACTGCCCAGCACTGGAATATTAGGAAAAGTCCACAGAAGTTGACTTTTCATGTAAGGCGGAATGAAACCCAATGTGGTCATCTTTTAATTCCAGGGCTGGCCGATGGAGTTCTGCTGGGACATCCCAAATTGGGGTGCTGCACAGCTATCCTGCGTCCTGGCTACCCTGCTGATGTAAACAATGGGCAGCCGCATCCACTGCATCTTTGTACTGTGTGCACGCTCCCGTCTCCAGCCATTCAGATAGGCTGGGGGCAGGAGCGTATGCAATGCTGGGGATGAGGCCCTTCTCACTCGAAATTGCTACAAATAAAGTACATTTGCCGAACATTTCAATCTGATCGGATGAGAGCCCACACATGTGCTGTAGGACTGGGAAGAGGTGAATTTTACTGGGCAAGCTGAGGGGTTTCACACAATGGGGCATCCCAAATCGGGATAGTAAAAATCCCAAATTGCTTTAAAGAGGAACAACATACATGGATTGTCACTTTCCCACTTGTTGTTCCTTTCAGTGGGGGCATCCTGAATTGGTGTGCTGATTGGCTGAGCGCTCAATTTCAATCGGCTCCATTCGGCTTTGCTTACAGTTAAGCGGCCTGGGCGGCTAAGCAGCCGAGCAAAGCTGAAGGGAGCCAAGTGTGCTGCCAGCCGCATCCCCCCCCCCCTCAGCTTGTAGCTGTGACGTCCCCCGTGTCGCCCATTCTGATAGGCTGGCCATGGGGGTACACACACGCTAGAGGCGAGCGGGGATGCGGTAGCAGCACCAAGATGGGTAGCGGTATCCAGGGTCAAGTGAGTGAATCTGAAGGTTTTTATGTAGTGGAGTATCCCAATTCGGGATCCCCCAAGGAGGGGAACTCAGATGGCGACTCCAGGGCCTCAGAAATTTCTTTTTAAACCAGACCTTCAGCATAATTTATTGAAAAGCCCAAACCCTTAAAAAACTATTTCCTAGCATCTAAAATTAATATATTTTACATTTTTAGTCAATTACATATTATCCCCCCCCCCCCCTCTGGGCTGCAACTCTGTTCAGCACTGTAGGATACAGGGGCCGCCATCTGTGCGGGGTGGGGTGGGTTAGAGCAGAGCAGAGCTGGGGGTCAGCAAAAGGGCAGCAATCTCAGAATGCAGAGCAGCACAGTCAGAAGACACTTCCTTCTTGCAGCCAGCATGAGACTCCAAGTGCCGTCATATTGGATGTTTAAAGGCTCAGAAAATACAGTAGGTGCAGGTAGGATGATTTATATTGTGGACAATCTGTATGTACAGGTTGGGGGATATATATAAGATAGGCTCTTATTCAGGTTGAAGGTCCAGTTTAACTTTTATCTTAATCCACAATACACCACTAGGAGGAGCACTAGTTAAAATGGAATCATAAATAGCCAATAAAACAAAAATACACTTTATTATTGAGCTATAAGGGATGAATGCAGGAATTTCATTATTGCCTACAAATGTCTTTTACATTTACATAAACTCCTAAAAATGTAACAAGACGTTGAATCCCTTTTAATTTGTAACAGAGCACTGTGTCAATATTTCATGGTTGTACAAATAGAGGGACACTGATGTAGCTTCTTGGAGATTACTGAGCAGCATTACATACGCCTGTGTAAACACATCTATGTACATTGACGCCTCTGACAACAAACTTAGAAATGCGCGATGCTTAGTGGAGGACGTTACTGCAGCAGAATGGATAATGGCAGCTTTGCAGATGGAAATGCAATGTACTGCCGGCTAATGTGATGTGTGTGCACTCGCTTTCCTACTCATTTTGCTGTGTGTTACTTACTGACAATATTTGCTGAATTACACGCTGTCACGGCTGCCCCTGATTATTGTATTTTCTTTATTGTTCAACACTCACATGTGACAAGTTTTACAGGCTGATTCATTACTAGCGCTAGGTATCAGCAGATGAGCGTCTGTATGGTGCCGCTTAGAGCGACCGCTAGTAGACGCTCTAAGCGGCTATCGGGCGCTGTAACAGAGCGTCTCATTCGCTGTAGTAACCTGGCCGGCATCGATGAATGTGATGTATGTTGGGCATTCTAACTTCGTACAGCGTCTCAGGGAGTGAGAGGTAGTGGCAGCTCATTGCGACCGACTCTCAGTGACTCACACCATATTCATCAAAAAAGCAGACACACAGAGCGTAGGCGCTCTTGATCTGGCCACTGTAGCATAGAGCACCAGACGCTGTGTGATGATAAAGTCTGTTTTTGAACACATATCCACCTGTAACAAAGCACATGGAATGACATTGTTGTAACATTGTGACATTAATACTTTAATGCCAGACCTGTAATTACAATTCTGCAAATAAATATAAAAAATCAAGTTTTCAAAAATGACTCTTTTTAGGCCAGGAGAGATGACACAATTATTTGTGAGAAGAAAAAAAATAAATTAAAACCAAAAAACCCTGTGTAAACTGAAGAAAATGAACGTCAATTGAAATGTATAGGAGAGCGACAGGTATCGACAGGTAATACCTAGCGTTCTGGAAGCTAGAGCACCGGCGCTATACGCTGAGCTGCCTGTAATGATGAATCGTACGCTACATGGCGCTGTTAAGAATCGTTCACCAGAATCTCCTTCATAAATGTGGTTTTGCGTACAGCGCCCAGAGTTCACCAGGCGCTGCCTGCCGCTATCCCTTGATGAATAAACCCCTTAGTCAGGGGCGTAGCTAAAGTCTTGTGGGCCCCGATGCGAGGAGTCAAACTGGGCCCCCCCCCCCAATATTTTTTCCCCCTACCACCACCAGTCGGCGAGCCCTACGCGGCCAATGTGGGATTAACCCCCAGTGCAATAAAACCACAAACTCACCATGTACACATAAACATTCTTTTATGACAAATTTCTCAAAGTATTAACACTTAATAGTGACTCTATAGTGACTCACCTTCCTATGTTCCCCTGTTGCTCTGATGTCGGCTGCGCTAGGTGGTCAGTGGGGGTGAGATAGTGGTAGGTGGTCAGTGGGGGTGAGATAGCGGTAGGTGGTCAGTGGGGGGGCTAGTGCTAGGTGGTCAGTGGGGGTGAGATAGTGCTAGGTGGTCAGTGGGGGTGAGATGGGGCTAGGTGGTCAGTGGGGGTGAGATAGTGCTAGGTGGTCAGTGGGGGGGGGGAGATAGTGCTAGGTGGTCAGTGGGGGTGGGCTAGTGCTAGGTGGTCAGTGGGGTGAGCTAGTGCCAGGTGGACAGTGGGGTGAGCTAGTGCTAGGTGGTCAGTGGGGGTGAGATAGTGCTAGGTGGTCAGTGGGGGGTAAGCAATAGGTGGGTGTGCAGAGGGAATGAGCTGGTCAGCAGTTACAGGTGGAAGCTGTGGTGCAGTGCAGGTGAGCTCCTGGGCAGAAGATACAGGTGGACATTGGAGCAGAGGAAGTTCTCCACCATGGAGGGCTGTGAGTGCCAGGCTCTAACACGCAGATGTGACATGGCCGCCACAGCCGCACACAGGTTGGCAGCACTCCCGGGGTCCTCGCTATCAGCTAGAGGCGGTGGCGGCAGGGATCATGGGATTTCAAACCTGGCGGCGGGAGCGAGAAGGCGCCACAGACAGGTGCGTCACCCAGCATTATTCGGGGAGCAGCAGAGACACGCAGGCGCAAAGTCGGGCCGCGCACATACAATGGGCAATGCGGAGAGCGTCCCGCTGGATGGTCCCCAACGCCGCGAGTTTGGTAAGAACGCTCTTCCAGTTTTCCATCGCTAGAGGGCGCCAGAGCTGCGCCGCTTCCACCTTATACAGCTTCTCTCACCTGTGGACCTGACCTTCTCATTCCTCAGACCTTCTGTCTCTCCTCCGGGCGGCGGCGCTGTCAGGGAACAGTGGGCGGGGGGGGCCCTGGCTTATGGGCCCAGTCGCAATGGCGACCCTTGCGACCCCTATAGCTACGCCCCTGCCCTTAGTGGTGGAAGCTGATGCTACCATAAGTGCTGTCATCTAATCATTCGGGCAGTGCACAACAAGGTTCAGAAATACCTGGATGGACTTTACTTCCCATTCTGCTGCATCCCATGGGTAGGCAGATTGTGGCTAAAGCGGGGCCCCTCGATTTCAAAGGGGGACGATGAGAAAGGCACGATTTCCCAGGGTTAAAGTGATGCTTGGGTTTATATCGTCTCCTATTTGTTTACTAAAGCTTTTGCCCAATATTCATAAAAACACGAACCGGATGCAGTCTGCTGTTTGAATGTTCGGCAATATTGCTTCATGGTACTTTTCATGATGCATTCTGTTAAACACAACTCAGCATTGGGGTGGCCTTATCAGTTATAATAACTGCAATAAATCTGAAAGCACTACAGGCTAAACTATCATTTTGTGGCAGTCTAGCTTGTAACTGAATGAATTATCATGAATGAATTAAAGTGATCCAGTGAAAGAAAGTTTATGTCGTCCCCTTCTATCCCCAGCCCAGTGCCCCAAAACATGTAAATGTGTGTGTGTGTGTGTGTGTGTGTGTGTGTGTGTGTGTCTGTGTATATATATATATATATATATATATATATATATATATATATATATATTATAATTCGTTATTATTAGTTATTACAGGGGTTCCCAACAGGCGGTACTGCCCAATGAGTACAAAACTGATCCAAATGTTGATGCAAGCTATTTATGTGTATTGCAAGCATTTTAATAGACTGTTTTGTGCATTTTAACACGATTTTAGGTGACAGACAACCCACTACAATAGCACCTGTAAATGGTAAATTATTTTTTAATGGTAAATGGGATATTTAGAAAATGGAAGGTGGCACTTAAACCTAACCTTCAGCATCATTTAATGAAAAGTCCGAACCCTTAAAAATAATTCCCCAGCATCTAAAATTAATATATCTTACGTTTTTAGTCACTTACTTTGTATTCTTTCCCCCACTGGACTGAAACTCTGTACGGCACTCTAGGATACAGACGCCGCCATCTTGCCTCAGACAGAAGCATCACATACGGGGAGGCTGATTCATCACTAACGCCAGGTAGCGACAGATGAGCATCTGTAGCAGGCATTTTCAGAGCGCCCGCTAGTAGTCACTGTGCTCAGCCGTGGGTCGCTACTTTATAGCGACTCAGTCGCTGTTCAGTAATGTTGAATACATTGTGAGGAGTCGCTATTTGACCAGTACAGCACTGTATGGGAGCGCATGGTAGCGACTGCTCATAGCGACCGACTCACACCATATTCAGCAAAGAAACTGCCTCACAAATCTCTGGCGCTGAAAAATACTTGTTTGAAGCCTAGAGCGCAGGAGGCGGTGTGTTTAAAGTCTGTTTTCAAGCATCTATCATCTAGTAACAAAGCGAAAACATATGGAATTACATTGTAACAACATTGTAACATGAACACTTTAACGCCAGACCTGTAATGTCATTTCTGAGGAAATATTTAAAAAATTAAAATATTATGAAAAAACTGCTATTTCAATGCCAGAAGAGGTCACAGAATTATTTGTGATTTTTTTGAAAAAAAAAATACAAATACCCCGTTTAAAGAGAAGAAAAGGTTCATCCATTGAAATGTATGGGAGAGCGACAGGTAGCAAGAGGTCATACCTGGCGCTGTGCAAGGCTGAACGCCGGCGCTGTTCACTGAGGCTGTTAAAGTGATGAATCAGACGCTACATGGCGCTATCCCAGTCGCTAAACAGATTCTGCTTGATAAATGTGTAATTGCGTGCCGTGTCCGGCGTTCACCAGTCGCTACCTGTCGCTACCTCTCATTAACCAGCCACTACCTGACGCTATCCCTTCTTAAATAAGGGCCTAAGTAGAGGAAGGGGGGCATGCAGGGAGCAGAGTTATAGCTGTGCTTTGCAGCTTTGCTGTGCTTTGAAGTGTCAGAAGACACTTCGTGTCCGCAGGTAGCCTGAGAGTGCATGGACCGCCATCTTGGATGTTTAAAGGCTCAGAAAATGCAGTAGATATCGGTAGGATAATTTTTAATGTGGGCAATCTGTATGTACAGGGTGGGGGAAACATAAGATAAACTCTTATTCAGGGTGAAGGTCTGGTTTATTGAAAATAATTTGGGAACCCCTGAGTTATTACATATATGGTGGTACTGCCCATATTCCTTACTTATTGTATTTCCTTTTAGGGTCTTTATTCTGTGATTTGGGACGTAACACTAGGCAAATGTTTTTGTTTTTTTTTCAATTGTCAGACCTATTTATTGATGATGGATAGCAGAGCAGTTAGTTAGTTATTTTGGTTTTACAGATACTACAAATGTGCTTTCCTAAGGACTGTGGGACCTTTCCTATTAATATCAGATTGGTTGGTACATATTGGTTTGTGTGGGGAGGTAAACGTAGTTAAGGATTTATTTCACACGCCTTCCCCAGTAGTTTTCCACAAACCATAAATGTTCCAGCATTTGGCAAGAGCGGATGCTGTCCTTAATAGGCACTTATGGCATTCGGCAAATGAAGGATTTCAGCATTGCAGCAGACATAAAGCATATTAATTGCTCGCTGGGAGTTCTCTTGTGCGACAGTAATGTTTCATGATGCTTTGTGGTGACACAGTTAGTATACTGGCACTTAAAGTCAGAGGGGTTACAGTACTCTTTTTACAGTATATTTTTCAGCACAATATTACATTGTAAAATATACAATTAACAATAAAATGCACATATGCACACACTATAAAACATGAAGCCCGATACTGCAATGTGCCATTTGCTATGGACTAGGGATGACACTTTATTCTAAGCTATATCTATACAATTTAGTCACATTATTATATCCAGAGTAACAGCACAGCTGCAGCACAGACAGAAGATGACACAGACTTGGAAGTGAGCCAATAAAGTGCTGGTAGGTGGTCACAGGTAGGTGGTGCCATGCTGGCTGCAATGCACCCCACAGCTGCTGGAGGGTGCATGTTGGAGAATCCATAAAGCCAACACAACGATCAAGGTACTCCTACATATGCTCAGTTGGGTTTTGGGAAATTGGGGGTTCAGGGTGGTACTTGGAAGTCTTGGTCATTTCCCTCCAACCAATGTTACACATTTCTAGCAGTGTGATATGTCACATTGTTCTGCTGGAAGATCCTGCCCCCGGGAAGACCATCAGCATGTGTGCAGCACTCACCTCCATGCTGAGCCCCTCGTCGCCTTGAGGCCATTGAGCCCTAAAAAGAAAAGACCACTTCTGTGAACTTTTCCTATAACTCCAGGGCAAGGCAGTGTAAAAGGGGACAAGAGGATCCACTTACCTTACCACCACTCTTGCGCCGTAACTTCCGTGTATGGAGGTGCCCATCTTTTTAATGGGAGACGACTGTACAAAGGCCATGCCTACCACCAGCCATGACCGGGAAGCGTAGCTCCGGGCTTCCCTAACCGGGGCTGTGGGGGAGATTGATCAATGGCGTTAAGGTAGGCAGATCCTCTAGTCCCCTCTTGAACTGCCCCTGCCCTGGGGTCTAGCGAAAAAGCTGTTATCTTGGGTTTTTTACTGTAGAGAACTCTGCTTTATCTGTTGCTGACCTAGCCTGTATTCTCGACTTTGATTAATAGCTGACGGACTGACCCTTGCATGACTTTGACTATGTGCCTGCTTAATTCTTGTCTACCACAACTCGTGACCTACTGGACATTTCTGTGCCACTAGTCATCTTAATGGATAGCTGGTTGCTCCATGCCGTGAGGGGGCACCCAAATGCTGGTATGGCGCATAATGCTTCCCGAAGTCGGGGCCTTGCTTTAAGCAAAGGATGGGGTTGTCACTAGAAGCTAGTTTGCGGAATCAGTCC
The DNA here is from genome assembly GCA_027917425.1 of Gastrophryne carolinensis. Taxonomy (NCBI): domain Eukaryota; kingdom Metazoa; phylum Chordata; class Amphibia; order Anura; family Microhylidae; genus Gastrophryne; species Gastrophryne carolinensis. Next base: position 43,015,688 of record CM051239.1, on the reverse strand, counting down.
AGTTCGCCTCATGACGTATATATCACCAAGATCATGGTCAGTGGGGCTGACCACCCCTCTCCTGAAAACTGGCATAGGGGTCTCTTGGACACTGACATAGGGGTCGCCTCTTATTAGATTAGATGCTACTGTCATGTGTGTGTGCAGCTCTTTCCCAGTCAGAGTTCTGCTAGAAAAATAAAGAACAGTGAATTATTCCTTGCGAACCTTTGGTCTTTTATATATATATAGAAACTTACCTGCACTAGGAGACCCGCGGCAAGCATCTTCTGGGTGACGCGGTGCTTCCCTGCTCCCGGAAGCCGGAGAACTCTACGACCCTCTGCGTCTGCCTCCCTTGCTCCTCTCTAGCTGTGCGCCCCGAAGTGCAGGGAAATCGCTCCAAGGAGACGATGCACTGCCAGCCTGCAGGTGGTGCAGCCTTCTCCACACCTGATTTGTATCAGGGGCTGGTCAGCCTTACTGGCCAGAGCTGACCAGTCCATTGGAATTAAAATAGCCAATCCAACCAGGGATCAAAGTAGCACCAATCACCTTCCAGCTCCTCCGCTGATTACCATTGGCCAGTCACCACTTAAATAGGGATCATGCCCTGACCTCAGTGCCCGTTATAGCTATATGTGCTATAAGGATGTGATTTATTCTGTGCTTATCTGTTACTGACTTGCCTTGATCGACCATCTCTGTTTGCTGCCTCAATCGACCTCTGCTTGTCTGACCTTGAACCTGCCTTTTGGATACTTCACTACCTCGGACCTCCTGGCCTGACCCTTTGGCTATTTTTGACACCTCCCCTGCTTAACCTCGACTCATTGCCTGTGTATGACCTCGGCCATTGAACTTCCGTCTTCACCATAAGCTGACATCCTTTACACCTTTTAAGACCTGCGGGCAACCGCGTCCGGTGAGGCGTATAAAGTGTCCTGCCAAACGGGGGCTTGACTATAGGCGGAAGTGGCAGTGGAGATTGGGGGTTGTCAGCTCACAGAAGGCGTGAGTACCACAGGGCATTGCAGAAACATCAAAAGTCCTTTTGGGGTATGAGACATTTACATGGCCATAAGAGAAGAAAAATGTGCCTCTGGCTTTACAAATGTCTTTAAAATAGCAGCTCTAATGATTTTGTATAAATCCAATTACACAGCCATCACTAATGTAGACAATGGAAGGCGTCACAAACCACATTTCGCTGTCAGATGCTGACATTAATTGTATTAAACTGCAATTTGCTTTGCGACAAGGATACTGATTTGTGATTTTCCATCCTGGAGATGTTTCTGCCATAAATGTCTTCAGTAACAGGATTTATCAAAGCAGGTTACCAGGCGCTGGGGAAAGAAACTTTCTTTAAGGAGAAGGCCACTGTCAGTTTACTAAAATAATCTCTATACAGTCATTTATAGTCACTGCTCAAGGATTTTAGAAAAAAAAATGCTTTTGCTTCAGAATCAAATTTGATACATAATTATTTTCTGCAGACCAAAAGTACAGCAATTGCGACCCTGATTCCAAAAAGGTTGAAATGATATGTAAAATTTGCTCACACACAGAAAGCACACTTTTGGTCTCGGGGGAATCACTACTTCTTAAAGGCCTTAACATAAGGAAGGTGCCGGGACCAGATGGAGTATCCACAATCTGCCTCAAATCATGTGCGGACCAGCTTTCTCCAGTGTTTTCCAGAATCTTCAATGCCTCCATGGACATGGACGTAGTTCTGCATTGTCTTAAAAGGTCCATCATTGTCCCAGTGCTGAAGAAACCATCGGCTATTGAGATAAATGACTTCAGACCAGTAGCACTTACTTCCATGGTTATGAAGTCTTTTGAGAGGATTGTGCTGGAATATCTGAAAACAACCACTGGCAGCCTTATGGACCATGCAATTTGCATACAAGGCGAACAGGTCATCCGACGATGCTGTGAATATGGCCCTCCACTATATGTATGAGCATCTGGATATTTCAAACACTTACGTTAGAGCTCTCTTTGTGGATTTTAGTTCGGCATTTAACACCATAAGCCCGAAGCTGCTGGTAGAAAGAATGCCTAGGCTCAACATTCCTCAAAATCTCTGTGCGTGGACAGAAAGCTTTCTTACAAATAGATCCCAAGCAGTTAGACTTGGACCATTGCGATCCAGTGTCAGGCACACTAACACCGATGCCCCTCAAGGCTACATTCTGTCACCTCTCCTGTTCTCCATCTACACCAACGACTGCACCTCCTTGGCCAACTCTGTGAGAATTGTAAAGTTTGCTGATGACACAACCATCATAGGTCTGGTCAAGAATGGCAAAGAAGAAATCTACCGAGGAGCAGAGGATGAGCTTGTCAGTTGGTGCACTAGACACAATCTGGTTATAAACCCTTCAAAAACTCTAGAGATGGTAGTGGACTTCAGAAGAAATCTGGCACCCATGTCACCCCTGTTCATCAAGGGGGTGGAAATTGAAAGAGCGAGTGAGACTAAATTTCTTGGTGTGACCATCTCCAACAACCTCAGCTGGGAAAGGAACACCATGGCTCTATTGAGGAAAGCAAAACAAAGTCTGTTTTTCCTGAGGCAACTGAAGAAGGCTGGTCTATCAAAAAGGTTGCTAGTGCTCTTCTTCAATGCTGTCATAGGTTCTGTACTATGTTTTTTGTTTTTTGTCTGGTTTGAGGGATCTACTAAAAGAGGCAAGTGTAGACTCCAAAGAACAATAAAGATAGCAGAAAGAATAATTGGACCCCCTTACCATCCCTGCAGGAACTGCACAAACGCAGAACAAAAACACGGGCAGAAAAGATCCTTCAGGATCCCTCCCACCCCGGACACGCCCTATTCCAGCTGGGCTGGATTATGAGAGGGGTGCAAGGGGCACGAGCCCCGGGGCCTTCACCGCTTGCCCTGCAAAGGGGGCCTCCACCAACCTATGAGTTATGGTCTGGTCCAGGAGGCTTTTCAATCTTTGTTCTGATGGGCTGCAGGGCCAGCAATAAAGCTATAAGCATCAGTCGCGCCCTCCCGAGCAGCCAAAGCCACCACAGGGCAGGATGGAGAGCAGCAAAGCCGCCATCAGCAACACTACAGGGATGAGGGTGGGTGTCAATCGGTGGCCACTCACTGCACATAAGCCACCAAGCACAGCCACTGTCAGCTCAATGCAGAGAACTGTTTTACACTGGACCAGCTGGGCGACTACACTACCCCCCACCGCCTAGAATGGCAAAGCAGGAGTTCCCGAACAGCACGCACCCACACAAGGGTGGCACAAGGGACTAGATCTGATGTCCCAGTAAGTGGGTGGGTGTCAGGCAACCACCGATTAGTAATTTTAAAGGAAAAAAATACTGTATCTGGGGCCTCCACCAGATTTTGTGCCCAGGGGCCTCCACCACACTTAATCCGGCCCTGTATGCCAGTATTTACCATCTGGGCGGCGTCTTGCGGTACCATCTTGCAGGACTTCTAGATCTAGGAGTGGTTTCTTTCCTTTGGCTGTCCGCATCCTGAACAATAACCAAGCATCACAGGCCCAGGCTCAAAGCCAGTATCAATTGCACTATGGAAGAGCATCTGTATCTCTGTTTCTCTGTTCCCTTTTCTAAGTAAACTGTAGTTAACTGTTAACTGTTGCACTATGTATATGCCAAAAATAATTCCTTGTTCATCTCACAATGTACTTGACGAACAATAAATTGAATTGAATTAAAATAGAAAGAAAACAGGAATGCAATGATTTTAAAATCTCGTATAACTATATGTTATTTTATTAACAATAGCACACACATCAAAGATGAAAATTTGATAGATAGGTTTCCTTTTAATAAAATGTACTAAAGGTGTTCCCTGAAAGATAAATTGTCTGAATTGGAGCAAATGTTGTTATAAAACCTCTATATACTGCTCATCATTGATAGAACCTTTCAAGATATGTGATCTACCCATGCCATCAAAGATGCAAGAAACTGAGGTGTGTGCTGATAAAAAGCTTCATGGTCCAGCTTCTCTTGAGTCCACAGGACACACCATCTGTGGTTTCCATAAATAATCTCACATTTTGATTTATCTGACCACAGAACAGTTTTCCATCTTGCCTCAGTCCATGTTAAATGGGCTTTGGCCTGGAGAAGACAATGGCTTTTCTGTACTGCGTTGATATGTGGCTTTTTCTCCACTTAAATTGAAAAGTTAACTGTGTTTACAGACAATGATTTCTGTTTTTTCTGAGGTCATGCAATACTGATTCATGCCTGTTTTCAGTGCCTGCTGAGCGCCTGTAATGAACATCCAATATTGGCGCCAGTCCGTTGTGCACATGGATTTCTCCATACTATCTGACTCTAAGTATGCTGCACTGTAGATGAGGGTGAGATATATAAAGCCTTTTTAGCTTTGTGAACATTTCTCTGGCAATTTTTATACAGCTGTGCATTTCTTACAGATTGGGGAATCTGTAAAGTAGTGAGTGCACACATGCCCAATTTTGTCTCGAAATGTTTTACCCCGACTACAAAAGTGAATAAAGCAATAGCAAAGAAAAAGGAAGCTCACTTCACTTTAGGACACAGTCAAGCAAGTCCAGACAAAAACATATAACAGGTTAGTTATAAATTGGTCTAAGCAGCTGACACCCCTCCTTTGTACCTAATTTCTTCTACCCTGGCATCCTCTCAGCCATACTGGCGGGTTGCCGGGGGGGGGGAAAGCTTTCATACCACAGAGACAGGGTATCTGTGGACCCCCCCCCATGTTACTATGTAAGTCACTGGGTTATTCCCTGTATAAGGAGTGGGGGCCCCAGCGAATGACACAAAAGAATGGATGCTTCAGGTTGGCCCTGAGGGTTTCCACTGCAACATTCCTCTAACAGAGGTGCAGCACAATACACAAAGCGCTACGCTCTATTGTGCGTTTCTGACGCAATGGGGTGCCTTAGTCTTGGACCTAAATTAGTGTCTTTAGACATTGATTTTTCTAGAAAGCCATTGGCTATGGCAAAACAACCTGCCTGAAGATTGTGTATTGCACAGGCAATCAGATTATTATGGCGATGTCATTATCACATGAGATAAGGACTCCTTCTGCTTCCTACTTTAAAGAAAAGCTTTTTTTCAATATGTTGAGCTGATTTTGCTGCTCCTGGAAAGCCTTTAACAAATCAGCTGAGCCCAGGAACACTGCACGCACCAGTACTTTTCAGTTACCGCTATAGATTTTTTGATTTAACCTATTTATTGTATTGATTAAAATTCCATTCCAGGGGCCCACACTTAATCCCCTGAACATATTCTCGCTTTACGCTAACATAAATTAAGAGGATTTTATGTCTGCGGTCAGTTCAGCTGAGTTTATTGCAATTGCTTAACTGATTTTTTTTTAGGAGTGCCAGGAGGAGGAAAGACATTATGGACCTTATTTATGATGTGCGCCTTTTAACATCATTTTTGTGGATATAGCGCCAGCATTGGAACGCCGGCATTACTGTCTTATCTGGCGCTGTGCTGTGTACTAAATTGGTGCTAGTAGTCGCTGCGCTGCACACTATGAATTAGCTTTGTTGCACTTTTGGGTATTGGTCGGCCTATGTCGGTGCCTGTTGGACCCCCACAGCCGATTATCCCAGCGCCAGTGAGCGCCACTTTGTTCCCAGGTGCTCCCCAGCATATTTATGATTTTTTTCCTACTTGCAATCTTTGGCCAGGGCCGGCGCCAGCACAGGGCAAACCTGGGCAATTGCCAGGGCCCCAGACATCTTTAGGTGCCCACTCTGACTTACATTTGGCCATGGTATTATTTTACAGTGAACCCGACCCACTGAATGCTGGGTGTTGAGTGCAGACCCACTCATGGATGGCCTCAGCAACAGGGGATGATCAGCAACATTGGAGAAGGTGACATGGAATAGAGGGCAATTGATGGAAGCTCAGAGGGTGGTGAGTACCAGGTGACAACTGACAGTAATGATGAAGTATTTAGTGGCAGCGGAGCAAGCAGTAAGGACTGAAAGGTGGTAGCAGAGAATGCAACAAGGACTAGAGGACAATTGGTGGCTATAGGGGAGGCAATAAGGATTGAAGGGCAATCAACAATGAATGGAGGAGGCAGAGCTTTATAGCTAAAACAGGTGCCATAATCTGGGATTAGAATGAGGCAAGAGCACTAAAAATTGGCAAAAGGTGCTCTTCATGGGGGGAGCAATTCAGGGGATGCTAGTTAAAAATGTAGGTTTTGATCCACTTTAACTACATTCTGCTGCTTTATACGGTTATACCGTATGAGGCCCAAAAAATATGATGATGTCCCTGGTCTATGGCAAATTGTTTAAAAGCACATTTATGAACTAAACATAATATGCCTTCCTCTGTGATTCTTGTAAAAAGCTCTTAAGACCCCATTTGCCCATTGAATATCTACTGTTATATGAATTACAATATTACTTTCGACAAACTGTTGGCTTACGTTTAGCTTGTCTAATCATCTTCACTGTCGCCTTCAAAATAACAAAGTGTCCCAGCAGTGCGCGGATCCTGCGCTGGAGTGAAATTTTTATGCTCGGTAAAGCCGCTGGTGCATCTTGTTGAATAACAAGTATTCTCCTAACTGTACAACAGCCAATCAGATTTCTTTATCTGGTAAGCAACAAAATAAAGAAAAATCCAGTGTGCTCCTGTGTTAAATGACCGATTGTTTCATTGTCCACTTGCCATTAGGAGGGAGATATGTGACAATAGTAAAACAAAAACAAGCGATAAAAAGAAATTAGGATGAAGGTGATGTGGGGCATCTGTCTTCCTAAAGAAAGGTATTATTCAATCATGCAGACCCACAGTACAGATACTGCATTCACAATATCACAAGGCGAATCAAAGCTAACGCATAACAGAAAACTTTTTCTCCATTAGGGTTGTTTCAGAGAAATAAAAAAAGACTTTCGTTTTTGTGCCGCTCTGTTTTTTTTTTTAATTTTTCCCGCTCGCGTATGAGTGTACGAGTGATTCTAAGCATGCATCGCAAGCCTTCTGTAAAGCCTTCATCCGTTCGTATGTCAACAAGAATGTCATTTTCCAGCTTTCGTTTTCCGTTTATGTTACTCATGTTACAACGTAGGCTTTAGTTTTCGCCCTTTTTCCATCGTCTCCTCCCACGAATCCTTTACGTTTCCCGTTAGATTCTGATTTCCTTTTACAATAAATAATCGTCCAGACGAAAATTGTTACGACCTTATGCATGCACACTACAAACTTAACTCATTAATGTGCTCGCCTACATATTTGGTTCACTAAATTCTGCTACAATGCTTAGCTAAATCACTTTGCGCTCTCATTCTTCTTGCATTTCCCACCCCTAAAACTTACCTAAATCACTTTGCGGTCTCATTCTTCTTGCATTTCCCACCCCTAAAACTTACCTAAATCACTTCGTGGTCTCATTTTTCTTGCATTTCCCACCCCTAAAACTTACCTAAATCACTTCGCAGTCTCATTCTTCTTGCATTTCCCACCCCTAAAACTTACCTAAATCACTTCGCAGTCTCATTCTTCTTGCATTTCCCACCCCTAAAACTTACCTAAATCACTTCGCGGTCATTATATTCTTGCATTTCCCACCCCTAAAACTTACCTAAATCACTTCGCGGTCTCATTCTTCTTGCATTTCCCACCCCTAAAACTTACCTCAGGCGGTCAGGCGAATCTTCATATCTGAATTTTCCTTTTTTCATTTGTTTTGTGGTAACCAAAGATTAATGAATGTATTTCTAAAAGTAAATCGCACAGAAACAAGGTTATTTTTTTTTTTTTGGTCTATTTGGAACTGGCATTTTTTTCTTGCCTTTTTTTAAAAAAAACTTTTTGCGTTAAAATGGGACAACTTTAATTTTTTTTTTTAAACTGTAAGTATAAAATATTTTACAAAATTTTTTTATAAAAATATATGTCCGCAGCAGAGAAGTAATGCCCCAGCAGTTTCCGGGTTCCGCACGGACGGACGAACGCATAAGCGTCATACCCAGTCATTAGTATTTTAAGTGTCCAGGACACACAGCTCAATCTCTTTGAGATTTTCATTATGGCACTGAAAAAACCCATCGCTAAGGCCACACCAGCCAAAGAGGCCACCAGCAAAAAGGCCTAACGGCATGAGGAGCCTTCTTCCTCACGTCCAACCACTCGGTCACAACAACCTACTCCCAAAGTGCGGGAAACGCGCAGCCAAAGTGGGCAACACAAGGCAACATTGGCCACCAAGGCCGCAACAGCTAAACCAACCACCAAAGCCAAGGACGGAGCAGCAAAGAAGAAGGCACCAACATCAAAGCAGGAAGGTACGACGGCCTCCAAGGCCACTAAGAAGCAGAGGGTGAGAAGCCCCAGCCCACAAAGAACACCCTCCCTACCACATCTCTTCATAAACCGCGCTCCACTGGCAAGGCCAGTAAGAGCCAGCGTGCCAGAAGCCCCAGCCCAGCCAGCCTTGCCTCTTCTGCTCCATGTGGCCAAACCTCGCATGGGCAAAGGACAACAAGTGACAAGGCCAGTAAGAGGCGCAGGGGCCGAAGCCCCAGCCCAGCCAGCACTGCCTCTCCTGATCCACGTGTCCAAACCTCGCATGGGCAAAGGAGCAGAAGTGGCAATGCCACAAAGAGGCACAGGGCCCGAAGCCCCACCCCCCCAAGCACACCCTCTCCTCCTTGGCCACATTTGCCACCGGCACAGGTGGTAACCACGGATACATATGCCACATCCATGCCTGGAAGTTCGGTGGCCACCCAAGCAAGGACCCCCAGTCCGATTGCAAGTCCAGTCCAGTCGTTCTCAAGCCACGTGTCGCACATTTCATCACCACAGAGCCAGGCCAGAATGTCCCCCGAATTGCCAGCAAACAGAGATGAGCCAGAAGAGCAAGCAATAGGCCGAACATTGCGGAGAGGACAGTTGAGTGGCAGGTTTGGTGAGGCCCAAACTCTCGCATTGGCAAGTGGCCTCACACTCCATTATAACGAGCTATAAGGGCGACATTCAAAATCTACAAGCAAAATGAGAAATATGTGGAGCAGATACAGCCCAAAATATCTGACCTGAAGTATGCAGCACGGAAGAAACAGAATAAATGGCGCAATCACAGGTACATATTTGAGTTGTGCATTTTTCTGCTTGTTGTATTGACCACAATGCCCTAAATTTGTCAACCTCTATTTTTCAGCTTACAAACTTCCCCACAAAATTACAGTATACACGAGCTGAGGATATGGTGCTGGCATTAATACACCCCGTCGCATTAGAGGGTCTCTCTGGCACACGGGACACGGACATCCCTACCATTCCTGCAGGTTAGTAATGTTTGTTTGTATGTGAAATGTTTTAAACGTGTGAAATGAGGCTCACAGGCAGATATGAACACCTGCCCCTAGGGAGTGGCTTTGAGGGGAGGTTACTGTTTTAGCTGGGTGTTTAATGTCTGAGGAATGGTCATTTTCAAGGTTTGCCGCCCATACACGACCTTGGACAGTATTTATGGTCACTATTACACTCTTTATCTTAGCAAAGCACTGCATGTTATGTGAATCTAGTCAATTATAGACAACACTTCCTTCTTTGTCTTTTTACCACTTGGGTTGTAGCTGTGCTTTGGTCTAAAATACTTGATCTGGGGTCAGGGAAAGGTCTACATAGGAAGAATGGCCACCAGCATACTCTGAAGCCAAATGCTATTTGCAAGCTGAGTGTGGGCCCCTAATGGCCCTTTTAGGATGTGTTAAGCCTCATAACATGCAGTACATGCATGTTTGTCCTGTTTAAGGTGACCAATGTGTATGTACAGGGTGAGGCATACATACAAGAGAACCTGACATTCATAGTGAAGGACACCTTGTCCCGCTGTGGGAGTTGGCATTCCTGCTTGCCCACGTGTTTTTTAAAGCATATGTAGTAATCCAGATCATCAATGGATTTTTGTGTGTTTACATGCCTTTTACTTTTAAACCCAGCCCAGCATCAAGCCTCTGCAAGTGTGGAAGCCTCCTCCAGTTTGACCATGCCGTCTACTTTCGTGCTGCCTAGGTCCCAGGAACAGATATATAGGGTAAGTGTACTTTGATGAAACTGCCGATGCATGTGAATGCACATGACTAATTTGCATAACAAATATATTTAGGGCCCAAACTGAACCTGTTTTCCCAACAGACCCACACAGTGATGGATGAAATCCAGGAGATGGAGGAGGAGGAGGATGCCAGCTTCATGGGACCTTCAGAACTGACCCCCCTGGAACCTAATCTGCCACTGTCCCAGCATGCTACTGCACCAAATCCTCTGCAGCAGAGTGAAGCTGGACACATGCTGCCAGCCCATCGTGGGCAGCAGGCTGAGACTGAGCCTACAGTCCCCAGTGGTAGCTCTGCTGCAGAGGTTTTGCCGAGCACATCTGGGACTCTTGCTCACCCTAGAAGTCCAGCATCTGCAGGCGCTCAAACCTGGGGAATTGTTAGACATAGTCATCAACATCGACCAGTTTCCCAGGGGAAGCGCGTGTCGATCCTGGAGTCAGCGTGGCGCCATGACAGCTGTTACTTTCAGCAGGTGACTTAAAGAACCACAGAGCAGCTTACTGCACAATTAGAGACATTCAATAATACATTCACCACCATGCTGACTGAATTTAGGAGGAGCAACAGCCAGATGGCTGAACAAATGGCCACCTTCAACAGCTAGATGGCTGAACAAATGGCCACCTTAAACAGGCAGATGGCAGAACAAAAGGCCACCTTCAATAATAACTTCACTGCCATGCTCGAGGAAGTTAGAACAAGCAATAGAACAAGCAATAGACAGATACTGGAACAGTGACATGCCCAGGTGTTGGGACACCTCCAAGGCCCACCACCAGGGTTTTATGGCCAACATCCATATTAACACCTATTTGACCTGTATCTGCTCCACATCTTTCCTCTACGTCCCCACTGTATTGACCTGTCTGGTGAGCACTACCAAGAATGCCTTTTTTATGGCTTTGCTTGTTTGATTTTGAATGTCATCCATATAGCTCATTAGAGTGCTGACATACCCCACTAGCCAATGCCTGAGCTAAGCCTCACTGAAGCTGCCGCTCAAGCTGACACGCTGCAGGCTTGGGCCTAATGAAATTGTGGCTGGCTCATCCTGTTTGTTGGCAAGATTGGGGGACATTCTTGGATGGGAAACTGCTACCTTGGACCATGGCAAAGATTGGACTGGACTGGCATTCGGACTGGGGGTTATTGTTTGGGTGGATGTGGCATAGGTATGGCTGCTTTCCACCTGTGCCTGTGGCAAATGTGGCCAAGCAGGAGAGGATGTGTATGTGGTCCTATGTATTACTGGCAAAATATTCGCCTGCAAATGGTTGCTCCCCATGTATGTTTATGTTATTGGGCGGTGAAACTTGGAGTGCGTTACTTTACAACTCCTGGATGTGGCCAATTGCTAGATGCCATGAGTCTGCACCAATGCACCAATGTATATTTCTGTTGTACTATGTATGTACATGAAGTCTGCGAGTGCCCTTCAACTCCAAATTTTCAGATTTCAATAAAATATATTGAGTGTGACTTTAGCTGTTGTTGACTAAGTTGATGCATTAATGTTTGGGTTATTTAGAGATTACTGAACGTGTTTAAAAACAAACATGCAAAACTAAAATGCATGAGGCTCAGATCATGTGTCAATGTTTTAGTAATTAATGCATTACTAAGTTTTTTAAACAAATTTAAAAAGCCTTCACAAAGGCAAATCAAAGTCAGAATAACAAATTAAATTCAGCAAAGAAACAAAGGGAAAAAAAAAATTATGCAAAATAGGTGGTGATCAAGTTGGCCCGCACGGCTTGGCCAGAGGCACTAGGTGTGCCAGGGTAGTGCTCAGCTGGCTCCTGGCTGGGTAGGGAGGGAGCAGATCCACATACCGGGGGACACGCTGCATGATGGCAAAGTTATGCAGGACACAGCAGGCGAGTATTATGTCTATGACCTTGTTGGGGTCATACTGAAGTGCCCCCCCCGGTATGGTCCAAACACCGGAAGCGTGTTTTTAACAGGCCAAAGGCCCTCTTCACAACGGCCCGGTTTTGTGGTGCGCATGATTGTAGGCCTCCTGGGCCGCATTCTGTGGTCGAAGGACGGGCATCATCAGCCAGGGAAGAAGCGGATAGCAATCCCTTGAAAGAATAATACAATACTTACATAATTGACACATTAAAAACAAAAATTTATGGACAAGCAGTCGTTCACCCTGACTAAGAGCCTATCTTATATGTTAGCCACACCCTGGACATACAGATTTCTCACCTAAAAAAACATCCTACCAGCATCTACTGCATGTTATGAGCCTTTAAACATCAAAGATAGCGGCTCAGGGCAAATCAGGCAGCCTGCAAACAGGAAGTGGGTTATGCTGTGCTGCTCTGCATTCTGGGATGTCTAACCTTTTCCGGACCCCAGCTCTGCTCTGTCTGAGCAAAGCACAGCTCTAACCCGCCCCCTGCACTTGATCCCGCTCTCCTCTCCTCAGTAAGTGTCATGCATCTGAGCAAAGATGGCGCCGACCCTATCCTAAAGTCAAGAACAGAATTGCAGCCCAGTGGGGGAAAGAATAATAAGTAAGTTACTAGAAACTAGAAATATATTATTTGAAAATGCTGGGGAATCAGTGTTTAAGTGTTTGTGCTTTGCTGAAGATCAAGGTCCGGTTTAACATGTCATCAAGGGGTCAAATCAGCCATAGGTTAAGACATGGGTCATCAACTATATTCATAGGCATACAGTGAAAAGGGAATGACGTAATTTGCGGAAACTTAGCAAGGAGCCATCCACCTGGTAATTCTCCAGACTCAAACCGACGGTATAATCCTGATCTCCGCTAGATGTACGCGTCATGGGATGAGCCTGGATACCCGGCGAGCAGGCTAAGGAACCGCATTGTCGGGGCCACCACTGCTTGCACATTCAGTGAGTGGCCCATTTTGTGGTTCCTGGCAAAAAAAAAAAGAAAAAAAAATATTAGCAAGGCAAGGTAAACTACTCAAACACTAACTCCTAACACCCTCCAAAAAACATGTTGGACAATACAAATAACACTAACTAAGTACATAAGCAGTTTTAAACCCAAAAAGTATATGTATGTTGGAGAAAATAAAGATTAACATTTGAATGACAAATTAAGGTCCACATTAAAATGTTTGGCTATGGCCTACATTAAAAACATTGCTGAAGGTATACACGGTCAAATGGGGCACAGGTACAATTTACAAGGAGGGATTCAGCTATACACGGTCAAATGGGGCACAGGGACAGTTGAGAAGGAGGGATTAAGCTATACACGGTCAAATGGGGCACAGGGACAATTTACAAGGAGGGATTAAGCTATACACTGTCAAATGGGGCACAGGGACACTTGAGAAGGAGAGATTAAGCTATACACCGTCAAATGGGGCACAGGGACACTTGAGAAGGAGGGATTAAGCTATACACGGTCAAATGGGAAACAGGGACACTTGAGAAGGAGGGATTAAGCTATACACGGTCAAATGGGGCACAGGGACAATTTACAAGGAGGGATTAAGCTATACACGGTCAAATGGGGCACAGGGACACTTGAGAATGAGAGGTTAAGCTATACACGGTCAAATAGGGCACAGGGACACTTGAGAAGGAGGGATTAAGCTATACACTGTCAAATGGGGCACAGGGACAATTTACAAGGAGGGATTCAGCTATACACGGTCAAATGGGGCACAGGGACACTTGAGAAGGAGGGATTAAGCTATACACAGTCAAATGGGGCACAGGGACACTTGAGAAGGAGGGATTAAGCTATACACGGTCAAATGGGGCACAGGGACACTTGAGAAGGAGGGATTAAGCTATACACGGTCAAATGGGGCACAGGGACAATTTTCAAGGAGGGATTCAGCTATACACGGTCAAATGGGGTACAGGGACAATTTACAAGGAGGGAGTCAGCTATACACGGTCAAATGGGGTACAGGGACAATTTACAAGGAGGGATTAAGCTATACACGGTCAAATGGGGCACAGGGACACTTGAGAAGGAGAGATTAAACTATACATGGTCAAATGGGGCACAGGGACACTTGAGAACGAGGGATTAAGCTATACACGGTCAAATGGGGCACAGGGACACTTGAGATGGAGGGATTAAGCTATACACGGTCAAATGGGGCACAGGGACACTTGAGAAGGAGGGATTAAGCTATACACGATCAAATGGGGCACAGGGACAATTTACAAGGAGGGATTCAGCTATACACGGACAAATGGGGTACAGGGACAATTTACAAGGAGGGATTCAGCTATACACGGTCAAATGGGGCACAGGGACAATTTACAAGAAGGGATTAAGCTATACACAGTCAAATGGGGCACAGGGACAATTTACAAGTAGGGATTAATCGATATTTACAATACAGTTTGTCTAAAATATATAACAAAATGACATAAATGAACTTACCAATAGATGTACTCGTCGGCTGCCGGAGGGACCAATGCAATGTGGGTGAAATCGATAGCACCCATGACATTGGGCATGTCGGCGATATTAAAAAAACCCAACTTAAGCGCGTTCCAGGCTACCATGTCGTCCAGAAAAGAAATATATTTTGGACTAATGGTAGCCATGCCATCCAAAAACTTAGATAGGGCGCGGCTCAGCGTAGGCTGGGACATCCCCACGGAGAGAGCACCCAGCCTCTGGAACGCAGGCAGCCAAGCATCTTGGTCATACCTGAAATTGCTTGCCCCTTCCTTGTGGTGCGGGCTAACCATGGAGAGAAGCGCGGTTAAGTCAGGTCAGCTCGAACAACTCAACGTCATGCATGCAATCGATATGCATGCGTCGCCGATGCAATCTGGCCTCGGCCCTGCTGACACATGCAATGCCCTGGAGCTGAAGGCGCTCATATTCCTCCACAAAGCCGCAAAACATGGTCAAAGCAAGGTATCCGAGGTCAAAATGGTCCCGTAAGTGGATTGAAGGAAACCGTTTTATAGGGCGGTGGTCCCTCAGCAATCAGCTCTCTGAATAAGACGCAAGCCCATCCCAATAACGTAAGTTATCTGAACAAACGCAAAATAACAGATTTTGATGGGAAAATGATCCGAACTAGCGCAAATGATCCGATTTAGTTCCGTCCATCGAAAACGCATATACGCATTAGCGTGAACAAACGTACGAATGGAAAATGGAACATAAAAACCCCCAAAAAATGACAAACACACACAAAAACATACACAGACAGCTACGAAAGTCCAGACGAATGTGTCTCTGGATCGAAACTATTGCCTCTGCAAAGTTACTAAAGTGAACCAACACCTGTGCCGGTGCGGGTGTTGGTACACGGCTATAAGACAGACTGGGGGGGACATCCAGACTGCTGGAGCCCCCTGCACATAACCTTACCTTAACCACAAATCACCAGGAATCCAATGCCGCAATTGGCTCCACGGCGTGCACGGGTGTTGTGAGCTTCGCCATTGTTTTGGCCACCAGAAAGATCTGCCCACGTGAGCGTTGTGGAGCCAATTGCGGCTCTGGACTGTCGGCAGAGGCTCATGGCTAAGGTAAGTTTTACAGGCATTCTGGGAGGTTATGTGCAGGGGGCTCCAGCATTCTGGATGCCCCCCCACCCCACCCAGATTGTTTTATAGCTGTGTTACAAACACCTACGCCCACATGGGTCTTGGTCTGCTCTAGCCTCAGATATAGATGTAGGGAGATGTAGTTAGCTATTCTGCCACTAAGGAACTAGATAAGCTCAGCACCTTGAACACATCACTTTCAAAACCCCCATCAAAAGTGGATTTTTCATTTAAGTAGATTAGATTTTCTAAATGCCTTGTTTCTTATTAGGACCAAGAAGCTTCCAAACATATTGCAGGACGTATGCCTGTTTGGTAACAGTGTTCAGATTGTGTGGGACCAAAAGTCATTAGAGACAGCTACCAGCTAGAACCAGGGTTGATGTTGCTGCGGTGGATTAGCGAGAAGATCTGAGCAAGTAGAAAAGCAGCTAAGAAACCTGGATCCTGAGACTAGGCCAGATGGTAGCCATCTGGAGCCAAAGACCTGAGGTTCAGTTGATAGTAGAGCAGACCGTGCCTGTGTCAGTTTGCTAGCTGTGCAGCACATTGACTGCCAATGGAATATGGAATATAAAATGGAATATAAAAACATACAAGATTAAACAACCTGAGAAGAGGGGGGGCGGTGAGGTGGGGGGTGCTGTGGCTGCTCTGATTCTGGACACGTGAGGTTATTTTGCACAATACATGTCTGATGTTTGTTTGTCCCTACCCGGCGGGTCCTTATTGATCCTTATTGATTATTGTATATATATAGCTCTTTGGCACACAGCACTTTGTTGGATTGGGTTTATTATATAGGTGATTATTAAATAGAATTATTATATATTGTTTGTACATTAAGCACAAGATAGGTATGTTCCAGCTGTTATTAAAGTGGACCTTAAATATAGATAATAATGATATAGGGTATTTAACTATATAACTATACCAGTTTTAGAGTAGCCATCATGTCATCTTGTTCCCCCCCCTTCTAAGGTTGTTTAATCTTGTATGTTTTTTTAGCCTGCAGACTAGTCACATGACATTCTCTTCCCACCCACACTAAATATACAAGTGCAGAAACTTTTTGAAATACCCTCGAACAATTTACTAAGCTCCAAAGGTAGCCTGAAAGCCAGGCCGCTAGAAATCAGAGTCATTCAGCAGGACAATTTTTCTAACTAGAGATGAGCGAACTTTTGAAAAATTCGATTCGGGCGATTCGCAGAATTTTCCGGGAAAAATCGTTTCGGTCCGAATCTATTCGCGACGAAGTGCTATTAAAAACGGCTATTTCTGGGCGTCCGAGAGCCTCCATAGGGTTGCAGAACGTTTTGCTTGGCTGTAACATGCATAGGCTACAGTGGATCCCTTAATCCCTCCTTGTAAATTGTCCCTGTGAAACCGTTTACAAGTATACCGTAATCCCTCCTTGTAAAGTGTCCCTGTGAAACATTTTACAATGTATACCGTAATCCCTCCTTGTAAAGTGTCCCTGTGAAACAGGTTACAGTGTATACCGTAATCCCTCCTTGTAAAGTGTCCCTGTGAAACAGGTTACAGTGTATACCATAATCCCTCCTTGTAAATTGTCCTTGTGAAACAGGTTACAATGTATACCTTCATAAATGTTTAAAATGTAGGCCTTATCAAAACATTTTAATTCGGCCCTTAATGACTGATTACAATGTTAATCTTTATTTTCGTCCACATACATATAACTTTTGTTATTAAAAATACTTATGTACTGGGGTCATGGAAAGGTCAGAAATCCCAGAATGCAGAGCAGCACAGTCAGAAGGCACTTTCTGTTTGCAGGCTGCCTGATCTTACCTGAGCCGCCATCTTGGAAGTTTAAAGGCTCATAACATGCAGTAGATGTTTTTTTTGTTTAGTATTTTTTGGAGAGCAATCTGTATGTACAGAGTGTGGGTAACATATTAGATAGGCTATTAATCAGACTGAACGACCACTTTAAACAATATTGTTGTTTTGAATGTGTAATTAATGTAAGTATTTTCTTATTCTTTCAGGTGATTCCGGCTATCTGCTTCTTCCCTGGCTCCTGACGCCCGTCCTTCGGCCACAGAATGAGGCACAGGAGGCCTACAATAGGTCACAACGAAAGACCCGGGCCGTTGCAGAGAGGGCATTTGGGCTGCTCAAAACCCACTTCCGGTGTTTGGACCATACCGGGGGGGCACTCCAATATGACCCCAACAAGGTCATCGACATTATACTGGCGTGTTGTGTTCTACATAACTATGCCATCATGCAGCGTGTCCCCCGGTATGTGGATCTGCCCCCCCTCACCACCCTGCCAGGAGGCAGATGACCATTACACTGGCACACCTAGTGCCTCTGGCCAAGCAGTGCGGGCCAATGTAATTACCACATATTTTGCTTAAATGTTGTTTTCTTGGTTTGTTGCTGTTATTTGTTTACTTGCAATATGATTTGGCTCTGTGAAGGCCTTTGTCTTTTTTTTTTTTAAAGTAATGACTTCATTACTAAAAAATTGACACCTTATTTGAGCCTCATGCAAGTCACATTCAATATATTTTATTGAAATATGAAAATTTTGAGTTGAAGAGCACTCGCAGACTTCATGTACATACATAGTAAAACACCAATGTACATTGGTGCAGACTCATGGCACCTAGCCATTGGCCACATCCAGGAGTTGTAAAGTAACGCTCTCCAGGCCGAAGCTTCACCACCCAATAACATAAAAATACATAGGGAGCAACCATTTGCAGGCGAATATTTGGCCAGTAATACATAGGGCCACATACAAACCCTCTTCTGCTTGGCCACATTTGCCACAGGCACAGGTGGAAAGCAGCCATACCTATGCCACATCCACACCTATAAGTTAGTGGGCCATCCAAACAATAACCCCCGGTCCTAATGCCAGTCCAGTCCAACCTTTGCCATGGTCCAAGGTAGTAGTTTCACAGCCAAGAATGTCCCCCAATCTTGCCAACAAACAAGATGAGCCAGCCACAATTTCATTAGGCCCAAGCCTGCAGCGTGCCAGCTTGAGCGGCAGCTTCAGTGAGGCTTTAGCTCAGGCATTAGATAGTGGGGTATGTCAGCACTCTAATGAGCTATATGGGCGACATTCAAAATCAAACAAGCAAAGCCGTAAAAAAGCCAATCTTGGTAGTGCTCACCAGACAGGTCAATACAGTGGGGATGTAGAGGAAAGATGTGGAGCAGATACAGGTCAAATAGGTGTTAATATGGATGTTGGCCATAAAACCCTGGTGGTGGGCCTTGGAGGTGGCCCAACACCTGGGCATGTGTGGCATTCATAATCTGCCACTGTTCCAGCATCTGTGTATTGCTTCCTCAAGCATGGTAGTAAAGTTATTATTTAAGGTGGCCATTTGATCAGACATCTGGCTGTTGCTCGTCCTAAATTCAGTCAGCATGGTGGTGAATGTATTATTGAATGTCTCTAATTGTGCAGTAAGCTGCTCTGTGGTTCTTTGAGTCACCTGCCGAAAGTAACGTCTGTCATGGCGCCACGCTGACTCCAGGATCGGCACGCGCCTCCCCTGGGAAACTGGTCGACGTTGATGACTACGTCTAACAATTCCCCGGGTTTGTGCGCCTGCAGATGCTGGGCCTCTAGAGCGAGCAAGAGTCCCAAATGTGCTTGGCAAAACCTCTGCAGCAGAGCTACCACTGTGGACTGTAGGCTCAGTCTCAGCCTGCTGTCCATGATGGGCTGGCAGCAGGCATCCAGCTTCACCCTGCTGCAGAGGATTTGGTGCAGTAGCATGCTGGGACAGTAGCAGATTAGGTTCCAGGGGGGTCAGTTCTGAAGGTCCCATGAAGCTGGCATCCTCCTCCTCCTCCATCTCCTGGATTTCATCCATCAGTGTGTGGGTCTGTTGGGACATGTGAAAAAAAAGGTTCAGTTTGGGCCCTAAATATATTTGTTTTGCAAATTAGTCATGTGCATTCACATGCATCAGCAGTTTTATCAAAGTCCACTTACCCTATATATCTGTTCCTGGATCCTAGGCAGCACGGAAGTAGACGGCGTGGTTAAACTGGAGGAGGCTTCCACACTTGCAGAGGCTGGATGCTGGGCTGGGTTTCAAAGTAAAAGGCACGTAAACACACAAAAATCCATTGATGATCTGGATTACTACATATGCTTTAAAAATCACCTGGGCAAGAAGGAATGCCAACTCCCACAGTGGGATAAGGTGTCCTTCACTATGAATGTCAGTATCTCTTATGTGTATGCCTCACCCTGTAAATACACATTGGTCCCCTTAAATACTACAAACATGCATGTACTGCATGTTATGAGGCTTAACACATCCCAAAAGGGCCATTAGGGGCCCACACTCAGCTTGCAAATAGCATTTGGCTTCAGAGTATGCTGGTGGGCATTCTTCCTATGTAGACCTTTCCCTGACCCCAGATCAAGTTTGTAAGACCAAAGCACAGCTACAACCCAAGTGGTATAAAGACAAAGAAGGAAGTGTTGTCTATGATTGACTAGATTCACATAACAGGTAGTGCTTTGCTAAGATAAAGAGTTTAATTGTGACCATAAATACAGTCCAAGGTCGTGTATGGGCTGCAAACCTTGAAAATGACCATTCCTCAGACATTAAACACCCAGCTAAAACAGTAACCTCCCCTCAAAGCCACTCCCTAGGGGCATGTGTCCATATCTGCCTGTGAGCCTCATTTCACACGTTTAAAACATTTCACATACAAACATTACTAACCTGCCGGAATGGTAGGGATGTCCGTGTCCCGTCTGCCAAAGAGGCCCTTTAATGTGACTGGGTGTTTTAACGCCAGCACCATCTCCTCAGCTCGTGTATACTGTAATTTTGTGGGGAAGCCTCCGCCAGTTTGTAAGCTGAAAAATAGAGGTTTACAAATTTAGGGCATTGTGGTCAATACAACAAGCAGAAAAATGCACAACTCAAATATGTACCTGTAATTGCGCTGTTTATTCTGTTTCTTCCATGCAGCATACTTCAGGTCAGATATTTTGCGCTGTATCTGCTCCACATCTTTAAGCTCCTCCACCGCTGCATTGACCTGTCTGGTGAGCTCCTCCAAGATTTGTGTCTTTCTCATTTTGCTTGTAGATTTTGAATGTCATCGATATAGCTCGTCATAATGGAGTGTGTGGCCACTTGCCAATGTGAGAGTTTGGGCCTCACCAAATCTGCCGCAATGTTCGGCCTATTGCTTGCTCTTCTGGCTCATCTCTGTTTGTTGGCAATTCGTGGTGAGGAAATGTGGGTTTTTCTATGCTGACAATGCTGATAATCTCAAAGAGAATAAGCTGTGTGTCCAGGACCCTTTAAATACTAATGACTGGGTATGACGCTTACGCGTACGCGTGCTTACGACCATTTGTCTGGCCGTGTAGAACCCTGGGGCATTACTTATCTGCTGCGGACAAGAAACAAGGTGGTGCCCACAATCTTCACCCGCCAACAACAAGAGCTGAATATGCTCGTAAGTGTATTGTAAGGACTTTGATTTGCCATCTAAATGCATGCCTAGGCCTTAAGGAAGCGCAGGAAGAAACAATTGTTTTGAAAAGTTTGTAAAACTCTGTGCCAAACAGAAGTTAGTGCGCACATGTTCAAACCAAGTCACTTGCATCTAGAAGGATAGTTTGAGGCTAGAAATGTGTCTTGGAATGTCATTTAGTCAACTGATCGGATTGTGACAGATATTTGTATGCAGTTTGATCTAACAAATATTTTTAGACGATGCTTCAGCGCAGGTACGACTACCTGCCCAACACGTTTGAGAAGAGGAACGTCGCCCTGGAGATCGTTTCCCGGATCCAGCAGGAGAGGGACACCACCTTCACCCATAGGCAGATTATGCAGCATTGGTTGGACATGAAGCGATTCCACATGCCCCGGGTGCGGCGATTTTTCGAGCTCCATTTCCCAAGTAAGTACATAGCGATTGCATGCTAGATGTAACTAATACAGCAGGTAGGCCTTTCTTTATAAATGCTTTTCTTTCCTAGTGCTGGAAATGGCGTACCGAATCCGACGCACCCGGAGGCGCACAGGCCGGCCAGTGCTGCATGAATCTGCAGCACCAAGTGAAGGTGGTGTATCTCCAGGGCGACATTCCTACCCCTCCTCTGTAGCGGCCTCTGACCAGCCCCTGGACCTTTCTACAGAGGAGGGGCATCACGGTATGGGCTGGGAGTCAGCCCAAACGATGGAGCCCTTAGCCTCGGGTATGTGACTCTTAATGTAACCGCACACACATACATGCTATTAAAAGCAAAGCTGATTCCCTTAATCTCTTTTTCTAGATGACTCTGTAGCGGGTGAACGATCTGGAGCAGAGACTGCAGTAGATCAGGCCCAGGAGGCACATGGAGAAGATGGGTGCTGTCACACACATTCAAATTGTCATTTGCTTACTGTTGACATTAAAAGTGACCCTATTTTACATGTCTCTACAGCCTCAACTTCCCAGCAGTGGCAGGTCCCAGAACGGAGGGTGGTCCCTGAAGCCGTGCTCGCCCACCAATGAAGTAAGTTGTAATGTAATTATTTGGAGTATGTGGGAATTGACATGATCACCAAGATACCTAAAGCCATAGTAAATGGCATTAGCATAATGACATATGGCCTCTTCCTTTGATTAATTCCTTAGCATAATGACATATGGCCTCTTCCTTTGATTAATTCCTTAGCATAAGGACATATGGCCTCTTACTTTGATTAATTCCTTAGCATAATGACATATGGCCTCTTCCTTTGATTAATTCCTTAGCATAATGACATAAGGCCTCTTCCTTTGATTAATTCCTTAGCATAATGACATATGGCCTCATGAGTTATCTAGCTTGCAACCTAATAAACATTCCCTCCACAGCTGTTAAACATCTATTTACTGACAAATAATTTTAAAATCTTTTTTATACAGGGACCACACATGTCAGAGTGGCACAACTGAGGGCCAGGGTCCTTCAGTTGGTGGGCGAGATGCAGGAACTGCGCGACTCGTTGGGGACCACAGATGAAGAATAATTTTCTGGGCCCTGCCATTGCTGTGTATATAGTTTTAACTTGTTAATTTATTTTAACAAACACCAAAAAATTGAATATGGACATTTTGAACCAAAAACCCCAAAAAAAGTTGTTCAATTTTAATAATAAAAACTTTTAAAAAATAAGGCAAAAGTGCCATTTAATATTATTTTTAAAAAACCTTGTTTCTGTGTCATTTCCTTTTCAAAATACGTTCATTAAGGGTTGGTTACCACAAAACGAATGGCCAAAAAAAAATGTATATATGAAGATTCACCTGACCGCGAAGTGATTTAGGTAAGTTTTAGGGCTGGGAAATGGAAGAAGAATGAAAAAGCGAAGTGATTTCGGTAAGTTTAAGGGGTGGAAAATGCAAGAATATACTGACTGCGAAGTGATTTAGGTAAGTTTTAGGGCTGGGAAATGGAAGAAGAATGAGACCGCAAAGTGATTTAGGTAAGTTTTAGAGCTGGGAAATGCAAGAATATACTGAGCGCAAAGTGATTTAGGTAAGTTTTAGGGCTGGGAAATGCAAGAATATACTTTGCGCGAAGTGATTTAGGTAAGTTTTAGGGCTGGGAAATGCAAAAATATAATGACCGTGAAGTGATTTAGGTAAGTTTAGGGGTGGAAAGTGCAAGAATATACTGAGCGTGAAGTGATTTAGGTAAGTTTTAGGCCTGGGAAATGGAAGAAGAATGAGACCGCGAAGTGATTTAGGTAAGTTTTAGGGCTGGGAAATGGAAGAAGAATGAGACCGCAAAGTGATTTAGGTAAGTTTTAGGGCTGGGAAATGAAAGAAGAATGAGACCGCAAAGTGATTTAGGTAAGTTTTAGGGCTGGGAAATGAAAGAAGAATGAGACCGCGAAGTGATTTAGGTAAGTTTTAGGGCTGGGAAATGCAAGAATATAATGACCGCGAAGTGATTTAGGTAAGTTTTAGGGCTGGGAAATGCAATAATATAATGACCGCAAAGTGATTTAGGTAAGTTTTAGGACTGGGAAATGCAAGAATATACTGGGCGCGAAGTGATTTAGCTAAGCATTGTAGCAAAAGTGAGTGAACCAAATATGTAGGCGAGCACATTAATGAGTTAAGTTTGTAGTGTGCAGGCGTAAGGTCGTAAGGATTTTCGTCTGGACGATTATTTATAGAAAAAGGAAATCAGAATCTAACGGGAAACGTAAATGATTTGTGGGAGGAGACGATGGAAAAAGGGCAAAAACTAAAGCCGCGGTTGTAACATGAGTAACATAAACGGAAAATGAAAGCTGGAAAATGACATTCTCGTTGGCATACGAACGGACGAAGACTTTACTGAGGGTTTGCGATGCAAAACGAAAGTCTTTTTATGTCTCTCTGAATCAACCCTTAGGTACCCATATATTGCCTGAAAGACACACCCAGGAGTTGGCAGCAGCAGAATTAGGAGCCCATAAATTGCCTGAAAAACACATTGGAATTGGCAGCAGCATTAGGAGCCCATATATTGGCTGAAAGTCCCAACCAAGGAGTTGCCAGCAGCAGCAGCATTAGGAGCCCATATATTGCCTGAAAGTCACACCCAGGAGTTGCCAGCAGTATTATGAGCCCATATATTGCCTGAAAGACACACCCAGGAGTTGGCAGGAGCATTAGGAGCCCATATATTGCCTGAAAGACACACTCTAGACTTGGCAGCAGCATAGGGAGTCCATATATTGCCTGAAAAACACATTGGAGTTGGCAGCAGCATTGGGAGCCCATATATTGCCTGAAAGACACACCCAGGAGTTGGCAGCAGCATAGGGAGCCCATATATTGCCTGAAAGACACACCCAGGAGTTGGCAGCAGCATTAGGAGCCCATATATTGCCTGAAAGACACACCCAGGAGTTGGCAGCAGCAGCATTAGGAGCCCATATATTGCCTAAAAGACACACTCTGGACTTGGCAGCAGCATAGGGAGCCCATATATTGCCTGAAAAACACATTGGAGTTGGCAGAAGCATAGGGAGCTCATATATTGCCTGAAACAAACACCCAGGAGTTGGAAGCAGCATAGGGAGCTCATATATTGCCTGAAAGACACACCCAGGAGTTGGCAGCAGCAGCAGCACTAGGAGCCCATATATTGCCTGAAAAACACATTGGAGTTGGCAACAGCATTAGGAGCCCATATATTGCCTGAAAAACACATTGGAGTTGGCAGCAGCATTGGGAGCCCATATATTGCCTGAAAGACACACCCAGGAGTTGGCAGCAGCATTAGGAGCTCATATATTGCCTGAAAGACAAACCCAGGAGTTGGCAGCAGCATTAGGAGCCCATATATATTGCCTGAAAGACACACCCAGGAGTTGGCAGCAGCAGCAGCATTATGAGCCCATATATTGCCTGAAAGACACACCCAGGAGTTGGCAGCAGCATTTGGAGCCCATATATTGCCTGAAAGACACACTCTGGACTTGGCAGCAGCATAGGGAGTCCATATATTGCCTGAAAAACACATTGGAGTTGGCAGCAGCATAGGGAGCTCATATATTTCCTGAAAGAGACACCCAGGAGTTTGCAGCAGCATAGGGAGCTCATATAATGCCTGAAAGACACACCCAGGAGTTGGCAGCAGCAGCGGCATTAGGAGCCCATATATTGCCTGAAAGACACGCTCTGAGCTTGGCAGCAGCATAGGGAGCCCATATATTGCCTGAAAAACACATTGGACTTGGCAGCAGTATAGGGAGCTCATATATTGCCTGAAAGAGACACCCAGGAGTTTGCAGCAGCATAGGGAGCTCATATATTGCCTGAAAAACACACCCGGGAGTTGGCAGCAGCAGCATTAGGAGCCCCTATATTGCCTGAAAGACACACTCTGGACTTGGCAGCAGCATAGGGAGCCCATATATTGCCTGAAAAACACATTGGACTTGGCAGTAGCATAGGATGCCCATATATTGCCTGAAAAACACATTGGACTTGGCAGCAGCATTGGGAGCCCATATATTGCCTGAAAGACACACCCAGGAGTTGGTAGCAGCCTAGGGAGCTCATATATTGCCTGAAAGACACAACCAGGAGTTGGCAGCAGCAATAGCATTAGGCGCCCATATATTGCCTGAAAAACACATTGGAGTTGGCAGCAGCATAGGGAGCTCATATATTGCCTGAAAGACACACCCTTAAGATGGCAGCAGCAGCATTAGGAGCCCATATATTGCCTGAAAGACACACTCTGGACTTGGCAGCAGCATAGGGAGTCCATATATTGCCTGAAAAACACATCGGAGTTGGCAGCAGCATAGGGAGTTCATATATTTCCTGAAAGAGACACCCAGGAGTTTGCAGCAGCATAGGGAGCTCATATATTGCCTGAAAGACACACCCAGGAGTTGGCAGCAGCAGCATTAGGAGCCCATATATAGCCTGAAAGGCACACTCTGGGCTTGGCAGCAGCATAGGGAGCCCATTTATTGCCTGAAAAACACATTGGACTTGGCAGCAGCATAAGGAGCCCATATATTGCCTGAAAAACACATTGGACTTGGCCACAGCATTGGGAGCCCATAAATTGCCTGAAAGACACACCCAGGAGTTGGCAGCAGCATAGGGAGCTCATATATTGCCTGGAAGACACAACCAGGAGTTGGCAGCAGCAGCAGCATTAGGAGCCCCTATATTGCCTGAAAAACACATTGGAGTTGGCAGCAGCATAGGGAGCTCATATATTGCCTGAAAGACACACCCAGGAGTTGGCAGCAGCAGCAGCATTAGGAGCTCATATATTGCCTGAAAGACACACCCAGGAGTTGGCAGCAGCAGCAGCATTAGGAGCCCATATATTGCCTGAAAACACATTGGAGTTGGCAGCAGCATAGGGGGCTCATATATTGCCTGAAAGACACACCCAGGAGTTGGCAGCAGCAGCAGCATTAGGAGCTCATATATTGCCTGAAAGACACACCCAGGAGTTGGCAGCAGCATTAGGAGCCCATATATTGCCTGAAAGACACATTGGAGTTGGCAGCAGCATTGGGAGCCCATATATTGCCTGAAAGACACACCCAGGAGTTTGCAGCAGCATAGGGAGCCCATATATTGCCTGAAAGACACACCCAGGAGTTGGCAGCAGCATTAGGAGCCCATATATTGCCTGAAAGACACACCCAGGAGTTGGCAGCAGCAGCATTATGAGCCCATATATTGCCTAAAAGACACACTCTGGACTTGGCAGCAGCATAGGGAGCCCATATATTGCCTGAAAAACACATTGGAGTTGGCAGAAGCATAGGGAGCTAATATATTGCCTGAAAGAGACACCCAGGAGTTTGCAGCAGCATAGGGAGCTCATATATTGCCTGAAAGACACACCCGGGAGTTGGCAGCAGTAGCAGCAGCAGCATTAGGAGCCCATATATTGCCTGAAAGACACACTCTGGACTTGGCAGCAGCATAGGGAGCCCATATATTGCCTGAAAAACACATTGGACTTGGCAGCAGCATTGGAAGCCCATATATTGCCTGAAAAACACATTGGACTTGGCAGCAGCATTGGGAGCAGCAGCAGCATTAGGCGCCCATATATTGCCTGAAAAAGACATTGGAGTTGGCAGCAGCATAGGGAGCTCATATATTGCCTGAAAGACACATCCAGGAGTTTGCAGCAGCATAGGGAGCTCATATATTGCCTGAAAGACACACCCAGGAGTTGGCAGTAGCAGCATTAGGAGCCCATATATTGCCTGAAAGACACACTCTGGACTTGGCAGCAGCATAGGGAGCCCATATATTGCCTGAAAAACACATTGGAGTTGGCAGCAGCATAGGGAGCTCATATATTGCCTGAAAGACACTGTCAGGAACCGCTTACCTGGGCCCCGTTCCAGCGCTGGTCATGGACGCCCCACCGCAGCTGCAGCGTCTGTGCGACGGTCGCGTCGGGCAGCGGCGGCGGCGGCGGTTGGCGCGCCTGCCAGCACCGATCTCGGCCGTCCTCGCTCTCGTCCTCCTCTGTCACGTGCTCGCGCGCGTGCGCGAGCACGTTCTTCTTATGTCCTCCGGCAGCGCTGCTCTCAGCGCGGCCGCCGGAGGTAATTGCTGGCCAGTGCTTTCAGGGTCCTCCCTCTTCTTCTGTTGGGCCAATGAGCCCTGGAATTACACAGTGGGCCAATGAGCCCAGGTAGGGACTGGATGGCATTCCCATTGTTCTGGCCAATCCTTATTATGATCCTGTGTGCACCAATCACAATACCTTCCCTCCTATGTCTGTCCCTATAAAGCTCTTTTCCCCGCAGTTGCTTGTTGCCTGTGATAGCGCCTAGAACCTTGCTTTGACTTGTGTTATTCATTGATCTGATCACTGTTGCCGACCCCTGCCTGAACCGACTATTCTGATCTCCGTTGCCGACCTCTGCCAGTTTAGACCATTCTCGATCTTGATTCCTGTTGCCGACCTTTTGCCAGTTTAGACCATCCTCGATCTTGATTCCTGTTGCCGACCTTTTGCCTGTCCTTGGACTTCCACCTTACGCTCATATACGGGCTACCCAATTCCACTTCCAGCCGCAGGCTCTCCAGTCCTCTGTTCCGTAAGGTTTCATCCTTTGAGCCATAAAGTCCTGGGGGCAACCGATCCCGAGCAGGCGTGTTCTGCGTCTCGGCAAGCGGGGGCTCCTATAGGTGAAGCTGGCTGCGGAGATTGGGGGTTGAGGTCCTTACCAAGAGAGCTGGAGTTGCCCAAGTGGTTAATTGTGGTACCCGGAGCGTGACATTATCACAGGCCCAACATGGATGACCTGGTACAACAGGTGCAAGCTATGGCCACAGCGATCAACCAACTCGCTCAAAGGGTGGCCACCCAGGAGTCTCGTCAAGTGGCGACTTCCTCTGTACCACCTCATTTCTCCGAACCAAAGATTCCTCTGCCTGAAAAATGTTTTGGAGAGCGAACTAAGTTTTCTAACTTCAAGAATTCATGTGAACTGTATTTCAAGCTGAGGCCTGTCTCCTCTGGCACTGAGACCCAACGAGTAGGCTTAGTCATTTCTCTACTTCAAGGAGACCCGCAGTCCTGGGCCTTTAGTTTGCCGAGTCAAGATATTGCCTTACAATCTGTAACTGCATTTTTCAACGCTATGAGCATCCTATACGCTGACCCTGATTCACAGTCTACAGCAGAGAATAGGCTTCGGGCCTTAAAACAAGGGCGAAATTCGGCTGAAGATTATAGTACTGAATTCCGCCGCTGGGCTATCGAAGCTAGATGGAACGATCCCGCTCTGTGTTGTCAGTTCAGGGTGGGGCTGTCGGAAAGCATCAAGGATGCTTTAGTCAATTTTCCTCCGCCAGTGGATCTAGATCAATTAATGCAGGTCTCCATCAAAATAGACCGACGTAACATAAACGGAAAATGAAAGCTGGAAAATGACATTCTCGTTGGCATACGAACGGACGAAGACTTTACTGAGGGTTTGCGATGCAAAACGAAAGTCTTTTTATGTCTCTCTGAATCAACCCTTAGGTACCCATATATTGCCTGAAAGACACACCCAGGAGTTGGCAGCAGCAGAATTAGGAGCCCATAAATTGCCTGAAAAACACATTGGAATTGGCAGCAGCATTAGGAGCCCATATATTGCCTGAAAGTCCCAACCAAGGAGTTGCCAGCAGCAGCAGCATTAGGAGCCCATATATTGCCTGAAAGTCACACCCAGGAGTTGCCAGCAGTATTATGAGCCCATATATTGCCTGAAAGACACACCCAGGAGTTGGCAGGAGCATTAGGAGCCCATATATTGCCTGAAAGACACACTCTAGACTTGGCAGCAGCATAGGGAGTCCATATATTGCCTGAAAAACACATTGGAGTTGGCAGCAGCATTGGGAGCCCATATATTGCCTGAAAGACACACCCAGGAGTTGGCAGCAGCATAGGGAGCCCATATATTGCCTGAAAGACACACCCAGGAGTTGGCAGCAGCATTAGGAGCCCATATATTGCCTGAAAGACACACCCAGGAGTTGGCAGCAGCAGCATTAGGAGCCCATATATTGCCTAAAAGACACACTCTGGACTTGGCAGCAGCATAGGGAGCCCATATATTGCCTGAAAAACACATTGGAGTTGGCAGAAGCATAGGGAGCTCATATATTGCCTGAAACAAACACCCAGGAGTTGGAAGCAGCATAGGGAGCTCATATATTGCCTGAAAGACACACCCAGGAGTTGGCAGCAGCAGCAGCACTAGGAGCCCATATATTGCCTGAAAAACACATTGGAGTTGGCAACAGCATTAGGAGCCCATATATTGCCTGAAAAACACATTGGAGTTGGCAGCAGCATTGGGAGCCCATATATTGCCTGAAAGACACACCCAGGAGTTGGCAGCAGCATTAGGAGCTCATATATTGCCTGAAAGACAAACCCAGGAGTTGGCAGCAGCATTAGGAGCCCATATATATTGCCTGAAAGACACACCCAGGAGTTGGCAGCAGCAGCAGCATTATGAGCCCATATATTGCCTGAAAGACACACCCAGGAGTTGGCAGCAGCATTTGGAGCCCATATATTGCCTGAAAGACACACTCTGGACTTGGCAGCAGCATAGGGAGTCCATATATTGCCTGAAAAACACATTGGAGTTGGCAGCAGCATAGGGAGCTCATATATTTCCTGAAAGAGACACCCAGGAGTTTGCAGCAGCATAGGGAGCTCATATAATGCCTGAAAGACACACCCAGGAGTTGGCAGCAGCAGCGGCATTAGGAGCCCATATATTGCCTGAAAGACACGCTCTGAGCTTGGCAGCAGCATAGGGAGCCCATATATTGCCTGAAAAACACATTGGACTTGGCAGCAGTATAGGGAGCTCATATATTGCCTGAAAGAGACACCCAGGAGTTTGCAGCAGCATAGGGAGCTCATATATTGCCTGAAAAACACACCCGGGAGTTGGCAGCAGCAGCATTAGGAGCCCCTATATTGCCTGAAAGACACACTCTGGACTTGGCAGCAGCATAGGGAGCCCATATATTGCCTGAAAAACACATTGGACTTGGCAGTAGCATAGGATGCCCATATATTGCCTGAAAAACACATTGGACTTGGCAGCAGCATTGGGAGCCCATATATTGCCTGAAAGACACACCCAGGAGTTGGTAGCAGCCTAGGGAGCTCATATATTGCCTGAAAGACACAACCAGGAGTTGGCAGCAGCAATAGCATTAGGCGCCCATATATTGCCTGAAAAACACATTGGAGTTGGCAGCAGCATAGGGAGCTCATATATTGCCTGAAAGACACACCCTTAAGATGGCAGCAGCAGCATTAGGAGCCCATATATTGCCTGAAAGACACACTCTGGACTTGGCAGCAGCATAGGGAGTCCATATATTGCCTGAAAAACACATCGGAGTTGGCAGCAGCATAGGGAGTTCATATATTTCCTGAAAGAGACACCCAGGAGTTTGCAGCAGCATAGGGAGCTCATATATTGCCTGAAAGACACACCCAGGAGTTGGCAGCAGCAGCATTAGGAGCCCATATATAGCCTGAAAGGCACACTCTGGGCTTGGCAGCAGAATAGGGAGCCCATTTATTGCCTGAAAAACACATTGGACTTGGCAGCAGCATAAGGAGCCCATATATTGCCTGAAAAACACATTGGACTTGGCCACAGCATTGGGAGCCCATAAATTGCCTGAAAGACACACCCAGGAGTTGGCAGCAGCATAGGGAGCTCATATATTGCCTGGAAGACACAACCAGGAGTTGGCAGCAGCAGCAGCATTAGGAGCCCCTATATTGCCTGAAAAACACATTGGAGTTGGCAGCAGCATAGGGAGCTCATATATTGCCTGAAAGACACACCCAGGAGTTGGCAGCAGCAGCAGCATTAGGAGCTCATATATTGCCTGAAAGACACACCCAGGAGTTGGCAGCAGCAGCAGCATTAGGAGCCCATATATTGCCTGAAAACACATTGGAGTTGGCAGCAGCATAGGGGGCTCATATATTGCCTGAAAGACACACCCAGGAGTTGGCAGCAGCAGCAGCATTAGGAGCTCATATATTGCCTGAAAGACACACCCAGGAGTTGGCAGCAGCATTAGGAGCCCATATATTGCCTGAAAGACACATTGGAGTTGGCAGCAGCATTGGGAGCCCATATATTGCCTGAAAGACACACCCAGGAGTTTGCAGCAGCATAGGGAGCCCATATATTGCCTGAAAGACACACCCAGGAGTTGGCAGCAGCATTAGGAGCCCATATATTGCCTGAAAGACACACCCAGGAGTTGGCAGCAGCAGCATTATGAGCCCATATATTGCCTAAAAGACACACTCTGGACTTGGCAGCAGCATAGGGAGCCCATATATTGCCTGAAAAACACATTGGAGTTGGCAGAAGCATAGGGAGCTAATATATTGCCTGAAAGAGACACCCAGGAGTTTGCAGCAGCATAGGGAGCTCATATATTGCCTGAAAGACACACCCGGGAGTTGGCAGCAGTAGCAGCAGCAGCATTAGGAGCCCATATATTGCCTGAAAGACACACTCTGGACTTGGCAGCAGCATAGGGAGCCCATATATTGCCTGAAAAACACATTGGACTTGGCAGCAGCATTGGAAGCCCATATATTGCCTGAAAAACACATTGGACTTGGCAGCAGCATTGGGAGCCCATATATTGCCTGAAAGACACACCCAGGAGTTGGTAGCAGCATAGGGAGCTCATATATTGCCTCAAAGACACAACCAGGAGTTGGCAGCAGCAGCAGCATTAGGCGCCCATATATTGCCTGAAAAAGACATTGGAGTTGGCAGCAGCATAGGGAGCTCATATATTGCCTGAAAGACACATCCAGGAGTTTGCAGCAGCATAGGGAGCTCATATATTGCCTGAAAGACACACCCAGGAGTTGGCAGTAGCAGCATTAGGAGCCCATATATTGCCTGAAAGACACACTCTGGACTTGGCAGCAGCATAGGGAGCCCATATATTGCCTGAAAAACACATTGGAGTTGGCAGCAGCATAGGGAGCTCATATATTGCCTGAAAGACACTGTCAGGAACCGCTTACCTGGGCCCCGTTCCAGCGCTGGTCATGGACGCCCCACCGCAGCTGCAGCGTCTGTGCGACGGTCGCGTCGGGCAGCGGCGGCGGCGGCGGTTGGCGCGCCTGCCAGCACCGATCTCGGCCGTCCTCGCTCTCGTCCTCCTCTGTCACGTGCTCGCGCCAGTGCTTTCAGGGTCCTCCCTCTTCTTCTGTTGGGCCAATGAGCCCTGGAATTACACAGTGGGCCAATGAGCCCAGGTAGGGACTGGATGGCATTCCCATTGTTCTGGCCAATCCTTATTATGATCCTGTGTGCACCAATCACAATACCTTCCCTCCTATGTCTGTCCCTATAAAGCTCTTTTCCCCGCAGTTGCTTGTTGCCTGTGATAGCGCCTAGAACCTTGCTTTGACTTGTGTTATTCATTGATCTGATCACTGTTGCCGACCCCTGCCTGAACCGACTATTCTGATCTCCGTTGCCGACCTCTGCCAGTTTAGACCATTCTCGATCTTGATTCCTGTTGCCGACCTTTTGCCAGTTTAGACCATCCTCGATCTTGATTCCTGTTGCCGACCTTTTGCCTGTCCTTGGACTTCCACCTTACGCTCATATACGGGCTACCCAATTCCACTTCCAGCCGCAGGCTCTCCAGTCCTCTGTTCCGTAAGGTTTCATCCTTTGAGCCATAAAGTCCTGGGGGCAACCGATCCCGAGCAGGCGTGTTCTGCGTCTCGGCAAGCGGGGGCTCCTATAGGTGAAGCTGGCTGCGGAGATTGGGGGTTGAGGTCCTTACCAAGAGAGCTGGAGTTGCCCAAGTGGTTAATTGTGGTACCCGGAGCGTGACATTATCACAGGCCCAACATGGATGACCTGGTACAACAGGTGCAAGCTATGGCCACAGCGATCAACCAACTCGCTCAAAGGGTGGCCACCCAGGAGTCTCGTCAAGTGGCGACTTCCTCTGTACCACCTCATTTCTCCGAACCAAAGATTCCTCTGCCTGAAAAATGTTTTGGAGAGCGAACTAAGTTTTCTAACTTCAAGAATTCATGTGAACTGTATTTCAAGCTGAGGCCTGTCTCCTCTGGCACTGAGACCCAACGAGTAGGCTTAGTCATTTCTCTACTTCAAGGAGACCCGCAGTCCTGGGCCTTTAGTTTGCCGAGTCAAGATATTGCCTTACAATCTGTAACTGCATTTTTCAACGCTATGAGCATCCTATACGCTGACCCTGATTCACAGTCTACAGCAGAGAATAGGCTTCGGGCCTTAAAACAAGGGCGAAATTCGGCTGAAGATTATAGTACTGAATTCCGCCGCTGGGCTATCGAAGCTAGATGGAACGATCCCGCTCTGTGTTGTCAGTTCAGGGTGGGGCTGTCGGAAAGCATCAAGGATGCTTTAGTCAATTTTCCTCCGCCAGTGGATCTAGATCAATTAATGCAGGTCTCCATCAAAATAGACCGACGTAACATAAACGGAAAATGAAAGCTGGAAAATGACATTCTCGTTGGCATACGAACGGACGAAGACTTTACTGAGGGTTTGCGATGCAAAACGAAAGTCTTTTTATGTCTCTCTGAATCAACCCTTAGGTACCCATATATTGCCTGAAAGACACACCCAGGAGTTGGCAGCAGCAGAATTAGGAGCCCATAAATTGCCTGAAAAACACATTGGAATTGGCAGCAGCATTAGGAGCCCATATATTGCCTGAAAGTCCCAACCAAGGAGTTGCCAGCAGCAGCAGCATTAGGAGCCCATATATTGCCTGAAAGTCACACCCAGGAGTTGCCAGCAGTATTATGAGCCCATATATTGCCTGAAAGACACACCCAGGAGTTGGCAGGAGCATTAGGAGCCCATATATTGCCTGAAAGACACACTCTAGACTTGGCAGCAGCATAGGGAGTCCATATATTGCCTGAAAAACACATTGGAGTTGGCAGCAGCATTGGGAGCCCATATATTGCCTGAAAGACACACCCAGGAGTTGGCAGCAGCATAGGGAGCCCATATATTGCCTGAAAGACACACCCAGGAGTTGGCAGCAGCATTAGGAGCCCATATATTGCCTGAAAGACACACCCAGGAGTTGGCAGCAGCAGCATTAGGAGCCCATATATTGCCTAAAAGACACACTCTGGACTTGGCAGCAGCATAGGGAGCCCATATATTGCCTGAAAAACACATTGGAGTTGGCAGAAGCATAGGGAGCTCATATATTGCCTGAAACAAACACCCAGGAGTTGGAAGCAGCATAGGGAGCTCATATATTGCCTGAAAGACACACCCAGGAGTTGGCAGCAGCAGCAGCACTAGGAGCCCATATATTGCCTGAAAAACACATTGGAGTTGGCAACAGCATTAGGAGCCCATATATTGCCTGAAAAACACATTGGAGTTGGCAGCAGCATTGGGAGCCCATATATTGCCTGAAAGACACACCCAGGAGTTGGCAGCAGCATTAGGAGCTCATATATTGCCTGAAAGACAAACCCAGGAGTTGGCAGCAGCATTAGGAGCCCATATATATTGCCTGAAAGACACACCCAGGAGTTGGCAGCAGCAGCAGCATTATGAGCCCATATATTGCCTGAAAGACACACCCAGGAGTTGGCAGCAGCATTTGGAGCCCATATATTGCCTGAAAGACACACTCTGGACTTGGCAGCAGCATAGGGAGTCCATATATTGCCTGAAAAACACATTGGAGTTGGCAGCAGCATAGGGAGCTCATATATTTCCTGAAAGAGACACCCAGGAGTTTGCAGCAGCATAGGGAGCTCATATAATGCCTGAAAGACACACCCAGGAGTTGGCAGCAGCAGCGGCATTAGGAGCCCATATATTGCCTGAAAGACACGCTCTGAGCTTGGCAGCAGCATAGGGAGCCCATATATTGCCTGAAAAACACATTGGACTTGGCAGCAGTATAGGGAGCTCATATATTGCCTGAAAGAGACACCCAGGAGTTTGCAGCAGCATAGGGAGCTCATATATTGCCTGAAAAACACACCCGGGAGTTGGCAGCAGCAGCATTAGGAGCCCCTATATTGCCTGAAAGACACACTCTGGACTTGGCAGCAGCATAGGGAGCCCATATATTGCCTGAAAAACACATTGGACTTGGCAGTAGCATAGGATGCCCATATATTGCCTGAAAAACACATTGGACTTGGCAGCAGCATTGGGAGCCCATATATTGCCTGAAAGACACACCCAGGAGTTGGTAGCAGCCTAGGGAGCTCATATATTGCCTGAAAGACACAACCAGGAGTTGGCAGCAGCAATAGCATTAGGCGCCCATATATTGCCTGAAAAACACATTGGAGTTGGCAGCAGCATAGGGAGCTCATATATTGCCTGAAAGACACACCCTTAAGATGGCAGCAGCAGCATTAGGAGCCCATATATTGCCTGAAAGACACACTCTGGACTTGGCAGCAGCATAGGGAGTCCATATATTGCCTGAAAAACACATCGGAGTTGGCAGCAGCATAGGGAGTTCATATATTTCCTGAAAGAGACACCCAGGAGTTTGCAGCAGCATAGGGAGCTCATATATTGCCTGAAAGACACACCCAGGAGTTGGCAGCAGCAGCATTAGGAGCCCATATATAGCCTGAAAGGCACACTCTGGGCTTGGCAGCAGAATAGGGAGCCCATTTATTGCCTGAAAAACACATTGGACTTGGCAGCAGCATAAGGAGCCCATATATTGCCTGAAAAACACATTGGACTTGGCCACAGCATTGGGAGCCCATAAATTGCCTGAAAGACACACCCAGGAGTTGGCAGCAGCATAGGGAGCTCATATATTGCCTGGAAGACACAACCAGGAGTTGGCAGCAGCAGCAGCATTAGGAGCCCCTATATTGCCTGAAAAACACATTGGAGTTGGCAGCAGCATAGGGAGCTCATATATTGCCTGAAAGACACACCCAGGAGTTGGCAGCAGCAGCAGCATTAGGAGCTCATATATTGCCTGAAAGACACACCCAGGAGTTGGCAGCAGCAGCAGCATTAGGAGCCCATATATTGCCTGAAAACACATTGGAGTTGGCAGCAGCATAGGGGGCTCATATATTGCCTGAAAGACACACCCAGGAGTTGGCAGCAGCAGCAGCATTAGGAGCTCATATATTGCCTGAAAGACACACCCAGGAGTTGGCAGCAGCATTAGGAGCCCATATATTGCCTGAAAGACACATTGGAGTTGGCAGCAGCATTGGGAGCCCATATATTGCCTGAAAGACACACCCAGGAGTTTGCAGCAGCATAGGGAGCCCATATATTGCCTGAAAGACACACCCAGGAGTTGGCAGCAGCATTAGGAGCCCATATATTGCCTGAAAGACACACCCAGGAGTTGGCAGCAGCAGCATTATGAGCCCATATATTGCCTAAAAGACACACTCTGGACTTGGCAGCAGCATAGGGAGCCCATATATTGCCTGAAAAACACATTGGAGTTGGCAGAAGCATAGGGAGCTAATATATTGCCTGAAAGAGACACCCAGGAGTTTGCAGCAGCATAGGGAGCTCATATATTGCCTGAAAGACACACCCGGGAGTTGGCAGCAGTAGCAGCAGCAGCATTAGGAGCCCATATATTGCCTGAAAGACACACTCTGGACTTGGCAGCAGCATAGGGAGCCCATATATTGCCTGAAAAACACATTGGACTTGGCAGCAGCATTGGAAGCCCATATATTGCCTGAAAAACACATTGGACTTGGCAGCAGCATTGGGAGCCCATATATTGCCTGAAAGACACACCCAGGAGTTGGTAGCAGCATAGGGAGCTCATATATTGCCTCAAAGACACAACCAGGAGTTGGCAGCAGCAGCAGCATTAGGCGCCCATATATTGCCTGAAAAAGACATTGGAGTTGGCAGCAGCATAGGGAGCTCATATATTGCCTGAAAGACACATCCAGGAGTTTGCAGCAGCATAGGGAGCTCATATATTGCCTGAAAGACACACCCAGGAGTTGGCAGTAGCAGCATTAGGAGCCCATATATTGCCTGAAAGACACACTCTGGACTTGGCAGCAGCATAGGGAGCCCATATATTGCCTGAAAAACACATTGGAGTTGGCAGCAGCATAGGGAGCTCATATATTGCCTGAAAGACACTGTCAGGAACCGCTTACCTGGGCCCCGTTCCAGCGCTGGTCATGGACGCCCCACCGCAGCTGCAGCGTCTGTGCGACGGTCGCGTCGGGCAGCGGCGGCGGTTGGCGCGCCTGCCAGCACCGCTCTCGGCCGTCCTCGCTCCCGTCCTCCTCTGTCACGTGCTCGCGCGCGTGCGCGAGCACGTTCTTCTTATGTCCTCCGGCAGCGCTGCTCTCAGCGCGGCCGCCGGAGGTAATTGCTGGCCAGTGCTTTCAGGGTCCTCCCTCTCCTTCTGTCGGGCCAATGAGCCCTGGAATTACACAGTGGGCCAATGAGCCCAGGTAGGGACTGGATGGCATTCCCATTGTTCTGGCCAATCCTTATTATGATCCTGTGTGCACCAATCACAATACCTTCCCTCCTATGTCTGTCCCTATAAAGCTCTTTTCCCCGCAGTTGCTTGTTGCCTGTGATAGCGCCTAGAACCTTGCTTTGACTTGTGTTATTCATTGATCTGATCACCGTTGCCGACCCCTGCCTGAACCGACTATTCTGATCTCCGTTGCCGACCTCTGCCAGTTTAGACCATTCTCGATCTTGATTCCTGTTGCCGACCTTTTGCCAGTTTAGACCATCCTCGATCTTGATTCCTGTTGCCGACCTTTTGCCTGTCCTTGGACTTCCACCTTACGCTCATATACGGGCTACCCAATTCCACTTCCAGCCGCGGGCTCTCCAGTCCTCTGTTCCGTAAGGTTTCATCCTTTGAGCCATAAAGTCCTGGGGGCAACCGATCCCGAGCAGGCGTGTTCTGCGTCTCGGCAAGCGGGGGCTCCTATAGGTGAAGCTGGCTGCGGAGATTGGGGGTTGAGGTCCTTACCAAGAGAGCTGGAGTTGCCCAAGTGGTTAATTGTGGTACCCGGAGCGTGACATTATCACAGGCCCAACATGGATGACCTGGTACAACAGGTGCAAGCTATGGCCACAGCGATCAACCAACTCGCTCAAAGGGTGGCCACCCAGGAGTCTCGTCAAGTGGCGACTTCCTCTGTACCACCTCATTTCTCCGAACCAAAGATTCCTCTGCCTGAAAAATGTTTTGGAGAGCGAACTAAGTTTTCTAACTTCAAGAATTCATGTGAACTGTATTTCAAGCTGAGGCCTGTCTCCTCTGGCACTGAGACCCAACGAGTAGGCTTAGTCATTTCTCTACTTCAAGGAGACCCGCAGTCCTGGGCCTTTAGTTTGCCGAGTCAAGATATTGCCTTACAATCTGTAACTGCATTTTTCAACGCTATGAGCATCCTATACGCTGACCCTGATTCACAGTCTACAGCAGAGAATAGGCTTCGGGCCTTAAAACAAGGGCGAAATTCGGCTGAAGATTATAGTACTGAATTCCGCCGCTGGGCTATCGAAGCTAGATGGAACGATCCCGCTCTGTGTTGTCAGTTCAGGGTGGGGCTGTCGGAAAGCATCAAGGATGCTTTAGTCAATTTTCCTCCGCCAGTGGATCTAGATCAATTAATGCAGGTCTCCATCAAAATAGACCGACGCCTTAGAGAAAGGGCCAGTGAGAGAGTCAGGGCTCCCACGTCTTTCAGGCCAGTCCAAGGTCATAGGTCTCCGGTTCCCCGTGGTGAGAGTACCTCGTCATCTCCCCAGGAAGAACCTATGCAATTAGGGAGAACCCGCTTATCCCAAGAAGAGAAACAGCGTAGGTGATCCGAGGGTTTATGCCTGTATTGCGGGAATGCTGGTCATTTTGCAGGGTCCTGTCCCAACAAGGGGAGACCGGCGAAAAACTTCCGCACCCAGACCAGGTAGAGAGTACTGATCTGGGTGAGTCAGTTTGCAACTCTCGCCAAAATAAAATGTTAGTGCCCATTGACCTGTTTTGGGGTTCTTCCAAGCAAACAGTTTCCTCCTTTATCGACAGCGGTGCGGCGGGAAACTTTCTGGACAGGAGTATGATCTCCCTTTTAGGTATCCCTTTAGTTCCTCTTGAAAGATCCCTACAAGTTTTGGCCATCAATGGGAAGGCCATCCAGGGGGGACCTATAAACACCAAGACCCCACCTCTTCGGTTAATTGTTGGCTCTTCCCACTCTGAGTTCTTAGAATTTTTCATCTTCGACTGTCCGGAGACTCCGGTGGTTTTAGGATACCCCTGGTTACAACTCCACAACCCGGTGTTAGATTGGCGGGTTGGGGAATTGATCAAGTGGAGTGACCATTGTAAAAATCACTGCTTTACTACAGGCCTTAGAAGTGTGCAAGTTTTACCTCAGGGATTACCTCAGCCATACGCAGACTGGGTTGATGTCTTCTCTGAACGTTCCGCGGATACCCTTCCTCCACATCGGGCTTATGACTGCCCTATTGACTTGCTTCCTGGCACGATTCCCCCGAGGGGAAAAATTTATAATCTTACTCTGCCCGAAGAGCAAGCAATGAGGGAGTACATCACCGAAAATTTAAGGAAGGGATTTATTCGCCCCTCTACCTCACCTGCCGGGGCTGGATTCTTTTTTGTAGAGAAAAAAGATGGCGGCCTGAGACCATGCATAGATTATCGAGCCTTGAATAAGATCACTGTTAAGAACCGATACCCCTTGCCCTTGATCGGGGATCTGTTCAATCAAGTCACAGGGTCCCAAATTTTTTCCAAGTTGGATTTAAGAGGGGCTTACAATCTGATTCGCATCCGACAGGGGGATGAGTGGAAAACCGCATTTAATGTGAAAGACGGCCATTACGAGTACCTGGTCATGCCTTTTGGTCTTTGTAACGCACCAGCCGTTTTTCAAGATTTTGTTAACGATATATTCAGAGAGTATCTCGGTAGATTTTTTTGTGGTTATATACTTAGACGATATTCTTATTTTTTCTAATTCCTTACTGGAGCACAGACGTCATGTTAAGTTGGTACTACAAAAATTAAGAGAGAACAACTTATTTGCTAAACTTTCTAAATGCGTGTTTGAAGTCACCACAGTTCCTTTCTTAGGGTATATTATTACCAACCAGGGTTTAGAGATAGACGCAGGGAAAGTTTCGGCGGTTCAGGATTGGGTTCAACCCAAGACCTTAAAAGAATTGCAGCGTTTTCTAGGTTTTGCTAATTTTTATCGGCGGTTCATCAAAAGCTTCTCTCATGTTGTTGCACCTCTTACCAATCTTACCC
Organism: Gastrophryne carolinensis; assembly: GCA_027917425.1. Taxonomy (NCBI): domain Eukaryota; kingdom Metazoa; phylum Chordata; class Amphibia; order Anura; family Microhylidae; genus Gastrophryne; species Gastrophryne carolinensis. The sequence continues at coordinate 42,974,679 of CM051239.1, read as the reverse complement.
GCAAGGGGGCCTTTACTGCTAACTGGTCTCCCTCTGTCTGTGAGGCCTTCCTGACTTTGAAACGGGCTTTCACTTCGGCACCAGTGTTAATTCACCCAGATATTCGTAAGGCCTTCATTGTTGAAGTGGACGCTTCAGAGCTGGGAGTGGGTGCAGTTTTGTCGCAATATTCTGGTAACCCTGAGCGTCTTCATCCATGCGCTTATTTTTCACGTAAATTCAGTACCGCGGAGCAAAATTATGATGTCGGTAATAGGGAACTATTAGCTATTAAACTGGCTTTTGATGAATGGCGACACTGGCTGGAGGGTTCATTACATCCTATAACTGTGTATACCGATCACAAAAATCTTGAATACATTGGGTCTGCCAAGAGATTGAACTCTCGTCAAGCACGTTGGGCATTATTCTTCTCGCGTTTTAATTTTATTATTACTTTCAAGCCGGGTGTAAAAAATACTAAAGCGGATGCTCTATCTCGCATGTTCGGTGAATGTAAAGATCGGGGTGATACTGGTGACCCGATTCTACCTATGGGTTGTGTGGTCGGGGCATTACTTCCTGATCTCTCTAACACCTTGGCGCCGTTTCAAGACCAGTCTCCTAGTGATGTTCCCTTGGGATGCCAGTTTGTACCGCCACATTTGCGTTCTGATGTAATTCGCGAATTTCACGATGCTAAAACTGCTGGTCATGTAGGTAACCGAAAAACCTTTATGCTTGCCCGTCGCCATGTATGGTGGCCTACCATGAGACGCGATATTACTGCCTTTATCGACGCTTGTACTGTTTGTGCTCGAAGTAAAGGGGTTCACAAGGCTCCCAGTGGCGGTTTGGTTCCTCTTGAAATCCCTACTGAACCTTGGACTCATATTTCTATGGATTTTATTGTAGATTTGCCTTTATCACACGGGAATACTGTTGTTTGGGTGGTCGTAGATCGTTTCAGTAAGATGGCACACTTCATTCCTTTGGCTAAGCTTCCTTCTGCACCAGAGCTTTCTCGACTATTTACTTCACACATTTTTCGTATTCATGGTATTCCGTCCAATATAGTCCAATATAGTAGTCCAATTTACTTCCCGTTTTTGGAAACACTTCTGTTCGCGGTTGGGAATACAGATCTCTCTTTCTTCTGCCTACCATCCCCAGACTAATGGGCAGACGGAAAGAACTAATCAAACTTTAGAACAATACTTAAGGTGTTATGTTTCTGATGCCCAAGAACAATGGGCGGAATTTATTGATTTCGCCGAATTTGCTTACAATAACGCGCCTAGTGAGAGTACCAAGGTATCTCCTTTTTATTGTAACTTTGGGAAAAATCCTAGAGCTTCTTCCCTTTCAGGGTCACCTTCCAATCTGCCGGCGTTGGAGGAGTGGCTTCAAGAACGGAGGAATATCTGGACACAGGTTCAGGAGATTCTTAAGACCACTGGTTTGAGGTATAAGAAATTTGCCGACCGCCGCAGATCACAGGAACCTACTCTTCGAGTAGGCGATCTAGTTTGGGTCTCCACTAAAAATATTGCGCTCCGTCAGCCATCTAGCAAATTAGGTCCAAAATTTATTGGTCCTTTTCCTATTATCAAGAAGTTGAATAATGTGTCTTTTAAAGTTCAACTCCCGCCGACCATGAAAATACCCAATTCTTTCCATGTTTCTCTGTTAAAACCAGCGAAGAATGCTCCTCCTCCTGGTTCTGCACCAATTCTTCTTGATAATGAGCCAGAGTATGAAGTGAATAAGATCTTGGATTCACGTAAAGTGCGTAATTCTTTACAGTATTTGGTCGATTGGGTTGGCTATGGTCCGGAGGAAAGATGCTGGGTGGCAGCGAGGGATGTTCATGCCAAGGCTCTTGTAAGAAGGTTCCATCGTGACAATCCAGGGACACCGGGTGAGGGTCCGGAGGCCCCTCGTGAAGGGGGGGGTAGTGTCAGGAACCGCTTACCTGGGCCCCGTTCCAGCGCTGGTCATGGACGCCCCACCGCAGCTGCAGCGTCTGTGCGACGGTCGCGTCGGGCAGCGGCGGCGGCGGCGGTTGGCGCGCCTGCCAGCACCGCTCTCGGCCGTCCTCGCTCCCGTCCTCCTCTGTCACGTGCTCGCGCGCGTGCGCGAGCACGTTCTTCTTATGTCCTCCGGCGGCGCTGCTCTCAGCGCGGCCGCCGGAGGTAATTGCTGGCCAGTGCTTTCAGGGTCCTCCCTCTCCTTCTGTCGGGCCAATGAGCCCTGGAATTACACAGTGGGCCAATGAGCCCAGGTAGGGACTGGATGGCATTCCCATTGTTCTGGCCAATCATTATTATGATCCTGTGTGCACCAATCACAATACCTTCCCTCCTATGTCTGTCCCTATAAAGCTCTTTTCCCCGCAGTTGCTTGTTGCCTGTGATAGCGCCTAGAACCTTGCTTTGACTTGTGTTATTCATTGATCTGATCACCGTTGCCGACCCCTGCCTGAACCAACTATTCTGATCTCCGTTGCCGACCTCTGCCAGTTTAGACCATTCTCGATCTTGATTCCTGTTGCCGACCTTTTGCCAGTTTAGACCATCCTCGATCTTGATTCCTGTTGCCGACCTTTTGCCTGTCCTTGGACTTCCACCTTACGCTCATATACGGGCTACCCAATTCCACTTCCAGCCGCAGGCTCTCCAGTCCTCTGTTCCGTAAGGTTTCATCCTTTGAGCCATAAAGTCCTGGGGGCAACCGATCCCGAGCAGGCGTGTTCTGCGTCTCGGCAAGCGGGGGCTCCTATAGGTGAAGCTGGCTGCGGAGATTGGGGGTTGAGGTCCTTACCAAGAGAGCTGGAGTTGCCCAAGTGGTTAATTGTGGTACCCGGAGCGTGACAGACACATCCAGGAGTTTGCAGCAGCATAGGGAGCTCATATATTGCCTGAAAGACACACCCAGGAGTTGGCAGTAGCAGCATTAGGAGCCCATATATTGCCTGAAAGACACACTCTGGACTTGGCAGCAGCATAGGGAGTCCATATATTGCCTGAAAAACACATCGGAGTTGGCAGCAGCATAGGGAGCTCATATATTTCCTGAAAGAGACCACCAGGAGTTTGCAGCAGCATAGGGAGCTCATATATTGCCTGAAAGACACACCCAGGAGTTGGCAGCAGCAGCATTAGGAGCCCATATATAGCCTGAAAGACACACTCTGGACTTGGCATCAGCATAGGGAGCCCATATATTGCCTGAAAAACACATTGGACTTGGCCACAGCATTGGGAGCCCATATATTGCCTGAAAGACACACCCAGGAGTTGGCAGCAGCATAGGGAGCTCATATATTGCCTGAAAGACACACCCAGGAGTTGGCAGCAGCAGCAGCATTAGGAGCTCATATATTGCCTGAAAGACACACCCAGGAGTTGGCAGCAGCAGCAGCATTAGGAGCCCATATATTGCCTGAAAAACACATTGGAGTTGGCAGCAGCATAGGGAGCTCATATATTGCCTGAAAGACACACCCAGGAGTTTGCCAGCAGCATTATGAGCCCATATATTGCCTGAAAGACACATCCAGGAGTTGGCAGCAGCATTAGGAGCCCATATATTGCCTAAAAGACACACTCTGGACTTGGCAGCAGCATAGGGAGTCCATATATTGCCTGAAAAACACATTGGAGTTGGCAGCAGCATAGGGAGCTCATATATTTCCTGAAAGAGACACCCAGGAGTTTGCAGCAGCATAGGGAGCTCATATATTGCCTGAAAGACACACACAGGAGTTGGCAGCAGCAACATTAGGAGCCCATATATAGCCTGAAAGACACACTCTGGACTTGGCAGCAGCATAGGGAGCGCATATATTGCCTGAAAAACACATTGGACTTGGCCACAGCATTGGGAGCCCATAAATTGCCTGAAAGACACACCCAGGAGTTGGCAGCAGCATAGGGAGCTCATATATTGCCTGAAAGACACAACCAGGAGTTGGCAGCAGCAGCAGCATTAGGAGCCCCTATATTGCCTGAAAAACACATTGGAGTTGGCAGCAGCATAGGGAGCTCATATATTGGCTGAAAGACACACCCAGGAGTTGGCAGCAGCAGCAGCATTAGGAGCTCATATATTGCCTGAAAGACACACCCAGGAGTTGGCAGCAGCAGCATTAGGAGCCCATATATTGCCTGAAAAACACATTGGAGTTGGTAGCAGCATAGGGAGCTCATATATTGCCTGAAAGACACACCCAGGAGTTTGCAGCAGCAGCATTAGGAGCCCATATATTGCCTGAAAGACACACTCTGGACTTGGCAGCAGCATAGGGAGCCCTTATATTGCCTGAAAAACACATTGGAGTTGGCAGCAGCATAGGGAGCTCATATATTGCCTGAAAAACACACTCTGAATTTGGCAGAAGCATAGGGAGCCCATTTTTTGCCTGAAAGACACACCCAGGAGTGGGCAGCAGCAGAAAGAGCTACCATGCATCAGCTACTCGCATGCATCAGCTATTGGTGGGTGGAAATCCTGGCTGATCCATGCCTGATTCATCTTCACAAAGGTGAGTCTCTCCACATTTTTGGTGGACAGACGAGTTCTCCTTGGCGTTACTATGGCCCCCGCAGCACTAAAGACCCGCTCAGATTGCACACTACTGGCCGGGCAGGATAGCTTTCCCAGGGCAAACTCTGCCAGTTGCGGCCACAAGTCAAGTTTGGCTGCCCAGAAGTCCAGCGGATCCTCAAGTTGCGTTGGCATGGTCATTTCAAGGTATGACACGATCTGCTGGTTCTGGCCCTGCTCCAGGTCTTCCAGCTGCTCATGAGTAGCCTCACTATGCAGCTGCAGAAAGCTACTCATTAGCGACTGAAGACTGAGGCTGCTGCTGATGGAGCTGCTGCTTCTACTCCTGCCACCCCCCCCGGCAGCCATGGCAGTGGAAGGTGAGCACAGAGGTCCCCCCGAGTCAGACCTGCGAGAGTATGGGCCATGGCGCAGATAGGCATCGGCCAACTGACTTCGTAGAATGTCTTTGTAGTAGGTCAGTTTGTCCTCCCTCTCAGCGGGTGTAAAAAATGCCCCCATTTTGTGCCGGTAGCGAGGGTCCAATAAGGTGGAGAGCCAGTAGTCAACCCACAGAAAAATGGAGATAATTCTGCAGTCACTACGTAAGCACGTGAGCATGCATCGTGCCATTTGTGCAAGTGACTCGGAGGGACTACCTGTCTCCATCTCCACTGCATACCGCCACGGTGTGTATGGGTCCTCTGTCTCGCCTTCCTCACAACCCTCTAGCTCTACTGGCTGCTCCTGCTCCTCCTCTCCTGTCAGATGACTAGATAAACCGCCCATTTTGCCAAAACTAAACTGCTCTTCACTGTGCTGCTCCACCTCCTCCCTCTCCTCCTCAGCTCCCACAGGGTTTATGTGGCCGTGAAATGTATGCGCCACGTCTCCAGTGCCCTGACCAGCCATGGTTTCTAACATGTGTTGTATTACATGAAGCGGAATCACGTCGTTCATGCTGTAATCCTGGCGACTGACAAACAAAGTGGCTTCCTCAAAGGGCCTGAGCAAACGGCAGGTGTCACGTATGAGCTGCCACTGGTTCACATTAAAGTTACACAGGGGAGTCCCCCTATCTGCTTGGATCATCAAGAAATCAGTGATGGCTTTTCTCTGTTGGTATAGGCGATCTAACATATGTAGGGTGGAATTCCAACGGGTGGGAACATCGCAAATCAGACTATGTTGGGGGATACCGTTCTGACGCTGTAGCTCAAGAAGGGTGTGCTTGGCGGTGTAGGAATGGCTGAAGTGCATACAAAGTTTCCTTCCCATTGTTAGGATGTCTTGCAGATGGGGGGAAGACTTCAGAAAACGCTTGACAACTAGGTTGAACACATGTGCCATACAGGGCACATGGCTCAGGCTTCCTTGTCGCAGCGCAGACAAGATGTTACTCCCATTGTCAGTCAACATGGTACCCATTTCCAATTTTCGCGGAGAAAGCCATGTTTTGATTTCTTGATGAATGAATTTCAGGAGCTCCTCCCCGTGTGACTCCGTTAGCCAAGACAAACCATGTGAAGCACAGCGTGACGCCGCCGTGCCCTGCACACATGGTAGGCTGAAGGGGCATTGAGAATTGACCGTACAGTGGAGGCTGAGGAGATGGCAGAGGATGAGGAGGCAGAGTCGCACACTGTGACAGGAAAAACGGCCTGGGAGCGTGGAGGCCAAAGCGGTGTGACCTGTCCAAGTTGCTGTGCAGGAACCACATTCACCCAGTGGGCCGTAAAGGACATGTATTGTCCCTGACCGTAGTTACAGCTCAAGATGTCGACGCTGCCGTGCACTTTGGTGCACACCAACAGGCTCAAGGACTGGCCCACCTTCTGCTCAACAAATTTGTGCAGGGCTGGTACTGCCTTCTTCGCAAAGAAATTACAGCTTGGGACTCTCCACCTTGGCTCGGCACAAGCCATCAGCTCTCTGAAAGGTGCAGAGTCCACCACCATAAAAGGGAGGGACTGCAGCACCAGCAACTTGGACAGGAGCCCATTTAGCTTCTGCACCATAGGATGAGTGGGCGCATACTGTTGTCTCTTGGATATGACTGCGCTGATGGATTGCTGTTGGGATGAGTGACTTTTAGTAGGAGATGCAGGAGCATCTGGAGCGGCAGAGGATGGCACTGGCTGAAGCAGCATGCTGGACCCCCTCGGTTCTCCCAGGCCGCTTTATGGTGACGCTGCATGTGTTGCCGCAGGGCCGTGGTACCAACATTGGGGCCCTGGCCACGCTTGACCTTCTGTCTACACATCTTGCATGTGGCCAGGTTACCCTCCTGCAGATGCACACTGCCGAGTAGCTAATTTTCCTTAGCTAATTTTAGTCTGCACTAATTCACTGCTACTGCTGCCAACTCCAGGAACCCCTGCTCCACTACCTCCCAGGAAGGCAGCCTGCCACGCAGCAGGTGGTCTACCCCGTCCCCGGCCTGGTGTGGCTCCAGACATCCCAATTCTGCCACCATGCTGACTGCCAACCCTACTTCCACCATGCTGACTGCCAACCCTACTGCCACCTTGCTGCCTCAGCTGCTGACTCTGGGGCAACCTGGGACCCTCTTCTGCTGCTGCTGATGAAGCCCCCTGCACCGGGCTCCCAAGTGTGATCGGCTTCATCATCATCATCATCAAGTTGTGTCTGCACGTCACTGATGTCCTCCTCGGTTTCCACAAGAGCGTGTGCTGCAGGAGACGGAATGCACGCCACACCACCTCCCACGCCACTCTCCTCCTCAGTGTTTGTCTGCCTAGCGGAAGAAGCGGCAGATGTCTCCTCCATTTCTTGGCTGGGCAGTAGTTGCTGACTGTCCTCTAACACATCGTCCTCACTGAATAGTGGAGCTGAACCCAAAGCATAAAGATACGGCGGCTAGAGGGGGGGCATAGGACAGAGGCAATGGAAGGACAGGGGCTGCTCCCGGGCCATGCCAACTCAGGGTTGTGTCCGAGGAACCTACGGACTGTCGACTGGGGGGGGTGTCAGATGTCACTTGTGATGAGGTCGATGACCAATCGATGACGGCAGATGCGTTGTTGGTCGAGACACGACTGCTAGCAGATACCGGGAGATCAGGCCTCTCACCACGACTCCTGCTGCCACTCGCCCCTAGTCTGCTGCAACCTCTGCCTGATTAATCTAGGCCTCTCCTCGGTGCACATGCTGGCACATCTCTGCCTGACATTTTTACTGCGTTTAGGAGGGGAAAACAATATACTACACTACACCTACAACAGTATTTTTGTAACAGCAGGTGTGTAGAAAAGTTAGATCAAAATAGGCAGACACTGTAGCTAAAAGCTAATGCAAAAAGACACTGTCAGATGGTCTTACACAGGATGCCCCTGGTCAGAGTTAAATGCACCACAGGCAGTTTTAAAACGTGTTTTTTGTTAAAAATGTAAAAAAGGTAAAGATGCAGGTTCTATTAAAAGCTAAGTGCTAGTATTCGGGATGCCCCCCCCCCCAGTGAAAGGCAATGGGTGCTTTAAACTTGTAAACCAGACTTTTTTATACAAAAGGCAAAAGGTTAGTAGGCAGGTACTCTTAAAAGATAAGTGCTAGCACTGACAATGGCCCCCGGTGAAAGGCAATGGGTACTTTAAACTTGTAAACCAAACTTTTTTTTATACAAAAGGCAAAAGTTCAGGAGCCAGGTACTCTTAAAAGATAAGTGCTAGCACTGACAATGGCCCCTGGTGAAAGGCAATGGGTGCTTTAAACTTGTAAACTAGACTTGTTTTATACAAAAGGCAAAAGGTTAGGAGGCAGGTACTGTTAAAAGACACATGCTAGTATTTGGGACGCTCCCTGCTCATATACAGAGGTGGCCTCCTTTGATTGTGGAAAAGTGACTGCTTACAAAATGCAACCAGTTAGCACACAGGTAGTCTTGAAATATTACTGTTAGTGTTTGGGAAGCCCCCTGCTCACATACAGAGGTGGCCTCCTTTGATTGTGGAAAAGTGACTTTGCTTATAAAATGCAAGCAGTTATTAGACAGGTAGTCTTTAAATATTAATGCTAGTGTTTGGGGTGCCCCCTGCTCACATACAGAGGTGGCCTCCTTTGATTGTGGAAAAGCGACGTTAATTATAAAATGCAAGTAGTTATTAGACAGGTAGTCTTGAAATATTAATGCTAGCACGCTTTTTAAAGAATGACACCAAGTAAAGGTGCTCGTTCTATCCCTGCCTGATCTGCTCTGGCCACAATACAGTGTCAGAATGATCTTCCACAAGATGGCCGACATTTATATGGGGCTGTGACATCATCGGTAAGCCTGTCTGCTGATAGTTAGCATGTGACACCCACCCAGCATTCCTTGCCCCATGGGACATGTCCTGATATGTGGATCCACCATTTTAGATGGACTGTATAGCAGTAAATGGAGTTTTAAGGAAGCGATCGAATAGCGGCGATATTCAGAATCGTAACAAATCGAATATTTCATGAAATTCGTAACGAATTTGGGTTCGTCTGAATCGATTCGCTCATCTCTATTTCTAACCTGACAGGTTCATTTAAGCTGTCAGGAATAAATGAGTGAGTTCTAATAATCCTGTAAATCTATAGTGCCCAGGCAACTTCCCACAGAAGTGTGAGCTCAGCCATATGCAGCTTGTCCAGTATATCACTGCAATCCATGCCAAGGTGAAATCACTATTTTGAGAAATGTTTTCTAGAACTTTATTTTATTACATCCCCTTCAGATTCTGTCTATACGCTGCGCACACTCACAGTCCAAGGTTAAAGTTTCGTCTTTTTCAATTCTGAGTCCTATAACAAACTCATCCAATTATTCTGCACTTTCTGTCCTTCTGCATTGTGACTAAATCTTTCACCGTTTTCATTTCCGTTGGTTGGCGCTCCAGCCCTTCATCACATCCCCAGAGCGTTGTTTCCGCCATTGTAAAATTATTTATATTGTCTTTTCTGTTGTACCAAAAATCTTTCATATTTATCACCACTTGTAAGAGATTTTCGAGAGTAAAAAAACGTATGAAATTCCTGAGCGGTCAAAAACACCGATATACATAATAGTTTCATCTTTGCAGCTCTTGGCACAGCATTATGTGGATATTTTAGAATTAAAGAGACTGGTTGAAAAATAAACTCACCAATGCAGAACCTAAGGTCAATAATAGCCTCCCATCCTGGGTATCGTGATTATGGATGTCCCGCTGCTAAAAAAGGGCAAGGAAGCCAGAAAGGACCAGTCTACGGACGAGTGCCACTTTCTAGACCACATATGTCAAACTCTGGCCCGCAGTGTCATCAGATTTGGCCTGTGAGCCCTGTCCCCAGCTTCCGACGCTGTTATGTATTGGTGACAGGGCTGGGGAGGTCACAGGCGTTATCTTTAAACCATGCACATGGCTGCACACTTGCTGCCCAGTTCTGCTTAGTCCCCGGGAGGCCAGTTAGCAAGCCCGCCCGGTGGCCGGATTGTACTTCCTGATTGCAGCCTGGCAGCTGGCAAGATTGCGGAAAGAGGCTTTGATGTCAAACCCCACCCCTATGATGATGTTGTAGGGAAGTACATCCCCCAGTGGTTGGCAAATGCAACTGCCAACCATGCTGGCTGTTGTCTCCCTCTACACAGGATGACGTCAAGCTGGCTCAGCCCACCAGTGACTGTGAGGTAAAGGAAGGCGGAGAACCCTATCCCATCCCATCATGGAAAGTTGCATGTTGCATTAAAGAGGACCAACCTTGCTTTTATGGCCGATTAAAGTGAACCAAATGCATCCCTGGAATTTATAAGACCCCCCCCCCCCCCCACCTGGATCGCCGGTAAAACTTACCTGACCGCCGATCCAGAAGCGCAAGCGGACCATTGCTGTGACTGTCCAATTTTGGCTCACTGTGTATTTGAGTTTGACAACCTATTAGGCTCACTAGGAGAGCTTTGCCCCTGGCAAACTGTATTGGATGTTGTGGAAAAGGATTAGGTGGAAGTGTCAACTGAATGTACAAGGATGAAGCTGTAAAAAATGACTTAGCTCCTAGCTACCCCCATTTTCAGCACTTTTGCCAACTGTACTGACAGCTCTTTATGATTTTGGCCCCCGCTGTATGCCCCTGCTGCCAGTCACAAGGAAGCAGGCATTGTCATTGATTGGCTGCAGCGGTGCATCATGAATTGCTTAAGGATGCTTTTACTTTCACTTTAAAGTAAATTTTTGTTTGAACATTATTTGTAAAAAATAATATATGTATATATATATATATATATTTTTTTTTTCTTTTTACAATTTCTTTTTAAATATAATTTGTGTCATGCATTCTGCATCCCGGATACCCTCAATGTATATATCACAGATGCACACCATAGACATGAAAATATTTAACACATGAATTGTATTTAGGCTTTAAACAAAGAAATAAAATCTTGACATTCAGATACAGATTGTAATTCAGAGGTGATCACTATGACAGATTGTGACACTTTTCGAAGAAAAGACTATAATACAGGCAGCAGTGTCTAGAAAGTGTAACAAGACAAATGTCACAAAATGTAACAAAAATAAAGAAACATTATGTAAAGACACGTTATGTACACAATCCACTTGGAAAACTGCCAAGCATCATGGTGTGATGATACAATGTACAGCTCCACACTCTGGATATTACAATCCACTGCAGAAAAAAACACTTGTAAAAAATTATAATAAAAAAAAAGAAAAGACTATGAAATTTATTTAGAATGGCACCATCTGACCTCATCAGGGTTAAAGAAGGGACTATATAAATACAGGGATTCTACAAAGTCTATATTGCAAGGGTAGAATGCCTCTCTACTTCCACATCCACTATCGTCATCACTTAATATGCCTGGTTACAGGATGAGAATATGAAATATGGTCTGAGATCTACTTTGTCATAAGGGCTCAATCCAATTAAAAGCTAAAAGTCAAAAAAGGACAGAAAAAATGTTACTTTATGAGCCTTGAAAGGGCACCATCTTCCTTGAGTTGTTTTTTATTTTTTTTATTTTTTGTATTGCTCAAATGGGGTTTTGCACAAGCATTTGTACATAATGCTTGAACTTCCTAAAAAGGCCGGAAGAGCTACTTAGCTCTCCCACAGCCCCTCCTTGCCAGCAGACTTGGGGAGTTATTTAAGCCAGGTAGTGCAACATAGTTCAATGAACGCCGGGTGCAGTATGTGAAAACCATATATATGAAAGTCAATCTGGTGAGCGCCTCTAATAGCGTCATGTAGCGTCACATGTATCACTAGCGGTGGCTGTGTGTTCAGCAGCGCCATGTAGCACCTGTCGCTCAGTAGCTCTCTCCTATACATTTCAATGGTGTTTTTTTTTCTTGTGTATAAATAGCGTTTTATTTAAATTTTTTTCGAAATTTTGGGATCAAATCATTGTGTGGCCTCTCCTGCCTAGCAACCAAACACTTATATTGTTATATTTTGAATTTTTTTAAATGCAGAATTGTATGTGCAGGTCGGCCATTGCATTGTCATTGTAACAGTGTTAAAACAATGTCATTCCATATGTTTTCGCCCTGGTGCTGGTGGATATGTGTTGAGAAACAAACTTTTTTCATATAGCATCAACGCTAGAGCACCCAGTTTTAGAGCGACAACGCTGGTTTGTGTTTGATTTTCTTAAATATGGGCTTCAGCGCCATGTGTTGGACGAACTTAACTGGCGCTACCTATCGTTTGCTGCAGCGTTGTCCTGTTGTTATATGTGGCGTTGCTCTGGGCGGCTTTCCCTCGGGGCGCTACATATGCATTAATTCAGGGAGAGCACTTCTACAGCACCCTCAGATGTCACATTTATCAATGCTGGACATGATACTACAGCATCACTTGTCCAGCCACTACACTAGGCTATAGCACTCCCCACTTGCAGCGTCCACTAGCAGACACTCTATGCGCCGCTACATAGACGCTCAAATGGCAATATTTGGCTCTAGTCTTAAATCAGCCTCCACATGTCACTGCATGTGATCCAGTCATTGGTGTTGGTCAGAAACATCCATCCAGAGGGTCTTACAGCAAGCAAACAGGTGTATGAGCCTCTGAGACAGCAGGTGTGCACAAACATGTCACAGGATCGATCTCCAAAACCCCTTAGATTTCAGCAACCAGACACCTAGTTAGTTACTGCAAGGAAGAAAAGGTGAGAATAGTCTTTTTTCATATTTTTCCTTTAGAAACATTTTATTGCACTGAATAGTTTTTATCCCGGAGAACAGTTCCACTGTGATGTTTCCTGCAGGCAATCATCTATGTCAACTCAGTTATATATACATCTCTCAGTCACGAAATAAACCAAACAAAAAATAAAGAAAAATTCAAGCATTCATGCTATAGTACTTCATCAGCCGCAGCTAGACACATGTGGGTGATTTTCACAATGGATAGACTGATTCTATTGTTCGCCTTTTTGCACTTTCTGATATATCCTTTAACACAAAGATACAATCCATCCACATTGTTGATGGTTTAGATTACAGAAACCACTGAAATGTTGCTTTCAAGAATTGGGGTCAACAGGCGTCATTGATTGCCCTTCTGCAATTGGGAAAACATCTAGAGCACCAAATCGGCAAGCTGGAGATTAACCTAATAGTGGCGTATTTTAAGTGCAGTACACGGTAAAAAGCTATGGACCACACACTGGGAACACCTTTACAAAAATACAATTTAGACACTTGTCAGTGTTCTTTCTAAGGGGGTAATTCCCTAAAATATGGGCCTTGATCCAGTTTGTCTTTACATATCTCTATAATAAAAATAAAAATTAGGACTGCTTTTCTTGCTTTAGTTGAAAGTAAGGCATGAAATGAAATAAGGTACAATTCAGTAAAGGGAGGAAGCTGAATCAGGATTCACCTAAAACTTTCACCAGAGTAATGTAAAACTTTATTTAAAGAGGACCAAAACCCATGCCCATCGGTCCTGAAATCTATAACATTCCAGGGCTGCTGGATTCCCTCCACCCTGGGGCATCCAGAATCGGGATGCCGTGCTGTGTAAACCCCCCAGGTTGCCCAGAAACTTTCTTTCCCGGTCCAACATCACACACGCGAGCTGCGGCCACATCCCTGCAATCCAATCAGCAGGGCGCATGCCTGCACCAGGCATTTGTGAATGGACAGCACAGGCAAGCTCCCTGTTAGAGGGCTGCGGGGGATGTGGCCACCAGCGTGCTTTGAGCCACTTGCCTTAGACGAGCTAGTAGACGGGGCGGGAGCAGATCCAAGCGTGTTGATTGGACGAGAGGGCTGCACATGCGCTGTAGGCTGTAGGACCGGGGAAGGGTGAGTGAGGTCGGGCGACCTGGGGGATCCCTGATCGGGGTGCCCTGGCGGCAAGGACCAAAACCCAGGATAGTCTAAATCCTGGGTTTTGGTCCATTTTAATACAACAAGAAAGATTACCAATAGTTAGAATGTATAATCTGAAATAAAAAACATGCTTTGGCTCATATTTAATAAAAGTTTTATTCAAATCTGCAATAAAATCCAAGCAGGAATCTCAATAAAATCATAGCACAACAGAACCCAATCACAGACAATCAGATGTGTCTGTGACTGTATCATTGAGTTTTTAGAAAAAAGTGGCCGCACTAACTTAAATCAAAAGGGGTGTGCAATCTTTAGCAATAATTCCAAACACCAATCCACAAGAAGGCTTCCACAGAGCCCCCAACACTCAAGTATCAATCTGCACTACTTCAAGTAAAGTATAAATGGAATCTTTTATTGATGCATATGTATAACTACAATTAATTAAAATCTCTTTCTAAAAACACATGATACATGAACATTACACTAGAGGGCACTGATGGTACAACAGAATGGTTATATCTCGAGTGTGCATCCCTATATATAAATGGCTGAGTCCTGTTTGTCCCAAAAAAAAGTGCAAAGCGCAACAAAATACAATAAGTACAAAATATTCTAAAGTGATCAGCGTATGCAAAGGGGCTAAGTGCAAAGGAATAAAAGTGAAATAGTGGCAATATACTGAAAAAGGGGACACAGCGGGATGACAAGAGGGACAGACACACATACAAGGATCTTACATACAAAATGGACCAACAGCACCCCTCCCCCGCCCTACGCGTTACGTGATGGAATGTCACTTCCTCAGGATTAATTCATGTCCCTCCTTTCATCTTGGGTTTTTAAGTCAGTGGATCAATTTTACTGCCCCAAAGTGATCATAAAACAAACATATATATGTTTTAAGCACTTATTGCTGCAATGTTCTCTCTTTGACTCACTCCTTATTTTATCGTATGCCCTATTTTGAAATAAAGCATTAGATGTTTAGAGAAAAATGTATTATATTAAACCAATGATAAGCTCGCCACCTAATTTTAGGAAAACTGAAAATCAAATGTTGAGGGTAGAGATGAGGGAAATTTGTAATGAAATTTGTGTTAGTTTAAATTGAATGTTTATGATTCCTCATTGCCCCCCCCCCGTCACTCACAGTGATATTATCTCACCCCTCACTGTATAAAAGGCCCCGCCCAGTGACAGGGAGTGCTCTCAGCAGAAGGGAAGGAAGGGACAGCAGGGAGTGGCGATGGTCGTGCTGGCGGCAAAGTGGCAAGGGACGAAGATCGGCCTGGTCCTGCTTGCGGCAGGGCGATTAGGCATGCAAAGTGGTGGGGAGCACTGTGGGATCCCTGCAGCGCTGGATAGTAAGGTGGCAGGTACGTTATTCTTTTTTTATATTCCAGACTTCAAGGACAAAATTGGTCGGCAGAAATCACAAGAAATTTAGATTTGTGCTAAATCACAATCAGAATGCCCCACTGTGTGAACCCATCTTCTTCCTGGCTCCCTTGCCAATGTAAATATTGGTGGCCACATCCCCAGCATCTTTGAGCTCTGCGTGCACTCATGTGCTAGCCATTTAGTGAGGCTGGGGCAGGAACACGCCCGCTGCTGGGGATGCCATTGCCATAAAAAGAGCCGCTTGCTACACATTAGATATGCATGGTAAATGGCTCTAATTGGACTAGATCCCTCACACGCTGTAGGCTGGGGAACCTATGCTGGGGAAAGTTGTTTTTCTAGGCGCTCTTGGGTGTTTCACACAGTGGGGCATCCCAAATTGGGGTGTCCCCCAGAGCCGGGAACAAAACCCAGGATAGTCGGAATCCTGGGTTTTGTTCCACTTTAAGCATTAATATACGAACAAGTCTAATGCATTTTGATACTTATTTTTTGCCAGGTATAACCCATACAAAGATTTCGAGCATCCCAGGGCTTATTGACAAGTTTGTCCTTAAAGGAGCAGTATCGCGAATTTTTCTTGGTGACTTATATTTAAATGGTACTTTGAATGTAGGTAAGTGTTGGAGTAAGAATTACAAATGTAGAAAAAAATGATGTGTGTGTTGAACAGCTGGAGTCTAATAGCTCATGTTTATGTCTGCTGAGTGTCGGGAGCCGACACTCTGGCCTGTTCCACACTGAGGAGAGGGAGATACAAATGTATCAGTTCCACGCTGAGGAGAGGGGTAAATGATGTATCAAAGTCTCAGCTGTTCAGTGCTGGCAGCCGTCCAGCATCAGATAACATTGCAACATTGCCTGGCCAGAACTTATATATATAAAACAGAGAGAAAAGCTCTAGAAGTCATTTAGCTGATTTTGACAGTTTTCCCTTCATGTTGGCTCTGCTGCAGAATCTTTCAGTTTACCATTTTCTCTTTCATATTCTTATTTTGATGATCTTTCTTTCAGCTTTGTGTGTTTTGGGCAAAGCCCAACCCAGGATTTTCACTATCTGGAGTTTTGTTTTGTGC
Source organism: Gastrophryne carolinensis (assembly GCA_027917425.1). Classification (NCBI taxonomy): domain Eukaryota; kingdom Metazoa; phylum Chordata; class Amphibia; order Anura; family Microhylidae; genus Gastrophryne; species Gastrophryne carolinensis. Next base: position 42,958,343 of record CM051239.1, on the reverse strand, counting down.
CCCTAGGGGCGGGATGCCCTGATATGTGAAATCCCCAAGTTCACCTGTGAAAACGTACCTTTCCCTGTCCCACAGCACATGCGCGGGCTCTCATCCAATCAGCTCTGTTTGCACACAGATGGGGAGCCTGAGCAGTAACCTTCCTGGCCGCCCGGCCTGTCTAAATGACTATCTGCGTGAGCGCGCCAGAAAAATGGGGGGATCTGTGGTTATCCAGGGGTCGTTTCACACAGTGGGCATCCTGATTTAGAATGGGGTTTTGTTCCACTTTAATACCTTTAGATTTTCCTGCACAGTTATTCAAAGAAGAATTTCAGTCGTTTTCAGTCAGTTTAGTTTATTTTGTATAGATTTTACACATTTGAGTCACCTGGTCTCATAACAAAAGCAGCACCTCACACACACACAGCCGTTACCACTGATTACAGTGTCAGCCTCTGAGGTAAAGTGTTGCTAGGAGACCAGTGGGCTAAATGAAGCAGCTCACTAAAAACAACCCAGCAGATCCCCCTATTCAGCAAATGGACTGAGCCATTGTCATTATACAATTTAAAAGAGAGGCATGTATTTTTTTCTTTTTCTATTGACAGATTATTTATACACATGTTATAAGCTACTGTGTGGCTATTTAATTATTTATCTTTTTTAATGCAAATTTTGCGATACTGCTCCTTTAAGTGTGAATCAAGCAAACCTGGTCATCATTGTTATATATTGTACCCCTTGTTATACTAAATTATAATACATACTATAACATTACTTAGCACAAATAGAGATGAGCGAATTTTCGGATTTTGGTCCTAATTTTAGGGAAAAATCGATTCTACACATATCTTAATTTTACTTTTATTTGTGCTGGCCTAATTTTTCCCTAAAACAAGTAAGCAAAAAAGACTCACCTGCAGCCTCCCCATGCCACACGTCAGAGCGTGTCTATCCACAAAGAAGACTGGAACACACCCATCCATCCACCGACCCTTTCATCCACCTCAGAGTCAGTCCCGGCCACAGCAGCGGTCCTCACCTCTGCCTGGATCTGATTGACTTCTGCCTGATCAGCATGCAGGCCTTGGCGGTGTGCCTGTCCTGACATCCCCAGCTCGGTGTCTCCTGACGTCCTCTGCAATGTGACATTCCCAATAGCCCCTCCAACAAGATCTCACTCTGCGATGGATCTCTCTCGATGGCCCCACAACCTCCCAACCTTGCACCCGACACCTCGGAGGCCAACCAGAGCCCCACCCGCTGCCTTGGTAGCCGGAGACCCTTGCATCACCGTGCAGAGAAGCCGGCTCTGCCAGCCGGGGAAAAGCCATCTGGAGCAGCTGAGTTTTTTAATTTCCCGTAGAGATGAGTGATTCATTCGAGTTTCACTTATCTCTAAGCACATAGTTATCATGTGAAAAGCACTTACAGGCTAAAAGGCCACATGAACTATCATTAACACTGTGTAGTTGGAGGATAAAAGAGGGTAAACAGACCACATCTGTGTCCAGAATGGGGGTATGGTGTGCATGGTGGGAAGCTGCAATCCAGAAGTGTTCAGGGGATAAAAAAGGAATGGAGCTTATCAGCTATCCACTGGAAAAAAATGGTAGTGTCTAAAACGTGTGCGTGCATTGACTAAAGAAGTTTTGTCTAGAAAATTGGGGCTATTTTTAACACTACACGTTGATCGCCAGGATCCAACACTGTTTTTCACAAAACACCATAAACGCTATTTATTGGGGAGTTTGGGTTAGTGCTCCGCATTTCACATGATATTCCATGTGAAATCCGGAGCAATAACCCAAACTCCCTATTAAATGTCACTGGTCTGACCAAGGAAGTACGGGACCACCATAAACAGATACAAATAGACAAATCCACCGGATCAGATGGCATTCAAAACTGGATCAGGGTGAGTCATTGGATATCATATATTTTGACTTTTCTAAAGCATTTGATGCTGCATACTGTGCCACATAAAAGACTGGTACAAAAGATGAGAATGCTTGGACTAGGGGAAAATATCCGTACACGGGCGAGTAATTGGCTTAATGATAGGAAACAAAGGGTGGTTATAAATGGTGCCAGATTGGGTCACCACTACTAGTGGGGTACCACAGGGGGTCAGTGCTGGGCCCAATTCTTTCTAATATATATATATATATATATATATATATATATATATATATATATTAATGATATAGGTAATGGGATAAACAGTGAAATCTCAATATTTTTGGATGGTACTAAGCTGTGTAAAGTAATTAACAGAACAGAGGACAGCAGGCAGCTACAAACTGATTTAGATCAATTGGATGTTTGGGCACAAAATGGCAAATTCCATATAATACAGATAAATATAAAGTTATGCATATGAGCAGGATAAATTGGTGCAATAATTACACACTAAATAGGGAAACACTGGATAAAACAACAATAGAAAAAGACTTGGTTTTAGTAAATAATGAACGTAACTGTTGTGATCAATGTCAGGCAGCAGCTGCCAAGGCAGACAGGATCATGGGGTGCATCAAAAATGGCATAGGTGTTTATGATCAGAATATTATTTTACCCCTGTATAAGGCACTGGTCAGACCCCATATGGAATATTGTTTACAGTTCTGGTCACCAGTGCATAAAAAAGACATACCAGAACTTGAGCGCGTTCAAAGGAGAGCCACTAAATTAATAAATGGAATGGGAGTGCCCTGAAAGATTGTCAAGGTTAGGTTTATTTAGTTTGGAAAAGAGACGTTTGAGGGTGACCTAATAACTATGTATAAATATATCCGGGGGCCAATACATACAAGATCTGTCCCACAATCTATTTAAAGCCAGGACTGTAGGTAAAACTCGGGGGCTTCCACTTAGGTTTAAGGAAAGACGTTTCTTACACCACCATAGAAGGGGATTCTTTACTTTAAGAGTAGTAAGACTATAGACAGAGGAGATAGTCATGAGGAATACACGAGAGTTCAAAAGTGGCCTGGATGCCTTCCTTGCATGTAATAACATTACAGTCTATGGCTACTAGACCACTAATAAACAGACTAAAGAGGCTGTAAGGCTGAAAAAAGACTAGTCTATGTTACTATGTTTTAGACACTACAATATTTTGGGTGGGGTATCCGTTGTGCTGGTTTCACTGTGTAGGTCTAAAAGATACATTTAACTGCTATGACTTGCTATATATCAATAATCAAAGGAGAAGATGACTGGATGAGGTCAGCTCAAACTTCAGGTTGAATCCTAGAAATTGTTAATTGTATTCCCTGCTGAGGAACGGATAAACTTTTGTATTGTTCGAAACAACATGGCAAAGGCCAATATTCTGTTGTGAAATATTCAGTAACAAGCTGCAATCCTGCAAATAAAATAGACATATTCTAAATTCCAAAGAATAAAATTTGTTCCGGTGGATAATTTTTCTAATTATGCAATTATTGCTTACTCTACAGAAAAATGACTGCAATAATGTGGCTTTATGTCCTCTGCGTGATGCTTAAACCTTTCATAAATCTAATTTTACTGTTACCAATTTTTTAAGATAGAAAGTTATTTAAAAGCTCATTGACTTCTAGAGCCTCTCATTAAGAGTGATTTACATTGCAGCTATGTGCTAGACATGTTCTGGATGAATGGACGTTCTGTGGCTGTTCTTTCTATCATGAAGACACAACAGTAAACAAGCGGTCTAATTCGGAGCCTCTCTTGCATGCGTTCCTGCTAATGGGAATGACATCATAGGACCGTATTTGGTCTATTTTCCATGTCGGTGATTCTGAGCTTTGTTTTTTGGACTAGTCCTTTTTGCGTGAAATCACAGTATGTGTAAGCCAAACCAAGTGTTCGTCATATAAATACGGCTCTATGTGTCCATGCATCCGTAATTTTACACGTTTTGCTTGCACTTGTGCGGGATTCAGAGCCCTGATTTGTAGACCTATAAAAGCCACGGGTTTCGGGTTCAAACTTGCGCCATCTTTTTGCTAGCAGGAAACTTGAACTGTCTTTTTTTGATAATAAAATACAGCCTACATCCTCAGCACCTACAATGGAGCCCCTTGACGAGTTCTGTGAAGAATACGAGTGCCAACAGCAGCATGGGCTGGTAACCAACTACCTTCCAGAGTTTAGGCATATCTGCCATCACCTGGATATCAGATGACTGATCAGCAGGTGTTCAAATTGACCTGACTGAACCGCCTTTCTCTTGAGAAGCCTTACTCAGCCATGGTTGGCCCCCACTACAAGAAAGGGGCATGCGATTGGAGGTATGACCAAATTGCTTGGCTGTCTTCAGTTTTTGGGGAATGGCTCCTTCCAGAGGCTTGGGGCACTGTTGGTTGGCATGTCCCAGCCTTTGCTGAGCAGCATCCTGACAACATTTCTTGATGGCATGGCTGTCCTGCAGGAGAAATACCTTTCTTTCTCTGACAGCATGGCAGCCTGGAACTCAATGAGTTTGGGCTTTTTTCAACATTGCGAATATGCCAAGTGTCACTGGCACCATTTATTGTATGTGGCCCTGGTTCCCCCAGTTGCTCAGGAGTATATGTTTCTATATGGTTAGGTCCACATAACTCATCTTTGTTGCCCACTCTCCTCTCTCGAGGCTAGCCTAGTTTCCCCTCCCCCAAACAACTTTCCTGTGTCTTAGTCTGTTTAGGTCCACATAGCTCCTCCTTGTAGGCCCCTCTCCTCTCGTGAGGCTAGCTCCCGCCCAAACAGCTTCACTGTGTCTCATTTGACCCTTGTTTTAATTTAATTTTGCTGTTCATTTGTCGTTGCCAGTCTAGTGACCCTTTTGAGCACTCTCTTAATGTCCAATATGTCGTGGGGCGGGATCTTTGCTTTTTCAGTGTTTTGGCCGGCTTCCCTGGCTCGTCCCACTATGCATCTTATCTTGATGCATTTAACACCTATTTTAAGAGTGGCGAGCTGACTGGCAGTTGGCATGTGGGTAAGTCTGTTTATTGCTGGGGTGGTTCTGCCTGTTTATTGTTTATGTAGCATTCGTAATGTCTTTTTCGTTTGTTATGTGCCTCCTTTTTGTAATTGGTATTGGTTTGGGTTTATTGTGCTAGCCAATTGGTCTCACTGCCCTTCCGCCATCTGTTGGTGGTGGCGCTGCTGTTCCACAACCACTGCAGGCAGGTCTTCATGGAGCAAACTGGTGGTTTATCGCACAACTTTAAAATATCTATTGGTGTTTTGCCGAATTAAACTATAGGCTACATGTGCATATGGACACAAGTACACTTCCGGGGGCCATCAGGGCACGTTGACACTTCTGCGCCTTGCCACAGGGGTGCGTCATACAGACGACAACCAAAGACATCCAACATGGCATCCAGTGAGTAGCAGGGGGGCATTTTGATGGAAGCGGTGAAAGACTCAGGTAAGTGTGAAGCCAGTCAAGCAGAACAATACCCAAGCATTACACGAATGCCCATAAATTCTAACTTCTAGTTTTTTCCTTCTACAGACCCTGAAGAAGTGATGGCACCGCGGAGGAGGGTGGCCCCCTAAAACTATGCGTCAACCAGTTTGGGTATGTTAAAATGCGCGTGCATATACAGGCACACATATGGACAAACAACAAGTGGTAATGCATATTTTTTCTCTTTGTAGATGCCATGTTAGTCCCAGAAAAATGTTGACAAAAAATTAATAGTTATTATATTTATTTAATATAAATTACATTTAAAAACAGTTAATAAAAACAACTGTATTTAATTAAAAAAATAGTTTTAAAGTTATATGCTACGTGGTGGTGTTTTTTCTATGAAACAACATAAAGCAGACGGAAACCAAACAAACAGCGGTGTAAAACAGAACAGCAAAACAGAAGGTGGCCGAAGTAGGAGGTGAGTAAAAGTGGATAGTATTAGAGGACATAGCAACCAAGGTACAAAGGTAAGTATGTGCAAGGACATGCAGACTACCAGGGGATGCCCTAGATGCCAGCAGGGGGACAAACGTAAGTATGTGCATGGACATACAGACTACAGGGGATGCCCTAGATGCCAGCAGGGGGCAGGGGGAGAAGATAAACATGTGCTAGGACATGCAGACTATCATGGAATGCCCTAAATGCCAGCAGAGGGGAGAAGGTAAGTATGTGCTAGGACATGCAGACTACATAGGATGCCATATATTCCAGCAGGGGGACAAAGGTAAGTATTTTCAAGGACATGCAGACTACAAGGGATGCCCTAGATGGCAGCAGGGGGAAGAAAGGTCAGTATTTGCAAGGACATGCAGACTACCATGGGCACAGTTGCGGGGGATGGCGGGAAGCACATTAAAATAGCTGGTTACAACATAAAAGGCCTACGCCAGAAAGCCACAGAAGGACAGGGCACACCAAGAATGATGGGCTCCACAGCAAGTTCCGTCGGAAAACAGGTAAAAACTCGCAAAGCAAATACAGACACTTATGCACAAACAAACGCGGCGTCAAATGATACAAGTGTTCACAATTTCCCAGTTACCGAGATCAGTTCCTGAAAAAAACGAGCATTCCCGGGCAGGCTTTGGATCAGGCCGAAGATCTTGTTGACAATCATCCTGGTCTTTCTTCTGTCTCCTTTCTGGCTACACAGTTTTCATTGCTGGACAAGCCTTCTCCTGGAGACACAATGGATATACAGACAGAGCTTTCCTTAAACACATCAGCCAGCACAGGACTGAACTCGCACTTACCAGTGATGCTGGCAATTTTTATTGAAGGCATGTAATTTCTTATTTCCACCACCATTTTTTTGGATCAACTGGAGATACTACGACAATAGGATACTCTAGTGTACAGTATTCTGGCTGTCCATGCCATTCACTTTTATCTACCTTTCACCTTTGGCAATTAAGCTATTGCACCATTGCATTAAACTCTGAACTGGAATTGCAGTCATATATATAATTTATGGGGATCCCAGCCTGGTTTCCTTGAAGCCCATTTCAAACTAGGAGCCCAGCCATCACGTCAGAACAGGGATCTTTAACTGTTTTTACCTTGGGAGCCACATGCAGCAATGAGAGGTGGTCAGGAACCACATTTAATTAAATTGGTTTGTAAAAATCATATATGATTTAAGCTTAATAGCATCAAGAGTAGTGGGGGGCCCAACAATCTTCTGCTTCCTCAACAGTTAGTATGACAATTACTGTACTATTACAGCATATTGCAGGGCCACCATCAGGCAGGACAGTCAAGACATGAATATAGGCCTCCAAAGGGACCTGGACACTAAGGGGAGGGGCTCAGGCCCCAGATGGGAGGCCCTGATGGAGGCCTGCCACGAAGCCCTGCATTAACGGCTTTCTACTGGTTGCCTTAGGGCCCACTTGAAATTGGGGCCCAGCAATCACATATCATTTCTGGGGATGCCAGCCTGGTTTCCTTGAAGCCCATTTTAAACTAGGAGCCCAGCGATCACGTCAGGACAGGGATCCTTAACGGTTCTTACCTTGGGAGCCACATGCAGCAATCAGAGTTGGTCAGAAACCACATTTGATTTAAGTGGTTTGTAAAAATCATATAACATCTATAGAGCAGGAAACAACTGAACAATGCAGTGAATACGTAGCCTGCATAGACCCCTCTCCCCCCACACACACACACACACAAAGTAGAAATATAGTGCATAGGGATCCCTCCGGCCCTTAAAATAATTTCCTCACACAAGCGCATCACCCACAAGGTTAAATGGCAAAATGTGGAACACTGAGAAGCACGACGGCTTACTGATCTCCGGATACCCCTATGTACATTCCAAGAATGTGATACAAACATTATATGCCAAAATTTGGGTAGGCTGGAAAGCCAAAAGTGGTGCTGGATGCTGCCAAGACATATAAGCTGACACGCGTCCCCCAACTTCCTGACTTCATACACAGCTCTGACAACGTGCTAGGCCCAGACCAGTGTCCTAATTTAGCAGTCAACCTGAGAGCCACACAAACACATATGAGCCACATGTGGCTTCCGAGCTACAGGTTGGAAATACCTGCCATAAAAGTTACGGGTGGACCAGATATTCCTGATGACGGCCTTAGGAAATTGTACTGCAGTTATGCCACTAGCTACTGTTTCACTGCCATTCTGTATAATGGTGAAAGTATAAATTACACACATGAATAATAGCTTGTAGGAACTCAGAGTTTGAGATCCCTCGCTAACTAACTAACTAACTAACTGCTGCATCTGTACTTGAAACTTAATCTTTCACTACACTTTTAATTTCCTTGTTGACTCTTCTTCCGTTTAACTCCTTAGAGTTATTGTAATGGAGGCCATCCACAACCACTGGTGCATGCGCGTGTGTGCCCTAGTGGACACGGAGCTGAGCTCATTGATGTACATGACACATGTGGGTATGTTTATCAGGAATGTTGATTCCAGATACCAGCTTCCTGTTATAGCCTATGACTATCCTCGGTGTTACCTCTTGACATCCTGCCATTACATGAGCCTTGCTGAACTTGGATTAGACATTCAATGAAGGTATATTTGCCCTACCTCTTGCTGACTGGCTAAGCAATTTGATTACCTTTTCCTTGTTGTCTGCCTGCTGACTACTCCAAATGAATTTAGGACTTCTGATTGCATGTTACTTGCCTGTTGCTGACCTAGATTGGAATAAAAGCTTTGATTCCACATTGCTACTTGTCTGTGAGAACAGTTCTCAGTTTAGTAATTGTGTAGGTCAGCCATTGCAAAGAAACTTAAAGAGGAACATCAGGAGAGGTTAAAACCTTCCCCAAGCCTGACCGATCTGCCCCCCAGGTTTGACCTCAGGACATTCTTTACTCACCTCGCCAAGGGATCCATCTTCTGGGTCCCTCAGTTTCACTAATAGACGGCTAAGCCAGCGTGGGGGGCAGCGATCAGGGCTGAAACAGCCAGATGTTGCTGCAGCAGGCCACGGTGATATCCAAAAGGTAAGAACGGGCCGATGGGGGGCATTGACCCCTTTTTATTTTCGGTCCGATGTTCTTCTTTAACTTAAATCTAGATGTCCTTATTTGACCCGATTTAGCAATACAGACCCCAAAATACTGTGCATAGCATCCTCCTGGGTCTTGCACAGGCTAGAGCCTTGCCACCTCCAAAATTATAGAGGCTAACCGCCCCTGGACGTAACTGAAAGGATGAGCAATAAGCTCCTACACGGGGGTGTGATTAGTTAATATACCCCCGGCCAGGTGCAGAGCAGGATTCACAGTAACTCTGCTGGTAAGTAAGTGCCACTAGCAGGATGTCCACGGAACATCTCGATCGTGACGAGAATGTTAACAAATAGCCTATCTATAGTATATCACTAAGACAGCTTCTGTCTTCCATATAGAAAAGTTTTATAAAACTTTAAATAGTTTTGCATTATATTAGATATTGATTAGATCTTCAAGTAAGCTATTCTCAAGAGCCACTCTAAAGTAATTCTATTATAAGAAGTTTCTGACCTTTTACTTTAACCTTTTCAAGAAAACGATTGCTGTTCATTCGCTAATACGAATAATCTTGAAGATGCTCAAGGTCAGGTATTCCTCTAATTATGCAGTTTCTACATATTTCTGACACTTGCAAGCCAATATCTTAACGATTAAAGGCTTTGCTCTATGTGTCATTGTTCAAACTTTCTCTCTACCTGTTAAATCCCAGGATATAGCAAGTGCCGCTGCTTCTCTCATATTGATCCGACTGCTCTGCAAAAAGCGGACTACCAACAACTCTTAGAAACTCGGCTATGTCAGTGAAAGCAAACCCAGGGTTATGGTCACATCATGTACATCACTCTTTCTAGATACCCCAGGTGGTACGCAACAGTGTTCAGTCAATATTATAGGCATGTTCTAAGATTTTACTGCAAAAACATTCTTTTTTCTTGCTATAAAGAAGTCAACATGGCCCAATTTTTTAGCTCACAGGTGTGGGTTCAGCGCCAGACGAATTGAGACAGGCTGGGCGAGCATCCAGATTGCTGGAGCCCCCCTGCAGTGCCTGCAATCCTTATTATATCCCCGTTCCACGGCTGGGAATGCACCCCGTAATTGGTCGCCAGCAGTCATGTGGGTCAGCGACCAGGAATGAGAATGTGACCTCGAACCACCTGACAAACAGTGGCCAATCACGGGGCTGCATTTTCGTCCGAGAATAAGATAAGCTTTGTAGTATTGCAGGAGGGTGGGGCGATGTACGAGGGTTCTCTAGCAATATGGATGCTACTAAAGCCTGTCTCAATATGGCTGGGGCCAGAACCACACTCATTAGCAAAAAAAATAACGTGTGTCCGCTTTAATAATTGATTTCCTTCTTGGGGGTACTTGGTAGTAACTGCTTGTTGCTAGGGGGTACTTGGCATAAAAATATTGAGGACCACTGATCTACATAACAATGTGAGCTAAAGGGGGTGTTACCTAATGTTTATTCAGATTTAGATTTTGGGTGAAGTTAGAGTCAAGTCAAGTAAAGTTTTCTGATCAAGTTCAGTTCAAATAGAATTCATGTATAACATGACCAGCTCTATTGTTAATATGAAAAATGGTAACTTTTATTTTTAGATAATGGTCAAACGTATTTTAGGGAGAAATGTGATTAACAAACCCATTTAAACCGGACCAACAGCCTGGCACAATTGGAAAAGAAAGGTAGCGGCCATTTTGCAGCTTCCTCTCCCAGCATCTCAGCCATGCTGCTGCCTGGATTCAACTGACATAACTGACAATGCACAGTAACAGGAAGCCCAGCAGCACTTCCTGTTTCCAGCTGGCCTGTAAATGCATGAGCCGGCATTTTGCTTCTAAAATTTACTACAGCAGGAGTTAGAAAAGGGTAAATTAATTGTTATGTGCTGTAATCTAAATTGCCCTGGGGAGGAATGCCAATGAAGACTGTGTTGGTTTGGTTTAAGTAATTTTTGACTGTTGGTCCGCTTTAACTATGAAAACAATCTTTATAAAATGATATAATGCACCTTACCACAAATTACTGCAATGAAAGGAGAATCCTCTTTACCCTCCTTTACATTGCATTCATTTATTATTCTGTCCCTTGTGGCGCCCAGTGTGAGGGTTAAAGTGGACCAAAACCCACCGCAAATCTATAAGATTCCCGGGCCAATCATTTCCCTCCCCGGGGCATCCAAAATCGGGATACCCCACTGTGTGAAACTCCCCAGGTCGCCCCATACACTTACCTTGTTTCCAGGTCCGACAGCCCATGCGTGAGCTGCGGCTGCATCCCCGCTATCCCTCTAGCAGGGCACGTGCATGCGCCAGGCATTTGGGAATGGCCGGTGCGGGCATGCTCCCTGTTAGAGGGTAGCGGGGGATGCGGCCGTCAGTGCACTCAGAGCCACTGGCCTTAGGAAAAGGCTTAGACGGCATGATGTCAGCGGCTCCAAGCGCACTGATTGGACGAGTGGCTGTGCATGCGCCGTAGGACCAGTAAAAGGTGAGATGGCTTCGACGATCAGGGGGGTTTCACACAGCAGGGAAAATGACCAAAACCCAGGACAGTCAAAATCCTGAGTTTTGGTCCACTTTAAGTGATACAGTAGGCAAAGGTAATTGTTACACCACTGCATCAGGCTACATTTGGTGCTGTTTTTAGTTTTTACATTGAAGCAGAAATGGCCGAGATATTGAGGTTTACAGGTTCAGCCAATGACATTCTCTTTTACATCCTGTCCCCCAATCAGCTCAGCAGAGCGGGACTGGATTGCTGGTCCTTCCCTTCTCCTGCCCCTTCTCTCCCTTCCCATCCAGTATCTTCACATTGCTGTCAGCATCACAGATCTAAGGGCCACGCCCACTTTTTTCAGAAGAGAAAGTTGAATCTGAAAACCTTGATATCTCAGCCATTTTTTCTTCAATTTAAAAACGGAAAACCGTTTAGGACAGCGCCAAATGTAACCAATACAATGGCGTAACAATCGCCTTTGCCTGCAGTATTACTTTAAGGTAAGTTAGTGGTGCTGCAGCTGCCTGAGTCATCAGAGCACACGCATGACTCATAAAGCTGCACCCTGACACGCTATTTCCAGCTCAGCCACAACACAGAAATAACAGTGAAGAAAGTGGTTTAGCTTAGAATACATAAGGGATTTCAGTGTGATTGGGTAGAAAAATGACCAGTTACAAAAGTTCCAAACAGTAATCTATAAATTGGTACGGTTAGCTAGTATGAAAAAAATGTAATGTGCGATATTTAAAGGGACTGTAAACACAATGGCAATAATAAGGCAGCAAGCATCTTACCTGATGCCTGTACCATGTGTCTCTCCTCCATTTCCTGCAGAAGCCTTAGCAGGGTTTCAAAGTTTGTCCTCCTATTGATTTCAATCCTCTAGGAGCATGCAAAAAATTGATCTAACAGCAACTCTGTTTCACTTCTCAGTGTGAGCGAGCATGGCAAGCCACAGTGGCCCCAAAGCTGTCTCTGAGCACAGCAGAGCATGCTAAAGACTCATAAAGCTACACCATGAAATGCACTTCCCAAAACTGAAGTGAAGAAAGCTTCTTCACTAAGAATACATAAGGTATTTATATAAAATGTAAGATTTGAGATGCTTTGAAATGGCAAATTTTACACTATTCCTATGAGAGTTAGGGTGAGAAGAAGTTAATGTGCCTGGACGTGTTAGGCTAAACACAAAAGTCCTTAAAGTGGACCAACACCCAGGATTTTCACTATACTGGGTGTTGGTCCACTTCAGCGGAGCATCCGAGATCAGGATGCCCCGCTGTGTGAAACCCCCCCCAAAAGCCCCAAAAAACGTACCTTTTCGGCACCGCCTCCCGCGCTCTTATAGATTCCCGGGCCGATCACCCCTGGGTGTTGGTCCACTTTAAGCTGAAACAACACCCTATAGCCCTGTACTGCCATTTATGGCCTAGGACTAGCCGAATTGGAAAAAACCCATCCCTGCACAGGCGCGGGGGGGGGATATCTCGATTGGAGGTGCCCCCACCTCTGCTGCTGCTTCTAAAGCCGGTGCCTCAGAGCCCGGTAAATAAAAAAAATCTTACAAGGAAAATCAGTTTTTCTGGGAGATCAATTTGATAAATTTGACAGGTAAGATTTGGGCTTTTAGTGCCCCCTTCAGCCTGGACAGGGAACACCACCTATTTATTTTTTTTTTTTTTAAAAGCACTACATGCAGGTCAGATCGATTGAATAATCCAGTTAAATGATTCTTTGTGGCGGGAGCGCGCCCTCCTGGCGCCACCCAGTGCCCATCGATTGCCGAAGCAAATATAGCGGCGGACAGTGCAGCAATCAGCCAACAATTAATGCAGGAGTACAGGCCGAGTAAGTGTTTTTTTTATTATGCCACCCCACATCCCTCTATTAGCGCTAAAGCAGGAAAGGGCAATCTGGCTGGCCTGGCTATTTAATCATGTGTGTTTAAACCTTGAGGTCTGTGTACCTTTTATTTTGCTATTATCATGTGTAAATATATATTGCTGACACACTGTTTAATGATACTTATACTATGTTTACCATGTTATCTATTGCCAACATCTTTTAAATTATGTAATATGAGCGAATAGCACAGATGGAATGCTATTTGTAAGCTCTGCCCTAAAGGAAAAAAATGATTGTCGCCTCCGGAGACTGAATTTTTTTTTTCCAGCCGGAGGGAGTGCCCCCTTGTCTTCAGAGAGGATTTTACTTGAAATAGAGTTTCCCCATATTTTTTGTATTGCCCATTTATATATTTATACAAGTTAATCATGTCCCCCCTCAGTCGTCTCCTCTCAAGGCTAAACCGATTTAATTCTGGTAATCTCATAACTAATATCCCTCTTATTAGTTTGGTGGCTCTCCTCTGCACCCTTTCCATAGTCAGAGCGTCCTTTCTATGAATGGGTGCCCAGAACTGGACGGTATATTCCAGGTCAGGGCGCACCAGTGCCTTGTAAATATTACTCACCTATCCCATGATCCCATGCCTCTGTTAATGCATGATAATATCTTGGTGGCCTTGGAAGCAGCTGCTTGACATTGCATGCTGTTATTTAGCCTGTGATCTACCAGTACCCCCAGATCCTTCTCAACAAGTGACCGATGACATATGTGGCCTTCGAGTTATTAGAACCCAAGTGCATCACTTTACATTTCTCCACATTGAAGCTAATTTGCCAAGTGGATACTCAAAGTGTCCAAGTCAGCCTGAAGCTTGTGAACATCTGATCTAGTATGTATTTAAGTTTTCCATATTAGCAAATGTGTGTTTTATGAAAGCAGTTTTAACTATCTGCCATTTTGTTGCAGTCTGTACACCAAGTCTGTACACTAAGAAGATAGAAGTGAGCTCTGTACACACAGAACACTGCTGCTAGGACCACTGCTGAGGTGATGGAGCTCAAACTTACACATGACCAGCAGCAGTGTTCTGTGCAACTATTTGCAATCTGTTGCTATTGGCAAAGCACACCATGGCCTTGAAAAAAATCATGGTAGTAAAAATTTCAATTCATGAGAAAAAAGCCGGAGAATGTCACTGTTAGTGAATCACCAGATAGGAAGACAATGAAAGTATTAAACTTTTTACCCCATTTTACCTGTACATATGATAACGTCAGAAAAAAAATGCCATATCAGCGTAGCTCCTGTAAGACATCATTTTGCCACACAAAAATATACACTTTCAAATATTCAATTGAAAGTGGACTTACCATTTAAATGGTAAGAACTACTGAGTGATAGGTTAATGATCAGCTTCTTTGAAAAGCTGTAAGAAATAGCAAAACTACTAGATTGTTCCTTTAAAAGAGGTTAATGGTTACAGCCAAAGTCAGAAGGAGCAGATTATCCACCTGTATTATGAGACACTGTCAGAGAACCAGGACTGTTCCTCCTGTTGACCAGCAGAGGTCGCTCATGAGTCCTCTCTACTGAGCATGTGCTGGGGCCTATAAAAACAGACAAGGCCTGTCCTCAATTACCAGTTGGTCTTTTTCCCTACCTGCTCCTGAGTTCCTGTGATTCCTTCCTGTGTACCGACACGGCTTGCTTCTGACTATGATCCTGCTTTCCTGACAACTTCGGCTTTGTTTGTGACTACGATCCTGTTCTGCCTGCCCACGACCTCTGCTTGTTTCTCGACTTTGATTCATATCTGCCAGCCCACGACTTCAGCCTGCTTCACACTCCCAGATCAGCTCTGGTCTGTCTTCTACCTGGAATTCAGCAAAACCCACTCCTAGGTTGCCTGACCTGGGGCCTTCCTGCAGCCAAGTCTATCCTCACCATCAGAGGCTCTAGTGAATACCAGGTTGGCCCTTAGACTCCAGGCTTCCCGGTCGAGAGGTGAGCAGAGTTGCAGTCTCCGCAATCAGGGTTCACACCCGGTATCTTGACAGTACCAACTGGTCAGTTATGAGCTCTGGCGGAGATCACCCGGCTTTTGACGCCTTGGTTCAGCAGATGACCCCTCTGACACAGGCGGTGAGCAATCTACATGGTGGAATTTTACAACTCAAGTCCCGCCTGGATACGCTGCAAGCCAGCCTTCCTGCAGCTACTAACCCTGTCCGCCATCAGCCTCAGCCTGCGGCTGCCGACAATGCCGGCTCTTCGCCCAGTACCTTTGAACCCCGCATACCTTTGCCTGAACGTTTTTCTGGGGATCGCAACCATTTTCGATCATTTAATAATAGTTGCCAGTTGTTGTTCGATCTCCAACCCCGGACTTACCCCACAGAGGTCATCAGGGTCAAGACTGTTATCTCCTTGCTGCTGGGGAACCCTCAGATTTGAGCTCATCGCTTACTTGAACAATCAGACCCTATCATATCCTCTCTGGAGTCTTTCTTTAATGCTATGGCGACTATGTATGACGACCCTGGGCGTATAGCTTCAGCTGAGGCTGTGCTTTGGACCCTTCTCCAGGGACGCCGTCCTGTCAAGGAGTATGTGGCAGAATTCCGTTGCTGGAGTACTGAGACTCTTTGGAATGACCCTGCTCTCTGTCATCAGTTCCGTTTGGGTCTGGCTGATTCTGTCAAAGATGAACTGGCTCGTTCTGATCTGCCCGCATCTCTGGAGGAATTGATCAAACTCTCCATCAAGATTGATAGGAGACTAAGGGAACATCGTTTTGAGAAGAGTAATCCTCAGTCACTCCTTTTGGGTCCTCCTCGTTTTGATGCTCCCAGCTTCTGTCCGCTCTCCGCTGCTGTTAACAGTGGTTCAGAGCTGATGCAACTTGGGGTTTCTCGCCCCTCACTGATATCTGAGGAACGCCTTCGCAGACGCCAGCACAATCTGTGCCTTCACTGCGGGGAAGCCGGCCACTTCCTTTTCAAATGCCCAGTCCGTCCTCCGGGTAAGAGGTTACCTACTAGACATTATTCGGGCTCCTTCCTGCTTTCTGGTGCTAATCATATTTCTGTTTCGCTCTGTCTCCAGTTGCCCGGAAGAAAAATTGAGGTGACAGCCATTATCGACTCTGGAGCCTGCAGCTGCTTTATGGACCTAGAATTTGCCAGGACCCATGACATTCCTTCCCGACAACGTCCCTTTCCACTCACCATTTCATTGGCTGATGGTTCCCTGCTCAAGACCGGTCCTATTACTTTACAAACTTTGTCCTTATCAGAATGTATTAACCTGATCATTTTGAATGGCTAAGTTTTGATCTCATACCATCCCCCGCTTTTCCTGTCTTTTTGGGTTTACCATGGTTATTGGCACATAACCCTTCAATAAATTGGTCCACGGGTACAGTGCTCTTCGAGTCTCCTTATTGTCTTCATGACTGTTTTTCCAATTCTACTACCAGGCACCAACTAGCTCTGACTGATTCTGCCAAGAAACAGAAAGCTTCTTCAAAGCTTACCTGAAGCCTATATGGACTTTAGGGATGTCTTTGACAAAAAGGGAGCTGACCCTCTTCCTCCCCATCGGTCTTATGATTGCCCAATTGAACTTTTGCCTGGGGCATCCATCCCTTTTGGCAGGATTTACCCGCTATCTGATCCAGAGTTGTTAACCCTTCGTCAGTATCTGGATGAAAATTTGAAGAAAGGTTTTATTCGGCCTTCCACTTTCCCCGCAGGTGCTGGTATTTTCTTTGTAGGCAAGAAGGATGGTTCCTTACGGCCCTGTATTTACTACAGGGAACTGAACAAGGTCACTGTCAAGAATCGCTACCCTCTACCCTTGATTTCAGACCTCTTTCAGCGCCTTAAAACTGGACAGATTTTCACCAAGCTTGACCTTAGGGGGGCATACAACCTCGTCCGGATAAGAGAAGGGGATAAGGGGAAAATGGCATTTCGTACTCATTACGGACACTTTAAATATCTTGTCATGCCTTTCGGTTTGTGCAATGCCCCTGCAACCTTCCAACACCTGGTCAATTACATTTTTAGGGACTTACTTGATATTTTTGTTATTGTGTACTTGGATGACATTCTCGTCTTTTCTGAAAACCTGACCAAACATCGGGAACATGTGCGAACAGTACTCTCACGACGGGCACATCAACTATTTGCCAAGTTAGAGAAGTGCGAATTTGAAAAAGCATCCATCTCTTTTCTGGGGGTCCTCATCTCGTATCAGGGGTTCTCCATGGACCCTAGTAAAGTTTCGGCTGTACTTGAGTGGCCAGCACCTACCACCCGAAAGGAGGTCCAGAGATTCATTGGATTCGCCAATTTTTATCACCGATTTATCCGTAACTTCTCTGCCATATTCCGGCCTATCACGGATCTAACAAAAAAAGACAAGACCTTTGAATAGACTGAATCTGCTCAGCAAGCCTTTCAGACCTTAAAGGAATGCTTTACTTCTGCCCCTGTTCTCACGCACCCGGACACTTCCTTACCATTCATCTTGGAGGTTGATGCCTAATCCATTGCTGTGGGGGCCGTCCTATCGCAACGTTCAAGGGAGAAGGCCGTTCTACATCTGGTCGCCTTCTTTTCTCGCAAGTTGTCTGCTACTGAACGCCTGTATGACGTAGGAGACAGAGAACTTTTATCTATTAAATTGGCTATTGAGGAATGGAGATACCTGTTAGAGGGAGCAGTTCATCCTATTCTGATCCTGACTGATCACAGAAACTTGGAATATCTACGTTCTGCCAAACAATTAAAACCTCGTCAGGAACGTTGGTCCCTGTTTTTCTCCCACTTTAATTTTCATGTTACCTATCGGCCAAGCCTGATGCTCTGTCCCGAACTATCAATCCTCCCAGAAGGACATTTCTTGGTATTAGAATCCGAACTCATCTCTCAGATCTGGAGAGCCTCCTCGGAATTACCACTTGAGGATTGTGAAGACCTGCCTTGCTCTGACGGTTTATTTATCCATCAAGGCAAGATATTCGTACCTAGGACTACCAGAACTGCGGTTTTACAGACTTTTCATGATCACCCCTTGGCAGGGCACTTCGGACTACACAAGACCTTGGAGTTGATCCGTCGACACTTTTGGTGGCCTTCCTTGAAGAAAGATTGTGCTTCCTTTATCGATCTCTGCCGGAATTGTGCCCGAAGTAAGGGTTCTTCTCACAAGCCTGTGGGGTTAGTTCTTCCCTTGCCAGTGCCTGGAAGACCATGGTCCCACATTTCCATGGACTTCATCGTAGAATTACCTCCCTCTGAGGGATTTACCACCATCTTGATGGTGGTTGATAGATTTTCTAAAATGTCTCATTTTATTCCCTTAGCGGGTATTCCGTCCGCGCATATACCTGCTCAAGTGTTCATCAGGGAGGTGGTCCGGCTCCATGGTATACCCACCAAAATTGTTTCAGATCGAGGATCTCAGTTTTCGTCGCGGTTTTGGTCCCGTCTGTGTGAAGCGCTCCAAATTTCCCTGGCTCATTCTTCTGCTTACCATCCTCAGTCAAATGGGCAATCGGAATGTACCAACCAGACGCTTGAACAATACTTACGTTGTTATTCTTCTGCCCTGCAAGACGATTGGTATCGGCTCCTACCGCTGGCTGAGTTCGCATACAATAATTCCTGCCACAGTTCCACTGCCAGATCATCATTCTTCGCAAATTTCGGATTTCATCCCAATATCTTGCCAGACATGCCTAAAAAGGTTAACTTACCCGCTGCCCAAGACTTGGCCTCTTCCTTGGAAGAGACACATCGTGAGTTAAGGGAATGTCTTCTCAAAGCCCAGGAACAGTATAAAAGGAGTGCCGATCGTCATCGCCAGGCCTCCCTAGTATATGCTGTCGGTGACAATGTCTGGCTGTCTACCCGAAATCTCAAGCTACGTTGTCCTCCTAAGAAGCTTGGTCCTAAATTTATTGGTCCGTTTCTCATTAAGAGGCTTATTAACGCAGTGGCCGTGGAACTTCGCTTATCGGCCTCCCTTCGCATCCATCCAGTGTTCCATGTCTCTTTACTTAAACCTGCACCAGTTTCCGAGACCTTAGATGACGGTTCTGATTCTCTGATTGAGGATGAATCAGAAGAATATTTTTTTTTTTTTAATTTTAATGCATAGATGGCCATTGTATGCTTGCGCACATATAGGAAGTAGTATACACATGCCTGGAGCGGTGGGCTGCCCTATTTACGGCACCCGGGGAGCAGTTGGGGGGTTAGGTGCCTTGCTCAAGAGCACTTCAGTTATGTTCCAGGACCGTGATTCGAACCTGCAACCCTCCAGTCACAAGTCCGCTCCCCTTACCTCTAGGCCACAACTGCCCCTTAATATATATGAGGTTGTTGTATGAGGAATATGAGGTTGAGCAAATTTTGGATGCCCGTCACAGAGGAATGGGTCTTCAATATTTAATTAAATGGAAGAACTATGGAATCGAAGAGAGTTCTTGGGAGCCGTCTAGGAATGTCCATGCTCCTCGTCTGATTAGGGACTTTCATAGGTTCCATCCCGAAAAACCTGGTCCTAGAGTCGGACAGAGACCTCCCTTAAGGGGGGGGGGCAATGTCAGAGAACCAGGACTGTTCCCCCTGTAGTTCAGCAGAGGGCGCCTGTTCGCTAATGTCAGAGAACCAGGACTGTTCCTCCTGTTGACCAGCAGAGGCCGCTCGTGAGTCCTCTCTACTGAGCATGTGCTGGGGCCTTTAAAAACAGACAAGGCCCGTCCTCAATTACAAGTTGGTCTTTTTCCCTGCTCGCTCCTGAGTTCCTGTGATTCCTTCCTGTGTACCGACCCGGCTTGCTTCTGACTACGATCCTGCTTTCCTGACGACTTCGGCTTTGTTTGTGACTATGATCCTGTTCTGCCTGCCCACGACCTCTGCTTGTTTCTCGACTTTGATTCATATCTGCCAGCCCACGACTTCAGCCTGCTTCACACTCCCAGATCAGCTCTGGTCTGTCTTCTACCTGGAATTCAGCAAAACCCACTCCTAGTGTCATGAATGACTTGCCTTCAGCCCATGCCCGTGGTGTCCCTAGGCAACTGGCTGGGGTTTCTCCTGCCCAGCAGCCACTTCTGCCTCAGATGCCAGCTCCAGCGGCATGTGTGTCGCCGAGCGCGCCCTCCTCCCTCGTCCACTGTCATTCTACTCGTGCTTGCGCGCGAGTACAGTCAGCTTTTGTCCTCCGGTGGTGCTATACACAGAGTGGCCACTGGAGGCTGTTTAAAAGAGCTAAACCTAGGAGGTGCAGTTCTGGGCAGTATGCCTTTGGAGTTCAGCTGGGGCAATCAGCCCAGAGCTCTCTAAGTGCACCAATCCAACCACAGATCCGAAGTGCACCAATCAGCAGACAGATCCAAAGTGCACCAATCACAGTCACTGCCTCCCTGTCCAATACAGCCGGGTTCAGTCCTATAAAGGGATTACCTCTTCAGTGTGTCAGTGCCTGTGATAGCGTTTAGCTGGCTTTGTTATTGTTTCTGTGATTGCCTGTTTAAACCGTTAATGACCATCTGCTTGAATCTCGACCACGTCTTCGTCTCATCCCTTGTACTGCGCAGCTCTCTGACCTCCCGTTGTGACCCCTGGCTTGACGTCTGACTCACCATCAGAGGCTCTAGTGAATACTAGGTTGGCCCTTAGACTCCAGGCTTCCCGGTCGAGAGGTGAGCAGAGTTGCAGTCTCCGCAATCAGGGTTCACACCCGGTGTCCTGACAGGCACACAGTGTTGTCCTCCCACTAATGCTTTGTGCCTTTTGCTGTACTAAAAACTGTGTGGTCATTTGCCATTGAGTCCCTCTAGAAAGGTGATGTTTACTTTGGTGATGTAAGTTGTTTAATCATTGTATATCTTTATATATTATCACCTTTTTAGCTTGTTTTATTATTAATAAGTATATTATATATTCTTTTTATCTTTTTTTATCAGAAAATAGTATATTTATTGTTACATTTTGAGTCCTTTAAAACAGTATATGAACCTGCATTTATTTGTGACCCTGTCTTGGGCATTAGTAAAACATTTGGTCTGCCTTGTGCAGTAGCCAAAATTTTGGTCTGGTTTGGTCATAAGCAAAACATCCACTGGGGGACAGGAAATCACAGAGGGCTGCAGGGAAGCACATGTGGTCGCCACTGCAATTGATACCCTGTTTTGGCTCCTCCGCCACCTCTTCCTCGTTGGGTCCCCGTCAGCCCGCCACTGGGTCTGATGCCCCTGCCTCCTTCACTGGTGCGGGCACTTCTTTTTCCATGGCAGTGCCACCGACCCTGCTGCTTCATCCGACAGTCCCCACTTAAATGGTAAGGCATCTGGAGTCCAGATGCCAGTGGCGACACCTCCACTGGGAGATAGGTAACTACAGAGGGCTACAGGCCATGGGGCCACCACTGCAGCACTGTGTTAATCAGAGCAGTAGCTAGGATTTCTGGTACCCAGGGCAAAGCTTTGAAATGGTGCCCCCCTTTGGCACCCTCCTAACCTGCTGCACCCGCGGCAAGTGCCCACCTGCTCCCCCCTAGCTACACCCCTGTTGCTAACGGAGGCCCAGCATAGCGGACAATAGTGTATTGCACTGCAAAGTTTGAAATGAGATATTAGCTTGAAATGGTGAAACATTTAAAGTTACTGTAAGAACTGGTAACACCTGCCCCTCTGCTGGGTGGGACTGTTAAAACTTCTCACCCCTTCCACATTTTCGCAATGGCAGCTGCAACCTCACCAACCACAGCACAACCTAGGGCGCTGCTGTTCATCCATCTGGCCATGCACGCTGCTCTGTGCACCCGTTTGGCTGCCAGTAGTCACATGGAGAACCAATGAGGAAATGTGGAAGCTGGGAAGTAGTGCTTTCTGGACCCAATCTAATTAATGTCTCTGCAGCGGTGCATCTGCTGATGCATAAGGGTGAGCTGACTTCCAGATATTTTAGACTTCAGATCCATTTTAACCAAGATCTCTAACCTTGAACAGTACATTTCAGGAGAGAAGGCGTCCTTCCCTTTGGGGTGCTACAGGAAGCAGTCAGCTGCTGCATCGGTTTTGCAATACATAAAGAAGATGAAATAGCTCTGACATGTTTATATTGTTTTACAATAACTTTTTAGCTGTAGTTACTCTGAATCTTCCATAAATCAGATCTTTTGTCAGTTCTGAGTGATCAGATAAAATAAACATTTATCAGAATGTATTGAATTAGCAATGCAAATGCAATTCAAATAACAAAATACTCCCAACTTTCAGACACAAGTAACTAGAGAGTGCGGCTCTCATGCGCCATCAATTAACCCAAAGAGCGCCCAGCAGATATGAGAAAGAGGGGCTTCCTGGTATCTGCAAGCTCTTTAAATATTAATCATATATTAGCCATGATCGTAAAGTGTTCCTCTTTATCTGTTCTTTACGTGGTTTTATAGATAAAAGGAGCCCTGTAATGATTTTAAATGATATGGAATTGCCTCTGTGCTTTTGTAACATCTGCGTAATTGCATTTAATGAATTATTGATCATTTAGCAACCCACAAGGCTCTTATGAAAAGCACAATAGACTGTCGGGATGAACAAATAAAACTGCATTCATAACGGCCACGCTGAACTCCAAGAATGCTGAAAGTTGTAACGGCACAACAGGGGGATATGTTAGAAAGCCGCACACAAGCCGCTACCAATTAATTACGGGCATGACTGTTGACGCGAGACATTAAATTATATTTAAAGCATCATAAGCTACAAAGATAATGTAAATGAACTCCAATTAAAGCAGGACTACAGCAGGTTAGGAACCATAGCATATGTGGCTGGCCTATGGGGTGTGCAACCTCTGCAATTGTACCAGGAGCCATCCTAATCTCTGTATGAGTAGAACAAAACTTTGTGGATATGCACAGCCCATTGTATACACCAAAGGTGCTGGCTCATGGGGTAGAAAACCTGAACAAAGTTATAGAACTGGGATTCTAGATATATCCCAGAAACACCCCCCCCCCCCCCCCCCCCCGGAAAGAGCCACACTCATATATAAAATCAAATTATTTATTGAAGAAATATAAACAACTACACAGTACAACATAAAAAAAAAAATGCCGGCATGGTGGGCGCGTGGGGGGGCGGGGGGGGCGGCTGCGCTGTCAGGTGTCATCAGAGGACGTGTCATCAGAGGAAGCCGGCTTCCTCTGATGACGCGTCCTCTGATGACACCTGACAGCGCAGCTGGCCTCCTCGCTCCCACCATGCCTGTAAGTGTTTGCTGAAAAAAAAATTGCTGGCATGGTGGGAGCGGGGAGGCCGGCTGTGCTGTCAGCGGGCCTCCCATTCCCATCATTCTCTTTCGCTCTTTTTGTTTTGTTTATAGCAATTTAATTTTAACTCTACTTTTGTTTTGTTGTCTTTTTCTGTCTCAGACTCTTTTACATAATCCCCCATCTTTTCCTTATCCCCTCTGCTTTCACTTCTCTTGCACATTCGCACCATCTTGCTGTTATTTCCACACCTACTCTTTTCTTTCTTTTCCACATTTGCTCCTTCATCTCTTTTCCACTTCTCTCTTTCTTCTTCCCTTCTCCATTCCATCTCTGTTTCCCTTTTATCTTAGTCCCCTCTTTTTTTCCTATCATTACTCCTTGTTCCCTCCATTTTTATTCCTCGCTCTTGCTTTTTCTCTTGTGTCTCCTATCTTGCTTATCAGGGTCGATTTAGCACCATGAGAGAAGTGGAGAGAAATAATTCTCACATGAGGAAATGTGTCTTGCATAATTCAGGGGACACATGTGAAACAGCTTCGCACTTGCTAGAGCCTGAGAGAAAGCCAGTATGCCAAAGAATGTGAGCTCTGTTTTTTATCACTGAAAATGCTGTGCCTCAAATATCACGGGTTATTTATTTCCACACCCCAGTGCCCCATTAAGGGATGTGGGTAATCGGGCGGGGGCACTGGCCAGTCCCAGCAGGTGACATGCCAGCCTACTTACCATGTGAACTGGTATAGGGTACCCTGGATTCCTTAGCAGTTCACTAGTAGTAGTAATACAATTAAACACAACACACAACATTTTAATATTCAAAATGTAACTACTTGCCGGTACACGTCTTCTCCCTTCTGTTCTGTGATGGGCAGTGTCTTCCTCTGGTCCAACAGGTCTTCTGGGTCCCTCACCAGAGGGTCTATTCATGCCCATGTGACAAAAACCCACAAACCATGCATAACTGCATCCGCATGTGGAAACTTGTGCATGATTCATGGCACCATTCGAAAGGTTCACGCATGTGCGGCTGACACTCATTTATACAAAATATGCCAGCTGTTTCCAGCATGTGTTTAATGAATGAAAAAAGCATGTGAGTCAATGAAGTTGGCATTTTTGTCTTGCTTTCAGATGGCGGAAAATGCTGTATGACAAAACACATGTGCACACTCTTCACCCCTCAAAACAATTACTAAATTGCATGCAAATTTTTCAGAGAAAATTTGCACATGAAATTTTACTGCATGCGCAAATTTACACGCTAAAAACTGCACACATAAAAAGTGTCTGCTGAATCGGGAAAAACGAATGCAAATGACTTCACTCAGACATGAATCGACCCCAGGTTTTCCTCTCCATTACTGTGGTCTTCTTTCTTTATACTGGGACATGCCAAAGGTGGCCAGCAGGATCTCCTCGCATGCCCAGCTTCCAGAGAGGCCCAATCTTCCTCTTTTAAACATCGGTATGTAAATATAAAGGATTCCTTTATTAATAATCATTTTCTAATAATAACATTAATAATAAAGGAAACATTTAGCAGAATAATAAGATTTTAGAGTGAAAAAGTATAGCAGTACGGTGAAAGGATTCTATTTGATTTTATTATAAAGCCCTTCTTTATAAAATAGGCAGAAAACACTTCAAAAACTTTAATCACAAATCCATATTTTTTTCAGTGATATAATTCCAACACCTAAAGATGCAAATTTACCATCTACTGATACATTTCATTATTAGGTGTTAGAATTGTATAACTGAAAGGAAAAAGCTTTCCATAATTTATGAGGATACTAAAAGACTCCCGGGCCGTCCAATTCCCTATTGATTTGGAAAGCCCCACTGTGTGAAATCCACTGGGATCGCTGATAAACTCATCTTGATTGCAATCCTGCATCACATGTGTGGGCCATGGCTGTATCCTTGACTGATGCGTGCTCCAGCGCTCAGCCATTCAGATAGGCTGGCCATGGGAGTGTGCATATCCGCTGGAGGGAAACCAGGGATGCCAGATGCTCCTTGCGCTCTATGGCGGACACAGAGTTCTATGCTAGAATTATTATGCACGATGGAGAGCGCTAATTGGACAGGAGACAGCGCATTGCTGGTGAGGTGAGTATACCGGTGATCCCAGAGGGTTTCACACAGTTAGGATAATCCAAATAAGGATGTCCTGGCAAAATGAACCAGAACACAGGATGGTGAAAATATAGAGAAGGAAAGGGAGAATAGGGGATGTGGAAAAATGAGAGAAAGAGACAGAGGTGGGGGAGAAATATACAAAAGAGAGAGAAAAAAGGGATGGAATGTGAATATTAGAGACAAGTCTTAGCACATCATATATAAACCTTCAGTATGTAGCAAGCAATACCCAAAGATCAACAAGGGGGGTTGAGCTATTTCTAGTACACCCACTCAATGTATACTTCCATAATCTATAAGATATCAAAATAGAATAAATGAACACCGAAACTGAGCTATGCAAAAGGAAAGTGATTTAATGCTGACTTTAAAGCTTACATGACAAATACAGATAATAAACAAAGATTACACAGAACAATAGAAAGCCATAGATTGCTATTCCAGTCTTCAATAATATGCTACAGCATAGGCAGGGGATGATGGTCCAGGATGCACAAGTTCACAGCATATAAAAATCAATCAAAGTGGCAAGAAATATGGTTATACAAATCACCCCAGAGCATCCCGAAGTCACAAACCAGATACATAGCAAATATAGTGAGAACAGCAAGACAGTATCAACAAATGTCTTACAGGCTGACCGCAGGTTGACCAGAAGCAAACCTCGACATTTTCGTCGGAGGACCTTTTTCAAGAGGCGCGGAATGTGAAAAAGAAAGTGAGAAGGAGGTGTGAAAAAAAGAGTGAGAAGGAAGATGGAACTGAAGAGTAGAAGGTGTTGCTATTTAAACCAGGACCTTCACTCTAAATAAGAGTCTATCTTGTATGTTTCCCCCCACCCTGTACATACAGAACTATACAGCTAGGCCACACACTCCAGGAAATGCAGCCCCTGCACACAATTCACACACCATCTCTGCAGCAGTATATAGGAGTGAATTGTCCCAACAGGATCTAAGGTAGGATTAAGGGGTGAAGTAACCCTGAAACGCATCACCTTATTTGGGACATCAGACTGCACACTTTGCAAGGGACACGTATGGTTTTTAACAATATTTTAAAAATGTTACGTTTTATTTGGGATCCTGGTGTGCTGGCTTTGCTGTATTCACATGGTTTCAAGACAAACAGAGGTCTTTCCGTGCTCCCAGCACTTCCCTACTGGGGAATTTTTTGAGCTGTCTACTTTTTGTTATAGAAGGTGCTGTGGATATCGCCTATCTGGATTTTAGCAAAGCCTTTGACACTGTACCACATAAAGAGCTCATAGATAAGTTATTGAAGGTAGGACTCAATCCCTGGATAGTTCAGTGGATTTCCAGTTGGCTTAAGGATCGGTATCAGAATGTTGTGGTTAATGGTGTGCAATCTGAACAAAGGTGAGTTACAAGTGGTGTGCCACAAGGCTCTGTCCTGGGCCCCATTCTTTTTAATACGTTTGTAAGTGACATAGGAGAAGGCTTGGTAGGAAAAGTTTGCCTGTTTGCTGATGATACAAAGGTTAGTAATAGGGTGGATATTCCTGGAGGTGTCTACAACATGGAAAATGATTTAGCTTTACTGGATAGATGGTCAAAACTGTGGAAACTAGAGTTTAATGTCTCTAAATGTAAAATCCTGCACTTGGGTAGAAGGAATCCCTGCTCTGAGTACCGTATGGGCAGTACTGTGTTATCCAGGACCTCGGAGGAGAGAGATTTAGGGATACTGATTACTGATAGCTGCAAGATGAGTGGACAGTGTAGCCAGGCAGTGGTAAAAGCAAGCAGGATGCTCGGCTGCATAGCTCGAGGCATCACCAGTAGGAAGAGGGAGGTTGTGATGCCGCTGTATAGAGCCCTGGTGAGGCCACAGCTAGAATACTGTGTGCAGTTCTGGAGACCTTACCTGTAAAAAGACATTATTCAAATAGAACGGGTCCAAAGGCCAGCAACAAAAATGATGGAAGGACTTAAACTTAAAACTTATCAGGAGAGACTTAAAGAACTTTTGTACAATCTGGAGGAAAGAAGGGAGAGAGGGGGCATGATGGAGATCTTTAATTATGTGAAATGACTGAATAAGTTTCAGGAGGGAAGTGTTTTTAAGGAGAACCTTAATGATAGAACAAGGGGGCCCAACCTGAAGCTAGTCAGGGGGAAGATCAGGAGCAATGTTAGAAAATATTATTTTACAGAAAGAGTAGTAGATGCTTGGAACAAACTTCCGGCAGAGGTGGTTGAAAAATCATCAGTCAGTGAATTTAAACCTGCCTGGGATAAGCACACATCTATCCTAAGATAACCTAAGATAAAGAGTACATACAGTATACACATAAGGGCAAACTAGATGGACCGTATGCTCTCCTTCTGCCGTCAACCTCCTATGTTTCTAAGTAAGCAACCTAAAACTTAAAATTTATTTGGGGTTCTCATTAAATGATGCTGAAGGTCTGGCTTAAGTCCAGTCTTAGGGCAACCTCCCCACTCTGCCGCCCCTTCCTTACCATACTTGTGGTCCAGGCTGTTCTCCCAGGTGCATAAAGCTGCTGCACAGACAGAGCAAAAATCAGCATCCCCCACCCCCCGGCCATTCAAATAAACTGGCATCCAGGAGCTTGCACAGAGCGGGGGAGGCTGCTTGGTGCTTCCTGTTCAAGATGGTGGTGCTTTCAACACAAAGCGCTGGGAGAACGGTACAAAAGTCTTTAAGGAGCCACAGCACTCAACCCTGTTAGCTTGCTGACCATCCTAAAATCTGTCTCTAAATCTGGTTGAAAACAGAGGGCTCGGTCACACACATCTGCAGAGATATGCTGAAGCTGCACCACCAAGTGCCAAGGTGCCTCTGTGAGGTGCAGTCCTAACTCTTATCTCTGAGAGCTCCATTTGGGACATACAATGCAATAGATAAATTGGGAGCAGGCTTACCTGAGATTGCCCTATACTTCTAAATGGTGGGATTCCAGGGCTAACCCACTCCAACATCCACACTAATGGCCGCACACTATTAAATCAAATTAATTAAATTTTTTTAAAGAATGTACATACTACATAAATCGACATACACAAACACTATATACATACATAACACTATAAAACCATATATATAAACCCCAGTGGGGAGGAACTCCAGTGCTAACCAAATTAGATATAGATAATCATCTTTGCACCAAATTAAATAGTCATAGTAATACCGGTATATATTGGCCGACGCTTATAGGATAAAGTGCTTAGTGGGTGTGCAATTATCATTTAATAACTAAAAGCGTGAACACAATATTTGTATCAGAAGAAAAATTTAATTAAATAATTTAATAAAAGTGTGCAAAAATAGCAATGTGCAAATATAATGATCTAAAGTGTCATGTGACAGAAAAAAGGAAGGTAGGATGTGCTCATCCAGTCAATATATAGCAGTCAAGAGGTGCTAGAGGGGTGTGACCACACACACTAAGCAAAAAAGAAAGTAAACCCTCTGCACACTCATATTATTGAAAAGCCTAGCTAACACTTGTTAAGAACATGGACTGTTAGTTAACATAGATTGCAATGAATGTAAAAGCGAGGTAGCCACGTCAAGGACGTCCAATTAGTACCCTGTCCCTAACATTACTAAGTTTAAACATTTGTGCAGACATTGCTACTTCTTTACTTGTGTGTGCACAAGTGTCATGTGCCAACAGTGCAATTACTTCTAGGTGAAGCCTATAATGTGCTCCTATATACAGTGATTTATCCAGTGAGCATCGCCAATATACATCAACAATAATAAAAGTCATCAATTTCAGTCCACTGTCATCCCCAATCACCACATCGACGCGCTGCGTGGTCCTCCCACCACTTCGCCTGGGGCACCAGACAAAGTGTTTTTTTACTTTTGTAAACCAGTGCCAGGGGATGGTGGCAGGGTGGGGTAGGAAGTTACCCCAAGACTGGACGTCCGCTTTAATGACTCACCTCAACATACTGTTGCATAATAAAATCTTCAGCACAAGAATTTTTCCAGCTCACAATTATTGGAATCATTGTTAGCTAATACTGAGTTTTCCTGGCACGGGGGATCCCTTGTGTTTCTGTAGAGCAGACATTTGTAAACTAAAAGACTGCAAAGTGAAACAGAATGAAGGATAAGAAGCGATGCAGCGCCACCTCCCACGCTCCCGCCCGCTTCCCACCGGCTGCCTGCTGCTGCCTCCTTCACACAGCGCCGGCCATAATGAGAGACACAAAACTCTATTAACAGTGGAGATGTTGTGTTCTCACTCTCAATCATTTATTGGATTCCTGCTAAGCCGCCCTCTCCTCATCATAACAAGCTGCACGCCACTACTGTCTGCAAATCACAGCAATCTGCAGGGGCTTGTGTTGCCTTCAGCATTTTGGGGGGGGGGGGGAAGTGGCAATTCATGGGGTTATATATGGAGGCAAATGTGTAGAATTCTAATACAGGTGCAGCAACTTGGCAAAACAGACAGGCATGGACTAGCATTTTCATTATGATTTCACTTACAAAATACTGGACCCTAAACCACATTAATCCACCCTCCTGTAAACCACACAGTAAAAGCACAGTAAAAAATACTTACCTTTTACTTCAAGGTGTCTGAACAGTGTTGGATTGACAGGCACTGACCCAGGGCCACCATCAGGGCAGTACAGAAAGTCCAAGACTTAACAGTGTTTTACCTGAGGTGTTCTGTGAGCTTGTTGTTTGTGTGTACGATCAGTGGCATATGCTGTTTTAGCAGGCTTAACCTCATGTAAATGCTGTGGAATATATTTGCAGATCCTGCACTCCTGGACTGCATTGATGAAGTCATCTTGCCCGGGCTGAAGTACAACTGCATTGTTCATGATTTTTTTCATTTGGGACCCCACCTTTTTTGCCCAACTTTGTCTAAAAACAAGCCCTGGTTATCTCTCTATTATAGAACTCACTGATGAGGAGGTAGACTAGGTTCATTTGTACCCCTGTGAACCAAAACCCTTCCTGGCACATGTTGCAAGAGAATTTAGGTCTATTTTAAAGTCCTACTGTAGGGCAAAGTGTATTATAATTACTGTATGTTTTATAACATGCTAACATGCCGAGTGTTGTGTATCGAGTTTAGATGAGTCACTGGGGAAAATCTAGGCCACACTGCAGCAGGGAGCTGTTAAGGTGGACCGACAGTACTTTAATTGCTTTTTGGTCTCTAATCGAGAGATTTGAGGGCTTGATCGCAGCGCGAAACGAAACCTCTGAGGACCACCATCTTAAGTGGTTCAGCTGGGTGGAGTTCACAATCACACAGGACTACAGGATCCTTATGGAGGATGGCCACTGAATTGAGCGGGTTTACATCTCTCCTCCTGCCTTGCTTTCTTGTTTTCCTTTTTGTCCTTTCTTCTCTCTAAGTTAACCCCCCTACCCACCTCCCCCTCTCCCTTCCGCATTGCCCCGAATCCTTAATGTCTTGCAGTAATCTTATGGATATCCAATTTGTCGAGCTTGCATTGAGCACTGAGGGTCTTGGTTCGTCCTGGGGGGGCGTCCCGACGGTGCCGATATAGTCACTGCGTGGAAAAACGAAGGGCTATCCCCTGAGGGGGCTCCCTCTGGGGGAGGCACTTGGAGGAATAGTGTGGCGCCGGGGGAATCCCCTCCCACCTCACGGAACAGAAATGATCTCCATGCTCTAGATGCGTCAGCCCTAGTCTGGTGCCTGTATTTGTGTTACATGTACTCGACACTGCTCAACATTTGTTGTACTATGAGCCACAGTTTTTTTCTTCTTCTCTTTTTATTATTGTTTTATTGTTTATTGTTCTTTTTGCTCTTCTTTCTGTAAATGTCTATTAAATTGCAAATGGAAAATAAAGAATATATATATATATATATATATAAAAAAATTTGCCTTTTGGTCTCTGATCCCTTTGATATTCTGATTTGGGATGTCTCATGGTCAGAACCAGAGCCAACCCCTCCACCCAATCCCTTGCACTTGCCAAGTCGTGATCCAGTACTGTTCAAATGCAGTACATGCCTCCCTTTTTTCTCCTGCTGTGCGTGCCACTGGCCAGCGGACTATGGAGAGAATGCACAGAAGGGGAGGATGGGAGGCTGTTGCAAAAACTCGGTGCACCGCTTGGTGAGCACAGCTTAGACAGACGGGGTTCAGCTGGGATTCCGACCATTGGACATCCTCTAGGAGTCAGAGAGTGACTGGACCAAAAGTCATATCTGAATGTGGTCCGGTCTAAGCCTGTGGCCTGATTTTGAACACTATGAGGTGCACTAGCCCAGATTTTCAGAAAAAAACAAAGCAAGTGAATTGAAATGACATTTTCTTTACAGCACAAAATAGGAATTTGTAAGGGGCTTATTAGAACTAAGGAATAAGAATTTTGTCCACAGCTAAACCAGACTTTCATCACCATTTAATGAAAAGCCCAAAACCTTAAAAAAACTATTCCCCAGCATCTAAAATAAATATATTTTATGTTTTTAGTCACTTTTTATTCTTTCCTCCACTGGGCTGCAAATCTGTTCGGGACTAGGATAGTTGGAGATTTTCATTATGGTTCGGTTATTGTTGAATGTGATTAATTGTTAGACGTTATTGTTTGTACTAATGGCTTATGATATTGGGTTTTAGTGATTATATTGGTCTTTTATTATATATTTATGCACTAGCACTTTATATGTAGGCATTTTACTTTTGAAAGGATCCGGATCACAAGTACCGTATATACTCGAGTATAAGCCGAGTTTTTCAGCCCACTTTTTGGGCTGAAAAAAGCCACCTCGGCTTATACTCGAGTCAATACGGTAATTGAGCTGCACTTCCAGGCTGCTGCGTGCAGGTCGTCGGTGGGCGTGCCCCATATGGCCGGCGTCCAATGAAAACATTGGACGCCGGCCATATGGGGCACGCCCACCGACGACCAGCGCGCAACAGCCAGGAAGTGCTGGCGGCGGCGGGAACGGCGGGAGCGGCTGGCGGCGGTGGGAGTGGCTGACGGCGACGGCGGAGGCGGATGACGGCGGCGGGAGCGGCGGCGCTGAATGGAGAGAGCGACCGGCAGGAGGAGGAGGTTGGTGGCGGCAGCAGCAGCAGGTACCGTTTGTGTGTGTGTGTGTGTGTGTGTGTGTGTGTGTGTGTGTGTGCGCGCGCGCTGGTTCATGCTGACCTCCCTCTCATCTCTATGACCAGTCCTTTAGAGCAGGGGCAGGGCCAAAAAATGTGGCATGGTGCAAGATGCCTTTCCTGTCCACAGCAGCATTAACCCTGCCTGTCCCTGCTTTCCCCCCAAGAATGTTTAATGTCTGCTGTCCCAGGGGGCACAGCAAAAAGCAGGGCAAAGATAGGGGCGAGGGGGAGCAGGACAGAGACAGAGATTCAGCATGCCAGAGATGGAAGTGAAATGTGTAGCAGGGTGGAGATTGGGGTGCAGCATGGAGCAGGGCAGAGATGGGGGTAAAGAGTGCAGCAGGGCATACATGGGGGGGCAGCATGGAACAGGTATGTGTGTGTCTGTGTATTTTTCTGTGTGTGTCTCTTCTGTGTGTCAACTCCAATTCCAATTGAAAAAAGCCGCCTCGGCTTATACTCGAGTCAATAGCTTGTTCCACTTTCTTGGGGTAAAATTAGGTGCCTCGGCTTATACATGGATCGGCCTATACTCGAGTATATATGGTAGTTTTGCACATTTTGTACTATTGGAGTCAGTATTGCACAGTGTTATGTTGGTGTAGGATGTTTTTTATTTATCTCCTTGTTAATTCATTTGTGCAATTAGCCCAAATGGTTCTCTCCCCAACGCCTGTTCATCTATTTATGTTGGTTTGTCTTGTGTATCATTGTATTTATGTATTTTAATGTTTTTAATATGTCTGGATGTAGTTGGTGTGGATATTTTGATTAAATAAAAAAAATGTTTGCATTGATTGGATATTGGTGTGTCTCCCTTTATACTTGGCAAATGTAGTTCAATGTGGAGAAATGTAAAGTCATGCACTTGGGGTCTAACAACCTGAAGGCCACATATATCCTCGGGGGAGTAAAAACTCGGAGAAACACTTGTTGAGAAGGATCTGGAGGTACTGGTAGACCACAGGCTAAATAACAGTATGCAATGCCAAGCAGCTGTTTCCAAGGCCACCAAGATACTATCATGCATTAAAAGAGGCCTGGAGTCATGGGATAGGGATGTAATTTTGCCTCTTTACAAGGCACTGGTGCGCCCTCACCTGGAATATGCCGTCCAGTTCTGGGCACCCATTCATAGAAAAGACTATGGAAAGGGTGCAGAGGAGCCACCAAACTAATCAGAGGAATGAAAGATCTTAATTATGAGGAAAGATTACGGAAATTAAATCTGTTTAGTCTTGAGAAAAGACGACTGAGGGGGGGGACATGATTAACTTGTATAAATATATAAATGGCCAATACAAAAAATATGGGGAAACACTATTTCAGGTAAAATCCTCTCTAAAGACAAGGGGACGCTCCCTTCGACTGGAAAAAAATAATTTCAGTCTCCCGAGGCGACAATTATTCTTTACCATAAGGACTATGAATCTGTGGATTAGCCTCCCCCAAAAGCTTGTTACAGCATCAACCGCTGACAGCTTCAAATAGGATTAGATGCATATTTAGAAGAAAATAACATCAACAGTTACTATTAGCGGTTATCAGTAAAAAAAATAAAAATAAAACATAACTTCCCCTACCCCAACACCCTTGAACTTGATTGACATATGTCTAATTTCAACCGTATTAACTACGTAACTATGTGGATTGCTGGGGAGTGGCACCCAGCAATTGATTGGTTATGTGGATGAGGGGGCCATGGGCCACCATCTTGGATGTTTGAAGGCTCAGAAAATGCAGCAGGTAGGATGATTTTTAACATGGGCAAACTATATGTACAGGGTGGGGGGAAACATATAAGATAGGCTCTTATTCAGGGTAAAGGTCCGGGTTAATAAGTGCTGACATTCCGTAGAAGTATCTGTGACACGCCATGACTAAATGTTTCACCTGCTTGTAACAGTGTGAAATCACAGGAGAACCAGCCACTGATGGACATGATGGACATGTCATTACACTAGGTCACAAGAATGAGGCCGTTACCTTTTACAATCATGAGTTTCTGTGAATACTCTTTTCATTGCCAAGTGGAAATATGCATTAATTAGCACTCCGACATTAACATCTCTCTAGCGTGCTATTGGAGGTTGACCTGCACAGATAAAAGCCCTTAACTGTACAGAACATGTAACTATGATTTCACAGTGTAATGAGCTCCTAGAAGACAACTGATTGATAGAAACCTACATAAAATAATAGCAATGTGTCTATGGCGACTTTCTCTGTATCGAGAACAATGCAGTAACAAGTCCATAAATAAGCAAGGAAATGTGCAATGTTATGTACTGATTTTACTTATTTATAATTTTCCTACGGCACTTTCTAGGAAAGTGTAAATCATTTCCATCGCACTCCAACAATACAAGTTTACACGATTGCAATACGGAAAAAATAAATGTAGAAATCCTGTATTCTTTCTAGTCCTTGGATTCCTTTGATTCGATGCATTTCTTTTAACTTTTTCAGGGGATCATATTATCACCTGAATATGTCGTGGTGAGTCAAATGTATTTTCAAGATATTTTTTTTCTTAAGCCATGTCCTAATAGGGACAGCCAGGCCGGCTCCAGGTTTATGTGGGCGGACGGCATGGTCTCAGTGGGCCCCTTTGTGGTGGAGAGTCGCGGTTCAGGGGTCTATAAATTCCATGGCATAAAACAGGGTGCAAGGGCCAGCCTCTGTGCCCCCCCCCCGCCCTGCAGGCTACAAACCCGCACTTGCCAGCCCCTAAGCCTTGTGAACTGGTATAGCGGTCTCCTGGACCCCTTACCAGTTCACAAAGGGTTGAATGTAAAAAAAAAAAAAAAAAACACACAGAAAACATTATTATTTTTTTTTTTTTTTTATAATTACCTCCTATCACTCCTGTTGCTGCTGGAAGCATTTTATACCTTCTGGGGGGACCCCATTTTTGGGGGGGAATTTTAAGGGTTAAATACCCTTAAGAATCATGAAAAAAATATGACATGGGGTCCCCCCTACCCAGCATAACCAGCCCGGGGACCAGCTATGCAGGACTTGTCGGAACAGGGCGCAGGGGCCTGCCAGCCTCCGTGGGCCCAGGCTCTTCTGCCCCCCCCCCGGCCTTTGGGGAGGCAGGTAATTGGGAGTCACCCGATAGCCGCAGGTGACTTGCCAGCCCTCTTACCAGTTCACAATAGGTTAACGGTAAAAAAAAAGACACACACAGAGAAAAAAATTACATTTATTAGTTTTTTTTTTTTTTACTCACCTCTGATCCTCAGCTGTCCCCTGACGATCCTGTCCCATGAAACTCCAATGACAGCTGCCAGGTGCTCGGTGGAGCGGAGGGGCTGTGATCCCTTGCCCCGCCGCCACTGATCTCCCAGCAGCCGTCAGTAGCCCCCGCTCTCCGGGGGCTACTGTGCCTCTTGCGGCGGGTGTGAGATGATGTCATATGATGTCATATGATGTCATCCGCTCCGCCCATGAAAGGTGGGGCTAGCGGCTGGGTGATTGCGGAAGTGCTGGAAAGGGCGTATTTCGCCCATCTCCTCACCACGGAAGAGCCTGGGGGGGGTGATCGGAGGCGCCGCCAGGTGCTCTCTTCACCGGCGGGGCCTCTGATCGCTCTTCTGAGCTCTTCTGTGGTGAGTAGAGGGCGAAATACGAGGGATATCGGCCGCAGGTGAGTAAGAGTTTTTGGAGTTTTTTTCCTACAGTATTGTGCCAGCTGCCAGTGAGCCCCCCTGGGTGTGGGGGCCCTCGGCAGCTGACCGGGTTTGCCGGGTGCTGACGCCGGCCTTGGGGACAGCCTTGAAGGGGTTGGGTCCTCTTTAACAGATACTGTCTCTTAGTCCCAGTTCCTTATTAAAGGAGCACTATTGCAAAAAATACCCCTATGATAAAAATCTATAAACAGTAAATATGCAGGGGCCAGCAACAAAGCTTTTGG
The DNA here is from genome assembly GCA_027917425.1 of Gastrophryne carolinensis. Classification (NCBI taxonomy): domain Eukaryota; kingdom Metazoa; phylum Chordata; class Amphibia; order Anura; family Microhylidae; genus Gastrophryne; species Gastrophryne carolinensis. The sequence goes on along the minus strand of CM051239.1, from coordinate 42,921,572 downwards.
CAGCAGTGGGGGCCCCTGCGCCTGGGCAGCCAAAGCCACCACAGGCTGAGAGTCTAGAGCAGCAAAGCCACTGTCACTAATGAGGCAGAGCTGTCAATCGGCGGCAGCTCACTGCACATAAGCCACCAAGCCCAGCCGCCGGCAGCTCAATGCTGGGAACTGTTTTCTGCTGGACCAGCTGGGCGACTACACTACCCCCCACCCAGAATGGCAAAACAGGAGTTCCCGAGCAGCACGCTCCCGCACAAGGGTGGCACAAGGGGCTCGATATGACATTCCAATAAGTAGGCGGGTGCCAGACAACCACCAATCCGTTACTTGGCTGGACAATTATTTTAAGAACAAAAAGTACTGCATCTCCACCAGATTTTGTGCCCAGGGGCCTCCACCACACTTATTCCGGCCCTGGTAGGAGGGGTCACTCATACACCTGGCATCAAGAAATATGCAGCCAGGCTTGTTTCATTCTATTAGAAGAAGGAAGAAGAATCAGTCATTTGGATTTTATTCCTACCAGGAGAAGAAAAAAGGAAGGTGGGATATGCTCATTCAGTCATTTTATAGCAGTCATAGGAGGTGCTAGAGGGGTGTGACCACACTCCATATACAAGAAAAGAATTTAACCCTCTGCACACACATACTATTGAAAAGGCTAGCTAACACATGTTAAAAGCATGGACCCCTGGGGGTATATTTTAGAAACGCTAAGGCCACGCAGTGCCAGATGAGTGTCCGGTGAATGTCAGGTCCCAGTGAAAAGGGTGTATATATGGTGTATTGTATATATCAACTCAAAAATCCGGAGTGCCTTTGACAGTGCCAGGATGTGTCCCATCTATCAACAGTGAGTGCCGGCGCTGAGTTCCCCACAGTGCCAGATAGGACCAGATGCTCACCCTGCATTGTGTGTCCCTATCCCATAGATTTCAATGGGTTGGAATGGTTACAATTATTTAGACATTTTATAATAATTTTTTGGTGGTGGCTGGAGCATGTGCCATGGGATCCCTGGGCTGGTTGGGATTATTTTTGGATGCATTATTAGCACTTTTGTGTTGCGCTGCAAACTTGTGATTTGGACTGGGTGAAAGCTGTTTCATGTCTTTCAAGTGTCCCCAATGCAATTCCCATTTAAAAAAAAAAAATTCCATGACCTTAAAGTGGACCAACACCGAGAGGTGGTCGGCCCGGAAATCTATAAGATTCCCGGGCCGATCACCTCCCACTTCCCGATCTCGGATGTCCCGCGGGGTGAAACCCCCCCAAACACCCCAAATCATCTACCTTATCTTCCGGAAGCCGCTTGGACGTTCCTGTTCCCCGCCTGGACGTTGGCGGGGATTGGACCGGGCAGTCACGTGGGAGCGGGGAGAGGTGAGTTTATTGGGGTTTCTTGGGGGTTTCACACAGCGGGGCACCCCCGTGGACCTGTGTTTGGGCACCTATCCCCAGTTTTATCATGGACTTCTATAAGGGGCAGTATGCTAATTTACTTTGATGCTTATTTGATCTTTATCATATGTCCTATATTGGTTTTCTCATGCTTGGCTCCTAGATTAATCTGATAAGTAGAGACACTGTTGGTTTAATAGTTAGGTAGTATATGAGAAGCAAGATTGCGCCATAATGTTTTGTACTTGATAATATAAGTGTCACTTTGCTTGCAGTAACTCACTTGTGGGCCATTTATTGGCATGTTTTGTATATGAATTGCTTTACTTTGCACTAGCACTAGCACTTTTTATTTATTAGATTTTATTAGATACATATATATATATATATATATATATATATATATCCCAACCAGAGCCTGTGGGAAAGGCAATAGGTGCGTTCTTTTAATCATGTCTGTGTATGTTTTTTAACCTTGTGGAACGTAATTAATAAAGTTGTATTTAATTATAATTGATAGCTGTGCCCTTTTTGGAGGCTCTTTTGTGCCTATTAAAATAGCAGTGTGCCTGAAATCCTGTTTTTTACACCTCTGGGAGCACTATTTATTTTTTTTCTTAAATACTTTCAGCTAGTGGTGCTCCCGCCCGGCGCAAGGTGTCGCTAGCGCATAGGCATATAAAAGCCATGCGCTGCGAACACTGTCTGGCCGGGAGCACTACAGCTGACAGTGCCGCCAGCCTGAGGAGTCCAGCCATAGTTCTTGGTTCTTACAATCAGAGGGGATATGTGTTGTTAGTGTAATGTTAGTAGAGTAGACAGGAAAAGCAGCAGCAGAGACAGCAATGCCAGCTGAGAGGACAAGATATAGAGGGCAAGATACTGTGGCAGCCTAGAAGGAAAGTCAGGCTTAATTAGATGTCCCAATGCCTCTAAAGTGCAGCTAAAGTGCTGAGGGAGCTGTGGAGTGAGTTGTGATGCAACTAAACTGTGATCTGCTGTGTAACATCGGAAGTGTATTCTGAGACCTGAATAAAGAAAGCTTTTACTTCAACTGAAGGTTTTTTTTCTGGATACAATCTACAATAAATACAAGTGCAAGTGTTATTTATTACAAAACACCACCTTGCTCAACATGTTTTGTTATTCATCCCACTGGATGTGAGAATGTAACATTGTCTAGTAGGAAAGGCAGCTGAATGACCTGTAAAATGTGTAGAAGTAAATAAAACAGCTGTTGTAGGTGTCTAGATTTATTCCTATAGCCATAAGAGACTTAACTTTGTATATATTTTTTTAGCTTTTTCAATTAAAATAAAAAAGTATGGCCCCTCCCTCTAGATTAGCTGTCAGGGATTTCTCAACTGAGAAATCCCGATTGGAGTAAATGACCAGAATTAGACTGAGAGACAGAGGCGGATATGCGGCAAACCGTGTTTAATAATAACAAACAGTGAGAACACACCAACCAAGCTGCTATATACATATATACATAGATAAACCAGGAAGCATGAAACACACTCAGATTGCTGTGAAGTCAGAAAACATACGTGCTTAGGAGTCCAAAGTCCAAAAATGGCTGAAGCTGTGGCTAAGGCTATGACTGAGGCTGGGGCTAAGGCTAAGTCCTGGGTCCAGAGTTCAAGTATCAGAGTTCCAGGGTCCGGGTTCAAAGACAGAAACAATGCTGATCCGCTGAGGCCATGTGTTGATCAGCTTATATAGGCCAGGAAACAAGCTGATTCCCAGGAAATCTGCAGGTGAGGCGGCATATAGCAGGGGAACTCAAGCTGTGGAGGAACTCCAGACCTGACATTACCAGACTGGTGCACCAGGCATAGTAAGCCCAGGACCAAAGAGCCGAGGTTTAACTAGAGAGGGTGCTCCAGGGCTCGTTAGGTCAGAGAGCCCCATCATTGTGACTCCGCTTAGTAGCCCATGCCAATAGGCGCCAGGTCCTTCTGCACCCCCAGTTTATCCAAGATCTAGCTCCCTAAGATGTTGAGAAGAGGAAACTCACCTCATGTAGAAACATAGGAAGTAGTGGGTTCCCAGAGAGGAGCTTCACACCCCAAATGCTGAATAGTAGTAAACAAAATTGCCAGCATCCCCTCAACCGGACCCAAACTGCTGCTAAAATATAAACTTTAATACAGTATAATGCTGATTAGAACTATTGGCAATAAGTAGGAGTCAGGTGACTCTTTTTTAATCCTTGCAAAGAAAAAGCATTTTTGTAAATCTCTTGCTTGGGTTTCCCATGTCAGAAAGAACCTTTTTCTTTTTATATTCTAGCTGACAAGAACATCTTCCAATCAGTTGTAGTACTTGCCATGTAGTACGCTGGTCTTAAGAAATAACTCTAGAATTATCCCTGCATGATGAATGCCATGCATACCATTTATCACTTTACCCGATAGAATCTGCTGTCATGTTGCTGCCTCTATGTTGCTATTAGCGGCACTCACACTGTGAATAAGAAATGGAATCTGACAAGCTGGGAATGTGGGTAGCCATAAAAGGCATCACAGGGTCATGAATAGACTTGACAAGCTGGCCATTTATACCTTAACAAGTGGCATACAGAAATGGGGCATCATTTCACTATGATCATTGGTTGACTTGTCACCATTTATAACTAACTGGGAATCCAACTGCAGCATGTTGTTCTTTGCAATCAAGTTCCAGTCAACTCCTAGTTGGCAACATTTTCTTCCCAATATTTGTGATCGAAGACTAATCAATATCATACTGTATACATTGGAGGTTTGGAGGAAGTTAGTGTGTATGGACAGGGACCTTAAATCGGACCAACAGCTTGACACAGTTGGAAAAGAAAGGTACAGCCATTTTGGAGCGTCAGCTCCTTGCATCTCAGCCCTGGATTCAACTTACAATGCACAGTAACAGGAAGCCCAGCAGCACTTCCTTTTTGCAGATGGCCTGCAAATACATGAGCCGCTATTTGGTTTTTAAAATGTACCACAGCAAGGGTTAGAAAAAGATAAATTAATTTTTATGTGCAGCAATCTAAATTGCCCTGGGGAGGGATGCATATGAGCACTGTTGTGTTGGTCTGGTTTAAGTCATTTTTGACTGTTGGTCTGCTTTAAAGGGTGCCACATATCATGCAATGTCCCCCTTTACCAAGCTGTGATCACCCATACTGTCCTAGTTGCTTCTTCTAATACTCTGGGGGCCACCCCTACTCTGCCTGCTGCCCTATTTCCTTTAAAGGGTGCCACATATCACCCAAGGCCAACACCACCTGAGGTATTAGGGTGACTGGGGGGCCCTGCTTTAAAAATACTGATGGGAAGTCCTTATTGTTTCTTTTGTAGCTATCCCACTTTTTGTTCTACTGGCCACAATATAGACTAATATTACTTTTCTAGAGACCAGAGACCATTTCTCGAAATTAGGTCCTCCAGAATCTTGAACTTTGGAAGAAGAAAGAAGAAAATGGTCAACCTGCTCGAGGCATGTTAGGGACAGCCAGGAATCATGGTTTATTGCACTTGGTACATCGTTGTTTTTGGTATTATCATTAATATTATTATTAATAAATGTTTCTGTATCATAAATGATTTTACTCCATGCAGACTATGGCATGTATCAAGATTTCAAAGAACCTTAAAGTTTCCATTTGAATCTGTGGTAAACAAAGTCACAAAGCTCCCACAGAGCAAACACTGCTTAATAATTTAACAAACAAATGGATCTCAGCAAAGATGTAAGCGCGTAACTTGGTAGAGCAATGTCTCAGTTATTATGACTTGTTTGAAGTTAGGAGTCTTCTATCTTTGTTGGCTCTTTGATCCCATCTCATCTGGCTGCACGGAAACACTGAGGACTTCTTACTGGCCAGAAAACAAGCAATTTCTCTTGATGTTATCCTTGACTCCAGGAACATCATATTCATGTCTCTGCAGCATCTAATTATTACAGTACATTTATTTGCTCTTCTCTTAAATCTGACCCGGAGTTTGGTTTAGAAATGTAAAAAGCATTCTTTAGGGTCAAGTGCCCAAATGGAAGAGGCAACCAGGAATACTAATGAAAATTTGGGTAGGACAGAATGTACACTACATGGTTTAGAGAGTATTGCTGTAGGAAATACACAACCAGCAGAGCCAGATGAGTGAGCACTAAGGGCCCAACACAATATAGGGGTGAATAAAAGTGCATTGGGCAGAAACATGAATGCTGCACGGCACATAGAAGTCTCCAGGCAAAGCACATGTCTAATCTGTGCTGTGCTGCATTTAGGGTGCCTTCCGGTGCTGACTGACACTGGCCTCCAGTTTCCCTTCCACTTACTTTTAAATCCCTACTACCATCTATCACTGCCATCATCTTTTTCTCAGGTCCTTGCCAGCTCCCCATGTCATGTCCTCAGCTGCTGCTGCTGGGTCTTTTGGTCCTTGCCATGTCTGCGGCTGGGTCCTCCACTGGTGCTGCCTTCTGCTGCTGTTCTGGTCAACTACTCTGCTGTTGACGATACCTCCACTGAGTTTTCCTCTGCTCTTCAATGCTTGTCGACTCCTCTGCTGCCACCATCAGGTCCAGAATTTGCTGCCAGGTCCTCCATTCTTTTCCACTGTAGGGAAGTGCTCAGTTACCACAGATTACACACTTCCTGTCCCTGTAAGTTAGGGTTTGCAGCCCTTGACTGGAGGGAGGTATCAAAGACTCTATATAGAACAGACTGCCTGTATGCAGGAGAGAACTGAGCACACGTCTTACTGCCAGGAGCTGTGCTGCTGCAACCCACATATACAGCCTCAAAGTGGAGCCTGGATCACTTCCCAGACTGCTACACTATTCTCCAACGTGTCCAGCTGCCAGTGCCACATGGGTGATCTTCTGTTGCTTCATTACCTTCTGCTTGTAAATCTGCCGTGTGTTGTGCAGGATCTTCTACTGCTGCTGCATATCTCTTCATCGCCTTCTGCGGGTCAAGAATGAATCATCTCATCAAGTCAACAACAGCTTGCAGCCTCTGTCAACTTTCTCTTGGAGGTATTTGGTTATAGACTATATATATGCCCGGTTATATGTGCACAGACTTCTAAAGCCCCAGCTGGGCCTTTCATTGTGTTGTTATACTGTGTATGGTCCATTTATCCTTGGAAGTTAATCTTTACTACATAAAATTCCTAGTACTGTTATACTTGACTGTGTCATTGAATGAATAATGTGGTAAATGGTTGCTGGGAGCAGTTGCCCCTCTGCTCCAAATCTATTGTTTTTCTTAGACAACTTGATATATTTCACAGAAAGGTGTCCCCTCTTAGTTGCAAGGACCGTATTCTAGGTGGAGGCAATGGCACACCAAACATTTAACCCACTTTTCCACTCAGCAAAGGCGCAGCTTCTCATTGTTACCATTGTTATCGCCATAGCCTGTCTTGAGTGGGGGCGCCATTTTGAATCTTTGCTCCAGGTGCCAGAAACCCTATATACTCCTCTGACCTCAAGATCCCTTCTGCTGCTGCCTGATCTTCTGCTCTGCTATGGTACATTACTGTACTTCCATCACAATGTACCCTATTGCTGTCCTCTGTTTTATGTTCTGCAGATCTGTAGACTAAGTATAAAATCAAAGCATAGAGTACTTACCGCTTTTCATGGTCTCTTATATGGATATATGGATGTAGGATGCTCTCTGATCTGGCGCTTAGCTTGCAACCTGTCCCTGGCATGTGGACATCAGGGCTGGTCTAAATGGTGTGCAGAGAGTGTGGCTGTACAGGGTGCCATGGCGTTAGGGGTGCCAGGCACAGTTCTAATATTTTCTTCGTGTCTTTTTAAAATTTTTTTAAAATCAAGCCCCATTGTTTATGGGCCGCTCGGTCATTTTCCACAGCCAGCCCCCCACCCCCACGCTCTACAGGGCGGCCTTTATCCACTGCTTGTCAGACTGCACACAAGCGATTTTTCTTCATTGAGCGCTGTGTCTGTGTTGTTCCCAGCAGAGAGAAGCCAATCAGCAGAGAGAAGGACCAATCAATACAGTCTCTATAGACCACACTCTGCAGCCCAATGCGAAGTTACAAGATGACAGGTGGGCCACGGCCTGTCCTTGCCATTGCAGTGGGTGTGCAAGTGCTGGAGGATAGAGGTCACTGCGTACATACTGTAAGTGCTATGTGAGGGATCGAGGCAGGTCGTCATCAGGCTGGGAAGGCAGAACTCCTGTGGGGCGCAGGCAGCAAAGGGGGGGGGGGGGGGGCAGCTGCCAGTCCTAATGGCTTAACACTTCCCCCTAATCCAAGCAGTGAGCGGCAGGGCTGTGCCTTGTCTCGGGGGAAGCAGTGGCATGTGAGTGTCTCCTACCTTAGCCTCAGCTGGTGCTGTCTGTGTCTCCAGTGTTCAGGTTGCTTCTGTCTAATGTCACCCCTGTGCTATCAGAGCCTCAGACATGGGGGACAGGAGCAGACTGCATGCTAGCCGACATCTCATTGCCAGCGAAGAGGCCAGTCTCCCCTCACTACCTCACTACAATAGGGTTGCATTGCTGCTCTGCTCTACTGTGTGTATGAGTGACTCACACACTATTATTATTGTTTATATATAAAGCGCCACACTAACTTGTTAGCCCCGCCGCCTCTTTCCAGTATTGTGAAGGGGCTTTTGTATTATGGTACACATTCTTCTGTGTCAGAGTTACCTGCTGTTTATTTCCTATGTGTTTCATGAATGTCCATTGACATTAAGTTCCATAGAGTTCTATAGCCATTGCCATCTACGACAACTTTTTCTGTGATTTACTGTATTCTCATCTGTTTCATTAGTTTGCACTTGATTACTACTGCCTTGTGTATTCTGGTTATTGATAGCTCTGGCCTACAGTTCTCCCAGCATCCTCCTGGTTCATAGATCAGCCCCTTCTTGTTGTCATAAGCCATCTTGCCTAAAGAACAGGTAGCTCACATGCTCTTTCTATGCAATGCAGTGCCATCCTTTCTTTCAATCCTTGTCATAGCACAGTCGGTAAGTTCTGTTTGTTCTAATTAGTAGCGACCCATTAGAATATGGATATATTTTAGCCTGTTACCCAGCAGTGCTGCAGTTAATTCCCATATGGCCCCCACATGTGCTTCCTCCATCATGTCCATGGCCAGGTATTAGTCCATCCCTCTCTTCATCTACCAAGTGTAGCCTTGTTTACCTATATGTAATGTATAGCACTGTTGCCTCTTATCATGCTAATCTATATCATATAGTAAGACATGTCATTGCTTATTTACAGTTTTACACTACTCCTTAAATTGGACCAAAACCCAGGATTTTGACCCTTGCCCCTGGTTCACCCCGATCGGGGGTCCCCCACTGTGTAAAACCCCCTAGGTCGCCTGAACAAACTCACCTATTTGGCGGATCTGCTCAAGCCCCTTCAATCCGAGCGCACTGGTGACCGCATCCCCCGCTACCCTCTAACAGGTAGTGTGCCCGCACCGGCCATTCACAAATGCCTGGAGCGGGGAAGCGCCTTGCTAGAGGGTTAGCGGGGATGCGACTGCGGCTCTCTCATGCACCGTTGGACCTGAAAAGAAGGTGAGTTTATGGGTGACCTGGGGGGGATTTCACACGGTGGAGGGAATAAATCGGCCTGGAAAACGTATAGATTCCTGGGACAATTTCCGTGGGTTTTGGTCCATTTTAAATAAAAGGTTAAACGACCCAGAGTCAAGTCACTGAGTTTGAGGGGAGGAGTTAGCTGGCTGCCGCCACGCTCTCTCACGGGCGGAGGGTGACAGAACAACCTGTAAGTAACAAAACTGCCCTGTGTTTTTAGTAGCACAACGTTGTGTGATTTTATTAATTTCCGGTGTAATACTTGGTGCATTTGAGGGTGTGTGCAATAATTAATAAAGACTTTTTCTATCTCCTCTAACTGCTCTCTGGCTTTATCACTATCAGTAGATTTCTCAATTGTCATAGTGCCGGTCCCACAATTAACCTTGTCTTTGGGTGTTAATTTGGGTACTTAATTTGGTTAGTGGTACGCCACATACTAGTGTGGCAGTGCACAGGCTATGAGTGGTGGGAATCTCCCTGTTTTTTAATTGTTTCTTGTGCCTGTGTCCTCCATCCCTATGGTCCCCTGTGTCCTCCATCATTATTTTTCTCTGTCTTTTTGTCTTTCTGTGTTGGATTTCATCCTGTGTGAACATGCTGCTCATGTGGGCTGATAGAGAAAGGGGCATATTTATTTCCAGCCTGGCTGCCATGCTCCCTTCTCCTCAGTTTCCATGTCTCTCTATCAGGCCACATGGCCAACAGCTCTGTCACACCCCAGGATTGGGCCAGTATACTGTATGATGTACTGTGCAGCATCGCACACCTCCTCCTCCTGTCCCCAGTCTGCATCTGATACAATCCTCCCGAAAAGAAGGGAATGCACTACCCAAAATCAATATCACTTGTGCTCACCTATATAAAGACATCAACTACACAAAAGGAGTGGCCGTGGAACTATGCCACACCAAACTCCACAAAGGAAGCCCCAAAACAGAATTAAAAAATGAATCACTTTTATTGAAATAAATACACAAGCACCTAAAAACAACACATAACACAAGAGACACTTAAAACCATGCTGCTCTTCTCCATCAAATACATCCCATAATTATCCACAATGTATACCGGTAATACATGCTATCAATATTGCACGAGGGTGCCCACAAGCAACTGCAATACAAAAAGTGGGACCTTATTTTTTGTGCCGGCACAAAAAGTGTTTTTAATTATAAGTCAAGCTCTGAGCCATATAAAAAAGTATATCCTAATCTAAATACAAAGTGACAAGTGCAATGACATGTAAAAAAAACAAATCCCAAAAATAAACTTTGAAACACCGTAATGGTCATTTAACAAATAATAAAAATTAGGAACATTACAATTAGCGCTGTTGATGTTATTTATAATAGCCTGTTGGCTGGGTATCTTCACTATTATTAATTACACGTCGGATATTTTGTGCAATAATATGAGTCACGGACACTTTTATATTTTAATGTTCCTAATTTTTATTAATTGTTAAATGAGCATTACGGCGTTCATAGTTTATTTTTGGGATTCGTTTTTTTACATGTCATTGCACTTGTCACTTTGTATTTAGATTAGGATATACTTTTTATGTGGCTCAGAGCACTTTTTGTGCCGGCACAAAAAATAGGGTCCCACTTTTTGTATTGCAGTTGTTTGTGGGCACCCTCATCCAATATTGATAGCATGTATTATACATTGTGGATTCATTTTTTGACTCTATTTTGGTGCTTCCTTTGTGGAGGTTGGTGTGGCATAGTTCCACGGCCGCTCCTTTTGTGTAGTTGATACAATCCTCCCACTGCCATAGCACATTGATTACAGTTACAGGATTAGACATTTAGTGTTAGCTGTAATGGAGCAATGTTTTGGTAATTGTGTAAAGATCAGATTGTATGGTGTGTCAGTGTTTGCAGATTCTCTCACCCTCTTCCTCACTACCAAGGCACATGCACCACTCAGCTCCAGCATCTCTGTTGTGCAAACTCACCATGGCCCACAGACTGAAGTCTGCAGATGGCAGAGTGGACTCTGAAGGTAGCAAAGGATGCCAGGGGTGCGATGCTGAGCCCTCACATACCCTGCTGGATTCGCTGTTACCTCCATTGCGCACGCTTGTAGACATTTAAATCTGCAGACTGTAGCCCTTTTGTTTGCCCTCTAGAGCCAGGTTTTGGTCCACTTAGAGGGGCTTTTGTTTGCAGTTCTTCATCAAAAGCTCCATTATGTTTATGTATATTATGTATATTAAACTGACCAAACACAGAAATTTAACTTACCTGAATGGGTCTGGTTTAATAAGAGATTAAACCTTTTTATGGTTTCCTGCCATGGAAGTGAACGGTGGCTTTAGTACCATTAATAAGACACAAGATAGCAACAGTGAGAGGCCATAGGAAATACTTAGGCCATAGACTTAAATGGAGAATGGTCTAGAAAGGTAGGTAGAAAGAGTTAATGTTAACAGCAAGATGCCAGATAGAAATAGTATAGTAAATAGTAGGTTTAGGAGTGAACTGACCAGAACATGTTCTAGAAGGTAGCTAGAGTTTATATAAGGGGAGAGAGACCCTGTAACCAATGTTTTATACCACTTGAGTTGTTGAGGGGCAGTACTGCGGGAGAGTAGCGTCTGTTAGGAATACCTTGGTCCAACAAGTGAGCAGTGGTCAGCGTTAGGAACTCAGTGGAGATCCTGGGAATCCTAATCTGGGAGTAAGACTAGCTGGCTTATAATTGGCTGTGGATGGGACAAGAATCAGCTGCATACGTTGATGTTGAAGTATATGACCACTATGCCTTGAGTCACCTGTGAAGACGTTAATAAAGAGGAACTCTGCTTTCATCTATTTGTATATGTCTCCCTATTTGTGCTACACAGTGACTGCCAACATCCCCTATAGTAGCCCCAGCACCCCACTCACACAGACACATTGAGAGCATCCTAGGCCCTGAAAAGCCTGCTCTCTGCCATCCTCATCTAACACCAGGCGTGTCTTGCTTCTGTGCCCAATATATTGATCCCAACCACAAATAATTTCACATTATGTATTTATTCCACAACTGTATGTATACAGGCAAGAAGGGGGTGATCGGCCCATGGGTGGCAGGGCTAGTGGGGGTAGCTTTATCCCCGGTCCCTCTGTTTTCTGCAGATCAGTCTGGGCCAACATTTAGTGGTGGAGGCCATAAGATAGGTCCATCATCACTCCATATTTAGCTCAGTCAGAGTGGCACTGCATGCTAGTTAGTTACAAGCACATGCTTGTATGGGGCAGCAGCAGCACCATATGATGGGTTAGGAGGGGGCAGAATGTTCCCATGCTGAGTGCTATTTTGCCTGGAAACTGCCCTGATATCAAATATATATACTTCACAACAAATTTGTGATTCTGAATCTAGTGCAAATAAGTTACCCCTGGATCAAGAATCCAAGAGTTATATTTTGAGTCCTGCATTATTCTTATAGGACTGGTCTTGGTAATTCCTGGGGAGCGTTACTAGTAATAAGCCAGAGACCTGGCATCATATGGGCATATCGGAATTATATGGTGCTTCTGCTGCTGCACTGCCTATTTGAATAAACCTGCTCAGATAAATTATTCCAAACCTAGAGATCTAATAAAATAAACATGTCTTCATAAAACATACCACAGCTATCTTTCATAGACAGCTCGAATTTAGGTTTTTCTTTTTTTAAGTGATTGGTGGAGCTGTGTAAGGGCTCATAATAAATGTATGATCAGAAGCAGAGATAAGAGAGTTAGTGTCAGCTGTCCGGAATAATTCCTCCCGAAAGTTGTGCAGGGAAATCTATAATGTCCTCCCGTCGCTCATGATTTTATTATGAGTCAGTCTCAGCTGCTTAGGTGACATATGTAGACAGAGCCACCAGGAACACGCTCAGCGTGGATCTGTTCCTTAATGGCTCATATGTGGAGTCTAGCACCAATTCCGATTCAGGAGACACCAATGTTAAATGAAGGAGAATTTAGGAGAAGCATATTGGAAGATGAGCATGTTATCCCCCCTCCACATAAATTATAAATGACCTGGGGGTAACATACCTCTCCTTGAGGACCTCACCATGACAAGGTTAGCTGCTATTTATTGGCAAGGATATCTGCTATTTATTTGTTTTACTTTTGCATGAAAAATCCATTTGACCCTTTAACTGCCAGCCTACCTAGAGTTCTTGCCGCCCTCTGTTGCCAGACCATTTTTTACTATTTTGCTCTACACATGGTCAACTGTGATTTTTGAAGGGATTTCCAGAGGTTTCCCAGGAAAATTATATATAGTTTTTTTCCAGCAAAGTCTGGTCTGGGCTTTAACATGAAATGCTTGTCATTTTTTAAGTGTATTCTCAATATTTTGGGGTGAAATATATATATATTTTTTTTACAATTTGTAGTGTTTATTTGTAATACAAAATGTAAAATGTTATTGCGTGTGAAGTCCTAATTTCTCCCGGTTACAGTGGTACCACATATGTATTGGTATATGTAATACCAATATGTATTGGTAGACACCCTTTGCTGCCCAGGAGACTTCCCCAAACTAAAGCAGCACTTTAGGAGATTTTCAAATAAAATGCAACTGCTATGCGCTATGCGCACCTTGCAGTTTTTTTGAAAAAAACAACCCTTTACATTTGAAATCCCCCCAACAAACTATATTCTCTGGAATTACACACCTCAAGCTTTCTAGGCATACCAGATTTGTTGATGGAAGTAATCTGGAAGTAATCCCTCAATGAATTCTTTGGTTGCGCGGAGTTTCCCTAAAAAGAATAAAAAAGAAGAATATGCAAACATGAAAAAAAAAGTTAAAGTTAAAGAGAACCATATTGCATGTAAAAGCCCGATTCCAACAGTACCACATATATTGGTAGCCCCCCATTTTTGCCCAGGGGACCCCCAAACTGAAAAGAAGCCAGAAGGGCCCCGGGGGGTGCTCCCTGGGTGAGGAGAAGACCCAGCCGGATGGATCGAGAGATCAGGTGAGTGTTTCTTTATATTTTTGTGGCTGGTAGCAGGGAGGGAAAGTCAAGCATGTAACACCTACGTGCTTGGCACTTAACGACTAGACATGCAAGGTGTTAAATGCTTGGCAACAGAAGAGTTAAAGCAGAACAAAAAGATTCCCGGGTCACTTGCTGGCCTTTCCCCTATATGCACCTCCCCCCCCCCAGGGCACCCATAAAACGTACCTTTTCCCTCTCCGAGCGGTTTCTTGTCCATCCCCTGTATCCACAACGACGTGCACGCACTCCCACCCCACCCAATCAGACAGGCTGGGGATACGGGTAATGCGGCAGCTTTCATTTCCTATTACACTTGAAATAGGGGCCGCCAGACTGGTCCCAATGGAGCACCAGAAAGCACCCAGCCACACTACCAAGAGTAGTATAAAATTGCCCTTTATTGTCAATGGGTATACAGAAAAATAATATAGAATCTGTGCACATTCAAGACAAACATCTAAAAACAATTAAAAACAACAGCTTCACCGGACATATTGGTATTCAGCTCTCAAATAAATAAATGGAAAATAATCCTCTCCTCTAATTAATCCACATATATAGAAAAAACTGTGCAATTTATTTCAATCCACATATTCATACTAGATAAATACTAACCAATACAATTCATCATAAAGTGCCTAGTGCATAAGAAAAATGAATGAGTACATCTGAAAGTGCTGAGTGCTTAGTGCAAATATCCCAAGAAATATACCATGCTGCATTAATACATTTCCCTCAACATCCTGTGAAATCCCTGTGCAATACTATACATAAACAACGTTTACCAAGTTGTGATTGAGGCAATGAAGATAGGAGAGGGTTAATATAATAAAAAGAATATCACCAAGTAGCTGGAGCTCGGATCCGGCATCAGCATGGGCAGGTAGCACCGACGCGTTGCGTGGTTTCCCCTAGTAACAACTTCGTCAGACACCCTGATTATTTTCCATTTATTTATTTGAGAGCTGAATAGCAATATGTCCGGTGAAGCTGTTGTTTTTTAATTGTTTTTAGATGTTTGTCTTGAATGTGCACAGATTCTATATTAATTTTCTGTATACCCATTGATAATAAAGGGCAATTTTATACTACTCTTGGTAGTGCGGCTGGGTGCTTTCTGGTGCTCCATTTGGGACCGGTCTGGCGGCCCCTATTACAAGTGTAATATTGTGATCTCTGCTTATAGTGCGGTGGGAGACATACCTAGCCTGCACCCACTGTTATTGTTCATAGAGAGTGGTGCGGAGTATCTCTTCTTAATAGCTTGCATTTCCTATTCATTTCAATCAGAGCCCTATGGCAAATGACAAGTCAAGGCAAAGGGCTCTGATTGGACAAGATCCTGCCCATGCCCCATTGGAGCCAGGAGAGGTGAGTTTAACGGAGCAGTATCGCGAAATTTGCATTAAAAAAGATAAATAATTAAATAGCCACACAATAGCTTCTAACATGTGTATAAATAAATAATAAATAAATTGTATAATTACAATGGCTCAGTCCATTTGCTGAATAGGGGGATCTGCTGGGTTGTATTTAGTGAGCTGCTTAATTTAGCCCACTGGTCTCCTAGCAGCACTTTACCTCAGAGGCTGACACTGTAATCAGTGGTAACGGCTGTGTGTGTGTGAGGTGCTGCTTTTGTTATGAGACCAGGTGACTCAAATGTGTAAAATCTATACAAAATAAACTAAACTGACTGAAAATTACTGAAATTCTTCTTTGAATAACTGTGCAGGAAAATCTAAAGGTATTAAAGTGGAACAAAACCCTGTGTTGCCGACCCTGAAGTCTATAAGACCCGGCCATTGACCTTCCCCCTTGGGCATTCTAAATCGGGATGCCCCACTGTGTGAAACAACCCCTGGATAATCACAGATCCCCCCATTTTTCTGGCGCGCTCACGCAGATTTTTATTTTTTAGACAGGCCGGGCGGCCAGGGAGGTTACTGCTCAGGCTCCCCATCTGCGTGCAAACAGAGCTGATTGGATGAGAGCCCGCGCATGCGCTGTGGGACAGGGAAAGGTATGTTTTCACAAGTCGGGATGCCCCTAGGGGCACAAAACAAAACTCCAGATAGTGAAAATCCTGGGTTGGGCTTTGCTCAAAACACACAAAGCTGAAAGAAAGATCATATGGAAAAATGTGTTGAGAAAAGAGAGAGAAAATGGTAAACTGAAAGATTCTGCAGCAGAGCAAACATGAAGGGAAAATCAGCTAAATTACTTCTAGAGCTTTTCTCTCTTTTTTAGATATATGAGTTCTGGCCAGGCAATGTTGTTATCTTATGCTGGACGGCTGCCAGCACTGAACAGCTGAGACTTTGATACATTGTTTCACCCCTCTCCTCAGCATGAAACAGGCCAGAGTGTCGAGCTAAGACATAAACATGAGCTATTCGTCTCCAGCTGCTCAACACATACATCATTTTTTTCTAAATTTGTAATTCTTACTCCAACACTTACCTACATTCAAAGTACCATTTAAATATAAGTTACCAAGAAAAATTTGCGATACTGCTCCTTTAACTGAGCATTCTGGGTGGTTCCACATAGCAGGGCATCCCAGTTTCGGTATGCCTTGGGGGTACGGAACAAAACCTGGAAAAGTCAAATTCACAGGGTTTGTTCTGCTTTAAGTATTGATTTATCTTGGGGGGGGGGGGCAATAACATTTCAGCACCAAGAAACATTGTTATGTGCTGGGTATTGTATGACTATTGTGCCACTGGGCCCTGGCACTGCGCTGGCATCATCAGGGGCCTCACCCACCAGACCAGTAAGCTGGGCTCCTGTGTGCAGACATGCTCATGACTGGCATCAAATCCAGAGAACAATCAGAGGTGATAAAGGTGGTGAACAATGGAGGACAATCGCCAGCACTTTGCAAGGTAATGATGACCAGTGGACAAAAGACACATTTATCTAGAATTATTCTCCATTTTATTTTTATTTCACCTTGGGAAGATACAGGCTAACTTCCTACCCACATGAACCACATGGGACATTATTTTAAAGTGGGACAAAACCAATAAAATAATAATTCTCACATTTCCCCCGATTTGGGATGCCCCTGCTTTGTGAGGCTAATATACTTATTTGCCAGTGATCCCACAGAGCATGCGCTGACTCTCGTCTAAGGCCCTTATTTATGAAGGGATAGCGACAGGTATCGACTGGTGAGCGGCCGGTAATGACGGCCCCGCCACGAGAACGCCGGCTCCCCACCACAATCACACATTTATCAAGCCAATCCTGCTTAGTGACTGAGATAGCGCCATATAGCGACTCATTCATCATTATTCCAGCCTCAGCCCACAGCGCCAGCGTCCGACTTTGAACAGCGACAGGTATGACCTCTCGCTACCTGGCGCTCTCCAATGCATTTCAATGGAGCAATCTTTAAATATTCATAGTTAATTTTTATTAATTTTTTTTTTTTTAAATGTGAAAAATTCTGTGACCACTTCTGCCATTTTATTGTACAGAATTGATATTACAGGTCCGATATTAATGTATTCACATTACAAAATTATTTTAAAAACTTGTTTTTTTTGGTTTCCAAAACTATGGTGGTTTGGGGGTTAAAAAACTACTTTTAACCCATCGCCGCCAGTGCTCTGGGGTTTAAACATGCATTTTACAGCGCGAGAATTTTTTGAGCGTGATTTTTTAATGAATATGGTGGGAGCCGCTCGCTATGGCCAGTCGCTATCATGTGCTCCCATACAGCGCGGAACCTGTCAAATAGTGACTCCTCACCCAATATTCAACATTACTGCACACCGACTGAGTCGCTATCAACTACCGAACAACGGCCAAGCACAGCGACTACTAGCGGGCGCTCTGAAAATGCAGCTACAGACGCTCAACTGTCGCTACCTGCCGCTATTAATGAATCGGCCTCTAACTCTGTTTGAACACAGAGCCCTGTGCCGTGAGTGTCAGCCATCCATGCAACTTCTCCCTTCTAGCTGATGCGCTCTCCCTTGCCAGCTATTCTGATTCAAAGGTGTGCATCAGTCAAGGGGATGCTGTTGTGTGCCTTACCTATTAAGAAAAATAAAAGAATGACCTGGAGGCTGATTCATTACTAACTCTGGGTATCGGCAGATGAGCGTCTGTATGGTGGCGCTTAGAGCGACCGCTAGTAGACGCTGTAAGCATGTATCGGGCGCTGTAACAAAGCGCCTCAGTCGCTGTAGTAACCTGGCCGGCATTGATGAATGCGATGTATGTTGGGCGCTTTAACACCAGTACAGTGCTGCACGGAGCGAGGGGTAGGGCCAGCTCATTGCGACTGACTCTCAGCGGCTCACATCATACTTATCAAAAAAGGACACACATATCCACCAGTAACAAAGCGAAAACACATGGAATTACATTGTTGGAACACTGTGACATTAACACTTAAGTGCCAGACCTGTAATGACAATTCTGCATAAAAAGATCAAAAATGACTTTTTTTAGGCCAGGAGAGGTCTCACAACGATTTGAGCCACATAAAAAAAATACCTTGTTTAAACAGAAGAAAAGGAACGTCCATTAAAATGTATGGGAGAGCGACAGGTAGTGACAGGTAATACCAGGCGCTCTGAAAGCTAGAGCTCCGGCGCTATATGCTGAGCCACCTGTAATGATGAATCAGACGCTACATGACGCTGTTAGAGTCACTCATCAGAATCGCCTTCATAAATGTGGTTTTGCGTACAGCGCCCAGCGTTCACCAGTGCTGCCTGCCGCTACGAGGCGCTACCTGCCGCTATCACTTCATGAATAAACCCCTAAGTCATCCACCAAGTCTGCTTTATTTGTTTTCATATTTCAGTTCATTTTGTTTTCAGAATTTTTGGATAGACCTGTACTGTATCTATTTTTAACCCTTCCCGTCAAAGTAAGACATGGGATTATGTCAGATTGAATGACTCTAATGGGAGTCGGGCAGGCTGATTCATCATTAGCAGCAGGTAGCGACAGATGAGTGTCTGTAGCAGGCATTTTCAGAGCGCCCGCTAGTAGTCGCAGTGCTCGGCCGTGAGTCGCTACTTTATAGCGACTCAGTCGCTGTTCAGTAATGTTGAATACATTGTGAGGAGTCGCTATTTGACCAGTACAGCGCTGTATGGGAGCGCATGTTAGCGACTGCTCATAGCGACCGACTCACACCATATTCAGCAAAAAAACAGCCTCCCAAATCTCTGGCGCTAAAAAATATTTGTTTGAAGCCCAGAGCGCAGGAGGCGGTGTGTTTAAAGTCTGTTTTCAAGCATCTATCAACTAGTAACAAAGCGAAAACATATGGAATTACATTGTAACAACATTGTAACATGAACACTTTAATGGCAGACCTGTAATGTCATTTCTGAGGAAATATATAAAAAATGAAAAATTTGTGAAAAAAATGCTATTTCAATGCCAGAAGAGGTCACAGAGTTATTTGTGATTTTTTGAAAATAAAATAAATAAACAAAAACCCCGTTGAAAGAGAAGAAAAGGATCGTCCATTGAAATGTACTGGAGAGCGACAGGTAGCGAGAGGTCATACCTGGCGCTGTGCAAGGCTGAAGGCTGGCGCTGTTCGCTGAGGCGGTGAAAATGATGAATCAGACGCTACATGGCGCTATCCCAGTCACTAAACAGATTCTGCTTGATAAATGTGTAATTGCGTGCCGTGTCCGGCGTTGACCAGTCGCTATCTGTCGCTACCTCTCATTAACCAGGCGCTACCTGACACTATCCCTTCTTAAATAATGGCCTTTATGTCAGAAGCCCCATAAACAAGACCCTGTTTTGAAGAGTTCCCCGGGTGCTTTGCCCAGATTTCCCAGTAAAACTCACCTCTTCCCGGCCCTACGGCACATGTGCGGGTTCTCGCCCAATAAAAGCCGCATGTCATGTATATTAAATATTTAGCAAACTGCTCTGTTTACATCAATTAGGATCTGAAGCAGCCGCACTCCTGTCGCCAGCATATCTGAATAAGAGCACTCATCAAACACAGGGAAACCGGGCATGTCAGCTGCTCCCTGCTGCCTTTGCCAGGCTTTGTGGAGAAACATTAAGGGGGTTATTTAAGAAGGGATAGCGCCAGGTAGCGCCTCGTAGCGGAAGGCAGCATCTGCTGAACGCCGGGCGCTGTACGCAATACCACATTTATGATAGCGAATCTGGTGAGCGACTCTAACCATGTAGCATCCAATGTATTATTAAAGGCGGCTCAGTGTATAGCGCCGGCGCTCTAGCTTCCAGAGCGCCAGGTATTACCTTTCATTCAGTGTCGCTCTCCCATACATTTCAATGGCCGTTCATTTGCTTGTGTTTAAATTACGTGCTTGACAATATTTTTTTCTTTTTTTTTTCTCAAATCATTGTGTGACCTCTCCTGGCTGCAAACAAACATTTTTAGAAACTTTTTTGACTTTTTATATTTTTATGCAGAATTGTCATTACAGGAGGCCGATTCATTAATAGCGACAGGTAGCGACATTTTCAGAGCGCCCGCTAGTAGTCGCTGTGCTTGGCCGTTGTTCGGTAGTTGATAGCAACTCAGTCGGTTTGCCGTAATGTTGAATATTGGGTGAGGAGTCGCTATTTGACAGTTTCCGCGCTGTATGGGAGCGCATGATAGCGACTGGCCCTAGCGACCGGCTCCCACCATATTCATTAAAAAATCACGCTCAAAAAATTCTCGCGCTGTAAAATGCATGTTTAAACCCCAGAGCGCTGGAGGCGATGGGTTAAAAGTACCGTAGTTTTTTAACCCCCAAACCACCATTCATTAGTTTTTAAAATAATTTAGTAATATGAATACATTAATATCAGACCTGTAATATCAATTCTGTACAATTTTTTTTTTTTTCCCCTTAAAAAAATTATCTAAAATGGCAGAAGTGGTCACAGAATTGTTCACATTTAAAAAAAAAAAAAAATGAATAACAATTAATTATGAATATTTAAAGATTGTTCCATTGAAATGCATTGGAGAGCGCCAGGTAGCGAGAGGTCATACCTGTCGCTGTTCAAGGTCGGACGCTGGCGCTGTGGGCTGAGGCTGGAATAATGATGAATGAGTCGCTATATGGCGCTATCTCAGTCGCTAAGCAGGATTGGCTTGATAAATGTGTGATTGTGGTGGGGAGCCGGCGTTCTCGTGGCGGGGCCCGTCATTACCGGCCGCTCACCAGTCGCTACCTGTCGCTATTCCTTCATAAATAAGTGCCCAGGTCTGGCACTAAAGTGTTATTGTCACAGTGTTAAAACAATGTAATTCCTTGTGTTTTCGCTTTGTTACTGGTGGATATGTGTTCAAAAACAGACTTCAATCACACAGCGTCTGGCGCTCTAAGCTATAGAGACCAGATCCAGAGCGCCGACGCTGTGTGTGTTTTTTTGTTGAATATGGTGTGAGTCGCTGAGAGTAGGTCGCACTGAGCTGGCGCTACCTTTCGCTCCCTGCAATGCTGTACTGGCGTTATAACGCCCAACATACATCTCATTCATCAATGCCGGCCAGGTTACTACAGCGATGAGACGCTCTGTTACAGCGCCCGATAGCTGATAACAGCGTATATTAGCGGTCGCTCTTAGCGCCTCTGTACAGACGCTCATCTGCCGATAGCTGGTGCTAATAATGAATCAGCCTGTAAAATGCACGATATGTGCCCTGGAATCACAGCCAAGGTAAGTACATTGCTATTCCCAGAGGGGGTTAGATCCCAAATATGAATGCCCTGGACATGGACATGGAACAAAACCCGGGATAGTAAAAGCCCAGGGTTATAATAACTATTGTACACAGGGCTCTATCCTTTAGTTAACCACTGCAGCTCAGCTGAAGCTCTGAGCATCAGTGATGTAGGATACCTAAAAAAAATGTTTCAAGCCGAAGGCTGCCTATAATTTGTAGAAAGACAGACAGCATGAGTTTAAAATAACTTGCTTTTTAGAAAGATTGCAGCAATGCCAGACCCTTATTTTTCTCTCTACATTTCCTATAAAAAAATATTGGAAAGGAGGTTTATTCAAAACTGAGGTGTTCCTGCCACCTGGTGTTAGCTTTAGGCAATTACAGGAGCATCACAGTGGAATAACAGGCTGATTCATCATTAGCGGCAGGTGAGCGTCTGTAGCAGGCATTTTCAGAGCGCCCGCTAGTAGTCGCAGTGCTCGGCTGTGAGTCGCTAGTTTATAGCGACTCAGTCGCTGTTCAGTAATGTTGAATACATTGTGAGGAGTCGCTATTTGACCAGTACAGTGCTGTATGGGAGCGCATGTTAGCGACTGCTCATAGCGACCGACTCACACCATATTCAGCAAAAAAACAGCCTCACAAATCTCTGGCGCTGAAAAATAGTTGTTTGAAGCCCAGAGCGCAGGAGGTGGTGTGTTTAAAGTCTGTTTTTCTGCATCTATCCACTAGTAACAAAGCGAAAACATATGGAATTACATTGTAACAACATTGTAACATGAACACTTTAATGGCAGACCTGTAATGTCATTTCTGAGGAAATATATAAAAAATCATAAAAATGTGAAAAAACAGCTTTTCCAATGTCAGAAGAGGTCACAGAATTATTTGTGATTTTTTGGAAAAAAAAAAAAAAACCCGGTTTAAAGAGAAGAAAAGGTTCGTCCATTGAAATGTATTGGAGAGCGACAGGTAGCGAGAGGTCATACCTGGCGCTGTGCAAGGCTGAACGCTGGCGCTGTTTGCTGAGGCTGTGAAAATGATGAATCAGACGCTACATGGCGCTATCCCAGTCGCTAAACAGATTCTGCTTGATAAATGTGGAATTGCGTGCCGTGTCCGGCGTTGACCAGTCGCTATCTGCCGCTACCTCACGTTAACCAGGTGCTACCTGACGCTATGCTTTCATAAATAAGGGCCTAAGTAGTTGAGTTGTAAAGCTGATCTTTTATAAAACAAGGGATAGCGTCAGGTAGTGCCTTGCAAACCACAGGTAGCGGCAGGTGAACGCCAGACACAGCACACAATTACACATTTATCAAGCAGATTCTGGTGAGCGACTGGGATAACGCCATGTAGCGTCCAATTCATCATTATCCCAGCCTCAGCGTACAGCGCCGACGTTCAGCCTTGCAGAGCGCCACGTCTTACCTCTCGCTACCTGTCGCTCTC
This sequence comes from Gastrophryne carolinensis, assembly GCA_027917425.1. Classification (NCBI taxonomy): domain Eukaryota; kingdom Metazoa; phylum Chordata; class Amphibia; order Anura; family Microhylidae; genus Gastrophryne; species Gastrophryne carolinensis. Next base: position 42,898,464 of record CM051239.1, on the reverse strand, counting down.
CCATACATTTCAATGGACGTTCTTTTACTTCTCTTTAAACAGGGGGTTTTTATAATATTTTTTTTTTTATTCTCAAATAATGTTGTGACCTCCTGGCCTAGATAAAGTCATTTTTGAAAACTTTTACCATTTTTTATATATTGATGCAGAATTGACATTACAGGTCTGGCATTAATGTGTTCATGTCACAATGTTGCAATTCCAGATGTTTTCGCTTTGTTACTGGTGGATACATGTTCAAAAACAGCCTTTAATCACACAGCCTCCAGAGCTCTGGGCTACAGCGAAGCATTTTTGAGCGCCGGCGGTGTGTGAGGCTGTTTTTGTTTTATGAATAGGGTGTCAGTCGGTCGCACTGACCAGTCGCTACCATTCGCTCCTATACAGCACTGTACTGCTCATATAGTGACTTCCCACATCGTATTCAACAATGCTGCACAGCAACTGAGGCGCTCTGAACTAGCGAACCACAGCCGAGCACAGCGCCGACTAGCGGGTGCTCAGATATGCCTGCTACAGACGCTCATCTGTATGTACACTTACCTTACTTCCCGGTCCATGCGTGGGCCGCAGGCCGCATCACCGCTATCCCTGTTAGAGGGAAGCGCGGGATGCGCCCGCCAGCGCAATCGGGGCTGCTGTGCTAAGACATTGGTTTAGACATCAATAGCTCAGCGGCTCTGAGCGCGCTGATTGGACGAGCGGACCGGGGTGAGGTGAGTTGATGTGGGAGATCTGGGGGGTTTAACATAGCAGGGCACCGCCCCGGGGGGAAGGACCAAAACCCAGGATAGTCAAAATCCTGGGTTTTGGTCCACTTTAAGCACTAAACCTGTGCCCCTGCCCTTGTGCCCAGCAGTATATGTGATGGTGGCCTTGAGCTGGGCACGCTCTTCCACTTATTTGTCCTTACAGTATTTCCCCAGCTCATGTAAAATAGGAAGATTCAAAAAGAGAGAGGAGATGAAAAACTCAATAAGAAAAATAAATGTGGGGGAGTAGGATTGAATTTGGTGGGAAAGAGAAAAACAAGAAGATGTATGAAAAATAGAGAGACAGGAAGAAGGGGGGTGAGTGGAAACAGGGCAGATATCAGCACTAGGCGTACCTGGGCCGCTGCACCTTGGATGGGCCCACCTGTTTCACTCTACCCTGAGTAGCCCCTATGCAGGACACATGGCTGTGCAGTAACGGGGACTAAGGACTAATCTATTCTTAGGCCCTTATTTATGAAGGCATAGCGACAGGTAGCGACTGGTGAGCGGCCGGTAATGACGGGCCCCGCCACGAGAACGCCGGCTCCCCACCACAATCACACATTTATCAAGCCAATCCTGCTTAGCGACTGAGATAGCGCCAGATAGCCACTCATTCATCATTATTCCAGCCTCAGCCCACAGCGCCAGCGTCCGACCTTGAACAGCGACAGGTATGACCTCTCGCTACCTGGCGCTCTCCAATGCATTTCAATGGAACAATCTTTAAATATTAATAATTCATTGTTATTATTTTTTTTTTTTCAATGTGAAAAATTCTGTGACCACTTCTGCCATTTTAGATTAAATTGTACAGAATTGATATTACAGGTCTGATATTAATGTATTCATATTACTAAATTATTTAAAAAACTTGTTTTTTTGGTTTCCAAAAATATGGTGGTTTGGGGGTTAAAAAACTACTTTTAACCCATCGCCGCCAGCGCTCTGGGGTTTAAACATGCATTTTACAGCGCGAGAATTTTTTGAGCGTAATTTTTTAATGAATATGGTGGGAGCCGGTCGCTAGGGCCAGTCGCTATCATCTCCTCGCACAATATTCAACATTACGGCAAACCGACTGAGTCGCTATCAACTACCGAACAACGGCCAAGCACAGCGACTACTAGCGGGCGCTGTGAAAATACTGCTACAGTCGCTCAACTGTCGCTACATGTCGCTATTAATAAATCAGCCTCCCCGTTTCTTTCCTTCTAGTCTTTTCTTTATTTATTTATAACGCTCTTTCTTTCCTCTATTTGTTTCTATATGTAATTCATTCTATTTCCTTTTGTCTTTCAGTCCTTCTATTCTTTCTTTCTTTCCTTCCATCTCTTTTTTTTCTCACATTTCTTTTCTCTCTTTTTCCTGCTTGTTATTCATTGTTTGTTTCTGTCATTCATTCTATGCTTTTGTTCTATATTTGTTTCTTTTCATTTATTTTGCATTCTTTATTATTTTGCCATTCCTGTTTTCTCATTCTGTCCTGCTTTTTTGGTATCATTCCTTCTAATATTTTGTTTTTAACCTCTCTTTTCTTCTGTCATTCTTCTATACTTTCTGGGCGATTCATTACTAACGCCAGGTACCGGCAGATGAGCGTCTGTACAGTGGCGCTAAGAGTGACCGCTAGTGGTCGCTCTGATCGGCCGTGAGTCACTATTACAGAGCGCCTCATTAGTAACATTGCCAGCATTGATGAATTTCATGTGTGAGTCGCTCTAACTCCAGTACAGCGCTATATGGGAGCGAACGGTAGCGACTGGTCAGTGTGAGCGACTCAAACCATATTCATAAGAAAAACAGCCTCACACAGCGCCGGCGCTCAAAATTGTGTCGCTGTAGCCCAGAGCACCAGAAGCTGTGTGACTAAAGTCTGTTTTTGAACACATATCCACCAGTAACAAAGCGAAAACACATGGAATGACATTATTACATTGTGACATTAACACTTTCATACCAGACCTGTAATGACAATTCTGCATAAAAATATAAAAAAATCTAAAAAGTTTTAAAAAATGTATTTAAAGTGGACCAACACCCTGAGGTGATCGGCCCGGGAATCTATAAGATTCCCAGGCCGATCACCTCACACACCGCGGGACATCCCGATCTCGGATGTCCCGCGGGGTGAACCCCCCTGAACACCCCAAATCCACCTACCTGGTCTTCGTCGGCGGCCGGCCGCCGCCGCCTCCCTCGCGCCCCTCTAGGCGTGCGCGCGCACACGTCAAGAGTGACGCGCGGGAGGCGCCGACGGGCAAGCTGCTTGTACGTTGCTGTCAACCAGCTTGTCCGTCGGCGCCGATTGGACGGCGCGGCCACGTGGGAGCGGGGAGAGGTGAGTTTTGGGGGCTTTCTGGGGGGTTTCACACAGCGGGGCACCCCCGATCGGGGTGCCCCGGGGAAGTGGACCAATACCCAGGATAGTCAAAATCCTGGGTGTTGGTCCACTTTAAATCGGCCAGGAGAGGTCACACAATGATTTCAACAGTTTAAACAGAAGAAAAGTAACGTCCACTGAAATGTATGTGAGAGAGACAGGTAGCGACAGGTAATACCAGGCGCTCTGAAAGCCAGAGTGCCACTGGGATCCGCTGAGCCGTCTGTGATGATGAATCAGTCGCTACGTGTCACTGTAAGAGGCGTTAACCAGAATTCACCTGACGCTACTTGATGCTACCTGTCGCTTACAAGGCACTACCTGCCGCTACCTGCCGCTACCTGCCGCTGTACAGGCACTACCTGGCGCTATATCTTCATGAATAAGGCCCTAACTCATTCTTTCTGTTATTTACTTATTTCTATCCTTTGCATGCACCATACATGCAACTTTATCACCATGTATGAAGTACCATACCACACTGCAAGGGGCCTTGAGACTCGCAGACTGATTCATTACTAGCACCAGGTACCGGCAGATAAGCGTCTGTAGCGACCTCTAGTAGTCGCTGTGATGGGCTATGGGTCGCTGTTACAGAACGCCTCAGTCGCTGGCCGGCATTGATTAATATGTTGTATGTGAGTCGCTATAACACCAGTGCAGCGCTGTATGGGAGCGAATGGTAGCGACTGCTCAGTGTGACCAACTCACACCATATTCATAAAAAAACAGCCTCACACAGCGCCGGCGCTCAAAATCATTGTAGCCCAGAGCGCCAGAAGCTGTGTGATTAAAGTCTATTTTTGAACACATATCTCCTAGTAACAAAGCGAAAACATATGGAATTACATTGTTATTACATTGTAATATGAACACTTTAATACCAGACCTGTAATCTGGTATTAAAAATCTAAAAAGTTTTCAAAAATGACCTTTTATAGGCCAGAAGAGGTCACACAATTATTTGATAATAATAAAATAAAACCCTGTTTACAGAGAAGAAAAGGAACGTCCATTGAAATGTATGGGACAGCGACAGGTAGCGACAGGTAATACCCGGCGCTCTGGAAGCGCTCTTGTTTGGCAGTCCCTGGATACGTTTAGACTTCTGGACTGGTACAAAAAGTGGAGGCCAATTCATAAACAGCGGCAGGTAGCGACAGTTGAGCGACTGTAGCGGCATTTTCAGAGCGCCCGCTAGTAGTCGCTGTGCTTGGCCGTTGTTCAGTAGTTGATAGCGACTCAGTCAGTTTGTCGTAATGTTGAATATTGGATGAGGAGTCAGGTTCCGCGCTGTATGGGAGCGCATGATAGCGACTGGCCCTAGCGACCGGCTCCCACCATATTCATTAAAATATCACGCTCAAAAAATTCTTGCGCTGTGAAATGCATGTTTAAACCCCAGAGCGCTGGCGGCGATGGGTTAGAAGTAGTTTTTTAACCCCCAAACAACCATATTTTTGGAAACCAAATATTTTTGGAAATAATTTTAAATAATTTTGCAATATGAATACATTAATATCAGACCTGTAATATCAATTCTGTACCTTAAAAAAATTATCTAACATGGCAGATAGATAAATTATGAATATTTAAAGATTGTTCCATTGAAATGCATTGGAGAGCGCCAGGTAGCGAGAGGTCATACCTGTCGCTGTTCAAGGTCGGACGCTGGCGCTGTGGGCTGAGGCTGGAATAATGATGAATGAGTCGCTATATGGCGCTATCTCAGTCGCTAAGCAGGATTGGCTTGATAAATGTGTGATTGTGGTGGGGAGCCGGCGTTCTCGTGGCGGGGCCCGTCATTACCGGCTGCTCACCAGTCGCTACCTGTTGCTATCCCTTGTTAAATAAGGGCCGTGGTTGGTACTGGTCAACTAGCTTGACCCTAGTAAATTATTTATATTGTGACTTTCTTTGGTTTTGTTCCTCTCTGGCGATTTGGGAGTGTGTACCCCAGGATCGCCCATAAAATCACCTGTTCCTCATTTGAGGTCTGCTCATTCTATTGCAATCTGAATGGAGCGAGTGCCTCCTGCCATATCCCAGCCTCAGCTCCTATTCAGAAAGGCCTGGTGTGGGCGTGTGCCTAGCTGGAGGTACAGTATGGGGTGGGTCTCACACAGCGGGGCATCCCAGTTCGGCATGCCTCATAAAGCTGTATAAGCTCTCCATTCAGATATGCTGGGGATGGGACTGCTCCCCAAACTACAGGGGGATCTGGGATGCCGCCAGCAGTGGGGTTACATCAGCTGCCAAACAGAGGGAACAAGGAAAAGAGAGATGACTGGAACATGGGGGAATAAAAGGAGGGTATACAATAAAAGACTGATGTGAGGTGAAAAAGATAGACAAGGAAATATGGTAGAAAGTATAGGAATGTGGAAGAGTAATAAGAAAGGAAGGTAATAATTGAGGTCCTTTGAAGTGGACCAACACCCAGGATTTTGACTATCCTGGGTCTTGGTCCACTTCGGGGGTGCCCCGCTGTGTGAAACCCCCCCGATCACCCGAAAAACTCACCTCTCCCCGCTCCCAGCGCCGACGGACAAGCGTTTTGACATCCGCGGACAAGCGGCTCCTCCGCAGCCGCCTCCCGCGCGTCAGGAGTGACGGCGGGCGCGCGCACGTCTAGAGGGGCGCGAGGGAGGCGGCGGCGGCCGGCTGCTGCCGAAGACAAGGTAAGGGGATTTGGGGTGTTTGGGGGGGTTTCACCCCGCAGGACATCCCGCTCTCGGATGTCCCGCGGGGAGGGAGGTGATCGGCCCGGGAATCTTATAGATTCCCAGGCCGATCACGGGAGGGTGATGGTCCACTTTAAAGTGGACCAACACCCAGGGGCGATCACCTCCCTCACCGCGGGGCATCCGAGATCGGGATGTCCCGCGGTGAGGGACCCCCCCAAAAGCCCCAAAAAAACCTTACCTTTTTGTCGACGGATCAGCCACCGCCGCCTCCCGCGCACCCCTCTAGTCCCTGTAAGAGGGACGCGCGGGAGGCGGCGGCTTATTCGTCGCTTGTCCGTCGCCGCAAAGGTAAGTTTTTTGGGGCTTTTGGGGGGGTTTCACACAGCGGGGCATCCTGATCTCGGATGCCCCGCTGAAGTGAACCAACACCCAGGATAGTGAAAATCCTGGGTGTTGGTCCACTTTAATTCTTTAGTATAGGAGCCAGCTAAAGAGTCATTCAACACTTCCTCCTTTTTACTGTCAACATAGGGACTGAAGACCTCGCAATACTAATCCAATAAAGATCTTTCCCTAAACTCGACACACAGGAATCATACTTACTGCTGCCCTGGGCCCACTGATGTAAATAAGGGACATTGGGTCAAATGATGCAGGTCCGCCTTAGAACTTTCCCATACCAGGTAGCCAGCAACTCAGCCGTCCTCCTGTGTCTGCAGCCATTGCTCCTGAACACGTCTCCAGTATTTACTATTACAGCAGTGGAGGTGAGAGCTCCGAGTGTAGCATAAAATCCAGTTTTTATTGTATACCATTAAAGTGGACCAACACCCAGGATTTTGACTATCCTGGGTATTGGTCCACTTCCGCGGGGCACCCCGATCGTGGGTGTCCCGCTGTGTGAAACCCCCCAGAAAGCCCCGAAAACTCACCTCACCCCGCTCCCACGTGACTCGCTCGTCCAATCACCGGACAAGGAGAGGCAGCGATGGACAAGCTGAGCGCGGGCCGCCGCCGCCTTCCGCGCGTCCCGCTTACAGGGAGCGCGCCCGTGCCGGCCATTCACAAATGGCCGGCGCGGGTGCGCGCCCTGCTAAAGGGATTTTCGGGGATCTGGGGGGGTTTCATACAGCGATGGGGGTGCCCCGCAGCCAGGGAGCTGATCGGTCCGGGAATCTTATAGATTCCCGGGCCGATCAGGGGAGGGTGTTGGTCCACTTTAAAATCCATAAGAACCAGGTATGTTCCCAAACTCCCGACAGTGATACATTTTAGGGGGTCTCCCACTTAATCTTACAATCAGCTAAGATTAAGGGGGAGACCCCCTAAAAGACGTCACTGATGGGAGTTTGGGGACACACTGCACGCTTATGGATTTTGATGTTATGCAATAAAAATGGATTTCATGCTACACTTGCATTATAAGTCTGGTTAGGGGGAACCCCTTGTTAGGCAGTGTAGGGGAATTAAAGGGATCTTATAGCCCTCCATTAAAGGCACAAGGTAGATAATGCTTTCCTATAACAAATCAAAAGGATAATGGAATTTCTCCCAGAATCCCTTGCAGTAGGCAGTCCTATGCAAATTATCCCTTTACACCTCTTAAACCGGACCTTCACCATGATTTATTGAAAAGCCCAAACCCTTAAAAAACTATTCCCCAGCATCTAAAATTAATTAGTTTTTAGTCACTTACTTATTATTCATTCCCCCACTGGGCTGCAACACTGTTCAGGACTTTAGGATACGGGCGCCGCCATCTTGACTCAGAAGCATCACACTTACTGAGGAGAGGAGAGCGGGATAAATTACAGGGGGTGGGGTTATAGCTGTGCTTTGCTCAGACAGAGCAGAGCTGGGGTCAGGAAAAGGTCAGCAATCCCAGAATGCAGTGCAGCACAGTTAGAAGGCACTTCCTGTTTGCAGGCTGCCTGACAGGGGCGGCTGGCCATGGGGCATTCCGGGCAAATGCCTGGTAGGCCGTCAACTCCTTTGCACTGGCCGTCTGCCGATCCGGTAGTTCATCGGTTTCAGCAATGCTTCTTGCAGCGGGCTGGATGAATAGCCGCCCGGCGGCCCCAGCGGCTTCCATTCACCCGGCCCGCCACAAGAAGCTTTGCTGGAAAGTAGGCATTATAGTTCGAGGCCAGCAGGTGGCCAGTGCAGGGGGGCAGCAGAGAGCAGGTGGCCAGTGCAGGGGGGCAGCAGAGAGCAGGTGACCAGTGCAGGGGGGGGGCAGCAGAGAGCAGGCGGCCAGTGCAGGGGGCAGCAGAGAGCAGGCGGCCAGTTCAGGGGGGGGGCAGCAGAGAGCAGGTGGCCAGTGCAGGGGGGGGGCAGAAGAGAGCAGGTGGCTAGTGCAGGTGGGGGCAGAAGAGAGCAGGCAGCCAGTGCAGGGGGGCAGCAGAGAGCAGGTGGCCAGTGCAGGGGGGCAGCAGAGAGCAGGTGGCCAGTGCAGGGGGGGCAGCAGAGAGCAGGCGGCCAGTGCAGGGGGGCAGCAGAGAGCAGGTGGCCAGTGCAGGGGGGCAGCAGAGAGCAGGCGGCCAGTGCAGGGGGGCAGCAGAGAGCAGGCGACCAGTGCAGGGGGGCAGCAGAGAGCAGGCGGCCAGTGCAGGGGGGCAGCAGAGAGCAGGCGGCCAGTGCAGGGGGGCAGCAGAGAGCAGGCGGCCAGTGCAGGGGGGCAGCAGAGAGCAGGTGGCCAGTGCAGGGGGGGCAGCAGAGAGCAGGCGGCCAGTGCAGGGGGGCAGCAGAGAGCAGGTGGCCAGTGCAGGGGGGGCAGCAGAGAGCAGGCGGCCAGTGCAGGGGGGCAGCAGAGAGCAGGCGGCCAGTGCAGGGGGGCAGCAGAGAGCAGGCGGCCAGTGCAGGGGGGCAGCAGAGAGCAGGCGGCCAGTGCAGGGGGGCAGCAGAGAGCAGGCGGCCAGTGCAGGGGGGCAGCAGAGAGCAGGCGACCAGTGCAGGGGGGCAGCAGAGAGCAGGCGGCCAGTGCAGGGGGGCAGCAGAGAGCAGGTGGCCAGTGCAGGGGGGGGGGCAGAAGAGAGCAGGTGGCCAGTGCAGGGGGGGGGCAGAAGAGAGCAGGCGGCCAGGGTGGAAGTGCAGGGCTGATGGAGTCCTGGCCAGCGCATTATTGCAGAGCGCTGGGGAAGCGGTCTGTATGTTTATTTGTCTGCTGCGTCGGCTCCTATGCGCCTGCTGTAAGGTAAGCCATGCCCCCCCCCCCCTTCAACTTCTCTCTGACAAGTGCAAAGGAATGGGGTCGCGTCCTGGCCAGTTAAAGCGGTGCGGTGCCTGCAGTCCATGACCTCCCTCCTCCATATGCCTCATTCTCCAGGCTCTGCTCCAAATCATCATCAGCCTTGACAACAAGGCCCATGGCCGAAGAGGGAGCCTGTCCTATCCCCTCTATACAGGTTAGAGATCGGACATGCTGAGCTTCTGTGCATCTGCCTGCTGGCCCATTTGGTGACCAGACTCTGGCCTCGATTCAATAAAGGTAGAAAAAAATTCTCATGGTAGTAAAAGATTCAATTCATGAGAAAAACGCCTGAGAATGTCACTGCTTCTGAATCACCAGATAGGAAGACAATGAAAGTCAATGGCACTTTTTTTACTAAGAAAAGTAAAGAACTGTTTCCTCCTTTCTACACTGTAGTAAAACCTGCCATTGATTTCATTGTCTTTTTTTTCTAGTGATTTAGTAACTGTGACATTCTCAGGCTTTTTTCTCATGAATTGAATTTTTTACTACCATGAGAATTTTTTTCTACCTTTATTGAATCGAGGCCACTGTCTTTGTCTTTACTTCCTCTCTCACCTTTTTCTTTCCTTATCACTTTTCCATTTTTTTTTATTTCTTTCTAATTTGCTCTCTTTCCCTTTAATTTTTTATGTCTTCCTTCCCTCTTTCTTCTTTCTTTCACTCTCTATTACACTTTCTTTACCTTCCTTTTCACACCTTTCTTCTTCTCCCAGCTTTCACCCCACTTTTCTTCTCTTTCTTACTTTTTATACCTTTTTTGTTTATATGTTTCTTTCTTTCTTAATGACTCTTCTCTTAGTTTCATGCACTTCCTTCTTTTGTTCTTACGTCTCTCACTTTTTGTTTTCATCTCATTTTTTGCTTTTCACTTCCCTTCCCTTGTGCCATTCCTCCTCACTTTCAGCTTTCTTTCATTGTCTTCTATCTCTTTGTTTTTCTCTGTCCCCCATCCTCTGCCCCTCTCTCCCCCCCCCCCCTATTTACTTCTCTCTTTTTCTCTCTCCTCAGACGCTCCCTCTGTTTTCTCTCCTTCTACCAGTATTCTTTTTTTTATTTCTCTTTTGCGTTCTCTTCTTTTTTTTTTCTAAGGGGTTAAGACATTGTGGCTGTACAAGGCACCAAAATTCCTAGTGGCGCTCCCCCACATAACCATGCCAAAGTTGGTCATTATTTTATGCTGGGAAAGGTGGCAACCTTAGCCGCTGCCGCTGTACACAGGGGGCAATACAAGGGAGCAGACGCACTCGCTCCCAGTCCCAGGTGCCGCCATCCAATCGCCTCTACTTTAAAGGCAGCTTTTCTTGTCATAGGCCACATGAGCAGGACTGGAGAGGAGGACAGCAGTGGACTTCATGAGAGAGAGGTTTTCTTGTGCCAGCAAAACAGCCCCGTCAGCCCCACCCCCACCTTCCCAATTCTTCCTATACCCTGGAGGAAAACTAGGAACTAGCTATGGAATCAGTTAGATTCCAGGGTTGGCCATGATGGGTTTCACACAGAACCCTGGGTTGGGATGCCCCGGGGAGGTGGACCACTATCCCAATAGTGAAGACCCCAGGATTTGGTCCACTTTTGGGCAAATGTTTTTTTTTTCATTGGAGACAAAAAAAATTATTTGTAAACTTGTATAGGATCAAAATGGGGGGAGAATAATAATGGGATTATTTGGGGGGATTCTCTACTGCACTGTTTATGTGGTGATTGGGGGGATTCTGTACACTGCTTATTATCGGGGGGGGGTGTATTATATGGGGCCACACACACTGCAGAAGGGCCGATGTGACCAAAAAAGTCCCTGGCCGTTTATTAACCCCAGTCCGCCCCTGCTGCCTGATGCTCCATGAACCGCCATCTTGGATGTTTAAAGGCTCATAACATGCAGTACATGCAGATAGGATTATTTTTAATGTGCGCAATCTGTATGTACAGGGTGTGGGAAACATGTAAGATATGCTCTTATTCAGGGTGAAGGTCCACTTTAAGATTAAGGGGGAGACCCTCTGAAAGACGTCACTGATGGGAGTTTGGGGACACACTGCGCGCTTATGGATTTTAATGTTATGCAATAAAAATGGATTTTATGCTACACTTGCATCATAAGCCTGGTTAGGGGGAACCCCTTGTTGGGTAGTAAAGGGGGATTAAAGGGATCTTAAAGCCCTCCATTAAAGGCACAAGACAGATAATGCTTTCCTAAAACAAAGTATTTGCATGGGGCATACAACGGTGCATAATGGAATTTCTCCCAGAATCCCTTGCAGTAGGCGGGCCCATGCAAATTATCCCTTTACACCTCTTAAAGCTATATCCAAAGTGCCGGATCCACTAGGTTTTGCAATGCTTTGGAATAGTATAAAAGAAAATTTGTCACTCACTATCCACTCCTACCTGTACACTGTTTTTTTTTTGCACCATTGGTCCACGACACGTCTCCACCGTGAAATATGTGCCACCCAAAGTTAAAAGTGTGAAAGCACTAAAAAACACTGGGGTGCCCAGTCTAGGTCCTTCTCAAAAGAGAAAGAGCCCCTTTCCCCTACTCTCACGGAGGACAAACACCTCCTGACAGAGAGTACAAGTATACATATCCCTTCCTCCCCAAGGAGAAGAGGGAACTTGGTCCTCAGGTACTACCCGAAGGATTCCATGTGGACCACTAGCTGGATTCCTCTTCATAAGGCTTTCTCTGATGGTTGTTGACCAGGTACTAGCTCGCTTCGACACCGGGGTTTCCTTGGCTGGGCATTAAGACCTTCCTGGTACTAGCCCAGGCCTCAAGGGGGGTCCACTGGGCGGGGTTTCCAAGGCGAAGCAAAAAGACCTATAATCTTTTCCACCCCCATTCTTGGGGACAGGGCCTGTAAGGGTCCAGGCACCCACAACAAGAACAAACACATGTGAAACACACATAAAAAATAATTAATTCAAACCTCACCCCCATCACCATCCAACTCCAGCCCTTTGTTGATGAGGGAGTATATGTGGAAAAGTACAGAAGAAGCAAATGTGGAAAAGAAAAAAAAGGAGAGAAAATGAGCAAGGGGTAGAACAGCGGTACTCAACTGGCGGACCGGGGTCCAAATGCGGACCTCGGTGCCAGATTTCTGGACCCCTGCCCTGACAGCCCTGCACTTAGTTGCGTCTGTGTTGCCATGGTCAGCGCTGCCCCGTTATGGATTGGCGATGTAGTTTGTCTCCCTGACAGTGTCATGACTCCCTGACACTTAGCATTGCAATATGAAGTACTGCATGTGCAGGAAGTGGCATTGCAAGGTATAATCCACCCCCAACCCGCCCCCAGTGCGCTGATTTCTAACTATCCACCCCCCAACAGCACCCCGTCCGGACCTTCGCCTCTCACCAGATGCCTGTAAATGGACCTTTACAAGAAGTGGTTGAGTACCCCTGGGGTAGAAGATGTGGTTAAGGTTAAAAGGAGGAAAGTCAAATAAGGAAAAACGTTGTTGGGTCGTGCAAAAGAAAAGGAAAAATGGCTCTAGATTGGGAGAAGAAGAATTAGGCATATGCAAAGCCCAGCTGACAAACAAGGTTTGGGTTGGTGCCCTGTGCAACTACACAGCTTGCACACTCAAAGGCCAGGCTTGTCAGCAATGACTTACCTGCTTGATCTCGACGTATCATTTTATACTGTATTCACTCATTGTATTATGGACTTTCTCTGTCATTATTGGTCCAGTTGCACCCTTTATATGCTATATTTTGTGTTGTCCAGTTTTCTGAAAAAGTAGCCTGCCCACTGATTTTTGGGGCCTCTTAACATGGCAAGCTTTTGGGGCAGTCAGATGGAGCAGCCACATGCGGTGCCATGATCCTAGGGGGGCTGCTGGGCCTCCAGAGTTTTTTCTTTTTGCACTGACAGTTTGTTCTGTTTGGGGGCAGATTGCTTTTTGGAGGGTAACTAGGGTTCTTTGCAGGGCAGACATTCTGTTTTATCCCAAGATGGGAGGGGTGCTAGACAGTATTTTTTTAAGTTCCTTGACCCATTATGTTTTTGCACCAGAAGTCTACTGACCACATGTGAATTTAACAACCTAATAATCGAAGTGAAAGTTATCCTATAACAGCAATTATTTCGCAAACCAGAGCCTGAGAAAACATGGCCTCTATTAACACTAATCTCCGAGCGGCGCGTGAACATGACTTGTTGGATAAGATCATTTAACAGCCTGCGCTTGTAAAAAATGACCATGATGAAATGAGGCCTTGTGAAACGGTAACAACAATTCCAGCCTGTTGCGAAAACGAATAAGCGGCTTTTGGAAAACTCACAGGACAGCTATTAATTGAGGAGTCTTATATTTATTAGCCAATCAGAGTCAGATTTTTGTGGTGCCAAGCCATTTTATTGGTCTTTTAATAACATGGAAAGTACGATTGCAAGTTTTCTGAAACTGCTTAGATGAAGCACAGAACACTAAATTCTCCTGAGCTATGCAAACAAATTATTTTCAAGGCAATGTAAAATGAACAAAAACCTTTTTGTCAATCGACAACATGGTAGCAAATTACACACTAGGTGGCACCAGTCATCTTTATATTTTAATCAGCTTCCTAGCTTATATAGATAAATTCATGAAGAACAAACTATTGATGCTGTAAAAGTAAAATAGGGTTTCATAAACTGTCTTGGATCTGTGAGCACAAATGCCTGGGTGTGAAAGGATGCGCAAAGTACACACCCACAGGCGGTGGCATATAGTATCCATGTCCAAATTCTCTTTGCATATGAGTGCATATGGTGCAATCATCATCTAGGGAGACACATGCGCTATTTCTATCCAGTGAACTCACACAATTCTCCCCAAGCTCCAAACTTGCTGAGGTCCTCAATCTGTTTTACTGCAGATTCAAGGAAAAACAGGAAAAATACACAGGCTTGTTGTATGTTGATTCCTCTCTCTTTCTTTAACTTATGGAACTCTTGGAGTCGATCAATCATTGCATCGATGATGTCAAAAGACTACTACTTCATCTCATCAGCAGGGAAACTCCAGGTCCTGATGGCATATCTACAGCCTGTCTCAAGATACCCCTATTCTGATAGCCAACTTTAATAAATGAGTGCCTGAGAGACTCTATCATTGTACCAGTGCCAAACTCCATTAGCCACTGACCCCTATGACTTCAAACTAGTTGCTCTTACTTTGATAGTTATGAAGATTCTTGAGTGGTTGGTGATAGCCTACCTCAAGGAGATCACAGTATGTAGATGGGACCCCTACCACTTTGCCTACAGATCAAACAGATCTGCGTGCCTATGTCCTTGACTCTCCGGGGATGCGGCCAGGGATTGTGTCACGTCAGCCTGCGATCAGCACATCAGCCAATCAGCAATCTAAAAAAAAAGCACGTGGTGTGGCCTCGGCAGTGGAAAATGGTTTAAAACTGCTTTAAGAAGGGATGGGGAGGCAACAGAAGTTAACAGGGAGAACATTGGGAAAAGAGCCCTTAAGACAGAACATATTTATATGACACATACAGACGAAGAACAACAGGCCATACCTATTATTTTTAGTGATTACCAGAGAGACCAGAGAGACAAAAAAGCCTTTCTATAAACAGAAGGTTTTTGCTTGGCACATACAGGAAGGAAGGAATGTGGAAAGTGAGAAATAAGGAGGAAATTAGGGAAAGTGTGAAATATGGAAAGAATTCAGAAATGGAGTAAACAGTGACTCTGGAAAGATGGGTGGAATGTGTAACAGAAAGACAGACTGAACGTGGAAATAAGAAAAATGGAGAGAATATAAAATAAGAGGTAGAGGAAATGTGATGGGAAAAACAGAAAAAAAGAGGAAAGAGGGAGAGAATGAGAGAATATGGAAAAAGAGGAATAGAAAGTAAATATGGGAAAGTGTGAAACATGGGGGGAATGAAGATATAATGTGTGGAGGGAAGATGAGTGGAATGCGGGAAAAGAAAGAATGATAGATGGACGGGGCTACAAGGAAGCATGGCGCCACTGACACAGAAGGAGGGCTGTTCAGGATGAGATGTAAGAGGTGTGGAGGGCTTGCCTGCGTGTGCAGGGGGGCTTGCTTGCATGTGTGTGTGGGGGGCTTGCCTGTATTTGAGTGCTTGGGGGGCTTGCTTACATGTGTGTGGTGAGGGGCTTGCTTTTCCTGCATGTGTGTGGGGGGCTTACCCGCATGTGTGTGTGGGGGGCTTGCCTGTATTTCTGTGCATGGGGGGCTTGCCTTCATGTGTGTGGTGGGGGCTTGCCTTGCCTGCATGTGTGTGGGGGGCTTGTGCCTTCGTGTGGGTGTGGGGGGTTTGCCTGTATTTGTGTGTGGGGGGGCTTGCCTGCATGTGTATGTGGGGGGCTTGCCTGCATTTGTGTGTGGGGGGGCTTGTCTGCATGTGTGTGGGGGCTTGCCTTGCCTGTATGTGTGTGTGCATACCTCTCACGTATGGGAAAAAGGGACATTTGTTAAATGAAGCCACACCCCCTCGTTGAGCGATGGAAATGAGATAGGTTGTAACAGTTACAACTCTATAAACACTTTTAATAGGCTTTAAATATAAAAATGAATAATATATTGATGCAGATCTGCATGATACACCTCAAAGAGGGACAAATAGGAACGAGGGACAGGGGGACATGGACTCAAAAGACTGCTTCCTTGCATACTTGGCTGCAATGCTCTCCATAGCCTGGCAGCAGCATCTTTGACCACCTCTCCCCTTGTGTCTTGTGTAGACATGCACAGTTGGCTGCAGACATTCACAAAGCCCAGCTCCTGGGGCCTCCTGATCAGCCCCCACAGCAGAAGGTCTCTCCAAAACCCTGTTCCCCAACCCTCTTGTTAAGAGCTACCAACAGGCCATGACCTGCCGGAGGCTCTTGAGGAGAGGGTTAGGGAACCTGGATTGTCCTGGATTGTGAGGAAGGGCAGCAGAACCCACCCAGCTTTCCTTGCTGGTCAGACTCCAGGTCCATATCAAGTGCCCTACAGGCAAAATGGCCAGTAACACATGAAGAGACTCACTTTCCTGGAATCCCTATCACTCACAATCCATTTTCTCTCTTTCTCTTACCTTTAAGTAGATGTAATGATGGATTTATCCTAAGTTCTACTTTAAGCTCTACCCCATTGAGTGTATTCAAGACCAAACTATTTTCCAGACAACAGTTGCTAGGTTTTCCAATCCTCTTCTCTATATTCAAGTTTACTATCTGCAAACCCTGAAGGTAGATCTGTCTGGTCTATAGATATTTGTACTAAAAAAACAGCAATATACTGTATAATAAATACACATTCACACAGGGTTAGTTTGCCAAATAACCAGTTTTAATAATACATTCGTTTGTAAAAGATTGTCTAAATAGCACAGTTCATGTCTCTGTGTCACTTGTGAACTGCATATATGTTGCTTTAGTTTTTATTAAAAATATAACCTCATTCAACACCACCACCTATTTATATTTCTATATATATATATATATGTATATATTTATATGGCCTCTATATATTTTCATAAGAATTCTGCCTACAGGGTCTGGTAGCCCGTCATATCAGCTTTCTGCTACACAGTCCAATGGTGCGTATCATAATGTTCTGTAAATTGTTATAATAAAATTAATTTAGGACTTTCAGGGATGAATTCCCTTGTTTACTGTATTGTCATATGCAGGCAGCTATTAGTATAATCCCTGTAATAAAGCTTCAAGAAACAGCACAGCGATAGGGAAGGGTTACTGAACTTCTAGCGGTTGTAAAAACTGTTATATTGTGCTTATTTCTATGTTTTTGAGAATGCTTTTTATTAATAATTAATGATTAAGATTTGTGTTTATATTATATTACACCCACCCTTGCCTCTCCAACCCTAAATCACATCTCTGGGCAAATATAAAACACTTATATATTGAAGTGCATATAGATATGAAATCCCATAGAGAAGGGTGTCGCAACCTGTTTTCAAGTACAACTTCCCATTTTCCAGTCATCTCAGGTACCAACCTTCCCACCCCCAATACAACTTCCCCGGGAGGTTGAAGGTTTGCTTTAACTAGGAACTATACTGTATTTACTCCATATGGGTCAATGGAAAACCTTCTTAGACAACTATGCCATTTTCATACAATATTCTATGTCTGCAGATTGTTGACTTGGCCAGCCAACTATTGGAGCAGTAGTTTGTCTGCAGTGCTCCATGTTACCCAACTTTTTACCACTGGTGACTCGGAGTACCACTAAAGGATAGCTTTGGAAACCCTGCCCTAGAGAGATGCCTCTGTGTCTCATTTCCATAAAATGTTCTGATTATTCCCCAGTTAACTATTACATCACCTGCTTTTCATGGGTGACAACATTTATAGGTAGTCCAATAGTCCAATAGTCCTAAGAATCAGAAACAACAGTTGTAGCCAATGAGTAAAGACTGTCTCTCTTTAACAGCTAGAAATAACCTGAGATTTAGATGGCATAGTGGATTAGCTCTATACTGGTATGTAGGTTTCAGTCCCTATATATATATATATATATATATATATCACTGGAATTAAACATTTTACATTTTTGATTTATTAAACATGTTAAATCAGGATCATACCCTGTTTTCCCATGCAGTAGCCCAATGTCTATTCCACTATGCCTCCTAACACTTCTGTGAAAGCATCTCTTTGCATCTGGGAAATTTCCTTCTTTCTAATTTCATCCTTCCTCCGCACCTATAACCATTTACAGTGTTGGGATGCTGGGGAGCTAGCATTTTTAGCACTATTGGTTTCAAGCTCCCATGACAGGGAGTGGAATGCCCTTTTTATCTGCAATGCTTTATTTTAAATGGAGCTACAGAGAAACATGGGAGGATGGCCACAAACTTTATTTACAGTGGATAGTAAAAATACAATTCTGTGAAACTCACCTGTAGAATTGTTTTTGTATCCATCCAGTTCAGGCCGTCCCGATATCTTCATGATTGGGTGTTCGCCCCTAGTGGGCGCTTGACTGCAAGATCAAAGATGTAGCTCCACCCGGCCCCCTATAAAGGCAGCTGCCCCTCTTTCATTCCCCTGTGGTTTAAAAACAGTACTCAACAAAAGAGGGCAGGCCGGGAGGCCTAAGACCATGTTACCTCACATAGCTTCAGCTTGTACTCTCACAAAAAACTAGACAAACTAGTGTCCTTTGAGCAAAAATGGTTCATCACCATAACAGGCATACAGGACATAATGAACACAATGGCGGGTTGGGACAGCCTGGACTGGATGGATACAAAAACAATCCTACAGGTGAGTTTCACAGAATTGTATTTTTCTCTTCCATCCAGTCCAGGCCATCCCGATATCTTCACGATTGGGACATCCAAAAGCAGTGTCCATATGGGCGGGATCCCCAGTGCGGAACAGCATGTAGTTCATTTCACTACCGCCTGAAGCACCTTTCGGCCCAAAACAGCGTCAGCTGAGGCCCTGACATCCACTCTGTAAAACGTTGTAAAAGTATGAACAGAAAACCAAGTTGCGGCCTTACAAACTTGTTCCACCAATGCCTGATGCTGAAAAGTCCAAGAGCACCAATAGCTCTGGTAGAATGAGCTGTGATCCGAAAAGGGGGATCCTTCCCCCTGGCAGAATATGCTTGCACCACCATCTGTCTAATCCACTTACTGAGAGTGGACTTGGCTGGTGGCAATCCTTTCCTAGAACCCTCTGTTAGGACAAAGAGCAAATCCGATTTCCTGAAGGATTCAGTCGCAGCCAGGTAATACCTTATGGCTCTGACCACAACCAAGGCATGGAGGGTCCTTTCCTTGGAATTAGCAGGAGCTGGACACAAGGAAGGTAAGATAAACCTCTTCATTAAGGTGAAAGGGAGAAACGACCTTAGGCAAAAAATCAGGTTTAAAGCGAAAAACCACCTTATCCCTGTGCAACTCAAAGTAGGGTAGTTTCATACCGAGCGCGGCCAGCTCTGATACACGACGCACCGAGGTAATCGCTACCAGAAAGACCACTTTTAAAGTCAACATAGACAATGCAGCATCGCTCAATGGCTCAAAGGGAGGATCCTGGAGAGCAGAAAGCACTAGATTCAAGTCCCACACTGGTAATACTGACTTACGCGGTTGCCGGACATGGGTGACTCCCTGGAAAAAAGTCTTGATCAGCCTATGGTTGGCAATGTTTCTCTGGAAAAAAATGGCTAAAGCCGAGACCTGACCCTTGAGGGTGCTCAGCTAGAGACCCAAGTCTAAACCGTGTTGTAAAAATTCCAGAATCCTAGAAATAGAAAACTTCCGGCAAGGAAGGCTCTTGGCCTCGCACCAAGCGATATAGGCCCGCCAAACTCTGTAGTATATCATGGAAGAAGATTTCTTCCATGCCTGAATCATTGTATGAACAACCGTAACCGATAACCCTTTCTCCGTCAGGATTGAGGTTTCAACATCCAGGCCGTCAAATCCAGCATCCGTAAATTGGGGTGCCGCAGCGACCCCTGTGTGAGCAGCCCTGGATCGTCGGGCATGATGTAGTGATCTATTGACATCTGTACTATGTCTGCAAACCAACTCCTTCTCGGCCAGTGAGGAGCCACCAGGATGGTTGGTACCCCCTCCTGAGCTATCTTGCGCAGCACTCTGCACAGGAGCGGAAACGGAGGGAATGCATACAGGAATTTGAACTCTGTCCAAGGGATCGCCAGAGCGTCTGTTGCTATGGCCAAAGGATCTCTTGAGAGAGACACGAACCTTGGAAGCTTGTGATTGTGTCTGGACGCAAACAGGTCCACCTCTGGTTGACCCCAGCGGACGCACAGAGTCTGAAACGTTTCGCTGCTGAGGGACCATTCACCCAGGCGCAAGAAACTCCTGCTCAAGGAGTCTGCCTATTTTTCCACCCGGGGTATGTAGACCGCCGAGATGCAGGGAACATTCTCCTCTGCCCAAGTCAGAATCTGGGTCACCTCCTTGAGGGATTTCTTGCTCCGAGTCCCACCCTGTTGTTTCATGTAGGCCACAGCAGTCTGATTGTCCGAGCGAACCTGGATCGCACAGCCTCATAAATGGGGAGTCAAGCGTAGAAGAACCAGCTGGATTGTTCTCAGCTCCAAGAGATTTATGGGTAACCAGTTCTCCTGCGGACCCCACTGACCCTGGATCTTGTGGGTCTGCCAAATGCCTCCCCAGCCTGTCAGACTGGCATTCGTGGTAACTATCTCCCAATGGGGAGTCAGAAAGGACTTGTCCACCAGCAAGTTCCGAGAGTCCAACCACCACAAGAGGGACTGCCTGGCCAGGGGGGACAGCGCAAAGCCCTGTTCCAGAGATTCCTGCGACCGATTCCAGCTGGTCAGCAGGTTCAACTGAAGAGGTCTCATGTGAAATTGGGCGAAGCTCATGCCTTCGAAGCACAACACCATTAGGCACACCAATCTCATCCCCAGACGTACCGATGGCTGTTGACCTGAACGGTGTCTATCGTCATTCCCAGGAACGATCTCACTGTTGAAGGCGTGATAAACGACTTGGGGTAATTGATTACCCAACCAAAGGCTTCCAGGGTTGACAACACCGTCCGAGTATCACTCTCGGCCTCCTGAAGGGACCCGGCCGAAATCAGCAAGTCGTCCAGATAGGGTAACACACGAATATCCTGACTCCTCAGGATAGCCATGATGCCCGCCAGCACCTTGGTGAACACACGGGGGGCTGAGGAATCCCGAATGGAAGTGCTACAAACTGGTAATGTTGATCCTCCAGCGCAAACCTCAGGAACTTCTGATGTCCCTGGAAAATCGGGATGTGCAGATAAGCATCCCTGATGTCCACCGTGGTCATGAAGTCGCTGGGCCGAAGCGATCTCACTGCCGACCGCAATGTTTCCATGCGGAAATGTCCGACTCTTACAAACTTGTTGAGAGCCTTCAGGTCCAAGATCGGTCATAGCGTTCCATCCTTCTTGGGAACCGTGAACAGATTGGAGTAGAATCCCTGACCCTGTTCCTACGGGGCTACAGGGCAAATCACACCTATCCGCAAAAGGTGTTGAACAGCCATTCTCAAAGCCTGAGCTTTTAGCGGGTTTCGGGATATACTTGAACGGAGGAATTTTGTGGGTGGCCTGGCTGCCAGCTCTATCTTGTAACCGGAGGACACTACCTCCTAAATCCACCGATCCGAGACGTGACGCCTCCAGATCTGAGCAAACAGCAGAAGCCGTCCCCCCACCCGGATGGGTGAGGGCGCCCCCTCATGCCTGAGTAGGCTTGGTTGGGGGTTTGGGCTTAGCTCCCCAGGAGAATTTGGGCCGGCTGCGGGACCTACCTCTGCCCCAGGTATCTCTACGGGCACCTGGAAATGAAGATCCTCTTCCTCCCCGAAAGGAACGATAAGAGGAGGGGTTCCGAAAGGAGTGAGCAGGCTTTCTTCTCTGAGGGAGCTTACCATCCTTGACCAAGAGATCCAGGCACTCCCCAAACAGCCGGCTTCCCACAAAAGGTAGACTTGTGAGGGACTTCTTGGCAGCCGCATCAACCAGAGCGAGCGGCGTAAAGCAACAAGCAAGGCTGAAATTCTGGCGCCAAGCCTGACCACATCATCCATGGCAGTAACAACAAAGCCAATGAAATCCAAGCAGGCCTTGAGTTCCTTATACTCCTCCGCCCGCTTGCGAGCTTTAGCCCTAGCCACAAGGTGTCTTTTCTCCTGTTGGCTAAAGAAACGATCGCCAAGGCACATGCAGGGCGAAAGAGAGCACCCGCAAAGGTGAAAACATGGCAGATCAGCTGATCCATGCGCTTGTCTGCAGCGTCACGTAATGAAGCATTGTCAGGTGATGGCATAACAGTGGTATTGGACAAGCCTGACACGGGAGGGTCCACCTCGTGAGGGTGACACCAAAGCCGAACCAAATCAGTAGGAAAGGGATACCGCCTATCCAGGCCCTTAGGGGCCGACGGTAACCTTTTGGGCCTTTCCTATTCCTTAAGGATCATGTTAGAGAAATGAGGCTGCTCCGGGAAGACCCGTCTTTTCCTCTGAGGCCGAAATAAATCACCCTGCTTCCTCTTAGCCGCTCTGGGAGGAACAATGTGTAGGGTATCAAACACAGAAGAGAGCAAACTCTCCGTATCATCCGGGAGGCAAGAATCCTCGTCCGAGGAGGAACCAAAGATACTGTCATCACCAGCGGAAAACTCCACCTCCACCTGCACAAGGGGCAGAGCCTGTCCTGCCCAAGTGGGGCCCCCGGCTCACTATCCCCTGATGCCTCCATTATGGTGATTATGAATAGTAGTAGTAAATAAGGCTACTAGACTAATAACCGATCCCTCTAATTAATAATGAGGACCGGGAGGAACCACAACCCTCAACCTTAGCCCACGATCTAAAAAGAAAAAGAGAGAGAGAGCTCCCTGTCAGCCTTAACATAGAATACATATGGCATAAAAGTACAACTAAACAAAAGAGGGACTCACGACACCGCAACCGAAAGAGGGATCATGACAGCGCTCCGCAGCAATAAGAACTTGGTGCCTGTCTCCCAGCACCAAGGCCCAGCAGCTCGTCTCACCAGAGCAGCGATTTCCAGAAAGATCCTCAGGGGGGCGGCACCGACGCGACGTCAGCTACGCGCTGATGCCTCCCCACCCCCCACCCCCCGCGCGGCGCGTCATCCGGACAAGAAACGCTGCCTGTAATGGCTAGGTTCCCCTCCCCCCGTCCCCCATCGCAGCAGGAGCCGCACACGGCGGTGCGGAGGAGACCCGCGGGGCGCGACTGCCACGAGAGGCGCATGCCCCGGCCAGCA
Source organism: Gastrophryne carolinensis (assembly GCA_027917425.1). Taxonomy (NCBI): domain Eukaryota; kingdom Metazoa; phylum Chordata; class Amphibia; order Anura; family Microhylidae; genus Gastrophryne; species Gastrophryne carolinensis. The sequence goes on along the minus strand of CM051239.1, from coordinate 42,875,606 downwards.
TCGGCGAGGGAACGCAGAGAGGTGAGTCTATGGAGAGCTGCAAAACCAGCGAGGAGCGCACAGTTACAGTGGCACCAAACACATTGCAGCACACACATTACAATAAAGCAGTGGGCAGGGAGATAGACAATATATAAGAAAATATATATAAGTGATTCCCCATCAGGCTCATCATAAGCCTGTGGCCGGCTACCTTTTAATAATAAGGTCTGCGGCCCAGAGCATGTGCTCTGACGAACATCACAGACTCCAGCGTTCACCCTACCGTCACGGATCCCTGTAGCAGCCAAGGGCTGGGAGGCAGGAATGGGTCAGAAGAGATCCATGGGAATAGGGTCCTGCAGCGGCCGACAGGCTAGGTGGCCCCGCTCTGCTGCCAAATTCTGAGAGAGAGTGACCAACGATCTTATGCAGCCAACTGCAAGATGAACAACTGGGGAATGATAGAGGAGCAGCTGCCTTTATAGGGGGCCGGGAGGAGCTACATCTTTGATCTTGCAGTCAAGCGCCCCCTAGGGGCGAACACCCAATCGTGAAGATATCGGGATGGCCTGGACTGGATGGAAGAGAAAATTTGCAATATGGCCCATGAACTAGGATATCCTGAAGTTTGTGGGGATTATCATGTGGTTTGTCTGGAGTTCTACTGCTATTTCTTGGAAACTATGAGTAACATATTGCCCCCTTTCCTTCCCATGTACAAAAGTCAAGCTTGTGACGGAAGGAGCAGCCAGTGAACTCAAAGGCAAGAACAAGGCCAGAAAGCAACCACGGGGAACCTGTAGAGGATGCTAAAGGCCCAGGTATCAACATGCGTGAGTCAGGCTGTGGAGAGTGTGAGTGTAGTTTCCATGACTGTGCTACTGGAATAACTACTGAGAATTGAGTGTCCTACGCTGTGGCTGGAAGTAGCTGTGGAGTTTGAGTTGACCTATAAGTAAAAAAAACAAGAACAACATATTCCAGAACTGCAACCGAGTCCCTCTGACAAAGCTTTCAGGATTTAAGGATAGTACCTACTGTCCAAAATACTGAGCTGGGAAGTTTGTTTTATGTTAACTGCACCATATTTTGGTGAGTAAGATAACCTGCTAACCTGTTCCTGAAGATCTGTATTATGACTATGTAGGTGTAAACCTAATTCAGAGTTGAGTTCCTATGAGTTAATGGCTTGGGACAATAACCGCCCCCATTACTACCCCCAGAGTTGTGCATGCATCATCCATATACACCATTTATGGTATTTCTAGTCCCTTAGTGAGGGCAGTGTGGCAATGATTCGGCACGTGTATGTACCAGCATCGGGTTCCTTCTGCAAGAGGTTGGCTTTAAAATAAAAGGAGACCTGCAGTACGTAGACCCTCACCCAGCCTCCACTTCATCATATTGCCAATCAGAAAGCTCAGTGCTTAAAGGTCTGCGTTATGTGGTGCCATACAGACCCAAAGAAATGAATGGCGCTTTCCAGAGATCAAGGTAAATACCCACCATGTCCATGCACCAGCATTTGCACATTTCTTTCATACTTGACCACCAGCAGCCAATGGGGTTTAATGGAAGGGCGTGGATTGTGACAGACAGAGTGGTGCATATCTGCCCAGCAGAGTAACACCAAGGAGCAATGATTTTAATGCAATTCAGGGACTTTTTAGATTCATATATGAAGGCTAAGCAACAGAACAGCCCTTTGGAAAATTCAGTCTTTAGGTTTGCTTAAAGCAAATATTAAGAATAGTTATTGATAAATAATTTAAATGTGTTAGTTATAAACACTCCGAGCTTGTTATTACTTATTATTAAAATAATAAAGTAGAGAATAAAAGAAAAACTTTGCCTCAAAAAAATATAAAAGTCGCCACTGGCCTGTTTTTCAAGAAATCCTGCCTGGCTGTCATGCTAAACATCAAGCTTGACCACAAGTAGCTTGAGAGGGTGAATGGCCATGTGGGATCTTCTATTGCCTAGTCTGGCCTTATGTGAAGTCAAACTTAACCCTAACATTTTTTATATGACACTTAAGCAGTTCTAAAGACTAGAAAGACTTAGGACCTCTTCATAGTGCTTTATAGAGCCGTGTGACCACAAGCCAACCATTGGATGTGCCCGGTACACCTTGTAGCTTGTCAGAGACCAGTCATATGGCTCTATTAAGCATTATTGCCATGGAATGCCAAGGCATTAGGGATTCACTTTCCCTGCTGAAGTGATGCCAATTTTGGAGTGCAAGCAACATTTGCTACTGTTAGTTGCATATGGTGATATGCTGTATGCCGACCATTAATATGCCTGGCAAACAGCACTGATTGGACAAGAGCATGATCATGTGCTGTAGGACCACGGAAAGATACATTTTTAAAGAGGAACTTCACAGGCCCTGGGGTCTTTTTGAGTTCCACTCCTAAGGACACCCCAAATCGGGACCCTCCACTGTGTAAGACCCCCCCCCCCCCCCCGGAGGCCCTGATACACTCACCTACTCCCAGAGCACTTGCCGCGCCTCTGTGCTGAAGCTGCATCCCAGCTCGCCTTTAGCCTTTCTGAATAGGTGGCGCGGACACACCACGGCTAGAGGGTGAGCAGGGGATGCGGCTGGCTTCAGCTCCCTTCAGTGCTGCTCGGCTGCTTAGCCGTCCAGATGGCTTAGCCATCCAGGCGGTTTAGCCATCAGTGGAGCCGAAGGGAGCTGAGTGAAAGCGAGTGTGCTGCCAGCCACATCCCCCACTCACTTTCTAGCCCTTGCGTATACACACTGCCCATTCAGAAATCTGGGCCCGGGTGCTCATGCTCGTTCTCGTCCGAGTCTGCGCCGTGGAAGCAACAGGAAGGTGAGTGTATGGGGCAACCTGCGGGGGGGGGGGTACACAAAGCAGGGCATCCCAATTCAGGATGCCACCGCATAGAGGAACAACACCCCACAAGGTCAAAATTGGGTGTGTTGTTCCTCTTAAAGGGGGCAATCTGGGGAGGGTCAAAATTGGGTGTGTTGTTCCTCTCTAAGGGGCCGATCTGGGGTGTTTCACTTAGCAGGCCAAATCAGGATGTCCCTTGGGCAAGGATACCAAGATAGTGAAGTTTTTGTTCCGCTATAATGTAGCCATTTTTTGCTTCAATTTCAGGTCCGTGGCTGAGCTGGGAAAGACATATCATGACGCAGCTTTATGACTCATGAGGATGCTTTGCTATGGTCAGCGATAGCAGTAGGACCACTGGGACTTGCTGTGCTCACTCACGCTGAGAGCACCAAGGGACATAGTGACTGTCAGACCACTTTTTTGCACGGTTCTGAAGCAATGGAATTGAAAGGAGCACAATCTTTGGAGCCCTACTATGCTTCTATCCTGTGCTGCCAGAAATGGATGAGGGGCACATGGGGCAGGCATTGGGTGAGCTACTTTCTGCCCAATTATTGCATTTGGGTTTACAGACCCCTTAAAATAATTTATGGCAGCACTCCTAGATGAATCTCAGCATAACAGCCAGGCAACCAGCATTTTCTATACTGAGAGTTAGCAGTGGCAGACCCAAATTTCTTACAAAACAGTGGTAGATGTGACAAGTAGCTTGGGCAAGGAGCTGCAGAATAAGCGTATCAATGCATTTCTGTTCATATTATGACGCTTCTGTCATAAAGATTGTCAGCACATAACAGCCCTCTGAGTTAAGTGTAAGAAAGAATTTGTGTCTGGAAGAAATACAATCAAATCGCTAAAATCATATTAAATAATCGAGCACTCGTCTACCACTAGAAATTTTTCGTTTCGAAGCACGCTTCACACGTTTTACAAGCGCGGCGGCTTTCATCTGTAAGTGCTTTTTCTAAGCTTTTTATGCCCGGATCTGAATGTTTGTCATAGAATTTAATGTTTGCATTTAAAAAATAAGCACGTAAGCTTAAAGGGTAATTCTGCACGTTTTAAAACAATGATAGCCAATAAAAGAATTCACGATTGCCGCAATCCTCACAAATAAAAATGCCGTTAAGCGCTGGAAGGTGCAGGAAGGCACGGGGCTCAGTTAACGGGTTCGATGTAATTGGCTGGCAGCATGCCCGCCTTCCCTGTTCTCTGCACAGTGCCGTACATCCATCCTTCATCAATAGGCTGCACATTAATTATATAGTCTCCATCCCTGAAGGAGACCTCGTCATCATCTTGAGCGCTGTAGTCGTACATGGCTCTGTAGGTTCTCTGTACAAGGAGGAATAAAATACATTTATCTTGTTATTTTACTTTATTATGAGCAAAAAATATTTACATTTACATTTAAATATTTAAAATGGAACTTAAAAGAAAAAAACACTGCTTGTATACATTTCAAAATGTCATATACAGTATCACATATAGTGCACAATACAAAAACATTTACAGTGACTAGCAAGTCAAAAGTTTAAAAATAAATATCAGTAGCTTACATTTCAATTAGAGGCTTTAGTGCTGTGCTTTTTTCTCTGCCTGCCTCCTTAGTGAAGAAAATCACTTTCTCATTCAGCTCCCACCCTCCTGATCTGGTCCATCCATTAACCTTTGGTGGATCAAGAACGGAAACACCCCCCACTCCCTCCCCAGACACCCTGATTGGCTGCCTCTCTCTGTAGCTCTGAAAGCCCGCCCTCCTCTCTCATCTTTCATCTCACAGTCATTACAGTGTGCTTACATCACATGTATATTCTGTTGCCACACCCACTGATTCTATGAATCTCCAGTGCTCTAATGCTTTTCAAGATAACTACAGGGTCTTTTTGAATATGGACTGAAGTTTAGGACAGTGCAACGTGTAGCCCGAGAGGATGGAACAACAATCTGGCTTGCCTTTAGTATAACTTTAAAGAAGGCTTTTTCGGGGCCAGGCCATATGGGTTTAAAATCTGTGATCATGATCATCCCAGGTTTTCATTGGGGCATCCCAATTTGGGATGCCCAGCTATGTGAAACCCCCAGGATTGCCTGCAAAACTCACCTCTCTGACAGCCCCACTGTGCATGCAAGGGCTCTTGTCAAATCAGTGCTGTATGCTATGCAACAGAGCTACACCATAGTGAAAGGGCAGTGGCCACATCCCTGGTTTCCCTGCAGTCTGCGGCATGATGCCAGGGGTGCAGGTGCAATAGGATTGCCAGAAAAGTGGGTTTTGCAGGTGAGATTGTGAAGCTCACTGGTTTTATCCATCATGAGATGTTTCTTGTGTGGGACCTTGGAAATGAGACACCTTTTTATGGGCCATCAGATGAACCATCTGATATTAATGTGAACTAATCATGATTGCTTTCTAATTGCTGATAGATTTAAGCTGGTGTCATGACTTTCCCTGGCTTTTCGTGTGTTCAATCCTTTTTCCCTTTGTCATTTTTCATTGTCACATATAACTTTCTTTATGGACATCTATGGTTTGATTTTTATATAAGAAAGGGATGAGTGGAGCAGAGTTAAGGGAAAGTCCACTTTTGATGGCATTTGCATTCTGTTATATAACTGAACACCAACTCTGTACACAAGCTCTACAAGCAGAGAAATGAAAGTACACACAGAACACTGCTTCTGGGCTTGTGTAAGGCTGAATGAGTTCCCTCACCCCAGCAGAGGTCATAGCAGCAGCATTCTGTGTGTCTGGAATCATTTCTCTCTCCTTGTAGGTCTTGGTTTACAGACTTGGTGTATGGTTGGCAATAGTAACACATTACAGGTAGTGACAACTGCTTTGATAAAACATTTGCTAACATGAGAAAAAAAAAATACTAGATAAGCTCAGCACCTTGAAAACATTCTTTTGGCACACAAGATATACACTTATGCCATGGAAAGTGTACTTTAACTTTAAGAAGTGATTTGATTTGTTCAAGGTGACATCAGGGCTGGATCAAGTGTGGTGGAGGCCCCTGGGCAGAAAATCTGGTGGAGGCCCCTGAGACCCAGTGTCTTTGTGCAGCGTCCAGTGTACCGGGGTGGTGCTCTTCTGAGTGCCGGATCTCTGGATGTAGGGGGCTAATGACCCACTGGAGGTGTCATCGGTAAGGGGAAAACCTCGGGTATACACTACAATGGAAATAACATGTGGATTGGTGCCAGCTGGACCAAATAGCAATACCGCAATATCCCAGTTCCGTTGCTCTCTGGCGGCGATGTGGTACACTCCTGAGCGCTGGATCTCCAGACCTAAGGGGGCTAACGATCCACTGGAGGTGCCGGGAAGAACCTCAGGTATACCCCCCTGTAAGGACATGTGGATTGGTGGCAGAACAGACCAAGTGGTGGTACAGCAGATTACCGGTTCTGTTGCTCGTGGGCACTGTGAAGGAAATATTCCAAGCGCTGGTTCTCTGGACCTAGGGAGGCTAACGACCCACTGGATGTGCCATTGGAAAGAGGAGAACCTCAGGTATACACCTCTGTAAGGACATGTGGATCGGGATCAAACGGTTCAATTGGTGGTGCCCCAGAGTATCTATACCCCCAACCATAGCACCAAAGGTGGTGGAGGCCCTCTTGCAGGGCAAATGGTGGAGGCTCAGGGGCATGCGCCCCTTGCAACCTGCCTACAATCCGGTCCTGGGTACCATCTAGAAGTCCCTACATGGTGTAAGGAAGGCCAGCAGTAAGGAGACAACAAGACCAAAATCCCAGTAAACCCTATATCCAGAACTAGGCCAGACAGCCATCAGAAGGCTCTGTAAAGAAAGCTAATGCTGGAACAGCTTGTGGTGAGAACCTTCCCAGAAAAACCAATCAGACTTATGAGAAGGAATCTCACATGCCACACATGTAGGACAGGGTCTCAGAAGAATCATATCTCCCTCACACCACTGCCCACCCTGACATGTGTGTGCAACACAATTTCCATTAATGTAGTAACACTGGTCATGAAGACTTTTTTGCCCAAAGGAACATTTTTTTCTGGGGAGAACACATGTGGTGTTAGGCATCTGATACTCACCAAACTTGGAGCAGGAGAATGTGCATGTGAAGAGTGCACCGACCTTATGGAAGACATACTCGTCTGCTGCATGTACCCATAGCCTTGAGATGGTGAGGGTTGGTAAGCACCGGGGGCTGCAGATAAACCACAAGATTCAGAAATACAAGGAAAAACCAAGAACAGATTTTAAAACAATCCATCAACGCGCAGTAACACAGTATTTAAGCATCTACATGAAACTTTTGACTGTCACTTTACAGAATCAAGCATTTTAGATGTAATATAAAGTACGTTGAGAACAGAAATACAAAATACAGGATTGTGATAATTATTACTAAGGATGTGGCATATTCAGAATTGTGTATTGGGTAGGTTGAGGTAGGGGAACAATTATTTTAGGCAGGGCCTATGGAAAAATACTCCTCTATCACTCTATCAATACAGTCCAAAATCAGCTGTGTCAAAAAGAGAGAGGAACCTGCATCTACGAGGTACAGGTTGCTATTTTTAATAGAGATTTCCCCATCAGACAAGTTGAAGTCCATCAAGCATAGCATAAGCTATACATGCCTTTATGGGCCTCCCATCATGACTAGATGCCACATTTTAAACTGGAATATCAGCATAATTTAATAAAAAGTCCAAACCCTTAAAAAACTACTCTCCAGCATCAAAAATTGATACATTTTAAGTTTTTAGTCACTCATTATTTACCCTACTGGGCTGCAACTCTATGATACGGGCGCCGCCATCTTGCCCCAGAAGCATTACATACTAAGGAGAGGGGAGGGGAAGTGCAGGGGGCAGAGTTGTAGCTGTGCTTTGTACAGACAGAGCAAAGCTGGGGTCAGGACAGCAATCCCACAATGCAGAGCATAGTCAGAAGACACTTCCTGTCTGCAGGCAGCCTGAGACTCCATGTGCCGCCATCTTGTTTAAAGGCTCAGAAAATGCATTAGGTGCAGGTAAGATGATTTTTTCATGTGGGCAATGTGTATGTACAGGGTGGGGGAAAAATACAAGATAGGCTCTTAATCAAGGTCTGTTTTAAGTGGTTTAATATATTATTTTAATATTATTAAGTAATAAAGATGTATCGTTATAAAATGAACCTGCATCTATTATGTACAGGTAAGGGGCATCCATGGCCTAGTGGTTAAGGAATCAACTTGCTGGGATATGACTTAAGTGCCCTTGAGCAGGGCACCTAACCCTCCAAATGTTCCCAGGGCGCCATAGATATGGCAAGCATAAACTGATCATATATGCAAATTATACATTATATTTTACATACAAAGTGCACAAGCATATTAACATGCGATTCCACCAGTTTCAGCTCGTGCAACTGTCACATTAGACACAACAATGGCAGTGGTGAGCAAAAACCAGTTTAGCTTAAAACAGTGGAAAGTTAAAACATTTGTAAATTACACTCAAAATCCTACCTAAAGTCTAATATAATATATATATATTTACTTATACATACTTACCTTACCTCCGGGGCAACTTGTTCAATGCTACAGCGACTTAAGGTGAGTACACTTATGATTTACCGCTCGAATAAAAAGAGTACTCAACTTTTTTCCCCTGCAGCTTGGTCGTTCCTCCTATGGCAACTCACTTATTCGCTGAACCACATTCCCACACTGGCCAAGCCTCGAACTCCAGTCACTGGCACTTCCACGTCTTACTCACCCTCTGGCATCAGGCAGAGTGATGGTGCCACACCCTCACCATTTACTGCAATGGTGGGGGGTGTCAAGGCCTGACATGCCTGTCCTATTGTAGTGAATAAAGAGGAAATGACCAAGCCCTTGTGACTGAAAGCAGAGAAGTGTGATCCCGACATGGTGCCAGTGACCGGACTTGAGGGCCCAGCTGGCATGGCATGATTGTCGGAGCAGAACGGATCAACTGCAGGGCACCAAATGTGAGTACCCTTTTGTTTTTTTATTTGGGTGGTCCAGGGCCCCAAAGTATGAAAGCAGAGTAATTGACAATGTTGTTACATATATGACAATGTTGTTACATATATTATAATACATAGCTGACTTTCTCATAAAAAGTCACTGTAAATGGTTAGCCTTTACTCATAGAATTCAAATAACACAGTTAGTTGCAGGTTAAGATTTGCACAGCACCCATAAGTAAGTTAAGATTTGAGGCAGCCAATCCCTTAACATTTTCAGCAAGTTCTTAATTGTAAATGAAGGGAGGATAACATCTGCTCATTTACTGTATCTAACATAACAACTGGAGGGTTCTGAAAAACTGAAACAGGTAAAAGGGATCTCTCTGTTTACATAACTAATTGTACAATGAACAATAATGATCAGTCATATAGGGTGGGGAATGGGTGGGTCTGTCCTTTAATCCATCAATGTCAAGTACTCATTCTACTTCATTTGTTTTGTATGTTTTGTGTTCCTTTTAGTGTTTATTATTTAGCCGACCACAAGGAACACTAGAGGGAGCCCGCTCATTTCAACAAGACATTAGGAGTATTTGATCCTTTCAAATCAGGTAAACCAGGGACCTAACTTGAGCGGGTGCGACTGCACTGGGGCCCAGAAGGTCAGGGGGCCCATAATTGTTGCTACTTCACCTTTTTATATCATATTTGTGCTCACTTGGCCTTATTTAGAGAAACAAAGCACCATGTCTCTGTTGTTTCAGTCTTTAGTTGTCTAGCTGAATCCAGCAAGCAGAGTTAAAAGAAAGAAAAAAAATTAATCTACAAGCCTTGAAAGGGCCCCATTCAATGTTCTCCCCTGGGGCCCCGTCACATTTAGTTACACTGAGATAAACAATCCTATTTATTGTGGAGTGAGGGGCAGTACTACTGAAGGACAGTAGGAATAACTAGACCTAGTGGTCAATTTTAGAAATCAGAGTTCATTGTTAAAGGAATCAGGTGTCCCTTAAAAGAGGGATCAAGGTTGATTACATAGAGTACATTGAGAAAGTCAAGAATATGGGGTACAAAAAGGGGGGTGGGGGTAAAGTGTATTGAGAAAGTCAAGAAAAGTGGGTACAAAGAAGGGGGTATAGAGAGAGGTACAACAAAAGAGGTCAAAGTAGAAGAAGAAAAAAGTGTAGAAGATTTGAAGAGAAAGAGGGGCTGGAGATGAGACAAGAATGAAATAAAGAGCTTAAACATTCGGTTTGGTGTAAGATGCTGGTTTGTAAATATTCTGGTTGAACTTTTTGTTTGAACTGCTGGTCCTAAAACATTGTTTTTTGCCTCTGCCCCTTATAGGGTCAAACCACTGCTATTGCCAATCCTTGCTCCATTATGTCATTAAGAGAAATGGCTGCATTAAACCTTAACAAGTCCATATCTGTTACCACCTTCTTCAGATGTCCTTGTTCCCTCACTGCAATGGGAGAAACTAGGGTTCATCTCAGACACCTCTGACCTGTCATCACCCTGACCTACTGCGGCAGGCCCAACCGAATGACAAGAGTACCTGGTGCCTAGACTGGCTCTCCCTGGAAAGGAAAATGTATTAATTTGGAAACAAAGAAAAGAGACTGGGATAAAGAAAAAGAGGCATGCACAAAAAAACAAGTGATTACTGATAGTGACAGCAGTGCAGGGCTGGGAGCGAAAACCCCCCTCAAGGTCCCACAGCATTTGGACCTTGGCCATAATCCTCAACACGAAACAGCGCTATGGCCGTGGTGCTGCCGCGGAGTCCTCCAGAAAGGGATAGATTGCGCATGGGCACACGGGTCAGCACCAGGAAGTGCGGCCCCTTAGATCCCTTTTAGAGGGGGAGGTGTGAGGAACAGGGCAAACATTACATTTCATTTTATCACAGATGCAAGTCCAGAGTTCCCCTTTATTTCCCTCCTAGTCATCAATATGCACTCAGGAAAAGGAATTAGCATTTACAGGTTAAGCAAGGCAGATCACAGACTCCCCGCTGGCAATTCTCACACCTCTAGTCTGAGAAGACTCTGCTGGGTCTGCAGCTAGCTGGACCCCTGGCTGTGAATTTGTCACATGAAAGTTGGGAGCCGCAGACATCCGGCACCAACACCAATCGGACCATAGCTGCGCCCCCATGTGTCCCAGCACCAAGCCAGGTATGGAATCAGAAACGGCTCACAAAACCGCATGTGGAGATTCCTTTGTCGCCAAGCCCGGTGAAACCTAGGAAAATGACCCACTTAGGGACCCCATGTCTGGACTCCATGTCCGGATGCCCGGCGTCCAGCCCAATTGTTTGGTGCCGTATCCAAAGCCATACGACCCCCCTGCCCAAAGTTATAACCCCTAAATGGTTTTAGGGATGAAAGCACGCTCCAGGACAGTGGGAGGTGACAACCCGTCCCACAGATGGGAGGGGGTGGAGGTTTGACACCTGCTTAAAAGTGAACCAGGGGGATGAGAACAAGGTCACTTATCTGGAGAGGTCACGGTTCACACGTGCTGGAGGTGTCCCAAATTATCTGTAAGCTCTTCACTTACCTCTTGTGGGAGCCCGTCATCACCACTACTCTGCAACTGCATGTTAAGGTAACTGACTATTGTTTCTCTGTGTAACTCACACCTGCAACCGTCTCTGAACAGCATTTTGTATCATTTGTATCATTTCATATTCCATCATAGCCAAACGTTTTTTATCACTGCCTAGTGTGCTTAAAGCATTAAAACCTAAATTTTAACTTGAGCGATCTGTTTGCCTTAAACCAAGAATCTGTGTGTCCTCAGGCTTTGGGCCTGGTATTCCTGATAGGAGGGACTCTGACAAGGATTTTGGGGAACGCAGTCTGTGTGTCAGGAGGTCCCTGGTTTATAGTTGGATCACGTGACCCACGGTTCCCTGACAGTAAAGAAAATGCTTAAATAAAAATAAGAATAGCTTCCTGCCTTTGGTCAAACAAGGGCCGGAGTCTAAAAGACTACAGGGCCAGCCATTAGCCTGCCACCGGGGCATCCAAAAATTGGGATGTTCCACTATGTGAAACCCCCCACTATCACCCACTTTATGCACCTTTACCTGGACTTCCACGGCGCTGCCTTTGCCTGCTTCCTTTTAGCTGAGGCGCGCTCCTAGTCATTCAAATAAGAATAGAGGTAATTCCCAGATGCAGCCAGTGGACAGGTTACGTCAACCCACATTTTTGAGATCAGCCAATTGGCAATCTCATAAATGTCTGGTGGGTCTGGCCACAGCCAGTATTTAGGAATGGTGGGGAGCACGAGGGTACACACAAAGGGTTTTGTGCCGCTTTAAAGTGGACCAAAACCCAGTATTTTGACTATCCTGGGGTTTGGTCCTCGCCCCCAGGCCGCCGAAACCAACTAAAATCTTACCGGTCCTACGGAGCATGCACGGCCGTTCTTCCAATCAGCATGCTGATGGGTGCATCCCCCGCTACCCTCTAACAGGGAGCGTGCCTGCGCCGGCCACTCACAAATGCCTGGCACGGGCACGAGCCCTGCTAGAGGGATAGTGGGGATGTGGCCGCGGCTCGCGCATGCACCGTTGTACTGGGAAAGAAGGTAAGTGTATGGGGTAACCTGGGGGGTTTCACACAGCAAAATCGGAATGCCCCCGGGGGAGGGAATTTATCTATAAGATTCCCAGGCAGATCACCGTGGGTTTTGGTCCACTTTAAACAGCAGATGTTGTGGACACACAGAAGTGAAATAGGGGTGCAGAAACGTCAGCCCCCCCCCCCCCCATGGTAGTTGCTGCTACTGAACTTATTTTAGTTTGCCTACGATACATATATAGAAACAGGTGTAGCAACAATACTTGGAGACACTCACAACATTTTTGAATGTCTCTTCAATATTTAAAGAGGACCAACACCCATTTTCTTTAAAAAAGGTGTTGATTGCTGACCAACGCAGGAGCATATCCCATCCCCATGTAAATGCCACCTAATCCCTACCTGCTCCATCAGTAAAACCAGATCCTCCAGTTGGCCACTAACTGATACATGATCCAGGGGCCTTTCAGCAACCATAAACCTGGGTCATGTGACTGCCAGCGGTCAATGTGGGCCCGGTTTTGTAGAGAGAGTGTGGAGCAGGTAAGAGAAATCCAGACTCTCAGGGGGTTATACATGGGGGGGACATTGGCAATCGGGATTCCCCCTCACACTGCGCCGCTCGACAATCAATACCTCTTTAGAGAAAATGCGTGTTGGATCCCAGTAAACCTACAATCCAGGCTAGAGCAAAAAGGGTGAAGGATGAAACTATAAAAACTTAAAGTAGACCAAAACCCAGATTTTGACTATCCTGGGTTTTGGTCTTTGTCCCCGGGGCACCCCTATAGGGGGTGCCCCATTGTGTGGAACCCCCCAAGCTTGCCCAAACAAACTCACCTCTTCCTGCCTGGTCCTATGGCGCATGCACGGCTGCTCGTCCAACTGGCACACTCATGGCCGCATCACCCATTACCCTCTAACAGGGAGCGTGCCCGTGCTGGCCATTTACAAATGCCTGGCGCGGGTACTCGCCTTGCTAGAAGGATAACAGGGGTGCAGCCGCGGCTCACGCATACGCCATGGGCTGGAAAAGAAGTTGACTTTATGGGCTACCTGGGGGGTTTCACACAGCAGGGCATCCCGATTCTGGATGCCCCAGGGGGAGGGAATCAATCGACCCGGGAATCTTATAGAATTCTGGACCGATCTCCATGGGTTTTGGTCCACTTTAAGTGAGCGCTCCAACTTGGGTTAACGGAGCTCCAGGATCTAGATCCACTTTATATGTGTTAAACTCTATGTCCTGGTATTATGATGGTAATATACTGTTAGAACCTAATTAGGTAAAGTGGACCAAAACCCAGGAAAGTCAAAAGTTTTGACTATCCTGGGTTTTGTTTCCTTCCCCATGGGCACCCCGATCGGGGCTGCCCTGCTGTGTGAACCCCCTCCCAGATCGCCGCAGCAACTCACCTCTTCCCAGTCCCACAGCACATCTAAAAGCAGCAGCTCTGACTGCCGCATCCTCCGCCTCCCTCTAACAGGAAGAGTGCCCGTGCCGGCCATTCACAAATGCCTGGCGCGGGCATCTGTGGGAAGCAGAGGATGCCGCTGTCAGAGCTGCTGCTCTTACATGCACCGTGAGTAGAGGTGAGTTGGCTGCGGCAATATGGGGGGTTTCACACAGCGGGGGACCCCCGATCAGGGGGACCAAGTCAAAATCCTAGGTTTTGGTCCACTTTAAGAGGTTTTTTTTTAATGATGGGCATTCTCTCTTTGAACAGAATTAAAGATAAGTGGTCAGCTGACAACAGGCCCAAGTCTAAAAAACTATGTTCTCCTACTCAAATAGGCATTTTCTTCGGTGTTACAGCTTTGGTTAAACATTATATCATTGGTTTGCTGTACCCGATAACATTCGTAGGCTCCGAGACTGAATATTGTCCTCCAGTGGGTCAATGTCGAAGATGGAGCCTGGGTCAGTACGCCAAACTTTAAGGTCTTGTGATGAGAAAATAAAAAGCATGAAAAGCAAACAAAAGGATGAAATGAAAGATGCAGTAGACAGAAATGAGAACACCAATAGGACAGGTCACAAAAGAAATGTATAAAAAACCATAGCAGAGGATTCAATAGAAAATGCAACTATTTGTCATTCTAACAGGTATCTAAAAAAGTTTAAGAGAAAATGTAAAGGCAGAATTTATTTTTAGCCCTTGCACTCACGTGACCTAGAGCAGCCTATCAGCAAGGCTAGTGGGCGTGCCTATTAGCACTGGCCACAATTCTGATAGGCTGGTGATACGCCACAGGAGAGGGCCGGAAGTGGTGAGAATCCCGTCTCCCCCTTTCCTATTTTAACGGCAGCGATATGCAGTGGGGCAATCCAGGGCCGTGCTGCCCCACTGCTAAGTAGTGGGGCAGTGGTCTTTTATATCAAAAACATCCATTCCAAGTTTCATTGTTTCTATTTGTTGACCTCAACATCAGGATGTCAAGATATGGTTGCTTAGACATATCAGTATTGGATTGGCCAGTCTACCTATGGGCAGGAGGTCTACTGAAGCCCCCCCCCCCCCTGTAAAGTAACTGTAGATCAATTGCTACCCATGTTAAATGGTGGAGGCCCCTGGGTGTGAGCCCTAGCTTTCCCCTTCCTTTAATCTTGCCCTGGTCGAAATGATGCATTTTCACAAGAAACTGTAGAATTTAACACCACAAAACATCTCATCGGGATGCCGCAGGGAAAGAACCGTGTCTAGAGTATAGACTTTACATGGATTTTTCAATCCAGCATAATGAGGTTGGACTTTGAAGGGAACTGGCTAAAGAGAATATGACCAGTCAGTATAACATTTTCTCTGCACTGATCATCTGAAAATAATACATGTATTAAAGTCAAAAGAACTCCAATAAATCAAAATCTTATTCATATCAGGGGGTTACAGCCCATCATTGCTTTCTCTAGCTTTGTCATAATAAAGGGACAGTGCAGACAATTGCAATAAACCTGCAAACAGCTCACCTGAAGCCTGTCCAATGTGCCTCTCCTCCATTTCCTGCAGCGCGATGTAGATGCTGTAGCAGGTATCCAATATTTGTCCCTCCTTTCCTTGCCTGGAAGTACCTGTCCCTCAGAGCTTCCAGCATTAGCGAGGCAGCAAATGCATCCACTGTGCCTTGAAAGGCTCACTTACACTGGAAGCGCAGTTAAAATGGTTCATCATGTGACCACATTCAGAGCGTGGTCATGGAGAAATAGAATTGAAAGGAGGGGCAAACTTTGGAGCTCTGCTACAGTATATATAGCAAGCTGAAGGTAAGGGAGGAGCGGAACATAGGCCAGGCTTCGATCTGCTGCCTTATGAATGCCATTGACTGCAATATTATCATTATTATTATTATTATTATTAATGTTTATTTATATAGCACCATCATCTTCTGTAGTGCTTTACAAGGTATGATTACAGACAAGGTAAAACATATAGTACAGAGAACAATATGCGAGCTTAAAGTCTATTCCTATAAATACAGCTTACACTAACACTGATGCAAAAATGCAAATCCCAGTTTCTTGTGATTGATTACTGCTCTGCTCACTATTTAATATTTCCATATAGATAGAAGACACATCAAATATAAATAGAATAAAACTTACCCACTATGATCCCAGGTCTCTTATCCATTTCCACTACATGAGGATGAACACCTTTGTAAGCGGCGTCACTGATAATCTGGGTGTTCTTTCTTACTCTCTCGGTCACGGGATCATCTACTACAGGGGTGAAACCTCTGCCTTTCGTCTTTTCAAAATCTTCATGATATTTTATCTGAAAATAGAATCATGAACATATATTGAACTGCACAGGAAAACTCCAAGGACATTATGCATAGAATGAATGTTTAGTTGGAAAAACGTATTTTAATTGTAGAGGTGAGACTTGTAGCAAATGAGACATGAAGTGATCTTGATATTTTCAGTAATGTTGGAAAAGCATAGAGTATATTTCTACTTTTTTTTTCTTCCCATGGCGAATGCACATGCTTTCCCCAACTTAAACCATCCCAAGTTCTGTTCCAAAAGTGATGGGGCCGGGGCCATGATGTGGGCCCTAAAGTAAAGGCTGGGCCCCCCATAACTTAACAGATGGGGAAAGTGGTAACCCCCTCATTGGGGGACAGGCAAATTGGCAAACTTTAATTTTGGGGACTATGTCATACCCCTGTACCCTCTCCATGAGAATCTAGGTTATAGGGGGCCCAGCCTTTGCTTCGGGGCTCATGTGCTGCCTCCCTAACACTTTCCCGACCAGATTCTTGGTTATAGGGGTCCCAGGGTTTACTTCGGGGGCCCATGTCATGCACCAGGGGCCTACCACTTTCCCCATGAGAATATAGGTTATGGGGAACCTAGCCTTTACTTTATGGCCCATGTCATGCCTCAGGCCCCCAACACTTTCCCCACCAGAATTTAGTTTATGGGGGGGGGGGGCTCAACCTTTACCTGGAATCTTTGAGACTCTCCAGCTGTGCCACTAGGGTTTTGTTCCAATTTAATAAACATTACAGAAAATGATTTAGGCCATTTATACGAAAGATCATTACATTTGCTAAACTAACAGGTTAGGGCCCTGCTTAAAAACGCCTACCTTGATGTGGAGCAGAACTAAAATCTTTTGAGCAAATATTTTTTTTGAGACTTTTATACATTTTTGTAAGATCAAAACGGTGGGGGTTGGGGGGCAGACTAGAGAAAACAATAGAGTAGAATAGAGAATAGAGAAAACAAAGAAATAGTCAACAATGCCAAAATATGCAGCAAGTTCAGTTGCTTTGGATTTATCGCTACATAATGTATATCATCCAAATGAATGAAGAGAGATTCAAGCAAGATACTCAGTACATAGAAATACAAAATGAATAAGACATTTATATTTGTATATACTAAAGCATTTTATACAGCAGTGTATACAATACAGTATTTAGTGCATACAGAAACCAATAAGCTTTAGAAAGCTTAGAAAAGTCAAAGTCAAACATCTCTGAATTCTGATTGGTTTCCGCTGTGTTACTTTCACAAAACAAATGCAGCCATGCAGTGATCACACAACATGCACCACACTCACACTGTGTCAGGCTCAGTTCTATGCAGATTAACAAAATGCAAGTTAGTAAATGTATTTTATTACGTTCCAGATATTATGTATTTATCAGTCGTGTTCCGCTTACTATTTTAGTCATTGCAGGCAGTGCGACTATCCCAGTGATGGGCAGTTTTGGTTTATAACTAAAGGGTGACCAAAGTGTCCTGGTAACTTGAGAACATTGCTACTCCCTACCATCGATATGTTGTTTTGTGTTTCTTTAACATGCCTCAATTCTGGGGTATCTACAATGACACTAGGTCTACCTTTCATCTGCTGCAAGTCACTGTTGTACCTCACCTGTAAAAAAACACATTAGTTGTTACGACAGAAAGCATAGAAATCCAACAACTTCACAGATCAGACACTAAACCACCATCAGCGGAAGACTACACACTGGTTCTATGTAAATACACCTAAAAAAGTAGTTGTGCAAAGTATACATAGGGGGTGATTTACAACATGTACTTGTTTCTGCGACTTTCAGCTTTCCTCCATGTGTGGGGCCAGAGGAGCATTGGCCACCTGACGGTCATGCCCACGTGACCGGCGGCCAATGCGGGACGCCTTTCCCAGCGCTGGCTCATAATGAAGGTGAGTTTTACGAGCGAGTTTTACGAGCGGCCACCGGACGGTCATGCCCACGTGACCGGCAGCCAATTGCGGGACGCCTTTCCCAGCGCTGGCTCGTAATGAAGGTGAGTTTTACGAGCGTTATGTGCGGTTAGGTGCGAGGGGACTCCAGCGTTCTGGATGCCCCCTCGAGCTTCTTGTTATCAGCAGACAGAGGAACCAAAACCTGTTAAAGTAAAAACGGGTGTTGGAGCGGTTTAATGCAGCGAACACCAGTGAACACAGATTTTCGCAATGCATTTTGTTGTTTTTGCGCTGCAATTTGCTGGCGAAAGTCACAGGTATTTACATTGAAAAGTGGTTTAGAGAATGCCAGCAAACTGCAGATTTCCTTAAAATAAAACATTTAATCTTGCTGAAAACCCACTTCTATAGTATATGTCGGCATTGGAGGGGTCTTAAAATATATGTGGGTTAGCTTGAGAGTGCCTGGGTTGTTTGAAAAGCTTAAGAATAAACGTTTATTTGGAAATATAAAGGTCATGTTAAACATAATTATTAGTTGGTTTTCATATGCTGGGTAAGTTTCTGATGTGCACGCTTGAAACATAAGTTAAAGAAAAAAGATGCAAAAAGACCTTAGTGGGATTCGCCACTAAAAGCTGGTGAACACAAAAGGTGGTTGCCAGCATTCGCGGAGCCAAACTGAAGTAAAAGTAAACATGCCACATTTCACTTGGTAAAATCCATTCCTAAATCCACCCCTCCTGCTTCCCCCACCAAGCTAATTCCAGGTATGATTTGAGAGGGGTCTGCTGGTTAAAAATTCCAGGGTTTCAATCCGCTTTAAGTGACAAGATGGTTTAGCAATTGGTGCAGATAGTGCACTCTACTGTTTGAGTAAAAAGTGCCATTCGCTTTCATGGTTTACCCAGGGGTCGATTCAGCACCAAGTGGCACTATATTACTACTAAGCTAGAAATTTGGTCTCTTAACAGGTATGAGATTTGGGGTGACTTGCCGAACTAATATTTTCCTGGTTCTTTTTAACCCTTTCCATCTCTGGAGTAACACCAATGGCTGTGACCTTTCCGATTTTATCTTTGTAGTGTACCTAAAATAAAAATAAATACAAAGTTAAATTTAGTTTTATTTAGTATATCTAAAGTAAATGCAATAAATGTTAGAAGGTCAGGCCTAGGGATAGAATGTTAGTACCTCTGTGATAACAATGTAAGCTGAGATTGCTTTATTTCCCTCCAGCGATTTGTGTGCCCCAAATAGGGACAACCCCCCATCAAATCTATAAGACTCTTTGGGTGGTGGTCTACCTTTTATTCAGCAGCTGGAATTGGCATCCCCTGCGGTGTGAAACCCCAGGGGTCGCCCATTCAACTGACCTTTTCCCCCCTATAGGCATGACATGCACCCACTCCAGGCCTTCCTGCAAGGCTGGCACAGGCACGTCCACAGCTAGATACGGGACGG
The DNA here is from genome assembly GCA_027917425.1 of Gastrophryne carolinensis. Classification (NCBI taxonomy): domain Eukaryota; kingdom Metazoa; phylum Chordata; class Amphibia; order Anura; family Microhylidae; genus Gastrophryne; species Gastrophryne carolinensis. The sequence continues at coordinate 42,856,041 of CM051239.1, read as the reverse complement.
GACTGTCACTGTTGGTGCTCAATAAGGCATGAAGGCAAAGGAAATCTGAACTAAGTGAGCACTGCTGATTGGCTGATCATGCTCAGTGGGAATGGCCAAAAGGTGAATTCATGGGCTATCATGGGGGATACACCCAACATGGCAACCCAAATCGGGATGCCCCCGCCAGAAGGAACAAAAAGCAAGAAAGGAAAAACCATAGGTTTTGTCCCTCTTCAAAAAGTTTCTGTCCAGGTTTCTTAAAAAATGGTCATCTATACTCCCCCAAAGCCCTCTGGATTTAATAACAGGTGAATAAACACTTACAGGATCTGGAGAACCTGTCCTGCAGTGTCCAGGCAGTGCTCGGCATGTAAATGGAGACATGCACTGGAGACACAGTGATGATGGTAGTGATGGTGGTGAAGAGGGTGGGGTGGCACATTCACCCATTTTTTTAGCAAGAGGTGGATAGACGTCAGAACAATCTGGTATGCTTTATATTACTGGCATGAAGGAAGCTGCTGTGGGGGAGAAAATATTAAAATAAATATTTTAATTGCCCAGACAATCCAATTAAATGTTCCTCTTTTGGTTTTGGTTGTAAGATTGTTTCCATATTTCTTTGTTCCAAATAATGTTTTAAAAAAATTTGGAAAAATACACTTTGTCCAAAACAAAGCCAGCAATTGTAACAAGAGCAAACCCACTGTTATATATTTAATTTTACAAGTCCACTATTATAATGTAAACAGCTTACAGCTGATGCACAGCTTTCTGGGATGTGGGAGCCATCTCACCATCACAGTGCTTTGATGGAGAGATTACAATGGAGATGGATACGGAATTTCAAACCAATTTTTGTTGTGTTATTTCACTATGCTTATGCCATTTGCCATCATAACCTTTCAAAGAACAACCCACGAGGATAATTAATTAAGATTTAAAGAAGCCCTCCCTAACTCAACACACAATAAAAAAACTCTACAGCACCCACTTTTTCAATGAAAGATTTTTTACGGCTAAATCACAGATTCATTCTCTATTGAAGCAGAGCCTTTTAAAAGCAATTTTGTAAACACCTGCATCCTTAGGGGTATTCATAAAATGAAGTAAGGATCTTTAGGTTTTTCAGTTCTAACATTGAGACGCTCAAATGTTATAAAACAAACTCATTAGAAATGCTCTGCTCATCAACTAAACAATAACATCACCCAATCAGGTGCAGAGGATTAAAAAAATGGGGATAGGTTCTCAAGGCTCAGTGTACATTTATCCATTAAAGATTATAAAGGCTTTTCTAAAAGCAGGACTCCAGTCAAAAAAAGAAAGTTTAGTAAATTGCTTCTTATGATCAGAGGCATAATCAGTTTGAGAAGGCGCAACCCCATGCAGAAGTTGTAGAATGGCATAAAAATTATTCGCTATTGAATTACATAGTGGCGGCCATCTTGCCACACACCTGATAGTTCTGCTTACACATGAGAATTAGGGGGCTGCTGCGCCAGCGATTACGCCAAATTGAGAGAGATATATGCCTCAGAAGTAAGGAGAAGCTTGTTTGTCATTTTTCACACAGGCAAGCACTGAATAAACAGCTAATATAGCAAAAGCAATCTGTATGAGGGAAGCTGTTACAATGTATCTCTATGGCAGCAGCTGCTGCAAAAGCACTCAGTCAGGGGATACAATGTATTTTATTCAATGTTGAGTCATTACAGCTGAAGGCTTAATATTTCTGGCGAGAAGAGATGACTGCACAGAGCTGTGAGGAAATTTCGACTGAGAGACTCGTTTTTTTCAGAATCGACTCTTTCATGTGTCTGGCAAGATGGCCACTGCCATGCACGTTTAGGACTGGCGAATCTGCCTGCGATTCCAAACATCTGCATGCTGTCTCAATAAGCTTGTGTCACTAATTGCCACAGAGGGGCTTTATGGGAGCAATTTACTAAGCTTTGATTTTTGACTGGAGGTCCGTTTTATTGTGCAGCACTTCTTCAAATTAAAAAAGATACCGTAACTAAGATTAAAAAGTAGCTTTGTTCTGCAAATGGAATGGGCATGATGGAAGTACTAATCAATAAACCAGAAACAAAATGATATATATATATATATATATATATATATATATATATATATATATCATTTAAGTTAGTAGCCAAGAAACTGACACCGGGGATTTTAGTATTTTGTGCTGAGTAGTAAAGGCTAATAGAGCACATCAATCGTTCACACAAGTTCTTGCCGTGCTGAAATGCTCCTGGTTCTTCTTAGCAAGTTCCATTTCTGGAGTGATGCTGACCTGTGTGGCTCTGCTCAGAGGCTTTTTATACTGGACCTGTAAATCAGTAGTAAGACGACTGCTAAGCTGCCAGTAGCGATATTTAAAAAGGAAACTAAAATACATTCAAAGCAAATCTAGAATCAAAGATTAAATGCTCATGTTTAAATAATTAAAGGAGAGAAAATAACCATAAACATGATAGATCATGAGAAAAGGTGCTACTTAGAAAGACTACTACCAAGCCTGTGGTTAGGGCCGGCATCAGTACTGGGTATACCCCGGCAAATGCAGGGGACTTCAACATCTTTAGGGGCCCAACTCAGGCTCTTTCTGAGATGTGGGATGATTCTCCGGTGGAGCCCTTTCACTGTACCAGTCATTTGGGCGTTCCTTGCTCAAACCAGCACATGGCTGGCCTCAAGACGAGTGGCTGTTGGTGGCAGTTCAGATGTCGTCGAGCACCAACAATGGTCAAATGTCCAGCAGCGCTGGAAAGGGTGTCGAGGACCAGAGAACAATTGCCAGTAATGATGGAATGTTCAGAGGCACAAGAAAAGTACTTGAGGATCAGACTATACGTAGCAGCTATGGTGGACTCTTGAGCAGAAAGAAAAAAGGCAATGCGGACTGGAGGGCATCTGGCAACAATGTATAAGTTGATTAGGACCAATAACCCTGAGCGTCAATGGGTTTGGTCACAGCTTAAAAGATGTCAAGCCCCAGAGGAAAATAGGCAGCAATGGTGGATATTTCAGCAGCAGTGGAGGGTGCAGCAAAGATTGGAAGATGATCAGCAGCAGCAAAGAAAGCAGTAAGAGCCAGTGGACAACTGATGGCAGTAGAGAAGGCAACAAGGACAAGAAGGCATTCGATAGCAGTGAAGACTGGAGAGGATCAGCGATAGAGGAGGACCCATTACTGGAACTGACCCTGCTTGTAGTTTTTCTTCTACTGGTAGGAATAAAATCCAGGGGTGACAAGATCATGAGAATACCATTCAATTTTTAACACAGGGATGATCTGCCCCATTCCAATGCCTGTGAGGGCCTGGTCCAGCTTCACACCCCCCTTCTGTTTACTGTGAGTGATAATGGGGGATGTCCCATTATCAAGAACATGTATGTGTTCATTGATCAGGCCCCAGAGGCGTTGGATCTGCCAATCAGGTAAGATTTAGAGCTCTGTTCAAAAAGGAAGTATAGACTTTTTATTTTGCTGCCTGGACGATGACTTTAAATATTATTAGGTTAAAATATAATGAAAAAGAAGTTCATTGAAATGGCAGTTAAACATTGCAAACATTTCCCTGTATGTTCCTGGGGACATCCATAACTCATTTTTGTGTTTTGAGCCATAGTCTTCCCAAACAGAGAAGGTTTGGGAAGGAAACCTTCTTAATGGTCTTATAATGCCTTGCTGATTTACAGCCTCGGTTTAACTGTCAACCCGCATTCATCACTAGTTCATTTTTAGAAAAGCTCACATCTTTTAGGAGACCTAAGGCTACCTGAATATGGTTGCCAATATAACTTAGAAGGAGGAGGTGACACCTGAAAGGTTTGGAATTGCTAGGATGTGTAACAGGTGCCCTGGCCAGCAAGAAAGTAAATAAAATCTATAGACAAGCCAAGTCTCAGAGGTCAGCGGTACTGTTTTGAGCCTAAAACATGGTCAGGAACAAGGCTGAGGTCCAATGGACAGGCAAAATGGAGGTCATGCAGGCAAGGGTCAACGACAGATAAACTAACACAACACAGCACACCAAATAGAAGTACGCTATCAACTTGGACAGCTTTATTCTGTCAATGGCCGATCAGAAGGTCAGGAGTGGCTATTGGCTGCTCTTAAAAAAAAATTAGCGGTTATTGACTACACCTTAAAAATTAACTGGGTTCATTGGCCTACAATCAGCCTAAGGACCATTTAGCTGCCCTGTGGCTGTGTCATGTTCTCCAGGTGGAGCAGAGTCACCAGTGCCAGATATCTTCAAGCAGCATGCAGCTGGCAAAGCAAGGCCACCAGGGGAAATAGCTGTCAGGTGTTTTCATGATGTTCGACTAGCAGCTGGGCATAACATTAAGAATCTCTACAGTGGTCCACTAGTTTTAAAAGAAATCTGGAATCTATCATTAGTAGCCTTAAAGCTTTCAACCAAAGAATGAGGTTCATTGGTTATATGCCCAAATTTTTAAAAACTGTCTGAGTGCTTTCCATAGTAAATATGCCTCCAGTCCTGAATAAAAGCTTACAGTTATATTTTTAGTTTTGTTTAGCCTGTATGGTATGTCAGCTGAACATTGAACGTTCTATTCAGGGGTTTTAGAAACCTTTCTGTTGTGTAAGATCTTTGTTTTAAAAGTTTGAATGCATCAATAGTTTTGACTTGTCATAAGCCAGTTCCAGAACAGATATACAATGACAGAATGCATTTTTTAATTATCTCTTACATTGCTTATGTTCTTCTGGATTTCTTTAACTCTCTGGATTTCTGGCAAGTCAGGTATGGCTGTAGCAGGTCTAATTTCCTCTTTATACTTCACCTGCAATAATGGATGAGGACAAAAATGACCACTTTATTTAAAGCAGTGAAGTTGATTATGTGCTCATATTGTATAAGTACATAATATGCTTTATAATTAAAGTAGACAAACACTCATTTTACACTAAATTTTGGTGAGCAGCTTTATTGCTGGTGTCCCCCTGTGCAAACGCTGCATCCAGCCCAAGATTTTCTTGCCTGCCCAACCCTCCCCAAGCAAAAATACAATTTTGTGAGTACTCACCTGAAAAATGGATATTGTCAGTGTGCCACACACCCCGCTTCACCTTTAATATTCTTCACGATTGGGTTACTCACCGCCAGGTGACGCTGTTGCAGAGAGGAAGTCTTGTAACGAGCCCCCTTCCGGCCTATATATACCTGGTACCTCCCATTTATCACCAGTGATTTAAAAAGCAGAAAGACAAGGTACCAGTAATTCAACGGTAACCTCAAAATAAATAAAAGCTTCACCATATAAAGGATTCGGGATACCGAAAAGGGTGGGAGTGAAGCGGGGTGTGTGGCACACTGACAATATCCATTTTTCAGGTGAGTACTCACAAAATGGTATTATTCTCAGTGTGCCACACACCCCGCTTCACCTTTAATATTCTTCACGATTGGGACATCCAAAAGCAGTGTCCACAAGGGATGGGCATCCCAAGGCAAGGTGAAGCATAACTTAAATGACTGCAGTCTGTAGAACTTTGCGGCCAAAAACAGCATTCGCTGAGGCCCGCACATCAACTTTGTAAAACTTAGAAAAAGTATGAACAGAAGACCAAGTGGTGGCCTTACAAACTTGTTCAACAGAAGCTTGGTGCTGAAAAGCCCAAGACGCTCCAACGGCGCGAGTAGAATGAGCAGTGATACGAAAAGGGGGAACTTTCCCCTTAGCAGAATAGGCCGCAATAACGGCCTGACGTATCCATTTGCTAATGGAAGATTTGGCTGGTGCCAAACCCTTGTTAGGCCCACAGGGCACAACAAAAAAGGCATCCGTCTTACGAAAAGGAGACGTGATAATCAAGTAGTACTTAACACAGCGTACTACATCCAAACAATGCAAAGCCCTCTCTTTGTCATTCTTAGGATTAGGACACAAGGAGGGAAGAACAATATCCTGATTCAAATGAAAAGCAGAAACAACCTTAGGAAGTAAGTCTGGCTTAAACCGAAAGACCACTTTATCCTGATGCCTCTCAAAGTAAGGCGCCTGGATAGACAAGGCCGCCAACTCTGAGACACGCCGAACCGAAGTGATAGCTACCAAGAAGACAATCTTCTGAGTCAGGGTAGACAAAGCAATATCTTGCAAAGGCTCAAAAGGAGGAGCCTGAAGAGCAGAAAGAACCAAATTCAAATCCCAAACCGGGAGTAATGGTTTCCTGGGAGGCCGCACATGCGTAACCCCCTGGAAAAAAGTTTTAATTAAAGGATTAAGCGCAAAACGCTTCTGAAAAAAGATAGATAAGGCAGAAACTTGCCCTTTCAACGTACTTAGCTGAAGACCAGAGTCCAGCCCAGATTGTAAAAACTCCAGAATCCTGGAGACCGAAAAGACCCTACAAGGAAAAGACCTCATCTCACACCAAGCGATATAGGCTTTCCAAGTCCTATAGTAGATGATAGAAGAAGACCCTGAGTGAGCAGATCGGGCCGAAGAGGCAGAACGAACTGGTCCACTGCCAGCCGAACGATGTCTGCGAACCACACTCGCCTTGGCCACCTTGGGGCCACGAGAACGGCGGACACCCTTTCCAGAGCCAACTTCCGAACCACCCTGCCCAGCATGGGTATCGGAGGAAACAGGTATAGAAACCCCAGATCCCCCCAGCTCAGGGACATGGCGTCCACTGCCAGAGCCAGAGGATCCTGGGAGAGCGACACGAAGTTCGGGAGCCTGTGATTGTGACGAGAGGCAAACAGGTCCACCTCCGGTGTCCCCCATCGGAGACACAGTGAGCAAAAAACCTGAGGATGGAGAGCCCATTCTCCCAGACGGGGAGCGCCCCTGCTCAACCGGTCCGCTTCCTGGTTCTCCACTCCTGGAATGTATACCGCCGAGAGACAAGGAACATAAGCCTCTGCCCAGGTCAGGATCAGGGACACCTCTCTGAGAGCACTCAGACTGCGAGTCCCTCCTTGATGATTGATGTAAGCAACCGCGATTGTCGATTGTCTGAACGCACCTGGACCGGAAGGCCCAGAACGTGTTGAGTCAGGAGAGCAAGAACCCGACGGATGGCTCTCAGTTCTAGAACATTGATGGGTAAGTGGGCCTCTTGAGGTCCCCACTGCCCCTGGAACTGAAGCTCCTCCAGAATCCGCCCCATCCCGAAAGACTGGCGTCCGTGGTGACAATTTCCCAAAGGGGGGTCAGGAAAGACCTGCCCTTCACAAGATTGGTCGAGACCAACGACCACTGGAGGGACTGCCGGACCCGGGAGGACAACTGGAAGGGCTGATCCAGCGACCGAGGCTGCCGGTCCCAAGACGCCAACAGATAAAGCTGAAGCGTCCTTGTGTGAAATTGAGCAAAAGGAACTGCCTCGAAGGAGGCAACCATCAACCCTACCAGCCTCATCCCCAGACGGATGGACGGCCGAGGATTGGAAAGTAGGACCCGAGCCAACTCCTGAATCAGATGAATTTTGGACTGGGGGAGAAACACTCTGTGTTGATGAGAGTCCAACTGCATCCCCAGAAAAGACACCACCCTGGCCGGAGCGAGGGAGGACTTGGAGAAGTTGATCACCCAACCAAAGCTTTCCAGCGTGGAGACCACCATCCTGGTGTCTGTCTCCGATTGATGGAGTGACGGAGCCATGATAAGAAGGTCGTCCAAATAAGGTACGACACAAATGCCCCGAGATCTGAAAATGGCCATCACCCCTGCCAGCACCTTGGTGAATACTCTTGGAGCCGAGGTAAGGCCAAACGGAAGTGCCACGAATTGAAAATGCTGATCTTTCATCACGAATCGAAGAAAACGTTGATGAGCGTGGCAGATGGGAACATGAAGATAAGCATCCTTGATGTCTATGGACGTCATGAAGTCCCCCTGCCGAAGGGAACCGATGGCCGTACGCAAAGTTTCCATGCGAAACTTCCGAAAACGGATGAACTTGTTGAGTAATTTCAGGTCCAGGACGGGACGAACCGACCCGTCCTTTTTGGGGACTGCGAAAAGATTGGAGTAGAAACCGAGGCCCATCTCTAAGCGCGGTACCGGCCGGATGACCGCCATTTCTAACAGATTCTTTACCGACGCCAGGAGCCCCTGTGCGGTCAAAGGATCGATGGGCACCCGAGACCGAAAGAACCGTGAAGGAGGGCGAGACTCGAATTCCAGCTTGTAACCAGACGACACTACCTCCCGGATCCATCTGTCCGGAACCTCCAGGTCCCAAACCTGGGAAAAGTGTGGCAATCGTCCCCCCACCCGCACGGGTGAGGGCAGCCCCTCATTGCTGAGCGGGCTTACCAGCAGGCTTGGGCTTGGTGCCCCAGGACTGAGTGGGACGGCCACGGCCCCTCCCCCGAGTCCAACCTGCACCTCTGGTAGCGGGAAAGGAAACCCCCCTACCCGCTCTGAATCCCCGAAAGGAGGGCCTAACAGTACTTGCCCCCGAAAGGGACGACGAGGCCTCTTGCGTTGCGGCATTTTACCACCTTTTGCAACTGAATCAATTTTATCACCAAACAGCCGCAAGCCCAAAAAGGGGAGAGCTGTGAGCACCTTTTTAGAAGCTAAGTCCGCCGACCACTGGCGCAGCCACACTGACCGACGAATAGCCACCAGCATTGCCGCTGTTCTGCTACTCATAGCCAGCGCATCGTCCTGAGCGGACAGAACATAGGAAACAAAAGACTCACACTGCTTGAGAGCAGTAAACTCCTTACAAGTGGGATCAAGATCCACACACAGATCCTGAATAACAGATCTAACCGCCAACAGATGAAGCGCCGAAGCACACACCGGGCGCATCGTTGATCCAGCACTAATAAAACCATGGCGAGCATACTGGTCAATCCGACGATCCTCACCATCCTTAAGGGCAGTGGTCTCAGAAAACTGCACCATAGCCGTGCTGGAGAGCCCTAGCACAGGGGTATCGACGTCAGGAGGTACTGACCAAAGCTTCACCAATTCTGGCGGAAAAGGATAACGTTTCTCCCAACTGGAAGGAATTCCAGATAACCGCATGGGATGTTCCCATTCCTTAAGCACAACCCTCTCAAAGTGTTGTTGTCTGGGAAAAACCAAACGCGGCTGAGGCCCATTAAACAACTGACCCTTTGGCAGGGTGACAGCCTCAGGCGGATCTAAATTCAAAATTTCAAACATTTGATCCAGAATGGAGGGGGTGTCAAGGGAAACCCCCGCAGACAAATCACCAATAGCATCAACCTCAAGCTGATCTGCAGGCTCATCTGATTCCACCAGGAATTCTCCCTCCTCGTCCAGGGAGCCATCGGACCATTCCACAGGCTCACATACCTCATCCTGTGAAGCCGGAGGTACAGGAGAAAGGTGCTTCCGTTTCGCAGTGGCCTTCAACCCTGCTTTAACGGAAATTATCTTCTCGAGGTTGGATAAACGTGCAGACACCTCAGATTGCGAATCCCCACCTTTGACAATGTCACACGGGGTCCGGAACAGTGAGGGAGGGGTAGGGGATGATGGAAGTTGCAAAGAGCCAGCAGCCGGAGCGACGGAACTGACGCGCAATATTCTGCCTTGCACAAGGAATGCATAATATAACATCATCGCCTGGGAGTGGAGTCCCACAGCCTCCACACACCCTGGATGGCCCAGAAGAACCCTTTCCGGTATTATCGGAAGCCTCTATATGGTGATTTATGGTATTCGCAAAACCCTGGGTTTAAGGCATAAGCCACCCGGGATGCCCCTTTATGTTAATGTCCCGGGAGGGAGGATTTAATTTATAATAAAGATCCCCTTAAAATAATTGTATAAGTAAATATTTTTTTTTATTTTTTTTTATTTTTTAGATATGTATATATATATATAAATATATAAATATGTCCCAATTTAGAGAAAAAGGACTAGCCAGGTAAAATAGAACTGGGAGGCCACTTTATTGAGGGAATCCCAAGATCTGTGGGGGAAGAAAAACCAACAGTAAGACCCCCAGAAAACAAATGGCAGCATGCAATACAACATTCATGCAACAAGTAACACATGATAATGCACAGCACCAGAGTGCTTTAAAGAGGCAAAAGAAATTTGCCCTCTGTTTTTCCTCCTTTTCTATTAAATATATATATATATCTATATATCCCCCTTTTTTTTTTTTTTTTTTTTTTTAACATAAAAGTCAGTCATAATAAAAAAATAGACGGCCCCACGCGAGGTGAGGCCGCTTACCTGCCAAAGTAAGGCTGAAACGCCTAGGCACCCGACCAGTAGTAATGGTAGGAAAAAATGGCAGCAATGTTCAGGAATGGCAACAGTAGCAGCCTGAAGCGGCAGCAGCAGCAGCAGTAGTAGTAGTAGTAGAGCGGCAGCAACGGTAGCAGTGACAGAGCGGCCGGTAGCAGCAGTAGCAGCCAGACACATATGCGGCTGAGAGCCCCGCACGTGTCCTCCTAATAACAGGAAGGAAGTGCGGCTGGGGCCGGGTCGCATGACGCCGCCGCCACCACGCCACCACCTCTGACGTCATCCGGGCCCCGCCCCCTTCCAGATCTAAACAGTGCGGCCCGCCAGACGGCGGCCACAAAACAAGAGGGCGCACAACACCCTCAGTAAAGGAAGGGGGGGAAACTAGAGCTTCTGGGCAGCTGCGCTGCCCACCAATACGCTGACAACGCGGGCCGCCAAAGAGGAGACAAGGGGGGAGGGGGGAGGGGAGCTGTAATCACCAGGAAAAGGCGCAGGCAGCCAAAAGCAAGCCTGCCACAGCGCGGCCCGCCCCGGTCGCCCTTAAAGCTGACCCAAAAGTCTGGCCATGCAGGACAGCAGCCGCTTAAAGAGACAAAACTGCCAGAGGATAACAATGTGCCCTATAAGGAGGATTAGTCAGGCCAAGTGCACTCTTGTTTGCGGTGCAGCCTGACAAGTGTTAATAAGTAAAAACACACATGAAATATAAACATACAGTGAAAACACACATGCAATACACATCCCTCTACCCCCCCCCCCTAGTGAAGGGAGAAGGGACCGTAACGGGAGAGCAAGGGGCCAAGGGGAACCTCGGGACAGGGGCATCCCAAATCCGGATCACCATGCCGGACAGCCGCATTGCCCCCAAAACAGGGGGTCGAGCGGAGGAGATAAGCTCCTAGGCACCTATAGTGCCATCTACCAATTGCCCAGTGAGCAGCCTAGGCTGGGAGGCTTCCATTAAACCACAAAGGTACAAACAATCAAAACCGGGCAGAAATAGACCAAAAGGGGGTGCCGGGGTAAGACCCCGGCTACCTGCAAGCAGGAGACTTCATTCTTCTGTCTTGTCGCCATGCAGAGAGAAAAACACTGGTGATAAATGGGAGGTACCAGGTATATATAGGCCGGAAGGGGGCTCGTTACAAGACTTCCTCTCTGCAACAGCGTCACCTGGCGGTGAGTAACCCAATCGTGAAGAATATTAAAGGTGAAGCGGGGTGTGTGGCACACTGAGAATATCCGTCTCCCTCATGTGGTCCAAGTGTCCCTACCAGAATGGGTGTTGGAATAATATGTGGGGGGCATCCTGATTGTTGATGCCAACACCCATTTGGTATAAAATGGGTGTTAGTCCACTTTATAATATACTATACTAAATATACTATTTTAAAGCTAACCAGCGATAAAGTTGAAAGACAGTAGGCACATAAAGCAAACCTTTAATCAAAAAATACATTAGGTCACCCTTGGCATGTCCTAGTTAAAGGGTCATTCCACTTTCAATTGGGATTTTACAAGTTTCCATTATTGTTTGCCAAAATGATGTGCTCAAGGTGCTAAGCTTATATGTTTTTTTATTTGTTGCCAACTGTGTTAAAAAAGGAAACAAATACAAGTGCCAGCAAGGGTGAGAGTGGCATGGGTGCCGCGTGCGCGGGTGCTTTATACCACTCCTAACCCTGCATTTGATACCCCATGGGTGGCCCTACATTTGTGTGAGATTTTTGGGGTATTTTTGATTCCTTGCTGGCACTTGTATTTCATGCATGTTGTGGTTCACTTGATCATATTTCATATTTCATTAATTATTATTCGCTTGTGATGGATTTTTGTGCAACATATATACACATATGATTTATACTTATATATTTATGTATTTAAGGTTCTTTTTAATTGGATATTGGATGCACTTATGATTTTTTTCATTACATTATTTATATTTTGAATATGTATTGAGGCTAATAGTTATATCTGTGATAGTTATATTCTTTTTCTCTGTTTTTCTCAGCACTATAGCACTTTATTGTATATTTTGGTTTTTGTTTTTTGTGCCGGAACAAAGAATATATGTGTTTAATTGGTGGCCATTTTCCCATGTGGTTATAATAGATATTCCTTTATGGGCATCTTTGACTTTATATTATTGGATCAGAGTGGTTGTTTTTAATATGTCTTGTGTTACATGTTTTTAGCCCCTTTTGTATAAATAAAGGTCTTGTGTAATTTTCAATATGTTGTGGTGCTTCTCTGTGGGAGAAAGGTGTGCCTAGAAGCACGGCCACTCCAAATTTTTTTAGGCTTTACTACTTTTGAGTGAGCACACATTATTATTCTTTAGTGATAGGTGGTGCGCCCCTTCCATCTTCTTGTTGTGCGTCTCCCAAAAGCACAGCCTCTCTCAGCAGCTTCCCAGGGGCATTGTTTCCACCCCCACATGTCTACTGCATTTATTGCAATGGAGTTAGGAAGTGTGAAGCCAGCCTGGCACTGCATGGAGGAGCTGTGGGGGGGAAAAAGGCGAGTGACTTCTTGTTTAGGCCTGGACAGGGACTTTAAAGTGTATCTGTCACCAATTCTGACCCTCTATAAACAGCACATATATTATCCTCCTAATGCATAGTTAATATTTCCACTTCTATTTTTTCAAATGAGGCCCCACCAGTATATTGCCATAAGTGTTTCAACTTTTTCTGAAATAAATCAGACCAGACTATTTATTACAAAAGGTGCCTCCTTGGTCCCACTCTAAGCTTTCCTGTGCACTGACTTACTTTCATGACAATACTTACTGCACTTATATTTTTCTGTGTAATCTTCACCCTTTCCATCTCTGGTGTCTCTCTTACCGCTGTGCCAGCTCCCAATCCCTTTTTATAAAGCACCTGAAGAAACACAAAAAAAGGAATAGCTCAGCTTTACAACTCCACAACATAATTTGGGGTACCAGGGGCCACATGCAGGTTGTGCATTTCTGCTGTAGATCAAGCACTGCCCTTGTTAACAAGTGGTTGGGTGACCCCACAAGAGGGAGCCCTGGTTCTCTCATCCTTTAATCCAGTCCTGCCTGTTTGAAAATCGAGGCTCCCTCGTGGCACCCAGTCACTACATAGTCATTCAAAATACTCTGAGGATTGTATTTCAGGGCCTTCTTCCATAGTTGTCCCAGCTGAGATACTTACAGAGCTTATGGACTTTTGAGCGTTCTTCACTCGTTCATACTCAGGAGTATCAGCTACAACACAGTATGTAGACATCCTTTTCTCTGCCTCATCTTTGTATCTTTTCTGTAGATAAGAGGAGTATATAATGAGATATGCAATATCACCAACCACAGCACTGTCATCTGAATATTGTATTTTACCATTTGTACAGATTGCATGAAAACAAAGCAATCACATAACAGTTCAAAGCCAACTGAACATTCTTGTGACTTTACGAGTACATGAGGGTTTAAAGCAGATCCAATCCCTGCAGTTTCTGTCCCCTCTTAAATAAAAGTTTTGTGTGGGTACATTAAAAGTGACAATGATGGCCCTGGGCATCTATATTGAGCTAATAAACCACCATGTGATGTATTTATTTTGCTTCAGTGATGCCAAGTCCCAGAGATAGTAAGTAAGCTGGAACTAGGTGACTTGCAGCAATGGAAGGGCCTCATGGCTATGGCTGTTCATCAACCTCGGAGTCTGAGGCTGGAACTGCAACATTATAGGACATTAAAAACCAGAGCAAGGTGAGTAAATCCCCACATTCTGGCTTTAAATCAGAAATAAAACTGAATATTTACTTTTCAGATCTTTCTTCCGTGCCCTTGGGGCATCCAGATTTAGGATGCCCCGCTGTGTGAAGCCCCCCAGATCACCCATACCAACTCACCTTTCCCCGTCATACCGCTCATGCGTGGGCTGAAGTCCAATGAGAGCAGCATGCTGTGCATATTTAATGTTCAGCAGCGGGCGTGCTCGCATCTTAAGTCTATCTGAATGGCTTGGGGTCGGAGCGTGCACACTGGCCAAATATGCTGAGGATGCGGCAGCTCTCCATTATTTACAGTGTCAAGGGAGCCTTTTGGGAGAGGTGAGCTTTGCAGCAGGCCAGAGGGGTTGGGTTTTGTTCTGTTTTAAAGTCATATTACAGCCAGGGTTGGATTTGTAGAGATGAAACCAAATGTTCTACTTACAGGCATGGGGAAGTATTTTTATGGGGGGCCATATGTACCCAGTACTCACCTATAAATGTATGTATTTAGTTTGGGTGTTATGTGGGGAGCACTCCACCTCATGTAAAGACATTTAAATAAAGTTATTTACTAATTTGCAGACATTCCTAATATGCGGGAACCCCAATAAAAGGTGGTCTAAGGTCTTATAGATATAAGGATCCCCCTACCTATTGCAAACCAACCAAAATGAAATAAAGTATATTATTGTATAATAGTGTACAGTATATAAAAAGAAATCTTCAACATTAAAACTTCCTACAATAAAAATAACCCACAACAATAATAATAATCCAAAAGAATAAAGGGTAAGTGGCTGTCTTTAATATATATATATATATATATATATATATATATATATATATATATATATATATATTGGTATCCTAATCTAATGTGACCCAGTCAAAATTACCTATCAACCCATTAAATATACAGATAATAAATACCTCTAAAAGTGCTAGTGACAAAATAATAATATACAAAAAATATATGCCAAATCCAACCAAAAACCAACGAGTGCCATAAATATTTGATTTCTTTCCCGTAGGAAAAAATAAAGTAATAGATGCGCTAGAGATGAAAAAGAAAAAAGTTTTTTTATTGACGTCACTCAATTTACGTATCGTCCTTGGTCAATTTGGGCTCTTAATACAATAATGGTTGTAGGTCCACTTGATAGTGCTCAAAAAAAATTTTAAAATTATTCTCGGTTAAAACTTGGAGGACTGATGCCTTTATTTGTAGGGTACACAGAGGACCCCTTTATGTTTAAAATTATGACCAATGAAGGTCTACTTTAGTTGCTTAAAAAGTGTTGTTAGTCCGATTGTAAGTACTTCAAAGGTATAATTATGCTAATGCTTTCAACAGTACTGCTTTCAAGCTAATCAATAAAAATAAAAATAGATTGTGATAGCAAACCTCAAATTAGTCCTGTTTTTCCAGTTATTTAAGGACTTTTATTTTATGATGTTGTCCAAAAAGTTTTTTTTGAAAACCAAAAAAAAAATTTGTAGCGTGGCCGGCAGGCTTATCCTCCTGCGTCTTTCTTATGTCCTGGATGGGCTAATGTTTATAGGTTGCGGTTTCTTTGTGTGTCCTTGTAGCGTGGCCGGCAGGCCAACCTTTTTAACAACTTTTCCTGTGGTTGTATGCAATCTCCTGGGGCAACAGGAGGTTATAATGTGGCCAGCAGAGTCAAAACTCGGATGGCCTCAATTGTAGTATAACACGGTCCTCTGCAGGGGTCTCAGGTTATAGAAAAAAACTGTGAGACCGGTCCTTTAATACAGATATTGTAGCGTTGCCGGGCGAGGCTTAGATTATAATTACTCCTGTCAGCTGTTCTATGGCCGCTCAGCGGCTCTGAAATGTAGCGTGGCCGGCGGGGTCAGAAGTTTTTAAGCCACCGCACTGTTTATTTGTTCTGTGGTACCGCAGAATTGCGGTTTATATGTCCAAAGGAACAAACACCGCTCCTGCGGTATAATCGAAATGTAGCAAGGCCGAGGGAGGCTTATGTTGAAAGATTCCCTCTTTTATTTATGGCCGCTCGGCGGCTCTGAGGTGTAGCGTGGCCGGCGGGGCCGAGGAATGGAGACCGCAATGGCGGTTTTGTTAATGGAGCCGCAAATTGCGGTTTTCTTTTGCAGATCCAAAAAGCCGCTCCTGCGGCAGAGACAAGATGTAGCGAGGCCGAGGGAGGCTTCAGCTAAATGATCCACCGACGCGCGTTTCGTTGGAGTAGCTCCAACGTTGTCAAGGTCAACGTCGGTGGATCATTTAGCTGAAGCCTCCCTCGGCCTCGCTACATCTTGTCTCTGCCGCAGGAGCGGCTTTTTGGATCTGCAAAAGAAAACCGCAATTTGCGGCTCCATTAACAAAACCGCCATTGCGGTCTCCATTCCTCGGCCCCGCCGGCCACGCTACACCTCAGAGCCGCCGAGCGGCCATAAATAAAAGAGGGAATCTTTCAACATAAGCCTCCCTCGGCCTTGCTACATTTCGATTATACCGCAGGAGCGGTGTTTGTTCCTTTGGACATATAAACCGCAATTCTGCGGTACCACAGAACAAATAAACAGTGCGGTGGCTTAAAAACTTCTGACCCCGCCGGCCACGCTACATTTCAGAGCCGCTGAGCGGCCATAGAACAGCTGACAGGAGTAATTATAATCTAAGCCTCGCCCGGCAACGCTACAATATCTGTATTAAAGGACCGGTCTCACAGTTTTTTTCTATAACCTGAGACCCCTGCAGAGGACCGTGTTATACTACAATTGAGGCCATCCGAGTTTTGACTCTGCTGGCCACATTATAACCTCCTGTTGCCCCAGGAGATTGCATACAACCACAGGAAAAGTTGTTAAAAAGGTTGGCCTGCCGGCCACGCTACAAGGACACACAAAGAAACCGCAACCTATAAACATTAGCCCATCCAGGACATAAGAAAGACGCAGGAGGATAAGCCTGCCGGCCACGCTACAAATTTTTTTTTGGTTTTCAAAAAAAAACTTTTTGGACAACATCATAAAATAAAAGTCCTTAAATAACTGGAAAAACAGGACTAATTTGAGGTTTGCTATCACAATCTATTTTTATTTTTATTGATTAGCTTGAAAGCAGTACTGTTGAAAGCATTAGCATAATTATACCTTTGAAGTACTTACAATCGGACTAACAACACTTTTTAAGCAACTAAAGTAGACCTTCATTGGTCATAATTTTAAACATAAAGGGGTCCTCTGTGTACCCTACAAATAAAGGCATCAGTCCTCCAAGTTTTAACCGAGAATAATTTTAAAATTTTTTTTGAGCACTATCAAGTGGACCTACAACCATTATTGTATTAAGAGCCCAAATTGACCAAGGACGATACGTAAATTGAGTGACGTCAATAAAAAAACTTTTTTCTTTTTCATCTCTAGCGCATCTATTACTTTATTTTTTCCTACGGGAAAGAAGTCAAGTTCACAAATATTTCCAAACAAAAAAAAGGGGACCGGTTCGCCTTAAACTAGGTGCAGCTACCAGGTATCTGCGCTGAGGTAAATACAAACGTCCATAAATATTTGATATCCGAGTGCTGGTACACTATACAATATCAATAAGAATTCTTATTTCTTCAAGAAGAAATATCTGTACTATAGGTAAATTTCCCAGGAGCAGATTTTTACAATAAGGCAAAATATTCATCTTCATAAGAGCTGTGCTGTTACAGGAGTGCCTAATTCAGACTATATTAATCTTATCCAGTTATATTAATCTGCCTGTTTTGTCCAGCTTTAGACCATATAGAATGTCTGGGTGATTCCTTGTCCTAGGGCATGTAGATTTGGGATTTGTTATAAAGCTTTCTGGTTTCTCTTTATACTCACCTCAACCCTCGACCCTACAGTGCATGTGCAGCCCTCTGGACTTAACTTAGCCCTCTGTTTTTAACCAAGTTTAGAGACAGATTGTAGGTTGGTCAGCAAGCTAACTGGTTTGAGTGCTGTGGCTCCTTTAAGACTTTTGTATCCTAATTGCCCTGCTAATGTGCACCTCCCAGGTTAGTTATAAAATGGTCTGAGCGGCTGCCACCCCTCCTTTGTTTCTTTTGAATTTGTGCAAGCACATGGTGTGTGGGGCCTAGGCTGTATTGCAAGGTCTTTGACCCTTCCACCCCATGGCTTGCACTTGAGGTTTAGGGCAGCCTCAGGTAAGCCTGCTCCCAATTTATCTATTGCATTGTATGTCACAAATGGGGCTCTCAGAGATTACAGTTAGGACTGCACCTCACAGGGGCACCTTGGCGCTGGTGGTGCAGCTTAAGCTACTTCTGCAGATGTGTGTGACCGAGCCTCTGTTTTTAACCAAGTTTAGAGACAGATTGTAGGTTGGTCAGCAAGCTAACTGGTTTGAGTGCTGTGGCTCCTTTAAGACCTCTGGACTTAACCAGTAGACTTGAATGTCCGGCAGGAAGTTGTTCAAGCCGAAGAGAGTTGGGATGCTGTCTAGAGGTCTGGCTAATTTTAGCTGCAGCTATGGGGTCAGGGATTGAAGCGAGTATACTGGGAAACCAGGGATTTTCACACTGAGGGGCATTCCAAATTGCAATTTCCCTAGAGAAATCTCTCAAATCTCTCAAATAAAAAAGATTTTCACTATCCTGGGTTTTGTTCCTCCTGCTGGGGACATTCCATTGTGGAGACGTGATGGGGGATCGCCGACAAGGTGAGTGTTCTGGGCGATCCTCTGCGTTTCACACAGGGGGTCATTTGATAAAGCAGGAGTCTACTGGCCCTCTTATATAGACTTGACAGGGGCGTAGCTAGGGGTGGAGCAGGGGGGGCACGTGCCCCATGTGCAGTAGGTCAGGGGCGCGCAAAAGGGGGCCTGAGCACAGGTGGGCGGCGCTATTTTGAATGTTTGCCCTGGGAGCCAAAAAGCCTAGCTACTCCCCTGGACTTGGGAGGTGGTTGTTCCTCTTTAGAGTTCTTGTACAGGCAAAAAACAACAAACAAGATAAACTCACCTTTAGTCCCACAAAGCTGAATCGTACACCGCCATCGCGGGAGCCTCGCATCCATCCTCCTGCGTCATTCACGATGACTGCCCACGTCTGTTCCATTCACTACAACTACAACAGGCCACACCTGCTCCATTCATTTCAATAAAAGGGGCATGGAGAAGATATTTGTAAGCTCAGCTTACTGGTTAGTAATAACTGCAGGCAAGACTGGGGGCTAAATCTCCACTATGGTAGTCGCAAAAACAAAAAGAAGCAATAAATAAGTCTAACCCTTCACCAGCTAAAATAAAACTGTGGCTGGAGTAGGCCATAAACATTTACACAAATTAGATTTTGTACTTAGTATTATTATCTGAAGAACTGCAGTTTACATTAAAGGTACCTGTTACTTACCTGGCTTAAAAATTCAGAGACCTTCTTGACATGTTGGATCTCTGGTATATCAGCATCAACTTGCATTCCTTTCCCCCTAATCTCAGTTTCTAAATCTTTCTTGTATTCTTTCTAAATAAAAAAAACAGAAACATGTGTTCAGGTTTACTTAGGTGTATGTGGCAGTTTAGCTTTTAGTGCTTTCCGATTTTTTGCAGTCATAACTGATAAGGCTGACCCCCTTCCTTCTGTCACATGCCTGGCAGAGCTGCTGTGTGAGGGGGGTGCTGCTCTCTGCTTTACCTCAGACACAATCTGAGCAGCTAGGCCACGCCCCCTTTCTCAGTCAATGTTGAGCTGTGTGTAAACTAATAAACTAAATGACGACATAAACTTCCTTTCTGGGTATAGGATTACTTTAACCGGGAGCAATAGAGGGTTTGGGGAGTTAATAAAAACTCCCAAAACTTAGCTTGCCTTGCCCCCATGCCACCCAGGTTTTTAGTGCTTTTAACTAACCTTTCTGGGAACACTGAACTCTGGAATCCCTCTAATCATGCACCATCTTCTACAGCGCCATCTTGGGAGCCCCCAGCCTCCAAAGGGACACTGTGCCGCCCCTCCGATCCCGCGCCACCACAATGTCATTGCATAGGCTGCAATAACACTCAGCCACTGGTGGAGCGGTGAGTGTGGCTACAGCCACTCCTATCTATCATAGGTGGTTAAAGTGGACCAACACCCAGGATTTTGACTATCCTGGGTCTTGGTCCACTTCGGTGGGGCACCCCCGAACCCCCCGAAAAACTCACCTCTCCCCGCTCCCAGCGCCGACGGACAAGCCGCGGACAAGCGGCTCCGCCGCCGCCGCCTCCCGCGCGTCACTCTTGACGCGCGCGTGCCCGCGCCGGCCATTCACAGAAGATAAGGTAAGGAGTTTGGGGTGTTTGGGGGGGTTTCACAGTTTGGGGAGGGAGGTGATCGGCCCGGGAATCTTATAGATTCCCGGGCCGATCACCCGTGGGTGTTGGTCCACTTTAAGGTGCCATGTGAAGGAGGGATAGGGACTAGTAGTGCAGCAGGATGTCAACGTTTTATGTAACGCCGACATCCAAAAGGTAGTGCGGCGGCGGGAGTGATGTTCTGAGAGAAACTTCAGAAAAGGTCTGTTGTTGCTCTTTAAGCAATAAAAGCTGCCTATGTGAATTCATCAACACATGTTTGTGAATTTTCATAGGCCACTCTAATTTTCAAATGTTTAAAATAAAATATCTAAGAATTTTAAATCAGAAAACGTTTTTGTTACTGTTTATTGTGTGCAAAGTGTACACTATACTAAAAATAGTATATAGTAAAAATAACAGAACAAAAAATAACTTGAGAAAGTTCCTATTGAAACGAAACACATCAGTAGGGAAACCAGATATATTCCCGCTGGACAGTAGCAAGTAGATCATTAGGTTGCTATCTCAGCTTGGCGGTCGCAAGCAGGATGACTGAAAGTCTATCGACGTCCAATGTGGATTTGAGATTTATTTTCTGTATGTCAATGTATTTTCTGTATGTCAACTTTTGTGATTCAATATTTTTAATTGGTTTTAATTGGATTACGCTATACTGTTCCTCAGTTTGAATTTTTAATGAGCTAACATTACATGTATGGCAATAGGAACATATGAAGCATGATTATTAAAGTCATATGGCAAGGAAAAAAAGGGGTACTTACCTTTTGTCCTGCGCCGCTGGTCACTTCAGGTCCGACGCTTTAGACCTCACCAGAACAATTTATCGCACCCCTGCTGCAGCCACTGCCTTCAACGCCATCCGGGGATAGGATTGATGGTGGGACAGAATTGCAACTCTCCATTAATCATCAGTGTGTGGCCATGCCCTCTCCATTACGTGACTGATGGCAGGAGCGTGGTCTTGCACAGTAGAAAAGAATGAAGTTCCAGGCCCTGGGCGGTGCGAAAGGGGGCGGCCCTGATAAAGCGATCGTGTTGGTTCTGGAGCACCAGACCTGCAGTGACCAACAGCGCAGGACAAAAGGTAAGTACCCTTTTGTTTTTATATTTCCCTGTTGTATGACTTTAAGGAGTAATTCATTGGAAGATTGAGGTGGTGATCGAATGGTGTGTATTAAAGGGCTTATCTTGCGTGTATGGTGGAGGAGCAGTAGAGGTGATTTGAAACACACATCATAGTAAGTTGGCACCAAGAGGCTACACAGACTGTGGACATGTTTTTATTTTTAGTAACTGAGGCCCTTATTTAACAAGGGATAGCGACAGGTAGCGCCTGGTGAGCGACCGGTAATGACGGGCACCGCCACGAGAACGCCGGCTCCCCACCACAATCACACATTTATCAAGCCGATCCTGCTTAGCGACTGAGATAGCGCCAGATAGCGACTCATTCATCATTATTCCAGCCTCAGCCCACAGCGCCAGCGTCCGACCTTGAACAGCGACAGGTATGACCTCTCGCTACCTGGCGCTCTCCAATGCATTTCAATGGAACAATCTTTAAATATTCATAATTAAATCATATTGTTATTTTTTTTTATTTATTTTTTTTTAATGTGAAAAATTCTGTGACCACTTCTGCAATGTTAGATTTTTTTTTTAAGGTTAAAAAAAAAAAAAAAAAAAAAATTGTGCAGAATTGATATTACAGGTCTGATATTAATGTATTCATATTACAAAATGTAATATGGTTTCCAAAAATATGGTTGTTTGGGGCAGTTGAGCGACTGTAGCGGTATTTTCACAGCGCCCGCTAGTAGTCGCTGTGCTTGGCCGTTGTTCGGTTGTTGATAGCGACTCAGTCGGTGTGCAGTAATGTTGAATACAAGGTGATGAGTCGCTATTTGACAGGTTCCGCGCTGTATGGGAGTGCATGATAGCGAATGGCCATAGCGACCGGCTCCCACCATATTCATTAACAAATCACGCTCCAAAAATTCTCGCGCTGTGAAATGCATGCTTAAACCCCAGAGCGCTGGCGGCGATGGGTTAAAAGTAGTTTTTTAACCCCCAAACAACCATATTTTGGGAAACAAAAAAAAACAAGTTTATAAAAACATTTTGGAATATGAATACATGAATATCAGACCTGTAATATCAATTCTGCACAAATTTTTTTTTATTTTTTTCCTACCTTAAAAAAATATCTAACATGGCAGAAGTGGTAACAGAAATTTTCACATTAAAAAAAAAAAAAAAAAATTATTAACAATTAATTATGAATATTTAAAGATTGTTCCATTGAAATGCATTGGAGAGCGCCAGGTAGCGAGAGGTCATACCTGTCGCTGTTCAAGGTCGCTCCCTGGCGCTGTGGGGTGAGGCTGGAATAATGATGAATGAGTCGCTATATGGCGCTATCTCAGTCGCTAAGCAGGATCGGCTTGATAAATGTGTGATTGTGGTGGGGAGCCGGCGTTCTCGTGGCGGTGCCCGTCATTACCGTTCGCTCACCAGTCGTTACCTGGCGCTATCCCTTGTTAAATAAGGGCCTAGTTCTCTCCATGTATGGTACAAAGTATGGTTACACAAGTTTTTTATACTTTCAGCAATAATTTTTATACTTTCTGTTATTCTTTTCTTAAAAGTGGTCTCACCATTGTTTGCATATTATTTATCCATTTATAAATGTATTATAACTTAAAGTGGACTTTTTACCCGAAGCCCAACACTAATCATTAGGGCAGAACAGGGGGTCCAAGAATAACACTAATTTTATTTAGAGTTTTATTCAGTTAGCTACATTTGTTATGTGGCGAATAAATCACACTTTATAGCCTGCACGCCAGTACCTAGGTATCTACTTCTACTGTGACGGGTTTACTTTCAATAAAAAATAAAACAATCTGTACAAATCACCTATTTGCCACTTACCTGACTTGCAATTTCAGAGGCTCTTTTGGCTCTCTTCACCTCTGGGATGTCTGGGCCGACCTGCATTCCCTTCCCTCTGATCTCTGTCTCTAGATCTTTTTTGTATCCTTTCTGCAATATAAGTCACCATACAGTATATTTATGGGCACATAATAAACACACAACAGGCCATTTAACAGTTTTATATCCGACCAAAACATTGGTTCTCCCCACAACAGCGCCCCCCACCACCCCTAGTTTTTGTATGTCTTGCTTTGTGAAACCCCACTGGTTTGCCCAATACTCACCTTGATCTAGTGATCCCATGGCTCATGTGCAGGGTGGATGGAGCAAGCAATGATGAACCTGCTTGAATTCTTACATCACTGCAGCAACATTCAGTGGCTTGCCTGCTGCCTTCGCCCTGTGCACAGCCAATTAATTTGGGCACCAGGCACAGGCCTGTATCACAGTCATAGTGCTTGCCTATCCTCCTGAGTAATATAGGGAGGGGGTAGCTGGTGGGAGGAGCATCCAGAAAGAAGGAGGGGGCAGAAGACTTAAGCGTTAAATGGCAGCCACACATATTTAAATTCATCAAAGTGGACCAACACCCAGGATTTTCACTATCCTGGGTTTTGGTCCACTTCCGCGGGGCACCCCCGTCCTGGGGGGTTTCACACAGCGAGGCATCCTGATTTCGGATGCCCCGTGGGGACGGATCTGATCGGCCCGGGAATCTTATAGATTCCTGGGCCGATCAGCCTGGGTGTTGGTCCACTTTAAAGTTCACAGAAGCTAGAAAAACACTAAATGCAATCCTTAATCATATCCCAAGTAGACCACTGAAACACTCTCCACTGTGGGCTACCAACAAACTGCCACCCCTCCAATCTATTCTCTACTCTGATGCTCGCCCCGTCCACCTCTCTTCTTATTTCTCCAGTGCTGCTCCCCTTTGTCAGTCCCTCCACTAGCTGCCAACATCTGAAATAATTCAGTTATAATTCTAACGCTAACCTACATATTGTAACCTTAACCTGCATCCAGGTCCCTTCCTACATTTTTTCTCTTATCAAAAAATGTCACCCAACTGCTTCTGCTCTGCACAGGAGCTCCCCTGTCCTCAACCCCGATCACCTCTCCCCACTCTTGATTACGTACTGCCCCACACACTTAATACATACTATTTGTGACCTACCTTTCACCTCTACATTATTAACCTTTGGATTGTGATCTCACAAGGGAACCCCCCCTCCACTGGTGTATTTCATTATTGATTTGCATTTGGGAATTTCATGCTAAGTATTATTAAGTATCGTATATTATTCGTTTTACCCTATCTGCATTGTACAGCACCACAGAAAATTATGGCACTCTATAAAAAAAATAATAATAAATTAGCTTATTAGATATTTTGGTATTTGTATTGTTTAAAGAACTGCAATTCAGTTTTAAAGGCATCTTATTGGTATTACTATCATTAATGTCTATTTAAGCAGTGCCATCTTATTCTGAAGCATAGTACAAGGTGGTTATTATAAACAAGGAAACCTTACAGTATACAGACTAGACAAGATGCTACAATCGAGAGGGACTGGGGCGTTTGTTATTTACCTGGCTCACAAATTCCGAGACCTTCTTGGCGTGCTGAAACTCTGGTATATCAGCATCTACTTGCATTCCTTTCCCCCTAATCTCTGTTTCAAAGTCCTTCTTATATTCTTTCTAAATGAAACAAAAAAGACAGAAATTAGGCAAAATTCTATTTCAGAATCAGAATCAGAATGTCATGTTTATTTTGACAGGTATATATTTGTACATTTTCTCTTGCAAAAAATAAAACCAGGGAGCGTCCCCTTATAAAGTATGGGTAGTGCACTGCCCTAAATTCTGGGCGTCCCGCTCAACCTAACAAACTTCAATAACACTTACACACTCAAGACAATGGTTGTTCTGCGGGGCTGGCACAATAAAACACCCATAGTCTAATTAGGCCAAATAACATCCAAATTTAATGTAACATACACTATGGCACATGACACATATTTATACAAAATGACACACCAATAATCTGCACTAATTTAAAAGAAGCAATTGCTATTAAAAATAGGGGCCCCCATTCCACACCTCCACACACTCACGCCAAAGGCATACACACACCGGCCGGCGTCCCTCTAAGGGACAAATGTCCACAAAAATTGGGGCTAAAAAAGAGGGCTACAAAGGCAGGGAACTTGATAGTGAGCGAGGAAATATTAGAGCTCCACGTCCTCACGGCATCATGTCAGCAACTAGCCTGCTATTTCCAATGTATAAAGCACCCGTGGTACAGGCTTGAATAGTCCCAATAGCTTTCAGTTGCAAATATAGCCCGCAGGCACTCACGTGTCCTAGTGAAGGGACTGGATCCGGAAGCTGCATACAATAGAGGCTGAGACTTTAAACATCCATCTTTGCCTGTGACAAGCTTGCCGAGGGTCTGACGCCTACGCAGCGCCGCCACAGTCCTCCTTCCAGCACTCGCCGCTGGATACACAGCCCACGTGGGTTTCACAGAGGGGAGATCCTCTCCTGCAGAGAGCCGCAAATCGCCATCGGCGGGGCGTGATGACGTCAGCGCAGGGGGCGTGGCTTGGAGCCGTCACCGACGCACGTTTCACTCCCCATTGGGAGTTTCATCAGGGTCTAATTAGACTATGGGTGTTTAATTGTGCCAGCCCCGCAGAACAACCATTGTCTTGAGTGTGTTATTGAGATATATTTGTACATACATACTAGGGATTTTTTTTTTCGACCAGAGCAGCACGAGGTCTTAGAACAAATCGTGAAGCATTACAATTACATGTAAACAACAGACAAGGCTAGATATGCAATGAGCAATGAAATAAAAGCTATTTCGGTGCCTGTCAGTTCTTGTGGAAGGTACCCTAAATCTGCGTCCTGATGATAGGCCCTTGAAGGAAGAGTGACCCGGATGGGTGGAATCTCGAAGGCCCTGGATTTACCTCTACAAGTAAAGAGCTCATCTAAATTAGGATGTGGCACCTTGAAAATCTTCTCTGCCATTGCGATTAT
This sequence comes from Gastrophryne carolinensis, assembly GCA_027917425.1. Lineage (NCBI taxonomy): Eukaryota > Metazoa > Chordata > Amphibia > Anura > Microhylidae > Gastrophryne > Gastrophryne carolinensis. The sequence continues at coordinate 42,829,754 of CM051239.1, read as the reverse complement.
TCTCAGTATTCTGTGTGTGCCATTTCTATTGGTGCCACCATAACAGGCAAGAAAGGATGCAGTTAAGGTGGATTCGATGAAGGCTGAGTAATACATGGTCATTATTTTCTGTGGGAGACCAAGACTTGATTTATCAAGCACTTCTGCCAGACAATGCCATATCAGTGCAAATTAGAGTAGTGCAAAATATAATTTATCATTTTTTAGCATGTTGCCACACCACTAATGTTTAGTAAATGTGTTTCTTGCAGTGCAGCAACATGCACTAGTGTAAAATATATATATATAAATGATAATTTGCACTTCTCTAATTTGCACCAATATGGCATTGTGTGGCAGAAGTGCTTGATAAATCAGGCCCCGAATTTCCCGAGCTGCCTCAGTAATTAGAGTCTTTGCTGGGCTTTGTTTAGTACCGTGTCGACATGCGTGTTCCTCTTCAGGTTAGGTGTCATGTAAACCCCCAGAAATGTTGTATCTGTCACTCTTGTTACCTCAGTGCTAACCACATGAATTGGTGTCAACCTCGTGATTTCCCTAAAATTGATCACCTCAACAGTTTTTCTTGGGTTGAGGATCAAGTCATTGTTGCTGCACCAGTGGTTTATGTTGCTGCATCACAGTAGGCCTGATGTTCATCGTCTTTAAGACCAATGAAGGTGGTATCATCTGAAAATTTCACAATTTTAAAGCGGACCTTCACCCTGAATAAGAGCATATCTTATATGTTTCCCACACCCTGTACATACAGATTGCTCACATTAAAAATAATCCTACCTGCATCTACTGCATGTTATGAGCCTTTAAACATCCAAGATGGTGGCTCAAGGAGCATCAGGCAGCCTGCAAACAGCAAGTGTCTTCTGACTGTGTTGCTCTGCATTCTGGGATTGCTGTCCTTTCCCTGACCCCAGCTCTGCTCTGTCTGTGCAAAGCACAGCTATAACCCCACCCCCTGTACTTTATCCCACTCTCCTCTCCTCAGTATGTGTGATGCTTCCGAGTCAAGATGGCGGCGCCCGTATCCTAGAGTCCTGAACAGAGTTGCAGCTCGGTGGGGGAAAGAATAATGAGTAAGTGACTAAAAACTTAAAATATAAATACATTTTTGATGCTGGGGAATAATTTTTTTAAGGGTTTGGGCTTTTCATTAAATCATGCTGAAGGTCTGGTTTAACTGTGTCATACAACTTTTTTTTACCTGTCCTCTCTCACAACATATTCCTTGTCTCAATTTTCCAAACTCACTTGTCAGGGAGATCAGGCCACAGGATCCATGCATGCGCCCCCACCGCCTGACTCGTACAGAGGCAGAACCTGGCACTCCCCTATGCTACATTGAATGGAGCTGCAGTCTATTCATCGTGACTTGAGTAGGAGCTTTAGCTCTTTACAATCCCCCGACGCTGTCTTCGCCGATGGACGCATCACTGGCTTCTCTGCAGCTGTGCGTGCTCCCCACACCCAGCCATTCAGATAAGGTGGGAGCGCACACAGGGGAGCCAAGTATGTGGCCGCCAGCGCGAAGTTCAAATCAGCGGCTTTATGCTGTGCATTGGTATGCATGCCGTAAAGCGCTGATTGGACGAGCGCCTGCGCATGAGCCTTGGGAACAAGGACAGGTGAGTGGTCTTCTGGGGAACTTCATTCACACAGGATGGCATCTAGTGACAATACTCCCCCCCCCCCCCCTCCAACTACATGTGAGATGTAGTTGCCGCAGCTCAGGAATGTGGAAGGAGGTAGGTGAGAAATTCTCTCTAATTTGTTCCTAATGATCTTTAACTGGATGAGCACCTAACATTGATTAATAAAATGAGCTAATTTCTGACTTTAGGTTCACTTTATCTTTAAAGTCATTCAGCAGACACAAAAAAACAAAAGGATACTCACCTCTTGGCCCTGCCACTGATCGTTGGATCTGAGTCCGGAATCCCATGCCGTCCGGGGTCTCAAACTCCATTATATTGGATTTAACACTGCAGGTTGCTGGTGGAGGTAGATATAGATGTGATATCTAAAGAAACTGACCCATACATGTACCCAAGGAACTATACAATATATACAATAAAACTAACCCTAACCCCTCTTGAAATGTATTACTGCCAACAGCAAAAACTATTCTGCCCTGTAATGAACTTTCAGTCCTGAAAAAGCTTGTATATTATCTCCAGTAAAGGTGCACACGTCAGGACAGGGGCATTGGATCATCTATGATTGGTGATATCTATTAAAGAGCACGCAGCGTGCTCCCAACATTAGATGGAACACAATGTTTTCCTCTGTGATACATCCAAGCTGAGAAGAGCGTAATTTCCTCATATGGTAAACCTCATTTATACCCATTAGTGTGATTACAGCAATTACACACAGCCTTTATCTCAGTAATATGAGGAGGAAATAATTAGCACAATTATTACAATGGTCTCTCCAACCTCTGACAACACAAATCTCTTTTATTTCCAAGAAGAGGCTCGTACATTTTGAACTAATGTACGGTTTACATCAGGACATCCAGTAATGCATGTTTTTGTTTTTTAAACCCACTGGGTCTGGATTTATATAATTGAATCCGATCAGGATTAAAAAGCTAGTTCCATTGTTGGCTTCTTCAGTTCATTTCCTCTTACGGTGGCTAAAGACCACTCAAAATAGTGGTGTGTTTCTGGTTTATGGATTGCTGGCAACAACCTCCCAGGGGATCATTTTCATCTCATATTAAGGTCATTCCATGGCCCAAAATCCCAAAAGCAAGCGCCAATGCTTCCGCATGTGCCTAGACGCCTGATTTCTGGCTTTGTGCACATGTGCGCCTTGCACCAAATGACATGCGCGCGGGGCGAGCACACAATTCCTCTTTGGATGCCTTCCGCATTAAATTCTGCTCTTTTGAATCGCAAATGGCCCTGACCCATGCGCATTTGGCTGGCTAAGCCCTTAACTGGTCCCGATGTCCTCCCATGTTTCTCCCCTTTCCTTGCAAATTTGTCTCTCCAGCTTCTGTGCATTAGGCAAATTTCTATTCTCCAAACCGGAGTGTATTCCTGTCGCCTGTGTTCTCCTTATTTTTAGGTGTTGTGTTTTATTGGGGATATCCTGATTCCAGTCAACCTCCAGTGTTGTCTTTCCCCATGTTTTGTCCCAGATGTTCTCTTTTCCCCTCCCTGCCCTGTTTGTTTTGCGTATTAGAGCTTATTTATTGAGCTACTAATGTTTTTTGTTTTATCTTATTTTATAAACTTTTTGGGCCCAATGTACACCTTTATTATGTTTTTACCTTTAAACATTTCTACATGTGTCAACTTTGACAACTTTCCAGCTATTTTTTTTTCTCCACAAAACAAAAAAAGTAAAAATACCAAAAAAAACCCTGATACTTTCATTGCTTAAAAAACATGCCAGATGCTACCTGCATGTGTTTTAGGGATGAAATAAGCCTGTGTCAGTGAAGTCTGAAGTTTACTCCACCTTTTTGCTTTAGGATATTCACTCTGGAAATTAACACATTTGCACATGCGTTTCAAAACAACCCATAAATCAGTTACAGGTGTCAGGTTGGGAGGCACTCATGCGCAAATTTTCGCCTTAAAAAATGTGCTTCAAATTTTGACGACCATTAATCAGGAGGAAGCCCAAGCCCAACTTGGCGCCCCAAAAAAGTGTGCAAATGCTTTGGCGCATAACCATGAATCAAGCTAATTGAGGTTTTCTTGTTTGTTTGAGATCTCACTTTGAACACAAACAATCCCACTGAACTATTAATATAAAAAAAAGGAAATATGCTGCTGCTGAATTCAGATCACAGCGTCATTCAGCGAGAATTTTGTTGATTTTGTTTGATTTATTCCAGTTTGAACTTTGATAACATTTTATGACATTTATCCTGCATTATACTGTAGTAGAGGCCTACTTTAGTCAAACAATACTGGGTAAGATCAGCAAAAAAACAAAAAACAAAAAAACAAAAGAAGATTCAATTTTAACCAAACTTTTACATTATTTCACAGTGTGGCGATCGCCCTGAGGAAGCAACGTGTGCCCGTTGCGACACGCGTTGGCGGATTTACTGTGGGGGTAGGTCCAGTTGGTATATCTATGCTATTATAATGATTGTTCCATGACTTTTTCACCTATCCTGGCTGGCCTTTATTTAGATATGGTTTAGTTGGAGTCTGAGATATTATTGCACAGTTTACATTGCACAGGCATTGGTGTTGTTATTGTTTATTATTGTTGGAATTATTTGCACATGTATATGTAACCTTCACATGTATGATTTTTGAATTGATTTGAGAGATAGTTCACTTAAATATATATTTTTCCAGCCTAGTAGATATAACTGATGGAATGCTGCTACTTTGATATTTACCTTTATACCCTGGCGCCCCCTAGTGTGTTGTCTTTGGAATTGTCATATATGTTTTTTAATATGTTGATTGTATAAATGTTTCATGTCTTAAATACAATAAAATTATATATTTTTATATCGTAAGAGGGTAGTGCCCTATTGCTTTACCATCTGTCTTGGAACAAATCTTGGGGTGTGTGGGGACCCTATACAGTCATTTAATATGGTAACAACACATTACTGTTCGCAATAATTGATATCATTTTAAACATTGTCTACTTTATTTACTTGTAGCTCTGAAAATAAATTCACACATTTATATAAAATTCTAGCAAAGTAACATCACCACCTTAATAAAACCCTTATAAATCTCATCTGTAACATGACATTGTTTGCACTCTAGCTTATTGTACAGTTTATGTGTCCAGAAATGGCATCCCACGCGTTTAAACCCATTTTTCCTTTGTATTGTACTTGTCCAGTTACTAGTGTGAGTGAGCTTTGCTGTGGCTGAGTCTTCCCTATCTGACTTACTAGGCATAGGGGTCGATTCTGGAACCTGGTGAGTAAACCCACTTCTTTATTGGGAGAGAAAACTGCTATTTACTTTGATTGTCTACCGGGTGTAATTTTTTACCTGGCTCTGAAACAGCCCCAAGGTAGACAATACAACTCAATGGCTGTTTTCTCTCCTATAAAAGGAGTGAGAATTCTCACCAGGCTCTGAATCAACCTATTGTGAATAAATGCACTACAATTCTGTTAACACACACACTAATAACTGAAATGGCAGTATACAGTACAGATAATATATTGCAGGGCAGTGTTAGTATTTCGTCATCTTTAAAAACCCAGAATTGATATGGTTGTATTATATATTGTCTGTGTATATGTAATTAAACAATTTTGTTTTATAACATTGGCAATTTTCCAAGCCGCATGTGAGCCTCATGTACTAAGGTAAAATGATAAAAGAGGAGCACATAACAAGTTACCTGATTAAACAATGTTCATGTGATGCCCGCGGAATACCTGCCTTCAGGTGAGCTGGCAGCCCATCTGCGCTGCTGCTTCTGCTTATAGTAAAACCCTGTTTGCCGGGACGCTGGATATGCCTCACTGGACAAGGTTGCTCCCAGGACTTAAGTAGTGCAAAGGATGCCAGCTTACGTGTAAGGGCAGGTGAACCTAGCTAGGGCACACAGGAGGATGGTCAGGAAGCCGGGGGTCGGGATATCAGTCCAATCGACGTCACAGTACAGGAATGGAGCAGATGGATGGTCAGGGATAGCCAAAGGTCAAACTGGGGAGTCAGAGATCATGAGGTATCCAAGGGGTTAAGCAGAATCATAGTCAGGTGGAGCATAGATTCAGGCAGCAGACAGGGATGCTCAAAAATTATATAATCAGGGTTGCACTACTTAATCTCAATGAGGAAGTCCTTGTGACGAAACGCATCTGGGCAGATCCTACTCGTCACGTGATCTAAACTAAGCACGGAAGTTACCGCGCCTGCAGCCGTGGTGTCGGGACGCCGTGTATGCTGAGACGGGAGCATGAGAGCCGGCCCGCTCTGTCTGGTGAGACAGTGGATACGCAGTCCTCCTTTACTTTATTTTATATGCTTATTTTGGATGTGTATTTGGTAAGCGTCGTGTAAAAGAACACTGGCCGGGATATTGATGCAATATTACGCTATGGTAGTCTCCTCTGTTTTGTTTTACATGCTTTAATACGTTATTAAACCTGGAAGCTATTCTGGACCCATAGCCAAGCCCCCTTTGTCAGCCCGCTAGGGAGCGCAGCGCTGCCCGGAGGGACCCTAGGAAGCTCACCGTAGGCCGCCAGAACCAGGTAAGATTCTTACAGGTCATTTTTAACTATTATTAAAAACATTTTCATGATGAAATAAATCTATTTCTGTAACCATAATAAAACATCACTATTAAATGCTAGTGGTCCCCACAAAATATTTGTAACTGACACTATAATGCTGAATGTAGTTAAATGTCCTGTACGGCATATCTAGAAATGAATGGCATCCAATACCAACCTCACTGAGAAATTCAGAGACCTTCTTGGCGTGCTGTATCTCTGGTAAATCAGCATCTACTTGCATTCCCTTCCCTTTGATCTCGGTTTCCAGGTCTTTTTTGTATTCTTTCTAATGAACAAATAAAAAAGTGAAATTAAATGTTATCATTTAATCTAACATCTCATCTTATAAATGGGACGAATTTATTCAAGGCCTTTGAATAAGGTCGCCTGGGGCACGAGGTAACTGGCGGCGCCTTACTCGGGCCCCTGCACCCCTGACCCAGGGTTGAAATTCCTGTGGGGGGGTGGGGGCTCGCAATTTTTATCTAACCATTTCCACTGTGGGCGGGGGCACAAGGTGTGGGGAGCCGGTAATGGGTGCAGCATATGCAAGCAGAAGCCGTGCTATGTACCGTATTTTTCGCCCTATAAGACGCACTCAATTTTCCCCAAAAGTGTGGTGGGGTGGGGGGGGAATGTCCGTGCGTCTTAACGGGCGAAAGTAAAAAAAAACAAAAAACGTACATTCCGTCGGTCCCCTGCAGCTTTGGTGGTCGCTGCTGCCTGCCTGCCTGCCTCCTCCTTCATCTCATTCCGGCCCCTGGGTAGGGCGTGGCCTGTGACTCCTGCCAGCATAACGCTGGCAGGAGTCACAGGCCATGCCCACCCAGAACCTGGAACCGGCTCGCTGTGACCTTGCAGCTAACTGCCGCGTCCGTAGCCACAGCTCCCTGCCGCCATATACAGAGGATTGGGGATGCCCGCACACTACCTGTATCGGGGACTCCCACACACTGCCTGTATCGGGGATGCTGGCACACTGCCTGTATCGGGGATGCTGGCACACTGCCTGTATCGGGGATGCCCGCACACTGCCTGTATCGGGGATGCCCCTACACTGCCTCTATTGGGGATGCCAGCACACTGCCTGTATTGGGGATGGCCGCACATTGCCTGTATTGGGGATGCCAGCACACTGCCTATATTGGGGATGCCCGCACACTGTCTATATTGGTGATGCCCGCACACTGCCTGTATTGAGGATGCCCGCACACTGCCTGTACTGGGGATGCCCGCACACTGCCTGTATTGGGGATGCCAGCACACTGCCTGTATTGGGGATGCCAGCACACTGCCTGTATTGGGGATGCCAGCACACTGCCTGTATTGGGGATGCCCACACGCTGCCTGTATTGGGGATGCCAGCACACTGCCTGTATTGGGGATGCCAGCACACTGCCTGTATTGGGTATGCCAGCACACTGCCTGTATTGGGGATGCCAGCACACTGCCTATATTGGGGATGCCAGCACACTGCCTGTATTGGGGATGCCAGCACACTGCCTGCATTGGGGATGCCCGCACGCTGCCTGTATTGGGGATGCCAGCACACTGCCTGTATTGGAGATGCCAGCACACTGCCTGTATTGGGTATGCCAGCACACTGCCTGTATTGGGGATGCCAGCACACTGCCTGCATTGGGGATGCCCGCACGCTGCCTGTATTGGGGATGCCCGCACGCTGCCTGTATTGGGGATGCCAGCACACTGCCTATATTGGGGATGCCAGCACACTGCCTGTATTGGAGATGCCAGCACACTGCCTGTATTGGGGATGCCAGCACACTGCCTGTATTGGGGATGCCCCCACGCTGCCTGTATTGGGGATGCCAGCACACTGCCTGCATTGGGGATGCCCGCACGCTGCCTGTATTGGGGATGCCCGCACGCTGCCTGTATTGGGGATGCCCGCACGCTGCCTGTATTGGGGATGCCAGCACACTGCCTATATTGGGGATGCCAGCACACTGCCTATATTGGGGATGCCAGCACACTGCCTATATTGGAGATGCCAGCACACTGCCTCTATTGGGGATGCCAGCACACTGCCTATATTGGGGATGCCAGCACACTGCCTGTATTGGGGATGGCCGCACATTGCCTGTATTGGGGATGCCAGCACACTGCCTATATTGGGGATGCCCGCACACTGCCTATATTGGGGATGCCCGCACACTGCCTGTATTGAGGATGCCCGCACACTGCCTGTACTGGGGATGCCCGCACACTGCCTGTATTGGGGATGCCCACACGCTGCCTGTATTGGGGATGCCAGCACACTGCCTGTATTGGGGATGCCAGCACACTGCCTGTATTGGGGATGCCAGCACACTGCCTATATTGGGGATGCCAGCACACTGCCTGTATTGGGGATGCCAGCACACTGCCTGCATTGGGGATGCCCGCACGCTGCCTGTATTGGGGATGCCAGCACACTGCCTGTATTGGAGATGCCAGCACACTGCCTGTATTGGGTATGCCAGCACACTGCCTGTATTGGGGATGCCAGCACACTGCCTGCATTGGGGATGCCCGCACGCTGCCTGTATTGGGGATGCCCGCACGCTGCCTGTATTGGGGATGCCAGCACACTGCCTATATTGGGGATGCCAGCACACTGCCTGTATTGGGGATGCCAGCACACTGCCTGTATTGGGGATGCCAGCACACTGCCTGTATTGGGGATGCCAGCACACTGCCTGTATTGGGGATGCCCCCACACTGCCTGTATTGGGGATGCCAGCACACTGCCTGCATTGGGGATGCCCGCACGCTGCCTGTATTGGGGATGCCCGCACGCTGCCTGTATTGGGGATGCCCGCACGCTGCCTGTATTGGGGATGCCAGCACACTGCCTATATTGGGGATGCCAGCACACTGCCTATATTGGGGATGCCAGCACACTGCCTATATTGGGGATGCCAGCACACTGCCTCTATTGGGGATGCCAGCACACTGCCTATATTGGGGATGCCAGCACACTGCCTGTATTGGGGATGCCCGCAAACTGCCTGTATTGGGGATGCCCGCACACTGCATGTAATCTGGAATGCCCCTCACTGCCTGTATTGGGGATGCCCAATTATTTGGTTCAGAATATTTCTTTCAAATGTTTCTCTTTCAAATCCAAGGTGCGTCTTATAGGGCGAAAAATACGGTTCTTGGAACCTGCCTGGTGCCTGTATGGATCTCCAAGGAGATTTGTACAAGAGGTAGGCAGACACTATTGCCAACATCCCTAGCATCCCCGGGTGCTGTGCATGATGGTACCCACAGTATATAAATAGCTGATGCGGGCATGCACAGCCAGAGGGGAGCAGCCAGCAGCTAAGCTCCATTCAGCTCTGAGCGAGGAGAAGGAGGCGGTAGCAGTAGGAGCTCAGGCTGCCGGCGACAAGGAGGCAGCAGTAGGAGCTTGCAGCAGTGGGACCATCATCTATGGTCAGGCACTGGCACAGTCACTTCTTAGGGGCCCTCCAGTAGTCCTTGCTCGAGCAAAGGACTGAAGGCCTTCAAAAAGCTGGCTGCAGCAGTGCCTGAGGGGCAAAACGTGCATGCAGCATTTTGCAGACATATATGAGAAGGCCCATTCAGTTTAATGAGATGCGTTTTCTGGCCTTTTGTGACACATTGAAGTATTTATACTGCAATGTAACGCAAGCGGCCAGGTGTGAAAGGGGCCTCACTCTGCATTTTATTGTGTATGTGTGTCAGGGGACAGAACACGCTCATGCTCTGCATATTTGTGTCGGGGTACAGGATCTGCTGATGCTTTGCATATTAATGTTTGTGTCGGGGTACAGGATCTGCTGATGCTTTGCATATTAAAGTTTGTGTCGGGGTACAAGATCTGCTTTGCATTTTAATGTTTGTGTCAGGGGACAGAACCCGGTAATGCTCTGCATATTAATGTTTGTGTCGGGGTACAGGATCTGCTGATGCTTTGCATTTTAATGTTTGTGTCAGGGGACAGAACCCGGTAATGCTCTGCATATTAATGTTTGTGTTGGGGTACAGGATCTAATGATGCTTTGCATTTTAATGTTTGTGTTGGAGTATAGGGTCTGATGATGCTTTGCATATTAATGTTTGTGTCAGGGTACAGGATCTGATTATGCTTTGCATATTGTTTGTGTGGGGGTACAGGATCTGATTATGCTTTGCATATTAATGTTTGTGTCGGGGTACAGGATCTGATGATGCTTTGCATATTAATGTTTGTGTCGGGGTACAGGATCTGATGATGCTTTGCATATTAATGTTTGTGTCGGGGTACAGGATCTGATTATGCTTTGCATATTAATGTTTGTGTCGGGGTACAGGATCTGATTATGCTTTGCATATTAATGTTTGTGTCGGGGTACAGGATCTGATGATGCTTTGCATTTTAATGTTTGTGTTGTGGTACAGGATCTGATTATGCTTTGCATATTAATGTTTGTGTCGGGGTACGGGATCTGATTATGCTTTGCATATTAATGTTTGTGTCGGGGTACAGGATCTGATGATGCTTTGCATTTTAATGTTTGTGTTGGGGTACAGGATCTGATGATGCTTTGCATATTAATGTTTGTGTCAGGGGACAGAACCCGGTAATGCTTTGCATATTAATGTTTGTGTCGGGGTACGGGATCTGATTATGCTTTGCATATTAATGTTTGTGTCGGGGTACAGGATCTGATGATGCTTTGCATTTTAATGTTTGTGTTGGGGTACAGGATCTGATTATGCTTTGCATATTAATGTTTGTGTCGGGGTACAGGATCTGATGATGCTTTGCATTTTAATGTTTGTGTTGTGGTACAGGATCTGATTATGCTTTGCATATTAATGTTTGTGTCGGGGTACGGGATCTGATTATGCTTTGCATATTAATGTTTGTGTCGGGGTACAGGATCTGATGATGCTTTGTATTTTAATGTTTGTGTTGGGGTACAGCATCTGATTATGCTTTGCATATTAATGTTTGTGTTGGGGTACAGGATCTGATGATGCTTTGCATTTTAATGTTTGTGTCGGGGTACAGGATCTGATTATGCTTTGCATATTAATGTTTGTGTCGGGGTACAGGATCTGATGATGCTTTGCATTTTAATGTTTGTGTTTGGGTACAGGATCTGATTATGCTTTGCATATTAATGTTTGTGTTGGGGTACAGGATCTGATGATGCTTTGCACTTTAATGTTTGTGTCGGGGTACAGGATCTGATGATGCTTTGCACTTTAATGTTTGTGTCGGGGTACAGGATCTGATGATGCTTTGCATATTGATGTTTGGGTCAGGGGACCGGATCTGGTGATGCTCGGTATATTAATGTTTGTGTTTCTGGGTGGCAGGATCTGCTGACACTCTGCATATTAATATGCATAGGGATTGGCTAACCATATAAAAAAACAAAAGGTTACCAAACTTTTGTCCCCCGCAGCTGAATGCTCCAATAGTCAGCAACTCACCTGTTTGCTGGATCACATCCTGCACCAGCTGCAACTTCATGGACACAAGCGGATCCAGACTGGTGGGAAGGAGGCCTTAACTATTGTGAGCTGTATTACCACAGTCATACCTTTACAAGCTAGGGCACATCTGGATACCACCAACAGGTTATTCTACTAATACTTAAAACGGACCTTCACCATGATTTATTGAAAAGCCCAAACCTTTTAAAAATGATTCCCCAGCATCTAAAATTAATATATTTTAAGTTTTTAGTCACTTACTTATTATTTTTCCCCCCACTGGGCTGCAACTCGGTTGAGGACTTTAGGATACGGGCGCCGCTATTTTGACTCGGGGGGGTGGGTTATAGCTGTGCTTTGCTCAGACAGAGCAGAGCTGGGGTCAGGAAAAGGTCAGCAGTCCCAGAATGCAGAGCAGCACAGTCAGAAGGCACTTCCTGTTTGCAGGCTGCCTTATGCTCCATGAGCCGCCATCTTGGATGTTTAAAGGCTCATAACATGCTGTAGATGCAGGTAGGATGATTTTTAATGTGAGCAATCTGTATGTAGAGGGTGTGGGAAACATAGAAGATAGGCTCTTATTCAGAGTGAAGGTCCGCTTTAATAGGAAATGAACACAGAGCCATACTGTTACCTCATTTAGTATTTGTGCAGCATTTTTCACCCTTATCAAATCTGGCGTGTCTTCCAGAACATTCATCCCCTTTCCTTTGATCTCGTCAAGATCCTTCCTGTATTCTCTCTAAAGAGAAATAAAGAGACATAATGACCTTGGCATTAGCAGCAAGGCAGGCTGGGTGTATCATCATTAGACATAGGTAGGTCAGCCATACCTCACTCAGCAGATGAGTAGCGTGCGTTGCATGCAGAAAGATCGGTGTAAGGTCTAGGTCTGCTGCTGCTCTTCCTTTCATGACTTCTTCATAATCCTTCCGATATAATTTCTGCTCATTAAACAAAATGTATTTTAGGAAATAAACATGTTCAGGGGAGAGCAGGCTTAGAGCTCTTCATGTCCAGTCCAGGTAATGGCAACAATAAAGCGGAACCTGAAGCCAGTACTATGTGCTTCTCTTTCATTTCCTGCAGCGTGCAAATGTGGTTGCATGTCCTCTCTCGTTCCTCAGCACTCCCAGTGTGAGTGAGCCTGGTAAGCCACAGTGGTCACACTTACTAGGCTTGCTCACGCTGGGAGTGCAGGGGACCACATCTGAAGCGTGGTCATGGAGCAATGACATTGAAAGAAAGGAAAAACTTTGGGGCCCTACTGCAGGAAATAGAAGAGATGCACACAGGGCAGGCTTTAGGTGAGCTCTTGGCTGCCTGGACTGGCCCATTAATTAAGCTCTTTAACAGGGGCGTACATAGGTTTTTCAAAGCAAAATTCATAGTCCCCCCCAAATAAAAGCCGAGTGTACTAATGATACTGCAGACAGCTCGGGGGGGAGGCGGCATCGGTGGCAATGGGTCCCATTGTGGTCCATGTATTGTCAAGGGTGCTGTCACTGTATAAAGGCAACAGCACTAAGGACCTTATTTAAGAATGGATAGCGTCAATTATTCCTTGAGAAAGGGGACTAGATCCCCGAAACGTGGGAGGACCGCCCCCACCTTTACTTATCCTATACTATCACTGGGTAACTTTGAACTGCCTTTTGCAGATAGATGGCTTATAAAAATGCATATATGTGATGCTATTGTTTGATTGTGTGGAGGCTATACCTAACTATTGATTAAGACTCGATTGTCTAATGTAAACATTGCTTATATGTTCATGTTCATGTCAGGTATAAATATGCTCCACGGAGCTCTATGATTCTCAGCTGTATTAGGATTACATGCTGTCTGGCCTCCCCTGTGTATTGCAAAGCTGATGAGATAGATACATTGTGGCTTGTCAAAACGGCTGTGTTGTTTTACATGTATCAAATGCTTTGGCTACAGCTCATCACCTTTAGCATTGAACAGAGGAAGGTTTAGACATCCATGCCACTGCTTGTATATAACTTCATATCTTTTTTGGAACATCACTATTGTCTGTATATAACACTATGAATTTTTCTAAGTAAATATTTTTAAATGCATATGTTTTGGTGTGCGCCTAATTACTATATTAACTGGATACTTATGATGTGGGAGAAAACATCACTTAGAGCAGCACCCATATAAGGCTGATGAACTAACCTTGATAAGGTAGCTTTATTTGAAGAGTGCCACCTATTCCTATATATACATAGCGTCAGGTAGCGCTTGGTTAATGAGAGGTAGCGACAGATAGCGACTGGTCAACGCTGGACACGGCACGCAATTACACATTTATCAAGCAGAATCTGTTTAGCGACTGGAATAGCGCTATGTAGCGTCTGATTCATCATTTTCACAGCCTCAGCGAACAGCGCTGGCGTACAGCCTTGCACTATGACCTCTCGCTACCTGACGCTCTCCCATACATTTCAATGGACGAACCTTTTCTTCTCTTTAAACTGTTTTTTTTTTTTTTTTTTTTTTTTAAATCACAAATAATTCTTTGACCTTTTCTGGCATTGAAATAGCATTTTTTTCATAATTTTTTCATTTTTTAAATATTTACTCAAAAATGACATTACAGGTCTGGCATTAAAGTGTTCATGTTACAATGTTGTTACAATGTAATTCCATATGTTTTCGCTTTGTTACTAGTTGATAGATGCTTGAAAACAGACTTTAAACACACCACCTCCTGCGCTCTGGGCTTCAAACAACTATTTTTCAGCGCCAGAGATTTGTGAGGCTGTTTTTTTCCTGAATATGGTGTGAGTCGGTCGCTATGAGCAGTCGCTACCATGCGCTCCCATACAGCGCTGTACTGGTCAAATAGCGAATCCTCACAATGTATTCAACATTACTGAACAGCAACTGAGTCGCTATAAAGTAGCGACCCACGGCCGAGCACAGTGACTACTAGCGGGCGCTCTGAAAATGCCTGCTACAGACGCTCATCTGTCGCTACCTGCCGCTAATGATGAATCAGCCTCTAAGAGCAATGAAATTCATCCTGGGAGTTTTGCACTTCGCCAAGTAAGACGCCCCTATGGAACTTCCCTAAGGGAACTTGGGAGAAGTAAGGTGCAAAGAAATAGAGAGAACTGAAAGTAGAAGAGAGAAATGAGGAAATATGGTAATGAGGAAGATTAGAAACAACAGGAAAAAACTGAAAAAAGAGATGGGCAGAATGTGGAAAAGAGAAGGAGTGAACCAGAAGGAAAAGGGGAGAGAGAGTGAGAGAGGAAATGAGAAAAAAGGAAAAGAAAGCGAAATAAGAAAGTGAGATGGGAGGGGGAAGGTGACAATACAGAGAGAAGGATAAATCTGAAAAGAGATACTGAGGGAAAATAAACAAGAAGGAGGAAAAAAGAAAAAGGAAATATAAAAAAGATAGAAAGAAAATGAGAATGTAGTAAAAGAGAGGATACAGGCAATGTGAAAAAGAGGGGAATTGAAGGAAGGTGACAATAGAAAGAGATGAATCGAATGTAGAGATCAAAATTTAAAAGAGGTTGGTTGAAAAAGAAAAGAAAGAACACATATAGAAAGGTGAATGCGGAGGGAATGTAGAAATGAAATATTAAAAGAGGGGAAAAGGACAGAGGAATATATATCAATATAGTAAATTACAGAGAAGGAAACAGAGACAGTGGAAGGTAATAGAAAGAAAAGCAATATAGAAAGAAGTGTCTAAACGGTGTCTCCTGATGCCCCTTTACAAAGAGATCAAGGTGGTGCGCTAAGCGACCACACAGTTCGCACACCCCAAAGCTCAGCCTGGGTGAGTGTATCATCCTGCGCCTTGTAAGTCATGATTCATCAGTCACAGCCATTAAAGTGGACAAAAACCCAGGATTTTGACTATCCTGGATTATGGTCCTTGCCCATGGGGCACCCCAATAGGAGGTGTCCCACTGTGTGAAACCCCCCAGGTCGCCCAAAACAAACTCACCTCTTCCTGGTCGTCCAATCAGAGTGCTTGGATCCGCTCGAGCCCCTTTGTCCAGGAGCTCGTCTAATACGAGCTGATCCGAGCGCGCTGGCAGCTGCATCCCCCGCTATCCTCTAACAGAGACAAATGCCTGGCGCGGGCACGCGCCCTGCTAGAGGGATAGTGGGGATGCTACTCGCGCATGCGCCGTTGGACCGAGAAAGAAGGTGAGTTTATGGGTGACCTGGGGAGTTTCACACAGGGGGGCATCCCAATTCTTTCCCATCCATGACCCATGACATATGAAGCCATATGGGGAGGCCGATTCATTAATAGCGCCAGATAGCGACAGATGAGCGACAGTAGCAGTATTTTCACAGCGCCCGCTAGTATTCGCTGTGCTTGGCCGTTGTTCGGCTGTTGACAGCGACTCAGTCAGTGTGCAGTAATGTTGAGTACGGGGTTAGGAGTCGCTGTTTGACAGGTTCCGCGCTGTATGGGAGCGCATGACAGCGAATGGCCATAGCGAATGGCTCCCAGCATATTCATTAACAAATCACGCTCAAAAAATTCTCGCGCTGTAAAATGCTTGTTTAAACCCCAGAGCGCTGGCGGCGATGGGTTAAAAGTAGTTTTTTAACCCCCAAACAACCATATTTTTGGCAAAAGAAAAAAAACAAGTTTTTCAAAACATTTTGTAATATGAATACATTAATATCAGACCTGTAATATCAATTCTGCACAAATTGTTTTTTTTTTTTTTTTTACCTAAAAAAAATATCTAACATTGCAGAAGTGGTCACAGAATTTTTGACATTTAAAAAAAAAAAAAAAAAAATAGTAGCAATTAATTAAGAATATTTAAAGATTGCTCCATTGAAATGCATTGGAGAGCGGCAGGTAGCGAGAGGTCATACCTGTCGCTGTTCAAGGTCGCTCCCTGGTGCTGTGGGGTGAGGCTGGAATAATGATGAATGATTCGCTATCTGGCGCTCTGTCAGTCGCTAAGCAGGATCGGCTTGATAAATGTGTGATTGCGGAGGGGAGCCGGCGTTCTCGTGGAGGTGACCGTCATTACCGTTCGCTCACCATTCGCTACCTGGCGCTATCCCTTGTTAAATGAGGGCCATAGTTTTTTTCTAAAATATACACTTTACATTTATATTACTTCCGATTATATTTGTAGGTTCCATATTGCATAGAGCCATCCCATATATCTCAGCCAACACTGTATACCAACCTCACTCTGATTTTTTTGGGCCTCTTTAGATACGTTATATGATGGTGTATCAGCATATTCCAGCATGGATCTGCCCTTTGACTTTTCATACTTCTCCTTGTACTTCACCTGAAATGGAAGTAGGTCAAAACTTTCTGACATACTTGTGCTGCTATTTGTAGCTTTCATTAAAAAGAAAGACAAATCACTTACTATATGGTCGATTCAGCACTGTGAGTATTTGTTTTACTCAGGTTTATTGGAGAGAAACTCTTTTCTTGGCACAATTCGGCACCATATTTATATTTATAAAAAAATATGCATAACATTAAAATAATTTCTAGATGGTATTTGGTGCCGGAGCGATTGGGACATATTGGGGGGAGTGACCAGAAATTTCAGGGGCTGCGGCGCAATTGGTTCCTATCGACATACGTGGTGGGACTGCCCCATAGTGAAAAACTACTAGACTAGGGTATTTGATGTGTTGAGTGCAGTGTTAGAGTCCTGGAGCCTGATCCATGGGTGGCGCTGCTCAATAGTCAGGTTAGCCAATGTACAATCACCCAAAAGAATCTTATATATCATATACTGTCTGGGGCTAAATTAGTAATAGCAAAAGCCTGGAAGTCTCCAGATTTGAGTTTTGCAGCGTTTCAGAACAGGGTCAATGCCATAATGGCAATGGAAAAATATCTGCCCTCCATGGAGGGAACCTGGAGGATTTTCGAGAAGTGTGGTCTCCTTGGGTCCAGAAATCCTTACCGCCAGGCTTTGATATTACCCTCCTGGTTATCTAGGTACGCGATTTAGAAAATAGTGCCTAATCTTGGGGAGTAGCGTGTTGCAATTCGGTTGGATAATCCCTTTTTCTTTTTTCCTTCCCTCCCCTTTTTCCTGCCACCTGTCCCTCCTTTGTCTGTTCGTCCTTTCACTCCATTTTATCCCACTCTGGTTGTTGTATAGTAATATATTTTTTGGTATGTAGAATGTTTCATATACGTTAGAGATTATGCTTGCAGCTGGGAAGTCCGAATTTGGACCTCCAGGCTTTGGAAGGGATGTCCAGTTCGTTTTGGATACTGTTAGTGAAATTAATATAACTGTATTGAAAGCCCTTTTCTTATTTTTATTTTTCTATAGTGCCATTCACTTTTATTGCAAACTTTGTGGGGAAATTCAGCTCCAGGTACAAATAGATCACTGTATTTTTGTTTTTTTTTAATCTAAAGTAAAGTTTTTACAAATAGTGCTGTATCAACCCTTCAGATCTCTTTAGCCACACACAATTAATGCTTTCATTAGATTAATATATGATAGAAGTGATCACATTTCAGAGAAAAAAAATGTGCTATCAAAAAATCACCAGAAAGTTGGGAAATACAAAACGGAAGTTAGGAAGTATCATCAGTGGGTTAGTGTAAAGGGGAAAGGAAGTGTAAAAATTATAGGTATATTTATTATACTTTATATGATTACAGATATCCTTCAAATTATACTCCTGAATTCTTGGTAACACATAGGATGAGAGCCTGAGATAGCAAATATCACCAGAGAGCTCAGAAATTTCACCAGGGAAGTTAAAAACAACCTCTATGTACAGAGGGTACAAAACCAGTGATATCTACTTAAAGTGGACCAACACCCAGGATTTTGACTATCCTGGGTATTGGTCCACTTCCACTTCACACTCTGTGTGAACCCCCCCAGAAAGCCCCAAAAAACTTACCTCACCGCCGACGGACAAGCTGATTGACAGCGACGGACAAGCAGCTTGCCCGTCGGCGCCTCCCGCGCGTCACTCTTGACGTGTGCGCGCCCGCGCCGGCCATTCAGAGACGGCCGGGGCGGGCGCGCGCACGTCTAGAGGAGCGCAAGTGAGGTTTTTCGGGGGTTTTGGGGGGTGATCGGCCCGGGAATCTTATAGATTCCCGGGCCGATCACCTCAGGGTGTTGGTCCACTTTAACATTAACCAGTAACAGTAACATATTCACTGAAGAAGTTTGAGCCAGTCCGGATGAAACGCGTGGGAGCACTATTTTCAGATTCTCATATAGGAAAATGGTTGTGTTTAATTAGCTGTTAATCAGATGTTTCTTGCATTGCATATTTGCACATTAGTTTATAGGGCTTTATGGTGCCTTATTGCACTTTTGCTGGCCAGAAGGGGCAGTGGAAATTTATATTGTTTGTGTATTATCCACACTTTAGGAGTTATTGATTTAGGCAAGCACTTGCAGTTCATTATTTTTTGCTGCTTACAATTGTTCATAGCACAATATTAATGAATTGCTTGGCACCACTCATGTAATATCTGGAGGGATCCTTTTATAATGCCTGGCTTTGCTTCAGTATTATCCACATATATATGTGTGTGTTCTTTAGACCTGGGCTTTTCTTAACAGGTCAATGTGTTTGGTATGCTCTTTGTCTGCACAATAGATCTTAAACCGGACCAAAAGTCAAAATAGCAAGTTCAGTAAATTGCACCCCTAAAGCCCCACTCTGGCAATCAGTGACATAAACTATTTTAGAGGGCTTAGCTTCATTTAGATGTTATGGAATAGAGGGCAGATTCTATGCTGCATAACTGCATGGGAGTGTCCATCTTGCCACATACATGAGTAAAGCTTATATAAAAACCCAATCCCACGGTCATAATTGCCTCACAAAGCAGTGAAATCCTCCTTTATTTCTAGTAGAAAGCCATCAGCTGTAGGGACTCATTGCTCTGAGGCACAGCTGAAAGAATTGTAACATTTTAGAAGATACATATGTTTACATTGACTGAATGGTGTGCAATAAATCCAGAATCCACAGTGAACAGTGATAAAGAAACATTGTTGCAGCTTTCCCCTCACACACAAAATCCCTTTAGCAGCTGGTTATTCAGAGTGTGTGTTTATATAAAATAATACACAAGCTGGCTGTGTTTCTGAGTCATTTATCTCTCTCTTGGTTTGGTGTGGGCTGCTGCTGGCACAGCTCTCCCCTCGTGCTTATGTGTGTGACAAGATGGCCGCTGCTCCCATCCAGTTCTGAAGCAAAGAATCGGCCTTGTTATGCCTTATTAAATAGTTTTTGGCCAGAGGGGGGCTTTAGGGAGAAATTTACTAAACTTTCTTCTTTGACTTTGGTCTGCTTTAATACAAATAATATATATATATATATATATATATATATATATATATATATATATATATATAGTTTTATCAGTGGTAGTGTGCATTCATTATGAAGAGTTATGGGGTCTATGGTAACAGAATAGCAAAAATGTGGGAATTCGCTCAAAATCTCCATAATTTGCCCCTAAAGACTAAACTTTTTGTAATGCAACTGTACCGCATTATTCTTCGTAATGATCATTAGTGGTACATGTAGTACTAGTGGTAGTAGTGATAGTAGTATTACCTGGCTCTGCAGCACTGCATTTTCTTTGTGATGGATTTGCTCTGCTGTATCTAGAGCAAAATGATACTTCCCCTTGGTTTCTTCAAACTGCTTCTTGTACATTGTCTGTAAATCACAGCAAACAGTTTATAGCCCTGATTAGTTTTCCTACATCAACAATTTGCTAATGCTTACAGCACATCAATCAAGGATAGTTCCTCCCTCACGGTCATTTATCTTTCGAAGCAGTAACAAGAAAGAAGCTGGGCATTGCCATCCATTACATCATTTGGAGGTTGAATATTTTGATAGAAGCGATATAAGTGTTGCATGGTCACTTTTAGACTGTATATGCTTTCGAGCAGTATCTGGGCTATTAGTGGAACATTACTAAAATAATGGCCTTGATTCACAAAGAGTTGAAAAAAAAATTCATGGTAGTAAAAAATTTAATTTAAAAAGCCTGAGAATTTCAATTTTATTGAATCACCAGATATGAATACAATGAAAGTCAATGGTACTTTTTTACTTTTTTACTGAGAAAAGTAGTTAACTTTTTACTCCTTTTTACCTGTAGTAAAAAGTGCCATTGCCTTTCATTGTCTGCCTATTTGGTGATTCATTAACATTGAAATTCTCAGACTTTTTACTAATTTTTTACAACACTTAGTGAATCAGGGCCATTGTCTAAAAACATTTTGCACAGATACATAAAGATTTCTTGCCTTCCAGAACCTGCTAAATCCACTAACTGATTCCTCTACTGAATAAAAGGAAGAGTGGCTACAACCATTTCCACAGCCCTACTAGGTTGATTAAAGCATATAAATAATACATTCTGACTATATTTTTTAAAGTAGACCAAAACCCAACACGATCAGCCCGGGAAAAAAACGGGATGCCCCGCTGAGTGAAACCCCCCAGATCGTCCCAAACACTTACCTTGCTTTCCGGTCCAACGACGCATCGTGCGAGCTGCGGCCGCATCTCTGCTATCCCTCTAGCAGGGCGAATGCCCACGCCAGGCATTTGTGAATGGCTCCGAGCTCGCTGATTGGACGAGCGGCCTGGCATGCGCAATAGAACTGAAAAGAGGTGAGTTGCGATCAGCCATCTAGGGTGTTTCATACATCGGGGGTGCCCCGGGGGAGAGGACCAAAACCCAGCATAGTCAAAATCCTGGGTTTTGGTCCACTTTAAAGAGGAACATTGAACTGTCTGGGGAGTTCTCAAAAACTAAAATTTCACCCTCTGTTCCCTTTAAAGTGGACCAAAACCCAGGATTTTGACTATCCTGTGTTTTGGTTCTTGCGCTCGGGGTACCTTGTTCGGGGATGCCCCATTGCGTGAAACCCGCTAGGTTGCCGGGATGTCATTCACCCTTCCCCAGCCCTATGGCACATACGCAGTCCTTTCGTCCAGTCAGCACACTCGGATCTGCTCCTGCCCCTTTGTCTAATAGCTCATATAAGGTGAGCGGCTCCTAGCATGCTGGCAGCTGCATCTCCCGCTACCCTCTAACAGGGAGCGTGCCTGCATCGGCCACTCACAAATGCCAACTGCGGGCACGCGCCCTGCTAAAGGGATAGCGTGGATGCCACCACAGCACACGCATGCTCCATTGGACTGGGAAAGTAGGCGAGTTTCCGGTCGACCTGGCGGTTTTCACACAGTGGGGCATCCCAATTCTGGATGTCCTGGGGGAGGGAATTAAGTGGCCCTGGAATCATAGATTTCAGGGCCGTTGGGGCGTGGGTTTCGAGCCACTTTAAACTTATGATTCTTAACTTACCTGTCTTCTGCTCTTCCTCCTGCACTTGATCATTCTTCTCAGGCACTTTCTGTAGGGCAGTGCCATGTTGTCGTCTTCTCTGTCCTAAGATGCACTGTGCCACCTCTGAGATCTCGCGTCTGTGCAGTGAAGTCCTCATCTCGGGCCAGGGCGACTGCAGAAGAATCAGAAACGCTGCAAGATGTCAGCGTGACTAGCGAGGGCAGAGGGGGCGGTTGGCAGGGCGGCTAAGCTCCCCCGGCATCTGTCACAGACGGCTAAGATAAATCAGTAGGATGACGCCATCATTCTAAAGGTATGCTGCATTGCGCTATTGGGTTATTAGGACCTAGTACGTTAGAGGTCCGAAGTTCCTCTTTAAGAATGAGGGTATAAGGACCAATTGATTTTTTCTTCACTCAGTTAATAGGTTTCCCTAAACCTGAACTCAAACAGGTAACAGAGTGGGTTCCGACAACTCTTCATTTTCATAAAAACCTCTAAAATCTCTGACACAAGTAATCCTAAAAAAACTTGTAATGTGTTATTTACATTGCTCTGCATTTTGCTGGTGTTCAAGGCGTGTTGCAAATGGAGCAGGTTAGGAAGGTCTACGGAAGGGTCATGTATACTCTGCTTGTCTTTTCTATATTTTACCTGAAAAGAGAAATGATTAAAGTTATGTGCAAACATAAATACATTTTCCATTTATTTGGCTTGGTTACATCCGCTAGAATATGTACAACATGCTGATAAGGGAACACAACATAGTTACATAGCTCTTTGGGGAAACGTAGAAATGAGGGAGTTGTTGGATGCCATGCCAGACATGCCCTACTCGGGGGGGAATGTAAGATAGGAGAGTAGGGAGGAGGGGTAGAAGAAAAGATAAATAGAAATTAGTGTTGGTTCTGTCTCAGAGTGTTTGAGGTGTATTCGGCCCTTCTTGGGCTCGAATTGGTAAGAGAAATGGGGGTTTTTTTCGTTCCTTTTGGATCCCGCTGAACACCTCACATGGTCCCCGGATGACAAGGTATGTCAGGGCGGGATTCTGTGGGGGGCCCCCAGGACCCTGGGAAAAAAAGACCCTCAATACTGAACTCTGGCAGGTTCTGATAGTATTATTTTATGCAGTATACAAAGTGTTAATCAAACAATATACTTCTAATGCTGGTTTTTGCAGATATTGCCGTTTACTGTTTTCACACAAAAAATATTTGTTAAGTCACATTAGCTTAATGTCCATAAAGATAATAGTAATGATATTCAGTCTCTGTTTAGGGGTATGGGGGGCTTTTTTACTTGCCCATCCGTATCTAGTATTATCCGGTTGATGTTTTCCTCGGTTTGTAGCAAAGTGATGGGTGATTTTTCCCGCAATGCCCGAGCACACAAGCGGGTCGCGCTCTCCGCGGACAACGATACATATACGCCCACAGGGCGCCAACGCAGCACAGAGCAACAAAGCGCATCACCAGTTAAGCTGTGGAGGGCTCTGATCTCCGGTGACAATACACCCACCAAACAAGTAGAACCAAGACCCACGTACCTAACGCTTCAGCAAGCCAGAACTCCAGGCACCGAGGTAGCCTCACCTATTGATTATATACCACGGACTCTCACACTGAGGAAGCCACAGGTGAAACGCGTCTGTGAAGAAGTCCCAACGAGTGCCACACATTCATTGAGGGAAAAACAATCTTGCTACAAACTGTGGGAAAAATCACCCATCACTTTGCTACAAACCGAGGAAAACATCAACTGGATAATACTAGATACAGATGGGCAAGTTAAAAAGCCCCCCATACTCCTAAACAGAGACTGAATATCATTACTATTATCTTTATGGACATTAAGCTAATGTGACTTAACAAATATTTTTTGTGTGAAAACAGTAAACGGCAATTTCTGCAAAAACCAGCATTAGAAGTATATTGTTTGATTAACACTTTGTATACTGCATAAAATAATACTATCAGAATCTGCCAGAGTTCACTATTGAGGCTCTTTTTCTTCCCAGGGTCCTGGGGGCCCCCCACAGAATCCCGCCCTGACATACCTTGTCATCCGGGGACCATGTGAGGTGTTCAGCGGGATCCAAAAGGAACGGAATGTAAGATAGACACTTGATTAAAGAGGATCTATAGGCAAGTTACCACTTCCTCATTCATAGTGTATGGCACAAAATGGCTTACCTATACTTCCTCTTTAAAGAGGAATATCAGACATTTTCTGATGTTCCTCTCTAATTATCCCTCCCTCACTGCCTTGGATGCCGCATTATCTAAAACACAGACATCCGGCAGCATTCCTGGCCCCTTTGCAACCCCCCCCCTTAGCCGAGTGAAGGCTGCAGCCTTAGCTGTAATTACCCTTCGCCACCCCTCTTCAAATGTCCCACGGCACACTTCAAAACGTGCAGGATTTGTGCAAAGTGTCATTGCAGCCTATGCAGTGACACTGCGCATGCGCAAGATCTGAGGGGCAATGCAGAGGCGTTGGTGCGACATGTAAGTTTAAAGTTGTCTAATTGTAAACTGGGGGGGCGCGGGGGGAAACCAGGTTTGGGGAGTTTTATTAACTCCCTAATACCCTCAATGTTCCCCTTTAAATGAAAGCAATAAAGACAGTCCAGCCTAAATAGCCAGCCTAATTGGGAAAGAGTTTGGATGAACGTCTGTGTGATATTCTTCAGATCATTCACTCAAATTACCTTTCCGTCATTCCCACAGCGCAAGCACTGGCTCTTGTTCAATCAGCAATTTATGTCATGCATACTAATACACGGCATAAAGCTTTGGTTAAAACTGAGCTTTGGAATAGGGAGCAGGGGCAGCCACATCCCCAGTTTCCCGGCGGGGTGCACGTGCTCCCTATCTGAATGGCTGGGAGCGGGAGCAGGGAAGCCGAGGATGCAGTACCAGCCTGCGATTACAGCGAGGGACCAAAAAGCAAACAATCTTTCCCTTTAATATTAAAACTATTTTTTTTCTTTTTAAATTGCATGGGGGTCCCCATTTCCAGGAAGGGGGAAAATTCCAATAACGTTTTTAATAAAAAAAAAAACAGCAAGGGGCCCCTCTCTCCAGTAAAGCCAGCACGGGCACCATCTATGGGGGCTGGTAGATCAGGGCATGGAGGCCAAATGGCTGGTCCCCTGCTCTAAAGGCTACTGCCCAGTCTAGCCCATGGGCTGTGGGCTTTTCTGCACCTCCTGGGCTTTGGGAATGCAGGCAAGTCACCCACCTGCTGGCAGGGGGAGTGAGCTGACATCATTCCACTCACTAGTAAATAAAAACCCTCTCTGCAGCAGGTGAGGAGTGATGTGGTTAGAACCTAGTACTCTTTTTCTATCTCCCCTGGGGCATCCAAATCTGGGATGCCCTGCTGTTTGAAACCCCCCAGGTCGCCCCATTAACTCAATTTCTCCCCTGATTCAATGGTGCATGCGCAGGAAGTGGCTGCCGTCTGGTTTACCTTTAGTAGGACACGCATTACCTTTAGTAGGACGGCATTTGTGAATGACCTGTGCGGGCACGCTCCCAGTTAGAGGGCAGCCAGGATGTGGCCGCTGGTGTACTCGGCTAGACTCGGCTGGACGAGGTCGCGTCAGCACAGTTATCATAGGACTGAGAAAAGATGAGCAGATCAGGCTGAGGTCAGGTCAATCTGCAGCCTTGTTGAGTACCACCTGATAGGATACTGCTACCACTGGTTAGAAGTCCCAGTTCTAGATCCATTTTAAAAGCCCAGGTAAACTTTATTTTTATAGTAAGGTGTGAACCATTGTATGGATGTCGCGGGACCCTAGAGTGGGAAGATTCCAGTCTCACCTTTTCAAAAGAAGAGATGCATTACTGATCACATCATCATGATGTACAGGGCCGGCGTCAGCACCCGACAAGGCTGGTAAGCTGCCGGGGGGGGGGCCACTGACAGCTGGCACAGTGTGGTTAAAGAACTTAAACTTTTGTGGCGAAGGCTGAGCTGCACGCTCTTTCATTGGTGGTGAAGTTGCTCCGCCCCTTAACCTCTGCTCAGCCCTGACAACACTGCACTCGCTTGCATGTTGATCTATGATCAGTGATGCCCCGTAAAGCGGAGTCTCCATGCAAGCCCCGCCCCCAGGGACGTGTCATCACCCTGCTCCCTGACCCAAGCATTGCAAAAGAAAGTACTACACATTCCGGAAGAAGGTACACAGTGCACACACTTCCTTTCTCTGTCTCTGCCCCATCTGTCCCTGTCTCTCTGCTCCATCCATCCCTGTCCCCTCATCTCTGCCCCATCCATTCCTGCCCTTCCTTTTATGTCCATCCCTCTTCCTCTATTCTCTACCCATTCATGTGGGACCAAACTAAAAACAGCTCCAGTAGAGGGTTGGAAGGCAAGCAGCCTTTCTTAGTTTTGGAGATGACATTTATAGACCCCCAACCCGCGACTCTTTATCCCAAAGTGGCCCACTGAGACCATGCCACCCAAGGGCCCACATAAACCTGGAGCCGGCCCTGATGATGTATGTTACTGTCCCAAAAGTCTATGCTACTTGGCGCTCTAGAAGAGAATCAATAGTGGGCCTCTCAACCAATAGTCTGTATGAGGTGGACATAGCAATAGACAATGTGACAGGTGGTATATGATTGTATCATACATGTATGACACTCTGCTGGCCACCATTTTTTTTTAGATTTTTAAAAAATCCGAAGTGTTAGACAACAGCTGGTGACTCATTCTCCACCCACCAGCAATTTCAAGCTGAAGGCTATGTGCAGCATAGAATTCAAATGTAACAGCATTCACCCATTGTCCTTACCCAACCTCACCTTGTAAATAGGATTGTTGTCTTATGCTTACATTTCATTTTATTTTTTTTCACACTCGCCTAGGGAGATTAATTAGCTGCTAAATCAAATTAAGGCATTTCTTTAGAACAGAACGTCTTTAATGTCTTCTAATAATCCCCCACAGGCAGATGTACACCCACTTGTGTCATTATAACACAATGTACAAAGGGAACCTTTTTTGAATATTATTGATAGGATGGCATTTCTAATACAAAGCTATACATTCTCCCTGTGAAGCTTGGGCAACGCAATTAAAAAGTAAAACAAGCAAAGCTGAAATGCTGACAATAGAACAAATATCACCAATCATGTGCTAACTGGGTGAACGAGGAGAAATTCAGATTTCTCAGTTTGCCAGGAGTTAAGGTGCAGGGGACACCGGCAATTGTGATGCCCTCCTGCATTTTGTAAAACATGGGTGTTGTTCTAAAGCTCGAAAATGAAATGCTAATTAATGATACTCATTCTAATTTATCATACTAATTTTTCTTTTACTTATAAACTTAATAACAAAAAACTTCCTTTCCATACATGAAGAAACTTGGAGTTTGAAAAACCGTTCGGCCAGCAGGAAGTGATGGATGTCAAAAGAAAGTGAAATGGCTGCACAGCCTGGCAGGGAAAAGGGCAGCTCCTAAATCTATCACACACAGGGCTGTGTCTTAACCCTTTAGAGGACCAAAACCCACATTTTTAACTAGTATCCCCTGCATTGCTCCCCCCATGAAGAGCACCTTTTGCCAATTTTCACTGTCCCTACTTCACTCTAATCCCAGATAATGGCGCCTGTTTTAGCTATAAAGCTCCGTCTCCTCCATTTATTGCCACTGTTGTGTGTGGCAATTATGTCATTGCGACACTGATGTAATGACTGATTGCCTGCCATCTTACAGAGAGGGACAGCAAAAAAAAAACTGTGTGAAAGGATGATTTAAAAAGTGAAAATGTCAATTTCTAGTTCTACACACTAAGAGGGGAGTATTGGCAGGGGCTTTGGACAAATGTATTTCACAAGTTCCGTGGGTTTTGGTCCACTTTAAGTGGCAAGCATGTGAAATTCCCACGGCTCATGATGACCTTCATCTAGGGTCCAGCATCGGGGGTCTCTTCCTCCACCCGGGGGGGGCTACAACTGCTGTGAAGTGTAAAAACAGTCATAGAGGAACCATTGTGGGATTTTTGGAGGTTAACTGCAACTGCCTGGACACATGCACTACAGCACAGGTGCACACAGCCCAACAATCACATTGATCTATATTACTCCAAGTAAACTGATAAGTAACTTGGGACACTGATGTAAACTGACCAGATGTCCCACTTTCACTAGGACAGTCCTGCTTTGAAACATTATGTCCCGCTGCCCCCTCAAAAGCCCAGGGGGACACTTAAAGTGGAACATC
Organism: Gastrophryne carolinensis; assembly: GCA_027917425.1. NCBI lineage: Eukaryota > Metazoa > Chordata > Amphibia > Anura > Microhylidae > Gastrophryne > Gastrophryne carolinensis. The sequence goes on along the minus strand of CM051239.1, from coordinate 42,801,491 downwards.
GGAGGCCCTGGAGTCTAAAAGACCCCTAGGGCCTCCCGAGTTCCAGTCCCTGAATCCTAAATTTGGATGCCCTGCTGTGTGAAACTGTGTGAAACCTCTAATGGAGCCCTCACCATGTCTTTGCGCTCCGGCCACATCCCCGCTCACCTCTAGCCTTGCCTTCCTGAATGGGCGGCGTGGACACTCCATTGCTGCAAGTTGGGCGGGGGATGTGGCTGGTGGCGCCGCTCGGCTGCTTAGCACCCCAGACAGCTTAGCCATCAATGGCGCCGAAGTGAGCCGAGTGACAGCGCGCTCAGCCAATCAGCGCACTCACTCTTGCCTGAGCCTGCGTCTGGAGCGGAAGGAAAGTAAGTGAAACGGGGCGACCTGGGGGGGTACACCCAGCGGGGCATCACAATTCAGGATGCCGCCACAATGAGGAACAACACACGGGAAAGTGACATTCCTGTGTGTTGTTCATCTTTAAATGTCCCAGCTTGCTGACATTAGGCCTGTTCCACTGAATCCAATTCATCTGGTCAGTTTATAATTGGGGCCCTGCTACAGCAGAATGTATGGATTGGATAAGCGTTACGTCACCTACAATTACTTACACATAGAAGCATAGCATAGAATGCTGCAGATATTTGGTACTCAAAACCCTGTGAATAAGCCTCACCCCATACCACACACCTGCCGCACCCATTACCCTGGAAAGTGGTCAGATTAGCTGAGTGTCCCACTCTGACCCCCCCCCCCCTAAATTGAGCAGCATACACTGCTATCTCATCTCTGTAGGTGGGTAATACATGCAGAAGTGATACATTAATAGCTTGTTACTTACATCGCTGGCTAGTGCTGTTGCAGCTTGGGCTTGCTGGAAGGTAGCGCTGTCTAATGGGTTATAGCAAGGTCTCCTGCCTTTCATTTCTTTATCAAATTGCTCTTTGTATTTTACCTAAATACAAAAATGATACTGGAATGTAATATATAGCACATAATACATAATACATAGCGTGAATATTATAGCTATATCTGAATATCCAGGGCGAGCCAGAAGCAGTAACTAGCAGATCCGCTTACTTTCCCGTGCCACCAATCGCCCTCCCGCAGCCTAGGTTTGTGAAGCCGTGTGATGCTCCTCCGGGTTTCAGCTGGTTGGTGGGTGTGGCCTCCATACAGCCGGTTCCGATTAAAAACAATGGGTACCTTCATACATGAAGTTCCTGGTGTGCCTTATCAATTAATGGCTTGCCTGCGATGCCACCCCCCAAAACCCAGGATTGGAGGTGCCCCTCTGTGTGAAACCCCCCAGATCGCCGATGCCAACTCACCTCTTCCCGGTCCTGCGGTGCATGCACTTCCTCTTGTCCAATCAGCACGCTCGGAGCCTTTGACGTGATATCATCTAAGGTCAGCAGCTCCCAGCGCGCTGGCAGCTGCATCCCCCTCTTCCCTCTAAGAGGGAGCGCGCCCACGCCGGCCATTCACGATGATGCGGTCACGCGCCCTACTAGTGGGACAGCAGGGATGCAGTTCTCGCATCGCACATGCACAGTTGGATCGGGAAGCAAGGTAAGTGTACCAGACGATCTGGGGGGTTTCACACAGCGGGCATCCTAGTTTTGCATGCCTCAGGGGAAGGGAATAGATCGGCCCGGAATCTTATGACTGGCCTGGGGAGGGGCAAATAAGCTCAGGGTCCCTAACTGAGGGGCCACCCAAATGAGGGGCATATGTTCTATCAGGAAGGCCAAGGAAAGGGTGGAGCAGTAGAATTATCAACATACAGTAGGGGTCCGCTGCCCATCTGGGAAGGAGTGCGTGGATGGGGGTAATAAGGTGTGTATCTAGGTACTGACAAGGGGGTGTGGGGTGTATATAATGGCTAGCAGGAGAGTAATAAAGGGGTGGGGGCCTGGCAATGTCAGATTGCCAGATTGAGGATGTGATGTTGGTGAGGGGCCCATCCATAAAAGAACTGCTCTGAACCATGGATACCCTCTATCTGGCCCTGTGCAACACACTGCAGTACAAGTTAGGTCGGATACATGTTAAAAATGACATGATAATTATAAAGCAATTACAATGTTTTCTTACCTGGCTGGTGATCTTGGACATTTCTTTTGCGTGTTCAAAATCTGGTCTCCCCAACACCATGGACTCCTTGCTCAGTTCCATCTTTCCTTTCCTATAATCAACCTTTCAAAAGGTAAAAACCTGAATCAAATCACATTCTGTCAATGTAAAAGAGAGACCCTGCCTGCTTCAAAGTTGGATTATTTATATGCAGGGTCTGGCTGAAGCACCTTGGGGCCCACCAGCAGCACCACTGATCCCCTGGTGGCCAAGGGAGACTGATTCCTTAGTCAACCAATCACAGCACGATAGTCACACTTCTGCTGCTCTGATTGGTTGTCTAAGCAATCAGTTACAGGCAATCTAGCAGCTAAAAACACAGAGGTGTTGCCCCAGGTTGGGGGTCAGGTGCCCAGTGCTTAGTAGGGGAGCCTTTTTTTTGCAGCACTTGGTAATAGTTGGACTAATAAAAGTTAGATCACCACTGTTATTAGTTCAGTTATAAGTATGTATGACCATACCTGTCATAAATCCCTGCTAAAATCAGTTTAGTGATAGGTTTGTTTCCCTGGGGCATCACAATTTGGAATGCCCTGCTGTGTGTAACCCTGCAGATCTCCTACACAACTTTCTGCCATTCTCACTACATATGTGTGGACCCTTGTCCATTCAGCACTTTATGCCGTGCATACTAATGCATGGCGTAAATCATTATTTCAGAGAACGTAGCATGAGACTGCTGGAAAGGTGGGTGTGGGCAATCGGTGAAGTTCCCACAGTGGGGCACCCCAGTACTGCCAGCTGTGCCACCTGTGCTCAGGCCCCCTTTTGGTAACCCCCCTGACTCACTGCATCTGGGGCACGCGCCTACCCCCAGCTATGCCCCCCTGTCTTATACTACAACTCTGCTAAATAACAATAGGAGAGGGGGACATACCATTTTAGTTACAGGGTAGACTGCCCAGTTCCAGCTGCCTGTTTCCCGATCTAACCTGTGGGGGAACAGTAGCCCTGGACAGAGCAGAGGATGCAGGCTCAGACTGGCCCACAGGGATACCAGGAAAAAAAACTGGTGGGCCCCTGTTCTCAGGGGCCCCTTTGACTGCCTTCATCACCAAATCTGAACTATGTATAGTTTATTTGTGGCATCCCAAGTGCACACACAGTCAGTAATACTTGCATCTAAGAATAAAGATAATAATGTAACAATGGATTAGATAACCTAAACACTAGTACATAGCACCGCGCTAAAGTATAAGAATTAGTTATAAACTCCAAAAAACATAAAAATTGCTCAACGTGAAAAAGTCCTTATCTCTAAAAGAACACAGATTGTATAGATGAAAATAAACACAGAGCAATAGGTGTAAGCTGGCACGTAGTCCCAATGTACGATATCCCATGGTGCATGCACTCCACACAACAGGGTGCAAGAGAAATCCTCCACCGACAGTGCAAACTCTTACCAGCTTCAAATCAATAAAGTGCTTTTCAAATATTCTTAGACAGCATTGATAAGGCTTCCATATACAACCACTTCAGATAATATCCAGCTTCAAGTCAGTAACGCACTTTTCAAATACTCTTAAACAGCGTTAATAAGGCTTCCATACACATCCACTTTGGATTATATACTTGTCAGGCATAGATCAAACCATATGCCAGCATAAACACATAAAACAAAACAGAAGCCAAATATAGTGTAATTCTGTAAAACTCAGCAACTTTAATGTATAAAAGTCCAAAATGCACTCACAAACAGATAAAGTAAATCAGCTTAAAAGTTTGGTCCCAATCTCACCGGCCCTGGAATCTGACAGCCACCGTGGTCGGCCCAAAAGGGAGAAGTTCCGTTTAAAGTGATGATAAAAATTCACAAAAATCAATACTTGGATCCACCGCTCGCCACCGCCGACGTGTTTCGTCGCCGCAAGGCAACTTTAACTAGGCTAGCCTAGTGCATGCACCGTGGGATATTGTACATTGGGACTGCGTGCCAGCTTACACCTATTGCTCTGTGTTTATTTTCATCAATACTTGCATCTAAATGTGGGGGGGGGGAAAGTTAGTTCTACTGGTGGGCCCCAGACATCCCAGTCCAACACTGAGAGGCTGTGTCTGGGTTGGTATCTTTGGACTAGCATTGGAATGTAGGGGGCTTGGCCAGAGAGAGCTTTGGAGATTAAGGTTAGATTTTAGCAGTAGAGCTCAGCTGAGACCTTTACTGAACAACAGGCGAACTAGGGGAAAAGTCTTAATAGTTTAGTAAATAACCTCCTAATAGTGTGGCCCTGTAACCCAGTAAACAACATAGCTTAGTTAATTTCCCTGGCAATACTTGCAATAGATTATATGTAAAATATGGTCATTACATCGCTGATCATCTTTGAAGTCTCTGTGGCCTTCTGAATATCTAGTCTGTTGACTACTTCGGTATATTTGTGTAAATCTTGTACATCTTTCTTATAGGATACCTGAAAAAAAGAACAGACTTTTGAGTATTAAAAGATTAAAAAGTAATCCAGCCTCCTAATGTTACTGTAGTTGAGTTATGTGCAACATTTCCAGTTGGGCATATGACGTTTATGTATTTCCAGAAATCTTTTATGATCCAATAGATTTACATTACAGTGTCGCCATCTAGTGACATTATTTTATAAACTTTGGCCGCATTGGCATTTTCTGTGTGGACTGTCACTGGAACAAGAAACCTATATTTCATGCTGATGATCACATTATACAGGCTTAGACGGGTGGGAAATTGGCTTAATGATTGGAAGCAGAGGGTGGTTATCAATGGTACGCACTCAGATTGGGTCACTGTTACTAGTGGAGTACCACAAGGGTCAGTTCTGGGACCAATTCTCTTCAATATATATATAAATGACATTGGGTATGGATTAAACAGTAAAGTCTCAATCTTTGTAGATGATGCTAAGCTGAGTAAAGTAATTAAAACAAAAGAGGACAGCAGGCAGCCACAAACAGATTTAGATACATTGGAAGCATGGGCAGTTAAATGGCAAATGCAGTTTAACACAGATAAATGTAAGGTTATGCACATGGGAAGGAGAAATCTGTGTCATGATTACACACTAAATAAAGAAACACTTGGTAGAACAACAATGGAAAAGGACCTAGGGTTTTTAGTTGACAATAAGTTCAACTGTAGTAATCAATGCCAGGCAGCTGCTGCCAAAGCAAATAGGATCATGGGGTGCATCAGGAGGGGCATAGGTGCTCATGACCAGAGCATCATTTTACCCCTGTACAAGTCACTGGTCAGACCCCATATGGAATACTATGTACAGTTCTGGGCACCTGTGCTTAAGAAGGACATACATTGGAAGCTCGTTCAAAGAAGGGCAACAAAGTTAATAAAAGGAGTGCGGGGGCTAGAGTACCCTGAAAGATTGTCCAAGTTAGGTTTATTTAGTTTAGAAAAAAGACGATTGAGGGGTGATCTAATAACTATGTATAAATATATTCTGGGTCAATACAAAGATCTGTCCCACAATCTATTTATACCCCGGAGTGTAACCATAACCCGAGGGCATCCACTAAGGTTAGAGGAAAGGTGCTTTCTCCACCGACATAGGAGGGGATTCTTCTCTGTAAGAGCAGTGACACTATGGAACTCGCTGCCAGAGGAGGTAGTAATGATGGATACAGTAAAAACGTTCAAAAGTGGCCTTGATGCCTTCCTGGCATGTAATAACATTTCCAGCTATGGCTACTAGACCACTGGAAGGAGTTAAACCGGACCTTCACCATGATTTAATGAAAAGCCCAAACTCTTAAAAAACAATTCCTCAGCATCTAAAATTAATATATTTTACATGTTTAGTCACTAATTTATTATACTTTCCCCCACTGGGCTGCAACTCTGTTCGGGAATTTAGGATACGGGCGCCGCCATCTTGACTCAGAAACATCACACTTACTGAGGAGAGGAGAGTGGGATAAGGTACAGGGGGGCGGGTTATAGCTGTGCTTTGCTCAGACAGAGCAGAGCTGGGGTCAGGGAAAGGTCAGCAGTCCCAGAATGCAGAGCAGCACAGTCACTTCCTGTTTGCAGGCACTTCCTGTTTGCAGGCTGCCTGCAAAAATGGCAGCTTCCATAAGCCGCCATCTTGGATGTTTAAAGGCTTATAAAATGCAGTAGATGCAGGTAGGATGATTTTTAATGTGAGCAATCTGTATGTACAGGGTGTGGGAAACATATAAGATAGACTCTTATTTAGAGTGAAGGTCCGCTTTAAACAGGTTGAACTGGATGGACTAAAGTCTTTATTCAGCCTTACATACTATATTACTATGTTACTATGTTACTATGTAGACTGACCCACAGGGTTACCAGCAAATCCAACAGTGTGCCCTTAATCCCAAGGGCCCCTTTGAGAGCCTTCATCACCAAAATCTGAACATTGCATAGCTTAGTTGTGGCATCCCAAGTGCACACACAGAGATAACAGAGCTTGGCATAATGATTCTGTAAATGGGCCCTGACTGTAAGTCAGTAATACTTGTCACCAGTTCTACTGGTTGGCCCCAGACAACCCAGTCCAACACTGACATTATGGGTGTCACGCTCTGGGTGCTCTAATTATCCGCTCTGGTAACTCCAGCCCTCCAGGTAAGCCCTCAACCCCCAATCTCCGCAGCCAGCTTCACCTGTAGGAGCACCCGCTTGCCGGGACGCAGAATACGCCTGCCCGGGATCGGTTGCCCCCAGGACTTCAATGGCTCAAAGGATGTAGGCTTACTGTTTGGAGGTCTGGAGAACCAGTGGCTGGGAGCGGTATTGAGCGTGTCCAATAGCTGGAGCGTTTTAACGGAAGTCCAGACAGGCTAGGGGTCAGCAATGGGCGTTCAGAGATGGCAGCGGTACAAAAGGAGAAGGCAAATCGTGGTCAAGGTTCAGAGCAGAAGTCGGCAACAGGATATCAGATCTAGGATGGTCGGTACAGGCGATGGTCGGCAACGGGAATTCAGATCTAGGATGGTCGGTACAGGCGATGGTCGGCAACGGGAATTCAGATCAAGGATGGTCGGTACAGGCGATGGTCGGCAACGGGATATCAGATCTAGTATGGTCGGTACAGGCGATGGTCGGCAACGGGAATTCAGATCAAGGATGGTCGGTACAGGCGAGGGTCGGGAACAAGATCAATCACGAGACACATGCAAGAAAGGCTAGGTACTAGGCGCTATCACAGGCACTGAGTGACAGACAAGGCGAACCCTTTATAGGAAGAGATCTAGGGGAGGTGAGTGTGTGTGAGTGCATGATTGGTGCATACTAGGATCCTAGCAGCAATAGGCCAGACAAGGGCGAATCGCCCCACCTCTACCATGGGCTCATTGGCCCAGAATAGGGAAAGGGGCGTAAAGCCCTCACTGTAACTTGGGCTCATTGGCCCCTAAACTTCTCCCCCGGCGAGCGCGCAGAGAGCAGCGCCGCCGGAGGGCATAAGAACCACATGCTCGCTCCCGCGCGCAAGCACGTCTGCAGGAGCCGGGGCCGGACCCGAGAGCGGGGGCGTGGCCGAGCGGCTGCTCGACAGAGACCTCGAGCCGGAAGCTGCGCGGCCAGCTGTCCGGGGACGGCGCGGGAGCGAGGACGCGGTGAGTGAGTCCTGACAATGGGTCCCCATAAAACCTATTGAAATTATATTCACCCAGGTACCCGGCCTTGGTGACAATACAAAAAGTGAGGATAAGCTTCCCTTTGGAGTTACAGACAAATAACATGGTCCCAATGATTCTTGAAAAGAAGGTGGTAATGGCCATACCTACCAACTTTTCAGGGTGGGAAAGAGGGGCATTTGGCCAATTAGGCCACACTCCCTCATTGGGGGATGGATAGGAGATTAGGAGGTTATAACAGTTAAACCAATATAAACACTTTAAATAGGCAAACAAATCATTTATTGATGCAGATCTGCATGTTACACCTCAAAGAAGGACAAATGAGAACGAGGGACAGGGGGACATGGGGTCAAAAGAGGGACAGACCCTCCAAATCAGGGACACATGGGAGGTAACACAGCGTCATTGTTAATCAAACTCCATTAGGGGGAACTTTAATGGAAAACTGGGATGACAGGTAGAGGGGAGCTGGGATAGCAAAGAGGGGTGAATAGAGATCCAGGAAGGATAGGGAAGTTCTTCCCCTTGGGTGGTTCCACTGGAGCTAGAAGTAGGCTTGGCAGGTAAGTTACTATCCTGGAGTGGCCCCATGCTTCCTCTGTAAGAAAAACCCAGGAAAGGGGGATTAATGCCCTGTAAGGGCCAAGAAGTATAAAAAAGGAGTAAGCACCCATTTTTTGCCTCCTTTGGAGACATTTTTTGGGACACCAGGTCCTGTAGCAGGGGTAAAGTTTCCCTTTAGTCCTCATATGTAGCAAGGCCAGAAGAAATAATCTCCCAAACACAATGGCAGATGGGGGTAGAACTGAGCATGGCTTTTAAATACACCAAATATAGGAAAGGGAACCTGTCTTATCTAGTGGCATTGAAAGTGGCACAAAACCCATGGCAAGTAAAACCAGCCTGGGCACCAGCTATTGGGAGCTTGTGGACCAGGCTGGCCACCGGCTCTGAAGGCTACAAGCCCACATAGCCCTCTCACATAGCCCTCTCAGGGGTGCAGGCTTTTCTATCCATCAATCCCATTACCTGCCTCCCCAAAGGATGAGGGGGGGCCTCATCCTTTGGGTAGGCAGGTAATGGGATTGATGGATAATGACAAGTCGCCCGCTTGCCGCAGGTGATTTGCCAGCCCCTCAAGCCTTGTGAACTGATATAGCCGTCGTATGGATCCCTTATCAGTTTACAAAGGGTTAAATGTAAAAAATACACACAGCTAAACAAACATATTTTATTATTTATAAGATCAGTGTCCCACGCGAATAACTGTGGCTTCTGCTCATCTGCTGCTGAAAGCCTTTTATACCTGCTGAGTGGCAGGACATTAGAAAACAAAAATGATATGAGGCAAATGCATTTTTTTATTTTCAAGGATTAAAATTTTATTTTAATGGTTTGAGGTCCCCCCTTGCCAGCATAACCAGCCTGGGCACCAGCTATGGAGGCTTGTGGACCAGGACGCAAAGACCAGCCTCGGTGGCCCCCAGCCCTGAAGGCTACAAGCCCGCATAACTTATATGGGCGCGGGCTCTTCTGCCCCCTTGGGCTTTGGGGAGGCAGGTAATGGATGGTCAGGGGTTAATGGCAAGTCACCCGCTTGCCGCAGGTGACTTTTCAGTCCCCAAGCCTTGTGAACTGGTATTGGGGTCTCATTGATGCCTTACCAGTTCACAAAGTGTTAACGGTACAAAATAAAACCACACACACAGCAGTGGTTGGAGTGGTGGAGTAAAATGTCATTTATTAAAAAATAAAGAAGCCATTTTTTTTCTTACCTCTGATTCCGTGCCACTGTGTCCCACGAAGATCACCGACAGGCAGCCGGTGATTAGCAGAATCCAGGTGCTGGAGGCAAAGGATTGGAGACCCCTGCCCCCGGTACCCGGACGCTACCAATCACTGGCCCCGGAAGCATAAGGGGCCTCTCTGATAGGCAGCTGGCAGAGCTGTCGGAAGAGGAGGGGGTACGGAACAGGCCCTCTGGTGCCAGCTGAATATCCCTGGGGGGGGAATCGAAGGCCTCCCCGCAGGAGGGGCGAGCTGTGCTTTTTTTTGCCACAAATGGGGGGGAATGCCAGGCACATAAAATTTACGTGGCTGGCATTTAACGGTAGTGGAGGCAGCCACGTACATTTTACAGGGCTGGGGTTGGAAGAGCTAAACAACCCAATGAACCCAGGACATATACTCAAGCAGCACTATACTCAAGTAACTACCTCCTCATTCATGGTGTATAGCACTAAATGGCAATTAATCAAGTGACCATCAGAAACCATTCAGGTTTTCTGTGAAAGCCACTTGCAAAATCCAAATTGGTCACCAGCAGTCACGTGATTGCCAGCCACTCGTCAATGGGGAGGTGATCGTTTTAAAGTGGTCTGGGCCAATTGGCCCTGGTTTCAAGCCGCAATGGCTAAGTGTATTTTGCCCCTGTATCCCATTGGTCACAACCCCAATAAAGAAGCCCTGTTCCAGTCCACGATGCCTGTGATAGCCATTACCTAGGGTGCGTTAGTAGTGTTATACGTTGAGATTTATCGTTGCTGACCTTGCTATTGCTCCTGACCTGTGTTTGCTTTCCTGTTACTGACCACGAGCCTGTCATCTCTTGTACTGTGAACAGTGAGCTCCTGCCATCAAACAATTTCAGCTGACCATCCATCTGTGATCAGAGCACCCATGTCCCGCTCCTTAGTGTGCCTAGGCACAGGTGGCATACTCTGCGCTATATACGTCTGGGGGGCAACCGTATCTGTTGAGGCATGACTATATTAAATTATACAAATTATATTAAACTCTCAACTAATTGAGCCCTGTTGACAATCAGAATTCAGTAAACAAACTGCCTTGAGCCAAGTGAAATATGTTCTTATTCTGCACTGATTAATTACAATGACAATTAAAATGCTAATTACACCATCCAGCTAATTTGATGTGATTCTTCCAGGCATCAGAGAATACAAGATCAATATTGTATTTAGAGCACAGCACCAAATGAAGGCTTTTACCTGCAGTTAAAGCGGACCAAAACCCGCTGAATTTGCAAGATACATTTGGCAGGAGCCCCTGCTGATACTTCCTTCTTAGGATGTAGAACTAGAATTGGATATTTTCACTTTTCCAATTTTCCTGGAACTTTAAGATGGCAGCGATCAGTCATTACATAGGTGTGGCAATGACATCATAGCCACACACAACAGTGTCAATGAAAGGAGAAGGCAGAGCTTTACAGGCGCCATTATCTTGGTTTAGAGTGAAGCATGAGGAATAGAAATAGGCAAAGGGTACTCTTCATGGGGAGGGGCAATTCAGGGGATGCAATTTAAAAATGTGGGTTTTGGTCCTCTTTAATTTTGCTGTTAAAGCAGACCTTTGCATGGCAGCCCTAGACCTTAGTGGCAGATGAGTGACAGACAGACCAGTACAGTCACACTGCTGTACGGGATTGGATGACTGATCTGTCACTCAAGTTCTTAGCCCCCCAATGAGTGTTTTTTATGTTATCACCCTAATTGGGCTTGGCTATGCTAGGCTAGGCTAGGCTGTGCTGCAGCTGACATTACCCTTCTTGTTACGGCCATTTGTTGTACACTTGGGGGGATCATTTAAACGGAGAGCAGTGTTGTAAATGTATAAATAACACCACTTTATTGGTACTTCCAATTTTACTAGAGCTAAGAAAAAATTATCTTTTTAATGATTAACCCTATAGCAAGGGTGCTCAACCTTTTGATGAGCAAGGGCACTTTATTGATTCTTAAACTGGCCGCTGGCCTCAATGAATATGTTCAGAATTTCAAATGTATTATTTGAATAGCATAATTGTGACGGGTGAAAACCATGGGCAACACTACAAGTAGGAACCATTAGAGCCCTGTCAGTGGAATAGGCCCCTGATAGTAATAGAAACCTAAATAGTTTAGTTAAACCATGTTGGATTCATCTCTTAGGACCATTGCATCATGAATCCACATGATGGCAGTGTTGCCTAAGGAATGGACCTGACCAATACTAAAACGGTCTGGTGTTCCCCTTTAGTTTGGTAAATAGAGACTTAGCCAGGTGGCATTGGCAACATTACCTGCCCTGCCATTGGTCGAGGCTTGCAACTAAGTTGGAGAAGCAACAATAAAGAGGTTATATAAGGGAGAGATCAACCCTTCCAGAGTGATCTACGTTTGGAGCTTGTCATGAGGGGATGCATTTCAATGTAGTGGAGGAGCTGAGAGACAGCCATGGAGGAAACCATTGGCATAGACTATATACTGTAACCTTTGGATTATGCCTGTACTGAACTGTTTGCTGTTTTACCATGGATGGAAGCCTATCAATAAAGACCATGTTCACCGGGGAGGCTGATTCCTCATTAGCGGCAGGTAGCGACAGATGAGCGTCTGTAGCAGGCATTTTCAGAGTGCCCGCTAGTAGTCACTGTGCTCGGCCGTGAGTCGCTACTTTATAGCGACTCAGTCGCTGTCCAGTAATGTTGGATACATTCTGAGGAGTCGCTATTTGACCAGTACAGCGCTGTACGGGAGCGCATGTTAGCGACTGCTCATAGCGACTGACTCACACCATATTCAGCAAAAAAACAGCCTCACAAATCTCTGGCGCTGAAAAATATTTGTTTGAAGCCCAGAGCGCAGGAGGCGGTGTGTTTAAAGTCTGTTTTCAAGCATCTATCAACTAGTAACAAAGCGAAAACATATGGAATTACATTGTAACAACATTGTAACATGAACACTTTAATGGCAGACCTGTAATGTCATTTCTGAGGAAATATATAAAAAATGAAAAAATTATGAAAAAACTGCCAATTCAATGCCAGAAGAGGTCACAGAATTATTTGTGATTTTTTTGAAAAAAAAAAAAAAAAACCCAGTTTAAAGAGAAGAAAAGGATCGTCCATTGAAATGTATGGGAGAGCGTCAGGTAGCGAGAGGTCATACCTGGCGCTGTGCAAGGCTGAACGCTGGCGCTGAGGCTGTGAAAATGATGAATCAGACGCTACATGGCGCTATCCCAGTCGCTAAACAGATTCTGCTTGATAAATGTGGAATTGCGTGCCGTGTCCGGCGTTGACCAGTCGCTATCTGTCGCTACCTCTCATTAACCAGGCGCTACCTGACGCTATCCCTTCTTAAATAAGGGCCTAAGTTGGAGAAGCAACAATACAGAGGTTATATAAGGGAGAGATCAACCCTTCCAGAGTGATCTACGTTTGGAGCTTGTCATGAGGGGATGCATTTCAATGTAGTGGAGGAGCTGAGAGACAGCCATGGAGGAAACCATTGGAATAGACTATATACTGTAACCTTTGGATTATTCCTGTACTGAACTGTTTGCTGTGTTACCATCGATGGAAGCCTATCAATAAAGACCATGTTCACCTAAGAGTGTCATCAATGGAGACCAGTGACGACTGAAGCCAGTAAGTGCACCTCCACCCACACATGCCACACCAACATGGGATGCCCTACCCTAGGTCCAAGAACCTCCCTCCCCTCACTCCCCAGAGCGTGTGCCCGCTACATAATGAAGATTTTCATTCATTCATTCATTTTACAATTTAGGATCCCTACTGTCCCTACAAACTTCATTAGATACACTTGTATGTCCTTTTACAACACCATCCAATTGTCTCATTCATAAGTACCGATCCCCACATGCTACCAATACACATGCTGATTGCCTTACCTTTTCAAATAAATGGGCCCCATATTTATAGCCCTTACTCATCAGTTTCCAATCATAACCATATTTCCAGTACCCATCGAAAACCCCTCTCAATGCTAAACAGACAATTAAACTGCAGTGGTGTAACTAAAGGATTTATTCATGAAGCTCTAGCGTCAGGCAGTGCCTCGTAGCGGCAGGATCTGGTGAACGCTGGGTGCTATACGCAAAACCACATTTATGAAGGCGATTCTGGTGAGCAACTCTAAAAGCGCCATGTAGCGCACAATTCATCTTTACAGGCAGCTCAGCGTATAGTGCCAGGGCTCCTGCTTCCAGAGTGCCAGGTAAGACCTGTCGCTACCTTTTGCTCTCCCATACATTTCAATAGACGTTCCTTCAAATCCCTTTACTTAACTCTCAAATCATTTTTTGACCTCTACTGGGCTGGAATAAATTATTTTTGAAAACTTTTTGGATTTTTTTATATTTTTATGCAGAATTGTCATTACAGGTCTGGCATTAAAGTATTAATGTCACAATGTTACAACAATGTCATTCCATGTGTTTTCGCTTTGTTACTGGTGGAAATGTGTTCAAAAACAGACTTTAGTCACAGCGTCTGGCGCTCTATGCTACAGCGCCCAGATCCAGAGCGTCGACGCTGTGTGTGTTTTTTTTTTTGTTGAATATGGTCGCACTGAGCTGGCACTACCTCTCGCTCGCTGCAACACTGTACTGGTGTTAAAACGCCCAACATACATCTCATTCATCAATGCCGGCCAGGTTACTAGAGCAACTGTGGCGCTCTGTTACAGCGCCATTCACAGCGTATACTAGCGGTCATTCTAAGCGCCGCTGTACAGACGCTCATCTGCCGATAGCTGGCGCTAGTAATGAATCAGCCTCTAAATGTGACAGGGCCCTGGTTCGAACATTAAATGGGGTCCTTTCACGGCTTATACAGTACACTTTTTTTCTGTCTTTTAACCCATTTGGATGCAGCTAGACAACTAAAGACTTAAATAGCAGAGACAAACGGTGCTTCCTTTATGTAAATGATGCCAAGTGAGCACAAATATGATGAATAAGATGGAGGAGCAACAATGATGGGGCTCCCCTAACCTCCTGGGCACTCGTGCAGTGGCACCCCCTCCACCCTCTCGAGTTACGCCCCTGCACCACTGCCACCTCTAATTGGCTCTCTCCATGCAATCTCTTATCCCTACTCAGCCTCTATTTAACAAACGTTAGAGTTCTATTTTCCCCACAGCAGGGCAGGGACCACATCAGATGGCTCTAAGGGCCACAGCTCCAAGGGCCACATGTGGCCCCTGGGCATGTACCCCTAGGGAATGTGTACTGCAGGTTGAGAAACAGTGTTCTAGAACATTCTCAGAGATAGTATGTTCTGAAGTTATAGAAGGTCTGGGGTAATCTGCAGATAGTCTGGCTGTGGGGGCCCCTCTAGTATTAGGGATTGAAAACAGGGCCTTGGATGTGCACCTTTTCAAGAGCACCTGTGAGGAGAAGACTAATAGCAGCGCTTGACCAATGTGACAGGTGGAACGGTGGTCAACATTACATTCAGGAAAGATTAGAGCCCTGTCATTGGGATAGGCCCTGATAGTGATAGGAACTTTAATAAAAGCAGTTAAATACAGAACTTAGGTACCATTGCGTCATGAATCCACATGATGGCAGTGTTGCCTAAGGAATAAACATAGATAATATTAATTAGTCTAGCGTATCCCTTAAAGTAAGTAAATAGAGACTTAGCCAGGTGGCATTGGCAACATCACCTGCCCTGCCATTGGCCTAGCAACATAATTGGTTAAGGCAACATTTCAGAGGTTACATAAGGGAGAACCCAATCCTTCTAGATGGTTCTTAGTTAAGTGTTAATGTAGTGGAGGAGCTGAGTAACAGTGTGGGAAGAAGCCTGTGGAAGTAACTGGAAGCTGTAAAGACTGTTTGCTGTAACTGCCAATGGATATTGCCTGTACTGGATTATGCTGTTTGACATGGATGGAAGCCCTTAAATACTGTTGTTGGCATCAAGGAGTGTCATGATTGGAGACCAGTGATGACTGAATCAGTAAGTGCACCCACACATGCCACACCAACCTGAGTCGCCCTACCCTAGGTCCAAGAACCCCCCCCCCCCCCTTGCTCCTCAGAACGTGTGCCATTAGCTAGGCACGTGTCCACTACACCACCACTAACTTAAGTGCCTTCTTCTAGAGGAAGAAAGAACTCGTTCATGATGCCTGGGTCGCAGATTAGGACAGGGTGAAGTATATTGATGTGTTCCAGTGACCACTGTGGTTTATATTCACTACTGCTACTGCTGCTGGTCATTCTGATGCTGCTGGTGTTTTCTATAATAAACCTGGACTACCTTAAAATGAAGTGACTGGTGCCCATCATTTCTACAGCTTCAACTCCAAGATGAACCCGAGAACTGTGAGTACTTACTGTACAATTTTGTGGTGTAGAGGCGTGCAACTTGGCTGGGTGTCCCAAAAGTGAGCAGTGCATGTGCGGTATCCCGCCTGAGACGGGCGGCAGCAATACCGTTACAGAAGCACCATTGTCTCTGCTGTTTCAGTCTTTAGTTACCTAGCTTCATCTAATGGAGTTAAAATACAGCCGTGAAAGGGCCCCCTTTAATGTTCGCAGTAGGACCCTGTCACAACCACTGCAAACCAGATTAGCAAACCTACAGGCTGATTCATTACCAGCACCAGGTAGAGACAGATGAGCGTCTGTAGCGAGGCTTTGAGAGCGACCGCTAGTAGTCGCTGTGCTCGGCCATGGTTCGCTATTTCAGAGCGTCTCAGTCGCTGGCCAGCATTGATGAATATATTGTGTGAGTAGCTCTAACACCAGTACAGCACTGTATGCGAGCGAACGGTGGCGCCAGCTCAGTGCGACCGACTCACACCATATTCATCAGAAAAAAAAGCCTCACACAACGCCGGCGCTCAAAATCGGGTCATTGTAGCCAGAGAGCCAGAAGCTGTGTGATTAAAGTCTGTTTTTGAACATGTATCCACTAGTATCAAAGCGAAAACATGGAATTACATTGTTATTACATTGTAACATGAACACTTTAATACCAGACCTATAAGGACAATTATGCATAAAAATATTATAAATCAAAAAAAGTTTCGAAAACTTTTTCTAGGCCATGAGAGGTGACACAATTATTTGATAATTAGAAAAAAATAATTAAATAAAATAAAACCCTGTTTAAAGAGAGGAAAAGGATCGTCCATTGAAATGTATGGGAGAGCGACAGGTAGCGACAGGTAATGGAAGCCAGAG
Organism: Gastrophryne carolinensis; assembly: GCA_027917425.1. Taxonomy (NCBI): domain Eukaryota; kingdom Metazoa; phylum Chordata; class Amphibia; order Anura; family Microhylidae; genus Gastrophryne; species Gastrophryne carolinensis. Next base: position 42,784,772 of record CM051239.1, on the reverse strand, counting down.
CACCGGCAGTATACGGTGAGCCGTCTGTGATGATGAATCGGTCGCTACGTGATGCTGTTAGAGTCGCTCACCAGTTTCGCTTTGATAAATGTGGTATTGCGTACACCGCCCGACGGTCACTGTTCGCTGCCAGTCGGTACCTGGCGCTATGGCTTTATGACTAAAGCCCCTAGTCTATTTTTACTCTTACAGGCTGATTCATCACTAACGCCAGGTAGAAACAGATGAGCATCTGTAGCAGGCATTTCAGAGCGCCCGCTAGTAGTTGCTGTGCTCAGTCGTGGGTCGCTAGTTCAGAGCTGTGCAGCAATGATTAATACATTGTGAGGAGTCGCTAAATGACCAGTACAGCGCTGTATGGGAGCGCATGTTAGCGACTGGTGAGTGCGACTGACTCACAACATATTCATCAAAAAAACAGCCTCACACACCTCTGGCGCTCAAAAATGCTTCGCTGTAGCCCAGAGTGCCGGAGGCTGTGTGATTAAAGGTTGTTTTTTAACATGTATCCACCAGTAACAAAGCGAAAACACATGGAATTACATTGTTATAACATTGTAACATGAACACATTAATGCCAGACCTGCAATATCAATTCTGCAAAAATATATAAAATGTTAAAAAAAAGAAAAAGTGGCTTTTTCAAGGCCAGGAAAGATCCCAATATTATTTGAGAATAAAAAAATAAATAAATAACAATAAAAACAAAAACCCTGTTTAAAGAGAAATGAAAAAATGTCCATTGAAATGTATGGGAGAGCGACAGGTAGCGAGAGGTAATATGTGGCGCTCTGCAAGGCTGAACGCCGGCGCTGTACGCTGAGGCTGGGATAATGATGAATCGGATGCTACATGGCGTTATCCCAGTCGCTCAACAGATTTTGCTTGATAAATGTGTAATTGCGTGCTGTGTCCGGTGTTCACCTGTCGCTACCTGTCATTTACAAAGCACTATCTGACACTATCCCTTCATGAATAAGGGCCTAAGTCCACTTTAACAGTAACACCAAAGCTCATGTTTCTGATGCTTTGGACACATTTGGCTCATTGATATTTTTCAAGCAATTGTTTTTCTCACCTCAGATAAAAATAATTCTGTGCATTCTATCGTTTCCACTTTTAAATGTAGCGTCTAATTGAATCTATAAATATAGCTCTTATTTCACACTGAGCTCACAGCAGATGTGAGCCCCTCTCCACATCCGCCATAGCGATGCACTAGGCACAGGATGCCTTCCCCGTAAAGTAGAAGTAAACTTTTGAATCTACTTATATGTGCAGTAAAGCTGACCAAAACCCTACTTTTTGCGCAACTGGGTCTGTATCCAGATTTGTGATGCCCCTATATGTAAAACCCCCAGGAACACCTGTTTAATGAGATCCAGTCTCCTGCAGTGTATGTGCAGGCTCTCATCCAATCAGAACTCACTATTGTGCATCTTAATGCCTGCAAAAAGCTCTAAATGGAAACAATGGCCGACGATTCCCACTGGCCGCTCCCCTTTCAGATATGCTGGATCGGTGAAGGCATATGTTCCTTTACAGATGGTTCCACACAGATCATTGGCACTCACAATTCCTCCTCCTCATCCCAGCAAACAAGTGGCGCAGTCCTGGCTGTTCCTCCCTACATGGGCACCTAAGCCTTAGCTTCCTCCTAGGCTCCTGGACAGCTGACTGGTGGACTACTAGCGCTTTCTGCGTTTTCTTCAACTTGTATCTGCTCCACACAGCTCCTTTGTCTAATCCAATTAGGTTCTTATCTTAGATTAGCTTGGGTTTGTCATTCTTCTGTCACATGGCTCACATGGTCAAGCCATGTTTCACATATGACAGAACCGTCCAGTACCTGACTGAACCAAGCCTAGACTTTCTATTTCCTATTCTTAGTTAAATTTATTATTGTCCCCACCAACTTATATGTCTTACTCCCTATCTGCATTACAGTTATCAACACTCTCTGAGGGCCCCTAATGTCTAAATTTAACCACTGCTAACTGTCACACAGACTTAAGCAGAAAAATGGAAAAAAATCAAAAACATTGGTACCTATCAGTTGGTGGGGGGGGGGGGGGGTGATTACACTTCTGTCCGGATTGACACCATATCCGAAGAGATAACAAAAAATATATTAACCGATTTTTACTATTTCAAGTGGAAGTCCAGTGTAGCACACACAGAGCAGAGGAAACCCCTCTGTGCTTCCTGTCCAAGACGGCTGCGCCCAGGAGCCAAAGCACTGGGAGTGCAGTGCTAGATGCCAGTCAAGGTAACCCTCTGCCGTGTCTCAGCATTTGTTACCTTTCCATTACGGTGTCAGTCAGGATAGGTAACTCGGGCAGGCTGATTCATCATTAGCGGCAGGTAGCGTCAGATGAGCGTCTGTAGCAGGCATTTTCAGAGCGCCCGCTAGTAGTCGCAGTGCTCGGCCATGAGTCGCTACTTTATAGCGACTCAGTCGCTGTTCAGTAATGGTGAATACATTGTGAGGAGTCGCTATTTGACCAGTACAGCGCTGTATGGGAGCGCATGTTAGCCACTGCTCATAGCGACCGACTCACACCATATTCAGCAAAAAAACAGCCTCACGAATCTCTGGCGCTGAAAAATGCTTGTTTGAAGCCCAGAGCGCAGGAGGCGGTGTGTTTAAAGTGTGTTTTCAAGCATCTATCAACTAGTAACAAAGCGAAAACATATGGAATTACATTGTAACAACATTGTAACATGAACACTTTAATGGCAGACCTGTAATGTCATTTCTGAGGAAGTATATAAAAAATGAAAAAATTATGAAAAAACTGCTTTTTCAATGCCAGAAGAGGTCAAATAATTATTTGTGATTTTTTGAAGAAAAAAAAAACGTTTAAAGAGAAGAAAAGGATCGTCCATTGAAATGTATGGGAGAGCGCCAGGTAGCGAGAGGTCATACCTGGCGCTGTGCAAGGCTGAACGCTGGCGCTGTTCGCTGAGGCTGTAAAAATGATGAATCAGACGCTACATGGCGCTATCCCAGTCGCTCAACAGATTCTGCTTGATAAATGTGTAATTGCGTGCCGTGTCCGGCGTTGACCAGTCGCTATCAGTCGCTACCTCTCATTAACCAGGCGCTACCTGACGCTATCCCTTCTTAAATAAGGGCCTAGGTTTTTTATCCAATTTTTTTGCTTCCGCTCAGATTAAAAAGGAAAAATCGATTCAGTGTGAATTTGAATGTTGATGATTTTTTTCTGAACTTTTCCCTGAAATCCTTAAATAAAAAAAGTAAAAACTCCCCTGCTTCCTCGCTGGCGTCTTCTCTTCGCAGAATCCTAGCCCCGGCTCTGAGTTCTGACATCGTGCTCCTGCTGCAGGAAGGGGCCTTTTATACTGGCAGAGTGAGCTGACATTAGCGCCTACCTGCGGCGGGGAGCGAGATGCCGGGAGCCCAGCGTGGGGTAAAGGATGTGGGTCCTCTGTTCTGCTGAAGACACTGCAGGCGGCCAGAGGGTGAAGACATCGGCGCTGGAACGGGGACTGAGGTACAGTAAGCTTATTTTTTTGTTGTTTTATGAGCAAGTTTGTTAAAGTTCGATTAGAAAAACCCTGAATTTCTAAGGGAAATTTGGCAAATGTCCCGAATCAAACTTTTAAAACGCTCACTTATCTCTAATACTAACAACAGACCAGAGATGGTAAATGATGTACCTTAGTAATAATTATCTAATATCTAAAAACAGTGTATAAAGCATTATCAAAGATACATTTTGAACACAAATGTAATGGGACAAAAAGGTCAACTAAGACCCTTAAAGTATATTTATTTACACAGAAAAATGTCATAATATTTGGGTGGGCAGGTAGGTCTATATAAATAGCAATTACCCAAAAGGAATACCAAGTGCATCAAAGAAGCCCCTAAAACTTGTACCAATTAGTGATAGGATATGTGCTATACAATTAATTGACGCAAATACAGTATGTGAAGAAGCTCAAAGAATAAATAGATTAATAATCCATTATATATCCAAACCAACACCCCAGTTATTTCAAAACCCAGTCCGGACAAAAATAAAAACATAATATGTAGTGACCAATAAATAGTCCTGTTCAGCTGAATCGCCTTGTAGCGGTATTTTGAAACTTACTGGCGTCAGCAATCTCCTCCCCGCATGCCCGCAGCCTGAAGCTGGGCAGACAACCCTTTATGTCAGTTATGGTGACTGACCATGCCCACTACATTCACTACATTGGAGGGGGCATGCCAGCCCTGAGCACACCCCCTCCTGTGAAATGAATGAAGTGGGTGTGGCCACGCCATGAGTCATGTGAGGAGGCAGTCAGACGACCACAGGCCGTGGTTGTGAGCAAGGACAAAGCCATCTGGATCTCCGGCAGAGGTATGTTGTTAGGGCGAGCGCTGCACGCCCATCTAGCAGCACTTCACTTACCTCCATGGCTGCATCCAGCCATCATCCATTTTGCAGCACTTCCCTCATGGCTGTTCCCAGCTGTCTCCCTTCGCCCCATGCTTCCTTCTCGCATGCTCAGGTGCGCGCACGTCTCCGTCCACTAGAGGGCGAGCGCACTGGATTCCTGAGATTTAAAAGGCCTGTACAGCACTGATTGGTGCTTGGTCATCCAAGCCTGCATCTACTTCTCCTATTTAAAGAGGCACTTCCTTCTTCAGTGCCGGATCTTGGTCTCTCCATGCTTGTTGAAAGTCAGACATTCTTGGATTGCTCACCTGTGTACCGACCTCTGCCTGTCCCCGACTCTGAACCTTTGCTGCCTGCCCCGACCTCGGCTACTCACCTTTACCACGAACCTGTGCTGCCAGCCCCGATCTCTGCCTGTACTTACTACGCCTTTTGTCTGCCACTTGTGTACCTCGCTGAACCTCGGCTGACTGTGGGACTGGGCCGCTGTTGGGGGGTAGCGACCTGGGGGTCACTCGCCGCACAAGACCAGCCTGCCTTGCGGTGGGCTCTGATGAATACCGGTGGCCTCTTAGACTCCGCTCCTCTGACACGGTACCCACCATCGGTCCCACAGTTAAAGCGGATCCACACCCGGTCCGTGACATATATTTGAACTCCTGGTATAGGGACAGTCAGCTCCACGGGACTATTGGTGAGAATCTGTTCTTTTTTTATTTTTTCCTGGACAGTAACTTTTAATAAAAGAAAGTAATAATCACCCCCAACCAATTACACGCTTCGAGTTTTAGACATACATCCTGGCATTCCCACATGTGTTCCGTAACAGCATGCTGACGTCTCCAGGGGCAGCTAGTAGCGGCTATAGACATTACAATGCACTTTAGTGCTCAATTTTTCTGCATTGCATTTTTATTTTATGGAATTTGGCCATAGACTTACTAAAATGCAAAATGATGTAGACCTCTGACTGTGCTGGTGGTGCATTTGTGGTCAAGGGGGCCAACTGGGTAGGGGGAATAATTCCCTCAACCATTAGCATATCTTGATGTATGCCTCAAAAAACTTCAGGATGTTCTAAACTTGGTGACCTGCACCTGCTGTTTAATGGCTTGTGATTCTCCCAGTCAGTAGTACTTGAGAACTTTGTGTTGCGGTCCTCTTTTTATCCGCCTATTAAATTCCATTTGGATATGCACATTCAAGAGAGCTATACTCTCTCCTATTCAATTACTTTACGATATAAAATATCAATTATTGGCTAACTCAATTGAAGGTGGGGGATGAGTTTGTGGCATAAAGACAACCCCCCCAATCTCACACGACTAGTTATGATGAGTGACCCAGCACAATATGAGACCTGGCCCTGCATGAGGAAATACTGCTCACACATCTATACCACTGACACAATACAATTAATGGGACTGCAGCAGGATTACAAGGTACAATGTACTTTCCCACGCAATGTAGGCCCATATTTAACAAGGGATAGCGCCAGGTAGCGACTGGTGAGCGAACGGTAATGACGGGCCCCGCCACGAGAATGCCGGCTCCCCACCACAATCACACATTTATCAAGCCAATCCTGCTTAGCGACTGAGAGAGCGCCAGATAGCGAATCATTCATCATTATTCCAGCCTCACCCCACAGCGCCAGCGTCCGACCTTGATCAGCGACAGGTATTACCTCTCGCTACCTGGCGCTCTCCAATGCATTTCAATGGAACAATCTTTAAATAATCATAAATAATTGTTATTAATTTTTTTTTTTTTTTTTAATGTGAAAAATTCTGTTACCACTTCTGCAATGTAAGAAAAAAAAAAAATTTGAATTGATATTACAGGTCTGATATTAATGTATTCATATTACAAAATGTTTTTATAAACTTGTTTTTTTGGTTTCAAAAAATATGGTTGTTTGGGGGTTAAAAAACTACTTTTAACCCATCGCCGCCAGCGCTCTGGGGTTTAAACATGCATTTCACAGCGCAAGAATTTTTTGAGCGGGATTTGTTAATGAATATGGTGGGAGCCGTTCGCTATGGCCATTCGCTATCATGCGCTCCCATACAGCACAGAACCTGTCAAATAGCGACTCCTCACCCAATATTCAACATTACGGCACACCGACTGAGTCGCTGTCAACAACCGGATAACGGCCAAGCACAGCGACTACTAGCGGGCGCTCTGAAAATACTGCTACAGTCGCTCATCTGTCGCTACCTGGCGCTATTAATGAATCGGCCTCCCCGTCTATCTGATCATGTGTGTACAGTGCCCCTCAGCCAGGGCCGGCTCCAGGTTTACGCGGGCCCTTGGGTGATAGAGTCTCAGTGCGCCCCTTGCAGTGTGGTGTGATGCTCCACACATGGCAGTAACATTGCATGTATGGTGAATATTGGCAAAGAATAGAAAGAAAAAATAATAGAAGGAATGACAGAAAGAAATTATAAAAAGAATGTATAAAAGAAATTAAAGAAAGAAAGAATAATATAAATGACAGAACAAAAAAGAAAGCAAGGAAGAAAAAGAAACAAGGAATGACCAACAAAAGAAAGAAGGAATGACAGAAAGAGAATGAATGAATGACAGAAATAAAGATAGCAGGAACTTATAAAGATGTAATGGCAAAAAAGAAGAGAAGGAAAGAAAGAATACAAATACAATACAAAGAAGAAAAAGGGGAAGCAAAAAGAAAGAACAAACAAATGAAATAAAGAAACAAAGAATAGATCAAAAGAAAGTAAAAGTGAAAGAAAATAATAGAAAGGAAGAAACAAAGAATAGAGGGACTGACAGAACTCACAGAAGGAAGGAAAATACATGTCAGAAAGAACAGATGAAAGAAACAAAGAAATACAAGGACTGACAGAAAGAAAGCCTCTCCCAGAGGCCAATCTGTCCATGATTAGCTGTCTTTAGTCCTGGTTACTGCACAGCCCTGCCCTCTGCAAATGGGGCTGCCCTGGATTGAGGGAATGAGGTGGGCCCTTCCAAGGTGCAAGGGGCCCGACACCTGCTCGAGGATGCCCAGTGCTGACGCCCTCAGAAATTAGCTTGGGGTAGACTGGGCAGACACTAACAAGGGTACGGGGAGGCTGATTCATCATTAGCGGCAGGTAGCGACAGATGAGCGTCTGTAGCAGGCATTTTCAGAGCGCCCGCTAGTAGTCACTGTGCTCAGCCGTGGGTCGCTACTTCATAGCGACTCAGTCGCTGTTCAGTGATGTTGAATACATTGTGATGAGTCGCTATTTGACCAGTACAGCGCTGTATGGGAGCGCATGTTAGCGACTGCTCATAGCAACCGACTCACACCATATTCAGCAAAAAAACAGCCTCACAAATCTCTGGCGCTGAAAAATGCTTGTTTGAAGCCCAGAGCGCAGGAGGCGGTGTGTTTAAAGTGTGTTTTCCAGCATCTATCAACTAGTAACAAAGCGAAAACATATGGAATTACATTGTAGCAACATTGTAACATGAACACTTTAATGGCAGACCTGTAATGTCATTTCTGAAGGAATATTTAAAAAATGAAAAAATTTGAAAAAACACCTTTTTCAATGCCAGAAGAGGTCACAGAATAATTTGTGATTTTTGGGGAAAAAAAAAAAACCCCGTTTAAAGAGAAGAAAAGGTTCGTCCATTGAAATGTATGGGGGAGCGACCGGTAGCAAGAGGTCATACCTGGCGCTGTGCAAGGCTGAACGCCGCCGCTGTTCGCTGAGGCTGTGAAGATGATGAATCAGACGCTACATGCCGCTATCCCAGTCGCTAAACAGATTCTGCTTGATAAATGTGTAATTGCGTGCCGTGTCCGGCGTTGACCAGTCGCTATCTGTCGCTACCTGACGCTATCCTTTCTTAAATAACCCCCTAAATCTACACAGGTTCACCACTGAAAACAAAAAAAGCTCCTCCATGCAGGTCCAGTGTTCACCCGTAGTTTCTCCATGTAACACTGGAATCTTCATAGCCAGACAGCAATTTCATCCTGCACCTGCAGCCTCTCAAGGCAGCATTCATGGAGCCTTGCTCAGACCCCACACAACTACTCTATTCATTGCAATGGCAATGACATTACCTGTCACTCACAACAGTGGCAATGACTCAAGGAGGCGGGACTTCCGGATAAAACATTAGTGGGCAGGAGCATCAAAAATTGCTTCAGATTTTTTGCCTACATTGATGGCTACCAAGGAACAACAACTAACAATATAAACTAGCGTAAGCACAAAATGAGTACAACAATGCAAAGTGGCATTATAACTCACATTGCTCTGGTGTTTGTTCACTTCTTTTGCATGTTTCACGTCGGGGGGTTCCATCATTTGTGCATAACTTGACTTTCCTTTGTCTGCATCATGTTTTTGCTTGTAAAGGACCTGCACAAAAAAGAGACGTGCAGGGGTGAGATTCAAATTTTTAAACCGGACCTTCTGCGTAATTTAATGAAAAGCCAAAACCCTTTAAAAACTATTCCCCAGCATTTAAAATTAATATATTTTATTCTTTCCCTGGGTCGCAACTCTGTTCAAGACTCGAGGATATGCACACCACCATCTTGCCTCAGAAACATCATATACTGGGGAGAGGAGAGCGGGGAAAAGTGCAGGGGGCGGGGTTATAGCTGTGCTTTACACAGACAGAGCAGAGCTGGGGTCAGTAAAAGGACAGCAATCCCAGAATGCAGAGCGGCACAGTCACAAGACACTTCCTGTTTGCAGGAAGCCTGACACTTCATGAGCCGCCATCTTAGATGTTGATTAGTCCAAACGGGGGTCCCACAACACCCCAAGCAACCCACCCCCACAAAACCAGTGGCACCACTGTTTATATTAAAGGGTATATATAGCTTTATTAATACATATATTTACAATCCAACAGGTTGAGACACTTTAAAACCATGTTAAAAAACATATAACAAATTAGCAAAAGAGGGAGGGAGGGACATAAAAATGATGATGCTGCTCTAATTAATAATCAAATATCAAATGATCATATATATAGTCTGTCCATACCTCAGGCTAGATAATACCAGTTTAAGTGCACAATTTGTGTTCAATGATATACATATGAATGATGAAATACTAACCCATCCCTTAAGGGGTTAACCCCACACCTATATACTATCTAATAACTATAAACTATCTAAACTACAAAAAAACTAAAAAAGTGCAATGTGCATAAGCTTATATCGACTATACACTAATAATAAATGAGGACCAGCTGGGCAGGGAATAAACAGGCATAAAACATATAAAGCAATAAAGTCTCACGTGTCCAAGACGAGACCGCAGCAGTGCCCCCCCCAACCTCACCGCCGACGCGTTCTGTGACGTCACCGCGTCACTTCTACAGGGCGAGTTATCTTAGATGTTTAAAGGTTCAGAAAATGCAGTAGGTGCAGGTAGGATGATTTTTAATGTGAGCAATCTGTATGTACAGGGTGGGGGAAACATATAAGATAGGCTCTAATTCAGAGTGAAGGTCCGGTTTAACAACCGGTTCCCTATATATAAAGTTGTCAAGTGCTGAACACATTTATATTTTTATATTAAATGTTTGCATACAATCTAATAAACAGTAAACTGTGTAATAATATGAAAATGTGTCTAAGCAATATTAAGGGATTTTATAAATTATTTGTGCCAGTTCTTCCCGGTTCTGAGAATTGCTAGAATTTTAACAACTGGTTCTGCAGAACCACTACCACTGAATTCCACCCCTGGAGACTTGTCCACTAAGGCAGGGGTCCCCAACCGTGTCCTCAAGGCCCACCAACAGGCCAGGTTTTGCAGATCTCCACAGGTGGAGTAATTAGTGCAGCTGCAGAGCAATAGAGCTGGCTATTTGGAGAAAAACATGACATGTTGGTGGGCCTTGAGGACAGGGTTGAGGACCACTGCACTAAGGCTCAAACTATACCGGTCATTGTCCCTTCACTTTCCCTACTTAGGGGCTGACTTAGTAGGCCCTAAAGTCATTTCTTATTTCCAAATGTAGGTGCAAGAGAAATGAAACACAAAGAACTGCTAATAATTTACTGAAGAATAAGACCATGCGAGTTTATAGAGTATATTTGTTCACACAATAAATGTTTGCTATGTTTACTCATTCTGATTGCTTAGTTTCACAATGTTCCTCGCCTAGAGGTGAGTTTTCTAGGAAACATACCTCACCTAGGACATACATAGCTTATCTGAATGTACAGTCCATTGGCTTGTACCCCTAACCCAACTCCACTCCCCAACCACTGGCCTTCACCTCCAATGCTGCACAGGATTGGTTGGTTGAACTCTCAGCCATGGTCAGGACGGCAGCTTGGCTACCTGAAGCAGACCTTCACTGTGTTGCTCCTGGCAGAGGATTAGACACCTGCCACTGAAAAGTTTATTGTTTTTCTTTTCTAACCCCAAATTGAGCTAATCCCCAGAGGAAAAGTGGGTGCCAGGCTTTTAGGAATCTAAGCAGAGGCATACATTGGTTTCGCAGGGCCAAATAGAAGATATCTTTGTTATATGATATATAATTATATATAAGATATATAGTTATAAGAATATATTAATATATTGTCTTGTATGCCTGTTTCACAGGAGCCTCAGTTGCCAGCAGCTTGTTTTCCAATGCTCTATAGTCAGAGGTCTTGAGAAAAAAAGCTGCTGGCATCTATGTTCTGCCCTGTGGAGCCAACATGTCTAGCTTCTGGTGCTCTGTGCTGATGTATAAAGAGGCTGAATGTAGAACCCAGGGTACTAATCCGTGCTGCTGCAACCTGGGCATAGTCACGGCACACTTACCTTCTGCCTAGTCCAGCGGCATCCTCGGGCAGTTCGGGCTCAGGCGGCTGGCCGGTATCCCCTCCGCCTGGTAGCCACATCAACAGTGGGCGCTGGCTCGTGCAGCGTTGGCTCAAGTAGGCCGAGCACTTTCACCTTCTCCTCTCCCTGACGCTTCCCACGCTCCTCTGCTCCCCTTGCCAATCCTGTCCAATCCTGTCCAATCCTGTCTACCTCAGCCCAACCTCAGCCCTAAAAAAGTATTTCTGTATCATTCAGTCATTGCCCATGATAGCATTCTGCTGTGATTGCTGATTGTTATTCCGTTGCCGACCTAGCTTGCCTGACCATTCCGTGACCACCACCTGAACCAAACTTTTCCTGGACTCCCGCCTTATCGTTTGCACTGCGAAGCCTCTGATTACCCTTGGCTTGACCTTTGACCCTTCTCGTGCTTCTCCCTTGGCTTTGTGTATCGTGAGGACTGATTATCCGTGTATGACCCCGGCTTGCCCGATAACGTCCAGTCTGGTTCATCCGCCTTCACCCCTGTAAGTTCACAATCTTTGAGCTAATAAGTCCTGGGGGCAACAGTGTCCATTGAGGCATTTAAAGCATCCCGGTGAACAGGGGCTTGTCTATATGTGAAGCTAGCTGCGGAAATTAGGGGTTGTGAACTTACCAATAAGGCGGGTGTCCCGCGGGATTTTGACAGGCACACCGAAGGCAACCGGGCCCCACCATCACCAGTTCTGGTCCTTGAGCTGTTGGCCAGGCCCAGCAGGCCTGGACTGCACCAGTCTGCCACTACCAGGAGCCCAGCAAAGGTATGGTATGTATGCCCTTGTATCTAAGGCTGGGTTTCCTTTTTAACAAATTGCAGGTTATTTACAGGTACAGCAAAGCAGACTATAACACACCACGAAGAGGCCCACTGAGACTCTATCATCCAAGGGCCTACATAAATTTTGGAACCATCCCTGCAGCTGGGAAACAGATTTTCAACACTGGATCAGGTTCTGGGAACATGATTTTCACCCCCTAAGCCGTCCAGTTCAAATTTATTTCAGTGCTGTTATTTAAGTGTGAAGCAGGGAATATTGTTTCCTGTACATGACTAATTGCATACCAAGGCATCACAAACACTTGCTTTATTTATAGGGTAGAGAGAACGTAGCCTTCAATTTTACAGTGGCAGAAATGTTTCTGGTCCAAATGCAGTTGTCGACGCTTCATTCTCCAGCAGATGGTTTGTCCTGTGACATATGGCTGCCACATTTGTCTGCAGCCTTGTAAATTAATGTGGCATTCCAAATAGGAAACCCCTGTGTGTCGCACTGGCAGAGACAGAACGCATAGCATTTGCTGTCATACATCATCACAATGGGCCTGGCGTCCCTAATTCTCCAATATATATATACGGCAACACTATAGCCAGCCTCACACTAGGAAATCCAGACGCTGATGACTCGAGTTTCCCTCAAAAAACTTTATGTGACTAATACTGAAGGGCGCAACATACTGTGACGTACTGTGAATACCTTAACTTGGGGTCTTTTTCTTTAAAATTGTAAAAAGTCTCCAGCTTATTGAAAAATGTTTGCACCTTCCCTAAAATACTGAGGGATTCAAAGGTTTATAGAGGGGAAACAAGGAAATTAATGCTTTTGATATAATTAAAAATAAAAAAAAAAATTATTTAAAGCAGACCTCCGTGTGGCCTAAGTAGTTTGAGAGGGCCTAACCCCATGCAGATGTTGTGGAATGGAATAAAGATTATTCAATCTAGAATTACATGGTGGCGGCCATCTTGCCACACACCTGATAGTCCTGCTTACACATGAGAATTGGGGGGGTGCTGTGTCAGCAGCAATATACACACAATTGAGAGAGATAAATGCCTCAGAAACAAGGAGAAGCTTGCCTGTCATTCTTCACACAGGAAAGCACTGAATAAAAAAGCTAATGTAGCAATGTAGCAAGAAAACTGTGCGAGTGAAGCTGTTGCAATGTATCTAGTCAGGGGATACATTGTATATACAATGTATATAATGTATTTTATTCAATGATGAGACATTACAGCTCAAGACTGCACAAGAGGTGATTGCATGGAGCTATGAGAGAGAAATTTTGACTCTGGCGTTTGACTTAGCAGAATCAGTCTGTGTGTGTGGCAAGATGGCCGCTGCCATGCATGTTTTATAGTGCAGAGTATGCCAGCTATTCCAAACATCTGCATGGTGTTAATACCTTTCAATAAGCTTATGTTACTGATTGCCATATAGGGGCTTTAGGGGAGCAATTAACTAAGCTTTCATTTTTTGACTGGAGGTCTGCTTTAAAACCTAAAGCATAGTTTTTTTGACAGTGTGATGAAAACATTTGAGATGAGTATGGCTGTGGTGACAGTTAGTAACTGTTGGAAACAGTTAGGCCCTTATTTATGAAGGAATAGCGATAGGTAGCGACTGGTGAGCGGCCGGTAATGACGGGCACCAGCACGAGAACGCCGGCTCCCCACCACAATCACACATTTATCAAGCCGATCCGGCTTAGCGACTGAGATAGCGCCATATAGCCACTCATTCATCATTATTCCAGCCTCAGCCCACAGCGCCAGCGTCCGACCTTGAACAGTGACAGGTATGACCTCTCGCTACCTGGCGCTCTCCAATGCATTTCAATGGAACAATCTTTAAATATTCATAATTAATTGTTATCAATGTTTTTGTTTTTTTTTTTTAATGTGAAAAATTCTGTGACCACTTCTGCCACATCATTTTTTTAAGGTAAAAAAAAAATAAAAATTTGTGCAGAATTGATATTACAGGTCTGATATTATTGTATTCATATTACTAAATTCTTAAAAAAATATATATATTTTTGGTTTCCAAAAATATGGTGGTTTGGGGGTTAAAAAACTACTTTTAACACATCGCCGCCAGCGCTCTGGGGTTTAAACATGCATTTCGCAGCGCGAGAATATTTTGAGCATGCTTTTTTGATGAATATGGTGGGAGCCGGTCGCTCTGACCAGTCGCTATCATGCGCACCCATACATCGCGGAACCTGTCAAATAGCGACTCGTCACCCCGTATTCAACATTACTGCACACCGACTCAGTCGCTATCAACCACCGAACAATGGCCAAGCACAGCGACTACTAGCGGGCGCTGTGAAAATACTGCTACAGTCGCTCAACTGTCGCTACCTGCCGCTATTAATGAATCGGCCTCTAAGTGTGACTCCCCCTTCCTCCCCTTTGGCTAGCAGCAGGGGCAGACTGGGGCCAAGAATTAACCTGAAAATTTACAGGCCCTGACCTGCCCCCCCCATGAGCTCCTTAGCTTACCCTTGAGGAGCTTCTAAGCTGAACAATGTGTATGTTTATCAGCTGAGGTTATAGCAATGTAGAAACAGATCATGGACAGACGTGATAAGTGATGATGATGATACTGAAGCTTTAGTTTTGTAAGGGCAGATACTATGGCAGTGGTGACCATAACCGCCACAATCATGATGTGAGGATGTGACATTGCTGGGGCAGAACTTGGGCTTGAGACCAGGTATAGGGAGTTGATGAGGGGGGACCTAGAAGCAGGGAGGGGAGTTTTAGAAGAAGCAGTGTATAGGCTCTGGGTGATGTAGGCTGTATGTAGGAGTCTACAGCCAGCCATTGTCGGCCTTTGGGGTGTGCAAGGTGTGCGGTCGCACAGGAAGCCATCCAACCTCTCTGTCATCAGGCACCAGGAGCTCTTAGCTGGAGCAACAAGTCTCTTTTTTCCAAAATACCCCTATCTCTTTTCTTTTTTTTTTATAATTCTTTCTTATTTTTTTATTTCCTTCCTCTTGAATTTGCCTTTCTACTTTATTTCATGATTCCTCAATTTTCCTCACTTACCATATTCCCCCCTTTTTCATGTCATTTCCACATTCCCTCCACCTTTCTATTGTCAGTTTCCTATTATTCTTAGTATGTCACACACCCCGCTTCAAGAATCCATAACATGTGGGTAATATCGTCCTGAAGAGGGCGTTCCTGCAGAGATGATAGCAAAAGAAAGCCCCTCCCTGATCCATAAATACCTGGGACCTCCCACTCACTACCCAGTTTTCCATCTCTGCAGACGGCGAGCAAGTCAGAAGATGATGGCTCCTCCTTGCACAGGGGGATTTCAGGTAGCCGGGGTAACTCCCGGCCTCTTATTTTGTCTATTTCCGCTCGGACCCCTGTTTGTCCCAAAATTTACCTCAGATTACATGCCTCCACAGTCTTGGCTGCTGGCCCGAGCGAGGGTACATTGGCACCTCTGGTGCTGAGGAGCAGAGCTCCACCGTGAGACCCTAAAAGAGAGGGTAGGCGGTCATACCGGGTAGGTGATCCCGGTTTGGGATGCCCCGTCCCTTGACTTTTCCCCTGGGGGGGGGGGGCCCTTCCCTTTACCAACTATGGGGGCTGGGGGTTCCTCTCATAGGGGTTAGCTTTATTCTCTTTCTCTTTATTCACTTTCTCTTGTTGATGTGGAGCGTCTGGAAGTAATCCCTCAATGAATTGGTTGCACTGTTGTTACTATGTTGCAGCACCGCGGCTGTCATTGCAGCCGGGTGCCGGGGTTTTTCAGTCTGTGAGGTAAATTTTTTACCTCACACGCTTTGGGGGGGCGGGGCTGGCACTCGGCGCTCTGCCGCGGCCAGCCCCCGTTCTCTCATTCATTCCTCGCCGCAGCGAGCGGGGCGGGTGCTCCGCTAGTGATAGCGGGAGCACCCGCTGTCATGGCAGCCGGCGCCGCCGACAACCGCGGGTCTCTGGGCTGGACTTCTTCCCTCACGCTTCATTCACACTGGAAGGGGGGGCGGAGCCGGGCTTTCGGCGCGTCGCCGCGGCTCCGCCCTCCTCTGTACTGGCGCCGCTGCGGAGCTGAGCTCCCTGTTACTAGGCAGCTCCCTGTTACTAGGCAGCTTAGGGGGCACAGATCAGCTTTGCGCGGGCTGCGCAGACCACGCCCCTGACAAGGCAGTTCTTCTTCTCTTCACTTCACCTCAGAAATCGCCATTGTTCTGAGGCGGATCGTTCACCGCAGCGTTTGTGAGTGGCCCTGTGGGCCTCATTTATTTCTTCTTTTCTTTATCTGTTAAGTCTTATTGTAGGGACTTTTGGGTCTCTCTCTGTCTTTTAGGTGAAGGTTATCCAGGAGGATCTTCTGTAGTATTGGAAGGTCTCTCCTGATCCTGGGTCCCTGGGTCCATTTTAGCATCACAAATCCTCCCACTCGGGACATTAAAGGGGCATCCCGGGTTGTCTAACTGGCGTAATTCCCTGGGTCATAGCGACCACTCAAAATTCACCTTATGGAGGCATCCCCGGATACTGGGACTGGGACCCCTTCGGGGCATCCCAAAAAGTGTATGTTGTGTGGGATTTCCATTACTGGGGATGATGTGTTACTGTGTATACCATGTGCACAGCAAACTATTACGCGGCAGTCCGAACCCCAAGCGGCGGGGTCAGCACAGCCGGCCACCTCAACTCCCCCTCCCGCCTTGACTCGTGCCCCGTGTGACGTGGTCATGGGCAGGGACCTGCAATCCGAGATGTGTGCCAGATTGGCTAGCCTTGAGAAAATGCTCTCTAGCTCGGTCGCCCGTAAGGCTCCGTCTAAGAGAAAGCATTTGTCGCCGGCTCCGCCGGTGGATGATCTTGATGACAGAGATAATCTGGATTGGTCCGATTATCCCCAGCTAGAGGAGGGGGAAGTTGATGAGGGTTCAGAATTTTCGGATGATGAGCAGTCTGCTGGCGCTGATGCCGAGCTTTCTGATTTAGGGAGATCCTTGGACTCTCCTCACGCTCTGTCTCTCATGCTGGAAGTTCTGAATATTTCCCCTCCCAAGGAGGCGTCACAGCAGAAAGGTGAATTGTTTGAGGAATCCAGGCCGCGCCTGGAGTTTCCTACGCAACGCCATTTTGATAGAATCATTGACAAGGAATGGGATAGGCCGGCTCGGCTCCCTGGCATCCCTCAGGGGTGGGATAGGAAATATCCCTTTCCTTCTGAGGCGGTCAAGCGCTGGGCATCTCCCCCCGAGGTGGATGCACCGGTTTTGGGGTTGTCTAACTCCTCGGTTTTAAACAGACCTGATTGTTCCACTCTCAAAGATGGAGAGGATAAACGTATTGATCAGATGGCTTCTCATGGCTTTACTAGCATTGGGTCGGCCATCCGGCCTGTGTGCGCTTCGGAGCTAATGGTGTTGGCTACCAGGTCTGTGGTCAGGGACCTGTTGACTTCTTCAGGGCTTCGTCCTGGTAGTAACGAGTTCCTTAGCCTTAAACGGTGTGAGTTGTTTCTATCCTTTGTGTTGACTGCCTTGGATGACTTTGATGATGTGTGGTAGGACGTCGGCTCTGCTTGTGGCTATTCGGCGGTCGGTGTGGCTGCGCCAGTGGGCGGCCGATTTTATGTCCAAAAAATCACTGACGGCTTTACCCTTTGTTGGTCTACGGCTCTTTGGAGAGACATTGGACTCTGTCACCAAGGGTGGTAGGTTACCTCAACGTAAGAAACAACGCCGCCCTTTTCGGGGGGCGCCTGCCTTTACCCCCTCCTTTCGGGGGGCCAGATCTGGTAAGGGTTCTGCATTGAAGTTTCTCAACAGGTTCATCCGGCACGAGGAAATTCCGCATGGAAACGCTGCGTTCGGCCATTCACTCTCTTCGTCAGGGAGACTTTCTGACGTCCATAGACATCAAGGATGCTTATCTACACGTTCCGGTTTTTCCAGCACACCAGAGGTTTCTCAGGTTCGTGGTGGAGGATCGGCACTTTCAGTTTGTGGCACTTCCTTTCGGTCTCACCTCAGCTCCTCGGGTGTTCACCAAGGTGCTAGCGGGGGTGATGGCTCTGCTCAGAGGCCAGGGTATCCGCATCGTGCCCTATTTGGACGATCTACTGATCATGGCCTCTTCCTTCAACCAAGCGGAGTTGGACACCAGAGCGGTGGTGTCCACTCTGGAAAGGTTCGGTTGGGTGATCAACCACCCCAAGTCTTCCCTTTCTCCGTCCAGAATTCTGACCTTTCTGGGAATGTCTCTGGACACTTCACAGGCCAGGGTGTTTCTACCCCAGGCCAAGATTCTTTTGATTCAGGAGTTAGTTCGGCTTCTCTTGTCTACCCCTCATCCGACCATCTGGTTAGGGATGAGGCTGGTGGGGTTAATGGTGGCCTCATTCGAGGCAGTTCCCTTTGTGCAGTTTCACACTAGGACGCTTCAGCTTCATCTGTTGAAGGTTTGGGACAAGTCTCCTCTATCGTTGGATCAGTCCTTCCTGATGACTCCCCGAGTTCGTCGATCCCTGCAATGGTGGCTGGGGTCGGTCAATCTGTTGAAGGGCAGATCTTTTCTGGCTCCGTGTTGGGAAACAGTCACCACGGATGCCAGTCTGTCAGGTTGGGGTGGTGTTTGGAAGGACCTCCAGTTTCAGGGTTTGTGGGGCCCGCGGGAGGCTCACGAGCCCATCAATGTTCTGGAGTTGAGAGCCATCAGGTTGGTTCTGTTTCGCTTGACTCATCAGTTGAGAGGCCTGCCAGTTCAGGTCCGGTCGGACAACAGAACGGCGGTTGCTTACATCAATCACCAAGGAGGGACTCGCAGCAGGAGTGCCCTCAGGGAAGTGTCTTTGATTCTGGACTGGGCAGAGACCCACGTCCCGTGTATCTCAGCAGTCTACATTCCAGGAGTGGAGAACACGGAGGCGGACTTGCTGAGCAGGGCCTCCTCTCGTCAGGGGGAGTGGTCTCTCAGTCCCAAGGTGTTTCGTTCGATATGTCTCAGGTGGGGGGTCCCAGCGGTGGACCTCTTTGCTTCTCGTCACAATCACAAGCTTCCAGTCTTTGTGTCTCTCTCGCAGGATCCTCTGGCTCTGACAGTGGATGCCATGTCTCTATACTGGAGGGATCTGGGGCTCCTTTACCTGTTTCCTCCGTTCCCAATGCTAGCCAGAGTGCTGCGCAAACTGGCCTTGGATGGTGCGTCGGCAATTCTGGTGGCCCCAAGGTGGCCAAGGCGAGTTTGGTTCGCAGATCTTGTAAGACTGGCAGAGGATCAGTTCGCCCTGCCTCTGCTGCCGGACCTGCTCACCCAGGGTCGGCTGCGCTATCCCAATTTACCATCGCTGGCTTTGACGGCATGGCTGCTGAAACCGCCATCTTGAAGGAGGAAGGTCTTTTTGACGCAGTGATTCAGACTCTTATCTGTGCCAGGAAGCGCTCTTCCTCTTCTATTTACTACAGGACTTGGAGGGCCTATATTGATTGGTGTGAAAGTAGGTCTTTCTCTTGTCGAGAGTTCTCCATTCCTAGAATTTTAGAGTTTCTCCAACATGGTCTAGATCTGGGGCTCCAGCTTAGTACATTGAAAGGGCAGGTTACTGCCCTGGCGGTGTTCTTCCAAAGGTCTTTTGCACTTCATCCCTTAGTCAAGACCTTTTTCCAAGGTGTTACACATGTTCGGCCTCCTAGGAAGCCTTTTGTTCCAGTTTGGGATTTGAACCTGGTTCTTTCTGCTCTCCAGGGCCCTCCGTTTGAGCCCTTGAATGAGATAGCTTTGTCTTCTCTTACCCAAAAGGTGGCCTTTTTGGTGGCTATCACTTCGGTTAGGCGTGTTTCTGAGTTGGCAGCGTTATCCATTACAGCTCCGTACTTCGAGAAACATCAGGACAAGGTTGTCTTTCGTTTCAAGCAGGATTTTCTTCCTAAAGTGGTCTCGGAGTTTCATCTGATTCAGGACATTGTTTTGCCCTCTCTATGCCCAAATCCCAGCGACGACAAGGAAAGGGCATTGCATTCCTTGGATGTAGTTCGTGTTGTGGAACATTATCTGGAGGTTACGTCTTCCTTTCGTAAGACTGATGCTTTCTTTGTGGTGCCCTGCGGGCCTAGGAAAGGTTTGGCTCCTGCCAAATCTTCCATTAGTAAATGGATTCGTCAGGCCATCATTGGGGCCTATTCTGCCAAGGGGAGGAGTCCCCCTTTTCGTGTTACTGCTCATTCTACTCGTGCAGTTGGTGCGTCCTGGGCCTTTCAGCACCAGGCTTCTGTTGAACAAGTTTGTAAGGCCGCTACCTGGTCTTCGGTTCACACCTTTTCCAAGTTTTACAAGGTTGATGTTCGGGCATCAGCGGATGCTGTTTTTGGCCGCAAAGTTTTGCAAGCTGTTGTGGTTTAAGGTTGTGCATTGTTGCCTAGTTTTGGATCCCCGCCCTTGTTATGGACACTGCTATTGGATGTCCCACATGTTATGGATTCTTGAAGCGGGGTGTGTGACATACTAAGAATAATACCATTTTGTGAATACTCACCTTGTAAAATGGGTATTATGAGTATGTCACACACCCCGCTTCAACCCGCCCTTTTGTATTCAGGATCCTCTTTATTGCGAACTTTGCGTGGTTGTGTTTTATATTTGCCTCTTCCTGGTCCCTTACCTTACTGCTTCTGTATACTGGGTAGTGAGTGGGAGGTCCCAGGTATTTATGGATCAGGGAGGGGCTTTCTTTTGCTATCATCTCTGCAGGAACGCCCTCTTCAGGACGATATTACCCACATGTTATGGATTCTTGAAGCGGGGTGTGTGACATACTCATAATACCCATTTTACAAGGTGAGTATTCACAAAATGGTATTATTTGCCTCTCAGCTTTTTTACATCTTCTTCCTTTTTTACCCAGTATCTTTCACTTTCTCTATCTTTGTTTCCCTCATTTTGTCTCTCTTGCTCTCTCTTTCTTTCTCTCTCTTGACTTTTTTTACTTTCTCTCTCTTTTTGCTCTCTATCTCATTTTTTCTCTCTCATGCCCTATTTAACAATCTTGTTTTTTTTTAATTCCTCCCATCTCAGCCTCATCCCCTTATACATGATTTTGCTTTCCCGCATTCTCTCCATCTTGCTTGTTACATTTCTTGAATATCCTTCTTCACACTCTTACTTTCTGTTTCTTCCTATCTTGTTTATCTTTTTTCATTCACTCTCTTTTCACCTTCTCTTCATGTTACATTCCTTTCTACTTCTCTCTGGCACAAGCTGTCTCTTTACCACCTTTCTCCCTATGTTTCTCTATTTCTCCCTTGCTCCCTCTCTCTCTTTTTCTCCCTTGCTCTCTCTTGTGCCCTATTTAACTATCTGGTTTTACTAAATTCCTCCCATCATAGTCTCATCCCCTTATTCATTCTTTTGCTTTCTCACATTCTCTCCATCTTGTTTGTTACATTAACTCAATATCCTTCTTCACACTCCCACTTTCTGTGTCTTCCTACCTTGTTTATCTTTTTTCATTCTCTCACTTTTCACCTTCTCCTCATATTACATTCCTTTCTCCTTCTCTCGATCTCTTTTGCACACTAGTTCACTCTTTCCCACCTTTCTTTTTTTCTGCATTCCCTTTTTCTTTCTTGTCTTGCCTCTCTGTCTCCCTCTTGTCCTTGCCCCACCTGCTGCTCACTTTCCATTTCAGTTTGTGTGTCTGGAGGGGGGGGGGGGACGGACTAGCGAGCGCTACCTTGAAATCTTGCACAGGATAACACTTACCCTAAGGCCGCCCCTGCAACCAGCCCAAGTGGCCCAAAGGCAGTGTGGCCTACCAGAAATTCCCCCTGTACTCCCTATGGCTAGTCGGCCCCTGCCTTGCGGTGCCAGGGATGTGGCTGTACTTTATAGACACTAGTGGTTAATGTCAGTGGCAGCTATGAGTGGGAAACTGATTTCCTGAGTTGTGAAGGATACATTATCTGGGCTGGGAGGGACCAGAGCCTATATTGGTTACAGAACCACATGTTGGTTTGTTGACAGGAGCGGAAGGAAAGTGTAGAAGTAAGCAAGGAAGCAACCAAGTACTTGGAACCCAGAAAGTGCTGGGAAAGTGGCCAGTCAGCTGCCCTCAAAATAATTTGTTTAGCTATCAATATTTAAAAAGGACCAAAACTCTTATGTATGCCCCCCATTGATTCCCACCTCTAGAAGCATCCTAATTTGGGAGGGAGGAAGTGCGTGTTATTTCTGCCCTCACGCTGGGAGGGAGGTTAAACGTGACGGAAGAGCAGGAAGGGGGGGGGGGGGTGCTGAGCCACATCCGGCCGGGAGCACCAGGACAGATAAAAGAGCAGGCTGGCTGCACACAGATTGGCACCCAGGTGAAGTGGTCTAGAACCACGCAGCGCGTAGGTGAGAAGGTAAGTGGGGAGGACATAAGGGCGATTTATGTAGATTTCATGTTATAAATTTTTGGCTTAAGGTGACACGTGTGTTCTGACGCTTTTATGGCATGAATAGGCACCTCTGGCAGTATTGATATATTAAACACAGAAGCACTTTAGCACAAGGCACTTTTTTCTTTTGCACTTTATATGTTAATTGCGCATATTATTCCTTTAATTATTTATGAATATGCATCAAGAGCACTGTATAGTTATTGCCAATTTACAGATAGGGAATGCACAAGCACTTTAGATTTCATGGCATGAGCGTCAGTACACGTATGTGGCCACACGGGAGAGCCCTTGTAATCATTTAAATTATTGGACTGATCATATAAGCTAAGGCACATTTGGAATTGGAGTGCCTTGTAAATTAAGCCCTGGGAGTTCCTCCCCACTTAGGGGGGGGGTTTATATATGTTTTTTATCATGTTTTATGTCGTTTTTGTTCTATGCATGAGCAGTGTACATATATCAGTTATTCAATAAATGTTTGATACTTAAATGTAACTGGTGTGCAGCCTGTTTGGTGGGAACATTGAGGTGGGTTAGCCCTGGAATCCCACCCAGACAAGAAGTATGATATATTCAGTTAAAGACATTGGGGGGTCAGCCTTGTCAGTTATAATAACTTCTATAAATCTGAAAGCATTACAAGCTCACCTGCCATTATGTGTCAGTTTACCTTGGAACTAAATGAATTAGAATATGGCTGCCATTCAATAACATTCTTCATAATTTCCGTTGTTTTATAAATATTGGGCAAAAGCTTTAGTAACAAAAAGAAAAGCAGGCTGTTTTGGGGTTGGGGATAAAAGGTGACGACATAAACTTCCTATCTAGGTATAGGTACACTTTATCCTGCAACAGCCACCAGGACTCTGCATGGCAGCTGTGGACATGAGTGACATTTGGATTTGAGTGACAGACCAGTACAGTGATTGGGTGACTGACCTGTCTGTCACTCAAGGTTTCAGCTTCAGATTTCCACCCCCCCCCTCCCCCCAGTGAGAACCTTTTAAATGCTATTGCCCAAACTGGACTTAACAAGGGGTGGATGGAGTGCTCCAAAATGTATAGACTTCCTCTTTTATTAATGGCATTAGGTTATTTGAATGTAAAATCATTTGAACTGTATAATTGATTTATGCTGGACAGAATTATTCATTTGGAACTGCTTTCACTACATAAAGATGAATTATTGGCATTATTAAAAATACAACTGGTCAAATTTTATCTGAATATTTCCAAAAATCTAAATTCTGTCCAAATGTAATTTGCACCTGAATCCAAATCACTTAAATTACTAATTACCTCTCCATAATAGAATCTATATCCACCAGACAACAATATGCGCCCAGTCATCCGGTTGTCGTGCGGCTTGTTTTTTAGGACCCCAAGAAAACAATATACTGACTGTACAGTATATTGTAAATTCCATCATTTAATTCGACAGACCATAAGGATTTCAAATGGCAAAAGCAGTTTCTAGGCGGTACCTCGCTCTGGAGTTGGGAAACTTGTTTGGCAAAGACAATGTCTAACGTGGCTGGCATCTTCTGGTACAGAGGCTGGGACAGCTCCTTCCTACCAGCTTCTTTGTACTTCGCCTAAATGGAAAAAATGAATAATGTGCTTAACACATGCAGGGGAGATTTCAGAACAAAATTAACATTCAGTTTGGCTATTTATTCTGAACATCCATGTATGATATAAATGAACCATTTAAACATAAAATACAGCAACATTTTTGAATAAATTGTGTCCCTCTCTATAGGTACCACTGTACCTTAGTAGTACAGAACAATAGGCTCACAGTTCTGTTAATAAGATAAAGTGTGGCCCAGGAACATGGCCAGCATCATAACCTAGCAAACCTGGGCAAGTGCCAGGGCCCATTGTACCTTGGGGGGTCCACTGACAACTGCCACAGCAGTATGTGCGCTAGCTTGGAGTTCAGGAGGAGAGCGCATGTGCAGAAGCACCTCGGCATACAAGAGGGCATCTAGGGGTGCAATTCTCAACAAGAGATGAAGAATAAGGCTCAGAGCCCCAACATTTGGGATGTATTTGATCCAGAAATGTGTGAGGCCGATATTCCAATGTATTTTTCTTATTTAGTGAGCAGTTTTACCATGGAGGGTGTCATTTTGCAAAGGAGCCCACTGAGACTAGGTAAGGACTATAAGGACCTACATAACCCCACAGCTGACCCTGTCCAGCTATGCCCAGAAAGAGGACAGAAAGGTACAAAAACCTGGGTCTGAACAGTGGAGGAAGCTGTCAGACAGGTCTGGGTCTGCTCAACTAGCTATTACTATATAAATCTATACTACAACCTTGATTTGCCTCAAAGAAATTTATGAAACTAAAATCTGAGCAAACCATGGCACTAAGACTTACCTTGCTAACAAAGGGGGGAACTTAATGATCAGGGGATATTCAAGAGGATAGGCTTTGAGATACTGAGAGTTCTCTCACTCGGCATACATAAAAATTGGAAGAAATGTCTCTTTTCAATGGAGGCCCACATTTGTTTATCGAGAAGGGAGCCATGGGTATAAAGCCAGCTACTTCCAGGAGTTAAGGGTGGTGGAGCCCTTCACACTAGCACCCTGCACCCATGGAACGCAGAACTCAGGCTGCCCGGCCCATTGAGTAGTTTCCAGAAGGGAGACCTGGCTGGCTTCACATGGGCCTTGGACATGGGACCAAATCTCACTAACCTCCGAGGAGGGCACAGGGATCTCCTCTTATGGCATCCACTTGATAGCAAAGCAACAAAATACCCTTCTCTCCAGGCATTGGGACCTCGCTTATTCTCCCACACCCTGGCTCGCTCAGGCCTCTTCTCGAAAAACCTTGAAAATTGGGCTGTTTTTGTTTATTTTTCAGTTACACTCGTACCACTCGTTGGGAACCCCTGGTGTAGATATTTTATTTTAGCTTGGAAACAACATTAGTTTATGTGAAATCAATTTCAGAAAAGATCAATTTTAAAGAGGAACAACACGCAGGAATTTCACTTTCTTGCCCTGCTGTGTGTACCCCCAGGCCACTCGTTTCACTCACCTTCCTTCCGCTCCCACGGCACAAACTTGTAGCTAGAGTAATAGCCGGGTTCTCTGCTGGATAGGTCATTAGGCTGCTTAGACTTAGCCAATGCTGCTAAAGAGTTCACCTGTTACATTGGAAGAATCGTGGGACTTGTAGTTCAGGAGTTTTACTCAAGGCCATGAAAACCACTCACGGCAGCAGGAATATGAGAATCATGGAAACAGCATGCTGATGAGTAAATAACGGGTATAGGGGCACAATCCTAACACAAATGTTTATTTTATGTCAGCAGCAGGGGACAATAGGTAAGTTACCTTTTGGGGTTTTTTTCTGGCTGCTGCTGAATGACTTTCTTTATTGAAGCCTATTGTATTATTTCGTCCTGCAATGCGATCTTGATCTGCATGCAATCTATTTATTTTACACCTATTCTTGACTTTATTACAGATCAGTTCTTCTTTCACATCCATAAATCAATAAAATGTATTACAAACATTTAGCTTTTTCTTTTTCCCCAGATATATGATGAGAAAGAGGATTACCATGTCCAACAAAAGGAGAATAGAAAAACAGATGACAGGTTTCCGATTTCCCTTATTTATGAGCAGAGGCGCACATGTAACATGTTCTCTTTAAGTTTTATAGCCCTGTCATCGACCACAGTTCCATAAGCAATACAACAATTCGAGGCTGGCGTGATCAAATCCAGAAATCAATTACACGGTTAAAATTCAGAACGCAACAATGACAGCTACCGGAACCACATGCAGTTGTTTGGCTAAGTCAGAATGACCCCCCATATAACAAGGGTAACATGTCCCGGGGTGTGTGGCCTGTCCTTCATGATGAACGCTGGTCCAGCAAACAGCTGACCCCAAATACATGACAGCAGTTTCAACATTTTTTTTATCACAGCCATTAGAGAGCAGCTGCAATGTCAGCAAACTTCTCTTTTACATATTTGTGGTGGTAATGAATCACAACCACCCCCTAGGAACACAAAGCTTTTAAGTGACACACATGACATGTACAGAATCATGCACATAGTAAGTAATAGGCAAATTCAGACTCTTCTGCATGAGAACGAATTGAAGTTGGCATTTATGTAATGATGTTGAAAATCAGCGAAAAATATTGCTGTGTGCATTCAGGTTTTCGTTGCTCAGTATCAACAAATTGCAAAATTTCATGGGGGGCAACATGTGCTTGAGCACAAGTACCTAAACAGCCCTGTACATCTATAATCAGCAAGACCAGATCACATGTGGTGAAGGTCCCTGGGAGGAAAGTCTAGTGGAGGCCGCCTGTAACAACCTTAGCTTATCTGCAGCTTTTGTTAACAGGTGGTGGAGGCCCCAGTGTAGGATCCATGATCCATCCATCATTTAGTCTGTGCCTGTCTATAATATTATCTGATCTCTACAGAACCTTTGTGAATGCCATTTAGAAATATCTAAATGTGGGTATACTGTATATAGTGCAAGACCACTAAAGATAATTTTTGACCATAACTACATCAGAGGGTCCAGACAATTGCATCTACAGAGTTTGCTCCAGTGCAGTGTTCCCCAACTCTTTCCTCGATAGCTAGGTCAGGTTTTGTGGATCTCCACAAAGGTGGCTCTATAGTTCTGTCTATAGTTTACCTGTGTATATATTTGTCCGACAACCTGTTGGTGGCTTTAGAGTATAGGGTTGAGGAACACTGCATTAAAGTGCTGAAGGTAGTGTTGAGTGGATCCAACCTGCAAAATTTGCATTTGTACCAAGTTTTGTGCACATGTTCAGCGTTCCAGACCTGGAAGAAGGCTGATTGGCTGCACATGATGAGCCGCTGGGGAGCAGCTTTTATATTAAGAGGTGGGCCTCTCAGGAATATCCCCAACATTGCTTATGACATCACAAAAATGGAGGGGCCTAGAGGGGTGGCACTGGAAAATCCCCTCTAGGCCTCTCCGCTTCTGTGACATCAGCAATGATGTCAGGGAGAATCTATGGAGGCCACGACTCCAAGTATAAAAACCTTCTCTCTCTTCCCTCACTTCAGTCCCTTGTTAGGTAGAGAGGATGAAAGAAGGGGGAACCTATGTTCCTCCTCCACTCAAATGGCGGCACAGCTGTCAGCTTCTGACAGCCCACACCACCACATCTACACGCTGGAGGGGGCCCCAAAGAGCCCCGAAGAAGGAAGGGGAGATGTCCACTGGACTGGAGGAAGACATTGGCTGGAGGGGGACAGAAGATGGAAGACTAGGATAGAAACTAAGAAAAATAAAACTTTTTTGTGTCTTATTTCTTTTTTACTTGGGATGAACTGGAGTAAGGAGTCAGGGGGACCCCTATACCAGTTTACCATGTTCAGCAGCTGGCATGGCACCTGTCGTGCTCGGCGAGTGCCCCCGCCAGTAAAATGAAACATTACCTGCACTCCTATTTGGGGCATCATTGTGCTCATTGGGGTGGGACCAAAGGGCATAAGGGCTTGTAACTTGCAGAGACAGGTCCTCTAAACCCTGGGTTACAAGTCCTTATGCTTGGTTGGCTGGGGGGGGGGGGGGAACCAATGTTTATTTTTAAATGTAAGAAAGATGAAAAAAAATAAAACATGATTCCATACTTTCCCAACTTTAATGAATGCTGGTTAAGCGGCTATTGTTCATTATATAAAAATTGTCTATCTAACGAGAAATGCCCGAAAAATGACCAAAAAATATAAAACAATAAACCCATAGACAGTTTCCATGTTAGCTGGGATGCTTTAAATGGCATTAAAACAGTTAAAACCTGAAAAAATACAATTAAAAAATAAAAAGTCAGGCTATCATTTCTTAGGTAAAAATTTTATCTAACAAAAATGGCAATAACGTGTTACCCTCCAAATTCGGCCATTAATACATTTACATTTTTTTTTATTGGTGTATTTCTTTATTTTTTTAGTTTTCTGTAAATATTTTGAGTACTTTCCCCAGCCCATTTTGTGCAGGGAAATTGCCTACGTGTTACCCCCCCCCCCCCCCAAATTAGGCCCCTAACACCTGTAAAAAAAATATATATATTTGAATGTATTTCTTTTTTCGCTTTTCTGTAACTTTCAGTACTTTCCCTAGCACATTTTGTGCAGGGCAACCGCACTGGTATTCCCCTCGAATTTCAGTCCTCTAGTCCTTGCTGGCCCAGACCCAATCTTTGGTGGCACGTTCGGCCTATCTCGGCAAACCCAAATTTCAACCAACCCACTCATCACTAATTGTAGGTCTTTGTGATATTAACATGTGAAAAAAAAACTAAATTTTTGCATTTATAGTTGGTCTGGGGGGGGGGGGGCGCCAATAGAAGTGACTCTAGGGGCCTAGCTATCAGGTATACGAATCCTACTTTTTAGACTCACAAACACATATATTGGGCCAAACTGTACTCACAGTATTCAACTGAGCTCTGGGTGGTACTTAGTGCCAAAAAGAGGACTCAGTTGACCCATTTGTTCCTAGATCGTCAATAAAGTGCATGAGCCCTATGCAAACTATGATGCTCAGGGCAGGCGACCGCCTGTCTGAATGGCTCGGTGCAGGGAACGCACACAGCTACAGGGAAGCTGAGGATGTGGCTGCCGGTGAAGATCAGGCATCAGGTAAGATTTCCGGCACTTTGGGGGGGGAGGGTTCACACGGTGGGGTATCTGGTATAGTATACCCCAGGGACAGACTAGTGGCTAGCCCTGTAATCTTTTACATTCCAGGCCAACTGCAGAGGGTGATTGATCCACTTTAAGGGCACTCCACCACCAGATGGCAGTTTTCAGTAGTCCAATATAATATAAAACCTGCTCTATTGTATCAGGTTTTTCTGTAGGTGTGACCTGAACGTCAGTGAGCGCTGCGTCAGTGATGCCAGTTGCTTTGGCCCCTCTTTTTTTCATTTTTCCTTTACTTGACAAATGCTGCCACTCCTATTATAATTCCATGATGTTCCCTCTAGCTATAACCTTAGTTCACAGACTTCACTCAGTGAGACTTAGGCCCTTATTTATGAAGGAATAGCGACAGGTAGCAGCGACTGGTGAGCGGCCGGTAATGACGGGCCCCGCCACGAGAACGCTGGCTCCCCACCACAATCACACATTTATCAAGGCAATCCTGCTTAGCGACTGAGATAGCGGCAGATAGCCACTCATTCATCATTATTCCAGCCTCAGCCCACAGCACCAGCGTCCGACCTTGAACAGCGACAGGTATGACCTCTCGCTACCTGGCGCTCTCCAATGCATTTCAATGGAACAATCTTTAAATATTCATAATTAATTGTTATTGTATTTTTATTTTTTTTTAAATGTGAAAAATTCTGTGACCACTTCTGCCATTTTAGATCATTCTTTTAAGGTAAAAAAATAAAAATAAAAAAATTGTACAGAATTGATATTACAGGTCTGATATTAATTTATTCATATTACAAAATTATTTTAAAAACTTGTGGTTTTGGTTTCCAAAAATATGGTTGTTTGGGGGATAAAAAACTACTTTTAACCCATCACCGCCAGCGCTCTGGGGTTTAAACATGCATTTTACAGCGCAAGAATTTTTTGAGTGAATTTTTAATGAATATGGTGGGAGCCGGTCGCTAGGGCCAGTCGCTATCATGCACTCCCATACAGAGTGGAACCTGTCAAATAGCGACTCCTCACCCAATATTCAACATTACGGCAAACCGACTGAGTCGCTATCAACTACCGAACAACGGCCAAGCACAGCGACTACTAGCGGGCGCTCTGAAAATGGCGCTACAGTCGCTCAACTGTCGCTACCTGCCGCTATTAATGAATCGGCCTCCCAAACCACATTGAGCAGCTAAGGAAGCCTATGGCCTTGGTCCCAATTTTTTATTTCATCTTTACTTGCAGATACGAGCCTGAAATCCAGTTCTGGGCATCATGCTCCTGTAATTTATGTACCAGTTCAGTAAGACCAAAGTTATTCTACACAGCCAAGAAAGCCTGTGGCCCTGGTCCCACTTTTTTTTTATTTCTGCCTTACTTGCAGATAAGTGCCTGATATCCAGTTCCGGCCACCATGCTCCTGTAATTTATGTACCGCTTTCTCACCATGACCCCAGTTCACAGGTTTCCTTTCCAGCAATACCAAAGTTATTCTGCACAGCCAATGAAGCCTGTGACCCTGGTCCCACATTTTTATTTCAGTTTAACTCACGAATAAGAGCCAGAAATCCAGTGTGGCCATCTCATCATTTTTCACAACTTTTCTTTCTAACCTTTCTATGATCCCACACAAAACCAAAGTCACAGCCCCACTGTGGCCCCAAAGATCTGCCTATACATAGGCCTTGATTCACTAACAGTTGAAAAAAAACTCTCATGTTAGTAAAAAATTCAATTCATGAGAAAAAAAGCCTGAGAATGTCACTGTTACTGAATCACCAGATAGGAAGACAATGAAAGTCAATGGCACCTTTGACTTTCATTGTCTTTCTATCTGGTGATTCAGTAACAGTGACATTCTCAGGCTTTTTTTCTCATGAATTGAATTTTTTACTACCATGAGAGTTTTTTTTAACGCTTTGTGAATTGAGTCCATAGTGTGCTGCACACTCAAATAAAATCACTAAATATTTATTAGAAAAATATTTACACTGATTCCCACACTTACAGATATATACACAAGCACAATAGACAATTAAAGAACAACAACACAGGCACCGCCCGGTCCGGCCCTACCCCGCAATTTGAAGCTTCAGCAGCAATAAATAACAATTACAAATTGAAAATGCAAAGAAAAGTCCCACATGCTCTTATTATTGTATATAAAACAACAAATCAGTGGGCAGGCCTCCTATAGGCCCACAACAAAAGAACACATTAAAGTGGACCAACACCCAGGGGTAATCGGCCCGGAAATCTATAAGATTCCCGGGCCGATCACCTCCCACCCCGCGGGACATCTGAGATCGGGATGTCCTGCGGGGTGAAACCCCCCAGAAACCCCAAAAAGACCTTAGCTGATCCGCCGCCACTTCCCGTCTGGAGGGGCGCGCGGGAGGCGGCGGCGGCGGAAGCGGCGGCGGATCAGGTAAGGTCTTTTTGGGGTTTCTGGGGGGTTTCACCCCGCAGGACATCCCGATCTCGAATGTCCCGCGGGGTGGGAGGTGATCGGCCCGGGAATCTTATAGATTTCCGGGCCGATCACCCCTGGGTGTTGGTCCACTTTAAAGTGGACCTTCACCCTGAAGAGGCGCATATCTTATATTTTCCCCCCACCCTGTATATACAGATTGAAAACATTAAAAATCATCCTACCTGCATCTACTGCATGTTATGAGCCTTTAAACATCCAAGATGGCGGCTCATGGAGCATCAGGCAGTCTCCAAACAGGAAGTGCCTTCTGACTGATTTTAGATACTGGGGAATAGTTTTTAAGGGTTTGGGCTTTTCAATAAATCATGCTGAAGGTCCGGTTTAAGCTGAGCTCATGTAGCTAATATACTATTGAAAAGATGTGTCCCGCACAGTCAACTTAATTCTGCTAGTGCAAAAGCAATGCTGGTGCTGGCTAGTAGGGAAACACCATAAGGTGCATATGGAACACAACAAAAATAATTGGGCTACCAGCACAGGCCACAAAAAGACCCCTGACAATGAGCCGCACTCAGCAATTTTGTAAAAAATCTGTGACATGCCTTTATTGGAACACCGACATTACAACATTGAGGACAAGAACAGTTAAAAAACAATAAAAAGAGAGGGACCCTTAAAGCGGTCCTTTACTCTGAATAAGAGTCTATCTTATATGTTTCCCACACCCTGCACATACACATTGTTCACATTAAAAATCCTTCTCTCTTAATTTTTTTTCTTTTCTCGTTATTTATATTTTCTCCTTCATTCTGTTTTCCACATTTTATCCCCACATTCTACATTCCCTCCATCTCTCTGTTTTCAACATTGCTTCTCTCTCTTTTCCACATTTACTGTTTCCCTTTAGCCCTTCCTTTCTCTCTTTCGTTTTCATGTAACTTCTCTTTTCTTTAACCTCTCTTTCGATCTCTACTAGTCTTCCCGTTTTCTGTATCCCCATCATCTCTCTCTCTTTCCATATTCCCTCCATCTTCCTCATTTGATGTCTTTCGCATTTTTCCCATCTCTCTTTGATCACTGTTCTGACACTTTCTCCTCTTCTGTATCCATCATTCGCTAGGTGTGGATAAATGTACTCAGGGCCCGATTATGAGGGGAGTGCAAGGGGCGTGTGTCCCGGGGCCTCCACCACTTTCCCTGCAAAGGGGGCCTCCACCAAACTTTGGGTTATTGTCTGGTCCAGGAGGCTTTTCAGTCTTTGGTCTGACGGGGTCAGCAACAAAGCCATCAGGGGCAGTGGGGGCCCTTTTTTTGTTTTTGCAAACCTATATCCAAAGCCACCACAAGGCAGGACGGAGAGTCTAGAGCAACAAAGCCGCCGCCAGCAATGCTACAGTGATGGGTGCAGATCTGTCACTGCACATAAGCCACCAAGCACAGCCGCTGGCAGCTCAATGCTGGACACTGTTTCCTACTGGACCAGCCGGGCAACTACACTACCCCCCACCCAGAATGGCAAAGCAGGAGTTCCCGAGCAGCACACACCCGCACAAGGGGGGCACAAGGGACTCGATCTGACCTTTCAGTAAGTAGCCGGGTGCCAGACAACCACCAATCAGTTACTTGGCTGGACTATTATTTTAAAGGAAACAATAATACTGTATCTGGGGCCTCCACCAGATTGTGTGCCCAGGGGCCTCCACCACACTTACTCCGGCCCTGATTGTACTGTATGTGTGTGGGGGGGGATTTATTCCAATCATGAAAGCTTGCACAAGGCAACATTTAACCCAATCCAGTGTCAGGAAGGTAACCCTGATATGAAACGTTTCATACAGATAAGAGCCACTTACCTCCGAGATGGAATCCGTGACAGCTTTCAGTTTGGCAGTGTCGGGAACAAACTCGCACTTGCCCTTGGATTTTTTATACTGCTCTCTGTAGCTTATCTGTAAAAAAAACATTCCTGTTCAGCTTTAGGACTTGGATGAATTATCAGAAAGTGTTGCATTCCTAGGAAATGTTGCTTACTATCAAGAGTACTCATGATCACATGATCATCACATGATCATCACATGATCATCCCAGGGTCGCTGAGTATCGCGCTGGAGGGATCCTCCCTAGGCAAAGGGTTTGGGCCTTTTTAAGTATTAAAATGAATGCTATGAATAGGTATGTATGTACCCAGGCTGGATGATTTACTTATGTCTGGATTGGCATGTAGTTGAAGTAACTGACCACTAGATGGCGAGATTTCCTAATGCTCTTCCTGCAGTAGATTACACAAGCTTTTTAGTTGCAGAACTGTGTGATTAAGTAGCTAGAGATGAGCGAACTTCTCAAAAATTCGATTCGGACGATTCGCCGAATTTCTCAAAGAAATTTGGGTTCGTCCGAATCGAACTTTAGCGAATCGCTCATCTCTGGTGGGAGCAGGGAGGCCGGCTGCGCTGTCAGCAGGCGGCGGAAGCCGGCTCCCTCCGCCCGCTGACAGCGCAGCCGGTCTCCCCGCTCCCACCATGCCGGCATTTTTTTTTTTACATTTAAGGGAAAATTCGGTCAGCACAAACCACTAAAAATTCGGGTTCGTGCTGAATCGAATTTTCTCTGAAATTCGGAGCGAATTCAGGTTCGTTAGAACCGATTCGCTCATCCCTAATTAAGGCCCTTATTTAAGAAGGGATAGCGTCTGGTAGCATCTGGTGAACACCGGACGCGGCACGCAATTACACATTTATCAAGCAGAATCTGTTTAGCGACTGGGATAACGCCATGTAGCGTCTGATTCATAATTTTCACAGCTTCAGCGAACAGCGCCGGCCTTCAGCCTTGCACAGCGCCAGGTATGACCTCTCGCTACCTGTCACTCTCCCATACATTTCAATGGACGATCTTTTTCTTCTTTTTAAACAGGGTTCTTGTTTATTTTTATTTTATTTTTTCAAAAAATCACAAATAATTCTGTGACCTCTTCTGGCATTGAAAAAGCAGTTTTTTCACAATTTTTTCATTCTTTATATATTTCTGCAGAAATGACATTACAGGTCTGCCATTAAAGTGTTCATGTTACAATGTTGCTACAATGTAATTCCATATGTTTTCGCTTTGTTACTAGTGGATAGATGCTGAAAAACAGCCTTTAATCACACCGCCTCCTGCGCTCTGGGCTTCAAACAAGTATTTTTCAGTGCCAGAGATTTGTGAGGCTGTTTTTTTGCTGAATATGGTGTGAGTCAGTCGCTATGAGCAGTCGCTACCATGCGCTCCCATACAGCGCTGTACTGGTCAAATAGCGACTCCTCACAATGTATTCATCATTACTGCACAGCGACTGAGTCGCTATAAACTAGCGACTCACGGCCGAGCACAGTGACTACTAGCGGGCGCCCTGAAAATGCCTGCTACAGACGCTCATCTGTCGCTACCTGGCGTTAGTGATAAATCAGCCTGCCCGTATTCTATCACTTATATCTACGAAACAACTGAAGTAAAGAGGACAAAACTACAGAACATGTGTAATTTTTTTCCCATCTGATGTATCTGCGATATTCAGCATTAACTTGATTATTAATTGCATCTTTCAACTTAAACACCTGTGAAAATTAAATATTATTTTATGATAGAAACAAAGTGACTAATAAGTTAATACTTTGTTTTAAAAGAAAAAATCTTCCCCTCTGTATGTTTTCCCACAAAAAAAGTGACGACTGTCAGCAGAAATGAATACATCTTAAAAGTCAGATTGTCGGTTTGAATGTTTGGGGCCAGGGCTGGCTCCAGGTTTATGTGGGCCCTTGGGCAACAGTCTCACTAGGCCCCTTTTGGTAAAAAAAAAAAAAAGAATAAAGGGAATGACAGATAAATAAAAAGGATAGAAGGAATGACTGAAAGAATAGAAGACATAAAAAGGAAAAATAGAAGAAACGAGAAAAAAAATAGAATGACTGAAAAAGAACAGAAGGAATGACAAAGTCAAAAAGAAGGCATGAGAGATGAAAGAATGATAGAAAGTCATAAATATAAGAAGGCATGAGAGATGAAAAAAGAACAGAAGGGATGACAAAGCAGAAAAGAAGGCATGAGAGATGAAAAAAGAACAGAAGAATGGACCGAAAGAAAAAAGAGGAAAAAAAGTAAAGAGCAGAAGGAATGACAAATTCAGAAAGAAAGAATAGTATGCATGAAAGATAAAAGAAATGAATAGACCAAATGACAAATACCAATGAAAGAAGGCTAGAAGTGAGAATAGAAGGAATAACAGTAAGAAAATAATAGAAGGAATGACAGTTAGAAAGAAAGACTAGCAGACACGAAGGATAAAAGAATAAATAGAAAGAATGATAGAAAGTCATAAATATAAGAAGGCATGAGAGATGAAAAAACAACAGAAGGATTGACCGAAAGAAAAAGAGAGAGGAAAAGAAGGAAAGAGCAGAAGGAATGACAAATTCAGAAAGAAAGGATAGTATGCATGAAAGATAAAAGAAATGAATAGACCAAATGACAAATACCAATAAAAGAAGGCTAGAAGCGAGAATAGAAGGAATAACAGTAAGAAAATAATAGATCGTATGAAAGACTAGCAGGCACGAAGGATAAAAGAATAAATAGAAAGAATGATAGAAAGTCATAAAGAAAAGAAGGCAAGAAATGACAGTAAGAAAATACAGAAGACAGAGAAAGGAAATGAAAAGATAAGTAGAGATAAGAAAGAATGACTGAAAGAATGTGATAAGAGAAGGAATTTTTAAATGTTTTTGTTGTTTCTTTCCATCTCCTCATGATAATCAGTCCGTGTTACTGGGCACTATCCCTACATCCTGCATAGGTGGTGATGATGGTGTATCACATGACCACAATGTGAGGTTGGCCAAGCTGCGGGGGCCCTGGCACCTGCCCAGTTAAGCCCAGTGCTGACGTCTGCCCTGTTGGTGGCCCTTCAAGGTCAGTATGGGGCAGTCACAGGGCAGCATCCCACACAGTGAGGTGGTGGTCCCTCTCTAAACCAGAACCTGGATCTCTGGAATCTCTTTCAGGTTAATATACTGAGGGGTTTATTTATCAAGGGCTAGCGCCAGGTAGTGTCTGACGAGCGCCAGGTACCGCCAGCTAACGGCGGCTACCGACTCAAGTACGCCCGGCGGCGGTCACAATGACGCATTTATCACGCTAAATGAGGCTAGCGCCGGCGAGAGCGTCAGCTAGCGCGGGATTCATCATGTAGCCGACTGCAACGAACAGCGCCGCTGCTAATCCCATCACAGCGCCAGGTATGACCTGTCGCTCCCTGGCGTTGTCCAATGCATTTCAATGGAGCAATCTTTAAATAATCATAATTAATTGCTTTTTTTATTTTTTTTATTTTTTTTATGTCAAAAATTCTGTGACCACTTCTGCAATGTTAGGATTTTTTTTAAGTTTAAAAAAAAAAAAAAATTGTGCAGAATTGATATTACAGGTCTGATATTAATGTATTCATATTACAAAATGTTTAGAAAAACTTGTATAATTTTTACATTAAAAAAAAAAGTTGTTTGGGGGTTAAAAACTACTTTACACCCATCGCCGCCAGCGCTCTGGGGTTTAAACAAGGAATTCACAGCGCAAGAAATTTTTGAGCGTGATTTGTTAATGAATCTGCAGCAAGCCGTTCGCTCTGGCCATTCGCTGTCAGGCGCACCCATACAACGCAGAACCTGTGAAACATCGACCCCTAACCCCGTATTCAACATTACCGCACACCGACTGAGTCGCTGTCAACAAGCAAACCCCGGCCAAGCACAGCGAATACTGGCGCTGTGAAAATCACGCTACTGGCGCTCATCTGTCGCTACCTGGCGCTATTAATGAATCGGCCTCCCCGAGGCTGATTCATCACTAACGCCAGGTAGTGACAGATGAGCGTCTGCAGCAGGCATTTTCAGAGCGCCCGCTAGTAGTCTCAGTGCTCGGCCGTGAGTCGCTAGTTTATAGCGACTCAGCCGCTGTGCAGTAATGTTGAATACATTGTGATGCGTCGCTATTTGACCAGTACAGCGCTGTATGGGAGCGCATGTTAGCGACTGCTCATAGCGACCGACTCACACCATATTCAAGAAAAAAAAAGCCTCACACAACTCTGGCGCAGAAAAATGCTTATCTGAAGCCCAGAGCGCAGGAGGCGGTGTGCTTAAAGTGTGTTTTTCAGCATCTATCCACTAGTAACAAAGCGAAAACATATGGAATTACATTGTAACAACATTGTAACATGAACACTTTAATGCCAGACCTGTAACGTCATTTCTGAAGAAATATATAAAAAATGTAAAAAATGTGAAAAAACAGCTTTTTCAATGCCAGAAGAGGTCACAGAATTATTTGTGATTTTTGGGAAAAATAAAAAAAGACAAAAACCCTGTTAAAAGAGAAGAAAAGGTTCGTCCATTGAAATGTATTGGAGAGCGACAGGTAGCGAGAGGTCATACCTGGCGCTGTGCAAGGCTGAACGCTGGCGCTGTTCACTGAGGCTGTGAAAATGATTAATCAGACGCTACATGGCGCTATCCCAGTCGCTAAACAGATTCTGCTTGATAAATGTGTAATTGCGTGCCGTTTCCGGCGTTGACCAGTCGCTACCTGTCGCTACCTCTCATTAACCAGGCGCTACCTGATGCTATCCTTTCTTAAATAACCCCCTTGGATATAATTAGAATCCAATGGATCCTGGGGGGAAAGGAGATAGCCCAGAGGTTCCTGGAATACTACTCGGCCTTGTATTCTTCAAGGGCGAGCTATGGAGCAACTGACCTGGGTGATTATCTGGATCAGATTGCCTTCCCGAGGCTGACTGAGGAAGATCAGGAAGCCCTGAATGCCCCTATCACCATGGACGAGGTCTCTGGCGCAATTAAAATGCTCTCTAGCAGGAAGGCGCCGGGACCGGATGGGATGCCGGCTGAGTGGTATAAACAGGACCCTGAACAGGTGACTCCCAAGTTGTGGGAAGTGCTAATACAAGCCCTTGAGAGTGGGTGCCTACCGGCTTCTTTTCGTGAGGCACATGTGGTCCTCATCTATAAAGAAGGGAGACCCCCTGACTCCTGTGCGTCTTACCGTCCCATATCCCTGCTGAACCAAGATGCCAAAATATTAGCCAAAATACTGGCCACCAGGCTGAACAAGGTTATTCTACACTTGATCGGGCCAGATCAGTCAGGGTTTATGCCGGGGCGCACCACGGGGGTGAATCTCCGTAGGCTGATGTCAAATCTCCAAATTGTACATGATAACCAGGGGGAGAGGGTGGTCATCTCGTTAGATAATGAAAAGGCCTTTGATTCAGTGGAGTGGGAATATCTTTGGGCAATTTTAGAAAGATTTGGGCTTCCTGCTAGCTTCATTACATACACCAAACTGTTATATGATCGGCCAACAGCTCGGATACGGGTCAATGGGTGTTACTCTGACTCATTTGTGTTGCATAGGGGGACAAGACAGGGGTGCCCACTCTCGCCGTTGCTTTTTGCACTAGCTATTGAACCCCTGGCGATCATTGTCAGGAACTCCCCAAGCATCGCTGGATGGAAGTTGGGAGCAGTGGAGGAAAAGATATCTCTCTATGCAGACGACACACTGCTGTACCTGGCGGATGGCCATAAGTGTCTTGATGCAGCTCTGGACACTATTAGAGTGTTTGGGGGATTCTCAGGACTGAGGATTAACTGGGATAAATCTAGTCTAATGTTAGTGGATGAGTTTGTCCCCCCCTGACATTTCCCCAAGGTCCCAACTTAAAATTGTCCAACAATTTAAATACCTGGGGATCCTGATTAGCAGGCAACCAAGCGAATTCATATTTCTAAATGTTGCCCCTGTCGTGTCAAAGCTAAAGCAGCGGGTCACTCAGTGGGCGAACTTGCCGCTGTCAGTTATGGGTAGAATTAATATATATAAAATGATATTCCTTCCAAAATTTCTATATATATACCAGGCCTCGCCAGTCCTACTACCCGTCTCCCATTTCAAGATGCTGGACTCAATTCTGTTTGGCTTTATCTGGGGGCAATCTCCACCTAGGCTCAACAGACAAATAATGAAAGCGCAGGTCACAGAGGGAGGACTGGCGGTCCCGCATATGCAACTGTATTACTATGCCACGCAGCTTCTGTTCGCGCACTGGTGGCTCTGTCAGCCGCTCAACAACCCGGTGGTGAGGCTGGAGGCGGAGGTGTTGGGTTCCCCTGGGAGGCTATCCCTCTTGGTGTATAGGGGGGGTTCGGGGGGTCCGAGAGGCTACCGGTTGTATGAGGGTAGTGTGTAATATATGGGAAAGGGTGGCCAGGTTGGACAGAAATCAGGTCGAGGCCCAGTATTGGTCCCCCTTTGCTCCTCTCTGGAATAACCCCAAACTCCCTGAGCTGGTTACTATGCAAGACCCGCAGTTCTGGGATGGGAAGGGCCTCCGGGCGCTGGGCCAGATGTACAGGGACGGAATGCTTCTCTCGTTCGACCAAATAAGGGAGGCCTTTCGAATTTCCCATCGGGACTTCTTCCGCTACCTGTAACTCAGGCATGCTCTGCAGACCCAATTCCGTAGGGTGTCCTGCGTGGAGAGTGTGGTGAGGGGACCGGATTTGGGGAAACCTGTCTCCACATTATACAAGTGCCTGGTCGCTGGACTGGAGTCCCCTAGGGGGAAAATTGAAAGTAAGTGGCAAACGCTAGACCAGACTTTAGAACGGGATGACTGGGAAGAAATCTTAGATAACATACACACATCGG
The DNA here is from genome assembly GCA_027917425.1 of Gastrophryne carolinensis. Classification (NCBI taxonomy): domain Eukaryota; kingdom Metazoa; phylum Chordata; class Amphibia; order Anura; family Microhylidae; genus Gastrophryne; species Gastrophryne carolinensis. Next base: position 42,744,428 of record CM051239.1, on the reverse strand, counting down.
TCATAGAAGCCAGAGACAGATTTATCCAGACCAAGTGGTTACATCAAGCCTACATCACGCCAATACGTCTGCATAAGATGGGATTATTGGATAGTGATATATGCCCCAGGTGCGAGAGGGAGGTTGGCTCATGGGAACATATGACCTGGTCCTGCGGGGTCCTGGTGGGATATTGGGGAGAGGTGATGGACCTGATTGGTGGGGTGGTGGGCATCCGGATCGCTGGTTCGATTCCCATATGTCTTCTGGGGGTGGTTGAACCACTGTCAGTGACGAGGGCGCTAAAGTCATTATTTAGGCTGCTGCTCTTTTATGCCAGGAAATGTGTTCTGCTTAATTGGAAACATCCGGCCAAACCCTCAGTACAGGCGTGGAGGGCTCTAGTTAACCAGAAACTTACGATGTACAAACTGACATACACGGCCAGGGGGGTGCCCGATAAGTTTGAAAAGGTGTGGGGTCCCTGGCTGCAGAGTCAGGACACCGCTTCTGAGGACGATTAAGGAGGGACAGGGTTAAATTGAGGGGGCGTGACTGCTTACTTGCGGTCATTGAGCGAGTTAAAGTGGAACTGAGGAAACAGGGGAGACATCCTGGGAGAAACGGCTCTTTGACCTACTCCTCCATCCCAGGGAATAGTTTACTAAATATCCAAGTCCAGACTGTATGAATGTGTGAGTGTATGGTTGTCGTGTCTAAATATCATTGAAATTGTACTACTGAGAAGGGTGCCTGCGGCACCTCAATGTTATATGTCACTTGTTATGGTGGTTTTGATGTTTGTTGAACTGCAAATAAAAAGAAACTTTAAAAAAAAAAAAAAAAAGAATCCAATGGATCCCACACTCCATTCATGCCAGTTAGGGACCCTCTTGACTAAGAACTATACCTGACATCTAGAGAGGTTAAAGGTGCATATCCCGGGGAAGGTAGTAAAGCTAATGCTCTCTCGATTATTACTTACCATTGATCTGTAGTATCCGTGATGAATATTGTATTTATATTGTATATTGTATTTGAAACACTAAGATCATGTTTTAATACATTTTTTTGTTACAATGTTATATAATACAGTTAAGTATATTTTATACACTAAATATGTTTTCACAGACAATCCTATTAAGACCAACAGTATAGAAGGTCCTATTCCTAGCACTATACATATATATTCCAAGTGGTACATGCAAATATTACCGGCTTATTTTAAGGACTTATGTAGACAGACAATATCCCAATGTGTGTAAGTGGATGAGCTGTGTTCTCCTGCCATAGAACAGTTACATCCAGCATTACCTACTCATAGCATAGAAAACAAATGATTAAAATAATTACTATCACATAGAGCCTCATCTGTGCAGGATCCTGGAGCTGCACAAAAGGCCAAAACTAAAAAGCGGCTGACCATATTGTTCTCAGCCTTGTGTCTCTTGGGTATGTCTGATCTGAGGTCTGCTTAGAAATTAGGGGAACTGGACCTTCCCTTTAAAGTGACTCAAAGTTCAAACTGGAACAACACCCAATTTGTCACACAATGGGTGTTGTTCTTGGCACATGGGGGCTTCCTGATTGCCGCTGCCCCCTGCGCACTAATCCTGTTAACCCAGAGAAAACATATTTATCCTGGTTCCTCCATGGCTTTGATGACCGACGTGGTCACGTAGTCTGCAGGCTTCTTCTGGGGGTCTGGCGGCATTGCTGGCTGCCAATCACATAACTAGATTTCACCAGGGAGAGAAAGGTACAATTTCTCCGGGTTTAACTGGCTTAATGCACGGGGGGCATCGGCAATCGGAATGCCCCCCTGCGCTAGGAACAACGCCCCATCATCATTTTTCAGTGCAATCCTTATTAGAGAGCTGCTCATCTGGACTCACCTGGTCCACACTCTCTGCTTGGTGCCATGCTGAAAGAAGGGCACCGTATTCTTGGTCTGCTCAGCAGCCATGTCATGGGTAACCTGTTGGTCAATCAGTGACTGCAGCAGCCACCACAACCTGGCTTTAGAGAACTGTAAATAACCCCAGTTCCTCTGCACATAAACTGGCGAAGTGTCACTCGGACACGCAACGCGTCGGTGGCGGCTGCTACGGGGGACCCCCTAGTGACTAGGTAATGTAAGTTCATTTGTTATATTTCCTTTCTCTTTATATCAGCTCTTGGCGTGTCTTTACCTAATATAAACACCTGTTACTGGCGTTCATCGGTATACATTGTATTGCACAGCACTGTTTTTGTTTATGTGTTGGGTCAATTAGAAGTGTTTATTGTTGTTTGTTGTTTTTGTTACATTATATAGTTGTATGCCACAGTTTGTATATATGCACATAGCACTTTATGAATATAGTCGTCCCATATTAAAAGTGAGTTAATCACGGTTTTCTTTAATAAATTGCACTTGTTTGGTCACGCTGCTAATTTAAATATTCCTGCCAGCAGTATACTCAGGTTAAATAATTTTATTAAATATTCATAATACACGCCAACATAAATACTTATAACAATTAAAATAGCCATAATTATGGCTTAATTAATATAGTCACATATATTAGGTGAATCCCCCGTTGTGTGTTTATATGTTTTTTAATCTGTGTATTGTATTGTGATGTGTTGCGCATTGTGCTATCAATTTTAAGGAATTATTCAATAAAATACTATTGTTAATTTTATTCTTTGAGTGCGGCCTTTCTATATGGGGATGGTTGTTTAGGGGTGAATCTAGGACCCCTTTATTGTATATAATTTTGCTTGGTTATTCATCACCCATGGCCAGCACCTACGTTACAATCATATACATTTTTGGCGGTGCATATCCATCTTGTTTGAGTGTGCCTCTGCACATAAACAACCAACCCAAAAGGCCAAACTGCCAATTTCTGGCCAGCCGTCATCTCCTCTCCAGCCAGTTCCAGGGCTTCCCCCTGCAGCTCACTCCTCGGGGTATACAAAGCCCCTCCTTGCGGTAGGAAGCACCAGGGGGGCAGAGGATGTGTGTTCTCTGCCCAGTGAGAAAGCAGGGAGGGTGACACTGGCACTGGAGAATAGTGAGGAAGAAGTCGAGTTTGTTGGTTTGGCTTTTTGGAGCGGTTCCTTAAAAGTCAAGTTTGACAAATCTGAATTTCCTGGGGAAATTCTGCAAATTGCTCAAATCAAATTTTTTATGACATTTGCTTATCTATAGCATAGGTCCTAGATCAGTTCTTTTGCAATGTTTCCACAATGACAGAGAGAGAGTTTACCAAGGCAGGGTCTTGCATGAGTCCCCTACATACAATGGGGGTCATGTTAATATTTGGTGGTCAGTGTGACTTGCAGTGTGCATTGCGGTGAGATTTTTATTGTAGGAGGAAGAATTGTAGAGTAGAAACAATGAAGGACATAAAAATAGTTGTTTCTCCTTTTCTCCCCCAAAAGTAATTGTACCTGTGATGCGGCATTTTTACAGGTTAGGCACATCATTTTTCCAATGAGGTAAGGATATTTGTTTTTAAGTTTGGAAACAACAGAACCCTATGAGCTATGCAGAATATAGTGGTGAAATCTTTGCCATAGTTTTTGGGGATTTAGGTCAAAACACACCATCATATGAAGAAAAAAATAAAAATAATTCTTCTGGAATAGCAAGGTTCTGTGCAATCCAGTGCGTATCTATACTTACACACATAAAATCAGAATAGAGCGGAAGAACAAATTATCTCTTAGATTTATGCAAAAAGTGTAAGGACTAATATAATCGAGTGTAAATTACAAACCGGTGACAAAATACAGTAGATATTAGAATGCTGGAAAAGGCAGATGGGGAGGCTGATTCATCACTAACGCCAGGTAGCGACAGATGAGCGTCTGTAGCAGGCATTTTCCCCCGCCCGCTAGTAGTCACTGTGCTCGGCCGTGAGTTGCTACTTTATAGCGACTCAGTCGCTGTTCAGTAATGTTGAATACATTGTGAGGAGTCGCTATTTGACCAGTACAGCGCTGTATGGGAGCGCATGTTAGCTCATAGCAACCGACTCACACCATATTCAGCAAAAAAAAACAGCCTCACAAATCTCTGGCGCTGAAAAATGCTTGTTTGAAGTCCAGACCGCAGGAGGCGGTGTGTTTAAAGTGTGTTTTTAAGCATCTATCAACTAGTAACAAAGCGAAAACATATGGAATTACATTGTAACAACATTGTAACATGAACACTTTAATGCCAGACCTGTAATGTCATTTCTGAGGAGGTATATAAAAAATTAAAAAATTATGAAAAAACTGCTATTTCAATGTCGGAAGAGGTCACAGAATTATTTGTGATTTTTTTGAAAAAAAAAAAAACCCGCTTAAAGAGAAGAAAAGGATCATCCATTGAAATGTATGGGAGAGCGTCAGGTAGCGAGAGGTCATACCTGGTGCTGTGCAAGGCTGAACGCTGGCGCTGTTCGCTGAGGCCGTGAAAATGATGAATCAGACGCTACATGGCGCTATCCCAGTCGCTAAACAGATTCTGCTTGATAAATGTGTAATTGCGTGCCGTGTCCGGCGTTGACCAGTCGCTATCTGTCGCTACCTCTCATTAACCAGGCGCTACCTGACGCTATCCCTTCTTAAATAAGGGCCTATGCTAAAACAGACAGTAAAATGTTTGACCACTAGGTGGTGCTATCTGATGATCCAGCAATACATGGGAATGTCCTTAGTTTAATATGTCCTTAGTTTAATACAGTATACAGTGCAGCAGTTAAAGGGCCACTCCAGCCCCTTCCTGAAAAATAAACATAACTGCTGCCCTGCCCCCTCCAAAGAGTGATCCTGCTAATGTAAAAAAAGAAAAAAAAAAGACACTCACCTTCATCCCGAAACCAGCCCCCGAAGTCAGCAGTGGCGAACGCCCGACTGGCCACTGGGAGCTGAACTCCTGCTCCTTCACGTGAATCGACTGCTGGATGGCAGATCTGTAAAATCATGGCGCATGGGGTGGGAAGTGGCACTGTATTGTAACAGCGGATGCACTTCCCCTGTTACAGAGATGCGCTTCTGCTGTTAGTGCAGTCCCCTTGATCATTTTAAAAGTGTAGCCTTACATCACTAGAAAAATCATGTACCTAAACTGTAAAAATGTGCTCTCATGTGTACAGGTGATTTTTGGGGGAAAATGTAAGACAAAGACTTTTTTTTACAGTTCACCCGGCTCACCCGGATGCAGGTTACCATCCACACCGCAAGGCACACTGGAAGTCACACTGGCTTCACCAAATATTTCGCATTACCCCCGCTATGTGGCGCTGTGTGGCCTCACACTGTGACAGCTGCAGGCAGCGGTGTTCCAGCTATGGATCTGTTGCTCACACTACCCAACTATGGCCAGACCAAATTAGATGTTGTGACCAGGGCCAAGATCCCACATGAACCAAAAGGTTTGAATTTATGAGGCAGTAGCAATCAGTTGCACATTCTTAAAGGGTAATCGGGTTTTAACAAAAAGGGTGTTGTGTGGGCATAGAGGGCAATTTTGATTGCAGATGCCCCAACACATATACACTGCTGCCAGGCCCAGTGTTTCTTACCTGGACCATATTCACCCAGCGATTGACCAATGGTGGCTACATTACAGCCCTGAATTCCGCCCGCCATCGGCCAACCACAGGGCCCAATTTTGCTGGAGGGATGTAGTGCAGGTAAGCAAAATAGGGCTGCTGGTGGTGTAGGTCCAGGGGTGTGATGTCCCCCATGCTCTAACCGACACCTATGTTATGAGCATTGATCCACTTTAATCCCCAAGGCTTCTCTGTTTATCTGGTTTGTTAAAGGGCCACAGCAGTGAACGCTTTGTCTCTGCCCCCCCCCGAATAAAGCCAAGTGCCACACTTACTGGTTTCAGATGGGCATGTGCGAGGTATGAGGACAGAACAGGGCATCCATCATTCTCTATAGGTGCCTAGGCAGAGCTTCATATGCCACCCTACACCTCCGACCAGTAAGAATCAGAAGTGCTGCACCCAGGTTTCAGGGCTTCTGGAGAGCGATCACTGCTGTGGAACTGGGTGAAAAGTAAAGAGAGGAGCATGGTGTCTCTCAAGCAGCCCTGATCTGAGCTCCATGGATACAGTGTGGATCTACTATACTTCTGACCGAGTGTTTGACCAAAGAACAAGCTTCTAATAAAGTAAAACAATGTGGATTTTTTGTGTACTTACCCCGGCCTAGGACAGCCCTACCCCACTTATGCACCTCAAAATCCCCTTATGGCCAGAAGGCACCCACTCCCCAAACCCTACTCCTATCTAAGTATGGAGAGATGGGTAACAATAGACACAGACAACAGAAAAGGCTCTACTTACATCACTGATGAACTCTGTGCATTTCTTGGCAAATTCAACATTTCTGTCTTCCAGAACGGGATTGGGAAATATCTGTCAAGATCAAAAGGTTTATGTTAATCATGAATGAAGAGCAAAACTGTCAGGTAAAGGGGGTCAGACAATTACCCTTTCTTCCTCATCACTGTCCTCTGCTGCAGAGTCAATAATAATGGGAATTTTCATCTTAAAGGAGCGGGAATGAAGACCGGGATCAACACGACAAGAAAAACCCAGGCGCTTGTCCTGGAGCAAGTTGTAGAAATAGGTCCAGGCAATGACTGATGTCTGGTGAGCTGAGCTCAGCTTATCAATGGCTCACCCCCTATATGGTGCTGGAGGGACTTTATCAGAGCAGCTCCCTGATAGCCAGCAGAATGGCTAAGTGTCGGCCTGTTACAATGCAGCCGGTCATCATTTATATTTAGATGTGTTATTGCAAAACAACAGACAAGTGCTAAATACTATTTACCACTAATATATATATATATATATATATGATATAAAAAGTCTACATGCCCCTTTGTATTATTTCATGTAACAAAATCAGACCAAAATCCTCCTTTATTGTGACCCATGATTTGTACAATGTCCTTAAAAAAACTGAATTCATTAAGAGGAGAAATTATAAAAATAACAAAACTCAAATAATGTGGTTGCATAAGTGGGGAAGTTGTTGTGTTCAGAATTAGCCAATTACATTTAAACCCACGTTAAATAGTAGTCAGCAGTACGCAGCTGCCATCATTTTAAGTGTCCTGCCTGCCTGCCTGCCTGCCTGCCTTCTATCTATCTATCTATCTATCTATCTATCTATCTATCTATCTATCTCATCTCGCTTTCCATCTGCTGCACCTCTGCAGCACGTCACTTGCTCCCACTATCTGAAAGAATTTAGGTCAAACTTCCAACCCCAACCTGCAAGGCTCTCTACAGCCACACTCCTTCATACATTTCATCACTAGCCTCTGTCCATGAGCTTCACTTATCCTCAGAGAAATCCAAAGACAGAGAAATCCTCAACCTCCTCCCACTTTCGGCTTATAGGCATCATACGCCAATTTGCCACTCCCCATCACTTAAAACCTTCAAAAGTAGTCTTTAAAACCAGGGCCGACGTCAGCACCCAGCAAGGCGCGGCAGCTGCTGGGGACCCGCACCCTCCGGGGGGGGGGCCCACTGACAGGGCCGGCCTTTGGGGTGTGCGACGGCGCTTGACCGGCGGCAGACTGGGAGGGCACCGCCACAGCTGCTGCCCACATCTCCTCGAATGACGGGGTTCCACACAAGAGGCATCTCGATTTAGATTCCAGTGGAGGAAGTGCTGGGTTTTGTTCTGCTTTTAAGTTGCCCACCCTAGCTGATTTCCTATCCCTGGAGCATCCCAATATGTGATACCCTACTGTGTGAAACCCCCTGGGATCGCTGGCATACCCACTATGCAAGCAATCCCACCCCTGAATTTTGGTCTGCTTTACAAGGGCATCTCGATTTGGGATGCCCCTGTTTGTGAAAGAATCCCCCTGGTTTAGCCGTTAACTCAAACTGGCGATCCCACAGTGCATTCACCAGTCCGAGGGGTTTGGTGCGCTTCAAGTAGACCAAAACTAGAGTTTTGGTCCAAATTAACATGATCCTTAGGGGGCATCCAGATTTGGGACATCCCCCGATGATGTGACACGACGCTTCACTACAAAGGGGCCCACTGAGACCATGCCGCCCAAGGGCCCACATACACCTGGAGCCGGCCCTGTTTAAAACCCACCTATACAGATGACCGTATCATATGGTTTAACCCACCCATCATAGAGTCTTTTCACCCTTCAGAACACTGGGCTTGCTTAGTACTTATTCTTTGTGACCCAACCTCTTGTCTCCCCCCTTTTTCCTTTAGACGGCAAGGACAGGGTCCTCCCTCCTAATGCACTCCTGCATCTATGTTAAACTTCTTTTACATCTGAGTTATAATACCGTGCACAGGGGGGGAACTGGCCATAGGGAGCACAGGGAGAATTCCTTGTGAGCTGCACTGTTTGGCCTGGGGGTAAGACACTCCAGCCAGGACCATGCAATGCTATAGCCTCAGAATCATGACTGTGGGGGCCAGCCCCACCTCTGTCACATTATTTCTTTTTGCAATGTTATAGCATCAGCTGACCAAAGTACATACTCGTGGGCTGAGAAGTTTATTTTACTTTCACTTCTTCCCCTTCTTCTCCTTCTTCCCCTTCTTCTCCTACTTTCTTTTCTTCCATTTTCCCACTTTATCCCCTTCTTCTCCTTCTTCCCCTTCTTTCCCTTCTTTCCCCTTTTCCCCTTCTTCTCCTTCTACCATTTCTCCCATTCTTCCCCTTCTCCCTTTTCTCTTCTTCCCCTTCTTCTTCTTCTTCTTCCCCTTCTTCTCCTTCATCCCCTTTTTCCTTTTTCACCTTTTCTCTTTGTCCTTGTACTCCCTGTTAATGTACAAGCTGGTTGCCATGCATTTACCAGGTGTTCATCATCCCTTCACGGGAGGACCCTTCCCACTTTTCTACACATGTTTGCTCGTAGTCGCCAGGACTAATATGCCGGCATTTGCCATGCTACTTCATGTTTTCTGCGCATACGGCGAACTAACATTAGTGTACACTAGTGAATAAGCTAGAAATTGAGAAATCAGCCCCTATATGCATTGCTGTATTTTACTGGTGGTAATCGCCTGTAATCTGTGCCTTGTACAGTGCCATGGACTATAAGCACTATATAAATAAAAAATAATAATAATTCTGGTTCACCCCATATAAAGTGTTGCTGCTTTAGTAGGATTTTCCTGACATTTTCTGAGTTGCATTGTAAAGCAAAAGACATGATCTACAAACCACTTACAACACATCAAATGAATTAATTGTTGAAAGGTATCAGCCAGGAGAAGGGTACAAAAATAATTTTGACCTTAAAACACTTGGACACCAAGAGCCTGGCAATGGAGTGATTTTATTTAGGCAACTGACGAGAACCAAAACACTTGCCTGGATTCCTTTTTTCTTACTTGGATACCCCACATTGTGAAACCCCATGGTACCCCCTGTAAACTCATCTCAATCCTCGTTCTCATGGCGGATGTGTAGCTTGCCCCCGAATCCCTACTGTGTGTGCTTGATACAGCCGGCAGGATGTCTGTGTGTGTGTGTACACTGGATGGAGCAGAGCCAGATAAAGAGGGACCATGGTTCTATGCCAGTCTGGCAATGCCAGGCCCCCGCCCCTTCATTACACCTCTTCTAGCCACTATATACACCACATCCTCTTTATCAGACCTTATTTGTGTACCTCATTTCACCCATCCAGACCCAGTCACTCTTTCCTAGGTGGGAAGGGGCCCCATATGTTGATAATCCTACTTCTCACCTCTCCTTTGCCTCCCTGACTCAAAAATATGCCCCTCAGATAAGTGGCCCCTTTGAAGATAGGGGCCCCGTGTATAGTGACCCCAGGCTTGTTTGCCCTTCTTCAAGCCCCTATGTCCTGTTCATTGGGAGAGAATGACTTCCCTCCCAGCCATGCTTTGCTTTGTAGTGACATCCGGATGCTTCATTGAGGAGCGCTGTTGAGAGTTAATTCACTGCCAGCTGCCTCAGCATTCTGCATTGATGAGTGGCATCAGGGGCCACCCATTCTTTCAGGCAAGGTACTGCAGGCAGCGCGTTGAGGGAGGACAAATAACTGCTGAGCCACCAATTACATTACTTCATAAAGAATGATATACAACGGCAGTCAAGTGGCCTTGCGACTGGAGGGTGGAAGGATGATTCCATGCCAGGATCCTCCCCCCCCAATTGCTCTCCAGGTGCCATGGTTTGGGTAGCCCACCCCTCCCGGCTTGTGGGCACTCACCGCTTGTGTTTGAATCACTGCACTGATGGATTAAAATGGACCAAAACCCAGGATTTTGACTATCCTGGGTTTTGGTCCTTTCCCCTGGAGCGATCGTCGTGCCCTGCTGTGTAAAACCCCCCAGATCGCTGATACAAACTCGCCTCTTCCTGGTCCTACGGTGCATGCGTGGCCGCTCATGCAATCAGCATGCTCGGAGCCGCTGTCACACTGTCTAAGGCATCGCCTAAGACCAGCGTCTCCGAGCATTAACAAATGCCTGGATCCCTGCTAGAGGAATAGCAGAGATGTGGCCGCAGCTCGCGCATGTGCCGTCGAACCAGGAAGCAAGGTAAGTGTATAGGGGAATCTGGGGGATGTCACACAGTGGGGCATCCCGATCTTGGATGCCCTGGGGGGGAAGGAATTGATCTGCCAGAATCTTAGGCCCTTATTTAACAAGGGATAGCGACAGGTAGCGACTGGTGAGCGGCCGGTAATGACGGGCCCCATCACAAGAATGCCGGCTCCCCACCACAATCACACATTTATCAAGGCAATCCTGCTTAGCGACTGAGATAGCGCCAGATAGCGACTCATTCATCATTATTCCAGCCTCAGCCCACAGCACCAGCGTCCGACCTTGAACAGCGACAGGTATGACCTCTCGTTACCTGGCGCTCTCCAATGCATTTCAATGGAACAATCTTTAAATATTCATAAATAATTATTAATTTTTTTTTTTTTTTTAATGTGAAAAATTCTGTGACCATTTGAAATAATTTTTTTAAGGTAAAAAAAAAAAATGTACAGAATTGATATTACAGGTCTGATATTAATGTATTCATATTACAACGTTATTTTAAAAACTTGTTTTTTTTGGTTTCCAAAATTATGGTTGTTTGGGGGTTAAAAAACTACTTTTAACCCATCGCCGCCAGCGCTCTGGGGGTTAAACATGCATTTTACAGCGCGAGAATTTTTTGAGCGTGATTTGTTAATGAATATGGTGGGAGCCGGTCGCTCTGACCAGTCGCTATCATGCGCTCCCATACAGCGCGGAACCTGTCAAATAGCGACTCCTCACCCAATATTCAACATTACAGGAAACCGACTGAGTCGCTATCAACTACCAAACAACGGCCAAGCACAGCGACTACTAGCGGGCGCTCTGAAAATGCCGCTACAGTCGCTCAACTGTCGCTACCTGCCGCTGTAAATGAATCGGCCTCCCCGAGATTCCCAGACCGATCGTGCTGGGTTTTGGTCCACTTTAAATGCAGAGAACAATATCCTATTTGTGCACAAGTATACATGGCCATAAATGTAAAAAAAAAAACAAAATCCACATGGTGCCCATGGTCTCCTAATGTGGAGTCCCAAATGTTAGCGGGTCTGACGTCAATTACCTGTGCGACCAATATTGCTTATTGGGGCTGCTCAAGCTGCTGGGATGCTTCATTGCAGCATTTATAATGTGACCTTGCTGTTCCCGCCACCATGTACACTCGCGCCAGCGAGGACAGTGATTGTGCAGACGGCAGGGATGCTGGTGAAGGGACGTACATGCACAGATCCCAGATTAAGGTGAATATCCGGGAGTTTTCATACAGCACTATTCTGGATGCAAAGGAGGGGTTCAGGGATGATGCAATGGCAGGGGCTGTATCTATTCCTCACACTATTACAATGGCGCACCTACTGCTACTAACTGACACACAATATTTTCCACAATCATGTTGCTGGTCACTGCTGGATCTGGTTTTACAAATCGCTGGCGTTGGACTGTAACCTGCAATAAAGCACACGGAGCAGTGCATTTATCCCCCCGCCCCCCATGAGTGGTACATCTAACAAGGCAGACGCGCCGCTGTAGAATAAACCTCTGAATTAATGGCATCTTTACACGTAGACGCAGCAAGTTATCCGAGGTGGCCCTGCCGGTCCCTGAGTGGAATCGGCTCTTCTCCCATGGTGAGGCATGCTGGGTTCCTGATTGCCCGCAGCAGCTTTCATCTAAACAGCCAGAGTTGCCAATTTAGAGCGAAGAGCATGGAGGTCATTCCACACAGGCGTGTAGAGCCAGAGCGCACAGACAAGCATTGCCAGGACTGAGGTCATGTTCAGGGACGTCTACGTTTGGTAATTATGGGGTGACATATATAAAATTGGTGTCTGGTAGGTTATGTTTCAGAAATAAAGTATTGAAAAATGTTATATTTCTTTTACATTTGATGTAATATGTTAAATAATAATAAAAAAACCCGGTTGCAGTATGACTGCAGGAGAGCATGTGATATTGTCAAGTGGGCCAAGTTAAAATTGTGGATCATATTCTCATATTTGGAAAACTAAGAGGGCGGAACATGAAAGGATGGAAAATATTTAAAGTGGAACAAAACCTTGGCTGACTGGCCCTGGAGTCTATAAGATGACCGCTGCCTCTTGAAAAAGGTTGTTACCGAAACACCGAGGATTTTGGTGTTATCCACCCGGTGGTCCTGCCTGTAAGTGTATATCTACTCACTATATTCTTGATGTTACTATCTTTTTACTATTATGTACTTCTATGCATAAAAGCTTGATCTATTATGGGTTACCCCTATTATATCCACGGAAGCCCTATGGTCTCTAATTACTGTGCTGTTTAAAATTTACTTACCGTATTTTCGCAATATAAGACGCACCCGCCCATAAGACACACATAGGATTTGTAGGAGGAAAATAAAAAATCTATATATTCTAAACCAAATGTCATGCTAAAACACCCTATTGCAGACAGTGTGGCATTCCCTCATCCCATTTCCCATAGGCATTGTGGCATCCCCCCATCCCATATGCAGTGTTCATCCCCCCCATCCCATTCCCATGGGCAGTGTGGCACACCACCATACAATTCCCCATATGCAGTGTAAAATCCCCCCCACCCCATTCCCCATATGCAGTTTGGCATTCCCACCCCATTCCATAGGCAGTGTGGCATACCCCCATACCATTCCCATAGGCACTGTGGCATCCCCCATGCCATTCCTATAGGCTGTGTGGCTGAATCCGCCCCCATCCCCACCCCACGCCGGAGATAAGAAAAAAAAAAGATAATTACAGCCTCGGCTGGAGCCAGCCGATGAAAGAACGACAGGCAGGGTTACTGAACCCCGCTCTCTGACCCCGTTGTCGGCATGGACGTTATTTCTCGGGCCGGCGTGTGCACGCACCTAGTCCGTGCAGCCGGGACGCCCACTTTCTACATGGACCGGGTGTGCGCTCCGGCCTGAGAAGCAGAGGCGGTCCCGGGAGCGGCCAGAGTGGGGACAGTGGGCGGGGTTCAATTACCCTGCCCTCTCCCTGCCTACAGCCCTTTCATCGGCTGGCGTCCCGGAGGCCACAGCACGAGGCGTATGTAAGTATATATTTTTTAGTTGTTTGTTTCTTACATTGGGCCAATAAGACACACTGACATTTTCCCCCCCGTTTTGGGGAAACATTAGTGCGTCTAATAGGGGGTAGAATACAGTATTTCATTCCATAGAAATGCATTATTATGTGTTGGTACCACTCTTTAGCACCATCCAGTGGTCAATACCTTGATTTTTTCTCTTTTGCCATTATCTGATGTATTGTACCTGAATTTGTATTATGCACTAATTCACCAGCATTAAATAAATTTTTGATAGTTTTGTCCCGGGTGTTCGTTTTTCCACTCTTTACTCATACAGTCTATAACATGAGCCCCCACAAGCCTTTATACCCCAGTGCCCAGAACTCACCTCTTCCTTGCTCACAATTCAAAGTATATGGTTTCAACTTGACAAGTAGTAATTATAATACTAGTTGCATGACATGTTTCGCCGGGTCACAGCCGACTTCATCAGAAAGGTGATATAATACCGTGATTATTTTTAATGTCATCTTTGCCTTTCCTTGTCATGTTGAAATCATATACTGTAACTTGTATACTATAATGAACATTACTTGAATGTTTTAACAATAACAACATAATTAAAGCAGTACTCTATTCAGAAATGACCAGACTCCTTTAATATGCAGGAACGGGGCAGCCTGCTGTGCATCAGCACTGCTAAACTAGAGAAATGAGATACTCACCTCTTCCAGGCTGTGTGTCCCACATAACTGCAGCAGCATAACAGGACAGCCAGCAGTCAAGAACACTACTGTGCAACTGCCTGCTGTGCAAGCTTGATAGATATACCTTATATATTCGAAGGGAATATAATATTTCTCAATCCAGGCTGAGCTTGAAATGACATGTCAAGGCACAGCCCTGCTGTTGTCAGAAACGACTACCAAACCACTGTGATCACTGGGACTTGCCAGGCGTGCAGTGATCCAAGGCACAGAGTGGCTCTTAGACCACATTTTTGTGTGGTCCTGGAGGAATGAAATTAAAAGCAGGAACAATCTTTGGAAGGAACATGGCACATGGAATCGGACGAGCTTCCTGTCTTATTATTGTCTTTTACAGTCCATTTAATTCATTATTATTTATATTTTGAGTGAAGGTAGAAGTTGTGATGAGAAAACTACCCACAGGTCTGAACCTAGCCTCCCTGATGCCTGAGGCGAACTAAAAAATAGTGCTCCCTCTGGATATATATATACGTGACAGGTGGATACCATGGGCAACACTACACATTAGATCCCTGTCAGTGGGATAGGCCCTGATAGTATTAGAAACTTTAATAATAATAGTTAAATACAGAACTTGGGTATCATTACATCATGAATCCACATGATGGTAGTGTTGCTTAAGGAATAAACTTAGCTAATATTAAATAGTCTAGCATTCCCCTTAAATTAAATAAATAGAGACTCAGCCAGGTGGCATTGGCAACATTACTTGCCCTGCCATTGATTGGGCCTCGCAACATAGCTGGGTAAGGCAACAATTCAGAGGTTATATAAGGGAGAACCCAACCCTTCTTGGGGGGTTTTAGTTCTGAGTACCAAGCTACAGAGGGGAAGTGTTAATTTAGTGGAGGAGCTAAGAAACAGAGATGGAAGAAGCCTGTGAACTGTAACTGTTTGCTGTAACCAATGGATATTGGCTGTCCTGGATTATGCTGTTTGATGATGGAAGCCTTCAAATAAAGACCCTGTTGTTTGCACCAAGGAGTGTCATGTTTGGAGACCAGCGATGACTGAACCAGTAGATGCGCCTCCACCCCACACATGCCACACCAACCTGAGTCGCCCTACCCTAGGTCCAAGAACCCCCCTCTCTCCTCAGAGCGTGTGCCATTGGCCAGACATGTTCCCCCTACATATATAGCAATATTGGTAGCATACTACTGATATTGTGAAGAACACCTTCATATCAACAAAATAATGGCTTTATGGATCGTAGATCATGAGCGTTTTTAAACTCCTATAAAACTTACCAGTTCAGGAGATCTGGCTGGGATGTGCTATTGTGTGTTCATTCCTCAATAGAGCAGTGTGCCGCTCCGCAGTGCTCCAACTCCGGAGGCGGCAGTGATCCTCCAAAATTTGACTATAAAAACATGCCATCCTCATCTCTGCTGAACCACTAAAAAATTTTTTAAAAAAAATAAATAAATAAGAAAGGGTACAGTAATTGACTCCCCCTTTCCTCCCCTCCCGCGGTGCCGCCTGAGGTGACTGCCTCACATAGCCTCATTACAGGTACACCCTTGACTACCACTTATATAGTGGATGTCAAAACACTTTTTAAAAAATAATTTTTAGGTATTAAAAATATGAAAGAATCTCTAGACCCCCCCCCCCCCCCTTATTATTGAGGGAATTGTGCAAGGAAAGATGGCAATATATCCGCTAACACTGAAATAGCCAGGTATTGGAGTGATTGTAATGATGGTACCCCAGATTGTCGCTTCTACAGTAGTTTATCCTCCACTGAAACAAGAGTAACATACAAAGTGTAAGTGACACAATTGAGGCCCACTGTTTGCCAGATTGAGAAAATAAGACACCACATCTTAACATTCAGAGGAGCTCCCGGGAGCACGGAAAGGACAGCGATGGCACAAAAGCCCCATTTAGCTCCTGAGAGTTTGCTTTCAGCACTACCATTCCCCTGGAAACCATCCACCAATTTTCTCAAGTAGATCCCGTTTCCTTACCTCGCAAACCTTGCCAGGTGTCCCTTTTAAAATCTAATCGTATCACAAAGGCAACAAGACAATTCTGTCCTTTCAGTCCTGATTTTTGCTCTGTGTTCTGATGGGGGGGGGGGATGCTTCACATTTGGTGCAGGAAGGACCAGGATATTGGCAGGTTTTCACAGTAACCTTTGCTGCAATAAAAAAAAACGATCATTTTTAATACAGATTCTAAATTCTATTCCTGTTTTTCAGATGCTTTTAACTGTAATTCACCTGCAAATCAATAGTAAGAACGTGCCACTTCACTCCTCAATGGTGCAGTACGTCGCGGTGCTCCAACTCCGGAGATGACAGTGAGCCACCAATATTTGACTATAATATGCCACCAAATATGCCACCCCGTCTCTGCTGAACCACTAATAAAAATAAAAAAATAATTAAAAAGGGTACAGAAAATGATGTCCCCCTCCCCCCGTAGTGCTGCCTAAGGTGACTGCCTCACATGGCCTCATTACAGGTGCACCCCTGGCTACCACAGATATATATATATATATATATATATATATATATATATATATATATATATTTATAGCAATATTAGCAGTATTGGTAGTATACTACTAATATTGTGAAGAACACCTTCACATCCAGTAAAGAATGGCTTCATGGATCATAGATCATGAGCGTTTTTTTTAACTCCTAAACAACTCAGTTCAGGGATCTGGCTCCATCCCTGGTTTAAAGTGGACCAAAACCCACGCTGGAGTCCATGAGACTCCAGGGCAGGCATTCTCTCCCCCCCCCCCCCAGGGCACCCCGATCTGTGTGAAACTTCCCAGGTTGGCCAAAAACTCACCTTCGTTCCCGGTCCAACAGCGCATGTGCGAGCAGCGGCCGCATCCCCACTATTCCTTTAGCATCGCACGTTTCCACGCCAGGCATTTGTGCAGGCATGCTCCCTGTTAGAGGGTAGCGGGGGGATGTGGCTGCCAGCGCACTCAGATCTGCTCACATTAGAAAAGCTCCTGGATGAAGGGACTCGAGTGGATCCAAGCTCACTGATTGGACGAACGTTCGTGCATGCGTCATAGGACCGGGAAGAGGTGAGTTTGTTCGGACAACCTGGGGGGGGGTTAAATTACCGGGGCACCCTCGATTGGAGTACCCCAGGGGCAAGGACCAGGATAGTCAAGATCCCGGGATTTGGTCCACTTTAAAAAGCAGGGCCTCCCCCCCCCCCCCCCCCCCCCCACCATGCTTGGAAAGCTGTGCACTCAGACACTGTGATGAGAGCAGGAGGTGAAGTTCTACCCTGAAATGTACTTTTACTAGAGTGTGGCCTGATTGAAGAAGAGGATTACCATGATAATGTCCAAGAGACAATAATAGGCCATACAGACCCACAAAGGGCATTTTGAGGTTGTGACTCAACCTCTTTTTAATGTAACCTTTTAAATCGGTCCACAAACATTTTCCAAACAATGGGTACGGCATCATAGCAGGCTCGGGGGGCATACAGATTGTAGGAGCCCCCCAAAAATGACCCCCGAAACCCCCCAAAACCTCAATCCTCAACTGAAATGCAATCCAGTGATTGGCAGATGATGGTCACGTGGGCCGGGGTCACATTCTCTTTCCCCGTTACCACCGGTGCCCAGCATTGCGGCTGAGGATCGAGGTTAAGGTAAGGATTTTGAGAGGTTGCGTTGGTAATTGCAGGGGGCGGGCTTGAGCAATATGGATACTACCCCCAAGTCTGTCATGACCCCTTCCTACACCTGTTAGAAAATAGGTGTGGGACCACTTTAAATGTTTTACTGCATTTGCAAATATGGGATTTGTGAGCTGAACCTTTTCTCTCTCTTTGGCTGATTGAAAAAGGCAAAGGGGGTGTTTAGCTGGTTCTCTTGTACAATTAAAGCGGACCAACAGTCAAAAATGACTTAAACCAGACCAACACAGCAAACAGTGCTCATATACATCCCTCCCCAGGGCAATTTAGATTACAGTACATCAAATTAATTTACCTTTTGCTATTCATTTACCAATTGCTGCAGTAAATTTTAGAAAAAAATGGCGGCTTGTGAATTTGCAGGCCACCAGAAAGCAGGAAGTGCTGCTGGGCTTCCTGTTACTGTGCATTGCCAGTTATGTCAGTTAAATCCAGGCAGCAGCATGGACGAGATGCTGGGAGAGGAAGCTCCAAAATGGCCGCTACCTTTCTTTTCCAACTGTGCCAGGCTTTTAGTCTAGTTTAAACCACTTACTTACCACTTACTCTCCATTATTTGCCTGTGCCTCCATCTTCTCCCCCTCTGTTACAGAGGTTATTCCTTGTTTTGTTTTTTAAAAGTTTTTTTCACTGCTACTTGAGATTCTTGAAGCCTCTCGGAAGCTTTATCACAGGTAATAAATGTGTACTATAGAGAGAGATGAGATAAGGGAAAAGTGCAGGAAGATACAATAGATACAGAGCAAGAAACACGTGAGCTATTCCAGTGCTAATTCATGACAAAGGATATTCCCTCCACAAGCCAATGGCAAACTCTCTATTCTAGCTGAGAACACAGAAATTAGATCTGCTGCGGGAACTACTCTGACATGTCCCTTAATATCCCATTAGCTATAAGGATCCATATTCAGGATTCAGAATCTGCACATAAAAATAACTTACCATCATCAAAAGTGGATGAAATAGCTTAGACAACAGAAAAGCAATACAGCAGAAAAACACTATACTCATAGCACAAGTGTCTTCCAGTTACAACGTTGTCCATGAAAATCCCAATTTATAAGCAGTAAAATGGTAAGAAGATGTGGTGATGGTTCCAGTGCAGCCAAACTGGACTGGAGCCACTTTTTCGAAAGTGAAAATGGATTGGTTACTGTTAGAGATGAGGGAACTTCTCAAAAATTCGATTCGGGCGATTCGCCAAATTTCTCAAAGAAATTCGGGTTCGTCCGAATCGAACTTTTACGAATCGCTCATCTCTGGTGGGAGCGGGGAGGCCGGCTGTGCTGTCAGCGGGGGGGCGGAAGCCGGCCTCCCCGCTCCCACCAAGCCCTGAAATGGAAAAAAAAGCCGGCATGGTGGGAGCGGGGAGGCCGGCTGCGCTGTCAGCTGTCATCAGAGGACGCGTCATCAGAGGAAGCCTTCCTCTGATGACGCGTCCTCTGATGACAGCTGACAGCGCAGCCGGCCTCCCCGCTCCCACCATGCTGGCATTTTATTTTTTTTATTTCAGGGAAAATTCGGTCAGCACGAACCACTAAAAATTCGGGTTCGTGCTGAATCGAATTTTCCCTGAAATTCGGAGCGAATTCAGGTTCGTTAGAACCGATTCGCTCATCCCTAGTTACTGTGTGTAATACCACCATCTTTCCTCAAGACAAGCCTCTGTAGTTTATCCTCCCATATAGTGGCAGCAACGTTGACAGTAATGAAACTCATGCTGGGAGTTTTATATCTCACACTGCTGCTGCACTGTACAGAAGAAACAGACCCAAAAGTCAGGTTTATTGATGTAAAGTGGACCAAAACCCAGGATTTTGGGGGCAGCCCCAATTGAGCTGTGTGAAACCCCCCAGATTGGTGAGCGCAACTCACCCTTTCTCTGTCCTACGGCACATGCTCGTTCCAATTAGCGTGCTTGGAGCCACTGATGTCACGCCGTCTAAGCCAGTGTCTAAGGCCAGCGGCTCCGAGTGCCGCTTCCCTCTAAAAGGGAGCATGCCCACGCCAGCCATTCAGAGATACCTGGCACGGGCACGCTTCTTGCTAGAGGGATAGCGGGAATGTGGGTGTGGCTTGCGCATGCGCCACTGGTCTAGGAAGCAAGTTAATTGTACGGGGCGACCTGGGCGGTTTCACACAGCAGGGCATCCTGATTTTGGATGATCCAGGGGAGAGAATCGATCGACCCGAGAATCTTTTCTAGATTTAATGATGCAATTTTGCAATCAACGCAATGACATCTGTGTTATAAGCCAGAGATATCTCAGGACTTTTAAGCCCGCTCCATCTGTACATTGTAACAAGCAGGAGTCCAGCAAACAGCAAGCTTTATTATATTATAAACAGACGAGTGGCCATTGTTATAATGTAATAATGGCTGCTCCCTGCTGTGTGCTGTGTTACAATGTAAACAGTTTCACAGCTGACTGTGATGTGTGAGTGATCTTCTATCATGTAGCTGTCACGTCCATCATTTTCTGCTGACTCAGCATTTTTTTTCAATGCTCAAGTAGGAAAGAAAGGGGAAAGCTTTTTTTTTTAAATAATGTACATGTATATATAAATGAAGCAGATGTAAAAGTCAATACAAAGTTAAAGCTGAACCAAACATGGATCTTGATTATCCCGGGTTTGGTTCCCTCCCTCACCCCCCCCCCCCCATTACCCAGAAAAACTCACCTCTTCCCGTCCAAAAGGCGCATGTGCGTGCTCTCATCCAATCAGAGATGTTTGCCGTGCATATGTAATGCTCAGAGAATGGCTCTGTTCACATGCAGAGCTTCACAGAGGGTTTCACACAACGGGGCACCCTGATTCAGGGAAGGCCAGCAGCCGTCCCGGGAGTCTTTTAGATTCCAGGGTCAGCCACAATGGGTTTTGTTACTCTTTAAGTAAACAATGCTATCTTGAAATCTTTTAGGCTTTTCAATGACTTCAGTGTTCTGAGCCAAAGATATTTGGCGGTGATAAATCAGGTTAGGCAGATTTGAGATCTCCAATTGGCTGATCTCAAATGTTATGGCTGATGTGACAACCCCACCAGTCACATCCCCGGATTCCCGCTAGTCAGAGGTAGCTGAGACACTCCCACACTTAAAGGGCCACTCCAGCCCCTTTCTCAAAAGAAGAAATACCCCCCCCCCCCCCCGCCCTGCCCCCTCCTATTAGCGTTACTGAAAGTCTAATAAAAGAAGAAAAAAAACACTCACCTTCACCCCAAATCCAGCCAGCAAAGTTGGCGGTGAGGCAGATGTGCCGGCTCTCATCGCGTGTGCGATGTGGAAAGTGCCAGCTCCCAGGGGCCAGCATGGAATACAGGAACATGGCAGCAGGCGTTTGGTGCACCGACTTCGCTGGTTGGATTCGGGGTAAAGGTGAGTGTCTTTTTTCCTTTTATTAGATGTTCATTATTGCTAATAGGAGGGGACGGGGGGTATGTCATTTTTTTGGAAAGGGGCTGGTGTGCACCTCAGCTACAGGGATGCGGCAGTGGACGCACTCGCAGCATGAGAGCCCTGGGAAAGGAAAGAATTGCAGACAATTGTGGGGATCAGACAGCAAGGCATCCCAGACTTGAATTCCCAAGTTCAGCCAAGCACTAAGTCCTGGAGTCTTTTAGATTCCAGGGCCAGGCAACGTGGGTTTTAATCTGCTTTAAAGTGCAAAAAGACCCACATTTTTAATGAGCATCCCCTGAATTGGTCCCCCATGAAGAGAAACTTTTGGCAATTTTCACTGAGCTGCTTCACTCTGCTCCCTGCTGTTGCAGCTCATTTTAGCAGGACCTGCCTCCTCAAGTCATTGCCACTGTTGTGGATGTCAGGTGATCTCATTGCTGTGCAATGACAAATCACCTGCCATCTCACATTGCTCATTTCGGTCAGCAAAAATATCTACATCCAAAGAGGGGTTTATCGGCAGCGGCTTCGGCTAAATTTATTTCAGTGGGTTTTGACTACTATTTGGTCCTTGCCCCCAGGGATGCCCCACGCGTGAAACCCCCCAGGTCGTCCAATCACACTCACCCTTCCTCGGTTCTACGGTGCATGCGCAGCCTCTTGTCCAATCAGTGCTTGGATCCGCTCATGTCAGCTGGTCTAAGCCTTAATCTAACATGAGCAGATCCGAGCACACTGGCGGCTGTATGGCTGACTACCATCTAACAGGCATTGTGCTTGCGTCGACCATTCACAAATGCTTGGTGTGGGCACGTGCCCTGCTAGAGGGATAGTGGGAATGCGGCTGCGGCTCGCGCATGCGCCATTGCACCGGGAATGAAGGTGAGTTTATGGGTGACCTCGGTGGTTTCGCACAATGGGGCATCACGATTTTGGATGCCCCGGGGGGGGGGGGGGAATCAATCAATAGATTCCTGAGCCGATCTCCGCGGGTTTTGGTCCACATCAAGATAACCAATCCTATTCAAATGCGACAGAAGCAAAGACCAGTAGATTTTCTTTTATAACACTCCTCACCTCATCACAGAAGGGTAATCCGACATTCCAGAAGAGAAACCGTTATTCCAGACACTGCTTGTCATGTGGATGTCTCAAATCCGATTGGCGAGGATGAGCATATAAACAGCCTTTATAAGTCAATGTACTTTAATGTAATAGTTACATTGCTGCATCAATCTGAACCAGCCAAAAGTGAACCTGACACACATTCACCAACACACATTCACTATACAGACCATCATACAAATACAATGCTCGGGATATCGCTGGAAAGAAATGCTTCCATACATTACTGATTTGTTCTTGTGTTTTTTTGAGTCTCTGTAACTCGGGTGTGTCTGTGACAATGCTGAAGCCTCTTCCTTTGCTCTCTTCAAAGTCTCTTTTGTATTTTACCTGAAAATAGGAATATTTAGCTTATTAATAATTGTTAGACATTAAAGTGGAGCAAAACCCATCGCGATTAGAACAGCCCATCAATTCCCTCCAGGTCGCCCCCGTACACTTACCTTGCTTCCCGGTACAACAGCGCATGCGCGAGCCACAGGCGCATCCCTGTTTGCCTACAGGGCTACGCCAAAAAACGCTATCCCTCTAGCAGGGTGCGTCAGGCATTTGTGGATGCCTGGCACGGGCGTGCTCCCTGTTGGAGGGAAGTGGGGGATGCGGCCGCCAGTGCGCTCAGACTTAGACGAAGGCTTAGACAGCATGACGTCAGCGGCTCTGAGCGCGCTGATTGGAGGAGCGGCCGTGCATGCGCCATAGGACCGGGAAAGGACCAAAACCCAGGATAGTCAAAATCCTGGGTTTTGGTCCACTTTAAAGTGCCATTCCGGGCAGATGGCCTGTTTTTTAAGTCCCCCTTCCCTGCCACTCTAGATAAGGGCACCCAGGGCTTCTAAAAGAGGCCATTTGGCTGGATGGCCCTTTAAAGTGGACCAAATAACTGCACTTCTAGAATAACATGGAGACAGCCATCTTGGTTTACACCTGAGTGCCCTGCTTCCATATGAGCATGAGTGGCCTTTGCTAGTAGTATACAGACACACTGCAGGTAAGCTTTCTTATGATCAGCCCAAACAGCCACAGAGAGATTTTATCTATTTTCACACAGAATGGAAGGAGGAGATACCATCATTTTCTAGAAGACTTTATTGGTGATAAAATCCGCATGGCTGCAGTGTACCTGTGTTATATTGTTTCAGCTGCTTGGGATTTTGCTATAAGCAGCCCACAACAAACTGGAACAGATATTTACCCCAAAAAAGGGATCCACATGTCAGTAATGTTACACACACTCACACACTGAATGTTACTATGTATCTGTCGGAGATACAACAGCCTAGCTGTGTCTAGATCAGCTAGATTAATGCAGTTTACAGTTAGGACACTAGATGTCGCTATTACCAATGCTTAACTATAGTCTCTATATACATTTTTCTAATGTGTTGTATTTCCTGTATATTCAGCTCTGCTTTATGACTTCTTTTTCCTGTCTGTGCTATTCACCAAATATGGTGAATATTACTCTTACTGCATTCATATTCCAGTGAAGCCAGTTCCTGTTATACCACTAATGTATATCTGGATTTGACTCCGCTACACCTGACACTCACACCCTGCAACAGTATCAATGTAATTCAATGGCCTTGGCTGCCTGCTGTGTGAAACCCCCCAGATCGCACGCTATACATACCTCCCACAAGGCAGATGCGGCTCTTCTCCAGAAGCTGAATGAAATCCTAGCCATACTCCATTTTGGAATTAGCACTTGTTGGAGACCCCTGGGAAGCACTCCTTTCGCTCAGAACTAATAAATATACTAAGACCCAATGGAGATTGACCCAACACGTTCTCTCAGCCGTTAGACTCACGATAGCGAGGAACTGGAAACTTCACACTCTGCCTTGGACTGAGATACAGGGCAGAGTCTCAAACACTATGTGTAATGAAAAACTCACTGCAATATACAAAGACCAATATGATGAGTTTCTTGAGGTTTGGTCCCCATGGCTGGATCATATAAGCGTACCTAAAGGCCAGACCGACCCCGTATTCCCAGTTTGAAGGCCCGTTCGCTTGACTCGCCCGGGCCTCTTACATGGATAGAATGGTCTGAATCCGTTTGGACCCTTCGGCCTCATAACACTTCCCCTTTCCCCCTCTTTCCTATCCTGTTACCCCATTGTTTGTCTGTCTTACCCCTAAAAAGGTTTTTACAACTTATCAAAATACAGCTAGGCTCACCTACAAATCCATTTGATGCCACCATGATAGTATTTCATGAGTATTCAAATAGCCTTAATAGTCTCTGTTTTTTTATCCTTATCTTGGATTGATATGTATGGTCACAAAGCAATTTTCTGTAGTTGTTTCAGAATTGATTATGTTTAGAATAATTTTTTGTGTTGCCTTCACGCAGATGTCTCTCTTTCTCCTATATATTTGGTTAACATCATTGGTGACAACAATGCTTTGGATCTCTTGTATGAATATGTAACGTATATTGTAACTCTCGTGCTCCTAGATTCTTTGTGTATGCACCACTGTATGTGTTTTTGCTTTGCAAACCCCAATAAAAATTTTGTAAAAGAAATCCTAGCCATACTCACAATCTGTGTGAGGTCACCCCTGCATTCCTTAGCTGTGTGCAGCCACTCCAGCCATCCAGTTATGGTTGCCACAGTTGTGCAGAGCCAAGGAAGACCGTTGTGGGCACGTAGGCAAGGAAAGAAGATCAGGGAACTGGTGGGGTTTCACGTAGCAGTAGCGAAGCATCCCAATTTGGGATGTCCTACTATATGAAACCCCAGCAGTCCCCTGATTTTCTTACCTTTACCACATGCCTATGGCTGCAACCAGACGTGGATGTCTAAGCAGACTTAACGTATATTTAGAGACACTAGGTCCGGTTTTGGTCCACTTTAAAGAGGACCACAACACACTCTTCATTATCAAATAGTATAGTTCAAAAACATTTCTTCGCCTAGGACCTACAGGTCATTTACAGTGTTTGGCTCAGAGATATGCAGGTCACTGCTGGGGGGGTTACACATGGTAAATGCTTCCAAGCGAAAATCAAAAGAGGATATGACTTTGATGTAATTAAAAAAATATCCTGGGATTTACATTCTGTGCAAAATATTTGTATGGGAAGCTCTGGTATTATTGCATTAACAGGGTGCAGTAAGGGACTCTAAACCCAGTGGTAATAAGGCAGCAAATAGCCCCCGGATGCCAGTCCCATGTGCCTCTCCTCCATTTCCTGCAGCAAAGGTAGAAGCCCAAAGCTCCAAA
This sequence comes from Gastrophryne carolinensis, assembly GCA_027917425.1. NCBI lineage: Eukaryota > Metazoa > Chordata > Amphibia > Anura > Microhylidae > Gastrophryne > Gastrophryne carolinensis. Next base: position 42,718,648 of record CM051239.1, on the reverse strand, counting down.
GTTTGCCTACAGGGCTACGCCAAAAAGCGATCTGTCCTGTTCTCTGCGTTAGTGAGCAAGGCAAGTCACAATGGTCCTGCAGCTGTCTCTGACCACAGCGAGCATGCTCAAACTCCCCCATGATACACCCTTACCAGCTCTGCTATGACACAAAAATTGAGGCAAGGAAAGCAGCATCGCTTAGAATACATAAGCTATTTACAGATAATTGGAGATTTGAGATGCTCTGAGATGGCTCATTAGACTCTGTTCCCAAAGGCAATAAGGGTGGGGGGGGAATTTATTGTGTGTCTAAACAGGGACTTTAAAGCGGTTCAACGCTCATTTTAGGAAACGGATGTTTGGACACTATAGTGACAGTAGTGGGGGATCCAGATTACTTGAGCCCCCGCACATACACCCCAGCAAACCCTTACTCACTTGCCTATTGCGATCCCCAAGCAAAATCCAGCTCCAAGATTGGCCCCCCAAAGCTACATCCAGCAGCTGGTGGAAACAAGGGCCACTGGGAGGCCAATCTCGGGACCAGATTTTGCAGAGGGATTGTGGTGAGGGTACTGTAAGTGAAATGGAGGTCTTCAAGAGGTGTATGAGCAGGGGGCTCCAGCAATCACTGGCCACTGTCACTATAGCATCCAACACTCGTTTTCTAAAATAAATATGGGACCACTTTAAGGTCTTATCGATCTTTACTGCACCCTGGTAACACACAAATAATAGAGTTCCTCATACAAATATTATGTGAAGAATTAAAATACCAAGATATGGGCAAGTAGTAGTTTTAATCACATCAAAGTCATATGTACTTTCTAGTAGCCGCTTGGCAGCATTTAGCAGCTATACCTGATCTGTATCTCTCTAAACAAACACCTCTCTCCCCGGAGCCTCTATAAGATGCCAAACAGTGTGGAAGGCCTCATGCAACAAGACGGCCAGCTTTGTGACTCCACCAAATACCCGTGTTCCAACTTAAAGGACAACTGTCATTAAACACCTGTGAAAATGAAAAAGCTATAAGATGGGCTATAGAAAAATATGTATTTGACTAATATAAAAAAGTGCCTGTACCTACCCCCCAGGTTGTAGATAATTACATAATAGTAAGTTGTTGTGTGACTTTAACGTGGACCAAAACCCAGGATTTTGAATATCCTGGGTTTTAGTCCTTTTTCCCTGGGGCACCTCGATCGGGGGGGGGGGGAGTGGGGCTCACTGCGAAACCCCCCGGATCGCCTAAGACAACTTACCTCTTACCTGCGGCGCATGCGTGACCGCTCGTCCAATCAGCGCGCTCGGAGTCGCTGACGTCATGTTATCTAAGTCTTCGTCTAAGGTGAGCGCCTAACGTTAACGGCACATTAGCCTCTAACAGGAAGCGTGCACGCGCCAGCCGTTCACAAATGCCTGCCACAGGTGCGCGCCCTGCTAGAGAGGTAGCGAGGATGCGGCCACGGCTTGCGCATGCACCGTTGGACCGGGAAACAAAGTGTATGTGCGACCTGGGGGGTTTCACACAGAGGGGCATCCCGATTTTGAAATCCCCAGGTGGAGGGAATCGATCAGCCTGGGAATCTTATATAGGTCCACTTTAAACTGGTGAATCTCTGTTGACTGAATTCATCTATACCCATATATACTATATATATATATATATATATATATATATATATATATATATTTATAATCTAAGAGGTTCCAGCGCCCCCACTGGCTTTCCCCTGGGGCATACCTAATTGGGATGCCCTGCTGCGTGAAACCCCCCAGGGTGTCAGTTCCCTGGTCCAACGGCACATGCGTGGGCTCTCGTTCAATGAGAGCCATCTGCTGTGACTATGTCATTTGGCATATGGCTCCTATTGCTTTCAATAGGGAGCATGTGCTGCTGCATACCCTGCATCCTCATACTGCGCTCTCCATTGAAGTCAATGAGAGCTGTTTGCAAAATGACATTGGATGAGAGTCTAAGCAAGTGTTATTGGACTGGTGATAGGCAAGTCATTACAGGCTTTCACAGGGGTTTAACAAAGTGGGGCATCCCGATTCAGGAAGACCCAGGAAAGTCAAATTCACAGGTTTTGTTCTCCTTTAAAGTGGACCAAACCCCCCCCCCCCCCCCCCAGGTGGCCACTATACATACCTCGCAGGCTTCCTCACAGAGCAGAGGCAGCTCTCCTCCAATCAGTTTCTTCAGCCGTGCATATTAATGTGCGGCTGAAGAAGCTGAATGGTAACCTAGTTGCACTTGTGATTGGTGCACGACACCCTCTGCATCCCTCTAAGGCTGTGCACTGCTACGCCAACCATTCAGAAGTGGTGGACATAGCCGGGCACAACATGAGAAAGATGCAACAAATGCTGCCGCCATAGCCGAGGTAGAAAGATTGGGCAACTGGCAGGGATGCCCCAGTGATGGATGTCTAGCCGGACCTAGCATCTTATGGATGCTAGGTCTGCTTTTGATCCCCTTTAAACCAAGAACAACACCAAATTTTCACAAATTGGGTGCTGTTTCTAGCACAGGGGGCCACCAGTTGCCAGTACTGCCCTGTTCTGTTAAACTGGAGAAATATTACCTTTCTCATCTGTCCCCCGGCAAAATCAAGCGCTGTGATTGGGAGTTGCGGTTATGTGGATTGACCATGGCAGCCAATCACAGTGCTCATTTTTTTGAGGAGAAAGGTAAGATTTCTCCAGTTTAACAGGGTTAATGCACAAGGGGGCACCCTGCACTCGAAACATTACCCATTTTGTATAAAATGTGTGTTGCTCTGGTTTAATTCAATCTGATGTTTAGTTTTTGCTTTCTGGTTACTGACACTTGTTTGACTTTTTTATGTGTGCATTTTCTCTGACTGCTGGCCTAATTTACTTTTTGTTCTCCCCTTTTTGGTTTTTTGGGTGTTTACAGCCTCAGATTACTGATATATTTTATATCTTTGTTGTTCCTGGGGGCAACCTTTTTTGGAGTAGATGTGTCATTTGCTGAGCTTCAGCATGGTCATACCTGGGCTTCAGCATGGTCATACCTGGGCATCAGCATGGTCATGCCTGGGCTTCAGCATGGTCATACCTGGGCTTCAGCATGGTCATACCTGGGCTTCAGCATGGTTATACCTGGGCATCAGCATGGTCATGCCTGGACCTCAGCATGGTCATACCTGGGCATCAGCATGGTCATGCCTGGGCTTCAGCATGGTCATGCCTGGGCTTCAGCATGGTCATACCTGGGCTTCAGCATGGTCATACCTGGACCTCAGCATGGTCATACCTGGGCATCAGCATGGTCATACCTGGGCATCAGCATGGTCATGCCTGGGCATCAGCATGGTCATGCCTGGGCTTCAGCATGGTCATGCCTGGGCTTCAGCACGGTCATGCCTGGACCTCAGCATGGTCATACCTGGGCATCAGCATGGTCATGCCTGGGCTTCAGCATGGTCATGCCTGGGCTTCAGCATGGTCATGCCGGGTCTATCCGATTCAGAAGTCAAGAGTACCGATTGCAGAATACAATTATAGGAGGGAAATCCTGCCAAAGAATTTGAGTGTTTTTTTTGGTAACAAAAAACAGTGTGCCCCCTCCCCTAATGTACCAGTTGAGCTGATTTCCCTGGGAAATTCCCCTTCATATCCCTCCCCTCCAGTGATGAAGATAGTTACACAGAGGGGATTGCACAGAGGCTCCACCTTTTTGAACTGAAAGCTTCCGTTCCTGGCAGCCAGCATTAACCCTGGTAGGATGCCAGGTAGATTGATGAGGGCCTTCCCCTGATCAACAGATGCCAGCAGAGGGGTTGCTAATGGGACAGGCATCAGTTGAGCAGCTTGCTGGCTTATTCTTGATGTTGAGTTTACAGTCCTTTTAAAGTGATCTGGGACCTCCCCCCAGTAAAAGCAGACCCGGAAAAGGTAAGTATTTGGCATCCAGGTTTTTGGGATTGTGGGGCATATGACCAACATCCAGGGTGTGGGACCACTTTAAGCATAAAATAGGATCTCAGGGTAGGATGGGGCCTTCAGCTGATGCTAGCAGAGTGGCTGCTAATGGGACATGCATCATGTGAGCTGCTTGCTGCCTTATTATTGATGTTGGGTTTACAGTCGACCTGTCCCTGGTGAAAGGAGACCTGGAAAAAGTATGTATTTAGCTTCTGGCTTTTCAGGATTGTGGAGAGCTATGCAAGGGCACATGAGCAATGGTCCCACTTGCTGTGGGACCATTGGGATCTGCAGGGTGTGGGACGGCCTTAAAGTTATACTAAAGGCAAGTCAGATTGTTGTTCCATTGTCTTGGGCTACACGTTGCACTGTCCCAAACTTCAACCTATTTTCAAATAGACCCTGTAGGTCCTAAGTTATTTGTAAAAGTATTAGAACCTTGGAGATGCAGAGAAAAAATGAGGCGAAACAGTGGGTGTGGCAAAAGCGATGTGATGTAAGCATTTACATATATCATAGTAAAAACAACAAGTGCATTGTTGTGCCTTTAGTTATTTCTGTTAGCACATATTCTGACCAAAAAAAGGGTGAGAGATGCTGCAGGCTTAGAACGTCTCCAGCCTGCCAGCACATACTCCCAGAGAGGATGGAGGAGGGCAGGTATTCATAGCTGCAGAGAGAGGCAGCCAATCAATGGGGAGGGAGTGGAGGGTGTTTCTGTTTTCAGTCCACTGAAGGTTGATTGAAGGACCAGGTCAGTGGGGTGGAGACTGAAAATTTAATGAAGGGGTGATTTTATCACTAAGTAGGCTGACATAGCAGGAAGGAGAACACAGGAGGGACTCAATATAAGGTAAGCTACTGATATATTTTTTTTTAACTTTTGACTTGCCAACCACTTTAAGCCTAAATGGTTCTCCCACTATGGTGGCCTGTACCTCTGTTACTGAACAGCCAGTAGGTGCCCACTGGTCTGACTGGTCTAGATCTGCTCTCACTTGGGGCAGTTCAGAATGCCACAGAAGCCACACAGAAAGGACAACACCCATATCAAATAAAATAACATTTAGGAATTGTATTTTTAATGAGGTAACTCAACGCCTTTCAATCCGATGAGACACTAAATCAATGAATGCATCACATATTTTTTTTTTATACAAGATATAAACAGCTGTGCTCCGCCTGTGGTGAACAAAGCACGCTCTGTACCCCTTGATGTCTGTTACACCTTCTTGCTCTGAATGTCTGGAATTTGTTGTGAAACTCAAATCTCGAGTGTTCTTTGGAAGGGAACCAAAACAAAGAAATGTGTCAAGTTGTAGCCTGTGCTTCTGGAAGCCACAGAGGGAGTTCATTGAAGATTGTGAGGCCTGCCCGGCCATCCTTAAAATAAATGACCTCAAAAAACTGTCCCTGACGTATGGTGACCTTGTATTTGGAACTTGCAGAGAGGGAAACAAGTTTGCCATAGAAAACAATTAGGGCTTTATTCATCAAGCTATAGCGCCAGGTAACGACTGGCTGCGACAGGTAACGACAAGTAGCGAATGGTGACCGCCAGGCACTGTACGCAATACCACATATATCAAAGTAAATCTGGTGAGCGACTCTTAACAGCGACACGTAGCGGACGATTCATCATCACAAACAGCTCACCATTTACTGCCGGCGCTCTGGCTTCCAGAGCGCCTGGTATTACCTTCCGTTACCTGTTGCTCTCCCATACATTTCAATGGACGTTACTTTGCCATAGAAAACAATTAGGGCTTTATTCATCAAGCCATAGCGCCAGGTAACGACTGGCTGCGACAGGTAACGACAAGTAGCGAACGGTGACCGCCAGGCACTGTACGCAATACCACATTTATCAAAGCGAATCTGGTGAGCGACTCTAACAGCGACACGTAGCGGCCGATTCATCATCACAAACAGCTCACCATATACTGCCGGCGCTCTGGCTTCCAGAGCGCCTGGTATTACCTGCCGCTACCTGTTGCCCTCCCATACATTTCAATGGACGTTACTTATCTTCTCTTTAAAGAGGGTTTTGTTACATTTTTTTAAATAATCAAATAATTGTGTCACCTCTCCTGGCCTAGAAAAAGTCATTTTTGAAAACATTTTTGATTTATAATATTTTTATGCAGAATTGTCCTTACAAGTCTGGTATTAAAGTGTTCATGTTACAATGTAATAACAATGTAATTCCATATTTTTTCGCTTTGTTACAAGTGGATACATGTTCAAAAACGGACTTTAATCACACAGCCTCTGGCGCACTGGGCTACAACGACCAGATTTTGAGCGTCGTCGCTGTGTGAGGCTATTTTTTTATGAATATGGTGTGAGTCGGTCGCACTGAGCTGGCGCTACCGTTCTCTTCCATACAGCGCTGTACTGGTGTTAGAGCAACTCACAATATATTCATCAATGCCGGCCAGCGACTGAGACGTTCTAAAATAGCGAACCATGGCAGAGCACAGAGAATACTAGCGGTTGCTCTCAATGCCTCGCTACAGACACTCATCTGTTGGTACCTGGTGCTAGTAATGAATAAGCCTGCCAGTAATCCTAGGGGGTAATCCAAAAAATTAGGGCCGAATTTGTAACATTTTCTATACTTGATTGGGGGCTGTGATGGGGCCATTCTCCAAGTGAGGAGCAGAATTGATTCCAATTTCATAAATAACAATGCCCTACAGACCATTCAGCAACATTTGATGAGGCTCTCCATACAAAGACACTTGTTGGTCTCCCTAATCCTCTCCCATCAGGAATCTGTTCCAGTTTGTCAAAAGCACCCGTGTATAAAAATAAGCACCTCACAGAATGCGATGGCACCTGCACAAGGATCTCTCAGTTTCCTTCAATTGCAAGGACGCGTGATGTGCAGAGATGTATCAATGGCTCATCCCAGCAATGGCTCAATGCTGCCTTGTCAGCTCAATCCTGGATGTGTGTCCTGGTTTCCGTACCTTTTACCTGGCTTCCATTTTTATTCTCGGCTTGACTTTTGTTTTGGCCTTGGATACGTCTGTGACTACCAACTCACCTTATCCCGCTCCCCAGCCACTGACCTGCATCCCTCACCTTGCCCCACTCCTCAGCCACTGACCTGCACCCCTCTGACCTGCACTCCTCTCCTTGCCCTGCTCCCTAGACACTGACCTGCACCCCTCTGACCTGCATCCCTCACCTCGCCCTGCTCCCCAGCCACTAACCTGCACCCCTCTGACCTGCACCGCTCACCTTGCCCCACTCCTCAGCCACTGACCTGCACCCCTCTGACCTGCACCCCTCACCTCGCCCTGCACCCCAGCCACTGACCTGCACCCCTCACCTTGCCCCACTCCCCAGCCACTAACCTGCACCCCTCTCCTTGCCCTGCTCCCCAGCCACTGACCTGCACCCCTCTGACCTGCACCCCTCACCTTGCCCCACTCCTCAGCCACTGACCTGCACCCCTCACCTTGCCCCACTCCCCAGCCACTAACCTGCACCCCTCTCCTTGCCCTGCTCCCCAGCCACTAACCTGCACCCCTCACCTTGCCCCGCTCCTCAGCCACTGACCTGCACCCCTCACCTTGCCCCACTCCCCAGCCACTAACCTGCACCCCTCTCCTCGCCCCGCTCCCCAGCGACTAACCTGCACCCCTCTCCTCGCCCTGCTCCCTAGACACTGACCTGCATCCCTCACCTTTCCCTACTTCTCAGCCTCTGACCTGCTCCCCAGCCACTGACCTGCACCCCTCTGACTTGCACCCCTCACCTTACCCCACTCCCCAGCCACTGACCTGCACCCCTCTGACTTGCACCCCTCACCTTACCCCGCTCCCCAGCCACTGACCTGCACCCCTCTCCTTGCCCTTCACCCCAGCCACTGACCTGCACCCCTCTGACCTGCACCCCTCACCTCGCCCTGCTCCCCAGCCACTGACCTGCACCCCTCTGACTTGCACCCCTCACCTTACCCCGCTCCCCAGCCACTGACCTGCACCCCTCTCCTTGCCCTTCTCCCCAGCCACTGACCTGCACCCCTCACCTCGCCCTGCTCCCCAGCCACTGACCTGCACCCCTCTCCTTGCCCTGCTCCCCAGCCACTGACCTGCACCCCTCTGACTTGCACCCCTCACCTTACCCCACTCCCCAGCCACTGACCTGCACCCCTCTGACTTGCACCCCTCACCTTACCCCGCTCCCCAGCCACTGACCTGCACCCCTCTCCTTGCCCTTCTCCCCAGCCACTGACCTGCACCCCTCTGACCTGCACCCCTCACCTCGCCCTGCTCCCCAGCCACTGACCTGCACCCCTCTGACTTGCACCCCTCACCTTACCCCACTCCCCAGCCACTGACCTGCACCCCTCTGACTTGCACCCCTCACCTTACCCCGCTCCCCAGCCACTGACCTGCACCCCTCTCCTTGCCCTTCTCCCCAGCCACTGACCTGCACCCCTCACCTCGCCCTGCTCCCCAGCCACTGACCTGCACCCCTCTGACCTGCATCCCTCACTTTGCCCCACTCCTCAGCCATTGACCTGCACCCCCCTGACCTGCACCCCTCACGTCGCCCTGCTCCCCAGCCACTGACCTGCACCCCTCTGACTTGCACCCCTCACCTTACCCCGCTCCCCAGCCACTGACCTGCACCCCTTACTTTGCCCCACTTCTCAGCCACTGGCCTGCACCCCTCTGACCTGCATCCCTCACCTTGCCCCACTCCTCAGCCTCTGACCTGCACCCTTCTGACCTGCACCCCTCACCTTGCCCCACTCCCCAGCCACTGACCTGCATCCCTCACCTTTCCCAGGCTCCCCAGCCACTGAACTGAATCCCTCTGACCTGCACCTCTCACCTTGCCCCGCTCCCCAGCCACTGACCTGCACCCCTCTGACCTGCACCCCTCACCTTGCCCTGCTTCCCAGCCACTGAACTGCACTCCTCACTTAAATTGGAACATCAACCATTTTTCAAAAAATGAATGTTGTTCCGGGCACAGGGAGACATCCCAATTGCAGATGCCCTCCTGCACATTAACAGTGTTAACAAGAGAAATTCTACCTTTCTACCCAGACCCCAGGCGAAATCCAACCACATGACCACGGCAGACAATCACATTGCCGGATTTCGCCGGGGAACCGAGGAGAAAGGTAAGATTTTTCCCACTTAACTGCGTTAATACTCAGGGGGGCACTCACAATCGGGAAATTGGTGTGCCGCTTTAATTCCCCATCCACTGACCTGCATCCTTTATCTACCTCCCCAAACCCACAGGATGTACACTTACCCTCTCCACTCACTCACCCACCAATGCACCTTTGTGTGCTGTGCTTTACCAGTTTGCTTCCCCAACACACTCTATGGGATTTTGCCATAGACATAACAGACTTAACTGTGGTACACTGCAAAGGGTCCACTGAGACTCTATCACCCAAGAGCCTGCATAAGCCTGGAGCTGGCCCTGAACCTGCAAGCCCTTGAGCAGTGGGGTTACCAGCCCCTTTTCTTAGTGTTACAGTCTAGAAGCTTTGGGTGATTATTTTACTAGATTTCGATTTTATGAGCTGTAATTTTACCCTATGTTATTTCTTTAGAGATGTTAAAGTTGTGATTGTATATGATTCTGCTGCAACTCTCTGCTGACTATGGGAATTTGGGACTGCTAATATGTCCCAGCTCTTGGCATAGTATTTTCTGTATATGGGCTGAATTAATATGGAGACCATATACAAGCTTGCCCTTTTAGTTACACAATTACATTCAGCCCCGTTGTTAGCGCCGTACTTCTCCCGATCTCCTGCAGCTTCTGCCTATTACTTCCATCACGTCTAGTGAATGATGAGCTCTCATTTGAATATAAATCAGTTTATTTTATAGTCACAAGATGCTCTGATGAATAAAAAGGAAAGCTTGTAATGGGTTTCACAAGATCCACTTAACTAGATTACCTCTATTTCAGCAAATGCAGGGTCGGCTGCTGCTGAACAGTTTAATCAAATTTCTTGGGAATTCCCTGCAAAAGTGTTTCCAATGAATCATCCAAAATAAATAAATATACTGGTACTTCATTTACTCTCAGCTGCTTTTGTCTCTGTTGGTAGGGGAGACATTTATGAGTAAGGCAGCTTAAAATTATATTGTACTGATGGTGTTTTGAGGTGTTTACTGGATAAAGTGTTTTCAAGCTCAGGGAGGCAAGACAATAGCACCTCTGTGCCAAACAAATGACCTAATTCCTATGTACTTTTGTATGTTCCACATATTAAAGCATACTCATCTGAATTTGAAGGAAGCTGATCCCTCCTGGTCTGCTCTTGAAATGTATGTTAAATACAGCAGGAAACGTGTGATGTAAACCCATAACAGCAGCAGGTAGAAAGTCTGTAGACTGCAGGAGGGAGCAGCACCCGTGCACTGCGGTGTTTTGGCCAGGAGGGTAAAGTGGGGCTGGATGCAGAAGGGCACACAGAGACACTAAGGAGGCAGTTATTAAATGTGGGTGTTAGAAGCAGCAGCCTAGGCTGCCCCAAAGTACTGTAGCAAAAAAGTATTGTCCCAAGTCTCCCAATGGCCAGTCAACCCTTGGGTATAGCTGTTGTGCTTTAGCCCTGTTCTGCAGCCACCTTTGCCACACCCCCACAAAAACACACATTCCCTCTCTAATGAGTCTGCCTTTTACTCAAAGCAAAGCTGCTCACACACTGTGTCGCAGGCAGGGAGGACTCAGTTCTTCTCTTAGCAGAAGGTGGCCTTTGCTAGAGTGAAACCTGGGAGGTCTGGTTATACTTTGAAAGCACAAAAGATCTCACTTTGGATTGTCTGCTGACCTAAACGAACCAAACCCATCCTCTCCAATTACCTGTGTGCCCCCAAAAAAGGAGATACCTACCTTTGGCCCTAAGACAGGAACCCTGGGAAAGCTAAATATTGCGTGATATTGCTAAATATCCAATATCCACCTATACCTAAAGTCTGTGATAGTTACAGGCTTTCATTTTGTAGGGGTGTTGGTCCTTGTAGACCTACCAACTGGTCGGTGACCAGTAATAAACATCTTAAAGAGAAATTAATCCCAGGATTTACACTCTCGATGGTTACCCCTTTTTATAGTGGACCAAATTCCACCTCATCCCACCTCATCCCACAGTAATTCCCCCCCCCCCCAGTGATTTGGCCCCCATGGGAATGGCGTGGGATTTCACAAAGTGGGACATTCTGATTTGGGAATGGAATCACATTCATCTGGCTCTAGATTATTTTAGAATAAATCAGTCTAAATCAGTCAGACTAAAATCAGGTTTTGGTCAAAAGACTAAAAATTGTAGGCATGTTGAGTATGATCTTGTAGATAATGCTGTAAATAATTGAATCGAAATGAAGTCTTAAAATTGGAACATACATCTAAATATGTATGGCTAGCATTATCTTTTAATATAGTGTGTGTGTATATATATATATATATATATAGTCATGTCCCACGACGTGTGTTTTGTCTTACGTTTGTTATAGTGTTATTTACATAGGCTGATCTTCCTGGCTCCCTTAGTCTAGCTGTGATGCAAGCAGCTCCTCCCTCCTTCCTCTCTCCTCCACCTATTTTCTAGTTTGCATCCAAGCAGTCCACACGTGCTGCTCCCTCCTGCAGTCTACAGACTTTCTACCTGCTGCTGTTATGGGTTTACGTCACAAGTTTCTTACTGTACTGAACATACATTTCAATATTCCTGCTGTAACAAGTGTTTATAAGATTCTGTACTGAAATAAAGCTTCTGCAAGTTATCTACTTATCTTCATGACCAGCTGAGTAAGCTAACTGCCAACCCTTAGGGAGTAAGAACACATTCGTCACAGGCAAGGTGAAGCTGTCTACAGGAGTAACATTACTGTCATCTGGTGAGTCAGAATATATATATATATATATATATATATATATATATTATACACATACACATACACTTTATATTATGTAGAGTTAATGATTTGGGGTTCTTGCTCAGAGATGTCCTTTAATTATAATGCGTTAACTGAAGTGTACTCATTGTTCATTCCTTCCCCAGATAAAAGGCTTCGGGCGGAGTGCGGCCTCGGAGAAGCATTGCACATAGATATACAGGATATTGTACATTTTAAATCTCATAATAAAATATGCTGTCACCAGAAGGGAAGGGAGGTGTTTCCTCTTCTATTTATATAGCTAATGGGCGAGTCTGAATGACTTCACTCCTCCACCAGTCCTCCTATAGTTACACAATTGCTTGCCTGATCAGCAGCAATATTTAGTGAGCCACTTATCTGGAACATGTGCTTAGATCAGTAGCTCATACTATTTCTAGACTCTCAGGCAGTCTGCTTAAAGTGGACTAAAACCCACCAGTGATGCAAAACCAAAGTAGTATCCAAGAAGTATTCCTCTTGATAATCCTCTCCTTTTGAGTACAGAAATAAACTGTAAACCTTGTTACTGGCGTACTATTTCCAGGTACATACACCTATGTCATCAGATTGCAGCCCCAGCAGGGCGGGCATCTTATATAGAGATGAGCGAACTTTTGAAAAGTTCGATTCGGCCGATTCGCCGAATTTCACAAAGAAATTCGGGTTCGGCCGAATCGAACTTTTACGAAGTTCCCCATCAAAAATGCCGGCATGGTGGGAGCGGGCCGGCCGGTTCCCGGTAAAGCCGGCCGGCCCGCTCCCACCATGCCGGCATTTAAAAAACAAAAAAACAAAAAAAAAAAGCATTTTTGCCGGCATGGTGGCAGCGGGCCGGCCGGCTCCGCTGTCAGCGGAACCGGCCGGCCCGCTCCCACCATGCCGGCATTTTAAAAAAAAGCAAACACTTACCTGCAGGTCCGGAGCGTGGAGGCCGGCGCCGCTCTCAGCTGTCATCTGAGGGCGCGTCATCAGAGGGCGCCTCTGATGACGCGCCCTCAGATGACAGCTGAGAGCGGCGCCGGCCTCCACGCTCCGGACCTACAGGTAAGTGTTTGCTTTTTTTTACAATGCCGGCATGGGGCGAGCGGGCCGGCCGGTTCCGCTGACAGCGGAGCGGGCCTGCCGGTTCCGCTGACAGCGGAGCCGGCCGGCCCGCTCCCACCATGCCGGCAAAAATGCTTTTTTTTTTTTTTTTTTTTGTTTTTTAAATGCCGGCATGGTGGGAGCGGCCCGGCCCGGCCGACAGCGGAACCGGACGGCCCGCTCCCACCATGCCGGCTTTTTTTTTTTTTTTTTTTATTTCAGGAAAAATTCGATCGGCACGAACCACAAAATATTCAGGTTCGTGCCGAATCGAATATTTCCTGAAATTCGGAGCGAATTCCGGTTCGTCCGAACCGGTTCGCTCATCTCTAATCTTATACATAATGAAAAAAACCCAGTAACGCAAGATTTGAACAATGGCAGGTTCAAATTCCTGGAGCTGGGTCATAATATAATCTGGGAATTGCTGGTCCTGCCATTCAAACGTTGCGGCAATCTGGAACTTAAGGGAAATTACCCTGAAACCATCCTACAGGTACTGCATACTGTGTTTGTAATTCCTTTTTTTCAGTGGATAATCTCCTCCACTCCTGACCACACTGCTCAACATCCCTTCAGTGGCCCTCACTCTTCCTCACTGAAATGTCTAAAGACAAAGGCAAGACAGTAAAGGACTCAGCAGTGTGGTCAAGAGTTTCTCTGACATTAAGAAAGAAACAGCAGGCAATGACTGATTAGAAACACAGCCCATGACACAAACATGAGATAACACATAAGCACCCTTAGTTAACCCTTTTCCTGGACAGTCCCTTTAAGGACTAAAAACACTTTTATCGACAATTCTTTATAACTTTCCCTTTATAGCCATGGTGCTGACTGTGAACTCAGTGGGATAACCGGTAATGAGTGTAAGGTGAGCTCATACAGGAGGGACACCTGAGACCAAGATTTCCCATATGGTGACAGATTACCCTGGAAGTAACCTGCAGTATTGCTTTTTTTGTGGGCCCAGCAGTGACATATGGCAAACATGAAAGGCCCGGCAATCATTGGATCACATTGCACGATTGTAGAAAATACTCTCTGTTCAGCACAACAGCATTATACTTGCCTGGCTCTGTAGCTCGCTCTGCTGTTTCAGACGGAGGTTTTCCGGGGTATCTGTCACTGTGGTGAAGGACTGTTTTGGATAATGTCTGCAAGAAAGGCAAAGAAAAATAGATCAATAAAGAAGAGAAAACAGAAAAAAAATATTATAATTAACAATGTGACATAAAATGAAATCCTAAATAAGACTCCCTATACACTATGGCCCTTATTTAACAAGGGATAGCGCCAGGTAGCGAATGGTGAGCAAACGGTAATGACGGTCACCGCCACGAGAACGCCGGCTCCCCTCCGCAATCACACATTTATCAAGCCGATCCTGCTTAGCGACTGACAGAGCGCCAGATAGCGAATCATTCATCATTATTCCAGCCTCACCCCACAGCGCCAGCGAGCGACCTTGAACAGCGACAGGTATGACCTCACGCTACCTGGCGCTCTCCAATGCATTTGAATGGAGCAATTAATTAAATATTCTTAATTAATTGCTATTAATGTTTTTTTTTTTTTTTTTTTTTTTTTTTAAATGTCAAAAATTCTGTGACCACTTCTGCAATGTTAGATATATTTTTTAAGGTAAAAAAAAAAAAAAAATTTGTGCAGAATTGATATTACAGGTCTGATATTAATGTATTCATATTACAAAATGTTTGTAAAAACATGTTTTTTTTTTTATCCAAAAATATGGTTGTTTGGGGGTTAAAAAACTACTTTTAACCCATCGCCGCCAGCGCTCTGGGGTTTAAACATGCATTTCACAGCGCGAGAATTTTTTGAGCGTGATTTGTTAATGAATATGCTGGGAGCCGTTCGCTATGGCCATTCGCTGTCATGCGCTCCCATACAGCGTGGAACCTGTCAAACAGCGACTCCTAACCCCGTATTCAACATTACCGCACACCGACTGAGTCGCTGTCAACAGCCGAACAACGGCCAAGCACAGCGACTACTAGCGGGCGCTGTGAAAATAACGCTACTGTCGCTCATCTATCGCTACCTGGCGCTATTAATGAATCGG
Source organism: Gastrophryne carolinensis (assembly GCA_027917425.1). Lineage (NCBI taxonomy): Eukaryota > Metazoa > Chordata > Amphibia > Anura > Microhylidae > Gastrophryne > Gastrophryne carolinensis. Next base: position 42,703,606 of record CM051239.1, on the reverse strand, counting down.
CCTCCCCGTTGTACTACCAGATATGTTGGTTTGGTAGCCTTTACTTTATGGTTACCATTTTCTAAATGTTATCAACTTGAGAAAAATAAGGAAAGGAAGGATATAAAAATAGAGAACAATAAAGAAAAGGGGGAAAGAAAAAGGAAGGAATATGTTAATAAATGAAATAAATATAAAAAAGGGAATGACGAAAGTAATGTCAATAAAAGGAAAAAAGCTGCACATTTAGTAGAAAATCCTTCCCACCGAGGCATACTGACTGATAAAAAGAATATGTTGAACAGTCCAAAAACAAAAAAAAAGCATTTGAATAAAACTATAAACAAAAATCAAAACACATTGCATGTGCCTTCAAATGTGTTCATATCTCAAAAAATTATATATGAAAATGTACGTAGACTCTTCATTTTCCTATAAGGTAATAGTTTTAAAAATATTCAAATAAAATGCAGGGGGATTATTTTTGCCTTTCCTCTAGTATTCTTGAGGTTCTGCCTGAGGTTCTTTGGCCCCTAGAGTTCTCTGTTCATCTGGGAAGAATATGGTATAGGTCCTTACAGGAGTGTTAGTCTAGAACAGGGGTTCCCAAACAGTGTTACACGCAACACTGTTAGCACTCCTATCAGGTGGTATTCGGCCAGGGCGCAGACTGATCTGTACCCCAACCTGATCTGCTGCCATCTAAACTTTACCCAATCCTGATTTGCAACACAACAATACTGCAACAAATGTAATGTGCAATTTTATGGGTGTCATACCTTTTATATAGTCGTTATGTGTGTTGTTTTCTCTACTTTATCTGCTTACAAACTATATTATCCAGGTAGTACTTGAGATATTTTGAAAATGAAATGTGGTACTCAATAAAAAAGGGTTGAGAAGCCCTTGTCTAGAATATATATGCCCAACCCTCTTCTCAAGGGCCACCAACAGGTCATGTTTTGTGGATTTCCATGTAGGTGACTCTTCACTGTAGCACTGTAATAATTCCACATGTGCATCTGTGTGGAGATCTGTAAAACTTGGGCTGAGCATATGTGGTCTAGAATTTTCTTTTAGGTTTGGGCAGTATAGGATGTGGGTTGATGAAGTATCCAGTTGGCCTGAGACCTCTCCACGTAAGTGGACTGGAAACAGAGCTAAGGTTGGTACCTTTCCAGGTGAGCCTTAGGTGAAACATAGTCCATACTCAATAGCTACATCAGATATGTGCAGTATTAACGGGTGTAAAGCGTCTCTATTCATCCCGTCTTGGGGAGCTGAAGCTTTGGAGTGTCTAAAAGTATCTACCTAAGTGAGGAGGTGAAGTGTCTGTAAAGTGTATTACCATGACTGTGAAATATCTAATGATGAATAAACCTTTCATACAGAAAATAAAGCCTGATGCGGGGAGGCCGATTCATTAATAGCGGCAGGTAGCGACAGTTGAGCGACTGTAGCGGCATTTTCAGAGCGCCCGCTAGTAGTCGCTGTGCTTGGCCGTTGTTCGGTAGTTGATAGCGACGGCCCTAGCGACCAGTATGGGAGTGCATGATAGCGACTGGCCCTAGCGACCAGCTCCCACCATATTCATTAAAAAATCACGCTCAAAAAATTCTCGAGCTGTAAAATGCATGTTTAAATCCCAGAGCGCTGGCGGCGATGGGTTAAAAGTAGTTTTTTAACCCCCAAACAACCATATTTTTGGAAACCAAAAAAAACAAGTTTTTTAAATAATTTAGTAATATGAATACATTAATATCAGACCTGTAATATGAATTCTGTACAATTTATTTTTTTTATTTTTTTTCCCTTAAAAAAATTATCTAAAATGGCAGAAGTGGTCACAGAATTTTTCACATTAAAAAAAATAATAATAATAATAACAATGAATTATTAATATTTAAAGATTGTTCCATTGAAATGCATTGGAGAGCGCCAGGTAGCGAGAGGTCATACCTGTCGCTGTTCAAGGTCGGACGCTGGCGCTGTGGGCTGAGGCTGGAATAATGATGAGTCGCTATATGGCGCTATCTCAGTCGCTAAGGATTGGCTTGATAAATGTGTGATTGTGGTGGGGAGCCGGCGTTCTCGTGGCGGGGCCCGTCATTGCCATCCGCTCACCAGTCGCTACCTGTCGCTATTCCTTCATAAATAAGGGCCTAAGTCTCTTTCAGCTGCTTTTTTTAAATCGTCCAGTCTACAGGCAAAGCACCTAGGATACAACACCCAGGATTTTCATTATCCTGGGTTTTGTTTCTTGTATGGTTCCTTGATATTGCACGTTGTGTCAAATCCCCCAGGAGCACTCATAAACTCAGTCCCCATCCTGTGCATCTTGGACAAGTGAAGTTAGCTGTCAAGTGACACCTGTGTCACTTGTCTGAGCCGCGCAGGATGGGGAGCAGCATCCAGAGATTTTTGGTGAGTATAACTTCTCCCTGCCCCCCCTCCATTTTCTCTACTCGGCCATGCTGTTCCAGACCATTCCCTGCCTCCATTCTGCTGCTCTATTGGATACGCTGTTGCTGATCGCTGCCTGTCTGACCATGTCCAGATGTCAAGACCTGTTGCCAACCTTGTCACATTTAACCACGTCAAGAGCGAAGACATGTTGAAGACCACTGCTTGTTTGACCATGTATACTTGGGACAAGCTGTAACCTGGCACTGGAATCATTTTAGACTCCAGAGATGGGTTACATGTATTTTGCTTGCAGGATTTTGACTATCCTGGGTTTTGTCCCTTTCTCCCGGGGCACCCTGATTGGGGGTGCCCCACTGTGTGAAACCCCCCAGATGGCCGAGCACATGTGCGGCCACCGCGGCTCGCGCATGTGATGTTGGACCGGGAAGCAATGTAAGTGTATGGGGCAACCTGGGGGGTTTCACACAGCGGGGCATCCTGATTTTGGATGCCCCGGGGGGAGGGACTCGATCGGCCTGGGAATTTTTAGATTAGATTCCCGGACCGATCGCGCTGGGTTTTGGTCTACTTCAAATGCAGGATTTTTTATTTTAATTTTAGCCTACAACTGCTCTTTAAAGGGAGTGTGCAGGAAAGATAAATCCTCACACCTCCTCCATGCAGCGTCGGTATGTTCATACCTACTGATGGTGGGGAGCCAGCTATTCCATCACATCACAGTATCGACCTGGATGCAGCCTCTGCTCTTCTGCCGACCTTCTCCTGTCCTCCACCCTGGTCACCTCCTCTCACGCCCGCCTCCAGGACTTCTCACGTGCAACTTCAATCTTCTGGAATACCCTCCCCCACCTAATCCGCCACTCCACAACCCTCAAAACCTTCAAAGGCGCCCTTAAAACTCACTTATTCAGACAAGCATATAATCTGGCCTAACCAATCTTCTAAAGGGCATACGCCACAAAGCTCAATAATGACTGTTTGTGATCCTTCCCCCTCGTCTTCACCCCTCTTCCTTTAGACTGTAAGCTCATAGGGCAGGGATCTCTCCCCTATTGTATCTTGTACTCAGAATATCCACTGTCAGCTCTGTAAAACTGCATTTGAAATAGTATACGTACCGTATGTTTCTACCCTGTCTGTAATTACTACTTTGTAAAGCGATACGGAATATGATGGCGCTATATAAATAAACAATAATAATAATAAAATGGTGGCGTCCATGGATGCCTACTCCACTGATTGCACAAGTGGGTTCTATAATGCCCCAACTTGTCACATCCCCTCCACTACATTTAATCAAGTAGGTGTGTTAGGGGGGCGTAAAGCCATGTTGATGAATGTCGCCTTGTCTGCCAGCAATGGTGGATGGAATCAGTTATTCTCCCTCAACGGTAAGTGTAAAGATGGCGGCACCTCGCAGAGGAGCTGCGGGGGAACAACAGACCGACCTAGAGGAGCTGTGGGGAAAAACAGGTGAATACAGACTTTTTTTTTATCTTGTTGCCTGTACAGGGACTTTATTCATTCTTTTTTGGATAAAAATCTGTTTAGTGGGCCACAGACATGTTAGATTTTTCTATGTTCAATTTGATTCGAAACGGAACCAGCTTTAGGTCAGTAGCACATTACTACTGAAGCCAGAGGAGCTGCATGACAGCCAAGACAGCATGACAATCCTCCATGTATTTAATGAACAGAGCCATTACAAAATAATCGCATAGTAACATAAGGCAGGGATGCTGGGACATATGCTTCCCGGAGCTGGGAATACAGCCAAGCAATATGGCATCGGGGAAGGGGGGGGGGTTGTTTTCTATTTGGAATAATTTGTTGCACGGCCAGATAATAAATATGATCAGAAGTGACAGCGATGTGGTGTCATTGCCGGGCGTCGTCACGTGGCGCCATGCTGCACTGTACCTGCGGGCTGAACAAGGAAGATCGTGCTGAGCCACTGTATAATTGACATGACTGATACTGACATATTCCACAAAAAGAATAGGCACACCAGACTCCATGAAGAAGAACTCCGGCCATCCTAAAGGCATAAAGCATGGTACGAATAACAACTCAACAACTCTTTCATTTTCTATAACACCTTTGAAGGAAAATGGCGCATGGCTCCAGCCGGTGTGGATGATAGCAGAAATACACGGGGAGGCTGATTTATTAATAGCGCCAGGTAGCGACAGTTGAGCGACTGTAGCGGTATTTTCACAGCGCCCGCTAGTAGTCGCTGTGCTTGGACTTTGTTCGGTTGTTGATAGCGACTCAGTCGGTGTGCAGTAATGTTAAATACAAGGTGATGAGTCGCTATTCAGTCGCTGACAGGTTCCGCGCTGTATGGGAGCGCATGATAGCGAATGGCCATAGCGACTGGCTCCCACCATATTCATTAACAAATCACGCTCCAAAAATTCTCGTGCTGTGAAATGCTTGTTTAAACCCCAGAGCGCTGGCGGCGATGGGTTAAAAGTAGTTTTTTAACCCCCAAACAACCATATTTTGGGAAACCAAAAAAAAAAAGTATTATATACTAATATGAATACAATAATATCAGACCTGTAATATCAATTCTGCACAAATTTGTGGTAACAGAAATTTTCACATTAAAAAAAAAAAAATTATTAACAATTAATTATTAATATTTAAAGATTGTTCCATTGAAATGCATTGGAGAGCGCCAGGTAGCGAGAGGTCATACCTGGTGCTGTTGAAGGTCGCTCGCTGGCGCTGTGGGGTGAGGCTGGAATAATGATGAATGAGTGGCTATATGGCGCTATCTCAGTCACTAAGCAGGATCGGCTTGATAAATGTGTGATTGTGGTGGGGAGCCGGCGTTCTCGTGGCGGTGACCGTCATTACCGTTCGCTCACCAGTCGCTACCTGGCGCTATCTCTTGTTAAATAAGGGCCCTAGTCCTAACACCCAAAAAAAAAAAAATCTAAATCATTTTCAGCCAAGCTTGTTTCTTTATTTTATTCAAAGGAAGAAGAATATGGGATGACATTTTTGAACCTACCATTTTGCTTATAAGAGAAATCTGCTGAGAAGACTAGCAGCCTTTCTCCTGAGCCACCCTATGCTGGAATATCAGCTCATTACTATTGCAAGTCTTCTGATGTGTGTAGATGTTTTTACCCATCATACATTTCTTTGTGCAGACATCTAAAGTGGTTAATGCTGCTGCTTCCCACAGGCTAGCTCAGGGGACAGACACTGGAAGGGAGCAGATCAAATAGTTACAGAAAAAAAATCAATGGAGGTGTGTACAATCTAAGTAGACATTCTAAGCAAAGCCACTTTCATGGTCCAGCTGTGGTCAGAGACAGCTGTTGGACCACTGTGGTTTGCTGTGGTCACTCACACCGAGAGCGCTCTAAGGGACAAAGCTTTTTTGTGTGGTCTTGGCGGAATGAAATGATGGCAAACTTCTACTCTGTGCAACAGGAAAAGGAGAAAAGGCACATGGAACCAGCATCAGGTGAGCTCCTGGCTGCCTTATTATTGCCCTTGGGTTTACAGTCCCTATAAGTATTAAATAAAAAGATGTGTAAGGTTCATAGTAAAAACAGAGGTATCAGTTGCACATATATTTGCAAATGCATATGGAGGCCACACATAGCATGAAGGCACCTCTGCAGGGGCAGGTTTTAGACAACATCTGGTCATAGGCAAAATTCGAAGTGGGGCCCCAAGTTCTAAAACCCTATAACAACCCTATGCCCAGTGCCTAGATTCCTTTCTCACACGCCTGGGTCCTAAACAGCTTCCCAATGTGCACAATACAGGCTTTTCCCCATATACCCAGCCCCAGTCCCTTTGAAAAGGAACAACAGCCATCCCTTGTGTCTAAAAAAGTTCCCCTTCAAATTTGGGATGCCCCACCACATGAAACCCCTGTGAATCAGAGCAAGTCTGTGTGGCTGACATAGGCACCCCTGGCTCCCCTCTAGCATCTGAGCATGTCAGCAGTATCTAAATGGCTGGTACTGGCATGCAAAGCTGAAGGGAAGCTGCATGTGCCTACTACTACGCCAGTCAGCTAGTTTAGCCGCTTAGTCTTATGTATCACTGAGACAACTGATTGGAGGTGAAGAGTGCATGCACCATGGGAGTGCTGGCCAGGTAAGAATGGCAGCGATTCACTGGAGTTTTACACAGTGGGGCATCCCTAATCAGGATTCCTCTTTAACAAATTATAACTGACCCCCTAACATATTCTAGCTAAATAATCTTAGGGCCTTATTCATGAAGGGATAGCGTCAGGTAGTGGCTGGTTAATGAGAGGTAGCGACAGGTAGCAACTGGTGAACGCCGGACACGGCACGCAATTACACATTTATCAAGCAGAATCTGTTTAGCGACTGGGATTACGCCATGTAGCGTCTGATTCATCATTTTCCCAGCCTCAGCGAACAGCGCTGGCGTTCAGCCTTGCACAGCGCCAGGTATGACCTCTCGCTACCTGACGCTCTGCCATACATTTCAATGGACGCTCCTTTTCTTCTCTTTAAACTGTGTTTTTGTTGTTTTTTTTCCAAAAAATCTCAAATAATTCTGTGACCTCTTCTGGCATTGAAAAAGCAGTTTTTTCACATATTTTTTAGTTTTTATATATTTCTTCAGAAATGACATTACAGGTCTGGCATTAAAGTGTTCATGTTACAATGTTGTTACAATGTAATTTTATATATTTTTTCGCATTGTTACTAGTGGATAGATGCTGAAAAACAGCCTTTAAACACACCGCCTCCTGCACTCTGGGCTTCAAACAGGCATTTTTCAGCGCCAGACATTTGTGAGGCAGTTTATTTGCTGAATATGGTGTGAGTCGGTCGCTATGAGCAGTCGCTAACATGCGCTCCCATACAGCGCTGTACTGGGCAAATAGCGACTCCTCACAATGTATTCAACATTACTGAACAGCGACTGAGTCGCTATGAAGTAGCGACCCATGGCCGAGCACAGTGACTACTAGCGGGCGCTCTGAAAATGCCTGCTACAGACGCTCATCTGTCGCTACCTGGCGTTAGTGATGAATCAGCCTGCCCGATATTTTATAAAGCCAAACACTATCCATTTACAGGCTGCTTCATCTAATCACTTACCAGACGGAGGTAACACAGATGAGTCAGTCTAGTGGCCAGGTTATGCTACAGATGAACAGGGTGATGGATGGAGGCCCTGGTAAGGCCTCACTGGTAGCCCATGCTGACAGATGAAGAAACGCCGGCACCAGAAGAGCAACAGAAATACGTCTCTGCCGGTAAGATAACGGCCATTTGGTAACCCTAGTGCTGGCTGGGGGTCCTCTAGAATCAAGGGGCCTCGACCAACTGCCTGGTTTGCCTACCCCAGATGCCGGCCATGCACTTCTATGCAGTGTGGACCTTAACATGCATAAGCCTCATAGCTGGGACATACACCCCCATGCCCCCCTAGAGGCCAAAGGGTGGAACTTCTTATATAGATATAACCAGGGCCCTGAACATAGCAATGAATGCCCTGGGAGCATCATCAGCTGGTGCCATAGAAGCGGGTTTAGGGCCTTATTTATCAAGGAATAGCGACAGATAGCGACAGATAGCGACTGGGGAGCCGGCCAGTAAAGCCAGGTACTGCAACTAGAACGCCGGCTCCCCTCCACAATCACACATTTATCAAGGCGATACTGCTTAGCGACTGAGATAGCGCCACCTAGCAACTCATTCATCATTATCCCAGCCTCATCCCTCAGCACCAGCGAACATCCTTGAACAGCGACAGGTATGACCTCTCGCTACCTGGCGCTCTCCAATGCATTTCAATGGCAGAATGTATTTTCATTAATAATTATTTTTTAATATATTTTTTTTTTTCAAATTTCAAAAAAAAAAATCTGTGAACACTTCTTCCTTTGAAAATGTATTTTTTGGGGATTTAAAAAAAAAATGTTTTTTTTTGCAGAATTGATATTACGGGTCTGATTTTAAACTATTCAGGTTTGAATATTATTTCAAAATCATTCCATTTTTTTTTTTTGGGTGGTTAGGGGGTTAAAAAACTACTTTTAACACATCGCCTACTGCGCTCTGGGATTTAAACATGCATTTCACAGCGCCAGGAATTTTTAAGGCTGATTTTTTAATGAATATGGTGGGTGCCGGTCGCTATGTCCAGTCGCTATCATGCGCTCCCATACAACAGCGAACCTGTCAAATAGCGAATCAGCATCTTGTATTCAACATTACGGCACACCGACTGAGTCGCTATCATCCACCGAACAATGGCCAAGCACAGCGACTACTAGCGGTCGCTGTCAAAATACCGCTACAGTCGCTCAACAGTCGCTATCTGTCGCTAGCTGTCGATATTAATGAATCAGCCTCTCAATCTGAGGTCCAATCAGAAATTTACTGGAGTTTCCCTTCAAATTGTAGTTTCACTATATTTCACCTTTACAAGTTACAAATGTCTAAGAAACACTTGCCATTTTCTTTCATTTGTATTCGCCAGGGACACACACGACGAGTATTTATAGTACAAATACTGTATAATCTATTGTTCGGCTTGCCAGCATTTTACACATTTATACATTATGACAATAATTATAGCAATGGATGTGACTAATCAGCTCACACAGCGAAACACTTTGGCCAAGTAATCCAAGCTACATTTAGAGAATACACCAAAATTAGACAGTGAAAGAAATACAATTAACAAATCGGTGCACGGAACTTCCCTAAAAATATAGGTCTTTGTGGTATCCCAGGGGGACCTCCAGTCTATTTTGATTGGTGGTCACTTTTAAAATTGTTTTTTATTGTTTCATTTAAGTTTTTGTTAGGTTTTTATTTAACTGTTTTACACCCCCAACAACCCCTATACCAGTCCAAAGGATAGGGGGGGGGGAGATCAGCAGGCTACTTGCTTGGCATGTGGTGGTTTGCTTGTTACTTACCCCCCACCACCTCCTCAATTACCTGCACCCATCCTGGGTACCAGGGCTGAGGATGGTTTCTTTAATCCACTGTATTGGCCTCAGACACTCCTGTAAAACACTTGGCCATTATTTCTATAAGGGAAGGATAATATCTTAAAGGTTTGGAAACAACAGCACCCCATAGAATTTACAACAAAAGTTATGCAAACCCCCTGTAAAATGCCCCGTGGCATGTGCAGGGGATTTTTTGTGAAAAATGTCAGCAACCTTTTTTTTGTGTGTTAAAGTGGACCAACACCCAGGATTTTCACTATCCTGGGTGTTGGTCCACTTCTGCGGGGTGAAACCCCCTAAAATATTACCTTTTTAGGCGATTGATAAGCCGCCGCCGCCGCCGCCTCTCGCGTGTCCCTCTTACAGGGCGCGCGCCCGCGCCCTGCTAGAGGGACGCGCGGGACGTGGCGGCGGCTTATCCGTCGCCTAAAAGGTAAGATTTTAGGGGCTTTCTGGGGGGTTTCACCCCGCAGGACATCCCGATTTCGGGTGCCCCGCTGGGAGGGAGCTGATCGGCCCAGGAATCTTATAGATTCCCGGGCCGATCAGGGGTGGGTGTTGGTCCACTTTAAAGTGGATCAATCACCCCCTGCTGCCATATTGGAATCTAAAAGATTTCTGGCCCTGTCGCTAGACTGCCTCCTATACCGGATACCCATTGTGTGAAACCCCAGGGAGCTGGTAACTTATCTGATCCTGGCGGCTCCCCTGATACTGTATTCATCAGAAGCCGCATCCCCGGCGTCTCTGCAGCTGTGCGCACTCCCCGCACCCAGCCATTCAGGTAAGCCAGGCATCCACAGGAGAGCTGGTGCACAGTTCAAATTAGCTGCTTTATGCCACACATTGGACAAGCGGCTGCACCGTGGTAAGTGGGTCTGGCCAATCTGGGGTGTTTCACATAAGGAGGCACCGTACACGGGGATGCCCCCGGGGCAGGAACCAGTCACCAAGATAGTCTAAATCCTGGTGATTGGTCCACTTTGAAGTAAAAAAATAACCAAGATGCATGTTGCAATTCACAGCACAGGGCACACCGGAAGTGTACCTAGCTTCACTTAATAATTAGCATAACCCTCAGAGAGAGTATGGTGCCTATTAGAATTTGGGGCCCTTTTGGGTATGGGGTTCCTCAAAGGGGCCCCTGACTGCAGGGCCCAGCAGAGGATTCTCTGGTAGCCTGGTATGCCAGTCCAGCTTCACATGTGCAGGTTAAACCTGTGGATGGAGATCTATAAACCTGCAAAACTTTTTCCTGGGAAATCTCCATTAGCATTTTAAAGCAGAGGCTTCAATTTCAAATAAACAAATTGGGTGTGATCAGGGTATAATGTGGGAGGCATTAGGAGTGGTTTTACCAGCGTGGGAATGTGATGTCACGATACTACATGTCCCTGGAAAGCTCCCAAAATGCACTTAAAAATAACAAATTGTCACGTCTAACAAGTTCACTTTAAGGTACCTTAGAGGACAGAATTTTAGGGAAAACTGATCAAAACTTTCTCATTACAAGAATTTGCATCAGCAACTCGCTTTAAAATACTGTATCTCCCGAAAAAAAACTGTTGCGCTATTTTAAGTTAAGGCATAATAAATTTGATGCTAAAATAAGGTGTGATATAGTAAAGGGAGGACGTTTGATGGCTTGATTTGCACCTAAAACTACTAAAGTCAAACCTTTTAAATCTAATGTGTTAATAAGAAAGGTGTTAAAGTGGACCAAAACCCAATATTTTGACTATCCTGGGTTTTGGTCTTTTGCACTGGGGCACCCCGATCGGGGATCGCTGTGTGAAACCCCCCAGATCGCCAATGCCAACTCACCTATTCCCGGTCCTCTGGCGCATGTGGGAATGCTCGTCCAATCAGCAGGCTCTGAGCTCCGAGTGCTCTGGCGGCCGCATCCCCCACTTCCCTCTAACAGGGAGCATGCCCGCGCCGGCCAAACATAGATGCCTGCCGTGGGTACGCACTCTGATAGAGGGGTAGCGGGATGCGGCCACGGCTTGCACATGCGCCGTTGGACCGGGAAACAGGGTAAGTGTATGGGGCGACCTGGGGGGTTTCACACAGCGGGGCATTCCGATTTTGGATGCCCCGGGGCAGGGAATCGATCAATGAGCAGTGTGGGTTTTGGTCCACTTAAAAGTGATCCTATACCCTGAAAGGGGTATCCCCAGCCCAATGCCCCAAAACAGCCTTTTTTTTTACAAAAGCCTTTGCCCAATATTCAGGAAGCAGTTTGATGTCCGAATGGCGGCCTTAAGCTAATTGATTCAGTTACACGCTAAATTGTCACATAATGGCAGTTAGGCTGAAGTGCTTTCAGATTTATTTCAGTTATTGTAACTGAAAAGGCTGACCCCCAATGTTGAGCTGTGTGTAACTAAATGTATCATCGCTGGTTAGCATCATGTATGTGCTGCTCGCCCAGGGAGCAATATGGCTGACTGCATCTGGTTTGTGTTGTTATGAATATTGGCAAAGGCTTTAGGAAAACAAAACAAAAGCATAAACACAGGCTGTTTCGGGGCACTGGGCTGGGGATGGAAGGTGACAAAAGAAACATCTTTTCTGGGTATTCTAATATTGAACAGATATGCACCTTGATATATTTATAAACTCCTGTGTGGCCATACTGGCAATAGGGAGACCTGGGAGAATTCCCAGTGGGCCACACTGCTTTGGGTCCAGTTGAGCTGCTGCTTACAACCCTTCACCATCCAATCCATATCACTAGTCTCCCCCCAGGTTGTACCTCGCCCTACTGTATACCCCAGTCAATGCTGCAGCATCTCCAAGGCTGATCCTCCTTTCTACCCCAGGGTTCCAGTCTGATCCCTCCCAGGTATCCAGATGTACCCCTCCAGGCTCCCAGGCAGATCCTCCTCACCCCTCCTCCCAGTCTCCCAGCCTTTTTCTCCAGGGAGTTAATCTACCATATAGTTCTTTCAAGAAAACCATATTGCACGTATAAGCCCCATTCTCCCCGATTATGGTACCACATATGTATCAGTAAACACCCATTCCTGCCAAGGAGAGGAGGTTTTATGGGCAGTCTATGAGGATATATACAGCAGGGCATCCCTAATTGGGATGTCGCAGGCAGGATGAAAAACTAAAAAACCAGGGATAGTGAAAATTCCGGGCTTTGTACCTCTAAAGTAAATCATGTCAGCAGCATTTAAAAACACAGGGGATACAGTACACGCTAGCTCTCAAATGCCATCATGGGCAATAGGATCTGGGAGAGCCAAGAAGAACCAGAGCTCTAATAGCTGAGGAAACAAACTTTTACATTGTGCTGTGTTTCAGAATTTCCTGGGGGTGGACCTGGCTGCATACTGAGGGCTACAAGCTATTGTGGGTACTTAAACTTGACTTGACTGAGAAGGCTGCATCTTCCTGGCAGTCTCTCAGAGACCAGCAGGGGAATAAGCAAATGAGCAGAAGGGAGGGATAGAGAGGGCTCAAAGAATGTCAAGCAGCATGTTGTGATATTGGTGGACAGACTCTATCAGGAACAGGAGGGAACATATTTATACAGCCAAAAACAAAGCCTGAAAACAAAGGAACTGCTGCTCTACATCAACCACCAGGTATGAAACAGTCTGCAACAAAAAAAAAAACTCACAAGCTTATGAACTGCTGCAGAACTCTTTGGGGCAAGAGATGTGTCCTGAGCTCCATGAACTTGTGGCTCATTTGCTTCCCCTCCTCACCCCCCCCCTTCTCTGCCATTGTTTTCTTTTGAGTGCTGCTCTCACATTGTATGGCTGCTTATTGCTTCTAAGCACCCTTGATGCAAACAGCGGCCATACCTCGCTCAAGAATGTCACAAAAGTCTGTTGCAGTGACTCTGTGCTCCTCCGAGTTTGTGGGGGTCCAGACCCCGGAATCATCACCCTTGGGTGCATCTGTGATTCTAAAATCTAACACCCCTACTGATTACCAGCATACAGGTGCTTTTGAAGCTCCTGAAGACGATACATAGTTGCTATTCTTTACCAAGAAAACAACTGCTTTTCTCGATTATCCATAGCAGTAAGACGATTCAGCATCACACAGTTTCTCACACCTCCACAAATGGGTCACAAATACAGGGGATGCCATGGTAACTGGGCCACTAGCCAGTGGCATCACATGAAAGGAAAAGCAAATGTTGGATTAGGGTGTTTGAAATGTTACAAAAGACAATGATAAGATGGTATCGAGCATCTCACAATGTGTCTGCACGACAGGGTACGTGTTCTCGCCACCCATTACGTTTTAGAACACCAAAGCAGGACGGAACAGCTGAGGGGGGACAAACAATGAGTATAGTTTTGTTTTGGGGGGGGGTCTGGACACATACTTTAACAATTCAGCCAAATTGTGAGATTTTTGCTATGTACAAATATCTGACACTTCTATTCTATAGATGTCACACTCAAAACTAAGGTATACTCAATGCTCTTGTAATGCTGCAGTACACCCAGCCAGCAAATCTCATGGATGTCTGGATTCAGTAAACCTTTCTTAAATAAGAAAAACACCTAAGAAATTGAATTTCTTTGGTTTTGTTCCTCTATGACAAAGCATCACCATTTGGGATGGTGTTCTATTCACCTTTTCCTCGTGGCCACAGTGCATGGGCAGATCACTTAGCTAATCAGCAGTGCTCACTCTATTCTGGTTTCCTCCTGCATCAGTTAGCATCAACGGCCACATCCTGCCCCTACTCGCCATCCAGAAATGCCTGCATGGGTGCAATCCCAGAATCTATGTGCATAGAATCTACGTTCTTACTTTTCCAACCATTCACTGCCAAGCATGTAGATTCTACATGCCTGGGATTTCCCCGGGTTTGCAGGTAAAAAAAATACTCACCTATGTCTGGAATCTAGGGTCAGGGGTCTCCTCTTCCTTCGGGGGGCCTACGTTTTTCAGGTGGGCAGAGAAAACTTGCCTCCCTAGAAATTGCTACTGCATTCGTGTTTGCACAGCAAAGCACTTGCGGTTTGAAAGCACTTGTGGTTGTCACTTAATACAGTGGATACACTAGCGCAGTGGCCTTTAAAGTGCTGGGCAATGTAAACACAGATGTGAAAGCGTTCATAGTTTACTATGGCCAGTATTTCATTGGCGATTACAATGTGATCACAGTAAAACAGGCTGAAGAAGCCTAAAGCAGGTCCTCATCAACATGACTGGACAGGCCTGTGGCCAGCATGCAGCTCTGGCAGTTTAAAGGACTGCAATCATAAAATACTGTAATCCCTAATCCCTATATCAACATCTCCCTCTACTGTGTAGCTTCCATCCTCAATTTTCTTTTTTCCATATTCCTCCCTTGTGTGTTTCCTCCATTATATTTTCCTTTCTTTCCTTTCTTCCTTTCTTTCTTCTCTCTCTCTCTCAATATCTCTATCTCTTTTTCTTTACTTCCATCCCTCTTCTAATCATTTCTCTTTGTCTGTCTCCATTATTGCCTGGGTGTGAATGTTGCCTCCTAACCTAAGACTGATCCTGACTACTAGAAACATTTCCCCACCACAAGACCATTTACAATAATTAGAGCTGTGCATCTCATTAATTTCGGGAACAAAGTCACATGTCCTAGATGAAGCCTGTAAAGCCATTAGAACTTGTATCTTCGTATGAACGGCCGCCAGTCATGTGTGACCTTGTAATCTCTGTTTGCTTATTTCCGCTCATAATGATGTGATGTGCTGAGGAGGCAAAACTGGTGTCAAACACACAATACAGTGCCTCATTGTAGGGTGCTAAAAGTCTGCTCCAAATTAAACGCTTGCTGTTGGATGGAGTTAAGTTGAAAAACAAGGACCCAAATCTATTTCTAATAATATGTCAAAGCATCTGGACTTGCTGTGGTTTTCTTGAAGATGTTTTGTCAGTCATCTAAAGTCTGTTCTATTTGGATAGCATATCTAGCTGAATTGACTTCTTACTACTATACATCCGGGTTTGGATACATCCGTGATTTGGATGAACAGAAAATGTCGATGACAAATGCTTTATGGCAGATCTAAAGTGAAAAATCACTTTCGGTCAGTGCATGCTATGGCACCCTGTGACGCACTGTTGTTTCCTGTCCCCATAAGAGCAAAGGCATTGGTGAGGGCACCTGTCGCAGGTAGCAGAGGAAGAAGCTTCAGGGTAGGGGCTTCCAGGGAAGAACAGTTCATACAGGGACTATCACCCATCCCCTGTGGACTATTGGACTATCATATTATTTGGCTAGAATTTTGCTATTAAAGTGGACCAATATTGACTATCCTGGTGATTGGTTCTCTTACCTTACACTGTGTGAAGTGCCCCAGACCACCTACTCAACTCATCTTTCTGCTGGTTCCGCTTTATGCCGTGCATCATAAAGCATTGGTTAGAAAAGAGGCGTCGGCATAGGGAACGGGGGTAGCAGCAACCCCAGTTTCCCTGCAGAGTGTACACGCTCCTGCATTCAGCCTATCTGAATGGCTGGGCACGGGACATCGCCTCAGTTGCAAAAATTTCAGTGATCCATCAAGGGACCATCGAAAAGGTTCGCGATTGTGGGCAACCTGGGGAGATCACACAGTCGGAAATCCTGAATCGGGAGCACTTAGTTGGCCAGTTGGTATTTTAGACTCCAGGGCAGGTCAAGGCCTAATGGAAGTCCTAAGTTGCCTAAATTCTACAAAATTTCCATTCTTGAGGTTGATTTAGAGCCAGGTAAGAATTCTCACGTTTTTTAGGAAAGAAAACTGACATTGACTTTTATTGTCTACCAGGTGTAAATTCTCACCTAGCTCTGAATCGACCCCATTGTGTGCCTAAATAATGTCCTTGATGTGCTTATTTGTTTACAACTCTGTTTTAAAAGAAATAGTTTTCTTTCACAACAATGTATTTACCTTAGCAACCGTACACAAACTGGTATGTTTGGTGTGCAGAGCAGAGACTTCCTGACTCTGGCTTGCTAATTAGCAACAAGCCAAATTCTCATTTTGTGTCAGTTTAGCATGTAACTGAATGAATTAGTGTATCGCTGCCATTTGGACATTATACTGCTTCATGTTAGTGTTTTTATGGCTTTTAAGGCTTTAGTAAAAAAAAGAAGCACAGGATATTTTGAGACACTGGGTGAGGATAAAAGCTGAAGACATAAACTTCCTATCTGGGTATAGAAAGTGAAGACATAAACTTCTTATCTGGGTATAGAAAGTGAAGACATAAACTTGCTTTCTGGGTATAGAGAGTGAAGACATAAACTTCCTATCTGGGTATAGAAGGTGAAGACATAAACTTCCTATCTGGGTATAGAAGGTGACGACATAAACTTCCTATCTGGGTATAGAAGGTGACGACATAAACTTCCTATCTGGGTATAGAAGGTGACGAAATAAACTTCCTATCTGGGTATAAAAGGGTGACGACATAAACTTCCTATCTGGGTATAGAAGGTGACGACATAAACTTCCTATCTGGGTATATAGGGTGACAACATAAACTTCCTATCTGGGTATAGGTGACGACATAAACTTCCTATCTGGGTATAGAAGGTGACGACATAAACTTCCTATCTGGGTACAGAAGGTGACGACATAAACTTCCTATCTGGGTATAGAAGGTGACGACATAAACTTCCTATCTGGGTACAGAAGGTGACGACATAAACTTCCTATCTGGGTATAGAAGGTGACGACATAAACTTCCTATCTGGGTATAGAAGGTGACAGCATAAACTTCCTATCTGGGTATAGAAGGTGACAACATAAACTTCCTATCTGGGTATAGGTGACCACATAAACCTCTTATCTGGGTATAGAAGGTGACGACATAAACTTCCTATCTGGGTATAGAAGGTGAAGACATAAACTTCCTATCTGGGTATAGAAGGTTAAGACATAAACTTCCTATCTGGGTACAGAAGGTGACAACATAAACTTCCTATCTGGGTATAGAAGGTGACGACATAAACTTCCTATCTGGGTATAGAAGGTGACGACATAAACTTCCTATCTGGGTATAGAAGGTGACGACATAAACTTCCTATCTGGGTATAGAAGGTGACAACATAAACTTCCTATCTGGGTATAGAAGGTGACGACATAAACTTCCTATCTGGGTATAGAAGGTGACAACATAAACTTCCTATCTGGGTATAGAAGGTGACAACATAAACTTCCTATCTGGGTATAGGTGACCACATAAACCTCTTATCTGGGCATAGAAGGTGACGACATAAACTTCCTATCTGGGTATAGAAGGTGAAGACATAAACTTCCTATCTGGGTATAGAAGGTTAAGACATAAACTTCCTATCTGGGTATAGAAGGTGATGACATAAACTTCCTATCTGGGTATAGAAGGTAAAGACATAAACTTCCTATCTGGGTATAGAAGGTGACGACATAAACTTCCTATCTGGGTATAGAAGGTGATGACATAAACTTCCTATCTGGGTATAGAAGGTGACAACATAAACTTCCTATCTGGGTATAGAAGGTGACGACATAAACTTCCTATCTGGGTATAGAAGGTGACGACATAAACTTCCTATCTGGGTATAGAAGGTGACGACATAAACTTCCTATCTGGGTATAGAAGGTGACGACATAAACTTCCTATCTGGGTATAGAAGGTGATGACATAAACTTCCTATCTGGGTATAGAAGGTGACGACATAAACTTCCTATCTGGGTATAGAAGGTAACGACATAAACTTCCTATCTGGGTATAGAAGGTGATGACATAAACTTCCTATCTGGGTATAGAAGGTGAAGACATGAACTTCCTATCTGGGTATAGAAGGTGATGACATAAACTTCCTATCTGGGTATAGAAGGTGATGACATACACTTCCTATCTGGGTATAGAAGGTAAAGGCATAATCTTCCTATCTGGGTATAAAAGGGTGACAACATAAACTTCCTATCTGGTTATAGGATCACATTAATTCAGGTGAAGCAATTGGTGATTAGACAGAGCTATTGAGCAGCTATATGGAGATTTCCAAACATGACCATTTGGTGGCTCTCAAGAAGAGGGTCGGGGAAAAGTTCTTTAGACCATCAGCACATACCCAAGATTGTTAGAAGGAAATAAATACTATCAAGACATAGTGATAACCCCATAGCCTCAGACTTTGGTTGGTATTCACCTTCCTGGATTAGGGATAAACTGAGTACAACCCAACCCCATTCTATCTGAAACCTTTTGGTAGAATTGTGCTTTCACTCTAGTTTCCAACAATTCCTTTTTTTTATTCTTAAATAATTTCATTATCTCCTGATCCACATGCAGATAGTAATATCCCCACAGCACTAAACCGACAAGATGAACCGGCAATTACAATCTTGTCTTAATTAGGCTCAGGCGCGGCCGTTCCATTCCCACACCGCGGCAGAACGGCTTCCAACCAAACCTATTAGAAGTAACAAAGCCTGTTAGTCATGCCGAGGATACAGGGGAGCATTGTACAGCATTGCTTGCTGTTTATCAGTCACAGTCGGGGTTGTATACATTCCGTGATTCATGTGGGAATGGACCATATTTGTGTTGGTAATTATGGTCTTCGGTGAGCAGTGATAGAGGTTCCCAGCGTGTAACCCGCCTCGTAAAAGCAATTTAGGAAAATGCAGCAGTGACTGGGCTTCTCCTAAATTCACTTAACCAACATAATGGAATGATAATAATGGCTTTGTAACCCAGTGGGCTGGGGCGTCAGATCTGGTGACATTTTGAAATATTTCATCATTAAAAATGACTTTATTAACTTTTTTGTACTGTGCTCTATAGTGAAAGAGAACTTTTACCAAAAATGCATGGACAAGAACTAGAGGAGTTTTCCATCAGACTCCAGATCAGATTCGGAACCATTGTCACTGGCTGAGTGGTCTCACCAGGGGCGGACTTGGCCAAAAATTTAGCCCAGGAGTTTACTGGACCTGCTCAGACCCACCCCTTAAAGTGGACCAAAATCCAGGATTTTGACTATCCTGGGCTTTGGTCCTTTCCCCCGGGGAACCCCCAATCGGGGGATGTGGGAAACCCCCCAGGTCGCCCGACCTCACTTACCTCTTCCCAGTCCTACGGCGCATGCGCGGCCGCTCGTCCAATCAGCGCCCGGAGCCGTTGACATCACGCCATCTAGGACGGCGTCTAAGACCAGTGGCTCCAAGTGCGCTAGCGGCCGCATCCCCCACTTCCCTCTAACAGGAAGCGTGCCCGCGCTGGCCATTCACAAATGGCTGGCGCGGGTACGCGCCCTGCTAAAGGGGTAGAGAGGATGCGGCCATGGAGCATGCACCGTTGGACCGGGAAGCATGGTAATTGAACGGGGCAACCTGGGGGGTTTCACACAGTTCTGGATGCCCTGGGGGGCGGGAATCGATCGGCCCGGGAATCTTATAGATTCGGCGTAGGTTTTAGTCCACTTTAATGGGCTTCCCAGATGATCAATGAGTATGCGTCACAGCTAAGGCTTTATCATTACAGATTATAGACAGGGGGGCATTTGACTACTTTTAAAGAGGAAGTCTATCCAAAATGACTGGCTGTGGGGGGTGGGGGACACCAACCCAGCTACATTATCTGCCACTACTGTACAAAGCTACAACTGCTTCAGGGAGGAAGTCCTGTAAAAAACAATGACTGGACTTCCTTTTAATTAGACAGCAGAAGGGCATCCTTCCAGTTTCCTCATGGCCACGTGTGATATGGAACGTGACTTTGGCTCACAAGCGCCATTGCATAAAAAAAATTAAGAGAAAGGTCCCCCTGCACCTGAAGCCTCCTGCTGAGACAGTCATTCGAGACGCCATCTTGGATGTACATCAGCCTGCTTTTTCTGCCCCCCAGCCACTGTACACATTGAAGAGCACCGAACTGTCCTTAGAGCAAAGACACTGGTGCAGATGGCGCTAAGGCAGATGATAGCGAGGTACCCTTGGTCGGCTCTGCTGCTTGATTGAGTCTCTGAGACAGGGACCTCGGCCTGATCAGATATCAAGCCCCAGACAAATGTGGGTCCTTAAACTGGACCTTCAGCATGATTTAATGAAAAGGCCAAACCCTTAAAAAACTATTCTCCAGCAATTAATATATTTTAAGTTTTTGGTAACTTATTATTCTTTCCCCAACTGGGCTGCAACTCTATCCAGGACTCTAGGATACGGGTGCCGCCATCTTGCCTCAGAAGCATCACATGAGGAGTGAGGAGAGCGGGATAAAGGGAGCGGGGTTAAAGCTCTGCTTTGCACATACAGAGCAGAGCTGGGGTCAGGAAAAGGACAGCAATCTCAGAATGCAGGGCGACACAATAAGAAAACACTTCCTGTTTTCAGGCTGCTTGATGCTCCATGAGCCGCCATCTTGGATGTATAAAGGCTCATAACATGCAGTAGATGCAGGTAGGATGATTTTTAATGTGAGCAATCTGTATGTACAGGGTGTGGGAAACATATAAGATAGACTCTTATTCTGGGTGAAAGTCCGCTTTAAGCTAGTAAGCAGTCTAGATTATGTGTAACTATATTTGGAACAATGGTATATATTTGTATTGTTCTTAATTTTTTTTTTTTAAGTTTAAAAAATGTTCCTAATTTCACCTTTTATATTGTGTGACTCATGATAATTACATATATAAATCTTAATTGTTCAGTGAGTCATATTAGAATTCACTAATGCTGCGTGATGACACAGAGCATAAAGGGAACAGCAAATCACAGTAAATACCTTTATTCTTTAAGTCTTTCATTTTTTAATCCAGTTTATTCTTCTCAGTGGGAATACTGTTAGTAAATTGCTGGATTTGCTACATGCGGAGAGTTTTAAAAAACTGTTAAGGACAAATTTAGAGACTCTTTAGTTAAAAGGTCCTTCTTTTATTGCGCCTAAACCCAGAGAAAACAATGACTGGTGATTGCATGTGTGGATTAAAGAAGAACCCGGCTGTTTGTTATTTTAGTTTCAACTGTTTAACCATACAGATGTGTCCACCCTTACCTTAGCTTGAATTAAGTTAACCACTTGCTTACCTCCAGTAACTTTATGCAGGCTGTTAACTATAGGCCCTTATTTATGAAGGAATAGCGACAGGTAGCGACTGGTGAGCGGCCGGTAATGACGGGCCCCGCCACGAGAACGCCGGCTCCCCACCACAATCACACATTTATCAAGCCGATCCTGCTTAGCGACTGAGATAGCGCCATATAGCCACTCATTCATCATTATTCCAGCCTCAGCCCACAGCGCCAGCGTCCGACCTTGAACAGCGACAGGTATGACCTCTCGCTACCTGGCGCTCTCCAATGCATTTCAATGGAACAATCTTTAAATATAAATAATTAATTGTTATTAATGGTTTTTTTTTTTTTTTTTTTTTAAATGTGAAAATTTCTGTGACCACTTCTGCCATTTTAAGGGAAAAAAAAAAAATTGTACAGAATTGATATTACAGGTCTGATATTAATGTATTTTTATAATTACTAAATTATTTAAAATACTTTTTTTTTTGGTTTCCAAAAATATGGTTGTTTGGGGGTTAAAAAAATACTTTTAACACATCGCCTCCAGCGCTCTGGGGTTTAAACATGCATTTCACAGCGCGATAATTTTTTGAGCGTGATTTTTTGATGAATATGGTGGAAGCCGGTCGCTCTGACCAGTCGCTATCATGCGCACCCATACAACGCGCAACCTGACAAATAGCGACTCGTAACCTTGTATTCAACATTACGCCACACCGAGTCGCTGTCAACAACCGAACAACGGCCAAGCACAGCGACTACTAGCGGGCGCTGTGAAAATACCGCTACAGTCGCTCAACTGTCGCTACATGTCGCTATTAATAAATCAGCCTCTTGATTCTGATGCATAGAACAAGTGCTGCAGATTAATGTGACCTCACTGTTGCTATATAGCTGTCATCACCATGAAAAGACCTGGAACCAATCGAAGTGAATCTCTAGCTTTAGATCACTGTGACAGCCTATCAAAGCAATCAATGATAAAAAGTGTAAATAAACTATAAAAAGAGTAGTAAATCCTCCAGAGCAGTGCACTCTCTCCACAGATTTTAGATCTTCCTGGGAGAAAATCAAGTTACAAAGTTACTATAGGGCACAGCATAAACAGGTTCCGAATAGCCACCCAACACCTGACTGTGTAAAATACACACGTAAGTTGTTAATTTTACTCCACCTAATTTAATAAGAGGCCGATTCATCAATAGCGCCAGGTAGCGACAGATGAGCGACTGTAGCGTGATTTTTTCAGCGCCAGCCAGTATTCGCTGTGCTTGGCCGGCATTAGCTTGATGACAGCGACTCAGTCGGTGTGCGGTAATGTTGAATACGGGCTGGGGGGTCGCTGTTTCACAGGTCCAGCGTTGTATGTGAGCGCCTGACAACGAATGGCCAGAGCGAACGGCTAGCTTCATATTCATCAAAAAATCACGCTCCGAATGTGCTGTCGCTGTCCATTCCTTGTTTAAACCCCAGTGCGCTGGCGGCGATGTGTATTAACTAGTTTTTAACCCCTAAACAACCATATTTTTTGAATGTAACATTATACATGTTTTTAGAATCTTTTTGTTATATGAATACATTAATCTCAGACCTGTTAGATCAATTCTGCACATATTTTTTTTTTTTTTTTTTAACTTAAAAATAAATCCTAACATTGCAGAAGTGTTCTCCGATTTTTTGACATTAAAAAAATTTAAAAAAAAATTATTACCAATTAATCATGAATTATTATAGATTGCTCCATTGAAATGCATTGGACATCGCCAGGGAGCGACAGCTCATACCTGGCGCTGTGAGGGAATTTGCAGCGGCGCTGTTCGGTCCAGGCGGCTTCATGATGAATGCCGCGCTAGCCGCCGCTCTCGCCGGCGCTAGCCTCATTTTGCTTGATAAATGCGTCATTGTGACCGCCGCCGGGCGTACTTGAGTCGGTAGTCGCCGTTAGCTGCCGCTACCTGGCGCTCGTCAGACACTACCTGGCGCTATCGCTTGATGAATAAGGGCCTATGTGTTTCTAAAAATAAACGCTGAAATGTCTGAATTTTCCAAAGATGTGTACCTTATGGGGTCAACTCAATAAGCGATCTGCTCATGCTTTAATTTAGCACAATCCACTAATGACTACCGCATCTTGATGGGTCACCCTGATATCAAGGGACCCCCTCACTATGGCAAGTTGTGAAGGCTATGGATCCCCTTCTCCAGTCCAGCCCTGGTTATCCTCTATGGGTCACCTATACCGGACCTTTACCCTGAATAAGAGGCTTATATGTTTTCCCCACCCTCTACATACAGATTGCCCACATTAAAAACATCCTACCTGTATCTACATCATTTTATGAGCCTTTAAACATCCAGGATAGCGGCACATGGAGTCTCAGACTGCCGGCAAACAGGAAGTGTCTTCTGGCTGTGCCGCTCTGTATTCTGGGATTGCTGTCATTTTCTTGACTCCAGCTCTGCTCTGTCTGTGCAAAGCACATCTATAACCCCCCCCCCTGCACTTTTGCCCTTTCTCCTCAGTATGTGATGCTTCTAAGGCAAGATGGCGGTGCCCGTATCCTAGAGTCCTGAACAGTGATTAAAACATAAAATATATTCATTTTAGATGCTGGGGAATAGTTTTTTAAGGGTTTAGGGCTTTGCATTAAACAATGCTGAAGGTCCGGTTGAAGCTTCGGGGGCCCAAAGCAAGTGTTCCATTGCACCAATTATAATCTGGTCCTAGAGGCTCTAGTAAAACACAAGGCTTGGACTTAAGACTCCAGATTCCTAGGTTGAGATTTTCACACCTGTCTCATAGGGGGTTATTTATGAAGGAATAGCGACGGGTAGCGACTGGTAAACGACCGGTAATGATGGGCACCGCCACGAGAACGCCGGCTCCCCACCACAATCACACATTTATCAAGCTAATCCTGCTTAGCAACTGAGATAGCGCCATATAGCGACTCATTCATCATTATTCCAGCCTCAGCCCACAGCGCCAGCGTCCGACCTTGAACAGCGACAGGTATGACCTCTCGCTACCTGGCGCTCTCCAATGCATTTCAATGGAACAATCTTTAAATATTAATAATTAATTGTTATTAATGTTTTTTTTTTTTTAAATGTGAAAAATTCTGTGACCACTTCTGCCATGTTAGATAATTTTTTTAATGTAAAAAAAAAAAAAAAATTGTGCAGAATTGATATTACAGGTCTGATATTATTGTATTCATATTACTAAATTCTTAAAAAAAATTTTTTTTTTTTTTGGTTTCCAAAAATATGGTGGTTTGGGGATTAAAAAACTACTTTTAACACATCGCCGCCAGCGCCCTGGGGTTTAAACATGCATTTCACAGCGCGAGAATTTTTTGAGCTTGATTTTTTGATGAATATGGTGGGAGCCGGTCGCTCTGACCAGTCGCTATCATGCGCACCCATACATTGCGGAACCTGTCAAATGGCGACTCGTCACCCCGTATTCAGCATTACTGCACACCGACTGAGTCGCTATCAACAACTGAACAACGGCCAAGCACAGCGACTACTAGCGGGCGCTCATTGTTTCACAGCTGCCCCCACTCTGTGCTGCCAGAAGCTCCTCCAGCTCACTGCGAGCTTCCTCATCTGCAGAACCATCTCATCAGCCTGACAGTTAGTCGGGCAGGCTGATTCATCACTAACGCCAGGTAGCGACAGAAGAGCGTCTGTAGCAGGCATTTTCAGAGCGCCCGCTAGTAGTCGCAGTGCTCGCCCGTGAGTCGCTAGTTTATAGCGACTCAGTTGCTGTGCAGTAATGTTACATACATTGTGATGTGTCGCTATTTGACCAGTACAGCGCTGTATGGGAGCGCATGTTAGCGACTGCTCATAGCGACCGACTCACAACATATTCAAGAAAAAAAAAGCCTTACACAACTCTGGCGCAGAAAAATGCTTATCTGAAGCCCAGAGCGCAGGAGGCGGTGTGTTTAAAGTCTGTTTTTCAGCATCTATCAACTAGTAACAAAGCGAAAACATATGGAATTACATTGTAACATGAACACTTTAATGGCAGACCTGTAATGTCATTTCTGAAGAAATATATAAAAAATGAAAAAATTGTGAAAAAAACTGCTTTTTTTCAATGCCAGAAGAGGTCACAGAATTATTTGTGATTTTTCTGAAAAAAAAAAACAAATACCCGTTTAAAGAGAAGAAAAGGTTCCTCCATTGAAATGTATGGGAGAGCGTCAGGTAGCGAGAGGTCACACCTGGCACTGTGCAAGGCTGAACGCCGGCGCTGTTCGCTGAGGCTGTGAAAATGATGAATCAGACGCTACATGGCTTTAGCCCAGTCGCTAAACAGATTCTGCTTGATAAATGTGTAATTGCGTGCCGTGTCCGGCGATAACCAAGCGCTATCTGACGCTACATCTCATTAACCAGCCACTACCTGACGCTATCCCCTCTTAAATAAGGGCCTTAGTGACAGCATCAGGAAATAAGCAGGGTGCGCAGAATTATCAGCATAGGGACATTTTCGGCCTTATTTATCAAGGGCTAGCGCCAGGTAGTGTCTGACGAGCGCCAGGTACCGCCAGCTAACGGCGGCTACCGAATCAAGTACGCCCGGCGGCGGTCACAATGACGCATTTATCACGCTAAATGAGGCTAGCGCCGGCGAGAGCGTCAGCTAGCGCGGGATTCACCATGTAGCCGACTGCAACGAACAGCGCCGCTGCTAATCCCATCACAGCGACAAGTATGACCTGGCGCTCCCTGGCGCTCTCCAATGCATTTCAATGGAGCAATCTTTAAATAATCATAATTAATTGCTATTACTGTTTTTTGAGTGTGATTTGTTAATGAATCTGCAGCAAGCCGTTCGCTCTGGCCATTCGCTGTCAGGCGCACCCATACAACGCGGAACCTGTGAAACAGCGACCCCTAACCCCGTATTCAACATTACCGCACACCGACTGAGTCGCTGTCAACAAGCAAACCCCGGCCAAGCACAGCGAATACTAGCTGGCGCTGTGAAAATCACGCTACTGGCGCTCATCTGTCGCTACCTGGCGCTATTAATGAATCGGCCTCCCCGTCAGAATGGAATAATAGAGTGTTCTCCTGTTGGAGCTTACAGTCCCCCAGCACATTGTAGATCCAATACTGGAGATGGTGAGTAATCCAAAGGGAGGTACTGAGAGATGATGGCCTCACTGTGATACCACTTTAGGTTTTACTTTGGATTTCTATAATACAGATTAATCTGTTTTGTTGCACAGGCTGTATTTTCCGCTGTAATCCTGCAGTTTGCTTCAAGCATGACAGCAGAGAAATGTCAGCCAAGGAGAGTGTTTGTTCACCGTCTCCACTATTTTTACAATGTGAGAAAACAGTAGGTCATTACATTTTTAATTCAAAGCCATAGCTGGGTGTGTACTGTCAGGTTTAAAATTTAACTGCTGACTTAAATAGTTTACTAATATGACCAGCAACGCATGGTAAAATGTAAGACAACCATATTTAAGGCTGTATTTATAGTTCTTGCCATGCTAGCCTTCCTTTAAAACTGGGGTTTGGTCCACTTTAAATAGTTTACTAGCCCAGTGCCCTGAAACAGTGTTCCATTTTTCACTAAAGCCCTTGCCCAATATTCATTAAAAAAAGACACTAACAGGAAGCAGTATAATGTTTGTATGGCAGTTGTATGATAGTTCATTCAGTTACAAGCTAAATTGCCAGATAATGGCAGTTTAACTTGTAGTGCTTTCAGATTTATTATTTAAGGCTGTGTTTATAGTTCTTGCCATACTGGACTTCCTTTAAAACTGGGGTTTGGTCCACTTTAAATAGTTTACTAGTATGACCAGCAACGGCCATCTTGCCACAGATTTGACAGCCCTGCTTCTGAAAAACCCAGTCCTACAGTCAAAATGACCCTAAATCTCTTTGAATAATTCATTTACCTCTAGCCAGAATGTAATGAATCAGCACTGCTCAGAAAGCTCTTAAATCATTTTATCAACATTGTAAACAATTCTGCAAAGCTGGGCCATTGACGTATATGTATAAATAGTTACACTGATCCCTTCCAGCAGGAGTTGATCATTGTGTGAGTGTGTGTAACATGACAGACATGCTCATCTCTTTTCTGAGTTAATATATCTCTGTTTGGTGTGGGCTGCTTATAGCAAAATCCAAAACTTCAGACAGCCTGCATTGTGTGGAGAAACAATATCACACAGGGACACTGTAGCCACGCTGTATCAATGTTACATCAATGCAGCCAGCTAGAGATGTTCTGTGTAGAAACAGATACAATCTCTCTGTGGCTGGTTGACCTAATCCTAAGGAAGCTCCCAGCTCATTTATTGTGTCTCTGTGCCATCAAAGGCTCTTCCCAACCCCACATTCATGATTATGTGCATTCAGGGCTCTCAGATGTGATCCAAGATGGAGCCTCCCATGTAATTTTAGGGGTGCAGCTATTCCACAATATCTGCAAGGGTTTAAGCCCTCTGAAACAGCATACAGCACTGATCATTAAAGGGAGGCTTTAGAAAAGCAAATTATTAAATATTGCTTTCTTGACTGGAGGTCCGCTTTAAAGAGGAACAAAACACAACATGTCTGGCCCTGGAATTTTTTTGATTCGCTGGACTTCCCCTGGGGCATCCCAAATTGGGAAGGCCCGCTGTGTGAACCCCCTGTTGCCGCTAAACTGACCACTTCCAGCAGCTTGCTTCCGCCCTTACCCATTTAGATAGGCTGGGGGTGGGAGCGCACCAATTTCTAGGGATGCGGCCGCTCTAGTCCTTGATTGCCGAACATTAATATGCCCAACAAACTACTCTAATTGGACAAGAGCCAGCTCTATTGTCTCTGGGAAAGGGGAATTTGTACTGAGCATTTTGTGGTGTCTCATACAGCAAGGCCAAATTGGAATGCCAAATAGTCAAAATCTGGGGCCTTGGTTTGCAGTGAAGTGATCTTATACCCAGATAGGAAGTTTATATTGTCACCTTCTATCCCCAGCCCAGTGCCCTAAAACAGTGTTCCAATTTTCACTAAAGCCCTTGCCCAATATTCAATATAAAAAGACACTAACAGGAAGCAGTATAATGTTTGTATGGCAGTTGTATGATAGTTCATTCAGTTACAAGCTAAAATGCCAGATAATGGCAGTTTAACTTGTAGCGCTTTCAGATTTATTGCAGTTGTTATAACTGATAAGGCTGACTCCCAATGCTGAGATGAATGTATCATCTCTGAAAAACACCAGAGGGCGCTGCTGCACAGCCAGGGAGCAATATGGCCGACCATTCGAACACCAGACTGCATCCTGTTCAAGTCTTTATGAATATTGAGCAAAAGCTTTAGTAAAAAGAGAAACGCAGGGCACTGGGCTGGGGATAGAAGAGGGTCAAGTTATGGTTGTGTGAGAATGAATTTGCGCACGTTTTTTTTGGAGTGCCAAGTCATGCTCAGGCTTCCGCCTGATTCATGGTCGTCAAATTGGGATGCGCATTTGTTTTTGTGGAAATTTGCGCACTAGCGTTCGCCAATGCACCAATTTGGCCTGAAATTTTCCGTTCGCGTCATTTTGGCGCACCAAACTGTCTCTGGTGCCTGATTTATGATATATTTAGAGGGAAGAAATGTGGCAATTTGAAGAGTGAATTTCCTCCAGCAAATATGTGGAGGAAACTGCCAATTCCAATGAGTAACAGGCTTATTTCATCCTGAAAACATATGCTGCAAGCGTCTGGCATATTTTTGAACAATGAAAGTGTCAGCCACAGATTCTTTTAGGGATTAAACCCTTTTTTGTTTTTGCTAAAAAAAAAATGATAGAAAGTTGTCCAAAATGACAAAAATGTGGTTATTGGGTCCCAAAGTTTAGCAAAAACAAATAAAATTATAGTTAAATTATTAAGCATTAATATGCAAACCACTGAGGAAGGGGGCTAATTAAGAAGGCATAGCGCCAGGTAGCGCCTCGTAGCGGCAGGTAGCGTCTGGTGAACGTCGGGCACTGTACGCAAAACCACATTTATGAAAGCGAATCTGGTGAGCCATGTAGCGTCCAATGTATTATTACAGGTGGCTCAGCATATAGTGCCGGCGCTCTAGCTTCCAGAACGCCATGTATTACCTTTCACTCACTGTCGCTCTCCCATACATTTCAATAGCCGTTAATTTTCTTGTGTTTAAACAGCATGTCTGACATTATTTTTGCTCCAATCATTGTGTGACCTCTCCTGGCTTCAAACAAACACTTTTAGAAGCTTTTTTGACTTTTTATATTTTTAAGCAGAATTGTCATTACAGGTCTGGCACTAAAGTGTTATTGTCACAGTGTTAAAACAATGGCATTCCAAGTGTTTTTGCTTTGTTACTGGTGAATATTTGTTCAAAAACCGACTTTAATCACACAGCGTCTGGCGCTCTATTCTAAAGCGCCCAGC
Organism: Gastrophryne carolinensis; assembly: GCA_027917425.1. NCBI lineage: Eukaryota > Metazoa > Chordata > Amphibia > Anura > Microhylidae > Gastrophryne > Gastrophryne carolinensis. The sequence goes on along the minus strand of CM051239.1, from coordinate 42,673,766 downwards.
TTAAGAGCGCCGACTCTGTGTGTGTGTCCTATTTTGATAAGTATGGTGTGGAGCGCTGAGAGTCGGTCGCACTGAGTTGGCGCTAGCTGCCTCTCGCTAGCTCGCTACAGCGCTGTACTGGTGTTAGAGCGCCCAACATACATCACATTCATTAATGCCGGCCAGGTTACTACAGCGACTGAGGCGCTCTGTTACAGCGCCCTATACCCGCTTACAGCATCTACTAGCGTTCGCTCTAAGCGGCACTATACAGACGCTCATTTGCTGATACCTGGTGTTAGTAATGAATCAGCCTCCATGGATTAAAAAGCAGGCCAAATGAATGCTGGATGAAAGATACCACCCATGACATCCAGCTTGGGGAGAGCAGAAAGCAGGGTCATTAACCCTTAACCCTATGCTTAGGAAATCTCTTTATTTTGGCACACCTACATGCCAAACCATATTCATTATTAGTGATGAGCATAACCGCTCATGCGACATAGGATAATAAGAAAGGTGCATTTTACAGCTTTCCCCGGGGGTTCAAAAATGGGGTCTTCCACAATGGTGATGCCCCACGAAGAGGAGAAGCACCGCCCCTAGAGTCATATAGCCTCTTAAAATGATTTCTGCCCTCTTATTACTGGCCATTAGCACATACAGCGAGTGGAATACGTATTGAACATGTCACGAATCTTCTAAGTATTGACATTAAAGAGGAACAACACACAGAAATGTCACTTTCCTGTGTGTTCTTCCTCTCTGTGGCGACATCCCGAATTGCGATGCCCTGCTGTGTGTACCCTCGAGGTCGCCCCGTTTCACTTACCTTCCTTCCGCTCCCACAGTGCAGACTCAGAAGAGGGCGAGTGTGGCACGCTCAGCCAATCAGCATGCTCGCTGTCACTCGGCTCCTTTCAGTGCTGCTGGCGGCTAAGCAGCAGGCGAGCGGCGCCAAAAGGAGCCAAACAGTGAGGCCAGTCACATCCCCTGCTCACCTTGCAGCCGTGGCGTGCCTGCGCCGCCCATTCAGGAATGCCGGGTACGGGCATGTACATAGCTAAAGGTAAGGGGGATGCGGCCGGAGCGCACAGACGCGGCAAGGGTTCCAGGAGAGGGTGATTGTTCCGGGGGGGGGGGGGTTCAAACAATGGGAAACCCCAAGGACAGGAACCCGGGAGGCCCTGGAGTTTTTGAGACTTCAGGGCCTCTGATGTTCCCTTTTAAATTTTCACCAGCTGTCAGTAAAAATCCATCCAATCCCCACATGCAAAGAAATCTAATCATAGATGTCCACCGATTAAGTTATGAGCAAAGAGAAATGACAAAAGTACTGAACACACAAAGAAGGAGAGGTGCAAGACCTAGGCCCTTATTTAACAAGGCATAGCGACAGGTAGCGACTGGTGAGCGGCCGGTAATGACGGGCCCCGCCACTAGAACGCCGGCTCCCCACCACAATCACACATTTATCAAGCCGATCCTGCTTAGCGACTGAGACAGCGCCATATAGCGACTCATTCATCATTATTCCAGCCTCAGCCCACAGCGCCAGCGTCCGACCTTGAACAGCGACAGGTATGACCTCTCGCTACCTGGCGCTCTCCAATGCATTTCAATGGAACAATCTTTAAATATTCATAATTAATTGTTATTATTTTATTTTTATTTTTTTTAAATGTGAAAAATTCTGTGACCACTTCTGCCATTTTAAATAATTTTTTGTAAAAAAAAATTTTAAAAAATGTACAGAATTGATATTACAGGTCTGATATTAATGTATTCATATTACAAAATTATTTTAAAAACTTGTTTTTTTGGTTTCCAAAAATATGGTTGTTTGGGGGTTAAAAAACTACTTTTAACACATCGCCACCAGCGCTCTGGGGTTTAAACATGCATTTCACAGCGCGAGAATTTTTTGAGCGTGATAAGTTAATGAATATGGTGGAAGCCGGTCGCTCTGACCAGTCACTATCATGCGCTCCCATACAGCGCGGAACCTGTCAAATAGCGACTCCTCACCCAATATTCAACATTACGGCAAACCAACTGAGTCGCTATCAACTACCAAACAACGGCCAAGCACAGCGACTACTAGCGGGCGCTCTGAAAATGCCGCTACAGTCGCTCAACTGTTGCTACCTGCCGCTGTTAATGAATTGGCCTCCCCGAATGAGCAGGTACAATAGAGTGTAATGCACTCAACCCCCATGTCCTGTATGCATGCTCACCATGCAAGACTCCATTGCTGAAAAAAAAACATACTGAAGCATGTTTAAAGTATGCTCCACAACATTTAGACAAGCTCACAAAATACTGGAAGAATATAAATTGGACCAAAATGTAACTCTTTGATTGCCACTATATACACCATATTTGGAGGTATAAAGGCGGCACTGCATCTCACCTCAAATACACCATACCAACAGCCGGGTTTGGAAGTGGGAGCATCATGGTGTGGGGATTTTTCAGCATCCAGCATTGGTATGCATATAAATGAAGGATGGATGAATAGACAATATCATCAAAACATTCTTGATAAAATAAAATCTGCTGCCATCGACCAGGATGATGAAACAAGGGTGGACTTGTTTTGCAAGACAATGATCACAAACTCACAGCCAAGGAGACATTTTTGAGGGTTCTGAGGATTTTACACTCAGAGGCATTCTAAATCATGATGCCCCTGATCAAAACCCAGGAGGCAAAAAATTTAGTTTTTTAGTTACATAAGCGATATGAATTTTTTTTAAGAAGGAAATAACCCAGAATTTTTGTTCCCTGTCTTTGTGCCACTGTGTGACCCCCCCCCCCCCCCAGATGACCCAGAAAATTTCCCCTTGCCCACCATTATCCAATCAGAGCCATTTGCCATGCATATGTAATGTTCAGCAAATTGCTCTGTTTACGGCAATTGGGAGTGGGAGTGGGGCTCCTGCCCCTAGCCGGTCTGAATGGCTGGGGACGGGAGCTTTCGTGCAGCCAAGATGCTAGGGATGTGGTAGCTAATATTTACAGCAAGCGAGGAAGAAGATGAGTTTTGCGGCAACCTGGGGGGAATTCACACAGCAGGGCATCCTGGTTTGGGATGCCCAGGAGGGTTAGTTTTGTTCTGCTTCAAGTCTTTTAGGTTTATAAACAATAGCAGCCGAGGGGGCTATACATAAAAAAATCACAAATAGCCCAAAGGGTGCGTTTGTTTCCAAACTTTATAAAGAAATGATATCACAGAAAAAGTTATGTGCCTTACATGCAAAATTACCCCATCACGGTTACAGGTTAATTTTGTTAGAATTAACATTTTTATTTTACTTTTTTGTGTGTTAAAGTTGTAATTCAGACTTAAAAGCACACCCAAAGTCACACATGCTTCACCACATAATTAGCATAACCCCCATTGTCAACCTAGTGATCGATTCAACACTAGATGTAAAAAAGAGCACTGTTATGTTTCTCCTAAAGTGCACATTTGGGTGTGAATTGCAACATGCATCTCCATGAGCTTTTTAAAGTGATTGACCACCCATTCAAAAAAACAAAAAGAGACTGACCTTTTGTCCCATGCAGCTGATCGGTCTTAGGCCCTTATTTAAGAAGGGATAGCGACAGGTAGTGACTGGTGAACGCCGGACACGGCACGCAATTACACATTTATCAAGCAGAATCTGTTTAGCGACTGGGATAGCGGCATGTAGCGTCTGATTCATCATTTTCACAGCCTTAGCGAACAGCGCCGGCGTTCAGCCTTGCACAGCGCCAGGTATGACCTCTCGCTACCTGTCGCTCTCCCATACATTTCAGTGGATGATCCTTTTCTTCTCTTTAAACGGGGTTTTTGTTTATTTTTATTTTTTTCAAAAAATCACAAATAATTCTGTGACCTCTTCTGGCATTGAAAAAGCAGTTTTTTCATAATTTTTTCATTTTTTATATATTTCTTCAGAAATGACATCACAGGTCTGCCATTAAAGTGTTCATGTTACAATGTTGTTACTATGTAATTCCATATGTTTTCGCTTTGTTACTAGTGGATAGATGCTGGAAAACAGACTTTAAACACACCGCCTCCTGCGCTCTGGGCTTCAAACAAGCATTTTTCAGCGCCAGAGATTTGTGAGGCTGTTTTTTTGCTGAATATGGTGTGAGTCGGTCGCTATGAGCAGTCGCTAACATGCGCTCCCATACAGCGCTGTACTGGTCAAATAGCGACTCCACACAATGTATTCAACATTACTGAACAGCGACTGAGTCGCAATAAACTAGCGACCCACGGCCGAGCACAGTGACTACTAGCGGGCGCTCTGAAAATGCCTGCTACAGACGCTCATCTGTCGCTACCTGGCGTTAGTGATGAATCAGCCTGCCCGTCCAGCCATCAGCAACTCACCTGATTGTTGGATCACAGCCCATGGCGTAACCTACTCGTCCCATGCTGCTCTGGACCAGAATGGGGCATTTTTGCAGGTTAGGTGCATCATTTTGCCAATGACGTAAGGATCATTTTTGCAAGTTTGCATAACTCATTGGGTGATGTTTCTAAACTTAAAGTGGACCAACACCCAGGATTTTGACTATCCTGGGTTTTGGTCCACTTCGGGGGGGCACCCCGATTGGGGGTGCCCCACTGTGTGAAACCCCCCAGAAAGCCCCAAAAACTCACCTCACCACGCTCCCACATGACCGCGCCGTCCAATCCCCGCCGACGTCCAAGCGGGTGACAGCGACGTCCAAGACAGCGCGTCAGCCGCCTCCCACACGTCACTCTTACAGGGCGCGCGCCCACGCCGGCCATTCACAAACGGCCGGCGCAGGCGCGCACACATCTAGAGGGGCGCGCGGGAGGCGGCGGCGGTTAAGGTAAGGTTTTTTGGGGGGTTTTGGGGGGGGTGATCCACTTAAAAAAAAATGACCCTTACCTCTCATTAGCTTGCAGAGATGCGGGTTGCAATTTACACCCATATATTCACCCAGAGTTAAATTTGTTTCTCCAAATTGTTAGCATGACCCCCAGTCTTCAACAAAAAAAAAAAAAGGCCGCAGAGCAATGCGATCAGTCCTGTTTCTGTTATGTTCCCATGTCCTCCATTGAAATGTTTCTCTGCCTTTGTGCATCCCTTTCCCCCAGTTTGGTTACATAAGACACATTACTGGTACAGTATAACATTTTGCTACGTTTCTCCGTGACCCGAAGTTATGCTGCTGGAGTTTTCAGGGTAAACTGCTGATTGTTCATTGTCAGCGGCACAAGGATTTTGGCATGGATGTTGCTTCTGTAAATTGCTGAAATGCACACTAGTCATCACACAACTGGGCTGGTAACACAATACTAACAGCTGCCAGAAGGCCAATAAGCTGAAAGAGCAGAACTCATTGATATGTCATTAGCACACCGGAGCATTCACTCGCTGAATCGATTATTGCACAGCGCAGGTTAGACACTTTCTTTCAGTGTTACGAAAAGAGCCAGAGAAATAAAAGGCAAATTTTCCGGCACCACTCTCATCAAAAAGCAGCCGCTTACCGACATTCACTGACTGTTTAACGCTTTCAGTGCTAGCCTACCTAAAGTCATTTTTAAATATTTTGCACAATAAATGTCATTTTTGCAGTAATTTCTAGGAAATGATCTATTGTTTTTTTTTTCAGCAGAGTTTGGGCTTTAGCATGAAGTGTCTTGTTTGTAATCTTTTCAGTGGTTTCTCAATGGTTTTGGGTAGAGATGAGCGAACTTCTTGAAAGTTCGATTCGGGCGATTCGCCGAATTTCCCCAAGAAATTCGGGTTCGCCCGAATCGAAGTTTCACGAATCGCTCATCTGAAAAAAAAAATGCCGGCATGGTGGGAGCGGGCAGGCCGGCCTGCCCGCTCCCACCATGCCAGCATTTGTTTAAAAAGCAAACACTTACCTGCATGGTCGGAGCGTGGAGGCCGGCGCCGCTCTCAGGCGCCCTCTGATGACGCGTCCTCTGATGACAGCTGAGAGCGGCGCCGGCCTCCACGCTCCGGAGCCGCTCTCAGCTGTCATCAGAGGACGCGTCATCAGAGGGCGCCTGAGAGCGGTGCCGGCCTCCACGCTCCGACCATGCAGGTAAGTGTTTGCGTTTTAAACAAATGCCGGCATGGTGGGAGCGGGCAGGCCGGCTGCGCTGTCAGCGGGCCGGCTTCCGCCGCCCGCTGACAGCGTAGCTGGCCTGCCCGCTCCCACCATGCCGGCATTTTTTTTTTTTTATTTCAGGGAAAATTCGATCGGCACGAACCAAAAAAAATTCGGGTTCGTGCCGAATCGAATTTTCCCTGAAATTCGGGGCGAATTCCGGTTCGTCCGAACCAGTTCGCTCATCCCTAGTTTTGGGTGAAAAGTTTGTAGCATTTTTTAAAATAGAAACATTTTTTAAGAAAACCATATTGCATGTAAAAGCTCTATTTCTCCCAATTACAATGGTACCACATATGCATCGGTAGACACCTGCTGCTGCTCAGGGGACACCCCAAAGTGAATAGAGCGCTTTATGAGATTTTCAAATAAAATATAACTACTATGCAGACTTTGCAGTTAACTTGCAATAACTATTGTGGGTAATATCTTACCTAAGAATAACAAAACAGTGTGGGGTCCTGACCCCCGGGGGCCACAGTTTTTTCATATATAAGGGTTACACCTCTAAAAAATGTTTTTTTGTTTTGTTTTTTTTTTTTTTTAAATGTGTGAGATTCCCGCTCTCCAAAACCAGCGTAGGCACCAGTTATGGCGGCTGGTAGGTTGGAGGCTGAGCTGCTGGCCCCCCGGCCATAATGGCTACCAGCCCACACAGCTAGGCAGAAGTGGAGAGGTGCAAAAAAGCCATGTGGGCACCAGGCTCTTCTGCAGGGAATCATGAGGGTGTTTTGGCGAGTCACCTGCTTAGTGACTTGCCAGTCCCTCCTACCGTTTGAACTGGTATAGTGGTCATAAGGATCCCTTACCAATTTCCAAAGGGCAAATGAAAACAGCACGCACACACAAAAGTCCTTTTTTTATTTTTTTTTTATTTTGCACTACTACTAACTCCCTTCCGTCTCTGTCCAACATTGTCCAACCTCAACTGGCAGTGAGCGTCGGAAGCTGGGATCATGGCAGAGGATCTGCGTCCTCTCCCCCACTCGCGGCTTCCACTGCTCACTTCTGCTGCATGGAGGGGCTTTTTATAACAGTGGAGAGCTCACTCGTGGTATAAAAAGCCCCTCCCTGGAAGGGGGAGTGAGCTATGGGGAGCACATCGCAGGGCAGAGAATCTGTGCCTGATGCCCACCAGGGGATGGGGACACCACCGACACTGGAACCCCTGGAGGGTTTTTTTTAGCTCTAAAGAGAAGAAAATGTCAGCCACATGAAATTTATGTGACTGGCTCTTAAAGCATGCCTACCAACTGTCCAACATTTGGAGGAACTGTCCCTCTTTCGAGCCCATGTCCCCATGGCTATTGTTGTTGTTCTCATTTGTCCCTCTTTGAGGTGTAACCTGCATCAATAAATAATTCTGCCTCAATAAATAATTCCTATAAATAAATAATTCATTTGCCTATTCATAGGCCCTTATTTATGAAGGAATAGCAACAGGTAGTGACTGGTAATGACGGGCACCGCCACGAAAACGCCGGCTCCCCACCACAATCACACATTTATCAAGCCGATCCTGCTTAGCGACTGAGATAGCGCCATATACTGACTCATTCATCATTGACTCATTCCAGCCTCAGCCCACAGCGACAGCGTCTGACCTTGAACAGGTATGACCTCTCGCTACCTGGCGCTCTCCAGTGCATTTCAATGGAACAATCTTTAAATATTCATAATTAATTGTTATTAATTTTTTTTTTTTTTTTTAAATGTGAAAAATTCTGTGACCACTTCTGCCATGTTAAAAAAAAAAAAATTGTGCAGAATTGATATTACAGGTCTGATATTATTGTATTCATATTACTAAATTCTTTCAAAATTTTTTTTTTTTTGGTTTCCAAAAATATGGTGGTTTGGGGGTTAAAAAACTACTTTTAATGCATCGCCTCCAGCGCTCTGGGGTTTAAACATGCATTTCACAGCGCGAGAATTTTTTGAGCGTGATTTTTTGATGAATGTGGTGGGAGCCGGTCGCTATGGCCAGTCGCTATCATGCGCTCCCATACATCGCGGAGCCTGTCAAATAGCGACTCCTAACCCCGTATTCAACATTACTGCACACCAACTCAGTCGCTATCAACAACCGAACAATGGCCAAGCACAGCGACTACTAGCGGGCGCTCTGAAAATACTGCTACAGTCACTCAACTGTCGCTACCTGCCGCTATTAATGAATCGGCCTCATAGTGTCTATAATAGATCTCCTATCCATCCCTCAATAATGGGGTGTAGATTAATCTAATAATTGCCCCCCTTTCCACACAGAAAAGGTGGAAGGTATGCTTAAATGGACCCAACGGTAATAAAAAGGCAGCATCAGCCCACCCATTGCCTGTTCCATGTGTCTCCCCTCCATTTCCTAAAGTGCAAGGTAGAAATTATAGCAGGGCCCCAAAGTTTGGCCCTCTTTTTAGTTTTATTCATCCTGGACCACGCTGTCCCTTGGAGCTCTTAGCACAAGTGAGCACGGCAAGCCACAGGGGTCACAAAACTATCTCTGACCACAGCAGAGAATGCTCAAGGCTCATAAAGCTGTCCCATGCCTTCCCAGTTTAGCCATGGCACAGAAATTGAAGCAAAGTAAGTCTTTGCTTAGAATACATGAGGTATTTACATAAATCTGATACTTTGCAATGGCTCATTTTACAATCCCAAGGGGGGATAAGTCGCGTGAAGGTTAGTGTGTGCTTCAGTGATCACTCCAGCGATCCCATGGAACATGCACCGGCCGTCTGCCCGCTCACCTCCAGCTGAGGATTGTACCTGTGCTAGACAATTCTGAATGGTTGGTGCTGATATGCAGAGGAGCACCCAAGTGGCTTACGCTCCATTCAGCTGTTGTTGCTCTGAGCTCAGAGCAGCATAGTAAAAGCTGAATGGAGTGCTAGCTGCTGATTGGCTGGCAGCCTGCGAGGACTGCCGGAGAAGTGACATTATGGTCTGGCGGATTTCACACAGCAGGGCATCCAAAAGCAAGAAGGAGGAGAAACAGAACCAGGCATAGTGAAAGTTCCCCCAGGGAACTTTGGCCCTTATTCATCAAGCAATAGCGCCAGGTAGTGTCCGACGAGCGCCAGGTAGCGGCAGCTAACGGCGACTACCGACTCAAGTACGCCCGGCGGCGGTCACAATAACGCATTTATCAAGCAAAATGAGGCTAGCGCCGGCGAGAGCGACGGCTAGCGCGGCATTCATCATGAAGCCGCCTGGACCGAACAGCGCCGCTGCAAATTCCCTCACAGCGCCAGGTATGAGCTGTCGCTCCCTGGCGATGTCCAATGCATTTCAATGGAGCAATCTATAATAATTCATGATTAATTGGTAATAATTTTTTTTTTAATTTTTTTAATGTCAAAAAATCGGAGAACACTTCTGCAATGTTAGGATTTATTTTTAAGTAAAAAAAAAAAATAAAAAATGTGCAGAATTGATCTAACAGGTCTGAGATTAATGTATTCATATAACAAAATGATTCTAAAAATAGTTAATACACATCGCCGCCAGCGCTCTGGGGTTTAAACAAGGAATGGTCAGCGACAGCACATTCGGAGCGTGATTTGTTGATGAATATGAAGCTAGCCGTTCGCTCTGGCCATTCGTTGTCAGGCGCTCACATACAACGCTGGACCTGTGAAACAGCGACCCCCCAGCCCGTATTTAATATTACCGCACACCGACTGAGTCGCTGTCATCAAGCTAATGCCGGCCAAGCACAGCGAATACTGGCTGGCGCTGAAAAAATCACGCTACAGTCGCTCATCTGTCGCTACCTGGCGCTATTGATGAATTGGCCTCTTAGTAACGTGAGATGTTTCAAAACAGCTCAAAATCACAGATTACTGTATATGTAAATATGTTATTTATTCGAATCAAAGCCGATTTTTAAGCTTCAGTTTCTGGGTTGAGGCTGTCAAGCTTTATGAGTCTTGGGCATGCTCTGCTGTGGTCAGGGACAGCTGTGGGACCACTGTGGCTGGCCATGCGCGCTCACGCTGAACGCAACAAGGGACAAAGTATCTGCTAAACCCCTTTTTTGTGTGGTCCTGGAAGAATAAAATTGAAAGGGGGAGCTAACATTGAGGCCCTGCTACGACTTGCCCCCAGCACTGCATATAAAATGGAGGAGAGGCACATGGGACAGGCATTAGGTGGGCTGCTTGCTGCATTAGTATTGACATTGGTTGTACAGACCCTTTAATCTAAACCTGTGCACAGAATGACAGCTCCAGGCAGCAATGCCTTAGACACCAGCTTTATGTGATGTAGTGAGTCAGTTTATATGAACAGATAATTCGAGCACTTGTTGAGTGGGTGAGTGATTGTATATAAGCGGATGATTCAGGTTTGGATGCAGAAGATTTGTCAGCTAATTTTTTGTTGGCCGAGCAATTCCTGCTGTGCGCTTCACCTAGGAATTTGAGACAGTTGGGTGGAGTGTACTGTCCTATTTGTGGTCGATTTCTGTTTCCACATGATAATTACACGGCTAGTGAGGAATTTTATGTCAGCGATATGACACTTGGCCTACGAATGAATTCCTGTTCATTGCTCAATGACAGTGGGCATTTTCCTGGATCTATTCCCGTCCGGTTGATTTACCATATTTTTCGCCCTATAAGATGCACTGTTCTTCCCCAAAAGTGGGGGAAAATGTCAGTGAACAATGGAAGATGGAAGTGCTCTGGCTTTCAGCGCCGCCACTGCCTCTCGGGTGTGGTGGTACCAGAAGACAATGCGGGAACAGTGTTCATATAAGTATAGATTTTTTTTCTGGGGGGATTGCCACACTGCCTATGGGAATGGGAGGGGGGGATGCCACACTGCCTATGGGAATGGGAGGAGGGAAATGCCACACTGCCTATGGGAATGGGATGGGGGGACGCCACACTGCCTATGGGAATGGGAGGGGGGATGCCACACTGCCTATGGGAATGGGAGGGGGGATGCCACACTGCCTATGGGAATGAGAGGGGGGATGCCACACTGCCTATGAGGAATGAGAGGAGGGAAATGCCACACTGACTATGCATATATGGAGGGGAGTATTTCTTTTCCGCATTCCCTCCATTCTTTCTTTCCCACATTCTCTCCTTTCTTTCTTTCTTTTCCAAATTCTCACCTTCTTTCCTTTCCACATTCCATTCCCCTTTCTTTCTTTCTTTTCAACATCCCCACCTTCTTTCTTTCTTTTCTTTATTTCCTCCTGCTTTCCTTTTTTTGCATACTCTCTCTATCTCCCTATCTTTTCCACAATCCCTCCTCTCTTCCTTTCCCACAATCCCTCCTCTCTTTCTTTCCCACATTCTCTCCTATATTGATTTTTTTCCCACATTCTCTCCTCCTATCTGTTCACATTTTCTTCTCCTTTCTTTCTTTTCCACATCCTCACCTTCTTTCTTTCTTTTTTTCTTTCTTTCCTCTTTTTTTCCTTATTTGCATACTCCCTCTATCTCCTTGTCTTTTCCACATTCCCTACATCTCACTGCCTTTCCCACATCCCCTCCTTTATTTCTTTCCCGAATTCTCACCTTCTTTCTTTTTCACATTCCCTTCTCCTTTCTTTCTTTTCCAAACTCTCACCTTCTTTCTTTCTTTTCTTTATTTCCTCTTATTTTCCTTTTTTGCATACTCCCTCCATCTCACTGTCTTTAATTTAAGGCCCTTATTTAACAAGGGAAAGCGCCAGGTAGCGACTGGTGAGCGACCGGTAATGACGGTCACCGCCACGAGAACGCCGGCTCCCCACCACAATCACACATTTATCAAGCCGATCCTGCTTAGCGACTGAGACAGCGCCATATAGCGACTCATTCATCATTATTCCAGCCTCAGCCCACAGCGCCAGCGTCCGACCTTGAACAGTGACAGGTATGACCTCTCGCTACCTGGCGCTCTCCAATGCATTTCAATGGAACAATCTTTAAATATTAATAATTAATTGTTATTAAGGTTTTTTTTTATTTTTTTAAATGTGAAAAATGTTGTGACCACTTCTGCCATGTTAGATATTTTTTTTAAGGGAAAAAAAAAATGTGTACAGAATTGATATTACAGGTCTGATATTAATGTATTCATATTACTAAATTATTTAGTAATAGTTTTATTTATCTAACAGCTCCCTTGTATTGTTCATAATGCTGCTGTGTATTAAATCTGGGCTGGAGATGAAGTGTCAGCCATAAACTAGAACACACAACACAGGCGAGTGACTCAGACCCATAGACGGAACATGACAAAGGTGATGGCTAGCGGGTCGGGTGAGTATTATTGTTTCAGTGCTCATTTTTGTCTAGAAATGTTTTGTTTTCTGATTGGACAGTGATGTTGCTGGCAATCCATCATGGCATTGGTGCTATTACTGACAGGGACACACAACATTCTATTCACTAACAGCAGGGACTGAGGTCTCCATTGTACATACTGATATTGTCATTTATAAAGCACCATCTTCCATTGTGCAGGACAAGCAAAAATAATATAGATGGGGTGAAACATAGAATACGCACAGTGTCATGTCCCACAACATGTGTTTTATTTTACCCGTGGTAAGTGCTTAATATAATGTTTATTTACATAGGCTGAGCAGTGTGCCTTTAATTCCCTTTGTCCCTTCCTGGCTCCCTTAGTCTTGTTGTGATGCAAGTAGCCCCTCTCTTCTTCCCCTCTCCGTCAGCCATTTCTAGCTTGGCATCCAAGCAATGCACACCTGCTGCTTCTTCTGCAGCTACAGTCTGTTTACCTGCTGCTGCTGTATGGGTTACATCACAGGTTTTCCTGCTGTATTGAACGTACATGTTAAGATTCCGGCTGTAAAACGTTTACTGCAAGATTCTGTACTGAAATAAAGCTTTTGAAACGTATTTTCTGTGATCCATGAGCAGCCGAATAAGCTGCCAAACCTTATTTATGGAGTAAAGAAAATACCCATCCCAGACACACACAGAGAACATGGAGCAGTCTACTGTCACATTACTACCATCTGCTGAGTCAGAATACACAGTCATCATCCCAAACTATGGGTAAGGGGATGCCAGGCAGGCTCGGACTGGCCCACCAAGGTTAACAGGGAATCCCCCAGTGGGACCATAATTTAGGGTTATTTTTGGAGTCCTTCATTAATCCAAAAAGACCAGGTATGCATGCTTTCTTCACTCTGTCTACTGAGCGTCTGACAGTGGTGTACCTATAATGAGGCCACATGAGGTAGCAATGCAGGGGGTGCCAAACGCTGGATGTGTTTTTTTCGTATTTTTTTTAAATCTGTCATGATTTTACAGTCAATCATTGGTGGCTCGCGGCTGTGGACCTGCCCCCTACCCTGCCGAGTTCATGCCTCTACCATTATTTACATTACGTCCTGGGGGGTGAAAATACGCCAGATATTTCAGAATGTAACTGCAGAGTGGGCCCCAAAGGTGGGCTTGTGGGGAGCCTGGGTGCCCTAAGTTTGGGTAGGCAAGGCAGGACAGGGTGAATACAAAAAGGTGTAGTGATGAAAAGGGGACAGCTGGGGAATCTGCAGCAGCATCAGTTTGAATGCCCCATCCTTTCCTTCCCGATGGGATGTACGCGGGGTAGGGTCCCGATTAGAAGAACAGGTGGAGACAATGGAGAAGGGGCACTTTCTCTTGTCCACATTCCCTTCACCTCTCCATTTTTTCCACATTCCCTCTTCCTTTCCCAGTTTTCCGCATTCCCCTTTGCTTTCTCTTATTTTCACATCCCCCTCTCTCCTCTTTTTTCCATATTCTCGCCTTCACCATTTTCCACATTTGGTTTGACTCCATTTGATACAATTAGTTATTTACTGTGTAAGTTCTCAACTGATAAGTGTAGCTTTAATCACCACAATCTCCCTGTGGTCAAGGATCTCATGGTGGTGAGGTGTTGAAACCACTTACACCTATGAGGTGGTAATAAAAGGTCCAAGACCCATTACTATAGCCCCTATTAAAACTTCCTAGCCCAGAGGCGTCCTGGGTTGGGATTCCCCACAGTGTGAAACTCCAAAAAATTTCCCTGATCCTCAAGCCTTTTGGTGCCCATATTGAACTGTCTCACCAAAGCACCAATGGATCCTCCAGTGGGCTTCAGGCACTAATATAGGGCACTACAAGAGATCCAAGACTAAAGTAGTGTTTCTGCCCTCACTGAAGTGTGCTATGAGTTACTTTCCTTATGCAACAGAAGACTGGGCCCAAGGATGATTTTCTTCTATGGGCCCCAAGAATGATTTCCTTTGGTGGGTCCAATGTTCTCCAGCACATGTTGAGGCAACCTGCTCCCGCCATGCACCTGCTGTGGTTTAGAAAACACGCAGATCATGCATGCTGACCGAGGGCCTCACATGTGCCATGGGATCCAGTATGGAGGTGAGTATACTGAAGATCCTGAGGAATTCAAACTGTGGGACATCCTGATTCAGTTTTTGGCCCTTTAGTTCAGATAATTTGCCTTGGGAGACCTAGGGCAGACCTAGGGGGGAAAACTGACCACTAGGCCGTTCTATTTCAAATCCCCTGCGAATCACAATATCTCTGATCTCTAAAATAGCCTGAAATCTGTCATTTGTGCACTTCCACACCTTTATGTCACTGCCCGCAAACAGTAGGGTTTCTTAGTGGGTTTGCATGCACTGTCTGTGGTGGCGCATTCAGCTGTCAGGTGGTTAGTCATATTAAACTGAGAAAGCCAGATGACTAGTGAAACGACTTAAAAAAAAAATTCAGCATGTCCAATTGCCTAGATTTATTATAAAAAATACAGCCCCCAGGAGTGCGCATGCGCGCGGAACGGAGATGGCAGCTACCTGAAACCGCTCCGTGCCCGACGGCAGAAGAAAGGGGCTGTCAGCGTCGGTGACAGCGAGGAGGAAGCCGAGGCAGAGCAGGCACACGGACCGGAGCTGTGCGCTGTGACAGGGAGAGGGAGATCAGTGGTAGAGAAACGCAGCAGCGAGAGCCGGGGGCAGAAAATATCACCTGCGGAGCTGCATCCAAAATGGCGGACGACATCACCCCAGAGGACCTGGACGCAATAGAACTCTCGGAGGCATCCTTCCAAGAAGAGCAGAGAGGTAGGATGGGACTGACCGGCCCTGAGGCTCAAATAGAGGTGAGCAGTTCTTTGCTCAGTCGGTTTGAAAGTATGCTGCAGAGTGCCCTGCTAACTAATACAGCGCAGATTAAGGCACATATGTCCAGTGAGTTGGAGAAGGTGGCAGGTGGTTTATCTAATCTAGAGACCAAAATAAGTAATATTAAGGTTGCTCAGGAAGTACTTGATACTGAAATCAATCAGCTTAAAACAGATAATATTGCCTTGGCGACGAAGTTAGAGGATATGGAGAACAGGGATCGGCGCTCCAACCTGAGATTTAGGGGCATCCCTGAGCATGTAGAGGATCTCAGAGGGGCAATTACTGCTTTGTGTCACGAACTGGCCCCTGATGTGCCAGCTGAGAGACTAGAGATGGATCGAGTCCACAGAGCCTTAAGACCACATAGCTCACCTAATGATCCCCCTCGTGATATTATCGCCAAATTTCATTTTTTTACAACTAAGGAAATGATTCAGAGAGCGGCGAGGCAAAATGCTGATTTGTCATTTCAGGGACATAAATACCAAATTTTCTCTGATTTATCGGCAACCACCATGGCAAAGCGGCGAGAGATGAAGCCACTGTTATTAATCCTTCAGGAACAAAAGATAAAATACAGATGGGGTTTCCCCTTCCGCCTTACTTTTTCACATAAGGATGCAACCTTCTCTGCAGTAAACGTGGAGGAATTAAAGGCACAGATGGCGGCTGCAGGCATATCTAGATTGGTCTCTATGAAGTCCTCCAGAGTGGGGGAAGACTCACCAAAATCCCAGAGATCTGGGAAACGCCAAAAACGTGGGGTCCCGCGACCGGGATACAGCGCATCATTGGCTTTTGAGAATGCCTGAATAATGCTTTCTCCCTTTTGGGTTTGGAATACGTGTTGGTGTAATGAGTTATAGATAATATAACCCAGTAGATTACTACAAGGAGAATTTTATTAAAGTTATGTTAAGGTTACAGTTTAATGCCCTGGCCCTGATCTGAAGGGCATGATCCTAGGGTCTGTTTAATGGAGGCTGAGGTGTTTACACAGATCCTTGTTTGATGGGTTGGTGTAAATACCTTAGCGGGTCAAATAATGTTTATATATTTCACGAATACTGTTTTTGTACCTCCAAGCAGATTTAATTGAGAAAATGGACGCCCCTCCTGTCCGTCGGCTATTGCATGACGTACTCTCTTATAATCAGAGGGTTTTCCCTGTGATTTTTTGGTAGTTCTAACGGTAATTTTCAAAACTTACGTTGAATAGTTTCACGATCAGAATAAGTAGATAGGCTGCAAGGCAGACTTCTTTTCGCCTACACTAGGGGTGGAAGAAGGTGCCGGCTAGCAAGCTGATTTGGTCGGATAGACACTATAGGGGTGAGTGCTGATACTACTGACACCACGGGTGTGGTGCTTAACCGACCGAATCACATTTAAAATAGATATAGGTTCCCTCCCTTGATCTACCCTTGACCTTTTTCCTCTCCCTTTTTTTTTTTTTTTTTTTTTGTAAAGAGTACAGTGTAAGGTGGTACTTTGGTACCTCAAAAATAATCATTAAAAATGGTAAAGATCTTATCATTAAATGTTCAAGGTTTCAATTCTCCAAATAAACGATGTTATGCTTTTAGAAGGATTAAGGCCTTAAATCCAGATGTTATCTGCTTGCAGGAGACACATTTCTCGAGATCGTCCCAGCCCCGTCTTCTGAATTCATCATTTCCTCAGGTATTTGTGGCAAATGCAAACACTAAACAGAGGGGAGTTTTGATAGGTTTTCAACGAAGGGCACCATTCCATTGCCATAGGGAGATAAAAGACCCGGAAGGGCGATATGTGATTTTGGTGGGAATGTTGCAGGAAACTCAGGTTACCATAGCTAATTATTATTCACCCAACTCAGGACAGGTAGCGTTCCTTAAAAAAGTTTTTGAGGTAGTTCAAGAGGTAGCGCAAGGCAATGTGATAATATGTGGAGACTCAAACCTTACCTTAAATCCATATTTAGATAGGCAATCCTTAGCTGGAAAAGTAGTAGGTACTTCATATGCGGCCGCCTCTAGACAATTTCGGGGATCACTGGATGAGTTCGCTCTAGCAGATGCCTGGCGGGAATTACACCCAGGGACACAAAATTTTACTCATTTTTCGCATGCTCATAATGTATGGTCAAGGATTGACCACATATTTCTGTCTCAGAGGGCCCTAGTGACGGTAAAGTCAGTCAAAATTAGTCCAATATCATGGTCGGACCATGATTGCGTGGTCATGACTATGGATTTGTCAAATTGGGGGAGATCTGGTTTTACATGGACTCTTAATACTGCTATCATATCGGACCCTAAAGTAGCGATAGAGGTAACTGAGGCCCTATCAGAGTACTTTCAGTTTAACGAAAAACCGTCTGAAGTGCTTAGTTGGGAGGCACATAAGCCAGTTATCAGGGGTCGGTTGATAGAGATCGCGTCCAAGAAAAAGCGCGAGAGAAATGCATGCATTGAGGAATTAGAGAGGAAATATGAGGAAGTTGCAGAAGAGGCAAAACAAAGAATGTCCCCCGATATCCGCTCTAAGTTATTTGAGGTGACTCAAGAGCTTAATTTAGCTCTTGCAGGCAAAGCTGAGAAAGTGTTGAGATGGATGAAACATGGATATTATTGTAAGGCCAACAAGCCGGATTCGCTATTGGCCAAGAGACTTAAGTTCCCGGATCAGAACTATACGCCCATTAGATTAAAACATGAGAGGGGAGAGCTCACGAGTAATCCAGATAAAATAGTCAAAGTTTTCGGAGAGCAGCTTTCAAAACTATACTCCAATGACACTCCGGTTAGACCTGACAAAGTAAACGGATTTCTGGCTGATGTTCCCCTGCCTGAACTCCCCTTGCAGTTGAGGGAAACTCTTGAGGAAGGATTTAGTGAATTGGAGGTCCAACGTACTATCGATAAACTGAAAATTAATAAAAGACCGGGACCTGATGGTTTCTCGGCGGCCTACTATAAGACATTTAGATCTGTGTTAGTGCCTAAATTGACAGCATGCTTTAATAGGATGCGTAGTGGGGTTTCCTTCTCAAGAGACTCCCTTACGGCATCTATAAGTATGGTGCCAAAGCCGGATTCGGACCATACAGTGTGGTCTAATTTCCGACCAATATCGCTTATCAATGTCGATATGAAGATATTGACTAAAATTCTTGCTGACAGATTGTCGAGTTATATGCCCAGATTGATTCACAAAGATCAAGTGGGATTCATCCAGGGCAGACAGGCAGGGGACAACATAAGGAAAGTGGTTCAGCTGGTGCATTTGGCCAGAACTGCCCGAGCCCCGGCTATGCTTCTTTCCTTAGACATCAGAAAGGCTTTTGATACAGTGCTTTGGGAATATCTTTTTGGCCTGTTAAGCAAGTGGGGATTTGGTCCTCAATTTTTAGGAATGTTAGAAAGGATATATTCAACCTCTAGGGCTTATGTTAAATATAATGGCGCCAAGTCAGAAGACTTCTCGTTGCAGAGAGGCACCAGACAGGGGTGTCCGTTGTCTCCCCTTCTGTTTGCGCTAGCAATGGAACCCCTAGCACAAATGATTAGGCTATCCCCAGATATCTCAGGGATTCAGATAGGGAAAATTCAACATAAGTTAAGTCTTTTTGCTGACGACGTGATGGTAATAATGTCGAATCCTAGTGTGTCCCTTCCTGGTATTGTAACGAGACTAAAAGAGTTTGAGCTAGTTTCGGGCCTTCAGGTGAATATGTCAAAATCAAGAGCCTTAAATATAAACATCCCCTCAGAGTTGTGCGCTAGTTTGAGAAGATCCTTTGGTTTTCAGTGGGAAGAAACAGGAATTAAGTATCTTGGAATTAAACTAACAAGTGAATATTCATCCCTTTTTGCTGCCAACTATGGCCCTCTGAGACAGAACCTCCTTGGACTTCTAAATAGATGGAAAGGCTACAAACTGTCATGGCTTGGTAAGATAGCGGCCATTAAAATGTCCATTCTACCCAAGTTCTTGTATCTAGCCCGAACACTGCCAGTTAAAATCCCTCAGAATTTTCTACAGGCGTTGCAGTCTAGAATTATGGCATTTATATGGGGTGAGAAGAGGCCTAGAGTAGCGGGAAGCATCATGATGACATCTAAGACACAAGGTGGGTTAGGGGTACCTAATTTTACTAAATATTACCAAGCTGCCCAACTAGCTCAAATGGTATCATATCATGCAGAGGTAGAGGCTCCAATATGGGTCCAGATTGAATCTGAACTTTGTAAACCAACGCCGTGCGCTGCTATATTTTGGATCCCAAGGAAACTTAGAGGTAAATTAGATAACCCTATTATATCCCACTCGTTAGAAATTTGGGATGGACTGCGGTTCTCTAAGGGATTAGCGTCCCCCCATCTACCATTAATGCATTTATGGAGTAATCCGATGTTTACTCCTGCTCTCATGGACTCGAGTAGGTTTAACAATTGGAAAAAGGCAGGGGTCAACTGTCTGTTAGATTGCCTGGAAGGATCGAAGATGGCAGGGTTTCAGGTGTTGCAGTTAAAATATCAATTACAACCTAATGACCTCTTCGGGTATCTTCAGATTAAACACTATGTGAGTTCAATGATGAGAGGAGTGGACACGGGTTCACAGCTTACTTTATTTGAGAGAAGGTGTAAGTTAGACCCTAGAGGGAGGAGACTGGTTTCTGATATCTATTGTGAGATATCCAAGGTCGAAAAGGGGAAAATTGTGCCATATAGACAGAAATGGGAAAAAGACCTAGGGGAGGATAAGGAGTTGAAAGAATGGGAGAGAATGGGGATGGCTTCTTTTGGACCATCGGCATCAGTGTGGGCGATAGAGGTCAATGTCAAAGTGGCCATGCGTTGGTATTTAGTCCCTAAACAACTAGGGCATTTTAAAGGGAGAGCAGCGGGACTATGCTTTAGGGGCTGTGTGGATGAAGGATCATTCTGTCATACCTGGTGGGAATGTCCCAGAGTAGTGGGATTTTGGAGGAAAGTTTTTGTAGCCCTGGGTAAAGTATTACAGAGACGTATTAGTTTAAACCCTTGGGTGGCCTTACTAAACGGGTCAATAGGACATTGTTCAAGGAACCAGAAACGATTAGTTTACCATATATTGACGGGAGCCAAACTTACCATCGCTGGCGCTTGGATGACTCCTAATCTGTCATTTAGGGACTTTAAGAATAGAGTCCATTATATTATGTCAATGGAGAAGATATCGGCAATCAGAGATGGTACGCTGGATAGATTTCGAGAGATGTGGACTCCATGGGTTCAGGAATTTAAGTCGGCTAACTTTGATGTCAACTTGTTAGTGGTGTAAACTGTCATTAGTTAATTGTTACTTTAATGTTCCCCCCCCTTTTTTTTTTTTTTAATTATTTAGGGACTCCATCCATTCTCTCCCATTCCCCTCTTTCCCTCCCCCTTCCTTTTTTGGGCATAAACCCACATGCCCATGAAGATGACCGAGTGTCTTCTTCTCACAAAATGTTGATATATAGAGATAATGGATAATTTTTTTATTGTTTCTTTCTAGAAGATATGATAGAATCTTACATATTCTATGTGCATTAATGTAATATATTTAAAGTTGATATAACTGATTTTGTAGTGCATTGATGGCACTTTGCAAATACATGTATCACTGTTGAGAGTGTTATGCTACTGATAAATAAAAATTATATGAAAAAAAAAAAAAAAAAAATACAGCCCAGCATTGCTAAAACGGTTAAACAAACAGTCCAGGCTAGATATAAAATGAAAGCAAGCGTGTTTTACCTGCCATTCTGCTGTGCTGTGAAAAGTTTTGTTGCAGCTTTACCATCTTTTGTTGTAAAGCTATGGCCTCAATTCAATAAGAGTTGAAAAAAATTCTCATAGTTGTAAAAAATGCACTTTCTGAGAAAAAAAAAGCATAATAATATCACTGTTGCTGAATCACCAGCTAGGAAGACAATGAAAGCCAATGGCACTTTTTACTCCTAAGAAAAGTAGAGTAATTTTTACTCCTTTTTACACTGTAGTAAAAAGTGGCATTGGCTTTCATTGTCTTCCTATCTGGTGATTCAGGCTTTGTTCTCATAAAGTTAATTTTTTACTACCATGAGAATTTTTTCAACTTTAAATGAATTGGGGCCTTTGACTGAAAAATGTATCTGCAGCAAGTAAGACCAGACAGAATAATACATGACTCTTGAAGAGGAACATTGGACCTAAAATAAAAAAAATATAAAAAAAAAATAATTCCCCCACCTCATCGGCCCCTACTTACCTTTTGGATGTTGATGCTGCCTGCTGCGGCGACATCCGGCTGCTTTGGGCCCAATCCTCACCCTCGCCATTGGCTTAGCCGTCTGCATCCCATTTATAGACACTTTGCAGGCACGAGATCGGGGGCCGCACGCAGTGCCTGATGGGATGCAAGATGGCGCCGCCCATCGGAAGGTCGCCGCAGAATCAAGGGGAACCCACAGATTGGTCACCTGGGGAACTGTATAAATAGTGCCCAATTGTGAAACCGGAGGGGGCGACAGTTCAGTGAGGTTTGGGGGAGTTTTTAACTTCCGCCAATGTTCCTCTTTAGGCAAGGTGCTTTTATTTCAGTTTCTGCTTAGTATACATTTATTAAAAGTAAAATATCTACAACAGGATTTATTATAGACTGGCATTTTACTTCACAGTACAATAAAAGAAACAGAAAACCAGTGTAATAAGTAAGATCTCCCCTGCAGACACAGGCAATAGGGTGTCCCACAGAGTCTGATGAAAGAGGGTAGAAACATGTCCTCCTCTCAGTGCCAAAAAAAAGGTGGTCATTCATAAATAAATTGGTTACAGGGCCAGGGTGAGATCGCGTCTTCTGTAGCTTTAAACAGCAACACACTGGAATAAATCAGCTACATGGCAAGCAAGGAAACATTGCTTATAATTTTACATTAACCCGGACAATTCCTTCAATGTACCCGTGAAAATAAAAATTGCATTGTTGATTCCTGAATTCCTGATGATGGGATGATGATGGAAAGCAAAGACCACTGGGTGGGCCAACAGTCACTGCTCGTAAGTGCAAAGTTTACTGGGAAGGACCATATTATTTAAAAGTTAAAAAAAAAATCTTGACAAAAAAGAAGAATCTTCTGGACAAATGACAAGAATCCAGTGATTTCTTTACCAGTCTAATATTTAGAGCATTTTTACAAAAGTGCTTCACACAAAGAGCAAAGCCCCATCAAAGTCAATAGCTCTGGGAAGCCTGTGCTTCATTCATAGACAGAGTGACACTTCTATTAATCAAAGCTGTGGAAGCATGGAATCTGATTTGCATGTTGATGCTCATTATGGCTGTAAACGGCTTGACAACCACAATCAGCAGTGAATATTCATATCAGCAGGTGCATTTCGAAAAATAATAGTGGATGGGGTGCTGGTTTCTTTAAGAAATCTCTTGAATAAATGGACCATTTCATGTTTTAATTCTAGAATAAGGTGTGAGTTAAAGAAGAGAGAATTTTAAAGGAGTCTATAAATGTTGCAAAGTGCTTATATGTAGTGACATGGAGCAGTGACAATCTGGTTTGGAAGCTCTTTGGCCGGATAGTCCCCAATATAGCTCTGGCCACTACAATGGGGGAGCTTGTATATGGGTCCCTGGACCCCATATCAATTCACAAACAGTTAAAAAAGAAAAAAATAAAATAATAAAAAGAACTCACCACATTGTCCCATACCTGTCCCCCTGTGGGCGGCATCCTATTCTGCAGGTCCGATGGGTTGGGGGCTCCCTCCTTGTCCGGCAGATGCTGGTCGGGTGGTGGCGGGAAGCCACTATTGCAGCCACCCCACCGGTATCTTTGGTGAGGGGAAACACAGTAGCCGCCTTCTCCTTCCTTGGCATGCTGCCAGGCTAATATCTGGGCCATTGAGGCAGGGAGGCTTTTGTACCAAATAGGTGGAGGCACTGTGGAATCCCCCATGTGACTAATTACATCTCTGGAAGGGGAAGCCATGAAGGGGAATTAATAATGATAATATTCACACCTAAAACATGAGGGTAACGCTTGGCGTTTAATTTAAAAAGTGAATGCTCTAGTAAGTCTAAGGTGTAAATCATGCTCCGGGCTGGCCCCAGGTTTGTGTGTAAATAAGGGGCCTTTATGGAAAATCAATATTGTTAATAATGTTGCATATTGAAATATAGGAATATACAGCAAAATAGTTTACAATATCAACATTCACAGGTGGCCGGGCAGGAATTGTATTCCAATCAGATAGGACAGCATCCTGCGACAATAAAGCAGGGCTGGGACAAGATTGAGAAGCCAGATTAGGAGAAGAGTAAAACCTGCAACTAGGATCAAAGGAATACCAGAGATGAAAGCCCCCTTTGAGTATAATTGGGGGGATCCTTAGATGAGAGGGGGGCAGAAGGTGAGAAGAAGGAGACTGCTGGCACATGAGAGGAGCAGAGAGCAGAGGCAAGAAAGAAAGAGAGAGAGGAGGAATGAAGGCTGCCCACTGAAAAGGTCTGCTTGTGGGTGCCCGTCTCAGGAGGGTAATGCTTTTAATGTTACCTTAATCCCTGTATATATGTATGCCAGTCCCAGAACTGTATTGTATTGTGTTGAAAGATTTGATTGCATTATTGTGTTATTTTGTCAACAATATATCTCTTTATTTACTACTTGTCTCAGTGTCCTCTGCATATACCAGATGTGTGTATCCATTGTGTGATCATTGGCCAGATATTGATAATATTTGTATATGTGTTTGCCTATTTTAGACGAGCCGGGCAGGATAGATATATATATATATATAATATTATTAATATTTTAGTTATCACATAAATTGGACAAGCTTTTCAGGAGTATTAATTGTTTACATAATTCGCACGCGCCAGCCAGGAGATATTATTGATATAATATTATTGATATTTAACTTTATTTACATAATTTGGCCAGCCATTCAGGAAGATTATTTATTTACATGTGGAGGCCCTTGGGCAACAGAGTCTTAGTGGGCCCCAAAGTAGTGTGTCACGTGATGTCCTCTTTTTCAGCTACACTGCCACAAATAGGTCATCTTCTGCTGCTGATGGGCCCCAGTCCTTATTGCCTTCCCTATAGCTACCAATAGTCCTCTAGTCATTGTTGCATTCTCTACTGTCACCAATCACCCTTCAGCCCTTACTGCTTGCTCTGATGCCACTAAAGACTCCATCATTGCTGTCAGTTGTCACCTGGTTCTCTCCACCTTCTGAGCTTCCATCAATTGCCCTCCATTCCATGCCACCTCCTCCATTGTTGCTGATCATCTCCTGTTGCTGAGGCCAGCCATGAGCGGGTCTGCACACTATACCCTGCATTTGATTGTTTGGGTCCACAGTTAAATAATAACATGGCCAAGTGTGAGCCTGAGTGGCCCCTGAAGATTTCAGGGGCCCTGGCAATTGCCCAGGTTTGCCCTGTGCTGGCGCCGGCCCTGATCATGCCTCTAACTTCCTTTTTTGAATATGCTGCAAATGCTTAGTTGAGTATGCTCCGCCGCAGCTCCTCCATCCAGCATTAGCATCTTCATACTTACTAAGGGTGGAGAGCTCTTCTATTTTCCAGAGTGGAAGATTCGTATGGTGGCATCCATCGAGCCTTGTTTCCGCCCCCACGCATAACTCCATTGCAATTAATTGAGTATGCATGTTAAAGGGTGTAAGGCTACTTTGATGTTGTCAGGTCTGTCCAGCACTGGAAAACAAAATTGCTTGTTCCCCCTCATAGGTAAGTATATGCATGCAGGAGTTGCGGTGCAAACTCTCAAAAGGTGATTATAAAAAATTTTATGTTAACGCTTACAAAGGGAGTTTATCTCATGCCTTAGTCTACAATAAACCATGGCATATCGTTCTCTCATTTTCAGGAACTATTTTAAAAAAGTTTTTTTGAGTGCCTTTCAGTTAAGCCTTATTTAATAAGTGTGCCAACCTATGCCAGACTGGCAAAACCGGGCTAGCCAGCACAGCAGATAGGAAACCTGTATTTACTACTGGGCATATTATTAGATCCACAAATAATCCATACTTAAGTTGTAACAGATTAGTAAATGGTGTTCCAATCTTATGTTAAACCTTATGAAAATAAATAAATATATATATATATATATATATATATATATACTTTTAATAAGTTTTATCATCATATACTTTGTTTACTAAACAGTTTCTCAAAAATGTATTTTTCGCTCTATAAGATGCACCCTCCCCCCACAATTAATCCATATTTAAGTTGTAACAGATTAGTAAATGGTGTTCCAATTTTATATTAAACCTTATGAAAATAAATATATATATATACTTTTAATAAGTTTTATCATTATATACTTTGTTTACTTAACAGTTTCTCAAAAATGTATTTTTTGCTCTATAAGATGCATCCTCCCCCCAAATGTTGAGGGAAAAGTTTAGTGCTTCTTACAAAGTGAATGTAAAAAAAAAAACACATAACCACCACTCCCGCATAGCTGTTTGGTCCCATGAAGCCAGCAGACAATGGAGGAGTGGCAGCCAGGCAGGAAGAGGACAGGGTAACTGATCCCTGCCCTCCAAGCAAACTCCACTACCACTACCGCATCCCCTCGGGCATGCGCACGCACGCACTCTAGGGTCCGTGCAGCGGGTGGACGTGGCCTGCAACTGGTGTCATCCTTTTCAATGGACACTAGTGTGTGTGCCCCCGCCCAAAGAGAACCGGCAGAGGTAGTAGTGGCAGGAGCCAGATGGGTGGAATTCAGTTCCCAGGCCACGGCTCCTCCATTGTCGAGCGTCCGGGGGGGTGATTCTGTCACACTGCCTGCATGTTGGTGATTGAAGGGGTGAAAAAGCCACACTGCCTGCATCTGGGTGATAGCGGAGGGGAAGACAAACTGCCTATAATGGGAAATGTGGGGAGAATGTCACACTGCTTATAATAGGGAATGGGGGAAAACACCACACTGCCTATAATGGGGAATGAGAGGGGTGAATGCCACACTGCCTAAAATGGGGGAATAGAGGGAGTCACACTATGTGACAAACATCAGTTTGGTGACTCTCCTCTGCACCCTACATGTAGTTACATATTCCCCTTGAGAGCCCCTCAAGCAATTTTCCCACAGTGGAAGTTTAAGATCTTTAATTACCCGGAGAAGACCTAGAGTTCTTTAAAAAATGGCTACCACATTTGCCTTGCGCCAATCCTTGTGCACTATACCAGTTGTTAGTGAGTCTTGTAGGGGCAATTCGATAGCTCTTTCAGAACTCTTGAATGAAGTCCATCCGGTCCAGAAGTCTAATTCACATTTATATTATTTAGTCTTTCTTGGATGATATCCATGTTTAGCCTGTTGAGAATTATGCTTGGGGTATCGCTATTAGTGGCATCTCCTATTTTGGCTCCTTGCCCCTCTTTTGTGTACACAGAGCTAAAGAACCCATTTAACAACACCACCTTCTTTTCATCCCCAGTGATCAATTCTCTATTACCATTAGTTAGGGCATATGGGTGGGGGATTCTGCACTCTGCTTGTTATGGGGTTCTTGGGGGGGGAGGGGATTCTGTACTCTGCTTGTTATGGGGTTCTTGGGGGATGATTCTACACACTACCTGTTATTGGGTTCTTAGTCGGTTTGGCAACACTAACGCTCTCCTTGCCTTCCTATGTGCTTACCTGCCAACCTTGTGCCCATACACATAAACCATGTCATCCAGACAGGAGGGGGGAATATTACTAGCAGAGATTTCTCAGGGGAGGATTTAGACCTTGCAAACACTGCTAACTGACCTGACCTAATATACTTCTTTCCAAGGGCATTTGGAATATGTTAAAACCCAACTCCAGGAAGTAGTCCTCTACCGGGTTTCTAACCACTGAAAATTCTTCAGATCATGTGACCAATTTCACTGATTTCCCACATTGTACCAGGCTGCGATCAGCACCTATTTTAGTCAAGTTAGTGATTAAGCTGTTGATTCCGCCAATTAAGTACCGCCTATTGGTTAATTAGTTAGTACTTAATTGCAATAAATTGCAATAAATAAACACACGTACACATTCATTGAGTAGGGACAAGTTGATCTACCAGTAATTATCTAATGTGCTTTGTTAATTTAAAATATGTATTCATTTAAATTATCTCTAATAAATTAAATATTATTTCTTTAAGCTACGGTTATTGTTAAGGATTAGCTTTTTGAGTGTTGACTGATGAAGGTATTACTTGATAATTGTATTTTACATTGTTTTAATTAACCGCGAGCGGCTGCCGGCGGTCGCATGGTTCGCACAGCTTTTGGCTAAATCTAGAATTCAGACCACCTGACTGCCAACCAATCATAGAAGTTGAATCAGTTTAATTGAATTTTACACAGGGAGGTGGTCCGAATTATGGAGGAACCTATGTTCGTATGTTGATTATTCAGGTTGTTGGTTAAGCCAGGTTTTGTACAACGTTGTAATCAGGAGCGGACTTGCCAGGTTGAGACCTAAGAGAATTTCCGGTGGTCCTTACTGCTTTAGGGCCCCATGCAATTCAATTATGTTGATATTCAAGGGTCTGCTCTCTCTGAAGGATAGAGTTGCTGATTTCTTTCTCCCTAACCATTACACCTACAGCGGTATTAAATGGTAACTTGAAATCAACTTGCATCTGCGACAACTTGGCACAACAAGTTTTAGTGTCATCAAGTTATCCCTACAAGCATTGCTGTGCCTCGACTTCTACTCCCTGCCTGCCTCACAAAATTAGGAGCAGCTAATTTCACTGTATGTACAGGTTGTCTGTCCCTTGGCCTGTCCATCAGTCTCCTGCACGGTTCTCTGCCAGAAACACGTATAAGTAACAACAGGATAGTTTTATGGTGGCAGCGTACTGATTCAGAATTCAGCAATCATACACTTCTGAGACAGCAGGTAAGGTAAGTCTGAGTTTAAATTTACAGATCCTGATTTGAAATACTGTAGGAAAGATCCTTATTCAGCAGACAATTCACACTGGGAAATCTCATGCGTTAAAACACTTAGATACCCCTTCTGAAAGAAAAATATTAACAAGCTTGTGGCTGTAATCTTCTTCCATTTTTACAGGGGAGAACTGCTCACCTTCACCACTTTAACATATGTCCGAAGCATTGGGTGATGGGTAAAAGCATCTACACACATTAGAAGAATTGCAGTTATTAAAGTTATTAAAGACAAGCAAGCCCAGGGGACGGGCAGTTATAGTTGCACAGACCTCCCCTGTAAAAGGAAATAGTATGTTCAAAACCTGTCACCTCTAATTAAATTTCCTTCCAGTAAAAGACAGAAACAAGGTTGGCAGGAATTTTCGTTGGCAGAAGTAACCCCTACTCATGTTATCTAGCATATTTATGTGGATTTTTATTATTGGACCAACTTTTTAGCCTAGTGCTCCTTTAAAGCAAAACTGAAGCAGTATGGGCGGTAAAAAGTAAATTTTACTGACGGGCAGGCTGATTCATCATTAGCGGCAGGTAGCGACAGATGAGCGTCTGTAGCAGGCATTTTCAGAGCGCCCGCTAGTAGTCACTGTGCTCGGCCGTGGGTCGCTACTTTATAGCGACTCAGTCGCTGTTCAGTTATGTTGAATACATTGTGAGGAGTCGCTATTTGACCAGTACAGCGCTGTATGGGAGCGCATGTTAGCGACTGCTCATAGCGACCGACTCACACCATATTCAGCAAAAAAACAGCCTCACAAATCTCTGGCGCTGAAAAATAGTTGTTTGAAGCCCAGAGCGCAGGAGGCGGTGTGTTTAAAGTCTGTTTTCAAGCATCTAACAACTAGTAACAAAGCGAAAATATATGGAATTACATTGTAACAACATTGTAACATGAACACTGTAATGCCAGACCTGTAATGTCATTTTTGAGGAAATATTTAAAAAGTGAAAAAATTATGAAAAAATGCTATTTCAATACCAGAAGAGGTCACAGAATTATTTGTGATTTTTTTGAAAAAACAAAAAGAAAAAACCCGTTTAAAGAGAAGAAAAGGATCGTCCATATTCCAGTCGCTAAACAGATTCTGCTTGATAAATGTGTAATTGCGTGCCGTGTCCGGCGTTGACCAGTCGCTATCTGTCGCTACCTCTCATTAACCAGGCGCTACCTGATGCTATCCCTTCTTAAATAAGGGCCCTAGTCTTGAAATCAGAGCATTTCCCAAACACTTCTTGTGGTGCCCTTCTCACGACACCCACCCTCCACTTAGTGCTCACAGCCTTCAGTCAAGATGCCGAGCTGGCAGGTGTGCGCACACCTGTGAAGCCACCAAGAGGAGCGCACATCCTAAGCCCTGTGGGAAGGGCGAAAAAAGCCACGGGGTCTTTAAAGTCGACCAAAACCCATCGCGATCAGCGGTGAATCTCTAAGATCCTCGGGCCGATCCATTCCCTCCTCCCGGAGCATCCAAAATCGGGATGCCCCGCTGTGTGAATCCCCGCCAGGTCACCCCATACACTTACCTTGTTTCCCGGGGATGCACGAGCCGTGGCTGCATCCCCGCTATCCCTCTAGCAGGGTGTGTGCCCGTGCCAGCCATTCACAAATGTCTGGTGCAGGCACGCTCCCTGTTAGAGGGTAGCGGGGAATGCGTCCGTCAGCTCACTCTGAGCCACTGGCCTTAGACGAAGCCTTAGACCACGTGACATAAGCGGCTCCAGCGTGCTGATTGGACGATCAGCCGCGCATGTGCCGTAGGACCGTGAAGAGGTGAATTGGCCTTGGCGATCTGGAGGGTTTCACACCGGGAAAAAGAACCAAAACCCAGGATAGTTAAAATCCTGGGTTTTGGTCCACTTTAAGTAAGACTATAGAGTCTATACCATAGTGCAGGGGCGGACTGGGGCTAAAAAACTGCCCGGGACTTTTTGGGGCACACCGGCCCTGCTGTACTGCCACTGGGTCAGCATAATATCTTAACGTCACATTATATATACACCTTGTTTTTCGTTCCACAACATGCACCCAGGGTTTAGAGGACAAAAATAATAAAGAAAATATTCTGAACCAAATGGTGTGATAAAATCCCCCTGTTACAGACAGCGTGCAGGATCACTCCATTATAGGCTGTGAGCGGAATCCCTCATTACAGAGAGTGAGGGGAAGCCCACAGAGGTATGTTGCTGCGTCTCCCATTACAGGCTGTGAGGAGCATCCCTCATTAAAGCCAGTAAGCGGCATCCCTCATTACAGGCAGTGGGCAGCATCTCTCATCACAACCAGTGGGGGAATACCTCAGTACAGCCACTGGGTGGGGGCATCTCTCAGTACTGCCACTGGGTGGGGGCATCCCTCAGTACTGCCACTGGGTGGGGGCATCTCTCAGTACTGCCACTGGGTGGGGGCATCCCTCAGTACTGCCACTGGGTGGGGGCATCCTTCAGTACTGCTACTGGGTGGGGGCATCCCTCAGTACAGCCAGTGGAGGCATCCCTCAGTGCAGCCAGTGGGTGGGGCATCCCTCAGGGCAGCCAGTGGTTGGGGGCATCCCTCAGTGCAGCCAGTGGGTGGGGACATCCCTCATTCCACTCCCTGCCACCAACACTGAACAATAAAAAGGCAGCAGGCAGACAGGGAACCCAGTTCATGCCTGCCGGCCCGCCACTGCTGTCACCCGCCGGCGGGCGGGCGGGCGCTCTGGCCCTCACTTCTGTTCTCGTCGCGGCCGCTCACACACTCTCTCACTCACACACACATACACTCATGCTTAACGGCGTTGGTTGGCGGAACCCATAAGGCCGGCGTCCAATGAAAACAATGGGCGCCGCTGATAGACTCCCACCGCACAGCAACCAGGAAGTGCCGGTAAGTGTGTGTGTGTGTGTGCTCGTGTGTGAGAACGGCCGTGGCAGGGGGAACAGTGGCCTTTTCTGGTGCCGGCCTACTGGGATTTTGCCTGGTATGCCCTATGGCCAGCCCGCCCCTGCCTTAGTGTGTTTTGAACATATTTATTACCAGATATCTGGAAACATCCTCACACCAATCAATACATGATCTGCAAACACATATGACCTGAACTTTGTAACTAACCAGTATGAGCTACAGTGCTACACATTAAAATGTTCAGCAAGTCAAAAGTTAAAGAATAAATATCAGTAGCTTCCCTTTCATTGCACGGCTGCAGCTCTGTCCTTCCTCTCATGTCTCACTCTTTAGTAGGAAAATCACTTCCTCATCAGGTTTTTAGTTCCCACCCCACTGACCTGGTCCCTCAATCAACCTGGAGCAAGACCGGAAACACCTCCTATTTCTTGCCCAGATGTCCTGATTGGCTGCCTCCCTCGGCAGCTCTGAAACCCCGCCCTCCCCTCTCCTCTCATTCTCAATACAGTGTGCTTACATCACATCGCTGTTGTCACACCCACTGTTTCTCTTCATTTTGTCTATGAATTTCCAATGCACAAATACTTTTAAAGATAACTTAGGAACTACAGCGGCTTTGTGAAAACGGATTGAAGTTTGGGACAGTGCAACATGTAGCCTGAGACAATGGGGCAACAATTGGGCGCTCGCCTTTAATATCACTGTAATCTTGTACATTTATGCAAAGATGCATAACAGTAACTCTAAGTTGTAAGCAGGGTCGTATTTCCATGAGGAAACCTTAGGAATATGCCTAGGGCAGCCACCAACCAAACAAAAAAGTCCCATTTCTGGCGCTTTAATGTCCAACAACAAGCGCCCGCCCTAGCCATAGTATTCCAGCATGTGTGTGAGGGAGGGGCACAAGGTGTTAAACTCAATCCGCAATTAGAGTATCTCCCTCTATTGCTGTGGTCATGTGACTTCTGTGTGCCGGAATCCAAAAAAGATATGATACCCTCTCCATACATCTCCCAATGCCCCCCCCCCGCCACTTTTTATTAATACGGACCAGGGCCCAACCCAACTAAATAATGCTCTTAAAATTGTGGAGAGAAACGCAAGTAAAAAAGTAAAAAGGGACTCTGTATGCCAGAAAACAAAAACAATTATACTCACTGGGGCCGAGAATCAGCCCTGGATTTTACCAGCCCCTGACCGGCCCGAGAAGTCCCTGCTGGGGCCTCCCAACCATGTTATCGGAGCTATAGCATTGGGAACTGGGGTTCCTTGGCTTGTGGGTACAGTGGGGCTGGGTACAAGGAGAGAGAGACTAAGGGGGCAGAGATTGAATGGAGCCCAACTCGCTCCAAAGCAGTGCATCCTAATGAGCATTGACCCGGGTCTCCCTATGGCCAGTACACTCCTGTCTTCAGTGTTGTAGTTTCCGTTCCCTGGCTCCTCCTTGACCGAATTACACCCCTCTGCATGTCCACTGTATTCATGCATCCTCCTCGGCTTCGGCTGTGGAGACGGGCAGGCTGATTCATCATTAGCGGCAGGTAGCGACAGATGAGCGTCTGTAGCAGGCATTTTCAGAGCGCCCGCAGTGCTCAGCCGTGAGTCGCTACTTTATAGCGACTCAGTCGCTGTTCAGTAATGTTGAATACATTGTGAGGAGTCGCTATTTGACCAGTACAGCGCTGTATGGGAGCGCATGTTAGCGACTGCTCATAGCGACCGACTCACACCATATTCAGGAAAAAAAAAGCCTCACAAATCTCTGGCGCTGAAAAATAGTTGTTTGAAGCCCAGAGCGCAGGACGCGGTGTGTTTAAAGTCTGTTTTCCAGCATCTATCCACTAGTAACAAAGCGAAAACATTGTAACATGAACACTTTAATGGCAGACCTGTAATGTCATTTTTGAGGAAATATTTAAAAAATGAAAAAAATATGAAAAAACTGCTATTTCAATGCCAGAAGAGGTCACAGAATTATTTGTGATTTTTTTGAAAAAAAAAAAACCCGTTTAAAGAGAAGAAAAGGATCGTCCATTGAAATGTATGGGAGAGCGCCAGGTAGCGAGAGGTCCTACCTGGCGCTGTGCAAGGCTGAACGCTGGCGCTGTTCGTTGAGGCTGTGAAAATTATGAATCAGACGCTACATGGCGCTATCCCAGTCGCTAAACAGATTCTGCTTGATAAATGTGTAATTGCGTGCCGTGTCCGGCGTTGACCAGTCGCTGTCTGTCGCTACCTCTCATTAACCAGGCACTACCTGACGCTATCCCTTCTTAAATAAGGACCTAAATTTGTCCTGGAGGGACCAGGGAATAAAGACCAGGTGCATGATCTCAGCAATCAGTAAGAATTAAGTTGAAGCGGACCAACAGTCAAAAATGAATTAAATCAGACGAACACAACAAACAGCATGCATCCCTCCCCAGGGCAATTCAGATTGCTGCACATAAGAAATTTACCTTTTTAGAACGCCTGCTGGGATAGATTTTAAAAACAAGATGGCCGCTCATGGGCTTGCTGTCCACCTGCAAACAGGAAGTTGTGCTGGGTTTCCAGTTACTGTGCATTTCAGTTATGTCAGTTGGCAGAGGAAGCTCCAAAATAGCAGCTACCTTTCTTTTCCAACTGTGCCAGGCTGTTGGTCCAGTTTAGTTTTTTTTTGCCTGGGCCGGGACTTAAAACATAATGAACTCTGAAAGAATGAAATCCCTTGAAGAAGGGAAAGCAACGGCACAAAAAAAAAAAACCAAGCCAGAGTCAGGAAGTTTCCATTTGGTGTACGTTGTTGCTTGAATAACTGTTATTCACAGTTGCAAACAAATAGAAAAGGAAAACCACAGATAAGCTCAGCACCATGAGGACACCCTTTTGGCACAGAATAAAGGACAGTTTTAAAATTGCCCTTGAAAGTGGAATTACCTTTTTATGGACCTGAACCACCGCCAACAATGTTTTTGAAGAATATAGGAAGGGTTTATTTATGCTCAAAATAGTATTATTCACCTCTCTTATGCTGTGTGGTTTCAAGGCAGGCAACTCTGGTGCCAACATCACACTCCCCATCTGGTTAAAGGGAACAGGCCTCCTAGAGGGGTTAAAGTGGACCAAAACCCACGCCAATCGGCCTGGGAATCTTATAGATGGATTCCCTTCCCCAGGGCATCCAAAATTGGGATGCCCCTATGTATGAAACTCCCCAGGTCGCTCCATACACTTACCTTGCTTCCTGGTCGTCCCTCTAGCAGGGCGCGTGCCCATGTCAGGCATTTGTGAATGGCCGCCGCAGGTACGCTTCCTGTTAGAGGGAAGCGGGGGATGCGGGCATCAGTGCGCTTGGAGCCGCTGGACTTAGAGTCTCCTCACCCTCAGAAGCGGCACGGGCGGCCGCGAACGTAGGTGTCCCCTTTGCTGATCCCCTGCTCCATATTTTTTGCGGTGGTATTCTCTGTTGCCGGGCCCAAGGTTCTATATACAAAAAAATTCTGCACCCTGCTTTGTATTGTTTCAATTTGATGTGTCTTGGTATTTTGCATTTTGCTCTTTGCACCTTTTTGAGCATCCACAACCTAACAGGTTTTTCATAGTCATATTCCTTTAGCACTTGCCACTTTCATATGGCTCACGAGCTGTATGTATGTTTATTCATTTAGGGTTTTTTGGTGTGTAATAATATTGTTTGAATTTTTTGATTGTATTTAGTGTATTATATTATTCGTTACATGTAAACAGATTATTTGTAGTGTATATTTATGTATTTTCTATTGATTGAGGGATATAATAATTTTTAGTATATTTATTTAAGTCAGCACCGCCACTTTTAGCACGGGTTTTTACCATTATGATAGTTAGGAATTTTTATTGTGCCGGCACAATACTTTAATAGTTATTTGCAGTCCACCAGCTTTATATTAGGGAGCTTCCCAGGAATTTGGGTCTGCCTAAGGTCAGTACTGGAAGAATCTAGGGGGGACGCATTGTTTTTATCTTTGTTGTGTTAAGTGTTGTTTGTATAGGATCATTTTCAATAAAATGATGTGATTTTAGACATTTGAAACGCTTATTCTTGTTTTTGTGATTTTCATGGTGCTCCTGCCAGTAGGGGGAAGGGGGAATCTTGTATTTCCCTGAACTCTAAACGTTTTTGGACTTAGACAAAGGCTTAGACAACGTGAAGTCAGTGGCTCCAAGTGCGCTCATTGGAAGAGCAGCCACACATGTGCCGTAGGACCGGGAAGAGGTGAGTTGGCATCAGCGATCTGAGGGGGGTTTCACACAGTGGGGCAAGGACCAAAACCCAGGATTTTAACTATAAATCATCTAAACACTCACTCCTGATGCATTATGTGAGGACACGCATATGCGGGCTGGGAACTGGAAAAATAGCTCCAAAACAAGACCATTACAGCCCTCATAACTACAAGGGATCAAGGATGTGAGCAGGGAGGTAAGTGACCTTTCTTCAAATGCCTTTTCTGACCATTTATGAAGAGAAGTGATCACCTTATACAAATACATAGACACATTGTAAGTTTCAAGAAAAACTATCTAAAGGTCAGATTAGAAGACATTGGCACTCCCTGCAACTGACCTGAAAAAAAGGATATTCTTCCACAGGAACTGGTTCTAGCAGATATAAGAACTACCTTGAAGTGACCTATGACACGGGCTTCACCTCCAACAACTGCCCATCACCCTCCCAGTCAACCCATTGGCTCCATTCAACCTGAATGTAAAAATATATCATATTCCACCACTTAAATAAAATATTTGTAGGAATTTGTTATTAAATCATTTGTAATGCCCTGCATCTCTCTCATCTACCAGCGATGGCAAATAGAGCTAACACCACCCACACATCATTTATAATAAAAATAAAAAGCCTGGAGTTTAAACCAGACCAGTTTTAAGCGATTTAGTGCCCCAAGCAAAATTAAAAGTAGGGTTTAGTAGATTAAAAGTTCTGAAATGTTGTAACAACACGGTCACACTCATTCCCATCGCCATCCAATTACTAGTTCATTTTCCTTCCATCCCCATCTTCATCCACCTATTGATCCCCCCTCCAATTTCCATCAGCATCCAGTTGTTAAAGTGGACCAAAACCCAGGATTTTGACTATCCAGGGTTTTGGTTCTTGCCCCTGGGGCACCCCGATTGTGGATGCCCTGCTGTGTGAAACCCCCCAGGTCGCCTGAACAGACTCACCTCTTCCTGGTCCTACGACATATGGGCGGCCGCTCGTCCAATCAGCACGTTCGGATCCACTCAAGTCCCTTTGTCCAAGAGCTTGTATAAGCGGGTGGATCTGAGCAGGGCCGGCGTCAGCACCCGGCAAGCCCGGTCAGCTGCCGAGGGCCCCCACTGACAGCTCGCACAATGATTAACCCTTCTAGTGCCAGCTTTGTGAGTCTCACGTAGTAGCCTCTTCTACCGTGAAGTGCCAGCTACATGAGACTCACTAAATAACAGCATCAATAGGGGGTTGGAGGGCAAGCAGCCCTTCTTAGTTTTGACCATGGAATTTATAGACCCCTGACCCATGACTCTCCACCACAAAGGGGCCCACTGAGACCATGCCGTCCAAGGGCCCACATAATCCTGGAGCCGGCCCTGGATCTGAGCGTGCTCCCGGCCACATCCCCCCTCTAACATGGAGCGTGCCTGCATTGGCATTCACAAATGCCTGGCGCTAAAGACATAGCGAGGATGCTGCCGCTACTAGCACATATGCCGTTGGACTGGGAACGAAGGTTTCTGGAGACCTGGGGGTTTTCACACAGCGGGGCACCCACCAACAGGGTGCACCAGGGGAAGCGAGTATACCTGGGTGGGTTTTAGACCTCTTTAACCCTTCCTCCCCTTCCCATCATCATCCAATCATTCATTCCTCCCCCAACAGTGAGAAAGACAAGTTCTCTTTTCTAGGTTTGTTATACAGACAGCCCAAACCTACACTTCCACCAGGACAATGGGTTTATTTATTTGCATCTCACTGCCATCATTGTTTTCAACTATAATAGAGACTGGCAGTGGCAGACTGGGGCCAAAAAGCAGCCCTAGATTTTACCAGCCCCTGGCCGGCCCGAGATATCCCTACTGAGAGACCCCCACACACACACACACACACACACACACACACACACACACACACACACACACACACTAGCATTGAGGCTGGGGTTTCTTGGTTTGTGGGTACAGTGGGGCTGAGAGGGAGACTAAGGGGGCAGGGATTGAATGTGGGTGCTAAAAGCAGCAGCTCAACTGGTCCCACAGTAGTGTGGCCCAATGGACATTTCCCTGGTCTCCCTATGGCCAGTCCGCCCCTGGAGCCCAGCCTCCAGAATACAAGCCACACTGAATGTGAGTAACAGGAGTACTGAATGCTGCCATTTATAAAATAATTATTTGAAAAAAATCTATTTAGAAAATATGATGAGGTCATAGACAAGCTCAATGGGGGAGAAAATGGCTGCAGAAAACCAGACAAAAAGAAGAAGCAGCGGAAGAAACTGATTGCACAAGAAGCCGCGCATGCACCATTGGGCCATGGAGAGGTGAGTAAACGGCAGGGGTTACACACTGCAGAACATCCCAAACCGGGATGAACCAGGGGGACAGACCAAAATGCGGGATAGTGAAAATCTCCAGTTTTGGTCCACTGTAATATGTAGGGAGGCTTACTAAAGCAGGTCCTCAGATGTTGGTGGCAAATGTGTGGAACCATAGGGTAGCAGTGGTCACTAAGGCAGACATTAGTTTTAAACCGCACCTTCAGCATCAATTAATGAAAAGCCCAAACCCTTAAAAAAATATTCCCCAGCATCTAAAATTAATATATTTTACATTTTTACTTTTTATTGTTTCCCCCCACTGGGCTGCAACACTGTTCAGGACTCTAGGATATGGGCGCTGCCATCTTGCCTCAGAAGCATCACATACTGAGAAGAGGAGAGGGGCAGGGAGTGCAGGGGGCGGGGTTATAGATGTGCTTTGCATAGATAGAGCTGAGCTGGGGTCAGGGAAAGGACAGCAATCCCAGAATGCATAATGGCATAGAAGACACTTCCAGTCTGAGACTCAATGTGCCGCAATGTGTTTAAAGTGGACCAAAACCCAGCTGGATCGGCCAGGGAATCGCTGATTCATGATCCATTGCCTCCCAGCGGGGCATACAAAACCGGGATGCCCCGCTGTGTGAAACCCCCGAGGTCGCCCGCAACACTTACTTTAATCCCGGTCCTACGGCGCATGCGCGGGCCGCGGCCACATCCCCGCTATCCCTCTAGCAGGACGCGTGCCCTGTTAGAGGGAAGCATGAGATGCGGACGCCAGCGCACTCGGAGCCGCTGAGCTAAGACATCGCTCAGACGTGCATGGCTCAGCTGTTCCGAGTGCGCTGATTGGACGAGCGGCTGCACATGCACGGTAGGACCAGGATCAAGTGAGTTAATGCGTAATCTCTGGGAGGGTTTTCACACAGCGGGGCATCCCCGATCAAGGTGCCCCAGGGGAGTGGACCAAAACCCCAGATAGTCAAAATCCTGGGTTTTGGTCCACTTTAAAGGCTCATAAAATGCAGTAGCTGCAGGTAGCAATCTTTATGTACAGGGTGAGGGGAACATATAAGACAGGCTCTAATTCAGGTTGAAGGTCCGGTTTAAGCTGAGAAAAAGGATGTTTATATGATTTGACCATAGTTATAATGTTCTATTTGCCTTTCAATTATAGCTGAATATCTTACAGAATATTCACTTCATAGCAGTTGCAGTGTTGGCACATAATATTGCTGTGGCTGTTAGCTGGTTAATGGCATTGGGCTGCAGTGGCATCTGCAAGGAAGTGAGGATGTCATTGGATAAAAATAGCAGCGGCATAATGATTTCAGCGATGATATAAAATGGTAAATACGTGACCACGGATGTAAGAAGAGCGAGCCAGCAATCAGGCTGAAGAATCAGAGGTCTATGAGCGCCTTCTGCCCTTGAAGGGGTGATGCCATTCCTCATGGTCCAGGAAGAGATGTGACATCTGCTGCTATTCTTACAGAAGCACCAAGAATAAGCAACAATACTGAAAGCAATGTGATAAAGGCAGGGTTGGCTCCAGGTTTATGTGGGACCTTGGGCGGCATGGTCTCAGGGGGCCCCTTTGTGGTGAAGAGTCACATCACAGAGGGACGTCCCAAATCTGGATGCCCCCTAAGGATCATGTTATTTGGACCAAAACTCTGAAGCGCACCAAACCCCTTTAAACTTGACCTGAGAAAAGAAAAAATAACTATACTTTCCCTCCTGGCTCGCAATCTTGGTCTCCTTGTTTGATCGCCCCCGCATCCATCCGGTGCACCTGTCACATGGTGTGGAGGCCCCTCCTCTCTCCCCGGCAGGGACAGCATAGCACTTTATGCTGCATAGTGTTGTCTCCGCCCGGTGGGGAAAAGAAGTTGCACCGCCACCTCGGTCATCGCTGGTGCACCCTCCCAATCCGCAACCTGTCAAACGACCATTGCACACCCCAAAGGCCGGGCCTGTCAGTGGGCCCCCCTGGAGGCCTGGGGCCCCCGGCAGCTGCCCAGCCTTGCCGGGTGCTGACGCCGGCCCTGGATAAAGGCACGGAGCTTAACAGTCATTGATCTTTAAACAGGGT
Source organism: Gastrophryne carolinensis (assembly GCA_027917425.1). Classification (NCBI taxonomy): domain Eukaryota; kingdom Metazoa; phylum Chordata; class Amphibia; order Anura; family Microhylidae; genus Gastrophryne; species Gastrophryne carolinensis. The sequence continues at coordinate 42,633,977 of CM051239.1, read as the reverse complement.
TCAAAATCCCACGTTGCATGCACAGACAAATTGATTGCTGTCACTCAAAACACGATCAAATCCACGTGTGCACCTCCAAAGATGTGAATGGTACAGATGACAGACTTGTGAAGCCACCACCACATGAATTGACTCTTACCAGAATTAATGAGAACTGTTGCTTTAAGTAACGCTAAGCCATTCACTAATGACTATGATAGTTCCACTTCCGACGGAACGGATATAATATCACAAAATTGCATGTGAAAAAAAAAGTAAAAAGCATCTAGTGCAACACCGTAATATTAAGAACTAAAACGTTTAATATCTCCAAATTTCGCACTTCCAAAGAGCTTTAAAAAAGACGGGCAGGCTGATTCATCACTAACGCCAGGTAGCGACAGATGAGCGTCTGTAGCAGGCATTTTCAGAGTGCCCGCTAGTAGTCACTGTGCTCGGCCATGGGTCGCTAGTTCTTAGTCGCTGTGCAGCAATGATGAATACATTGTGAGGAGTCACTATTTAACCAGTACAGCGCTGTATGGGAGCGCATGTTAGCGACTGGTCAGTGTGATCGACTCACAACATATTCATTTAAAAAACAGCCTCGAAAAACTCCGGCGCTGAAAAATGCTTTGCTGTAGCCCAGAGCGCCGGAGGCTGTGTGTTTAAAGTCTGTTTTTCAGCATCTTTCCACTAGTAACAAAGCGAAAACATATGGAATTACTTTGTAATAACATTGTAACATGAACACTTTAATACCAGACCTGTAATGTCATTTCTGTAGAAATATATAAAACATGAAAAATGTTTCAATGCCATAAGAGGTCACAACATTATTTGAGATTTAAAAAAAAAAAAAAAAAAACCCTGTTAAAAGAGAAGAAAAGGATCGTCCATTGAAATGTATGGGAGAGCGCCAGGTAGCGAGAGGTTATACCTGGCGCTGTGCAAGGCTGAACGCCGGCGCTGTTCGCTGAGGCTGGGATAATGATGAATCGGACGCTACATGGCGTTATCCCAGTCGCTCAGCAGATTCTGCTTGATAAATGTGTAATTGCATGCTGTGTCCTGCGTTCACCTGACGCTACCTGTCGCTATCTCTCATTACCAAGGCGCTACCTGACGCTATCCCTTCATGAATAAGGGCCTTTTACATAAATCATGGTTCCCTGGGACTCCCACTGCGGCCGCCAGTGTCAAATCCACGGGTTTTCTCCACAGAACTATCCAAGATGGAACAATCCCCTCTCCAGCCGCCTGACGCGTTTCGTTGCTTAATTCCAACTTTTTCAAAGGCTGGGGCGTGAGGGGGCAAGAAACAAATTCTGAAAGCAAGGCTGTGAGCTTTGCACAAAAAATGTTGGTGCCAGTCACGCTTCAACTAACAGAGGCAACGAGGGCAGACTTAAACCTAGGGAAATCCCCGCTCGACCCCAGCCACGCGTGCGCCTGCGCTCGACCTTTATGGATGGGTGGTGCAGTCACGCCACGGCTGCCAAGTGGGCAGGGGATGCGGCTGGCAGCACCACTCGGCTCACTTCAGTGCCACTTGGCTGCTTAGCCATCCTCAGCGCCAAAGAAAGCCTCTGCCATGCGCCATGGGATTGGAAGATAGGTGAGTGAAACGGGGCGACCTGGGAGGGTACACACAGTGGGGCATCCCGATTCGGGATGCCACTGCAGGGAGGAACAACACACAGGAAAGTCAAATTCATGTGTGTTCCTCTTAAAAGATTATCAGGAGAGACGTAGAGGCTGATTCATTACTAACGCCAGGTATGCGCAGATCAGCGTCTGAATAGCAGCGCTTAGAGCGACCGCTAGTAGACGCTGTAAGCAGATATCGGGCTCTGTCACAGAGCATCTCAGTTGCTGTAGTAACCTGACTGGCATTGATGAATGTGATGTATGTTGGGTGCTCTAACACCAGTACAGCGCTGCAGGTAGCACCAGCTCAGTGCGACCGACTCTCAGCGGCTGGTCGCTATAGCATAGAGCGCTTGCCGCTGTGTGATTAAAGTCTGTTTTTGAACACATATCCACCAGTAACAAAGCAAAAACACATGCAATGACATTGTTTTTAACACTGTGACAATAATACTTTAGTGCCAGACCTGTAATGACAATTCTGCATAAAAATATAAAAAGTCCAAAAAGTTTCTAAAAGTGTTTGTTTGCAGCCAGGAGACGTCACACAATGATTTGAGGGAAAAATAAAAATGTCAAACACGCTGTTTAACCACAAGCAAATGAACGGCCATTGAAATGTATGGGAGAGCGACAGTGAGTGAAAGGTAATACATGGCGCTCTGGAAGCTAGAGCGCCGGCGCTGTACGCTGAGCTGCCTTTAATAATACATCAGACGCTACATGGCGCTGTTAGAGTCGCTCACCAGATTCGCTTTCATAAATGTGGTATTGTGTACAGCGCCCAGCGTTCACCAGACGCTGCCTGCCGCTTTGAGGCGCTACCTGGCGCTATCACTTCATGAATAACCCCCTTAATGCAGCACTATGACAATATGTTCCATACCTCCCAAATGTCTCTCAATCACGTGACTGCCGGTGAATTTCCCAGTGGGTTTGCACATCAATACTGACAAAGAGGCTGATTCATCATTAGCGGCAGGTAGCGACAGATGAGCGTCTGTAGCAGCATTTTCAGAGCGCCCGCTAGTAGTCGCAGTGCTCGGCCGTGGGTCGCTACTTTATAGCGACTCAGTCGCTGTTCAGTAATGTTGAATACATTGTGAGGAGTCACAATTTGACCAGTACAGCGCTGTATGGGAGCGCATGTTAGTGACTGCTCATAGCGACCGACTCACACCATATTCAGCAAAAAAACAGCCTCACAAATCTCTGGCGCTGAAAAATATTTTGTTTGAAGCCCAGAGCGCAGGAGGCGGTGTGTTAAAAGTGTGTTTTTCAGCATCTATCCACTAGTAACAAAGCAAAAACATATGGAATTACATTGTAACAACATTGTAACATGAACACTTTAATGGCAGACCTGTAATGTCATTTCTGAGGAAGTATTTAAAAAATTAAAAAATTATGAAAAAACTGCTTATTCAATGCCAGAAGAGGTCACAGAATTATTTGTGATTTTTTTGAACAAAAAAAAACGTTTAAAGAGAAGAAAAGGATCGTCCATTGAAATGTATGGGAGAGCGTCAGGTAGCGAGAGGTCATACCTGGCGCTGTGCAAGGCTGAACGCCGGCGCTGTTCGCTGAGGCTGTGGAAATGATGAATCAGACGCTACATGGCGCTATCCCAGTCGCTTAACAGATTCTGCTTGATAAATGTGTAATTGCGTGCCGTGTCCGGCGTTCACCAGTCGCTACCTGTCGCTACCTGTCATTAACCAGCCACTACCTGACGCTATCCCTTCGTGAATAAGGGCCAAATTTTCCGTTGGTCAACTGATTAACTGCCATTTGGTGTCATCTAGAATGTGGAAGACGTGACTTGAGTATAGTGACGCTTTAAAGAACTTTATTTGTACAGCCTGGAGGAAAGCTCTGACATAATGCTCGTTTTTGAGGTGCTCTTAAAGGTATTAAGATAAAGTACAAGGTCATTTTGTTCTCCTCTAAGATAATCAGTGACTGGCATTAATAATAGACGCTCAGGAGATGCTCAAATCAAGCACAACTGGGTTAATTTGAGCATCTACCATGATATATCCTCTGTGGAAACGGGCCGGCTGATTCATTACTAGCGCCAGGTATCGGCACATGAGCGTCTGTACAGAGGCGCTAAGAGCGACCGTTAGTATACGCTGTGATCGGCTATTGGGCGCTGTAACAGAGCGTCTCAGTCGCTGTAGTAACCTGCCCGGCATTGATGAATGAGATGTATGTTGGGCGTTCTAACACCAGTGCAGCGCTGCAGGGAGCGAAAGGTAGCGCCCGCTCATTCCGACCGTCTCTCAGCGACTAACACCATATTCAACAAAAAACAAACACACAGAGTGTGTAGGCGCTCTGGATCTGGTCGCTGTAGCATAGAGCACCAGACTCTGTGTGATTAAAGTCTGTTTTTGAACACATATCCACCAGTAACAAAGCGAAAACACATGGAATGACATTGTTGTAACATTGTGACGTAAATACTTTAATGCCAGACCTGTAATGACGAGTCTGCATAGAAATATAAAAAATCTAAAACATGACTTTTTCTAGGGCAGGAGAGGTCACACAATGATTTGAGAGAAAAAAAAATTAAAAACCAAAAACCCTGTTTAAACAGAAGAAAAGGAATGTTCATTGAAATGTATGGGAGAGCAACAGGTAGCGACAGGTAATACCTGGTGTTCTGGAAGCTAGAGCGCCGCCGCTATACACGGGGAGGCCGATTCATTAATAGCGCCAGGTAGCGACAGTTGAGCGACTGTAGCAGTATTTCCACAGCGCCCGCTAGTAGTCGCTGTGCTTGGCCGTTGTTCGGTTGTTGATAGCGACTCAGTCGGTTTGCCGTAATGTTGAATATTGGGTGAGATGTCGCTATTTGACAGGTTCCGCGCTGTATGGGAGCGCATGATAGCGACTGGCCCTAGCGACCGGCTCCCATCATATTCATTAAAAAATCACGCTCAAAAAATTCTCGCGCTGTGAAATGCTTGTTTAAACCCCAGAGCGCTGGCGGCGATGGGTTAAAAGTAGTTTTTTAACCCCCAAACAACCATATTTTTGGAAACCAAAAAAAACAAGTATTTTAAATAATTTAGTAATATGAATACATTAATATCAGACCTGTAATATCAATTCTGCACAAATTTGTATTTTTTTTTTTTTCCTTAAAAAAAATATCTAACATGGCAGAAGTGGTCACAGAATTTTTCACATTTAAAAAAAAAAAAAAAAAAAACATTAATAACAATTAATTATTAATATTTAAAGATTGTTCCATTGAAATGCATTGGAGAGCGCCAGGAAGCGAGAGGTCATACCTGTCGCTGTTCAAGGTCGGACGCTGGCGCTGTGGGCTGAGGCTGGAATAATGATGAATGAGTCGCTATATGGCGCTATCTCAGTCGCTAAGCAGGATTGGCTTGATAAATGTGTGATTGTGGTGGGGAGCCGGCGTTCTCGTGGCGGTGCCCGTCATTACCGGTCGCTCACCAGTCGCTACCTGTCGCTATTCCTTCATAAATAAGGGCCTGAGCAGCCTGTAATGATGAATCGTACGCTACATGTCGCTGTTAGAGTCGCTCACCAGATTCGCTTTCATAAATGTGGTTTTGCGTAGGGCGCCCAGCTGCCTGCCGCTACGAGGCGCTACCTGGCGCTATCCCTTGATGAATAAATCCGATAGAAACTCTAGAGGGGTAAAAACAGAATATAGTATATATATAGCTATATATATATATATATATATATATATATATATATATATATATCTAGTCCATCACTAAACTTTCCCGAGTCCAACGGCACATGCGCGGCCTCTAGTCCAATCAGAGCCACCCGCTGAACTGAATTAGGCGAGGCCTCACATGGCCTCGTTACAGGTGCACCCATGATCATATGCTATTATCATTCCTTCCAGCCTTTCCCAACCTCTCTGTAAGGACAAGCCAGGGGCTATCAATAATAAATAATAAATCCAAAATGTCTGTCCTTTCTTCATTATCATTCTCTGTTACCCTTTTCATCTTGGGTTCTCCTTCACATTTTCTTCCCCTTTTTTTACCTTCCTTTCATCATCTTTTGCTGTTTCTCTTTCTCTCTTTGTTTTCCTTCTCTCTCTTTTTCTCTTCCCCTTTCTTTCTCTTTCTCTTTATTCATCTCTATATTTTTTTCTTATCCCTTTCTCTTTTTTTCTTTCTTCTCTCTGCCTTTCTTGCTTTTGCTATTCCTGCTTTTTACATTCCTCCCTTCTCAGTCTCTTTCCCTCTTCCATTCTCTTTCAATGGGGTCGATTCTGAGCCAGATGAGAATTCGCACTCCTTTTTTAGGAGAGAAAACTGCCAATCACTTTCGTTGTCTTCCTTGTGGCTAATTCAAGGCCGGGTCAAAATGTAAAAGCAGTAGAAAATAAAGGTCAATGACAGTTTTCTCTTCTAAAAAATCAACCCCATTGTCTCACATCCCTCCCTCCTCATCTTGCTCTCTTTTGCACATTCCCTCCATCTTCTTTTTTCACCTTCATATTCATTTTTCATTCTCTTCCATAATTTCCTCTTATTTTTTGTTTGTCTGTCTTCTCAGTTTTTCTTGCCTCTTTACTCTGTCTCCCTCTTTTCCATGTTTTCCTGTGTCTCTCGCTTTCCATTTATTGGCCTTGATTCACTAAGAGTTGAAAAAAATTCTCATGGTAGCAAAAAATTCAATTCATAAGAAAAAAGCCTGAGAATGTCACTGTTAGTGAATCACCAGAGAGGAAGACAATGAAAGTCAATGGCACTTTTGGCACAGTACAGTATTGAACTGTTTACCCCCTTACCTGTAGTAAAAGCTGCCATTGACTTTCATTGTCTTCCTATCTGGTGATTCAGTAACAGTGACATTTAGAGATGAGCGAACTTTTGAAAAGTTCGATTCGGCCGATTCGCCGAATTTCACAAAGAAATTCGGGTTCGGCCGAATCGAACTTTTACGAAGTTCCCCATCATAAATGCCGGCATGGTGGGAGCGGGCCGGCCGGTTCCGCTGTCAGCGGGCCGGCAAAGCCGGCCCGCTGACAGCGGAGCCGGCCGGCGGGCCGGTAAAGCCGGCCGGCCCGCTCCCACCATGCCGGCATTTAAAAAACAAAAAAAAAAAAAAGCATTTTTGCCGGCATGGTGGGAGCGGGCCGGCCCGCTCCGCTGTCAGCGGAACTGGCCGGCCCGCTCCCGGCCGGCCCGCTCCCACCATGGAGGAGGCCGGCGCTGCTCTCAGCTGTCATCTGAGGGCGCGTCATCAGAGCTCCCTCTGATGACGCGCCCTCAGATGACAGCTGAGAGCGGCGCCGGCCTCCACGCTCCGGACCTGCAGGTAAGCGTTTGCTTTTTTTTGAAATGCCGGCATGGTGGGAGCGGGCCGGCCGGTTCCGCTGACAGCGGAGCGGGCCGGCCGGTTCCGCTGACAGCGGAGCGGGCCGGCCCGCTCCCACCATGCCGGCAAAAATGCTTTTTTTTTTTTTTTTTTTTTTTTTAAATGCCGGCATGGTGGGAGCGGGCCGGCCGGCTTTACCGGCCCGCCGGCCGGCTCCGCTGACAGCGGAACCGGCCGGCCCGCTCCCACCATGCCGGCATTTTTTTTTTTTTTTTTAAATTTCAGGAAAAATTCGATCGGCACGAACCACAAAATATTCGGGTTCGTGCCGAATCGAATATTTCCTGAAATTCGGAGCGAATTCCGGTTCGTCCAAACCGGTTCGCTCATCTCTAGTGACATTCTCAGGCATTTTTCTTAATTGAATTTTTTACTACCATGAGAGTTTTTTTCAACTCTTAGGCCCTTATTTATGAAGGAATAGCGACAGGTAGCGACTGGTGAGCGGCCGGTAATGATGGGCCCCGCCACGAGAACGCCGGCTCCCCACCACAATCACACATTTATCAAGCCAATCCTGCTTAGTGACTGAGATAGCGCCATATAGCGACTCATTCATCATTATTCCAGCCTCAGCCCACAGCGCCAGCGTCCGACCTTGAACAGCGACAGGTATGACCTCTCACTACCTGGCGCTCTCCAATGCATTTCAATGGAACAATCTTTAAATATTAGTAATTCATTGTTATTAATGTGTTTTTTTTTTTGTTTTTTTTTAAATGTGAAAAATTCTGTGACCACTTCTGCCATTTTAGATTATTTTAAGGGAAAAAAAATAAAAAAAAAATTGTACAGAATTGATATTGCAGGTCTGATATTAATGTATTCATATTACTAAATTATTTAAAATACTTTTTTTTTTGGTTTCCAAAAATATGGTGGTTTGGGGGTTAAAAAACTACTTTTAACACATTGCCTCCAGCGCTCTGGGGTTTAAACATGCATTTCACAGCGCTTGAATTTTTTGAGCGTGATTTTTTGATGAATATGGTGGAAGCCGGTCGCTCTGACCAGTCGCTATCATGCACACCCATACATAGCGGAACCTGTCAAATAGCGACTCGTAACGTTGTATTCAACATTACTGCACACCGACTGAGTCGCTGTCAACAACCAAACAACGGCCAAGCACAGCGACTACTAGCGGGCGCTGTGAAAATACCGCTACAGTCGCTCAACTGTCGCTACATGTCGCTATTAATAAATCAGCCTCTATGTGAATCAAGGCTCTTGTGTGTGTCTCTAGGGGGCGTCATCCTAAAATCTTGCACAGGGCGACACTCACCCTAACTTGCACTGTGCCATTTCCCTCCTGTCTATGAACCCATTAGTATAATAGTGATAATAGTAATAGTGGTCATTATGTGCCAACGCACACATGGAATTCTTCCTCCGCATTTACCCATCGGTGCACTGTGAGCAACACAACTCCGTGTACACACCAGTGAATAAACACAAGTGACTATACACAAGTGAATTACAAACTAAGGGGCAGCGGAGTGGTGGGCTGCCCTAAACTCAGCGCCCGGGGAGCAATTGGGGGTTAGAGGCTTTCTCAAGGGCACTTCATTCATGTCCCATGGTTGGGAATCAAACCTGTCACGTTCTGGTCACAAGCCTGTTTCCCTATCTCTAGGCCAGACCTGGGCATTGTAAGGCCCCAGGGCCTCATACGGCTCTTTGATTGGCTCTGACCAGCCCGCGACCAGCATTCCATGTAAGGTGCGCGGCCACACACTCCCGCCGCTCAGTCCCACCCACTGTCGGCGCAGTCTTGCCAGAAAAGATAGCGCCAGGTTTGAACAGCACTTTTGCCCCTCTGTAGTGAGTGTAATGTAGCGGGGGCGGGTACGGATTAGAGCTTGCTGTCCTATTGGTTGGTTTGGCTGTGGGCGGGGTTTCTCTTCCCACCCTTGGCCTGTACTGTGTGGCATGTGGCAGCCGCTGCAGAGCTGACGCCGGTGATGGAGGTTCTGCAGCCACTTGTCTGTGCCATACGTCGCAGGCTGCTGGTACTTGTAGTCCACACCAAATGTGTTACGTGCCATATGCAGCGCCTGATGGTGCACTGGCTCTCGTAGTCCATTTCTGGCCAGACCAATGCGTTTGGGAGGGCAGGGGGACCATGCTGCAAGGTGGGAAGGGTTTCACACAGCCTTTTATCCAAGTTCCCCCCCGGGCCTTTTTACTCAGTAGCAACCTGAAAAAAGGCATATTACTTCTCTGAAAGCAGTACAAAACCCAGAGCGGCCACTGGTCTTCCCCCTGGTTATCCCAGATCAGGATGCCCCACTGTGTGAAACCCTAGTAGCCCCACTTAGTAGCAACTTGACAAATGGTGGACTCCCCCTTAAAGTGGAAATGAACCCAGATGTCCACTGGTCTTCCACCTGGGCATCCCAGATCGGGGCTTTGTTCCGCTTTAGGGAGGGAGTTTGCCATTTTTCATGTTGCTACTGAGTAAAAAGGGTTTCACACAGTGGGGCATCCCGATCTGGGATTTCCAGGGGGAAGACCAGTGGCCGCTCTGGGTTTTGTTCTGCTTTATGTGATTAAAAAGTGTGAGCAGCGCTGTGTTACTTTAATAATAATGTAAAGGAGGGGGTTATTCCATCCTAACATGATTTGGTCATGATGTTTTAAGGCAGACCAAAACCCATGTACCCCAGCCCTTTGGAGTGTGAAGGAATCCAGGGCTGGGTTACAGGCATCATGCCTCTGGGGCATCCCAGTTTGCTGTGTGAGACATCACTGGACACACAAAATGTGGTTTATTTAATAAATTACATTTTTTGTAAGGCAACCTCACGTTTTCATTGTTTAACTATAACATATACTGGTACCAGCTTTTCATATCTATAACATATACTCGTCCCAGCTTGTCATAACTATAACATATACTCGTACCAACTTGTCATATCTATAACATATACTCGTCCCAGCTTGTCATACCTATAACATATACTGGTACCAGCTTGTCATAACTATAACATATACTCGTCCCAGCTTGTCATAACTATAACATATCCTCGTCCCAGCTTGTCATACCTATAACATATACTCGTCCCAGCTTGTCATACCTATAACATATACTGGTACCAGCTTGTCATAACTATAACATATACTCGTACCAGCTTGTCATAACTATAACATATACTCGTACCAGCTTGTCATACCTATAACATATACTCGTACCAGCTTGTCATACCTATAACATATCCTCGTCCCAGCTTGTCATAACTATAACATATCCTCGTCCCAGCTTGTCATACCTATAACATATACTCGTCCCAGCTTGTCATACCTATAACATATACTGGTACCAGCTTGTCATAACTATAACATATACTCGTACCAGCTTGTCATACCTATAACATATACTCGTACCAGCTTGTCATAACTATAACATATACTCGTACCAGCTTGTCATACCTATAACATATACTCGTACCAGCTTGTCATAACTATAACATATACTCGTCCCAGCTTGTCATACCTATAACATATACTCGTACCAGCTTGTCATAACTATAACATATACTCGTACCAGCTTGTCATACCTATAACATATACTCGTACCAGCTTTTCATATCTATAACATATACTCGTCCCAGCTTGTCATACCTATAACATATACTCGTACCAGCTTGTCATACCTATAACATATACTCGTACCAGCTTGTCATACCTATAACATATACTCGTACCAGCTTGTTATAACTATAACATATACTCGTACCAGCTTGTCATACCTATAACATATACTCGTACCAGCTTGTTATACCTATAACATATACTCGTACCAGCTTGTCATAACTATAACATATACTCGTACCAGCTCGTCCAAACAATGCTATTTACTGCTTTTTATAAAGAAATACAATTATATTATGCAGAATTGAGTTCAGTCTTTTGGCCCGGCCCTCCACAATATTTTTAGTTTCTCATGTGGCCCCATGGAAAAAATAATTGCCCACCCCTGCTCTAGGCCATAACTGCCCCACAACTGTCTGTGGCAGGTCACATGACCAGCCCACACAACACACTAGCATGGAAAAGTAAGTAAATTGCCTCATTTTAGGCACTTCTGGAGAAATCAAGCTCCTATATTTCGATAGGCCGAACAGCCTCTGCAGGAGAAAGGTCGTCTAACACAACAAAATGTGATAAACAATAATCAATACTGATACAACTGATCTCGTAGATGCATTGTTGTACTTACGCATTGCAGTATGGCTTTTTATCATATCCTTTATAGTTATTCATGTTCAGAGTCATTTTACAAACTTCACATTGAAAACATCCTTTATGCCAATACTAAGAAAAAGAGAAATAAAGGCAGAAATTCATTAAATAATCAACAATTCATTCATGAAATCCCTATAAATGCAACATCTATTAATGCGCATGAACTGGTTGTCACACAGGACGCAAAGTGTAAAACCCGACAAGTGGCGAGGAGAGGCAATTATCTAGCGGAGGCTGTGCCATCGCCATATACCATGAGGTGAGAGGATGGTGTGGCGGCATGATTCTCACAATACGCTCACACTAATCTACACTTACTGGAATACATGTTGCTGGGAGCCGGGAGGACTGGTCATTAGGGAATAGCTGAATGCATTTGTTTAAGCCCAGTTTCTGCCAATTTTTTATTTGAGTTTATTTGAATGTCATCAAAGTCGGGAGTGTGGTGTGCCTGTGGCATATAGGAATATATGGGAATTCGTACTAGCTCTGGTCACTGTTACACCTGGCTGCTTATAAACCTGCCCTATTGCATTTAGAATTTAATATGAAATGGTTGGCTGCCCATTGGAAAGCCATTTCAATTGGCCATCATGTGAGATGAAATTTAAAGAAGCACTATCACGAAAAATGGCCCAATAATAAAAATCCAGATAAATATGCTGGATGGTGGGGGGAGGGGTCACTTATACACCCGACATCAGGAAATATCCAGCCAGGCTTGTTTATTTTATTTCAACGGAAGAAAAAGAAAGTCACGGGTGACAGGCTCTGTCATAGACTGGGAGGCCGATTCATTAATAGCGCCAGGTAGCGACAGATGAGCGACAGTAGCGTTATTTTCACAGCGCCCGCTAGTATTCGCTGTGCTTGCCTGTTGTTCGGCTGTTGACAGCGACTCAGTCGGTGTGCGGTAATGTTGAATACAGGGTTATGAGTCGCTGTTTGACAGGTTCCGCGCCGTATGGGAGCGCATGACAGCGAACGGCCATAGCGAACGGCTCCCAGCATATTCGTTAACAAATCACGCTCCAAAAATTCTCGCGCTGTGAAATGCTTGTTTAAACCCCAGAGCGCTGGCGGCGATGGGTTAAAAGTAGTTTTTTAACCCCCAAACAACCATATTTTTAGAAAAAAAAAAAACATGTTTTTCAAAACAGTTTGTAATATGAATACATTAATATCAGACCTGTAATATCAATTCTGCACAATTTTTTTTTTTTTTAGCTTAAAAAAAATAACTAACATTGCAGAAGTGGTCACAGAATTTTTGACATTAAATAATAAAAAAAATAAAAATAATAGCAATTAATTATGAATATTTAAAAATTGCTCCATTGAAATGCATTGGAGAGCGCCAGGTAGCGAGAGGTCATACCTGTCGCTGTTCAAGGTCGCTCGCTGGCGCTGTGGGCTGAGGCTGGAATAATGATGAATGGTTCGCTATCGGGCGCTCTGTCAGTCGCTAAGCAGGATCGGCTTCATAAATGTGTGATTGCGGAGGGGAGCCGGCGTTCTCGTGGCGGTGAGCATCATTACCGTTCGCTCACCATTCGCTACCTGGCGCTATCCCTTGTTAAATAAGGGCCTAAGAGGCTGATTCATCATTAGCATCAGGTAGCGACAGATGAGCGTCTGTAGCAGGCATTTTCCGAGCGCCCGCTAGTAGTTGCAGTGCTCGGCTGTGAGTCGCTACTTTATAGCGACTCAGTCGCTGTTCAGTAATGTTGAATACATTGTGAGGAGTCGCTATTTGACCAGTACAGCGCTGTATGGGAGCGCATGTTAGCGACTGCTCATAGCGACCGACTCACACCATATTCAGCGAAAAAAAAAAAAAGCCTCACAAATCTCTGGCGCTGAAAAATATTTGTTTGAAGCCCAGAGCGCAGGAGGCGGTGTGTTTAAAGTCTGTTTTCAAGCATCTATCCACTAGTAACAAAGCGAAAACATATGGAATTACATTGTAGCAACATTGTAACATGAACACTTTAATGGCAGACCTGTAATTTCATTTCTAAGGAAATATTTAAAAATTTAAAAAATTATGAAAAAACTGCTATTTCAATGCCAGAAGAGGTCACAGAATTATTTGTGATTTTTTTGAAAAAAAAAAAAAAAAACCTGTTTAAAGAGAAGAAAAGGATCGTCCATTGAAATGTATGGGAGAGCGTCAGGTAGCGAGAGGTCATACCTGGCGCTGTGCAAGGCTGAACGCTGGTGCTGTTCGCTGAGGCAGTGAAAATGATGAATCAGACGCTACATGGCGCTATCCCAGTCGCTAAACAGATTCTGCTTGATAAATGTATAATTGCGTGCCGTGTCCGGCGTTCACCAGTCGCTACCTGTCGCTACCTCTCATTAACCAGCCACTACCTGACGCTATCCCTTCTTAAATAAGGGCCTAAACCTGTCACCCCATTATCATTTTATTCCTACAAGGAGAAGAAAACCACAAGCTTGGCGGGAGTTTTATTCAGTTCAGGTGTATAAGTGACCCCTCCTCTCATTAGCCAAGGTGTTTATATGGATTTTTTATATTACACAACTTTGCTATAGTGCTTCTTTAATTATGGGGGGTCTACGACCCAATTTTAAGGCACAGTTGTGGAGTTGAAGGTCAGCGGGGTACAAATTTCCATGATGCATCATTATTCTGTTGGCATTGGGCTGGGATGGATGCTTAAAGCGGACCTTCACCCTAATTAAGAGCCTATCTTATATGTTTCCCACACCCTGTACATACAGATTGCTCACATTAAAAATAATCCTACCTGCATCTACTGCATGTTATGAGCCTTTAAACATAAAATTTTAGATTCAGCAAACCCGCACGTCATAAATGAATCCATTCAATTTTGTCAATTATGGGTGCAAATCCTCAAAATAAAGATCCCTTCCCCATAGAGATCACAAACTCATATCAAAGTTAAGTAGAAGAAATGCACACCTCAAAACAGTTGGTTGTGGATTGCAAAAAAAGTGTATTCACATAGTGCACAGTTAATATACATATATATATATATATAGAAGAACCTTTGTATATATGTATATTAACTGTGCACTATGTGAATACACTTTTTTTGCAATCCACAACCAACTGTTATGAGGTGTGCATTTCTTCTACGGGGAGGCCGATTCATTAATAGCGCCAGGTAGCGACAGATGAGCGCCAGTAGCGTGATTTTCACAGCGCCAGCTAGAATTCGCTGTGCTTGCCCGTTGTTCGGTTGTTGACAGCGACTCAGTCGGTGTGCGGTAATGTTGAATACGGGGTTAGGAGTCGCTGTTTGACAGGTTCCGCGCTGTATGGGTGCGCCTGACAACGAATGGCCAGAGCGAACGGCTTGCTGCAGATTCATTAACAAATCACGCTCCGAATTTTTTCGCGCTGTGAATTCCTTGTTTAAACCCCAGAGCGCTGGCGGCGATGGGTGTAAAATAGTTTTTAACCCCCAAACAACCATATTTTTTGATTGTAAAATTATACAAGTTTTTCTAATCATTTTGTAATATGAATACATTAATATCAGACCTGTAATATCAATTCTGCACAATTTTTTTTTTTTTTTTACCTTAAAAAAAATCCTAACATTGCAGAAGTGGTCACAGAATTTTTGACATTAAAAAAAAAAAAATACATTAATAGCAATTAATTATGATTAATTTAAGATGGCTCCATTGAAATGCATTGGACAACGCCAGGGAGCGACAGGTCATACCTGGCGCTGTGATGGGATTAGCAGCGGCGCTGTTCGTTGCAGTCGGCTACATGTTGAATCCCGCGCTAGCTGTCGCTCTCGCCGGCGCTAGCCTCATTTAGCGTGATAAATACGTCATTGTGACCGCCGCCGGGCATACTTGACTCGGTAGCCGCCGTTAGCTGGCGGTACCTGGCGCTCGTCAGACACTACCTGGCGCTAGCCCTTGATAAATAAGGCCCTTAACTTTGATATGAGCCTTTAAACATCCAAGAAGGTGGCTCATGGAGCATCAGGCAGCCTGCAAACAGGAAGTGTCTTCTGACTTTGTCGCTCTGCATTCTGGGATTGCTGTCCTTTCCCTGACCTTAGCTCTGTTCTGTCTGTGCAAAGCACAGCTATAACCCCGCCCCCTGCACATTATCCTGCTCTCCTCAGTATTTGATGCTTTTGGGTCAAGATGGCAGCAGCCCAGCAGAGGAAAGAATAAAAAGTAAGCAACTAAAAACTTAAAATATATTCATTTTAGATGCTGGGGAATAGTTTTTTAAGGGTTTGGGCTTTTCATTAAATCATGGTGAAGGTCCAGTTTAAGTGTGTCCTGGAGATCACATGGGAGGGGAGAAAGAGGGGATCAGAGATATAATTGGGGAGGAAGGGGAGTATGCAAGGGGCAGAGGAGGGAGTTTGGAAATAGAAAGGCGGGAGATGCAGAGAGCACACAGCAAGGCTGGATTAGGAGGGGAGCACAAAGGGCACGAGCCCTGGGGCCTCCACCACTTGCCCTGCGAGGGGGGCCTCCACTAAACTTTAGGTTATTGTCTGGCCCAGGAGGCTTTTCAGTCTTTAGTCTGATGGGCCATGGGGTCAGGAACAAAGCTATTGGCAGCAGTGGGGGGGCGCCCCAGCACCCGAGCAAGTCTTTTTTGTTTTTGCAATCCTGCAGCCAAAGCCACCACAGGGCAGGACGGAGAATCTAGAGCAGCAAAGCCGCCGTCAGCAATGCTACAGTGATGGGTGCAGAGCTGTCACTGCACATAAGCCACCAAGCACAGCCGCTGGCAGCTCAATGCAGGGAACTGTTTTCTGCTGGACCAGCCGGGCGACTACACCCCCCACCCAGAATGGCAGAGCAGGAGTTCCCGAGCAGCACAAGGGGGGCACAAGGGACTCGATCTGACGTTCCAATATGTGGGCGGGTGTCATACAACCACATTCACTGCTGGTTGAAAAGACATTCACAAACAATAAAAAAAATGATAGCACCACTAAGCCATTATAGTTTTCTGATGCTGATATATTTACCTAGGCCCTTATTTAACAAGGGATAGCGCCAGGTAGCGACTGGTGAGCGAACGGTAATGACGGGCCCCGCCACGAGAACGCCGGCTCCCCACCACAATCACACATTTATCAAGCCAATCCTGCTTAGCGACTGAGATAGCGCCATATAGCGAATCATTCATCATTATTCCAGCCTCACCCCACAGCGCCAGCGAGCGACCTTGAACAGCGACAGGTATGACCTCTCGCTACCTGGCGCTCTCCAATGCATTTCAATGGAGCAATATTTAAATATTCATAATTAATTGTTATTAATATATATATATATATATATTTTTTTTTTTTTTAAATGTCAAAAATTCTGTGACCACTTCTGCAATGTTAGATATTTTTTTATGGTAAAAAAAAAGAAAAAAAAAATTTGTGCAGAATTGATATTACAGGTCTGATATTAATGTATTCATATTACAAAATGTTTTTAAAAACTTGTTTTTTTTGGTTTCCAAAAATATGGTTGTTTGGGGGTTAAAAAACTACTTTTAACCCATCGCCGCCAGCGCTCTGGGGTTTAAACATGCATTTTACAGCGCGAGAATTTTTTGAGCGTGATTTGTTAATGAATATGGTGGGAGCCGTTCGCTATGGCCATTCGCTATCATGCGCTCCCATACAGCGTGGTACCTGTCAAATAGCGACTCATCAACCAATATTCAACATTACTGCACACCGACTGAGTCGCTATCAACAACCGAACAACGGCCAAGCACAGCGACTACTAGCGGGCGCTGTGAAAATACCGCTACAGTCGCTCAACTGTCGCTACCTGGCGCTATTAATAAATCAGCCTCCCCGACTCTGGATACCTGCAGTAGAGTTAGGGAATTCTATAATGGCAGTGTACGCCAGGACTTAAAGTCAGTGCACAGCCATACAATAACCTCCTTCTATCTTATCCTTCTTGGGAACAATGTAAAATGAGCTGATGAGCTGATAAAAATGTTGGAGCAAAGTCCAAGATTCCAGGGCAGGCCGCTAGTTTGCCTATGTGAAATCCTAAAGCGGGATGCCCCAAGGTTTGAAGCCCCCCCCCCCAGGGCCGGTGGTACGCTCACCTTTACTGGCGACCCTCGGTAACGCGCCACATGCTCGACTTAGAGGCTGATTCATTACTAACGCTAGGTATCGGCAGATGAGCGTCTGTATAGCGGCGCTTAGAGATGCCAGTAGATGCTGTAAACGGGTATCGGCCGCTGTAACAGAGCGCCTCAGTTGCTGTAGTAACCTGGCCGGCATTGATGAATGTGATGTGTGTTGGGCGCTCTAACACCAGTACAGCGCTGCAGGGAGCGAAAGGTAGCGACTGCTCAGTGCGACCGCCTCTCAGAGCTCCACACTATACTTATGAAAAGAGGACACACACACAGCGTCGGAGCTCTGGAACTGGTCGCTATAGCATAGAGCGCCAGGCGCTGTGTGATTAAAGTCTGTTTTTCAACAAGTATCCACCAGTAACAAAGCAAAAACACATGGAATGACATTGTTATAACACTGTGACAATGATACTTAAAGTGGACCAACACCCAGGATTTTCACTATCCTGGGCGTTGGTCCACTTCCACGGGGCACCCTGATGGGGGGTGCGGCGCTGAGTGAAGCCCCCCAGAAAGCCCCTAAAATCTTACCTTATCGGCCACGGACAAGCGACGGATAAGCCCCCACTGCCGCCTCTCGCGCGTCCCCCTTACAGGGCGCGCGCCTGCGCGGCCATTCACAAACGGCCGGCGCGGGTGCGCGCCCTGGTAGAGGGACGCGCGGGAGGCGGCGGCTTATCCGTCACTTGTCCGTCGCTGATAAGGTAAGATTTTAGGGGCTTTCTGGGGGGTTTCACACAGCGGGGCATCCCGATTTCGGATGCCCCGCGGGGAGGGAGCTGATCGGCCCGGGAATCTTATAGATTAAAAAAATAGATAGATAGAAAATCTCAAACACGCTGTGTAAACACAAGCGAATGAACGGCCATTGAAATGTATGGGAGAACGACACTGAGCGAAAGGTAATGCCTGGCGCTATACGCTGAGCCGCCTGTAATGATACATGTGACGCTACATGGCGCTGTTAGAGGCGCTCACCAGATTTGCTTTCATAAATGTGGTTTTGCGTACAGCACCCGGCGTTCACCAGACGCTGCCTGCCGCTACGAGGCGCTACCTGGCGCTATCACTTCCCATAGTGAATCTCTTTGCTTCAATTTCCAGGTTGATGCTGAGCTGGGAAGGACATGTCATGGCGCAGCTTTGTGAGTCTTGAGCCTTGCATTGCACCAAGGGGCAGAGTGGCTGTTAGAGCTCTCTCTTGCATGGCCCTGGAAAAATGAAACTGAAAAGAGGGCAAATTTTGGGGTACTCCCAGTGCTCCTATATAAAAAAAATAAAAAGTCATACTTACCTTATTTCTCATAGGAATATTCCAAGACAAGGCTTGACTACAAGTAGAAGAATTTTTTCTAAACACCTGACCAAAAGCAGCTTTCGGGGAACTAAAGTATTTCCTCTAGTGAGTTTTCTGTCTAACAGAATTAAAGGCCTTATTCATGAAGGGATAGCGTCAGGTAGTGGCTGGTTATGAGAGTTAGCGACAGGTAGCGACTGGTGAACGCCGGACGCGGCACACAATTACACATTTATCAAGCAGAATCTGTTTAGCGACTGGGATAGCGCCATGTAGCGTCTGATTCATCATTTTCCCAGCCTCAGCGAACAGCGCCGGCGTTCAGCTTTGCACAGCGCCAGGTATGACCTCTCGCTACCTGACGCTCTGCCATACATTTCAATAGACAATACTTTCCTTCTCTTTAAACTGTGTTTTTTTTTTTGTTTTTTTTTTAATCACAAATAATTCTGTGACCTTTCCTGGCATTGAATAAGCAGTTTTTTTCAAATTTTTTTTATTTTTTATATATTTCTTCAGAAATGACATTACAGGTCTGCCATTAAAGTGTTCATGTTACAATGTTGTTACAATGTAATTCCATATGTTTTTGCTTTGTTACTAGTGGAAAGATGCAGAAAAACAGACTTTAAACACACCGCCTCCTGCGCTCTGGGCTTCAGAGAAGCATTTTGTAGCGCCAGAGATTTGTGAGGCTGTTTTTTTGCTGAATATGGTGTGAGTCGGTGGCTATGAGCAGTCGCTAACATGCGCTCCCATACAGCGCTGTACTGGTCAAATAGCGACTCCTCACAATGTATTCAACATTACTGAACAGCGACTAAGGGCCTTATTTATCAAGGAATAGCGACAGATAGCGACAGATAGCGACTGGGGAGCCGGACAGTAAAGTCAGGTACCGCAACTAGAACGCCGGCTCCCCTCCACAATCACACATTTATCAAGCCGATACTGCTTAGCAACTGAGATAGCGCCATCTAGCAACTCATTCATCATTATCCCAGCCTCATCCCACAGCGCCAGCGAACATCCTTGAACAGCGACAGGTATGACCTCTCGCTACCTGCCGCTCTCCAATGCATTTCAATGGCAGAATGTATTTTAATTAATAATTATTTTTTAATTATTTTTTTTTTTCAAATTTCGAAAAAAAAAAATCTGTGAACACTTCTTCCTTTGAAAATGTATTTTTTGGGGATTTTTCAAAAAAAATTTTTTTTTTTTGCAGAATTGATATTACAGGTCTGATTTTAAACTATTCAGGTTTGAATATTATTTCAAAATCATTCCATTTTTTTTTTGGGTGGTTAGGGGGTTAAAAAACTACTTTTAACACATCGCCTACTGCGCTCTGGGATTTAAACATGCATTTCACAGCGCTAGGAATTTTTAAGGCTGATTTTTTAATGAATATGGTGGGTGCCGGTCGCTATGTCCAGTCGCTATCATGCGCTCCCATACAACAGCGAACCTGTCAAATAGCGACTCAGCATCTTGTATCCAACATTACGGCACACCGACTGAGTCGCTATCATCCACCGAACAATGGCCAAGCACAGCGACTACTAGCGGTCGCTGTCAAAATACCGCTACAGTCGCTCAACAGTCACTGTCTGTCGCTATCTGTCGCTATTAATGAATCAGCCTCTAAGTCGCTATGAAGTAGCGACCCACGGCTGAGCACAGTGACTACTAGCGGGCGCTCTGAAAATGCCTGTTACAGACGCTCATCTGTCGCTACCTGGCGTTAGTGATGAATCAGCCTGTAATTGTGTTCTCCCCTATCCTTTCCATCCAGATTGTGCAATGGTTCTCCGTGATATGTTAAGGTCTTACTTCTTAGCACTACCTCAATAGTATTATTATAATGATAACAAATATTTATATTAAAAAAACATAAGGGTCGATTCAGAGATAGGTAAGAAAACTCATTCTATATTTAGGAGCGAAAACTGCCATTGACTTTCATTGTTTATCAGGTGTACATTTTCAGCTGGCTCTGAATCAGCCCCAAGGTAGACAATGAAATGAATGGCAGTTTTCTTTCCTAAAACTAGGCTCTGAATTGACCCCATAGCTTGATTTAGAACTTACATTTCAGTTCACACCTATTCGTTGCGCTAAGCGCAGGCATTTTGTGATGGATGAGCTAGAGAGGCCCCGCATTTCTATATGTGCTGCACTTTTAAGGCATTTGTATTGAGCTTGTGCTGCATTTATAGAAATAAAATATGGCACTTGTCATAAGTTTCGAATTTGGGTCAGGGTTAAATTCAACCTAATTATTGCCAATTTGGTTGGTCCCGGACAGAACCAAATAACTGCAACATTCAGATTGTGTTCCCACTAGTGTTTCAGGTGGAACTGCAGGGGGGCAGCAATTATTTGATTTTTTTTTTAATTCATTTTTTTTTTTACTCATTATCATCTTATTAGTGGTTCAGGAGAGATGCACACTATCATGTTCTTACAGCCAATCATTGGTGGCTCAGCGGCTGTGGCCCCTCCAAGCTAGTGCCGCTCTATTAATGAATAGTGCAGCAGGACCTTGAGGGGGGCGCTTTTCCATAGTTTGTCTCAGGAAGCAGAGAGGCTAGGATCACCCCTGCCCTTGCCTGCTTCATAAGTAGTACAGAGTAAAACAACACTAAGAGGCTGATTCATTAATAGCGGCAGGTAGCGACAGTTGAGTGACTGTAGCGGAATTTTCAGAGCGCCTGCTAGTAGTCGCTGTGCTTGGCCTTTGTTCGGTAGTTGATAGCGACTCAGTCGGTTTGCCGTAATGTTGAATATTGGGTGAGGAGTCGCAATTTGACAGGTTCCGCGCTGTATGGGAGAGCATGATAGCGACTGGCCCTAGCAACCAGCTCCCACAAATCACGTTAAAAAAATTCTCGCGCTGTGAAATGCATGTTTAAACCCCAGAGCGCTGGCGGCGATGGGTTAAAAGTAGTTTTTTAACCCCCAAACAACCATATTTTTGGAAACCAAAAAAAACAAGTTTTTTAAATAATTTTGTAATATGAATACATTAATATCAGACCTGTAATATCAATTCTGTACATTTTTTTTTTTTTTTTACCTTAAAAAAATTATCTAAAATGGCAGAAGTGGTCACAGAATTTTTCACATTTAAAAAAAAAAAAAAAACAATAACAATTAATTATGAATATTTAAAGATTGTTCCATTGAAATGCATTGGAGAGCGCCAGGTAGCGAGAGGTCATACCTGTCGCTGTTCAAGGTCGGACGCTGGCGCTGTGGGCTGAGGCTGGAATAATGATGAATGAGTGGCTATATGGCGCTATCTCAGTCGCTAAGCAGGATTGGCTTGATAAATGTGTGATTGTGGTGGGGAGCCGGCGTTCTCGTGGCGGGGCCCGTCATTACCGGCCGCTCACCAGTCGCTACCTGTCGCTATTCCTTCATAAATAAGGGCCTATGCCATCTTAAAAACACATTGATAGATAAATGTATACATTGAGCATTACTCCCATCCACTGGGCGGAATACTCTGTCCCACCAGCAAAAGCAGTCAATGTGACAGTTGTTCCCACTTTTTGGCTGATAGTGAAAAAAGATTCCCCATCTTTGTGCCTTGGTATCCCACCAGAGAGAATGCCCTGTTGCCATGGAGGGAGACTGTCAAAGGGGAGCGCGGGAGGCGGCGGCGGATGCGCTGTCTTGTCCGCAGCTGTCACCCGCTTGTCCGTGGCTACGTGGGAGCGTGGTGAGGTGAGTTTTGGGGGGTTTCTGGGGGGTTTTACACAGCGGGGCACCCCTAATCGGGGTGCCCCCTGAAGTGGACCAAAACCCAGGATAGTCAAAATCCTGGGTGTTGGTCCACTTTAAAGTGGGCCAAAACCCATGGAGATCGCCCCGGGGATCTATAAGATTCCAGGGCCGCTTGATTCTCTCCCCCCAAGGCATCCAATATCAGGATGCCCCACTGTGTGATACCCTCGCAGGTCACCCAGAAACTCACCTTCTCTCTGGGTCCAATGGCACATGCACGAGCAGAGCCGTAGCAGCCATGAGGCGAATGAGGCACTTGCCTCGGGCGCAGCCAGGGCCAGATTATGGGCGGGGCTCGAGGGGCATGCGCCCCGGGGCCTCCACCTTTTTGCCTGAACCAGGGGGCCTCCACCAAAAACCTCTGGGTCGCCTGTGAACAGTGGCAGCGGCGCGCGCCTGTGTTTTTAATACCTGCATGATTGTTAGCCTGCAATGCGGGCATTAAAAACATGGGTTTTGCTCCACTTTAAATATCAAGGGTGGGGCCTCTGGTGACTTATGGAGGGGGAAGCGCGAGATGCGGCTGAGGCCCACGCATGCGCAGTTGGACCGGGAGTAAGGTAAGGTGAATGGGGCGTCCTGGGGGGTTTCACACAGCGTTCGCATCCCGATTTTGGATGCCCCACGGGGAGGGATCTGGTCGGTGTTCGGGATGCCCCGCTATGTGAAACCCCCAGGTCACCCTCTACACATACCTTACATCCCAGTCCAGCAGTGCATGTGCGGGCCCCGGCTGCATCCCCGCTGTCCCTCTAGCATGGTGCTGGTAGTTCTGTGCACTTTTTTATTGATATGTATTATATGTGTGTTTTTAAGGATGTTTAGGTGTACTTTCTGTCCTAGAGTTAAGGTTAACGGGTAACCCTAATCGATCGATTCCCTCCCCCGGGATACCCCAAATCGGGATGCCCCACTGTGTGAAACCCCCAGGTCGCCCTCTACACTTACCTTAGATCCCAGTCCAACGGCGCATGAAGCTTTGGTGCATGAGCTCCAGTTACTTATCGCAATAGTTCAGCCAAGAAACATAAAAAGAAAAGATATATATATAACATTTTCTTTTTTTTGCGGGGGGCGTGATTTTCTGGGCTTGCCTCGGGCGCAAAAGAAGCTAGCTACAGCTCTGTGCACGAGCAGTGGCCGCAAAACCGCTATCCCTTTATCAGGGGACGTTCCCGTTCCAGGCATCTGTGAATGGCCGGCACGGGCACACATCCTGTTAGAGGGTAGCAGAGGATACGGCCATCAGCGCGCTCAGATCCACTCGCTTTAGATGAAGGCTTAGACGAAGGGGCGGGAGTGGATCTGAGCGTCCTGATTGGTTGAACGGCCGCGCATGCGTCATAGGACCTGGAAGTGATGAGTTTGTTTGGGTGATCTGGGGGGGTTCACACAGCGGGGCATCCCCGATCGGGGTGCCGCAATGTCAAGGACCAAAACCCAGGATAGTCAACATCCTGACTTTTGGTCCACTTTAAATATCAAGGGTGGGGCCTCTGGTGACTTATGGAGGGGGAAGCATCAGGGCAAAGGTCCAATGGAACAATTTGCTATGGACAGAGCAGGCAAAGAAAGACCATAATATCTGCAGTGATACAGCAAAGTAATTGGACTTTCTCTCATTTTCTTGAAGCAGTTGGATACTCATCTAACTTCATACTGAATGGAGAAAGCAAGTCAAATGATCTGCAAACTGTTTTAGGAAAAGTCTAGTTGCCATGACTTATTACCAATATACTGTATTATGAACTGAATGAATGGGAACCTTCATATAGAACTCCCACTACTGGTAATGGTATTTTAATTGATAATTATTTAAAGGGTAGAAGCCATAGCAGGGCTCCAAAGTCTGCCCTATTGAAGGGACTATGATAGAGAGAGAACATTGGAGGACATTTGAATAATACAGAAGAACGGAGAGAATATAAGAAATTTGAAAAATAAAGAAAAGAGGCAAGATAATAAATAAAGAGGGTAGGAGGGAAGTTGGAAAACAGTGAAAGAAACAGGAAATGTGGAAGAAAGAAAACAATTCAGGGCATGTGAAAAACTGGGTAAAATGAAAGAATGTTGGCGAAAATTTGAAAAGAAACAACAATTGAAGGAATGTGAAAAAGAAAATGATGGGGAGATGTGAACAAGAAAGAATGTTGAAAGGAATGTGAAAAAGAGAGAAAGTTGGAGGGAATGTGTAAAAAAGAGGAAGGAAAAAGGGAAGGTGAATAGGGAGAAAGAAGAAGGGAATGTGGAAGAGCGAGAACAATTGAGGTGGAGGAAAGAAAACAATTAGGGGAATGTGAAAAACTGAGATGGAGGGGATGTCAAAATGAAAGAATGTTGGAGAAAACGTGAAAAGGAGGGAATGTGCAAAAGAAAATGATGGGGGGGAGATATGTGAAAAAAAAGAATGTTGAAGGGAATGTGAAAAAGAGAGAAATTTGGAGGGAATATCTAAATAAGAGTAAGGAAGAAGGGAAGGTGAATAGAGAGAAAGAAGAAGGGAATGTGGAAAAGAGTGATAGAGGGAATGTGAAAAATAAAGAAGGTTGAAGGGAATGTGAAAAAGAGAGAACTTTGGTGAGAATGTGGAAAAGAGAGAAAGAAGATTTTGCTCTACATTTACAAACGATAAAAATAAGTTTTCTTTTCAATACCATTCATCTTATAACCATCCTCAGGAGTTACTTCAGCACTCAGTAAATATTTTATTATGTGCTACAGCTATTCCTGACTTCAAACAGCACAAAACCAGAGAGTCCCCAGACTGAGCACATTTCAAGGTCTACTTACATATGCAAATTCTCTCTAATGAAATTTGAACTGATAGCGAGCAATTAAATTACAAGCAACATCTTTCCTAAATGTACAACAGCCACATCGCTGTGAGAAATGGCAGAATGTAATAGAGGGGAAATTATTCAGTGTTACAATAATATTCTTATTTTTATCTCCCACAATCTGAATCATTTGTAGGCTTCTGAGATGAAGTCCTTTTTTTAGATACAATGTACAATTAATAGAAAAAGTGATCTGTGCTGTACAAAATACTAACAGGTAAAGGGGAGGCCGATTCATTAATAGCGGCAGGTAGCGACAGTTGAGCGACTGTAGCGGCATTTTCACAGCGCCCGCTAGTAGTCGCTGTGCTTGGCCGTTGTTCGGTTGTTGATAGCGACTGAGTCGGTGTGCGGTAATGTTGAATACGGGATGACGAGTCGCTATTTGACAGGTTCCGCGATGTATGGGTGCGCATGATAGCGACTGGTCAGAGCGACCGGCTCCCACCATATTCATCAAAAAATCACGCTCCAAAAATTCTTGCGCTGTGAAATGCATGTTTAAACCCCAGAGCGCTGGCGGCGATGGGTTAAAAGTAGTTTTTTAACCCCCAAACAACCATATTTTTGGAAACCAAAAATAAAAATTTTTGAAAGAATTTAGTAATATGAATACAATAATATCAGACCTGTAATATCAATTCTGCACAAATTTTTTTTTTACCTTAAAAACATTATCTAAAATGGCAGAAGTGGTCACAGAATTTTTCACATTTAAAAAAAAAAAAACATTAATAACAATTAATTATGAATATTTAAAGATTGTTCCATTGAAATGCATTGGAGAGCGCCAGGTAGCGAGAGGTCATACCTGTCGCTGTTGAAGGTCGGACGTTGGCGCTGTGGGCTGAGGCTGGAATAATGATGAATGAGTGGCTATCTGGCGCTATCTCAGTCGCTAAGCAGGATCGGCTTGATAAATGTGTGATTGTGGTGGGGAGCCGGCGTTCTCGTGGCGGGGCCCGTCATTACCGGCCGCTCACCAGTCGCTACCTGTCGCTATTCCTTCATAAATAAGGGCCTGAGTGTGAAAGAGACATTCCAAGCAAAGGGTTAAATGAGCGAGCTTTCTGCTCTCCCCATGCTGGATGTCTGAGGCTACATAACTGATTCAGCCATCATTCACCATACCTCCCAAGTGTCCCTGATTTGGAGGGACGGTCCCTCTTTTGAGTCAGTGTCCCCTCTCCCTTGTTCTCATTTGTCCCTCTGAGGTTTAACATGCAGATCTGCATCGGTAAATGATTTATTTGTCTATTCAAAGTGTTTACATTGTTGTAACTGTTACATCCTATCTCCTATCCATCCCTCAATTAGGGGGCGTGGCTTCATTTAAAAATGGTCCCTCTTTCCTACTCTAAAAAGTTGGGAGGTATGAATCAGCCTGCTTTATATTTCTTAAAGGGTAGGTTTTTGTAACCCCACAGCCACCCAGCCCTCCAGCTGTGCTAAGCCCAAACTGGGTGTTATAATAATAAAACAACTCACCTGATCGCTGCAGGCCTACCCTGATTCGGGTGAGGGGGGCAGGACTCTGAAATGCAGCTGTAGACCATAGTCATGAAGTCATAGGCCCTTATTTATGAAGGAATAGCGACAGGTAGCGACTGGTGAGCTGCCGGTAATGACGGGCTCCGCCACGAGAACGCCGGCTCCCCACCACAATCACACATTTATCAAGGCAATCCTGCTTAGCGACTGAGATAGCGCCATATAGCGACTCATTCATCATTATTCCAGCCTCAGCCCACAGCGCCAGCGTCCGACCTTGAACAGCGACAGGTATGACCTCTCGCTACCTGGTGCTCTCCAATGCATTTCAATGGAACAATCTTTAAATATTCATAATTAATAATAATTTTTTTGTTTGTTTTTTTTTAAATGTGAAAAATTCTGTGACCACTTCTGCCATTTTAGATAATTTTTTTAAGGTAAAAAAAAAAAAATTGTACAGAATTAATATTACAGGTCTGATATTAATGTATTCATATTACAAAATTATTTAAAAAAACTTGTTTTTTTTGGTTTCCAAAAATATGGTTGTTTGGGGGTTAAAAAACTGCTTTTAACCCATCGCCGCCAGCGCTCTGGGGTTTAAACATGCATTTTACAGCGCGAGAATTTTTTGAGCGTGATTTTTTAATGAATATGGTGGGAGCCGGTCGCTAGGGCCAGTCGCTATCATGCGCTCCCATACAGCGCGGAACCTGTCAAATAGCGACTCCTCACCCAATATTCAACATTACGGCAAACCGACTGAGTCGTTATCAACTACCGAACAACGGCCAAGCACAGCGACCACTAGCGGGCGCTCTGAAAATGCCGCTACAGTCGCTCAACTGTCGCTACCTGCCGCTATTAATGAATCGGCCTCTTAGTAGGACCTCCTCATCATCCATGCAAGTCTCAATGGAGGTCATGCTAATTATTTGGTGAGGCCATTGTGACCAGAGAGCTTTTCAATTTTAACACACAAAAAGTGCAAAAAAAAAAATGGTTTGTTCTATGTTTTTTTTTAAAAATAAAATCACCAGTAGCCGTGATGGAGCATTTGTATGGGGGGGCATATATATTTTTTTTGAGATATTGATGTTTTTTTAAACCGGACCAACACCCGTTTTTCTTCAGGCCTAGCAAAACCTTAACTTGTTGGGTTGCTGGACAGAGGTCCCCACACTAAATACTCCTACCCAGCTTCAAAGTCAAAAATACCCACCTATTCTCTAAGCAATGGGGGATAAGGACCAGGAGATCAATTGAAAGAACAAGGTGGCATCGGGAGGTTTTGTTTGACCTTTTGAAAGGAAATCTGCTCCACGGAGTCTGACAGTTACCACCAAATCACAAAAACAGGCGAGCAACAGTTCTTTGAAGATTTCATCATCACTAACTGACCGCTAAGGTTGACTGTTAGAGGCCGATTCATTAATAGCGCCAGGTGGCGACAGATGAGCGCCAGTAGCGTGATTTTCACAGCGCCCGCTAGTATTCGCTGTGCTTGGCCGTTGTTCGCTTGTTGACAGCGACTCAGACGGTGTGCGGTAATGTTGAATACGGGGTTAGGAGTCGCTGTTTCACAGGTTCCGCGCTGTATGGGTGCGCCTGACAGCGAATGGCCAGAGCGAACGGCTCCCAGCATATTCATTAACAAATCACGCTCAAAAAATTGTTGCGCTGTGAAATGCTTGTTTAAACCCCAGAGCGCTGGCGGCGATAGCTTAAAAGTAGTTTTTAACCCCCAAACAACCATACTTTTTGATTATAAAATTAAACAAGTTTTTCTAAACATTTTGTAATATGAATACATTAATATCAGACCTGTAATATCAATTCTGCACAAATTTATTATTATTTTTTTTTTACCTTAAAAAAAAAAAAACTAACATTGCCGAAGTGGTCACAGAATTTTTGACATTTAAAAAAATTAAAAAAAAACATTCATATCAATGAATTATGAATATTTAAAGATTGCTCCATTGAAATGCATTGGAGAGCGCCAGGTAGCGAGAGGTCATACCTGGCGCTGTGATGGGATTAGCAGCGGCGCTGTTCGTTGCAGTCCGCTACATGGTGAATCCCGCGCTAGCTGACGCTCTCGCCGGCGCTAGCCTCATTTAGCGTGATAAATACGTGATTGTGTCCGCCGCCTGGCGTTCTGGAGTCGGTAGCCGCCGATAGCTGGCGCTACCTGGCGCTATCGCTTGATGAATAAGGGCCTTAGTCCGGACCCTGTTTTTTTAAGGTCATTATTTAAACTAGAGATGCCTCACATGCAAGGCTGAGTGTAAGGGCGTGTGCTGCCATTGGCTTTCTTCAGTAATGACCTATGTCCATTTTGATTATACACTTTTTTATTCCCACCCATCATAATTATAGCCTAAAACATCAAAACTTGTAAAACATTACAGTGGTAATTAGTTTGCATTCCACAATTTTAAGCGAGACAATATCATCCTTCTGCTCAGCTGCCTAACCCCTTACTTCCTGTGCAAATGTATAAAAGGTTTAGGGTGAAATAAAAAAGGAGTGTAGTTTAAAACTAAGGTGCACCTCCCTTTATAATGTACTGTACACAGGTCCTCAGTTGTCTAATGGTAATATATAGCTTATCTCACAGGATCAAAAAGAGTAATAAGTCATCAGCCACGAAAAATTAACAAGACCTGCTGAAAGGTCATTAACTCGAATTATAAAAGTCCAGGAGCAAGGTGGTGTCACCATCACAGTAATGCCATTATATGGTGGGATGGTGACACTCAGGCCCACTATCTGGAATTTCCTGGCCCCAAACAGCAACAATGTCTGCCCCCCCCCCCCCCCATAGCCAATGTGTGGTGGCTTGGCTCCTAGTTTAAAATAAGCCCCGGGCAACAAGGCTTACCTCAAAACCCAAACCATATAGCAGACATTAACTCTCCAACCATCACATTATGTCTTATGAGGGGCTCAGACACAGTATAGGCTGTATAGAGCCTGGACCCCTCTATAACCTATATGTGATGGTTGAGGCCTTATTTGGAACTGGACCTTTGTCCACAAGGCATCCAGGCCGTAAAGGAAACTGAAAATGCCAACCCCAGCCATCACATTATAGGTTATAAGAGGCCCAGATACAATATAAGCTCTATAGAGTCTGGCCCTCTCGCTAACCTATGTGTGATGGCTTGGCCTCTAGTTTGAATTGGGGCCCAAGGGAAAACATCTAGCCACACTCATTTATCATCAATGTCAGCAGCAATAGTGTGGTAGCCTGTAGGTCTCAGGTGAGGATGGCCATTAGGGCCACGTGGCTAGGGCTATCCTCCACAGCTAGGCACATTACTAAAGTCTTAGTTTTCCTGCCCTGGTGACACCCCTTTTGTATTGGTAACTATGTATGTCTGTGGTCATACATGGAAATTCTTGACTAGTTTCTACAGAAAAAGGATCAACTGTATCACAAATGATAAGCAAAAGGGTATTTGACCAGCGGTTCCCAACCAGTGGTACTAGGACCATTGGTGGCACTTGAGCTTCCTCTGGTGATACTCAAGGCCATTGAAACATAAAGCAGCACCCAGAGAAGTAGCTAGGCTTTCTGGCACCCGGGGCAAAGATTCAAAATGGTGCCCCCCACATGTTCTAAGGTCCCCCTTTGGCTCCCCCTTGACCTGCTGCACCCGGGGCAAGTGCCCCCCCTGCTCCCCCCCAGCTATGCCCCTGGCAGCACCACTTCATTAGCGGGAGGTGCCAAGCGCAAATTCCAAATTGTTCCAGGAAGAGTATAGGTCCACTCTGAGCCTAGCTATAAAGGTGGCATATGCATACTTTAGATAATGGCCATTATGTTACTCCCTTCTGCATTCCAAGATACTTTTGTGCTTCTACAGTGGGATGCCAGTGGCTATCAACCTGAAGGCACACAGCTTCTAGCGATGCAGAACAGCTCACACCATTGGGCCAGGTTTAATATACAGTGTAGGTTCTCTTTAAAGCTTCACCCTCCCAGGGAAGATTCTTTTGGGTGGTACATTGAATCATTTAAAAATGGAAAGTGTCACTCCATGAAACAAAGTTGGGAAACCCTGTATTAGACCAAAAGAAATCATTTAAAACAAATACCATTAGATTGGTAGCTAAAATCTAGCAGTCTTTAAAGTGGACCGTCACCCAGGGGTGATTGGGCCGATCACCTCCCTCACCGCGGGACATCCGAGATCGGGATGTCCCGCGGTGAGGGACCCCCCCCAAATCCCCCCAAAAACTTACCTCTAGACGTGCGCGCGCACTGTCAGAGGGGCGCGCGGGAGGCGTCGGTGGGCGCTCTGTGTTGTCCGCCGCTGTCACCTGCTTGTCCGGCGGCGGTGATTGGTCAGCGCGGTCACGTGGGAGCGTGGTGAGGTGAGTTTTGGGGGCTTTCTGGGGGGTTTCAAACAGCGGGGCACCCTTAATCGGGGTGCCCCCCTGAAGTGGACCAAAACCCAGGATAGTCAAAATCCTGGGTGTTGGTCCACTTTAAAGTTTTTAAACAGCCCCTGTCCTGTTTAGCTCAGGTGACAACGAGGTTATAGGAACATGTCCAGCTGACCTTGGTGGTGGGAAGACTAACAATACTTTGTGTTCTGGGAAATTGACCATTGCTAGTTAATGATTTTCTAGTCTATGAGTGTTATGTGAATGCAGCTACACAGGATTTCTGAATGAATGGAAGCAGATAAGGTGCTCCAGCATGGGGCTTTGTAGGCATTTTAAGAACATTTAGCACACGAGTGGGATATCGGCAATAGTATTTCAGCTATTCCTCCTTGGGGCAAGGTCAGGTTGGAGCTTTTAGTGCTGCATTTTTTTACCTTGAAAAATGCAGCCACCGTAAATTTCTTATCACCTGCTTCTAAAGCTAACGGCTGGAATTCTGCCTCAGAGATCAAATAATAGGAAATCCGATAAAAGGGCCTTGGGATTTCTGTGTTTTTTTTAAATTATTATTGGTAATAACAGCAATAACATTATCTATAACTTTTTTAAAAAATATGGACTTCATCTGTATAAATGCCCCATTGCAGGTACAGGTGATTTTTTGGGGAAAAAACTATGGGGGTTATTCATCAAGGGATAGCGGCAGGTAGTGCCTCGTAGCGACAGGCAGCATCTGGTGAACGCCGGGCGCTGTACGCAAAACCACATTTATGAAAGCGATACTGGTGAGCGACTCTAACAGCGCCATGTAGCATCACATGTATTATTACAGGCGGCTTAGCGTATAGCGCCGGTGCTCTAGCTTCCAGAGCGCCAGGTATTATCTGTCGCTACCTGTTGCTCTCCCATACATTTCAATGGACGTTCCTTTTATCCTATTTAAAGTGGGTTTTTGTATTTTTTTTGTTTTTTGCTGTCAAATAATTGTGTCACCTCTCCTGGCCTTGAAAATGTCATTTTTTATTTTTATTTTTTTTTTTTATGCAGAATTCTATTTACAGGTCTGGCATTAAAGTGTTATTGTCACAGTGTTAAAATGTTATTCCATGTGTGTCCTTTTCTCCAGACTCTCTCTTTTCTACCTGTCTCTCAGATACTGTTATGGGCTCACCCATCTATAAAACATAATTCCAGTGGCTCTCTGCCTCATCCAGGTGATATTTAGCCAACTGCAGAAATATTCTTTTTGGAAAGAAGCGGCTTCTCCTTGCACTCCTGCCATGCACACCATTGTTTTGTAGAGTCTTCCTGAGGGTGGATTCATGGACTTTAACATTAACTAATATAAAATATGCTTAGGCCCTTATTTATCAAGGGCTAGCGCCAGGTAGTGTCTGACGAGCTGACGACCGCCAGCTATCGGCGGCTACCGACTCAAGTACGCCCGGCGGCGGTCACAATGACGCATTTATCACGCTAAATGAGGCTACCGCCGGCGAGAGCGTCAGCTAGCGCGGGATTCATCATGTAGCCGACTGCAACGAACAGCGCCGCTGCTAATCCCATCACAGCGACAGGTATGACCTGGCGCTCCCTGGCGTAGTCCAATGCATTTCAATGGAGCAATCTTTAAATAATCATAATTAATTGCTATTACTGTTTTTTTTTTTTTTTTAATGTCAAAAATTCTGTGACCACTTCTGCAATGTTAGGTTTTTTTTAAAGTAAAAAAAAAAAAAATATGTGCAGAATTGATATTACAGGTCTGATATTAATGTATTCATATTACAAAATGTTTAGAAAAACTTGTATAATTTTTACATATAAAAAAAAAGGTTGTTTGGGGGTTAAAAACTACTTTACACACATCGCCGCCAGCGCTCTGGGGTTTAAACAAGGAATTCACAGGGCGAGAAATTTTTGAGCGTGATTTTTTAATGAATCTGCAGCAAGCCGTTCGCTCTGGCCATTCGCTGTCAGGCGCACCCATACAAGCGGAACCTGTGAAACAGCGACCCCTAACCCCGTATTCAACATTACCGCACACCGACTGAGTCGCTGTCAACAAGCAAACCCCGGCCAAGCACAGCGAATACTAGCTGGCGCTGTGAAAATCACGCTACTGGCGCTCATCTGTCGCTACCTGGCGCTATTAATGAATCGGCCTCTAAGTCTGTGTTCCTTTGTGTCCTCACAAACTATTGAATTTCATGCTGCTCCTTTCAGGCTCTTAATTCAGCCAGACTCAACCTTTCCTCTGCCTCTGACATTCTCTTGTCCTCCACCCGGGTCACCTCCTTTCACTCGTACCTCTCAAACCTCTCCACTTCTCTGCAATGCCCACATCACTTAAAGAAGAGGGGAATTGACAAATACATTATTACTAAACATAGTTAGGAATTTTAGTCATCTGCTTATCATCCATTATATGATTTCACAGTGATAAGAACCATCTTCTGAAAAGTTGGAATATTCATGAGTATTTGCAGGAACATGTTTACTGATACTGTCTTGTACCTAATAACATAAAGGTGACTTCATAGACAAGGTAGTTTCGTTGGATGACAATATGTTTCGCACTATAGCTAATGTAATGTAATGTGTCAGAAGATATATATTTATATATGTATATATATATATATATATATAATAAGTGGAGGTCTGCTGACACCCAAATCTGGATGTCCTATATTACGCAAAGGTACTGTACTTACCTACAGCCAGCTACACTACTAGTGGCATATGCCTTGCTGCTGCTGCTGCTGCTGCTGCATGTGACTACCGGTGAATGGATTTGCCAGGTTGACCTGCACAAACCTATGACTAAGGACCTACTTACAATGTCCGAAACGCGTTTTTTATGTTAGAACATTTTTGACTTGCCGGGGTCCTTTACTGATTTTATGGTGCTTTTCTCGAATGGAGCTTCTGGTTTTACCTTTTGCATAAATAAATTTCAAGATTTTAAGGAGTGCGGATCCTCTTCCCTTTTGACCTGCACAAACCATCTGCATGCCCACCCAGCAACCCTTATTGTTCCCCGACACTCACCAATATTTAGTACATTTATTGGGCACCCCAGATATTTCACATTTAAATGTAATAGGGGGATGACATGACGGAGCATTAAAGGGGACATAATCCCCCTCTGGCAACTTTTGTGCTAGGTAGCACACAGTTCCGCAGGGACCCTAACCCGGGAGGGTGTAGCCCTCAAGGGGAGTAGCTAGGGGGGAGCAGGGGGGGCACTTGCCGCGAGTGCAACAGGTCAGGGGGGCACCAAAGGGGGTGTGAGAACAGATGGGGGCACCATTTCTAATATTTGCCACGGGTGACAGAAAGCCTAGCTACTCCTCTGCCCTAACCCACCTGACCCATGCAGCCCTTGAGCACTTTTGACATTTGGTGCTTTTTATAATGGAACCTTGATAAAGTGGCCCGAGAGCAGGGGGCCATGAAACGCATTGGGGGACTGCTATTTGTCTTTGTTGCATTTGTTGGGGGACATCCGGATGATCCACACATGAGTGATGTGCTTTATTGCTGTTTGGATTATTGTTGTAGTGTTGCACCTTTTTCATCTTGCCACATTATTGTACTGGTATATAATACGGTTATTACTTGCACTTTATTTGTACTATTTGCACCTTATATATTTTGCCCTTTTGCAGTTTTGCACTTTACTGAATTAAATTTTTTATAAACTTTTTAAATTGAATAAAAATGGGATTATGGATCTATTTGGGATACCTCATAAAATGTGTTGTCTATAGATATATTTGTTTTTTAATTGTATGTCATTATGTGATTTTTTAATGGGTATTACATAATAAATAATATATGAATTCTTGATATATAGTTGAATGTATTAATTACCCGGAGGGGGTGCTGTGATTTGGTACTATTTGGGTGATCTGCTGGATTCACCACTAAATAATATTTGATTGGTCTTAAGGAATAATAGTTTCCAATCACAAGCGCGGCCGTTGGTATTAGAGGATATTGATCTTTATTATTGAGTGTGGGGCGGGAATATATATGCTTTTTATAATGGAAGACAGAAAACAGCTGCATGCTGCATTATAGCACCCCCCCCCATTTAAAGTGGACCAACACCCAGGATTTTGACTATCCTGGGTTTTGGTCCACTTTGGTGGGGCACCCCGATCGGGGGTGCCCCGCTGTGTGAAACCCCCCAGAAAGCCCCAAAAACTCACCTCTCCCCGCTCCCACGTGACCGCTGCAGCCAATCCCCGCCAGCGGAGAAGCGGGAGGCAGCGACGGACAAGAGAGCGCGCCCGCCGCCGCCTCCAGCGCGTCACTCTTACAGGGCGCGCGCCCGCGCCGGCCATTCACAAGCGGCCGGCGCAGGAGCGTGTCCTGCTAGAGGCACGTGTGGGAGGCGGCGGCAGGCGCCGCTTGATCGAGGAGCAGGTAGGGATTTAGGGGTTTCTGGGGGGTTTCACACAGCGGGTGCCCCGCAGTCAGGGTGCTGATCGGTCCGGGAATCTTATAGATTCCCGGGCCGATCATGGGAGGGTGTTGGTCCACTTTAAGGAGATGCGAATGTTGCAGATGTGTGCAGCTGTTTTCTGAACCCTGTCTGATGTAACTAGGCCAGTTAAAGGTGGGTAACCCTCCAATGCAGGGCTCAATTATGGTCCCTTAGACCCCCACTGGCATAGAGCTGCAAGTGTCTAGATGTATATAATAAGTTTTTATTTTGCAAAGCCTCCTTTTTAGGTCCATTTACTAACAGCATTCCGACTGTAACACTGCGGTTGTATTAATTCTGCCAGTTTGCATTCGCTTTCTGAGCAAACACAACTGTCCCTATGAATTAAAAATGTGTCACCAAGAATCTTCTCGCGCTTTAACCATGAAGTCTGTTACTGCCGGGTACATGGAAGAAAGAAAATCATTTCTGGGGGCACTAAGCAGAAGGCCAGCTGTTCAGTGACTATGAGTTCCCATGACCTTGCCACTAGATATGATCATGATACAAGCCTGATGAAGTATGCACACCACCCCCCCCCCCCCCCACACACATGGTATGACCAGTGACATGGCCATCATACAATTCCTGTGTAGCGCTACTGTCCCTAAAGCAAGCACAATGATTTTTGGTCACTTGGCTCAAACATATTACAATGCAAAATGAAGGCAGTGAAAAAGTATAGTCGGGCAGGCTGATTCATGACTAACGCCAGGTAGCGACAGATGAGCGTCTGTAGCAGGCATTTCAGAGCACCCGCTAGTCGTCGCTGTGCTCGGCTGTGGTTCGCTAGTTCAGAGTGCCTCAGTCGCTGTGCAGCATTGATGAATACGTTATGGGGAGTCGCTATATGAGCAGTACAGCGCTGTATTGGAGCGAATGGTAGCAACTGGTCAGTGCGACCGACTCACACCATACTCATCAAGAAAACAGCCTCACACACAGCCGGCGCTCAAGAATGCTTCGCTGTAGCCCAGAGCGCCGGAGGCTGTGTGCTAAAGGTTGTTTTTGAACATGTATCCACCAGTAACAAAGCGAAAACATATGGAATTACATTGTTATAACATTGTGACATGAACACTTTAATGAGAGACCTGTAATGTCAATTCTGCATAAATAAATAAAAATCGAAAAAAGATTTAAAAAATGTCATTTTCTTGGCCAGAATAAATGTCAGAAAGTTTGTTGTTTTTTTTTAGGGAAAAAAAAATTGGGATCAGGAAAGGGATTTAAGGATCGTCCATAGAAATGTATGGGAGAGCGCCAGGTAGCGAGAGGTAAGACGTGGCGCTCTGCAAGGCTGAACGTCGGCGCTGTACGCTGAGGCTGGGATAATGATGAATCGGACGCTACATGGCGTTGTTCTAGTCGCTCACCAGATTTGGCTTGATAAAAGTGTAATTGCGTGCCGTCTCCGGCGTTCACCTGACGCTACTTGACACTACCTGCCACTGTACAGGTGCTATTCCTTCATGAATAAGGCCCTTAAATTTACCAGGAGAGTGAGGGTGTCCACTACATTGACTTACAGTGCAGATCTGATCAAAGACGTGTGTCATGTGATCGCAATTGTCAGTGGGCAGGCTGATTCATAACTAACGCCAGGTAGCGACAGATGAGCGTCTGTAGCAGGCATTTCAGAGCGCCCGCTAGTAATCGCTGTGTTGGGCTGTGAGTCGCTAGTTCATAGCGACTCAGTCGCTGTGCAGTAATGATGAATACATTGTGAGGAGTCGCTATTTGACCAGTAGAGCGCTGTATGGGAGCGCATGTTAGCGACTGGTCAGTCCGACCACTCAAATATTCATTAAAAAACATCAAAACGCTGAAAAATGCTCCTCTGAAGGCCAGAGCGCCGGAGACAAGTCTGTTTTTCAACATGTATGCACCAGTAACAAAGCGAAAACATATGGAATTACATTGTAATAACATTGTAACGTGAACGCATTAATGGCAGACCTGTAATGTCATTTCTGCTGAAATATATAAAACATGAAAAATATTTGAAAAAATGGCTTTTACTAGACCAGAAGAGGTCACAACTTTATTTGAGATTTAAAAAAAAAAAAAAAAACCCTGTTCAAAGAGAAGAAAAGGATCGTCCATTGAAATGTGTGGGAGAGCGCCAGGTAGCGAGAGGTAATACCCGGCGCTGCTCGCTGATGCTGGGATAATGATGAATCAGACGCTACATGGCGTTACCCCAGTCGCTCAACAGATTCTGCTTGATAAATGTGTAATTGCGTGCCGTGTCTGGCGTTCACCTGACGCTACCTGTCATTTACAAGGCACTACCTGACGCTATCCCTTTATGAATAAGGGCCTAAGTGTAACAAGAGAG
Organism: Gastrophryne carolinensis; assembly: GCA_027917425.1. Lineage (NCBI taxonomy): Eukaryota > Metazoa > Chordata > Amphibia > Anura > Microhylidae > Gastrophryne > Gastrophryne carolinensis. Next base: position 42,595,913 of record CM051239.1, on the reverse strand, counting down.
TTAGGTAGGTTTAGGGTCCCTGGTAATTAGTGCTAATAAGCTAGACTGTTAGGAATGATAGGATTTCGTTAGTTAATGGTGTAAATACACAAGATGGCAACAATGAGAGTAGAGCCATAGGCCCTTATTTAAGAAGGGATAGCGTCAGGTAGTGGCTGGTTAATGAGAGGTAGCGACAGGTAGCGACTGGTGAACGCCGGACACGGCACGCAATTACACATTTATCATGCAGAATCTGTTTAGCGACTGGGATAGCGCCATGTAGCGTCTGATTCATCATTTTCACAGCCTCAGCGAACAGCGCCAGCGTTCAGCCTTGCACAGCGCCAGGTATGACCTCTCGCTACCTGACGCTCTCCCATACATTTCAATGGACGATACTTTTCTTCTCTTTAAAGTGGACCAACACCCAGGATTTTGACTATCCTGGGTTTTGGTCCACTTCGGCGGGGCACCCCGATCGGGGGTGCCCCGCTGTGTGAAACCCCCCAGAAAGCCCCAAAATCTTACCTGTCCCCGCTCCCACGTGACTGGACGGTCCAATCCCCGCCAACGTCCAGGCGGGGATCAGGAACGTCCAAGCGGCTGCCGCCACCCGCCGCCTCCCTCGCGTCACTTTCGGCGCGCGCGCGCCCCCGCCGGCCATTCGCAGACGGCCGGCGCGGGCGCGAGCACGCCTACAGGGGCGCGAGGGAGGCGGTGGCGGGTAGTTGTTTGGGTAGGGTGGGTAGGTAGGGTGTTTGGGGGTTTTTTGGGGGGTTTCACCCCGCGGGACATCCCGATCTCGGATGTCCCGCGGGGTGGGAGGTGATCGGCCCGGGAATCTTATAGATTTCCGGGCCGATCACCTCTCGGTGTTGGTCCACTTTAAACAGGGTTTTTGTTTAATTTTTTTTTTTTACAAAAAATCTCAAACAATTCTGTGACCTCTTCTGGCATTGAATAAGCAGTTTTTTTTCACAATTTTTTCATGTTTTATATATTTCTTCAGAAATGACATTACAGGTCTGCCATTAAAGTGTTCATGTTACAATGTTGCTACAATGTAATTCCATGTTTTCGCTTTGTTACTAGTGGATAGATGCTTGAAAAACAGACTTTAAACACACCGCCTCCTGCGGTGTGAGGCTGTTTTTTTGCTAAATATGGTGTGAGTCGGTCGCAATGAGCAGTCGCTAAAATGCGCTCCCATACAGCGCTGTACTGGTCAAGAAGCGACTCCTCACAATGTATTCAACATTACTGAACAGCGACTGAGTCGCTATAAACTAGCGACTCACGGCCGAGCACTGCGACTACTAGCGGGCGCTCTGAAAATGCCTGCTACAGACGCTCATCTGTCGCTACCTGCCGCTTATAATGAATCAGCCTGCCCGTGAGAACACATATATAGATAAGGTGGAGGAGCAACACCGATGGGTCCCCCCATTCTCAGGAAGCAGCAGCATCTTAATGCCCAAAGATGCTGAGGATGCGGCTGCCCGATGTTTACATTGTCAAGGGTGTCAGGTAGCAGTTGAGTTTTGCAGCGTCCCCGGGAGGGCATCCTGATTTGGGAAGCCCCATTGGAAAGCCAGCAGCTGGCCCTGGAATCTTTAAGACTGGGCCCTGGAATCTTTAAGACTGGGCCAGCTTGGAGTTTGTCCCGCTTTAAAGGTCCCACAGAAGTATCCCTGTTTTTTTGTTTGTTTTTTTTACATGGACAACCACTTAAACTTAAAGTGGACCAACACCCTCCCATGATCGGCCCGGGAATCTATAAGATTCCCGGACCTATCAGCTCCCTGACTGCGGGGCACCCCGATCGAGTGTGAAACCCCCCAGAAACCCCTAAATCCCTACCTGCTCCTCGATCCAGCCTCCCGCGCGTCCCTCTAGCAGGACGCGCACCCATTGTGAATGGCCGGCGCGGGTAAGAGTGACGCGCGGGAGGGGGCGGTGGGCACGCTCTCTTGTCCGTCGCTGCCTCCCGCTTTTCCGCATGTCTGCATCGGTCACGTGGGAGCGGGGAGAGGTGAGTTTTTGGGGCTTTCTGGGGGGTTTCACACAGCAGGGCACCCCCGATCGGGGTGCCCCACCGAAGTGGACCAAAACCCAGGATAGTCAAAATCCTGGGTGTTGGTCGACTTTAAAGTCCACTGACTAAATGACCAAACCAAAGAAATAACAACAACACAATTTTCCGCTTTGTCCCGAGATGACAAACGTGAATAAAATGAGATACAATATTTCCTTCTCCTGTCTTTATTTCCCTACTAGAGGTTTTAAGAAGATAAAAAAGATGCTGCTTTCTTTTTCTGTATACATCTGTTGTATGTAAATTACTTAACAAGCTCCTAAAATACTTTGCTATAAATAAAATAATACCAGCTGATCAGCACGGGTTTATGAGGGATCATTCCTGTCAAACAAACAAAATAGATTTTTATACAAAAAAATTGTTTAAAAAACGAAATGCTGGAAAAATTGTTTCTATGTAATTAGATTTTTCAAGGGCACTTTACACTGTGAGGCCGATTCATTAATAGCGGCAGGTAGCGACAGTTGAGCGACTGTAGCGGCATTTTCAGAGCGCCCGCTAGTAGTCGCTGTGCTTGGCCGTTGTTCGGTAGTTGATAGCGACTCAGTCGATTTGCCGTAATGTTGAATATTAGGTGAGGAGTCGCTATTTGACAGGTTCCGTGCTGTATGGGAGCGCATGATAGCGACTGGCCATAGCGACCGGCTCCCACCATATTCATTAACAAATCACGCTCAAAAAATTCTCACGCTGTGAAATGCTTGCTTAAACCCCAGAGCACTGGCGGCGATGTGTTAAAAGTAGTTTTTTAACCCCCAAACAACCATATTTTTGGAAACCAAAAAAAAAATTTTTTTTTTAAATTTAGTAATATGAATACATTAATTTCAGACCTGTAATATCAATTCTGTACAATTTTTTTTAATTTTTTTTCCCCTTAAAAAAATTATCTGAAATGGCAGAAGTGGTCACAGAATTTTTCACATTAAAAAAAAAAAAAAAACATTAATAACAATGGATTATTAATATTTAAAGATTGTTCCATTGAAATGCATTGGAGAGCGGAGAGGTCATACCTGTCGCTGTTCAAGGTCGGACGCTGGCGCTGTGGGCTGAGGCTGGAATAATGATGCATGAGTCGCTATATGGCGCTATCTCAGTCGCTAAGCAGGATTGGCTTCATAAATGTGTGATTGTGGTGGGGAGCCGGCGTTCTCGTGGCGGGGGCCCGTCATTACCGGCCGCTCACCAGTCGCTACCTGTTGCTATTCCTTCATAAATAAGGGCCTGTGTGTACACACGCTCCAGAAGTTGAGAATATTAGATAATATTATAGAGTTAGGGGAGAATATATGAAGTGTAGATCAGGTGAGTAATCCAGACAATTTTCTTGTGATCTTTATGTTGGAGATACTGTGCAACAGCTTGTCTCTGTGTGTGATCTGCATCTATATTGTTAAGTTAATGCAGTTTACGTGTATGACAGTAGATGGTGCTGTTACATATATGTGTGTGTAGTCTGTTCTCTGTTTCCTGTACATTGAGGTGATTCCTATGACTTCTTTTTCCTGTCTATGTTATCCACCTTGAAGGTGACCATCTTTTACTGTACTCATGTTGCAGTAAAGCCAGGTCATAATATACCACCAATGTCTATCTGGATTTGACTCTGATGCACCCAGCACTCACACTCTGCAACACTTTATAAGTAGAGGGAGCCCTGAAACAAACTGAATGCTCCTTTAAAGTGGACCAACACCCAGGATTTTGACTATCCTGGGTTTTGGTCCACTTCGGTGGGGCACCCCGATCGGTGAAACCCCCCAGAAACCCCGAAAAACTCACCTCTCCTCGCTCCCACGTGACCGCCGCTGCCAATCGCCGCCGACGGACCAGCAGGAGGCAGCGACGGACAAGAGAGTGCGCCCGCCGCCGCCTCCCGCGCGTAACTCTTACAGGGCGCGCGCCCGCGCCGGCCATTCACAAATGGCCGGCGCGGGTGCGCGTCCTGCTAGAGGGACGCACGGGAGGCGGCGGCGGGTGCCGCTGGATCGTGGTTAAGGTAGGGATTTAGGGGTTTCTGGGGGGTTTCACACAGCAGGGCACCCCCAATCAGGGTGCCCCGCAGTCAGGGGTCTGATCGGTCCGAGAATCTTATAGATTCCCGGGCCGATCATGGGAGGGTGTTGGTCCACTTTAACACCTAGCTGTTTTCATTGTGTTGCTGTGTTGTCTTTAGAACGCAAGAAAAATCTTGTCCATGTTACCCTATGGGCTCTTTCCCATAATTTGTGTGCTGCGCTGTGCCTTCATTGCATTGCGGCCCCACTACTACATGCCACCCTGCATAGCACCATTGTTTCTGTCCCCCGTGCAGAGGCAGCGCTGGCACCTGAGTTGGTGACGGCATTGAAAGCAGGAGGACAAGGAGGATGCAGCGGCGTTAGTGGCACAGGCTCCTGATGGCGGCAGCTTCAGTAGGAAGCAGCAGCATCCTCCTCCAATCCGGCGATTGCCATTGCCACCTTCTTGGGGCCCCCCAGTCCTTTGCTCCAGAGAGGACCATGTGGAAAGATCTAAAGAAGAGGCCCATGGCAGTGGCAGGGGACCAACATTGGTGGACCAGTGGTAAGTATGGTCTTTGCACAGCAAGGGAACACAGGTAAAGCGCCATACATGCACCTTGTCTGCAGTGGCCATAGACTTCTAATGGCTGCATTGCAGTCACGCTGCGGGTGAAGCTCTGCATGCAGAATTTTGCAAAATACAGCACATTTATAAAAGGTCTACTTTCATGTCATTTGTGTCATGTTGAAGTAATTCTACTCCAATGCGAAGATGTGAAAGGGTCCTAAGTCTTTTATTGAACAACACCTGGGAATTTCACTTTCCCATGTGTTGTTCCTCTCAGACAGGGCATCCTGATTTGGGATTCCCACAGATCGCCCAAGAAACTCATCTTTCCCAAGGCGCAAATGCAGTCCGCTCAGCCAATCAATGCGTTCGGTTTTGCTCAGCTTCATTTGGCTCTGCAAGCCACTGTGGAGTTTAAAGTGGACCAACACCCACGGGTGATCACCTCCCTCACCGCAGGACATCCGAGATCGGGATGTCCCGCGGGATGAAACCCCCCCAAACACCCCCAAAAACCTTGCCTTAGCTGCCGCCGCCGCCTCCCGCGCGCCCCTCTAGACGTGCGCGTGCCCGCTCCGGCCGTCTGTGAATGGCCGGCGCGGGCGCGCGCCCTGTAAGAGTGACGTGCGGGAGGCGGCGGCGGATGCACTGTCTTGTCCGTCGCTGTCACCTGCTTGTCCGTCGGCGGGGATTGGACGGCACGGTCACGTAGGAGCGGGGTGAGGTGAGTTTTTGGGGCTTTCTGGGGGGTTTCCCCCCCGAAGTGGACCAAAACCCAGGATAGTCAAAATCCTGGGTGTTGGTCCACTTTAGGCGTCTCCAAGCGTAGCTGTGTGCACCACTGGCAGCATCCCCCCTCACCTCTCTCTGAGGGAGTCGCCCATTCAGAAAGGTCTAGAGCAGGTATGTGCCCCAAACAGAGGTATGCTGGGGATGCGGCTGCAAAACATATGCAGGGATGGCTCAGGGAGGAGGTAAGGAAATCAGGCGTTTTACACAGCTGGGCATCCCAATTTGGATTGCCCCAGGGAGCGGGACTCGGACAATAAAACCTTATTTATTGTCTGTTTATCTAACAGAAAAGCATGGGTGTCATTGTAAGAACACCACTATGGTCCAAGATATCAAAAGGGACATATATTGATTCTAACACCTTCCTGCCCCACCCTAAACTGAAATGGACTGGTTGGCATCAGTAGGGCTTCCCATAACTATGTTGTAGTTATAGTTATGCCCCTAGTTTGAGCCAATAAGGTTTTCTCTTGTACATTAAAGGATAAGTATCATTAAAAAACATTTAAAAAAAAGAAATGCTCTCATGTGATAGGCTACAGGAACAAATATTTGACTAATATCCTTAATTTAAAGGGAAAGCCTAAGATTATTTTTGTAACGTACCTGATCACTAGATCCACCCCTGATGCTGGTGGGGGCAGGGTTTTGCATGTCAGTCATAGGTTTGTGTTAAAGTTGAGGGACATACAAGTACAGTCACACTGCTGAATGGGACTTGTCCCTCTAGGTCTCAGATTCAGTTTTTGTGCAGATAGCCCATCTGGGGGGGGGGTCAGTTTGTTATTAAAGTGGACCAACACCCAGGATTTTCACTATCCTGGGTGTTGGTCTACTTCCGCTGGGCACCCCTACGCGAGCGCTCCGCCAATCAGCGTGGACGGACAAGCTGGAATATGGACGGGACAAGAAGAGCGCGCCCGCCGCCGCCTCTCGCGCTTCCCTCTAACAGGGAGCGCACCCGCGCCTGCTAGAGGGAAGCGCGAGAGGCAGCGGCGGCCCACGCATGCGCCGTTGGAACGAGGAAAAGCTAGGATTTTTGGGGGTCCTGGGGGGGTTCACACATCGGGGCACCCCTGATCGGGGTGCCCCGCGGGCACGGAGCTGATCAGCCCGGGAATCTTATAGATTCCCGGGCCGATCAGCAGTGGGTGTTGGTCAACTTTAACAGCCAAACTGGGCTTAGCACAATTGACGGGGAGTAGGGATGAGGAAGTGTTACAAGATGATTGGACCTCTTCTTTAAAGTGGACCAACACCCAGGGGTGATCGGCCTAGGAATCTATAAGATTCCCGTGCCGATCACCTCCCTCACCGTGGGGCAGCCGAGATCGGGATGTCCCGCGGGGTGAAACCCCCCCCCCCCCCAAAAGCCCCCAAAAACCTTACCTTATCGCCGACGGATCAGCCGCCGCCGCCTCCCGCGCGCCCCTCTAGCAGTGCGCGCACCCGCGCCGGCCGTTTGTGAATGGCCGGCGCAGGCGCACGCCCTGTAAGAGGGACGCGCGGGAGGCGGCGGCTTGTTCGTCGCTTGTCCGTCGCTGAAAAGGTACGTTTTTGGGGGCTTTTGGGGGGGTTTCACACAGCGGGGCATCCTGATCTCGGATGCCCCGCTGAAGTGGACCAACACCCAGGATAGTGAAAATCCTGGGTGTTGGTCCACTTTAACAGAAATCTCCTGTGTACTTTTTCCCACGTAAAGTTTGAGTCCCCCCCAGGGGACAAAGAAGACCTGGAGTCTTATACAGACCCAAAGTTTAAATCTGATTCAAGTCAAGGAGGCAATTGCTTTTTCTTTCAGACCATTCTGTAAAACTTTTATGCACAAACTGGGGTGACATAAAAGGGGGACAAACTAGGCTTCTCGCCCCAGGGCCTCCTCCAATTAGGCACCCACAAGGGCAGAAACTGATTTACATTTACTTATGGGAGACCTACACTAGACACTACCCAAGGGGCTCCTATCCTATCTGGTCATATATTTCTGTCCAGGTAATCGGCTGGTGTATGCTGCATCCCTATGTAATGTAATGATGGAGGCAGAATGATGGGCGCAGTTGCCTCTCGTCGTCTGTCTCTGCCTCTCTGTCGGCATTGCTATTTCATCATTACCTTAAAGTGGACCAAAACCCACCCTGGAGTGTATGAGACTCCAGATTCGGGATGCCCCGCTGTGTAATACCTCCTAGGTCGCCCAGTTAATTCACCTTCTCCCTGATCCACCGGAGCGCGCGCAAGCAGCGCCGCTCCCTGCTATGCCTTTAGCATCTGCGAATGGCCATTGTGGGCACGCTTCCTGTTACAGGGTAGCGGGATGCAGCCGGGTCCGCTTGTCAGGACTCGACTAGACTTGGCCTGTGTCGAGTCTTAGACAATACTTAGGCCCTTATTTAAGAAGGGATAGCGTCAGGTAGCGCCTGGTTAATGAGAGGTAGCAACAGGTAGCGACTGGTGAACGCCGGACACACACAAGTACACATTTATCAAGCAGAATCTGTTAAGCGACTGGGATAGCGCCATGTAGCGTCTGATTCATCATTTTCACAGCCTCAGCAAACAGCGCCGGCGTTTAGCCTTGCACAGCGCCAGGTATGACCTCTCGCTACCTGTCGCTCTCCCATACCTTTCAATGGACGATGCTTTTCATCTCTTTAAACGGGTTTTTTGTTTTTTGTTTTTTTTTCTCCAAAAATCACAAATAATTCTGTGACCTCTTCTGGCATTGGAATAGCAGTTTTTTATATATTTCTTCAGAAATGACATTACAGGTCTGCCATTAAAGTGTTCATGTTACAATGTTGCTACAATGTAATTCCATATGTTTTCGCTTTCTTACTAGTTAATAGATACTGAAAAACAGACTTTAAACACACCGCCTCCTGCGCTCTGGGCTTCAAACAAGCATTTTTCAGCGCCAGAGATTTGTGAGGCTGTTTTTTTGCTGAATATGGTGTGAGTCTATGAGCAGTCGCTAACATGCGCTCTCATACAGCGCTGTACTGGTCAAATAGCGACTCCTCACAATGTATTCAACATAAATGAACAGCGACTGAGTCGCTATAAAGTAGCGACCCACGGCCGAGCACTGCGACTACTAGCGGGCGCTCTGAAAATGCCTGCTACAGACGCTCATCTGTCGCTACCTGGCGTTAGTGATGAATCAGCCTGCCCGATGAATGGGCTGGAGTGGATCCGAGAGCGCTGATTGGACAGGAGGCCGCACATGTGTGTAGGACAGGGAAGAGGTGAGTTAGTTTGGGTGACCTCGGGGGTTACACAGCCAAAGACCAAAACCCAGTATAATCAAAATCCACAATAACAGCGTTTGTAGCTCGGGTCTGCTGAGTGGCAGCGTGTGCTCCTGAAAGCTGACATTGCTGGAACACTCCTCATCCTGCCCATCCTCCCGCTTCCATGGATTGCCATCAGTCGTTGCACAGAGGACACAGAAGCTCTGAGTAACACAGCGCCACACAAGATAATCCCGCGTCTGCGCACACCCAGCTCCTCACAATACAGGCGCATTCTTTCTATGCCGGAGACATACAAACAAACAGCAAGTTTCCTCTGTCATTGTAAATTGCATGAGGACTAATAAAAGCCTCGTCACTCCTCCAGCCTCCAGGTATTCTCTGCGCTATCATGTACGCGCTGCGCGCGCGAGAGCCAGGGGCGAGAGACACAAGGGTGAGAGAAAGAAACAGTAGACAAAAGACACAAGAGTGAGGGAGAGAGACAGATACAGGAGAAAGAAAGAGAGAAGAGGCAGAGACAGGCAAGATAAATGAGAGGCTGACATGAGAGAGGAAAGCAGGAGAAAGGCACGAAGGGTGCCAGGAAAAGAGAGAGAAAAAGACAGAGACAGGAGAGAGAGAGAAAGGCAGAGAGAGAGACGTTGTGAGATAGAATAGATAGGACAGGATAGATGTGAGAGAGAAAGAGAGACAAATATAGGAGAGACAGAGAGAGAAACAAGTGACAGACGTGAGAGAAAGTCACAGGAGACATTAAGAAATGTCTCCTGTTTCTTTCTCTCTCCCTTGTGTCTCTCGTTCCTGTCTCTCACCTGCTTCTCGCTTTCACATGTCTTCCTCTCTGCTGTTTCTTTCTGTCTCTCTCCTGTTTCTCACTCACACATGTCTGTCTCTGCTGTTACTGTCTCTCTCTCCAACTCACTTGTCTGTCTCTCTCTGATGTTTCTCTCTTGTCTGACTCTCTTTTCTGTTTCTCTCTGCCTCTATCCCTTTTTTCTCTCTCTCCTGTTTCAATCTCTCTTTCATGTCTGTCTCTCTTGTCTGTTTCTCTCTCTCTCTCTCTTTTTGTGCCTCCTTCTTCCACTAAACCACCAATAATGATGAGATCTCCCGATCTTTCTTCTGGTCTTAAAGCGGACCTTCACCCTGAATAAGAGTCTATCTTATATGTTTCCCACACCCTGTACATACAGATTGCCCACATTAATCCGGACCTTCACCCTGAATAAGAGTCTATCTTATATGTTTCCCCCACCCTGTACATACAGATTGCCCACATTAATCCGGACCTTCACCCTGAATAAGAGTCTATCTTATATGTTTCCCCCACCCTGTACATACAGATTGCCCACATTAATCCGGACCTTCACCCTGAATAAGAGTCTATCTTATATGTTTCCCCCACCCTGTACATACAGATTGCCCACATTAATCCGGACCTTCACCCTGAATAAGAGTCTATCTTATATGTTTCCCCTACCCTGCACATACAGATTGCCCACATTAATCCGAACCTTCACCCTGAATAAGAGCCTATCTTATATGTTTCCCACACCCTGTACATACAGATTGCCCACATTAATCCAGACCTTCACCCTGAATAAGAGTCTATCTTATATGTTTCCCCCACCCTGTACATACAGATTGCCCACATTAATCCGGACCTTCACCCTGAAAAAGGGTCTATCTTATATGTTTCCCACACCTTGTACATACAGATTGCTCACATTAATCCGGACCTTCACCCTGAATAAGAATCTATCTTATATGTTTCCCCCACCCTGTACATACAGATTGCCCACATTAATCCGGACCTTCACCCTGAATAAGAGTCTATCTTATATGTTTCCCCCACCCTGTACATACAGATTGCCCACATTAATCCGGACCTTCACCCTGAATAAGAGCCTATCTTATATGTTTCCCACACCCTGTACATACAGATTGCCCACATTAATCCGGACCTTCACCCTGAATAAGAGTCTATCTTATATGTTTCCCACACACTGTACATACAGATTGCTCACATTAAAAATCATCCTACCTGCATCTGCTGCATGTTATGAGCCTTTAAAGATCCAAGATGGCGGCTCATGGAACATCAGGCAGCCTGCAAACAGGAAGTGTCTTCTGACTGTGCTGCTCTGCATTCTGGGATTGCTGTCCTTTCCCTGACCCCAGCTCTGCTCTGTCTATAACCCCGCCCCCTGAACTTTATCCCGCTCATCTCTCCTCATTATGTGATGCTTCTGAGTCAAGATGGCGGCGCCCGTATTCTAGAGTCCTGAACAGAGTTGCAGCCCAACGCGGGAAAGAATAATAGGTGACTAAAAACTTAAAATATATTAATTATAGATGCTGGAGAATAGTTTTTTAAGGAATTAGGCTTTTCATGATATCATGCTGAAGGTCCGCTTTAAGGGAAGATACTGTGGCACCTCCCAGCCATGATGCTGATCCTGGGCACCACATAGGCCGTGGCTGGGGGTTATAGGGGGACAAGGTACAGGGGAGAGGATGAAGGACAGAGCTGTGCTAAATAGGAATAAGTGGCTGCATGTGAGAGGCCATACACAGCAGTGCGGCCCACCAGGAATTCTCCCTGTGCCCCCAATGACTAAATGTCTGCTCTGCCACTTCCCTCTGATATATCTCCTTCTGTATCATGTAACTGTTGGATATATTTGCCAAAACATCAGAGTCCTATGAATCCTTGCTTCCCATCGCTACATTGTAACGCAATAAATAAATCATTAATCATGATCATTAATAATGACAGTAATAGCAATAATACTGCAACACAGAACAATCAGGTGATTGTAAGGGAAAGAACAACAAGCAAAACAGCACAGCTCCAACCCACTAATCACCTACAACTTCTGACACCTCTATCTGCTGTTATATCTTATATGTTTCCCACACACTGTACCTACAGATTGCTCACATTAATCCGGACCTTCGCCCTGAATAAGAGCCTATCTTATATGTTTCCCACACACTGTACATACAGATTGCTCACATTAATCCGGACCTTCACCCTGAATAAGAGCCTATCTTATATGTTTCCCACTCCCTGTACATACAGATTGCCCACATTAATCCGGACCTTCACCCTGAATAAGAGCCTATCTTATATGTTTCCCACACACTGTACATACAGACTGCCCACATTAATCCGGACCTTCGCCCTGAATAAGAGCCTATCTTATATGTTTACCACACCCTGTACATACAGATTGCCCACATTAATCCGGACCTTCACCCTGAATAAGAGCATATCTTATATGTTTCCCACACCCTGTACATACAGATTGCCCACATTAATCCGGACCTTCGCCCTGAATAAGAGCATATCTTATATGTTTCCCACACCCTGTACATACAGATTGCCCACATTAATCCGGACCTTCGCCCTAAATAAGAGCCTATCTTATATGTTTACCACACCCTGCACATACAGATTGCTCACATTAATCCGGACCTTCGCCCTGAATAAGAGCCTATCTTATATGTTTCCCACCCCCTGTACATACAGATTGCTCACATTAAAAATCATCCTACCTGCATCTACTGCATGTTATGAGCCTTTAAACATCAAAGATGGCGGCTCATGGAGCATCAGGCAGCCTGCAAACAGGGAGTTTCGTCTGACTGTGCCGCTCTGTATTCTGGGATTGCTGACGTTTCCCTGACCCCAGCTCTGCTCTGTCTGTGCAAAGCACAGCTATAACCCGCCCCCCTGCACTTCCCCCCTCCCCTTCTCTCCTCAGTATGTGTGATGCTTCTGAGTCAAGATGGCGGCGCCCATATCCTAGAGTCCCGAACAGAGTTGCAGCCCAGTGGGGGAAAGAATAATAAGTGACTAAAAACTTAAAATATATTAATTTTAGATGCTGGGGAATAGTTTTTTAAGGGTTTGACCTTTTCATTAAATCATGCTGAAGGTCCGGTTTAGCTGCAATCTGATTGGCTGGAATTGCTCGGGGTGCTGTGTTCATCCTCATTCCTTTATACTTGGATGTGCAGCATGTGGTGTGTGCAGCTATTCTTATTCTACATGGTAAAGTCGCTTCATCGGTCTGTTCTATTCATTTAGGGATCCTTTATATACAAGTCGGGTTCCCGTTACAAGAAACATGACAGTTACCTTATCCAAGCAGTTGACTTTTTCTGTGGGATATACAACTCTGCCACAGCGGGCACATTGCGGGTTCATTTTCCCAGAGTTCTCAGAGTGGCTGGAAAAAAAAAAGATAATCCTATAAAAGAATATAAAAAGAGGCTGAAAGGAAAAGTCCAGCTTCCTCTGAGCGATGAAGGAGATGTGCAAGATCCGAAAGCCAAAGCAGCTGTCAGAGAAGAAGAGGCGGCGGCGGCGGCGGCGACAGCGCTGATCAGCTGGAGAGTGAAGACATCACACTGCAGTCCCAAGGCAGATGTGTGTCACAGTGTGTGTGTGTGTGTGTGTGTGTGTGTGTGTGTGTCTGAGCGGCCCCTCCTCCCAACTCGTCCTACCTGCTTTTTTTTTTTGCTTTTTTTTTTGCTTTTTTTTCTACGATACTTTATTGCAACGTACAAATAAAACAATTCAAAGCACGCAACACAAAAGTGACAAAACACATAGCAAGAATTTGCTTAGGGCCTTATTCATGACGGCATAGCGCCAGGTAGCGGCAGGTAGATATATAGATAAATATATATTTTTTTTCTGCACCACACATATATTAAATAAGAAACATATACGGGCAGGCTGATTCATCAATAAGGCCAGGTAGCGACAGATGAGCGTCTGTAGCAGGCATTTTCAAAGCGCCCGCTAGTAGTCACTGTGCTCAGCCGTGGGTCGCTACTTCATAGCAACGGGGAGGCCGATTCATTAATAGCGGCAGGTAGCGACAGTTGAGCGACTGTAGCGGTATTTTCACAGCGCCCGCAAGTAGTCGCTGTGCTTGGCCGTTGTTCGGTTGTTGATAGCGACTCAGTGGTTGTGCAGTAATGTTGAATACGGGGTGACGAGTCGCTATTTGACAGGTTCCGCGCTGTATGGGTGCGCATGATAGCGAATGGCCATAGCGACCGGTTCCCACCATATTCATTAAAAAATCACGCTCAAAAAATTCTCGCGCTGTGAAATGCATGTTTAAACCCCAGAGCGCTGGCGGCGATGGGTAAAAATAGTTTTTTAACCCCCAAACAACCATATTTTTGGAAACCAAAAAAAACAAGTTTTTTAAATAATTTTGTAATATGAATACATTAATATCAGACCTGTAATATCAATTCTGTACTTTTTTTTTTATTTATTTTTTTTACCTTAAAAAAAATATTAAAAATGGCAGAAGTGGTCACAGAAATGAATAACAATTAATTATGAATATTTAAAGATTGTTCCATTGAAATGCATTGGAGAGCGCCAGGTAGCGAGAGGTCATACCTGTCGCTGTTCAAGGTCGGACACTGGCGCTGTGGGCTGAGGCTGGAATAATGATGAATGAGTCGCTATATGGCGCTATCTCAGTCGCTAAGCAGGATTGGCTTGATAAATGTGTGATTGTGGTGGGGAGCCGGCGTTCTCGTGGCGGGGCCCGTCATTACCGGCCGCTCACCAGTCGCTACCTGTCGCTATCCCTTGTTAAATAAGGGCCTCAGTCGCTGTTCCGTAATGTTGAATACATTGTGAGGAGTCGCTATTTGACCAGTACAGCGCTGTATGGAAGCGCATGTTAGCGACTCCTCATAGCGACTGACTCACACCATATTCAGCAAAAAAACAGCCTCACAAATCTCTGGCGCTGAAAAATGCTTGTTTGAAGCCCAGAGCGCAGGAGGCGGTGTGTTTAAAGTCTGTTTTCCAGCATCTATCCACTAGTAACAAAGCGAAAACATATGGAATTACATTGTAGCAACATTGTAACATGAACACTTTAATGGCAGACCTGTAATGTCATTTCTGAGGAAATATATAAAAAATGGATAAATTGTGGAAAAACTGCTTTTTCAATGCCAGAAGAGGTCACAGAATTATTTGTGAATTTTGGGGGGAAAAAAAAAACCCAGTTTAAAGAGAAGAAAAGTATCGTCCATTGAAATGTATGGGAGAGCGACAGGTAGCGAGAGGCAGCACATACCTGGCGCTGTGCAAGGCTGAACGCCGGCGCTGTTCGCTGAGGCTGTGGTGGAGCCTAAACTAAACAAGTATCTCCCCCCTTGCCCCATTGGAATCCTTAAGCTGACAGTATCCTGGGCCTCTGATCTGAACACCCGATGCATAATGGAGTCACTGACACTGACTCACACAGATGGGGGTTGTTGGTCCCAGAGGTCACTGGAGTGGAAATACCAGGGGACTCGATCTCAGAAGCCGATATAAGGATGGACCAGCTGCGGTGGGATAAATAATACTGTAAATATGGCTTTTTACATGGATTTAACATGCCACGACATCTTTGGACTAAAAAAATACCTAGGGCCTTATTCATGAAGAGACAGCGCCAGGTAGTCCTGTACAGCGTCAGGTAGCGTCAGGTGAACACCGGAGACGGCACGCAATTACACATTTATGAAGCCAAATCTGGTGAGCGACTAGAACAACGCCATGTAGTCCGATTCATCATTATCCCAGCCTCAGCGTACAGCGCCGGCGTTCAGCCTTGCAGAGCGCCACGTATTACCTCTCGCTACCTGGCGCTCTCCCATACATTTCAGTGGACGATCCTTAAATCCCTTTCCTGATCTCAATTTTTTTTTTTTCCTAAAAAAAAAAACACAAACCTTCTGACATGTATCCTGGCCTAGAAAATGACATTTTTGAAAACTTTTTTGATTAATAATATTTTTATGCAGAATTGTCCTTACAGGTCTGGTATTAAAGTGTTCATGTTACAATGTTATAATAATGTAATTCCATGTTTTCGCTTTGTTACTAGTGGATACATGTTTAGAATCAGACTTTAATCACACAGCCTCTGGCGCTGTGGCCTACATCGACCCGATTTTGAGCGCCGGAACTGTTTGAGGCTGATTTTTTGATGAATGTGGTGTGAGTCAGTCGCACTGAGCTGGCGCTACCATTCGCTCCAATACAGCGTAGTACTGCAAATCACATAACGTATTCAACAATGCCGGCCAGCGACTGAGGCGCTCTGAAACAACGAACCATGGCCGAGCACAGCGACTACTAGCGGTCGCTCTGAAATTCGCTCTACAGACGCTCATCTGTCGCTACCTGGCGTTAGTAATGAATCAGCCTGCTATACTCACCTAACCCTGATGCAGTCTTGATCTCTCTTGAAAGGTCCTCGGCTGCCAACTTGAGCGGAAGAACCCTGGTAGTGAACAAGTCTCTCCAAGCATCAAGCAAGCCTGCTGACAACCATTAAAGTGGACCAACACCCTCCACTGATCGGCCCGGGAATCTATAAGATTCGAATCAATAAGATGACTGCGGGGCACCCCGATCGGGGGTGCCCCGCTGTGTGAAACCCCCCAGAAACCCCTAAATCCCTACCTGCTCCTCGATCCAGCGGCGCCTGTCGCCGCCTCCCGCGCATCCCTCTAGCAGGACGCGCACCCGCGCCGGCCGTTTGTGAATGGCCGGCGCGGGCGCGCGCCCTGTAAGAGTGACGCACGGGAGGCGGCGGCAGGCGCGGTCTCTTGTCCATCGCTGCCTCCCACTTGTCCGCTGGCGAGGATTGGCTGCAGCGGTCACGTGGGAGCGGGGAGAAGTGAGTTTTTGGGGCTTTCTGGGGGGTTTCACACAGCAGGGCACCCCCGATTGGGGTGCTCCACCGAAGTGGACCAAAACCCAGGATAGTCAAAATCCTGGGTGTTGGTCCACTTTAAAGAGACCCTGAAGTCAACAAACTGGTGACTTTCGTGTCCCCTCCTCTAGCACCAGCTCAGGCAATAGGATTTGTTAAAATATATAAATGAACTCACCCAGCCCCGTTATGCAGCGTGTTTCCTCAACGCTCCCGGTGATCAAAGGGCAAGCTGCGGGCTTATGATGCCTTGGGCCCCATGCAAAATTGTGCCCTAATTAAAGACAAATTAGGGAAATTCAATATTAACGCACCTTGGCGGGGTTGTAACCACAGCCTGGTTACTGGCACTGCGGGGGTTTCACACACAGGGGCATCCTGCAATGTACGCACATTGCACAGGGGATTGTCCGGGAATTGCTCATATGGCCGTCCAATTTCTACTCCCTATAGCATCCCAAACTAGGATTCTCCAATGTGTGGGGCCGCGCCCACTCACCTAACATTGTTCCACTGACACACGTGACGGGTGGAAACCATGAGCAACACTAAAAGTAGGAACCATTAGAGCCCTGTCAAGGGAATAGGCCCCCTGATAGTGAATAGAAACCTTAAATAGTTTAGTTAAACCGTACCTTCAACCCTTAAAAAAAACGATTCCCCAGCATATAAAATTAATATATTTTAAGGTTTTAGTCTTTCCCCCACCAGGCTGCTACTCTGTTCAGGACTTTAGGATACGGGTGCCGCCATCTTGACTCAGAAGCATCACACTTAATGAGGAGAGGAGAGCGGGATAAAGTACCGGGGGGCGGGTTATAGCTGTGCTTTGCTCAGACAGAGCAGAGCTGGGGTCAGGAAAAGGTCAGCAATCCCAGAATTAAAAAAAAAATAATACAGAGGAGATTTATTTTTCAAATAAAGTGAAGTAAAGTATTTATTTTCTTCAGCCAATCATTTATTAGCATTTTATTTTCATGAGTGTTTAATGATAGTTGACCTTTACATCAATATTATTTTGACTAGAATAGGAATACCTGGGGAATGGGCGCTACAAATGGAATCTAGTCTCTTTTGTTGTGTACTGTCTATATGCCATTCACCTTTATTTGTGCGTTGCAGTCATTGTTCTGTTAGGATAATCCCCACGTAGAAACATAAAAGGTTCCGGATATCCAGACATCAAATACATAGGTTTCACCCTAGGACAGTCTCCAGGATTACTTCCATTATATTTCACAGGGATTTAAACTAAAGTTTTTTTTTTTTAAAAGTCGAAAAGTTTTCGTCATCAAAGTTATTTTGTATTTCTATTGTTTTTACAAATTTTTACACTATATTTTATATCAATCAGTTTGTAAACCATAGTAGATTGGCTAAGATAAAAGCACAGGAAAAATGGCACTCTGTAAGACATGACAGGGCCCCATCACATGTAGGCCCTTATTTATGAAGGAATAGCGTCAGGTAGCGACTGGTGAGCGGCCGGTAATGACGGGCCCCGCCACGAGAACGCCAGCTCCCCACCACAATCACACATTTATCAAGCCAATCCTGCTTAGCGACTGAGATAGCGCCATATAGCGACTCATCATTATTCCAGCCTCAGCCCACAGCGCCAGCGTCCCACCTTGAGCAGCGACAGGTATGACCTCTCCGCTCTCCAATGCATTTCAATGGAACAATCTTTAAATATTCATAATTAATTGTTATTTTTTTTTTTTTTTTTTTTTAAATGTGAAAAATTCTGTGACCACTTCTGCCATTTTAGATAATTTTTTTAAGGGGAAAAAAATGTAAAAAAAAGATTGTACAGAATTGATATTACAGGTCTGATAGTATTCATATTACTAAATTATTTAAAATCCTTTTTTTTTTTGGTTTCCAAAAATATGGTGGTTAAAAAACTACTTTTAACACATCGCCGCCAGCGCTCTGGGGTTTAAACATGCATTTCACAGCGCTTTAATTTTTTGAGCGTGATTTTTTGATGAATATGGTGGAAGCCGGTCGCTCTGACCAGTCGCTATCATGCGCACCCATACATCGCGGAACCTGTCAAATAGCGACTCGTAACCTTGTATTGAACATTACGCCACACCGACTGAGTCGCTGTCAACAACCGAACAACGGCCAAGCACAGCAACTACTAGCGGGCTACTACTACTAGCGGGCTACGGCCAAGCACAGCAACTACTAGCGGGCAAACACTACTACTAGCGGGGGCAGTGAAAATACCGCTACAGTCGCTCAACTGTCGCTACATGTCGCTATTAATAAATCAGCCTCCCCGTTATGTCACTGAACACAACGGCTTATTTATTATTATTTGTGCGGGTGCCACTTGAGCGCCTCATCTGAGGTGCTCAGCATCACCCGCACCACAGCGTTGGCTTCTGGCTGCCGGCGCTGTCAGCTGCAGCGTTCCTGACCAGGCAGCGTTTGCAGCGCACGGCTTATATAAGCCTATGCGCTAGCAACACCTAGCGCCAGCCGAGAGCCTCGCAAGCTGACAAAATTCATCAAAAGAATACCAGGCCCTCCAAGAGGCGCGTTTTTTTTTTAAATTAAAAATGGGGATTGCATTAAAGACACTTGGCAAACATGACATTTCTCAAATCCCAAATCACTAATTTGCAGCACTAAATAAAAAATCTAAAAATACCTATGAAAATAATCCCAACTAGCCCAGGGATCCAGTGGCACATGCACCAGCCCCCCCAAAAAATTTAATATTTTTCTACAATGCTTAAATAATTGTACCAGCCCTTTGGAATGTATGGGATAAGGCCACACAGTGCAGGGTGAGCGCCTGGTCCTATCTGGCACTGTAGGGAACATAGTGCCAGCACTCATCCCATCACCGGTGCTGATGATAGATGGGACATTACCTGGTACTATCAGAGGTGCTGTGGTTTTTTGACTTACACCTTTTTGACTGAGACCTGACACTCATCTGTCATTACCTGGCACAACATAGCCTTAGCCTTTCTTAAATAACCCCTTCTCCCTAGTATTTTCAATATACAGTTCATCTCCAGTGGAGCATCCTGATTTGGGATGCCTTGCTGCATGAAACCACTGGGAAACACTCAAGTCTCTGGCGATCTCAAAGCACTTACTTGGCCCGTCTGTTTGTTTTGCCGCTCTGACTTTAGTGTGACATACAAAAGATGAATGCAAACTGCTGCCCACCACTCCACGTACCAACTCCAGCCACTCAGAAACGCCTGGCGCTCGTATGTGCATTAGCACAAGGATAGCGGGAATGTGACCGTGACCCATGCATGCACTGTGGGATCACCACACCATATAATGGACGATCCCACTGAGTTCAAGAAGCCGGGTATCCAACAAAGAAGCATCATTCCTTTGGCAGGACAGTAGAGATCGAACATCATAGAAGGGAAAACAGGATGGGGGGGATAAAGCAGGCTGTACTAAATATATCTTAAATCTTATAATAATAAAATACAAATAAATGGGGACTAGCAGAATTCACTACTGGAGTTATCCTTTAAAAACTAAAGCACCACTAGAAATAACCTTCATACACAAAGTTTTCATGGTCTGTATTATTTGCTTCACATGAAATAATGGAGGTGTGACGGGTGTGGCATTTTGAAGCATTGCACAATGCTAACATTGTTTCTCAACATTGACAATAACATACTGTACATTTCCTACATCGCCTAAACACCTGTATGTGTTGCTGAAAATATCATCTCCCTCTGCTGCTGGTCTACAGTCCATACCTACAAACTGTCCCTCATACTGCCATTGTTAATGCTGAAAAACGTAACTATCTTATTGAGGGGTTTCTGGGTGCAGGCGGCTTGGGAGGTCCTGTTAGGTTGGGCCACATATAGATCCCCCCAGGGACCTATAGCAGAGAGGAAGATATGGCTAACTTTTCCCTCATCCAATGGTCGGTTCACACTGAGCCCCCTAATGTATCAGCGTAGGGGGCCACTGCACAAGGGTGCTCTTCACGATTGTAAATCAATGCACACAGCCTTTCAGGCTATCCAAGAGTAAATAGCTTACATGCAGAAATACTGATCAACGGGAGACTAGGGATGTTTGCATAGCGGATCATTCTGCCTGGTCAGAGTCCATCTGCTAGGCTTGTTGAAGAAGGGACCACTTCACAATAACCTGCACTGTCCAGCACAATCCTAGGTACAGGTCATTAAACAAATGGGCCCTAAAGTAGAGGTTGCCTCTGAGGAGCAAGTGCTAGGCCGGCTGAGTATATCTATCTCCTGAAGAGCCCTTGTGGGGAAATATCCTGTGGTGGAACCAGGTGTAGGTGGGGGTGCAGGCATTGGGACTTTTTGACACTGGCTGGCAGGTGACCACGATGGATGAAGAGTTTCCGCCAACCATCGGAAGCCAAAGCCTCATAGTTATTATTTGACTTCTGCCAACCAATTGCCCTTGGACCTTTTTGAAGTCACCTGATTTTAGTTCGAAATAGACAGCCAACATTTAAAGCCGGCCAAAACCCACATTTTTAACTTGCATCCCCTGAATTGCTCCCCCTATGAAGAGGACCTTTTGCTGATTTTCATTGCTCCCGCTTCACTCTAATCCCAGATAATGGCGCCTGTTTTATCTGTAAAAGCTCCACCTCCTCCATTCATTGCCACTGTTTTGTGTGGCAATGATGTCATTGCCACACCTATGCAATGGCTGATTACCGGCCATCTTACAGAGAGGGACAGTCGAAAAATCAGTGTTCTAGGATGCTTCGCAAAGCGAACACCTGATGAAACTCAATATAGGGCTGATCCCTAAAATTCAGCAGAGATAAATATGGGAGATAGTTTGGGACATTGCTAAATGTAGAGGGTTTTTACTTATCTTGTTCAGATAGAAGATCCTGCGGTAAAGGTAAGTAATAGGTGCGCTGTAGGGAAAAAAGGTTAATTAGTGCAGGTAGATTGGCATTGATTGATGCTGTAGATATAAGCTTTTCTGGTTAGGAGGCTGAGTGCCTTTGCAGTTAGGGTGATGAACCTGTGAGTTGGGGGGAAAAAGTTAGTCAAAGGTTAAGTTTGTTTGAGGGCGATATTTCTACCAGTTAATCAGGTCATCAATAACCAGTATCATTACTTCTGGAAGATTAATCCTCAAAAATCCTCAGGGTTAGTGGGGATTTTTAGTCTGTCTGATTTAGCAAGCTAATGGTAGATCAGAGTGAAAGTGTCCAGTGTTGGAAGAAACACTATTGGTCACTTGTTTATTGTATATACATATATATATGATATATAATATAATGGTTGGTGCACTGTTAATTGTAGATACACTCGTTGAACTCACCTCTTTGATGAAGTTGATAGTGGTTTTGGTTGGGGGTTCCTGCTGTTTTAGGGTGCTGGCCAGTTAAGATGGTTTTCTTTGTGTATATTGGTCTGAGTGTTTGCGGGAAGAGGCTTAGGCCCTTATTTATGAAGGAATAGCGACAGGTAGCGACTGGGGAGTGGCCGGTAATGACGGGCCCCGCCATGAGAACGCCGGCTCCCCACCACAATCACACATTTATCAAGCCAATCCTGCTTAGTGACTGAGATAGCGCCATATAGCGACTCATTCATCATTATTCCAGCCTCAGCCCACAGCGCCAGCGTCCGAACTTGAACAGCGACAGGTATGACCTCTCGCTACCTGGCGCTCTCCAATGCATTTCAATGGAACAATATTTAAATATTAATAATTAATTGTTATTATTTTTTTTATTTTTTTTTTAATGTGAAAATTCAGTGACCACTTCTGCCCTTTTAGATTTTTTTTTTTAGGGGAAAAAATAAAAAAAATAAATTGTACAGAATTGATATTACAGGTCTGATATTAATGTATTCATATTACTAAATTATTTAAAAAACTTGTTTTTTTTGTTTTTCAAAAATATGGTTTTTTGGGGGTTAAAAAAACTACTTTTAACCCATCGCCGCCAGCGCTCTGGGGGTTTAAACATGCATTTCACAGCGCGAGAATTTTTTGAGCGTGATTTTTTAATGAATATGGTGGGAGCCGGTCGCTAGGGCCAGTCGCTATCATGCGCACCCATACAGCGCTGAACCTGTCAAATAGCGACTCTTCACCCAATATTCAATATTACGGCAAACCAACTGAGTCGCTATCAACTACCGAACAACGGCCAAGCACAGCGACTACTAGCGGGCGCTCTGAAAATGCCGCTACAGTCACTCAACTGACGCTACCTGCCGCTATTAATGAATCGGCCTCCCCGTCAAGGAACTGCTCCTTAAATTGTTACTTGAAAGTGGACTGGGGGTGCTCTTTTAGGAAACTTGAGAGTGGACCGGGGCTATTGAATCGTATGCTGCTTAAATGGGAAAAGAATGGTGTGGCTTAGCTATATACCCCTCATGTGTGTGGTGTATTAAGCTTGATATACGAGGCGCTGGGGGAGGGCAAGGCAGGGTTAATGGCCGCTGTGCTGCCCTAAGGTTTTTCTGCTGTGTTCGCCGTTCTTAGGGGGCGTGTGGGTGCAGAGATGCTGGCGGGTGTGCGTGTGGAGGCCGCTTTGCGGCTTTCGTTCTCCCGTCCTGAATGCCGCTGAGGCGGCGAAGTTTTGTAGCGAGTCTCCCACCAAATTGCTAAATGTAGCCCAACTCAACAGGCTAACAATTGGCTATGTCTGTTATATCACTTTAATTTAAGAATAAATGTCGCTGAGTGGTTTATTGTCACTATTACAACATTTCCCTGGAGGACCTTTATAAACAGATGTATGGCAAAATAAAAATACCTTGACACCATGACATTTCTGTACCATGTAAAAGCCTGTTTATGATTATTGGATATACGCTGGAGTAATTGAAGTTCAGCCATGACCTTTTTCTAAGCGGTCCAGTGTAAGGTCAGCATAGAGGTGATGCTGAATACTAATGGTTCCAGTTCATTGCGTGTCCTTTGTGGACTGTTAACTGCCTGAGAGAATAAAAACAAATTCATTATATTGCTCATCTGTTACCAAAGACTTCCAGGAATATGAACACGAGAATGAACTGTGTAGGGCCCTTAAAGTGGACCAACACCCAGGATTTTCACTATCCTGGGTGTTGGTCCACTTCAGCGGGGCATCCGAGATCAGGATGCCCCGCTGTGTGAAACCCCCCCCCCAAAAGCCCCAAAAAACGTACCTTTTCGGCGACGGACAAGCGACGGATAAGTCGCCGCCGCCGCCTCCCGCGAATCCCTCTTACAGGACATGCGCCCGCGCCGGCCATTCACAAACGGCCGGCGCAGGCGCGCGCACTGCTAGAGGGGCGTGCGGGAGGCGGCGGCGGCTGATCCGTCGCCGATAAGGTAAGGTTTTTTGGGGCTTTTGGGGAGGGTTTCACCCCGCGGGACATCCCGATCTCGGATGCCCCGCGGTGATCGAGGTGATCACCCCTGGGTGTTGGTCCACTTTGAATGTGAATATATTAAAAAAGCTATTAATATGAAATGTAAAAGAAAAATCACCCACGGTAAACTCTGTGTAAATGTCTATCTCTTGAAGGAACAGTCCAGGCAGTTGAATCAAATGTTACCTTTTTGGTACTGATTCTCCTTCTAGAAAGTTAAAAAACGTGTAGGCTGATTCATTACAAAAGCCAGGTATCGGCAGATGAGCGTCTGTAAAGCAGTTCTTAGAGCGACCGCTAGTAGACGCTGTAAACATGAGCTGTAACAGAGCTTGTTCATGCCCTAATATTGAAATTGAGCCCTGATAAAGATATTTGGATTCTGTTTCCGATGTTGCTTTTTGTACCATACATACTACTACTAACTGGAGTTTCTTTTTCAAAATACCCCCATCTCTCTGTTCTTTTTTGCACATTTCTTTATAATTCTGTTTTAACTTTTTTCTTCTCATTGAATTTTCCTTTCTCTCACTTTCTTTTTTATTTCATGGTCCCTCCATATCCATATCTCCTCCCCTCTTTTTCATGTTGTTCCCACATTCCCTCGATCTTTCTCTTGTCACCTTCCACCCGCCAGCCCGTCTTTACAGCTTCTTCACATTTTCCTACTTTTTTACCTCCATCCCTCTTTTCCAGTTTTTTTATTTCTCCCGCTTTCCTCTCTCTCTCTCTCTCTCTCTCTCGCTCTCGCTCTCTCTCTCTCTTTCATTCTCTTTCTCTATCTTTTCATTCTCTTTCATTCTTTCTCCGTCTCTCTTGTCCGTTCTTTCCATTTTCTCCTTTTTTTCTTTCTATCTTTTTTCTTTCCCATATTCTCTCTCTTTTTCACTCCTTCATTCTCTCTCTCCTTTTTCTCCCTCTTTCTCTTTTTGTTCTCTCTTTCTTCCTGACTTTCATTCTTTATTTTATTTTTTCTGTCTTTTCTCTTCCTTTCTCTTTTCCACATTACCTCCACCCTCTCACTTTCTCTTCCTATGACATTTCTTTTTCCTTCTCTCAATCTCTTTTTTTTTTCTATCTTTTCAGACAGTTTCTTTTCTTTCTCCCTTGTTTTCCTTCAGTCTTTTTCTGCATGCCCTCTGTTTTTACTTGTCCCATTTCTCTGTCTCCCTCTTTCCCGTGTTCCCTCTGTTGCTCTCTGTTCGTTTTTGTGTGTGTGTCTCTAGGGGGCACCTTCCTGATCTTGCACACTGACCCTAAGACCGGCCCTGCTCTTAATGCACCACTGTAGACACTTCTGGTAATAAAGGCAACAATGATCTGACTGCTTAGAGGTTCAGCAGTCACAATGGGTTAATTGGAAAATGGAACATGGTACTGTACTTGATGACTTGATTGACTATTTACTATTCTATCCCTGCTCATTCCTTATTTAACACTGCCATCTTGTGACCTAAACCATTAACTACAATTAAATAACTAAACCCATTTACATTTGTTTTATTCAAGTCTACCTGTCTCCCAGTCTAACTCATATACTCATATACTTAAAAGAGGGTATCTAATATTCCTATATCTATCTACAGTTACTAACTCGCTCTTACAAGCCACACATATGCCTGGACAGGGTGCTTCAATGTGGCACGGTGGAACACCAAACAAGGCCACTTGGCTATAAAAATGTCTCCCGATTAATCCAAAAGGCTCAAAGAGGCAAAGTTATGAAGATCGATTGTTCTGGAGACCTGATCTTAAGAGTGAACAATCCAGAGGTGCTACGTGTGCTTCTTGGACACCACTCCAGGGAAAATGAGTGCAGCTAGTTCAACTCAGCACCAGTCTTTTTTTTTTTTAAATAAGCAGACCGGATCCACAAGCCCCATTACTGGCAGGGAATTCTGCTAATGACTCCCCACACCAACCTCTAGGGCAGGCTATAATACATTGATCAGATAGAAAACTTGATCATAGCTGAAAGGTTAGTAAACAGTACTGATATCTCCTATGGGTTATCTTCTAAGGCCCTTATTTAAAGTGGACCAACACCCACGGGTGATCGGCCCGGGAATCTATAAGATTCCCGGGCCGATCACCCCCCACCCCGCGGGACATCCGAGATCGGGATGTCCCGCGGGGTGTAACCCCCCCAAAACCCCCGAAAAACCTTACCGCCTCCCTCGCGCCCCTGAAGCCGTGCGCGCGCCCGCGCCGGCCGTCTGCGAATGGCCGACGCGGGCGCGCGCACGGCTACAGGGGCGCGAGGGAGGCGGCGGCGGCGGCAGCCGCTTAGACGTTCCTGGACCTGGCTTGTACGTCGGCGCTGGGAGCGGGGAGAGGTGAGTTTTTCGGGGGGTTAGGGGGGGTTTCACACAGCAGGGCACCCCGATCGGGGGTGCCCCACCGAAGTGGACCAAGACCCAGGATAGTCAAAATCCTGGGTGTTGGTCCACTTTAAGAAGGGATAGCATCAGGTAGTGGCTGGTTAATGAGAGGTAGCGACAGGTAGCGACTGGTGAACACCGGACACGGCACGCAATTACACATTTATCAAGCAGAATCTGTTGAGCGACTGGGATAGCGCCATGTAGCGTCTGATTCATCATTTTCACAGCCTCAGTGAACAGCGCCGGTGTTCAGCCTTGCACAGTGCCAGGTATGACCTCTCGCTACCTGACGCTCTGCCATACATTTCAATGGACGAACCTTTTCTTCTCTTTAAACGGGTTTTTGTTTTTTTGTTTTTTCCCAAAAATCACAAATAATTCTGTGATCTCTTCTGGCATTGAAAAAGCAGTTTTTTCACATTTTTTTCATTTTTTATATATTTCTTCAGAAATGACATTACAGGTCTGCCATTAAAGTGTTCATGTTACAATATTGCTACAATGTAATTCCATATGTTTTCGCTTTGTTACTAGTGGATAGATGCTGGAAAACAGACTTTATACACACAGCCTGCGCTCTGGGCTTCAAACAAGCATTTTTCAGCGCCAGAGATTTGTGAGGCTGTTTTTTTGCTAAATATGGTGTGAGTCGGTCGCTATGAGCAGTCGCTAACATGTACTCCCATACAGCGCTGTACTGGTCAAATAGCGACTCCTCACAATGTATTCAACATTACTGAACAGCGACTGAGTCGCTATAAAGTAGCGCCCCACGGCTGAGCACAGTGACTACTAGGGGGCGCTCTGAAAATGCCTGCTACAGACGCTCATCTGTCGCTACCTGGCGTTAGTGATGAATCAGCCTGCCCGTGTTTGGAGAGCTGTTCACATGAGATGATTATGCCAAAAACATTGAGAGTTAAAACAAATTCCATGACACAAGAAATGTCATTGTCACCCTGAGCTCCAGGAACACGCAGAACAACATAATTATGTCTTCTTGAATTTAGAGAAATGAAAAGATAATGATAATCTATTTTGCATATGCAAATTCCCATTTCTGAACATTGTTCAGAAATAAACTAGTGAAGCAAATCCTAGTTGTCATCCATAATACAGGTCATGTAAAGCAACAGCATTTAACTGATGATTTGTATTGTTTTTTTAAGTCATACACTACAAGACAAATTACCAGATGTTCACCATATGTGGGTATTTGCTGGTCTATTTACCTAAATTATTGACTATTCTTCTCTTTAGAAGCTGAAATAGATTTAAACTGCCACATTGTTTCCTTCTCACAATATTTGAATATTGGGGGGAAAGGGTCTCCCTATAAAACACTTCTTCTACACCAAGGGAGCCTTACTCCTCCAAATGGGCCCTTCTTTCTACCCCCCCTCTATTCAACAGTAAATCTCAATACACTAGGTTTGGAATATCTATTTGTACCTTTTATTTCCAGATATCACACTTAAAAATTACTCTTAGATCATTGCCTATAAAACACTGATGATACAAAAATATAATAAAACACTTTTATTATTGTATGGTTAGAGATCTCTTGTTTCCAAAACGTTTCTCTCAAATTTGAGATTTCTCAAGGATCCATACTAGTTAATTAGGCAACTGTGTGTTTTATGATATTGTCTGGTAAAGGAAATGGAGACAAAAGGGTTGATTCAGAGCCCCTTTCACAACGTTTTCATGGAGGTCTTGCTATCAAACGAAAAATCACAGAAAAATTAAAAAATTTCCCACAAATATTCACGCAGAAAATGGGCTCTGCTGAATCAGACAAGGAGGAAAAATGAACGAGAACGGAAATTTTCACGCAAAAAAACGGCGAGAAAGGGGCTCTGAATCAACCCTATTCTGCCTAATTCAAAGCCTGCCTGTGAATGCTCATTTTTTTCGGGAACTGATTTCAAAACCGGGAAGTTGTGAACACTTGCATCATTCAAAGCCGCGTACCTAGAGAAGTTCGTAAGTATATGGTTTGGCCGAGCATTTACATTATTTGCAGCAGTAGTAGTTTCAGAAGCCGAGGTTTTACCTGTTTTCGGATGTAACTTGCTGTGGATCCCATTGTTCTTGCTGTGCCGTGTCCTTCGGGGGCTTTTCAGCGCACGCCTTTTTTTATTTTTTACAAGCTATTTTGAGGCGCTTCCCACTGTCTCCCGCCAGTGTACCCATGGTAGTCTACATGCCCTTGTACATACTTACCTTCTCCCCTCTGCTGGCATCTAGGGCATCCCCTGTAGTCTGCATGTCCATGCACATACTTACCTTTGTCCCCCTGCTGGTATCTAGGGCATCCCCTGTAGTCTGCATGTCCTTGCACATACTTACGTTTGTCCCCCTGCTGGTATCTAGGGCATCCCCTGTAGTCTGCATGTTCTTGCACATACTTACCTTTGTACCCCTGCTGGTATCTAGGGCATCCCCTGTAGTCTACATGTCCTTGCACATACTTACGTTTGTCCCCCTGCTGGTATCTAGGGCATCCCCTGTAGTCTGCATGTCCTTGCACATACTTACGTTTGTCCCCCTGCTGGTATCTAGGGCATCCCCTGTAGTCTGCATGTTCTTGCACATACTTACCTTTGTACCCCTGCTGGTATCTAGGGCATCCCCTGTAGTCTACATGTCCTTGCACATACTTACGTTTGTCCCCCTGCTGGTATCTAGGGCATCCCCTGTAGTCTGCATGTCCTTGCACATACTTACGTTTGTCCCCCTGCTGGTATCTAGGGCATCCCCTGTAGTCTGCATGTCCTTGCACATACTTACCTTTGTACCTTGGTTGCCATGTTGTCTGCTTCTACCCACTGTTACTCACCTCCTACTTCGGCCACCTTCTTTTTTGGTGTCCTGTGATACACTGCTGTTTGTTTGGTTTGCATCTGCTTTATGTAGTTGCATAGAAAACATGCCACAACGCAGCATATAACTTTAAAACTCTTGGTTTATTGAAAACTTTTTTTTTTTAAATGTATTTACGTAAAGTGGTACCAACATTGCACCTGCAAAGAGAAAAATATATACATTAGCCCTTGTTCGTCCACATGTGTGTCTGTACATGCGTGCAGATTTTTACATACTTACATGCCCAAAATGGTTGACACATATGGGTTGATTCAAAGAAACATGTAACAGCTTGGATTTGGCTCACGATCATCCTATTTTTTACGTCCGCTCGTGCGTTCGTATGAACTTGCGAGTGATTCAATAAGCAAATACGTTTCTATCCTAAAATATACGTCCGTTCGTATGGCAGTTCGGGAATCAGACCTATGTCAGTTTCCATCCTGAATTTTCCGTTTCATTTCTCAGGTTGCAACATTGGTTTTGCCCTTTTTCCTTTTTTGTCTGGACGTAAATCCTTCTGATCTTGCGGCTCCGCACTACAAACTTACCTCATTAAAGTGCATTCTAAATATTTGGTCTTTTTCTTTATTTCATTCATTTTGTAGTAACCAACATGAATGCATTTGCATAAGTAAATCTTACTTTGTTTAATTTTTAGTTAACTTGCATTTTTTACTTGTGGATTTAATTTTAATATTTATGCTTCAAATGGTACAACTTTAAAATTTTTGTGTGGTTACCCACACCCTCTACATACAGATTGCTCACAATTATTAAAAAACACCCAGCAACTTCTGCATGTTATGAGCCTAGAAACAGCCAAGATGGCGGCTCAGGTATTATCGGGCAGCCTGCAAACAGAAAGGGCCTTGTGACTGTGTTGCTCTGGATTCTTTGATTTCTGACCTTTCCATGCCCCCAGCTCTGCTGTGTCTGTGCAAAATACAGCAGTAACCCACATCCTGCACTTTATCCCGCTCTCCTCTCCTCAGTAAGTGTGATGCATCTGCCCAAAGATGTGCTTAAATAATTAAACAAAGCAAAGGTAAACAACTACACAAATAAATGCAATCTAAAAATATTATTCTAGTACCTCAATTTTAAAATAAATAACAAAGGACATAAGTTTCTTTAATTAACGCAAATATATTGCAAAATAAAGGTTTACATGCAAAGGACTAATTAAGGTCCACATTAAAATGCTTTTATAAGGCATACATGAATCAGGTATGCATTGCCATACAATTTATGGCCTCGGCCATGCTGATACATGCAGTTCATTGGAGCACAAGACGCGCAGACTCCTCCACATAGCCAAAAAACCTGTTCACGAACAGCAATCCGGCTGCTAAAAGGTGTCGGCTGTGGCTTTCTTTTAAAACGCGTTTAGAGGTTTCTCTGAATCACACCTAAACACATCCAATTAACCTAAGTTTTACGTTTTGATCCTAAGTTTTAGGATTTGATCCTAAGTTTTACGTTTTGATCCTAAGTTTTACGTTTTGATCCTAAAATTTAGGAACGGACTTCCGCTGATCGTAAGAGCGTATACGCATTCGTACGTAGGCTCGTGCGAGTCGGAAATGGCCAAAAAAACAGGAAAAAATGACTAACACCCACCCAAACTTACGATTCTCGATACGAAATCAATTAACTTTTGCTCTTTGAATCGAGGGGATAGTTTTAGGGGTCACTCTCCCCTTCTTCAGGGTCTGTAGAGGGAAAGAACGCAAGGTAGAATTTATGGGCCTGTGTTGTGTAATGTGTGGCCATTGCTCTGCTTCACTGGCTTCACACCCACCCCGTCCTGTGCCGCTTCCATCTCGGGTGGCCCTATCGCTGCATACTCACCCTCTGATGATTCTGTAGAGACGGAAAAGTATCTCACCAGCACTTAGCTAGCATGTTATTAGACTTTACATGTAGCACAACCTGCTTTTTTTGGGGGGGGGGGGGTATTGGCATACTCCAAGCCCGACACACCCTGGCTGGTGGTGGTGCAGATTCAGAGAAGAAAGAGGACATTGGCAGGGTTTGAGGCTGTCGCCTTACACCCACACCCTGTCCTCTGGGTCCCAGTGGTCGGACACCTTGCCCCGGGTGGGCTTGATCCGCAGCCAGAGCTCCCCAGCTACAAAATAAAATATAATTTTGTAAAACATGTAACATTTTCTCTGATGCACATCCACTTACCTGTGAAGTTCTGGCTGTAGAACCTTCACACCCAGGGCCACTATCGCCGTTTGATGTCCAATCAATGCTGCCTTATTTGGGTGAAGGTGAACGTCCCCTCGCCACTCACATGTGCAGTCACTTCCTCTGCCAGCGGCAAAGCCGGCTCTCCCATCCCACAGTAGTAGTGGATTGCAAGCACAGACGCACTTAGGCCTCTACTACTGATGGATAGGGCTCACTTACCGCAGACAGCAACAAGGCAAAGCCAGTGTCACGCTCGGGGTAACTCCAGCCCTCTTAATGAGCTCGCAACCTCCAATCTCCACAGCCAGCTTCACCTGTAGGAGCCCCCGCTTGCCGGGACGCAAGATACGCCTACCCGGGATCGGTTGCCCCCAGGACTTAATGGCTCAAAGGATGTAAGCTTATATGTGGGAGGACTGGAGAACCAATAGCAAGAGCGTGAGTGACGGAAGTCCAGAGACAGGCAATAGGTCGATAACAGGAAGGCAGAGATCGTAGCGGCACCAGGGGTCAGGCAAGACGTAGTCGGGGTTCAGGCAGAGGTCAGCAACTGGGGATCAGGATCTAGAAGCGTCAGTTCAGGCAAAGGTCGGCAACAAGGAATCAGGATCGAGAGGCGTCAATACAGGCAGAGGTCGGCAACAAGGATTCAGGATCGAGAGTGGTCGTACAATCAAAGCGGCAACAGGCTAAACTTCACAGGAATAGGTAACACAGGGTTCTGAGCGCTATCACAGGCAATTCACAACTGAGAGGGAATTGCCTTTATAGGGACAGGTCTGAGGGAAGCAGTGTACTGATTGGAGCACATAGGATTCCAAGGGTAATTGGCTGCAGAGCAGAAGAGGGCGAAGCCCTCAATCCCCTAGGATTCATTAACCCTTTAATTGATCCTCCGGCGGGTGCGCGCAGCACAGCGCCGCCGGAGGGCATAACAGACACGTGCTCGCGGCCGCGCGCGAGCACATCTACTGGAGGAGGCAGCGGGGGGCGTGGCTGAGCTGGGCGCCGCTCGAGCCGACGCTGCTCGAGCCGACGCCGCTCGGCGCGGCCCCCACACAGTGACAGCGGCAGCTGGCCGCCTGGAGACGTCGCTGGAACGGGGATCAGGTAAGCGGTTCCTGACAGCCAGCTCTCCCATCCCAGAGTAGTAGTGGATTGCAAGCACAGACGCACTTAGGCCGCTACTACTGATGGATAGGGCTCACTTACCGCAGACAGCAACAAGGCAAAGCCGGCTCTCCCATCCCACAGTAGTAGCGGATTGCATAGAAATGTCAAATCACTTAGGCATCCCTGCATCACATACAAACATGCCAGAGTGGTCCATGTGACAGTGGCAGCAAAGTACTGTGGGCCTGTAACATTGAAAGACCAGGCCTCCGCCATTACTGTGGTGCCATGTGCCTTCGCTCATATTTCGCGACCACTCTGCTACCTCTTTGCACCTTGGCAGGAGTGTTATGCGCCACACATGCATAGGCGAATGGCATGAAAGTGTGACTTACCATCATAATGTCCTCCTGCTGCTTACGGGTGAACATGATGCGTCTTTGAAAATAGTTTCCAATACAATTTCCCACTCAATTAGGTATAAATGAACACAGCTGAGGGTCAGATTTTCTTGCCACTGCTGACTTAGGAGCTCACTATGCCACACCATAGGCACCACCACAGTCCCCAGGTCAGAAACACAGGCATGGCCGAGGAACCAGCAGCACCCAGGCCAGGTACCTCAGCCCCCGCCGTTCGTCCTGCAGACACTCCCCTGCTGATACCCACACTAGCCACTCACCCCCCCCCCCCCCCCGGAGCATGGGCATCTGTAGAAGACGGCAGCAGCAGCAAACAGAGGTGGCGGAGGAAGGAGCCTGCATCCTCCTCCAGCCAACTTATTGTGGTTCTGCAGTCTTCTACTCTAGAAAAAAGGAGGGACCCAGCGGAAGGAGCAAAGAAGGTATATCAGGAGGCAGCAGTGAGTATATCCATTGCACTGCATAGCACCACAATGTAAGGCAGGTAAAGTACAATACATGCCTTTCACCTGTGCTGTTTATAGACATGTATGGGTTACAATGCAGTTGTGCTGCAGCTAAATCGCATCACAAAAATGTGAAACAACCCATTTACTTATGGGCAGCGTATAATTACGGTTTGTAACATGCTGGAATATTTTTACTCCAATGCAACACGAGCGGAAAGATGTGAAAGGAGCCTAGAGGTTGACTTTGGGGCAATTTGCAATTGAATTTGTGAAGTGGGGGTTTACATAAGCAGCGACTGGGACCCCGCAATTGAAGCTCAATTTCGCTGTGTGAACCGAGCCTTAGGCCCTTATTTATGAAGGAATAGCGACAGGTAGCGACTGGTGAGCGGCCGGTAATGACGGGCCCCGCCACGAGAACGCCGGCTCCCCACCACAATTACACATTTATTAAGCCAATCCAGCTTAGCGACTGAGATAGCGCCATATAGCGACTCATTCATCATTATTCCAGCCTCAGCCCACAGCACCAGCGTCCGACCTTGACCAGCGACAGGTATGACCTCTCGCTACCTGGCGCTCTCCAATGCATTTCAATGGAACAATCTTTAAATATTAATAATTAATTGTTATTAATTTTTTTTTTTTTTTATAATGTGAAAATTTCTGTGACCACTTCTGCCATTTTAGATAATTTTTTAAGGGAAAAAAAATAAATTAAAATTGTACAGAATTGATATTACAGGTCTGATATTAATGTATTCATATTACAAAATTATTTCAAATACATTTTTTTTTTGGTTTCCAAAAATATGGTGGTTTAGGGGTTAAAAAACTACTTTTAACACATCGCCGCCAGCGCTCTGGGGTTTAAACATGCATTTCACAGAACTTGAATTTTTGAAGCGTGATTTTTTGATGAATATGGTGGATGAATATGGTGGAAGCCGGTCGCTCTGACCAGTCGCTATCATGCACACCCATACATCGCGGAACCTGTCAAATAGCGACTTGGAACCTTGTATT
Organism: Gastrophryne carolinensis; assembly: GCA_027917425.1. Lineage (NCBI taxonomy): Eukaryota > Metazoa > Chordata > Amphibia > Anura > Microhylidae > Gastrophryne > Gastrophryne carolinensis. The sequence continues at coordinate 42,561,610 of CM051239.1, read as the reverse complement.
CAACATTACGCCACACCGACACCACACCGAGTCGCTGTCAACAACCGAACAACGGCCAAGCACAGCGACTACTAGCGGGCGCTGTGAAAATACCGCTACAGTCGCTCAACTGTCGCTACATGTCGCTATTAATAAATCAGCCTCCCCGTACCATATATAAAGAACTCAGCTTATCCTCTACATTGTAAGCAAGGACAGGTCTCTCTCCTATTGTATCATGTATTAAGAATATTCATTATGAACTCCTCATATGTAATAGTCTATGTACTGTATTATCTACCCTGTAAGTAATCACTACTATTTACAGAGCTACGGAAGATGATTGTGCTTTATAAATAAACAATAAGAATTCCAACTTCCATTAATAATGTAATAAAATGCCCCTCATTAGTATCGCTGTTCATATTTAGATTTGGGGCATTTTAGGAGCATGCTGGTCTGAGGTGCGGGGGAAGATGACGACACAAGACTGGAAGGCTGTACTCCAAGACATAGACTGGCAGCATAGATATCATCCAAGAAAGACTCAATAATTTAAATGTGAATAAGACTCCAGGACCAGATGGACTTCACCCAAGAGTTCTTAAAAAACTAATCTCGGCTATTTCAGCACCTCTGCTTTTTATCTTTAAAGACTCACTAACAACAGCTATAGTACCAAGGGATTGATGCAAGGCAATTGTGGTGCCCATTTTTTTAAAAGTATTCTAGGTTTATTCTGGGTAATTACAGACCTGTAATGTTAACATCCATTGTGTGAAATTTTCTTGAGGGACTCCTAGGAGACTACATACAGGATTATGTAACTATGAATAATATCCTAAGTGACAGCCAGCATGGTTTTACTAAGGACAGAAGCTGTCAGATTAACTGATTGGTTTCTGTGAGGCGGGGAGTAGAAGCCTGGACAGAGGGGCGGCTGTAGATATAGGCCCTTATTTATGAAGGAATAGCGTCAGGTAGCGACTGGTGAGCAGCCGGTAATGACGGGCCTCGCCACGAGAACGCCGGCTCCCCACCACAATCACACATTTATCAAGCCGATCCTGCTTAGCAACTGAGATAGCGCCATATAGCGACTCATTCATCATTATTCCAGCCTCAGCCCACTGCTCCAGCGTCCGACCTTGACCAGCGACAGGTATGACCTCTCGCTACCTGGCGCTCTCCAATGCATTTCAATGGAACAATCTTTAAATATTAATAATTAATTGTTATTAATGTTTTTTTTTTTTTTTTTTTTTAAACAATTCTGTGACCACTTCTGCCATTTTAGATAATTTTTTTAAGGGAAAAAAAAATTGTACAGAATTGATATTACAGGTCTGATATTATTGTATTCATATTACTAAATTATTTAAAATACCTTTTTTTTTTTTTTTGGTTTTCAAAAATATGGTGGTTTGGAGGTTAAAAAACTACTTTTAACACATCGCCTCCAGCGCTCGGGGATTTAAACATGCATTTCACAGCGCTTGAATTTTTGAAGCGTGATTTTTTGATGAATATGGTGGAAGCCGGTCGCTCTGACCAGTCGCTATCATGCGCACCCATACATCGCGGAACCTGTCAAATAGCGACTCGTAACCTTGTATTCAACATTAAGCCACACCGACTGAGTCGCTGTCAACAACCGAACAACGGCCAAGCACAGCGACTACTAGCGGGCGCTGTGAAAATACGGCTACAGTCGCTCAACTGTCGCTACATGTCGCTATTAATAAATCAGCCTCCCCGTTTTTCTGGATTTTGCAAAAGCAATAAATCCCTCATAGACACTTATTGGGGAAATTGAGGTCTTCAGAGTTAGAAAATACAGTTTGTGAGTGGATTGAGAGTTGTGGTTAATGATACCTACTCTGAATGGTTCCCGGTTGTAAGAGCTGTACCCCAAAGGTCAGTGCTGGGCCCTCTATTATTCAGTTTGTTTATGAATGATATAGAAGATGGGATTAGATGCATTGTCTGTATTTTTCTGGATGACACCAAGATATGTAGCGCAGTGATGTCTATTGAAGATGTTCACAAGCGTCAGGCTGACTTGGACACTGTGTGTTGGCATCCACTTGGCAAATTAATTTCAATGTGGATAGGTGTAAAGTGATGCACTTGGGATCTAATAACCTGAAGACCACATATGTCATCAGGGGAGTAAAACTGGGAGAGTCACTAGTTGAGAAGGATTTGGTGATACTGGTAGATCACAGGCTAAATAACAGTATGCAATGCCAAGCAGCTGCTTCTAAGGTGACCAGGATATTATCATGCATTAAAGTGGACCAACACCCAGGATTTTGACTATCCTGGGTTTTGGTCCACTTCGGGGGGCACCCCGATTGGGGGTGCCCCGCTGTGTGAAACCCCCCCAGAAAGCCCCAAAAACTCACCTCACCACGCTGCCGCCGATAAGGTAAGGTTTTTGGGGGGATCTCGGATGTCCCACGGTGAGGGAGGTGATCGGCCCGGGAATCTTATAGATTCCCAGGCCAATCACCCGTGGGTGTTGGTCCACTTTAAAAAAGGCCTGGAATCCCGAGACAGAGACATAATATCGCCTCTTTACAAGGAACTGGTGCACCCTCACCTGAAATATTACATTATTTTTTTTTTTTCTTGGGCTATTTGTGGAGCTATTTAATACTGATTTCTATTTGTACTTTTTGATACCTTGTGGTCTTCTATAATATGGATTGCTAAGTATTTTAGCATCACATGAATAGTGGATGAATTGATTTTAACAGTGTCTTTGTGTTGCATGTGTGTTTTTAATTTTGCTATAGTGTAACATTTAATAAAATATTATTATTTTATGGTATTTGTGGAGTTGTGCTCCTTTCTTATGACCCTTGTCCATTTGGTTTGGCCCATGTTCTAGCAGCTTGACGGGTCGGGCAGCACGCTCAGTTATCAATATTCAAAGCTGTGCCTGCTCTTTTGTATAAGTAGTGACCAGGATATTATCATGCATTAAAAGAGGCATGGAGTCCCGAGACACAGACATAATATTGTTTTAAAGATGAAATATAACCGCGCTGATATTTCTTAAAATTATTCAATTGTTGAATTATTACTGCTCAACGTGTGTTAATCCTTTACCCCTATGGATTCTAAATGCACATATTATTCCAAAAACACAGAGCAATCAATGATAAAACAAAACACTTTAGGTCAGCTTTAACTCTTAAAACATTATATAAAAAAGTCCAAGCTTCTGGGGTGGTTCCCAGTCGAGTCTTGAGAAAGTTGGTTACCAACGAAACGCGTTGACGGCGGCAGACGGATCTTATCAGTACGCAGGCAAGCTACACTCCAGGGATACTTCACTTCCCCTCCCTCCCTTTGAGACATCAATCGGCCTAGACACATTGAGGGTTTGGTGAGAATCTTGCCTGGCGTCTTCTAAATACTTGATATACATTGTTTTTATGTGAGTGCATTTTTAACTTAATCAGTGCACATGATTAAAACGATATTACGCTAGATTTTTCTATTTGGTTTTCCTTTCTATGTGGTTTGTCCAATCTGGGACAATTTTAAAAGCCAAAGTGGGATAAGAATACCAAATCGGCTCTGTTAATAACAAGAGAGGAATGGAATATTGAGGATCTAATAAGGCATTCAAGCACACCTCCACCTGTTAACGCGGGGACCAGAATATTTAACCGGCTCTCCTATCCAATAAGAGAGGAATAAATCATGGAGGATTTTTAATAAGGCACCAAAGCTTATTATTATCTGGTAAGAGTATTTTGAAGGAGGTGGTGGGCACGAGATTCTCATCAGCAATTTGCTGTTATATACACGTGGTGGAATTTGCTACAGTGTTTTGAACATTCCTGTGATAGAAGGTCACTAAAATCCTTGGCCTTAGAGGATACTCTCAGATTGGGGAACCACCCCAGAAGCTTGGACTTTTTTATATAATGTTTTAAGAGTTAAAGCTGACCTAAAGTGTGTTGTTTTATCATTGATTGCTCTGTGTTTTTGGAATAATACAGACATAATATTGCCTCTTTACAAGGCACTGGTGCACCCTCATCTGAAATATTCCATCCAATTCTAGGCAGCTGTTCATAGAAAGGACGCCCTGATTATGAAAAAGGTGCAGAGGAGATCCACCAAACTAATAAGAGGAATGAAGGATCTTAGTTACGAAGAAACCGTAAGGGAATTAAATCTGTCTGAGGGGGACATGATTAACTTAAAAGATTCAATCTCCAGAGGCGACAATCATTTTTTACCATAGGAACTATAAATCTGTGGAATAGCCTCCCACAGAAGCTTGTCACAGCATCAATAGCTGACAGCATCAAAAAAGGATTAGATGATTAGTCAGTAGAAACAGTAAAAAAGATTAAGAAGGTGAAAGGATAGCAGCAAAGTGAATGGAGAGGGGCGTAATGGATAGAGCTGTTCAGGTAAGCACTGCTGCCCCTGACTAGGAGTGATGGCCTGTGTTGCAGAAAAGGTGAGTAAAGCTTTTTTTATTTGCCTGTCTTTAATAACCAATATGAGCACATTTAAGCATTTGTAAACGCCTGTAATGTTCTCTTTTCCTTATTTACCCCAATCCTTTTTACTCAAATAAAACATGAACACAGTCTTTATTTTTATCAGGTATCTCAGTAAAGGTTTATTAAATAAAGGGCTGAACCTGCTGTTTTTCTTCTTCAACGTTTCAGGAATTATTACTAAACCCAGCATAGGCCAGCCACCGCTATCAAACTATTTTGGAAAGTTGCTGCAGCAGAAATAGGTGTGTGTCCGCTTTAATCTACAAAAAAACAAAAACGAAGAAATACAGTATTTTTCACCTTATAAGATGAACCTGCCCATAGGAAGCACCTAGAATTTGGAGGAAGAAAATAAGGAAATAAATATTGTGCTAAAACACAGTGTTGCATTCCCCCCTCCCATTCCCAAAGGCAGTGTGGCATTCCCCCCTCCCATTCCCCATATAAGCAGTGTGGCATTCCCCCCTCCCATTCCCCATATAGGCAGTGTGGCATTCCCCCCTCCCATTCCCCATATAGGCAGTGTGGCAATCCCCCCTCCCATTCCCCATATAGGCAGTGTGGCAATCCCCCCTCCCATTCCCCATATAAGCAGTGTGGCAATCCCCCCTCCCATTCCCCATATAGGCAGTGTGGCAATCCCCCCTCCCATTCCCCATATAGGCAGTGTGGCATTCCCCCCTCACATTCCCCATATAGGCAGTGTGGCATTCCCCCCTCCCATTCCCCATATAGGCAGTGTGGCAATCCCCCCTCCCATTCCCCATATAGGCAGTGTGGCATTCCCCCCTCCCATTCCCATAGGCAGTGTGGCATTCCCCCCTCCCATTCCCCATATAGGCAGTGTGGCATTCCCCCCTCACATTCCCCATATAGGCAGTGTGGCATTCCCCCCTCCCATTCCCCATATAGGCAGTGTGGCAATCCCCCCTCCCATTCCCCATATAGGCAGTGTGGCATTCCCCCCTCCCATTCCCATAGGCAGTGTGGCATTTCCCCCTTCCATTTCCATAGGCAGTGTGGCAATCCCCCCTCAAATTCCCTATATAGGCAGTGTGGCATTCCCCCCATCCCATTCCCGTAGGCAGTGTGGCAATCCCCCCTCCCATTCCCCATATAAGCAGTGTGGCATTCCCCCCTCCCATTCCCCATATAGGCAGTGTGGCATTCCCCCCTCCCATTCCCCATATAGGCAGTGTGGCAATCCCCCCTCCCATTCCCCATATAAGCAGTGTGGCATTCCCCCCTCCCATTCCCCATATAGGCAGTGTGGCATTCCCCCCTCCCATTCCCCATATAGGCAGTGTGGCAATCCCCCCTCCCATTCCCCATATAGGCAGTGTGGCAATCCCCCCTCACATTCCCCATATAGGCAGTGTGGCATTCCCCCCTCCCATTCCCCATATAGGCAGTGTGGCAATCCCCCCTCCCATTCCCCATATAGGCAGTGTGGCAATCCCCCCTCCCATTCCCCATATAGGCAGTGTGGCAATCCCCCCTCACATTCCCCATATAGGCAGTGTGGCATTCCCCCTCCCATTCCCATAGGCAGTGTTGCATTCCCCCCTCCCATTCCCAAAGGCAGTGTGGCAATCCCCCCTCCCATTCCCTATATAGGCAGTGTGGCAATCCCCCCTCCCATTCCCCATATAGGCAGTGTGGCAATCCCCCCTCCCATTCCCCATATAGGCAGTGTGGCAATCCCCCCTCACATTCCCCATATAGGCAGTGTGGCATTCCCCCCTCCCATTCCCCATATAGGCAGTGTGGCAATCCCCCTGTCAGGACTATACCAAACACCCGTCTGTCTTGAGCTGGTATCCCCCAATCTCCGCCGCCACTTCTGCCTATAGACAAGCCCCCGCTTGTAGGAGACGCGGGTAATGCCTCTCCCAGTCGGTTGCCCCCAGGACTTATAAGGCGCAAAGGATACCAGCTTAAGGTGCAGAAAGATGTTAGGCAGGGAATCCCGAATGAGGATGCCGGATGGCAAGAGTCCGAATTACAGGCCGAGGTCAAACCAGGAGGTCACGGGGCGTGGTATCCGAAGGAGGTAACGAAGGGATGGTCGAGGCTAGCCGAGGTCAAATCCAGGTGGTCACGGAGCGAGGTATCAGAAGGGTCAGGCAAAGGCGTGGTCGGGCAAAGCAAGAGGTCAGGGCAGGCAGCAAGCAAGAGTAGTCAAAGTCCAATATCCAAATGTTCACAAAGACACTGCAACGCACATCCAGAACCCAGAAGCTATAACGGGCACTGGGATGAAGGAGCAGAAAAACTTTATAGGGAATGCTGGCCAATAGGAAAGGGCGCACTTGAGGGGAAGAATAATGATTGGTGCATACAAACTGAAATGGGATTGGTCCCAGGAGCTGGACGGCCCAGGCCAGACAGGCCGACCAGTCCCTGGGCCCGATCCCAGGATCCGGCTGCCCATAGGTCACCTTAACACTCGCCCCCGGTGGGCGCGCTGGAGGAAGCGCCGCCGGGAGGCATAAGAGAGACGTGCTCGCGCGCGCGCGCGCGAGCACGACGTGAGCCAGGCGCGCCCCCGCCCGGAGGAGGCAGCGTCACGCTACCCGGAAGCCCAGCAGGCCGGCGCAGCCGCGCAGAGCGGGCCGCGACGCGGCCATCAGCCGCATGCTGCGCCGACAGCCCCCGGACCTCACAGGGGCGCCGAGGGGACGGACGACCCAGGGACGGCCGAGCAGAGGCCCGCTGGGGCCCCCTCAACGGTGCGCCGCGGGACCCGGAACGGCGAGCAGGTAAGAGTCTAACATTACCCCCCCCCTGAGGAGGGGCCACTGGACCCTCCAAGCTGGGTTTCAATGGATTCTCCTTATGAAATCTCTTCACCAGATTCTGCGCATGAACCTCTCTGGCTGGAACCCAAGATCTTTCTTCCGGGCCGTACCCCTTCCAGTCAATTAAATACTGAAGAGAGTTCCTAAAAAGGCGGGAGTCAAGAATTCGGGCGACTTCGAATTCCTGATGACCATCGACTAACTCAGGACCGGGAAGCTTATCGGGTTCATGGTTTCTAGCAGATTTAAGAAGAGAAACATGAAAAGACCTACAAATCTTCATGGACGAAGGGAGGGCCAACTGAAACGTGACCTGATTAATTTTCCGTACTATGGGGAAGGGACCAATAAATTTAGGTCCTAACTTAGCGGAGGGCTGGCGTAGTGCCAAGTTCTTAGTTGAAAGCCAAACCCAGTCTCCCACCTTATAACTAGGGTTAGAGGAACGTTTGCGATCAGAAAATTTTTTCTGCTGAAGAGCGGCTTTAGTTAGATGCTGTTGGATTTTATTCTATACCTCTGGCCATTTGGAAACCCATTCATCCACGGAGGGAACTCTAGAGGGTTGATCCGGAAGGGCAGAAAACTTCAGGTCCTTACCATAAACACAATGGAAGGGAGAGACCCCCGTGGAAGAATGTGCAGCATTGTTAAATGCAAACTCCGCAAATGGTAAGAAGAAGGCCCAGTCAGTTTGGGTATCAGCCGTAAAACAACGCAAATACTGTTCCAAGGACTGATTCGTTCTCTCGGTTTGTCCATTCGACTGCGGATGGAAAGCCGAGGAAAGGGAGACAGTGAAACCCAACTTAGTACAGAAAGCCCTCCAAAACCGGGAGACAAACTGGACCCCCCTATCTGAAACAATATCTATGGGAATACCATGGATCCTAAAAATGTGAGTGATGAAGAGTTGAGCTAAAGTTTGAGCTGAGGGGAGTTTCTTTAAAGGAACGAAATGAGCCATCTTGCTAAAGCGGTCCACAATTACCCAAATAACAGTATATCCCTGGGAAGGGGGAAGGTCAGTAACAAAATCCATGGCCAGATGGGTCCACGGAGAGGCGGGAATGGATAATGGAAGGAGTGGGCCTTCAGGAGGATGCCTTAAAGATTTACTTCGGGCACAGACTTTACAAGTGGAGACAAATCTTTGAACGTCCCTCCTGAGAGAGGGCCACCAAACTTGGCGCGTTAATAAAGCAATGGTTTTCTTAACCCCTGGATGACCCGCTGTTTTGGTATCATGAAAATGGGACAAAAAGTCAGTCCGGTAAGTAGAAGGCACAAACTGGGCTGAGTCAGGTTTCCCAGGAGGAGCTTGGGCCTGGAACTGAGTAAGGTCAGGAAGTTGGGGTTGGATAGCGGCTACCACTAGGGAGCGGGGTAAAATGGGAGAAACCAACCTTTCAGGTAAGTCGGGAGGGGAGAAACTCCGAGACAGGGCATCTGCTTTAATGTTTTTGGATCCAGGCTTATAGGTTATAGAAAAGTTAAATCGAGAAAAGAATAAGGACCAGCGAGCCTGTCTAGGAGTTAATCTCTTGGCAGATTGGATGTATTCTAGATTTTTATGATCCGTAAAGACCGTGACTGGATACTGAGCCCCCTCCAGCCAGTGTCTCCATTCCTGAAAGGCTAACTTGATGGCCAATAATTCTCTATTGCCGATATCGTAATTTCTTTCGGCCGCTGAGAATTTCTTGGAAAAGAAGGCACATGGATGGAGGCGTTCAGGTGAGCCGTAATACTGTGACAAGACTGCCCCAACTGCGACTTCGGAAGCATCTACCTCCACAAGGAAGGGTCGTTGCTCATCGGGGTGGACTAGGACGGGAGCGGTACTAAACACCCTTTTAAGATTCTCGAAGGCCTGGACAGCTTGAACAGGCCATACTGAGGGGTACCCGCTTTTCTTGGTCAGATTGGTTAGTGGTGTAACGAGGGCAGAGAAATTTTTAATGAACCTCCTATAGAAATTAGCAAAGCCCAGAAACCTTTGCAGGCCCTTCAGATCCCTGGGCTGTTCCCATTCTAAGACGGCCTTCACCTTAGATTGATCCATGGATAGACCAGATTTAGAGATAATATAACCGAGAAACGGAACCTCTGACACTTCAAATTGACATTTCTTTAACTTAGCATATAAACTGTTTTCCCTAAGTTTTTGCAGGACCAAACACACGTGTTTGCGATGTTCCTCAATGGACGAAGAAAAAATTAAAATGTCGTCTAAATAAACGACCACAAAGCGGCCAAGATAGTCCCTAAAAATTTCGTTAACGAAACTTTGAAAGACCGCGGGGGCGTTGCACAGGCCGAAAGGCATTACTAGATACTCATAATGCCCTTCAAGGGTATTGAAGGCCGTCTTCCACTCGTCCCCCTGCCTAATTCTAATGAGGTTATAGGCCCCCCGGAGATCGAGTTTAGAGAAGACTTGCGCCCCAACCACCTGTGTAAACAGTCCCTCAATAAGTGGTAGGGGGTACTTATTCTTTATCGTGATGTTATTTAAGCCCCGATAATCAATACAGGGGCGAAGTCCCCCATCTTTCTTCTCCACGAAAAAAAACCCAGCCCCTGCTGGGGAAGATGAAGGCCGAATAAACCCCTTCTCTAAGTTCTCGGCAATATATTCCCGCATGGCAAGGGTTTCCGTTCGGGTCAAATTAAATATTCTCCCTCTGGGAGGCATGGTACCGGGGAGAAGTTCAATAGGGCAATCCCATGGTCTATGGGGAGGAAGTTTGTCTGCCGCCCTTTCAGAAAAGACGTCAGCAAACTCTAAGTATGGAGTGGGGACCCCAACCGGTGCTAAATGTGCGACCCTGAGTGGAAATTCTAGGCAGCTCTGAAAACACTGGCGACCCCACTTAGTGATTTGCCCTGAGACCCAATCAATTTGGGGATTGTGCTCCTGCAGCCATGGCAATCCCAAGATTAAAGGGGTACTAGGCATACTTAATACCAAAAAACTGATAACTTCAGAATGATTGGCTCCCACTTTGATTTGTATAGGAGGGGTTTGGAACCAAACTAAACCCCCTGCCACAGGAGTGCCATCAATGGCTGAAACCCGGATGGGAGTCGGCAAGGGCTGGACCATAATTCCTAAAGTCTGCGCTAGTTCGGAGTCTAGGAAGTTCCCAGCTGCTCCTGAATCTAGGAGAGCCTTTAGATTCAAACACTTAAGATTAATCTTAATCTGAACTGGAATAAGAACTGGAGACGATACTTGAGGAGATACCTTACAGCCTAGGAGGGCCCCCTCGAAACCCCCTAGGCTCTGGAGTTTCCCGACGGCTTCTTTGGGCAAAGTCTGATCATGTGGCCGGTTCCACCACAATACAGACAAAGCCCCTCGGATAGACGTCGTCACCTCTCGCCTTCAGTGAGCCTTGTGGCACCTAGTTGCATGGGCTCTTCCGAAGGTTGTACGACTGGGACCTCAGACCTTGAAGCAGACTCGGCATGCGACCCTTTTTCTAGGCGCCTCTCCCGAAGCCGACGATCAATGCGGATGGCAAGGTGCATTAATTCGTCTAGAGTCTGAGGTTCCGGGTAGTTCACCAAGGTGTCCTTGATGGTATCAGCCAATCCTAGCCGGAATTGGCCGCAAAGGGCAGGATTGTTCCAACGGGAATCTACCGCCCAGCGCCGGAAATCTGAGCAGTAGTCTTCGGCTGGACGGCGTCCCTGGCGAAGAGTACGTAACTTGGCATCAGCTGTGGCCCCTTTGTCGGGATCATCATAGAGAACCTCCATCGCAGAAAAAAAACTATCCACAGAGAGACGGATTGGGTCCTGAGCTGATAAGCTGAAGGCCCAGGACTGAGGATCTCCTTGAAGAAGGGAAACGATCAAGCCGACCCTTTGCTCTTGTGACCCTGAGGAGACAGGACGGAGCTGGAAGTACAATTTACAAGAGTCCCGGAAGTTGGCAAATTTTGCCCTGTCGCCGTGGAATTTTTCAGGAAGTGGGATCTTAGGCTCCACAAACATTGCGGCCGGAGTCCCCTGAGGACTGGGGACGTTAGGAGCAGGACGGTTCTCCTGAGCCGCAACCCGGTGAGCCAGGTGCTCCACCGCCGCTGTCAAGGCTTGCACCTGCTCCAGGACTTGGTCCATTCTTCTGGCCCGTTATAATGTCAGGACTATACCAAACACCCGTCTGTCTTGAGCTGGTATCCCCCAATCTCCGCCGCCACTTCTGCCTATAGACAAGCCCCCGCTTGTAGGAGACGCGGGTAATGCCTCTCCCAGTCGGTTGCCCCCAGGACTTATAAGGCGCAAAGGATACCAGCTTAAGGTGCAGAAAGATGTTAGGCAGGGAATCCCGAATGAGGATGCCGGATGGCAAGAGTCCGAATTACAGGCCGAGGTCAAACCAGGAGGTCACGGGGCGTGGTATCCAAAGGAGGTAACGAAGGGATGGTCGAGGCTAGCCGAGGTCAAATCCAGGTGGTCACGGAGCGAGGTATCAGAAGGGTCAGGCAAAGGCGTGGTCGGGCAAAGCAAGAGGTCAGGGCAGGCAGCAAGCAAGAGTAGTCAAAGTCCAATATCCAAATGTTCACAAAGACACTGCAACGCACATCCAGAACCCAGAAGCTATAACGGGCACTGGGATGAAGGAGCAGAAAAACTTTATAGGGAATGCTGGCCAATAGGAAAGGGCGCACTTGTGGGGAAGAATAATGATTGGTGCATACAAACTGAAATGGGATCGGTCCCAGGAGCTGGACGGCCCAGGCCAGACAGGCCGACCAGTCCCTGGGCCCGATCCCAGGATCCGGCTGCCCATAGGTCACCTTAACACTCGCCCCCGGCGGGCGCGCTGGAGGAAGCGCCGCCGGGAGGCATAAGAGAGACGTGCTCGCGCGCGCGCGCGAGCACGACGTGAGCCGGGCGCGCCCCCGCCCGGAGGAGGCAGCGTCACGCTACCCGGAAGCCCAGCAGGCCGGCGCAGCATGCTGCGCCGACAGCCCCCGGACCTCACAGGGGCGCCGAGGGGACGGACGACCCAGGGAGGGCCGAGCAGAGGCCCGCTGGGGCCCCCTCAACGGTGCGCCGCGGGACCCGGAACGGCGAGCAGGTAAGAGTCTAACACCCCCCTCCCATTCCCCATATAGGCAGTGTGGCATTCCCCCCTCCCATTCCCATAGGCAGTGTGGCATTTCCCCCTTCCATTTCCATAGGCAGTGTGGCAATCCCCCCTCACATTCCCTATATAGGCAGTGTGGCATTCCCCCCATCCCATTCCCATAGGCAGTGTGGCATTCCCCCCTCCCATTCCCATAGGCAGTGTGGCAATCCCCCCTCCCATTCCCATAGGCAGTGTGGCATTTCCCCCTTCCATTCCCATAGACAGTGTGGCATTCCCCCCTCCCATTCCCCATATAGGCAGTGTGGCAATCCCCCCTCACATTCCCCATATAGGCAGTGTGGCATCCCCCCTCCCATTCTCCATATAGACAGTGTGGCATTCCCCCCTCCCATTCCCCATATAGGCAGTATGGTATTCCCCCCTCCCATTCCCCATATAGGCAGTGTGGCATTCCCCCCTCCCATTCCCCATATAGGCAGTGTGGCAATCCCCCCTCCCATTCCCATAGGCAGTGTGGCATTCCCCCCTTCCATTTCCATAGGCAGTGTGGCATTCCCCCCTCCCATTCCCATAGGCAGTGTGGCATTCCCCCCTTCCATTTCCATAGGCAGTGTGGCATTCCCCCTCCCATTCCCTATATAGGCAGTGTGGCATTCCCTCCTCCCATAGGCAGTGTGGCATTCCCCCCTCCTATTTCCCATATAGGCAGTGTGGCAATCCCCCTCCCATTCCCATAGGCAGTGTGGCATCCCCCCATCTCATTCCCTATATAGGCAGCGTGCCATTCCCTCCTCCCATAGGCAGTGTGACATTTCCCCCGACCACTCCCATAGACAATGTGGCATTCTCCCCAGTCCATTCCCCATGGGCAGTGTGGCATTTCCCATATAGGTTATGTGGCATTGTTGCATTTTCCCAGCCACGCCCACCCGCTGCCCTACAAAGAAGAAGCGGCGGCAGTAGACGCAGAAAGGACGACGGGGACAGCGCGAGTGGCAGAGGCAACGGGCAGGGATCGGTTGCCATGCCCGTCCGCCCGTCTGCCGCTCCTCAATCTTCTGGCCTTCCATGGCTGTGATAGTCTGACCAGCAGCGTGAGATAGATGGAAAGATGATTTCCATTTTTCCTTTTTTTCCCCACACTCGCCCAATAAGATGCCCTGACATTTTCCCCCCACTTTTGGAAATAAATAAGTGCGTTTTATATGGGCGAAAAATATGGTAACTGAACATACCTCAAAGCAGAACCACAATCTTGCTTTCTGTGGGTAAAAATCACCCTCACCCAGGTGCAACAAATGAGAAGGGTAATTAACCAGACAGCTCTCACAGGACACCAGCTGGTAGCCACTGGAACAACAACTATCCTGAAAAGCAACACAGCGCCACCAGCAGGATGCCAAGGGAACTTACTGACTGTGACAGAAGTAGAAGAAACGCTCCAGGCAACTTCAAATGGAACAAAATAGAACACACTTTGCTGCCTATGCACCAACAAATTACATAGGAAAAACTAGGTATCAGGGTCAGCCTTTGGGGTGTGCAAGGTGTGCCATCGCATAGGGTGCCATGGTCAGGGGGTGCCCGCAAGCTATGCTGTATATATTAATGCAGGCAATAGAGCTATTTTTGCCCAATGAGAGATAGAGAGTGGGGAGCAGCTGGCATTATGAGCTAAGTATACCAGTGATTCTAGGTAGTTTCAGTCAGTGGGGCATAGGGAATCAGAGTTCCAGAGTTTTGGGTATTTCAGGGCAGGCAAGTACAGGTTTTAGTTCACTTTAAAGTGTGACTCCAGGGCCATCTGAGTTCCATCCTGAATTGGGATTCCCCACTGCGTAAAACCCCCCAGAAGCCCTGTTTTACTCACCTTATCCCAGAGCCCTCGCCGCATCTCTGCTCCGTGGCTGCATCCTGGCTCACCTCTAGCCACACCCGCGCCTAGCCTTTCAGAATGGGTGGCGCGGGCACGCGACAGCTAGGAGGTGAGCGGTGGATGCGGACGGAGGTGCAATCTGCTCCCTTCGGCGCTACACTGCTTAGCCGTCAGCGGTGCCAAAGGGAGCCGAATGAAAGCGAGCGGCCGATTGGTTGAGCGGGTCGCTCAGCCAGTCACCGCGCTCATTCTCTCCCCCGAGTCTGCGCCATGGGCACAACAAGAAGGTGAGTAAATGGGGCGACTTGGGGGGGATACACACAGAGAGGGGCAGTCCAATTCGTGATGCCCCCACTGAAAGGAACACCACCACGAAAAGTGTGTTGTTCCTCTTTAATGGCAATACTGACCTTGTGTGACAGCTTACAACAGCAATAAACACTTTTCTTGCTCTGTCTGATTGTCTGTAAAATGCTCGGCAACTTAAATTTAGAATTTATAAAAAACAGACCCCTTGCAGTTAAGTACAAGTCAAATTCTGGGTATCCAGGGACAAGCACTCTGATAAAAAAAACAGATGAAACAGCAACATAAAAAAACAAGTGCGAGATTCTACAGATGTTTGGCGCCACCTAGTGGCAATTATGAGCAATCACTGAAATCAGTGTTTTAGGAATGAATGTTGCAGAAAATCTAAAGCTAAAGAGGAACAAATTCTGTGATTTTTACTATCCCTAGTTTTGTTATTTCAGTCTCCATCCAAAATCAGGATGCTCCACTGTATCCACTGTATTTACATCCTGGGAAGCCCTGAAAAATCACATTTCTTTCGTGCCCATGGGACATGCGCCGGCTGGTCACTCAAGCAATGGTTTGCATCCCATTTAGAATACATTCTATTTACAATGCCGTACCCCTGCTCCTCTGCGAGCCCTCGCCAGCCACTACGAAATGCCTGGTGCAGGCACGTGCCGAGGCTAAACACATAACAGGGATCCGGCCACTGCCAGGGCAGCATGAGATTGGTGGGAAGGTGAGTTTTTCAGGCAATCCTGGGAGTTTCACACATCAGGGCATCCCGAATCAGGAGGCCCCACAAAGAGGGAGACCACCTTTAAAAAGAAGCAACCACCAGCCGAGAGCCATTAAGATTTTAAAGTGGACCAACACCCAGGATTTTGACTATCCTGGGTGTTGGTCCACTTAGGTGGGGCACCCCGATCGGGGGTGCCCCGCTGTCTGAAACCCCCCCGATCGCCGCAAAAACTCACCTCTCCCCGCTCCCACGTGACCTCGTCCGGCCAATGACAGCGCTCAGAGCAGCTCTGGTATGCTCGTCCAAAGCCGCTTGGACGCACATACCAGAGCGCTGTCATTGGCTGCGTCTCTCGCTTCCCTCTAACAGGGAGCGCTCCTGCGCCGGCCATTCACAAAACGGCCGGCGCGGGAGCGCGCCCTGCTAGAGGGAAGCGAGAGACGCGGCCGCGTCTCGCGCATGCGCCGTTGGATCGCCGGTAAGGTGAGGATTGTGGGCCTCCTGGGGGGTTCCTCCCCGCGGGACATCCCGATTTCGGATGCTCCGCGGGGAGGGATCTGATCGGTCCGGGAATCTTATAGATTTCCGGGCCGATCCCCCTTGGGTGTTGGTCCACTTTAAGGCCAATGGTCTCCCTCCATGTGGGGAATCCCAATTGTGTGTAAAATCCATAGGATTGCCATAAAACTCACATTTCCAGCTGTTCCACAGTGCATGAGTGGGCTGTGGTTGCATCCTTTTGGCTGATGCACACTCCCACACAGGACATTCAAATAATGTATGCACAGCCGGAGGGAAGTGGCTGCAGGGATGCCTGGCGTGCAGGGACAGAGTAAGTGTGATGGAGGCCCCTGGTCATAAAATCTGGTGGAGGCCCCAGATACAGAATTTTTTTTTTTTTAAATAATAGCCCGGCCAATTAACTGATTGGTGGTTGTCTGGCACCCGCCTACTCACTGGAAAGTCAGAACGAGTCCCTTGTGCCCCCCTTGTGTGGGTGTGTGCTGCTCGGGAACTCCTGCTTTGCCATTCTGGGGGGGGGGGGTGTAGTCACCCAGCTGGTCCAGCAGGAAACCCCAGCATTGAGCTGCCAGCGGCTGGGCTTGGTGGCTTATGTGCAGTGACAGCTCTGCACACACCCGGCGCTGTAGCGTTGCTGCTCTAGGCTCTCCCTCCTGTCTGTGGTGGCTTTGGCTGCAGGTTTGCAAAAACAAAAAAAGGCTTGTTCAGGTGCTGGAGGCCCCACTGCCGCTGATAGCTTTGTTGCTGGCCCCGCGGCCCGTCAGACCAAAGACTGAAAAGCCTCCTTGACCAGACCCTAACCCAAAGGTTGGTGGAGGACCCCTTTGCAGGGCAAGTGGTGGAGGCCCCCAGGGCGTGCACCCCTTGCACCCCCCTTATAATACGCCCTTGCTGGTGCACCACTGCTGTTCATCTGTCTTTGCTGGTCATTGATATGTGCGGCATAGAACATCAACTAGAGGAGAGCACACACATGAATCATAGGATCGCTGGTGAGGTAAGAATTCTCCGCTTTCCAAACTGGGTTGCCCCATTAAAGAAAAACAAGAGTGGGGAGAGTGAAAAACTCAGGTTTTGTTCCTCTGTTAAGTAATACCGTGTATTTTTTTAGGGGTGGGTTCTCATGTAGAGGGCACACAGCATCTTACTCTCTGCTGTCTATACTGGTGAGTGAGCTGATGTCAGTATAACAAGATGTCCAAAGCCTGAGATATCGACGGAAGCCGGCCGTGGGGCAGCTCTGCCAAGCCCTGGTTCCGTGTATCTCTCACATTTCTTGGATCCCCAGCACCCAGGTGAGTGCTGAAGAGCCAGCAGAACCATATGGGCTATGCATGCTGATTGCCTTTAGGGCTTTGATGATACAGGTAATGGGGTGGGGGAGTTTTTGGCAAGTCATCCGCTTGCTGGAGGCTGACTCCCTCCTTGTGTGCTAATGCACATGGAATTTTTCCTGTGCACTTGTGAACAACACATTTCTGTGAACACATCAGTGAATAAACACCATATGAGTGACTACACACAGGTGAATAACACACTAAGGGGCAGTGAAGTGCACACATGTAGTATGGAGCGGTGGGCTGCCCTAAACTCAGCGCCCGGAGAGCAATTGGGGGTTAGGTGCCTTGCTCATAGGTACTTCAGGGAACCGAACCTGCCACCTTCCGCAAGCCGCTTCCCTACCTCTAGGCTATAACTGCCCCTATGGTCTATGGTCTCCACCATTTACCAGTTCACAATGAGTTAAATGTAAAAAAAATATTTGCACACGCTCACACAGATAAATATGGGCTATGCGGGCTGATAGCCTTTAGGGCCAGGGGCTTTGAGGATGCAGGTAACAGGGTGGGGGTTATGGCAAGTCACCCACTTGCTGGAAGGTAATTTGCCAGCCCCTCCTGCCCTGTGAACTGGTATAGGGGTTTCCGGACAATTTACCAGTTCACAAAGAGTTTAATATAAAAAATCACACACACCAAAAAATATTTTATTACACCCGCCCTTTACTTACCTCTGATCAATCGCTGATGTCCCGCACAGTCCGTCACTGCTTCTGACAGCCAGAGAGATTGGTGTAATCCGGGCGTGGGCCAGAGCTGCTTCCGACGATCTCTCTGGCATCTGAAACCTCACCCCCACTGCAGGGAGGGGCCTTTTATACCCGCAGTATAACTAGCTCCTCCCTGCACCAGGGAGCAAGATGCAGGAAGCCAAGCAGGGGCTTGTGGATTCTGCGGAGAGAGGGACTGGAGGACAGTTAGAGAGCTTGTGAATTTTTATTTTATTTAAGAATATCAGGCAAACATTCGGTCGGCACAAATCACAAGAAATTCAGATTTGTGCCGAATCGATTTTTCCCTGAAAATCGGAGCAAACTTTGGTTCTAACTAACCGGTTCTATCATATCAAATGAGGAGGCCTACCGCAAGAAGATAGAAGAACTGGTGCTGTGGAATGACCTCATAATAAATACTACTAAGACTGTGGAAATAGTTGTAGAGTTTAGGAAAGGTCTCATAATCCCTTCCCCTATAACCATTTATGGGAAGCTAGTAAAGATTCTCAGCTGGGGCTTTTTAGACAGTGCATCCCCCACCACCAGTGTGGACTTGTGGAGCCTTGGAGCCTTGCGGGAAGTTTGGGGATCCATCTGGTGCCTGCGGGAGCACCTGTGCCTCACCAGCCAGGACAGCCCCACTATTAAGGTAATTGCCTAGTAACACAGGGCCTTTTACCCTTTTCCCTTTAGCCCAGAATTACCTGGGTTACTTACAATACCTGGGTTACTTACAATACTGTATACTAATAAGGACATTCACTAGGTGGCAGCAAGCACAGAGGCAATCAATACAGTGTCGTTAAGAGCTTTACGCTATTACCAGATATACAGAAAAAATGGCTACATGAAAAGTGCTGTTGAAAATGTATCCATGTTATAAATTCAGTAACAAACCTGAGACTTGACCAGTGTAAAAATTTCTGTCTTGTAATATATGTCTGCAATACCAAAACAAATGAGGAGATGAGATAAATGCAGAAAATATGAGAAATGCAACATTGGTTAATTTAATATATTTTCTTCTTTTGTGCTTCTTAAATGAATAGATCAGCTTGAACTTGACATATATATATATATATATATATATATATATATATATATATATATATATAATCTATATGTATGGCATTGCTGCTGTGGGTATAAGATAATAATACTATAGAATCGTAAACTAGAGATGGCAGATAAACACCCTAAAATGCAAACTTCTGCATCTGGATAGTACACCTGCACTATCCAGAATGCTCCCAAAAAAACTTGTCTCACCTTTTTTACTTTTCCGAAAAGTCTATTTTATTGAGCCTAATGGCGGCTCCTGGATGACCTGTGGCCACAAAACCGGAAGCCCCACTGGCAGTCAAAACAGAAGCACTCCCCTCCCTTCCCTCGCCCCCCCCCCCTATCTTCCCTCACAATAAGATTTCTGGGCCCCATTTGGAATCTCAACAACCCCATTTGGATCTTTCCAATAGGCCTGAAACGCCCGCAATGGCCACTGAGATGGTGAATGATCCATTAGAAATTGTGAATTTGTCATCAACACCCCTTACATCAGCGGAAAGACGCTTGCTTCTAAAGAAGTTTTTCTTAAATGTCCAGCGCAGACAGGATGGTATTGACTGGGACCCACAGGAACTGTACACCCTGAATGCCTTGGAGGACCTCAGAGCAGAAGGTGAACTTTCTGGATTTAACCATAAGAGTGTTGGAGAATGATACACTCGGGACTACCTTATATCGGAAAAGCACGTCCTGCAATAGCCTTTTACATTATCAATCATTCCATCAAGTGTCTTTGAAAAAGGGAATACTGACTGGACAATTTCTTCGGATTAAGCGGAACTACTCGGAAGATCAGGACTTTGATAAAGAAGCAACTAAACTATCACAGCGGTTCTCAGATCGAGGCTATCCACAGCAAGTAATACATAGGGCCTTGAATAGGGCGAAACACACGTATCGTAATCAACTTCTACATAGCCGAAGACGACCCGAGAGTCGAGAAATCAGATTCACTACTAATTACAACAAGCAGTGGAGGGATCTATATGCAATCCTAGAACGCCACTGGAACGTCCTCAAGAGTGACGTCGATATTTGTCCTTGGCTACCGGAAGGGCCAAAGATGATAGCCAAACGAGCCCGAAATCTACGTGACAGGCTATGCCATAGCCATTTTGAAAGCCAACAGACATCTTGGTTGCCTCCGACAAATGTGAAGGGCTGCTCGCCATGTGGACATTGTTCCATCTGTCCCTTGGTAGAAAAGACGATGGAAATATGTAACCCTCATACAGGAAAAAAATTTCCCCTGCATTCGTTTGTCAACTGCAGCACTACCGCAGTGATTTATATCCTGCGATGCCCGTGTAACAAGATCTACGTTGGAGAGACCAAAAACACTCTACGCATGCGGATACAAGCCCATCTCTCTAATATTCGATTAGGTGCGCGTGATGAACAAGCAGGGTTTACAGCATAATAGCATGGTTCACGGCTGTGTTGCCCTCTGCACAACTTCATTCTCTCCTCTTGTGCTTGGATAGCGGTCGTGACAGAAGACGGGCCCGCTGGATGACTGGAACTAGGACCCAGATACCTTGGATACAACATATATAAAAAATGTTTCTTTTTTTTTTTTTTTTTTTTTGGCCCACATGAGTTAGGTTGACTCCTGCAATTATTTTAAGGTCATTATAACACCCCAAAGATCCATTACATTTTACTCTACTGTATGGGTCATATATATAGAGGGATGCTTATGGAGGCACCTCTGGTATTTTACATAGAAGTATAAAAGGGTAGGTGGACCCTAATAGATGGTTATTATGTATATTTAATTATGTCTGTTATTGTACAGAGAAATAACACAACACATGCTTCTTGAATATATATTTAGATCCAGTACAATTTTATTATGTAGTGAGTGATTTGAATAGCTGTATACCATGTAAATCGTTGAGTTACACTTTGTTTATAGTTGACCTTGATAGCATGGCTGAGCAGAGATATCTGCCTCCTTCCCTCCCCCACTCTTTATGTGCAGCCTTCCTCTCTGAAGTCCGGGCTGTTATGCTGGTGGAGCCCAGCCCCTCCCCTTTAGCCAATGACACCGGCACCGACACCGTCATCATGGGGGGGCGGGCTCTGCCAGCTGATGGCTAGCCAGGATTGATTGATTGATTTGATCTTGCTGAGAGGGGGCTCGCCTGCACATATGGTGCTTAACCGCCACCCATCACTACAGTTGATGGGCGCATCCTCGCCCAATCGGACACGTTGCATCAGGGGGCGGGAGTTACACCTCGCACTGGGGGGGAGGGTGGCCTGATGCTCTGCCATGCCACATAAAAGGAGACACCATTCAAAGAGACAGCACCCCTGGAGAAGCCGTAGCGGATCGGCGGAACGCGTGGGGTTTCCTGCCTTTAATCCACTGCCTGATGATTAGTCACGTTTGACCACAACGTGATTGCTTACTACCTCAGCTCCCTTAAACAGCCCTCTGCACTAACAGCACTTTTGTGTATTGGGTTTACATTGGGGGTCTCATCCCCTGCTTTACTTGGTGAATATAGCCTTCTTATCTAGAATTTGCACTTTAGATTTGATTGATTGCACAGGTTTATAGTCTTGATGAATTATTTGTAATGATTACTTTTTTATACTTGTATTTTTTGCACTAAGTGGAGTAATTGAACACCCACTTGAGTAATTAGAAATATATAAAAACTATATTTTTGGGGGCTATTTGTGGAGCTATTAATTACTGATTTCTATTTGTACTTTTTGATACCTTGTGGTCTTCTATAATATGGATTGCTAAGTATTTTAGCATCACAGGAATAGTGGATTAATTGATTTTAACAGTGTCTTTGTGTTGCATGTGTGTTTTTATTTTTGCTATAATGTAACATTTAATAAAATATTATTTTATGGTATTTGTGGAGTTGTGCCCCTTTCTTATGACCCTTGTCAATTTGGTTTGGCCCATGTTCTAGTAGCTTGACGGGTTGGGCAGCACACTCAGTTATCAATATTAAAAGCTGTGCCTGCTATTTTGTATAAGTAAAACAGAAGCACTGCTACGCTCTTGAGTTAGCGGCGTGGTCCCGCTGCCTCTGTAAGCATCTCCCTATCTCAATAGGGCATGTGCAGACAGCACTAACAGAGGCAGCGGGAGCGTGCCGCAAGCTCAACAGCATAGCAGTGCTTCCATTTTGCCTGCCAGCGGGGCATCCTGTTTTGTGGGCAAAGGCCACCCAGCAGCCACCATTAGGCTAAATAAAATGGACTTTTCGGAAAAGTAAAAGGTGAGACAAGTTTTTTGGGCAGTAATCTGGATAGTGCACCCACTTGCATTTTAGGGTGTTATTCCGGTTTAGTAAGTGTATACGTAAATAATTATTGTAATGGTATTATAGGCTTTAGTAGCCTTGAAAAATAAGAATAAAATCTGTAAAATGTTAACTATCTTTTTGATTGAATATATGGTGGGGTTAATGGGACCAAGGATTTAGGGAGGTCCACTCCCATCATCTAGTGGAAACAATATTGGTTTAAAAACCCTCCACTAACCAGCAACAATAGTTAAGTAAGTTCTTGTATATTACTAATAATACAATTCTGTGATTACTCACCTGTAGAATTGGTATTATACGTATACAGCACGTCCTGTTCCAGAATAATCCTTACTCATGGGTAATACATCCAGTAGATGGCGCTGGACTGCAGAGACAGAAAAGTAGCTCCTCCCGGCCCCATATATACCAGGGACCTCCCACAAATTCTCCAGTATTGAAAAGCAGTAAAAATGAAGCCGGGAGAACTATAACCCTTATCAATATTGAACATAAGAACAATCACCATAAAGAGGTAACTAAAAATAATGATAACAAGGGCAGAGTAGAACAGGACATGCTGTATACGTATAATACCAATTCTACAGGTGAGTAATCACAGAATTGTATTATTCTAAGTATACAGCACATCCTGTTCCAGAATAATCCTTACTCATGGGACATCCAATAGCAGTGTCCGTAAGGTAGGGTGGGATCCCAAAAGCAACAGCAGACAGTTTAAACCACTGCTGCCTGCAGAACTTTGCGACCAAAGGCAGCATCAGCTGAGGCCTTAACATCAACCTTGTAAAACTTGTAAAAAGTATGAACAGAAGACCAAGTGGTGGCCTTGCAAACTTTTTCAACAGAAGCTTGGTGCTGAAAAGCCCAAGAGGCACCAATAGCACGAGTAGAATGAGCAGTAAGACGGAAGGGAGGCTCCTTCCCCTTAGCAGAATAGGCCTGTACCACAGCCTGACGGATCCACTTGCTGATAGTGGACTTAGCTGGAGCCAGACCCTTCTTAGGTCCAGACGGGAGCACAAAAAGAGCATCAGTCTTCCTGAAGGATTCAGTAGCCACCAAATAGAACTTCCTGAGTCCTGACTTCAGAGTTACTAGGATTAGGATACAGAGAAGGCAAAACAATGTCCTGATTGAGATGAAAGGCAAAAACAACCTTAGCCAGAAAATCTGGCTTAAAACGAAACACCACCTTGTCCTGGAGTCTCTCAAAATAAGGAGGCTTGATGGAAAGCGCCGCCAACTCAGAAACACGCCTAACAGAAGTAATAGCCACCAAAAAGACCACCTTAAGCGTAAGAATGGACAAAGGGGCCCCCTGCAAGGGCTCGAAGGGAGACCCCTGCAGGGCAGATAAGACCAAGTTCAAGTCCCAGGCTGGTAACATAGGCTTACGTGGGGGATGCACGCGAGTAACCCCCTGGAAGAAGGCCTTGACCAGGGGATGCTGAGCAAAAGATCTTTGGAAGAAAATGGCCAAGGCAGAAACATGACCTTTCAGAGTACTGAGCTGAAGACCCAGATCCAAACCATGTTGCAGAAAGTCCAGAATCCTAGGAATAGAAAACATATGACAGGGAAGCGACTTAGACTCGCACCAGTCAATGTAAGTTCGCCAAACCCTATAGTAGATGGAAGAAGAGGACCTTTTCCTAGCCCTGATCATGGTATTAACAACCGAGGCAGGCAGCTCCTTTTCCATCAAGATGGAGGTTTCAGCAGCTAGGCCGTCAAAGCCAGCGTTTGTAAATTGGGATAGCGTAGCTGCCCCTCAGTGAGCAGATCTGGAACCCGGGTCAGGGCGTACCGATCTACTGCCAGCTGCACGATGTCTACGAGCCACTTCTTGGCCAACAGGGGGCCACCAGTATGGCTGGCACCCCTTCCTGAGCTATCTTGCGCAGCACCCTGCCCAGCAGGGGAAACGGGGGAAACACATACAGGAGTTGAAACTCGTCCAAGAAATTGCTAAGGCATCCATGGCTAAGGCCAGAGGACCCTGGGACAGAGAGACAAAGACTGGAAGCTTGTGATTGTGACGGGCGCATACAGATCCACATCCGGCTGATCCCAGCGGTGGGAGCGAAACACCCTGCTGCTGAGGGACCATTCTCCCGGACGAGAGGTCCCCCTGCTCAGAGAGTCTGACTCCAGATTCTCCACCCCCAGAATGTACACAGCTGAAATGCAGGGAACATTGTCCTCCGCCCAGGACAGAATCATAGACACTTGCCTGAGGGCCCTCCTGCTCCGGGTCCCTCCCTGATGATTGATGTAGGCAACCGCCGTCTGGTTGTCCGAGCAGACCTGAACAGCCCGACCCCGAAGGTGTGGGGTTAAGTGGGCGAGAACCAACCTGATCGTCCTCAACTCCAGAAATGTTGATAGGGGTGTAGGCATCCTGAGTGCTCCACTGACCCTGGAATTTCAGGGATTTCCAAAAGCCCCCCCAACCTGTCAGACTGAAATCCGTGGTGACAGTCTCCCAGCAGGGGGCCAGAAAGGATCTGCCCCCCCAGCAGGTTCCTTGAGTCCAGCCACCACGATAGAGGCCGCCTGGCCAGAGGGGACGGAACAAACACCTGATCCAAGGACACGGGGTCCCGATCCCATACTGACAAAAGGTGAATCTGAAGAGATCTCGTGAAACTGAGCATATGGAACTGCCTCGAAGCAGGACACCATCAGGCCCACCAGCTGCATTCCTTGCCTGATGGATGGATGAGGACAAGACAGAAGGAGCTGTGTTTGCTCTTGAACACTCTCCACCTTCTGCTGAGGAAGAAAGATCTTGACCTGAGATGAATCCAGAATCATGCCCAGAAAGTTTTTTGTGAAGAACCAGCACTCCAGTATATAGGTTTCATCAAAATCATATATTTGTAAATCCAACGAAATGCAAATGATGCACAACAAACTTCCAAGTCCTATGTCGACATTTCGGGGTGCGCGAGGGCCCCCTTCCTCAGGACCAACTTGGTGCCGTGTGACCCCCACACAGCTTAACATCAAACAAGAAGACAAGGGTGCATGTGGCTATATATGTAATGCTGTGCGGGGTCACACGGCACCATGTTGGTCCTGAGGAAGGGGGCCTTGCGCACCCCGAAACGTCGACATAGGACTTGAAAGTTTGTTGTGCATCATTTGGATTTCGTTGGATTTACAAATATATGATTATCTTCACAAAAAAATTGCCTCCTTTAGCAAACAAGTACAAACGTTCACCAAAGAGGCTCAGCCCCTTGAAGGGAAAACCAGTGAGAGCCTTCTTAGCAGCATTGTCAGCTACCCACTGGCGCAGCCAGACCGAGCGGCGTATCGCCAACAAGGCAGAAGCCCTGCCACACATTCTAATGGTATCATCCAAGGCAGAGAGAACATATGCAACAAATTCCTCACATCGCAGGAGAGCTCTATACTCTTCATACCTGCATCATCAGGGGCCCCATCTAAGAGACTCTTGAGCAGACTTTTAATAGCAACAGCCGTAATGGCAGAGGCACAGACCAGGCGCAGCGTGGTCCCTACACAGGCAAAGGCATGGCAAGCCAGCTGATCTATGCGCCTGTCCTCCCCATCCCTCAGGGTAGTAGAGTCAAGGGAATGCATGACGGATGTGTTGGACAACCCCAGAACTGGTGCATCCACCTCGGGAGGACATGACCAACATTTAACCATCTCAGTGGGAAAGGGATACCTCTTATCCCAACTCTTTGGTACCCCGGGAAGCCGGCTAGGCTGTTCCCACTCTTTGAGCACGAGATTATTAAAGTGAGTTTGTTCAGGAAACTCCAAGCGTGGTTTAACAGTATGAAACAGCTCCCCCTGCTGCCGCGGAGCCACGGCAGGAAGAGAGATGCAGAGTACTTCAAAAATGTGAGCCAAAAGCCTGTCAGTATCATCTGAAGCCCATGGGTCAGACCCAGAATCGGCACCATACACCCTAGATTGTTCCTCAGATGATTCTGAATCAGAAAATAATTCGCCTACTTCCAGGGGGGTATAACCGGTAACGTCAAAAAAATCCACAGCCTCCATGGGAAAAAGAGTAACACCAGGTGATAAATGCCGCTTCTTAGCAGAAGCCTTACGCGGGCCAGACCCAGCAATATGTCTCTCAATGCTGGCCACCCGTGCAGCCAAATCAGGTTGAGACTCCCCACTGGTATGCACCTCACTAGGAGTCAGATGTAAGCGTGGGGGGGTAGGCGAAGCCAGAGGGGGCGCAGGCCCAGCTACAGGTAACCCAGACTGCAGCGCAAGCGTGCTGGGCGCAGGGTGCAAACACCCTGACATCGTCACTTATAGGGGATACCCCACACACCATACACAGCCGGGCTTGTCCCCAAGCACATTATCCTGAGAAGCCTCCATATGGTGATTATTGTGGCACAATAGGCCAGTTGGGATTGACGCCAATAAGGCTACCCGGGATGCCCCAATAGCCCGCTAGGGAAGTGGGAGATGTACAAATACAATAGCCCTCCAATAAGGAGTTAACGCTAAATAGAGGGGATAGGACCGGGAGAAACCACAAAAAAGTTTGACCCGCCTGTAAGTTCTAAAGCAAAGAACCCGTAAGCATAATACAATGACATACAAAGAAAAGCCAGCCCGCAGGGGCACTTACGGACCGCGATAGGGAGACACCAGACACGCAGCACAGGAGCTCCAAAATGGCGCCCGCATATACCTCGCGGGGCGGGCCACGTAGAAGTGATCCGGAAAACGTCATCCGCAAGGCCCGCCCCCCCCTGAAGAGCGCGAAAACACACGCCCCTGTGACAAGGCCAACCAATGACGATGCAGCAGCGCCTGAGATGATGATTTTTAAACCTCCTTTTTTTCCATCATGTGGGTTTAATGAGGACCTGAATAGATGTATGTAAATAAATAAAGGTGTTTAAATATTTTTATATCCAAATCTTATCTGACTGGTTTATATGTTCAGGTGGGACCCCCAGAGGGCGCATTTAGGGTTTGCAGATTTCCCTAAAATTTTTGGTTCTCTGAAGGTTCTTCGCCTTCGTCATCATATATAAGAACTTGTGTTGGAAGAGCAACACCCGTAAGAACTTGCTCTTTCTTTGGCAGTGTAAGAACAGACATCGACAGGGCCTTGTGCCAAGTCCGCTGCCCTCTGTGTTGAGCTGCCTGATGTTTTGTTTGTGTGTGTCTGCTGTTTGTGTTGTTCTCCCCTGGATCCTTATGCTCCCTGCCCTCTCTCAGGTGTTTGGGTTTACCTCCTCGGTGTTCCCTATAAATGTATGTATCTAGCCCCGCCTCTGGGCTGGATCATTGTGTCTCCTCTCCTGAGTGAACCTGTGCTCTCCAGCCCTCTTGAATCTTGCCTTGTGTATTGGGGCTCAGGCCATCTATAGTCTGTACCGGGGCCCAGGCCCTTTATTGTCTGTAATCTGAAGTCTGTGCTGGGCCTACAGCCTCTATATTCTCTGCTGGGGCCCAGGCCCTCCATTGTCTTTACTCTATTGTCTGTATTGGGCCTAAGTTCTTCATAGTCTGTACTGGGTCCCAGGCCCTTTATTGTCTGTAATCTGAAGTCTGTGCTGGGCCTACAGCCTCTATATTCTCTGCTGGGGCCCAGGCCCTCCATTGTCTTTACTCTATTGTCTGTATTGGGCCTACATCCTTCATAGTCTGTACTGGGGCCCAGACCTTCTGTTGTCAGTACTGGGGCCCAGACCCTCTGTTGTCTGTACTGGGGCCTAAACACTTTGTAGTCTGTATGGGGGTCCAGACCCTCTGTTGTCTGTACTGGGGCCCAGACTCTCTGCTGTCTGTACTGTGGCCTAACCTCTTTGTATTCTGTACTGGGGTTCAGACTCTTTCTTGTCTGTACTAGGGGTCCAGACTCTCTGTTGTATGTACTGGGGCTCAGACTATCCATTGTCTGTTGGTTTTGCTGTGTATCTGGCAAGTCATTGCTGTATATAGTGTCAGTGTAAAAGGTAATTTACTTATACTTGTTTTCTTGATATCTTGTGGCTTTTGTACATTGACTCTGGCCAGACCATACCTGGGGAATAAAAAACAGTATTCTGTAAAATAGAAATGGAGGGAGTTGTGAGCAGCAAGTCGGTGTCGCGGGTCACACAATAGCCCTGTGTGTGTATTGTGTGCCACTTAAGGTGCAGTGTTGTCAATACTCTCAGTTTACCACTTCCCAAAACCCATAAAGCAATTTTAGGGCTATAAAGCCTCCACCACTGTATATACAGCTCAACCACAAAAATCTTTAACTAGTCCATAAACATGTAAGCCTCGCCTTTCAGCTGCCTGCACAGGGATCACATTAACAGTCATTAGGAGATTTCTCGGTATCCTCCAAACAGCAGCTATTAAGACTGAAATGTTTCTAGATTCCAGCAAGTGAGGGATATGGCCCGAATTCTGGATAACTCCAACATTAAAGTCCAGCTCTAGATTTATTATATTTCAGTTTTTTGAATAGTTGCAAAGAGTTTAAATCTCAGCTTAAGGAAACAACAAGAAAAGTCTGCCTGGCTTCCGGTAGGAGGTATGCCTAGGGTGTGGCAGGCATGGCAAGTGCCCTAAGCAAGGGGGAAACAGTTGTAGAGAAATGTTACATTTATTAATTTAGTATTTAATATTGCTTTAGCTGAAGGCTGGAGTCTGTTTACTGCTAGGTGATAGCTACTATAATGTGGAACATGGACACCAGAGGCTGCTCCAATATTGTTTATTGATTTCATGGCGGTCTTTGGGGTGCGGGTCACATAGGGCACTAGCCCAAGCTTTCTGTAAGGGAGCATCAGGGGATCATTCAGACACTCCTTAAAGTGGACCAAAACCCGAGATGATCACCTCAATGGAGACTTTGCTGATAGGGGTCCGTGATGGGACCCTATTAGGGCTATGTATGCACCTGAGTGGAGCTACACCATTTGGCCCAACATATAATTCCTGCCATACTTTAGATGCTGTTATTTGTTAGTGCTTACAAAGAGAAATATTATTATTATTATTATCATTATTATTATTATTATTATTATTATTATTAATAATAATAATAATAATAATAATTTATATTAATTAATTCATTTCTAAATAATTCATTAATTTAAAATATTTATTTTTAAAGACTAGCAAAAGGAATGCACTCCAAGGCCAGGTGGGGAGCACACTATCAATACCAGAACTGATAGAATTGCAACTGGTATGGTTCAGCCCACAGGACTATGCAGGATCGAGCCTGTGGACTGGCAGGTAGGTGATTTCTTTTTACTTGCATGGACAGGGAATATAATTCAAAGGGTAGCTAAAGGTTGTCCAGTGTATCTCCCCAAGTCTAGCTACACATTGTATACATATAGACAGTGGCGGACTTAGGGCCCATAAAAAGGCATGGGAGTTTATTGTACCCCCCCAGGCCATCCCATGACCAGCCCGCACCATCCCCACTGCACCCCCCACCCTAATGTGCCTCCCGGCTAGTCACTGTGTGCATCTGGGCTCACGTTCCTCTGATCAATCACAAGAGAGTCTGTTTGCGCTGAGGAGCCATGATAGCGTATCTAGAGGGCAGACAAAGCGGACAAAGTGGTGCAGGAGTCTGCACATCCCTGAACCATGTCTTTGGGTCACCAGAAAGCTGACCAGAAAGGAGGACCATAATGTCTGCTTCTTATCATAAACTACATCTGCGGATCTGAAGCGAGTACTTTCCTTTCCCATCATGCATTTCACATAACTCATCAGACATCA
This sequence comes from Gastrophryne carolinensis, assembly GCA_027917425.1. Lineage (NCBI taxonomy): Eukaryota > Metazoa > Chordata > Amphibia > Anura > Microhylidae > Gastrophryne > Gastrophryne carolinensis. The sequence continues at coordinate 42,531,582 of CM051239.1, read as the reverse complement.
AGCACTTCACCCTGGAAACACCAATTATGCCTTAGTGAAATCTGGGGATTGTCTGCCAATGAAGTGCTGGCTCATTAATATACTTCTATGTTTAGGTCTAATTTATGCACCCACTCGCTTACATAATTGATTGAATAAATCCTTTCCTAATAAGGTTAAATTGCAAGACCCTAAAGGTGCAAAGAAGTAAGGTGACGCTTTCCTTTAGATGAGTTCAGCGTAATCTTGCATTGTCGCTTTCTTCCCTGCTAGTTACTTTACATTCAAGATATATTTCAGCTTCAAGTTTTTCAATATTTTCTTTAAGTAAGAATGGTCAAGTTGAAAAAATGCTGTTTTTTTATCAAAGATTTAGAAAAGACCAGGTCTTATATAATCAAGCTGACCCCCCAAAATAGTCTTAATACCTTAGTGTAGGATTCCCCAAATCTTTTCACATGACCAACCAACAAGTCACGTTTTGTGGATGTCCAGACACCTCGCAGACACCTCTCGAACAAAAATTTGAAATTCAAGTTTAGCAGTAACATTAAAGAACAATAACATACATTAAATTGCTCTGGGAATCTAAACAATGGTGTGCAGATGCAGCACTCACATACCGTATTTTTTGCTCTATAAGACAATTTTTCCTAAAAAGTGTGGGGAAATGTCAGTGTGTCTTATTGGATGGATGTAAAAAAAACACAACAAAAAAGGTAAAAAAAAAAGATATACTTACATGAGCCTCAAGCTGCGGCCACCGGGACGCAAGCCGATGAAAGAGTGGTGGGCAGGGAGAGGGCAGGGTAACGGAATCCTGCCCATTGTCTGCGCTTTGGCTGCTAATTCCCGGGATGGCGTGCGCAAACACCTGGTCCATGCAGCCAGTGAGGGAGCCTGCGTCAACCCCCCCCCCCCCCCCCCCGGCTGCATGGGCGGAGTGTGTGCGCACACCATCCCGGGCTGCCAGTGCTGGCAGCTGCCAAATCGCAGACAGTGGGCAGGATTCCGTTACCCTGCCCTCTCCCTGCCTGCCGTTCTATGGGAATGGGAGGGGGGAACACCACACTGCCTACGGGAATGGGGGGGATGCCACACTGCCTATGGGAATGGGGGGGATGCCACACTGCCTACGGGAATGGGGGGGATGCCACACTGCCTATAAGAATGGGATGGGGGTATATGCCACACTGCCTATGGGAATGGGGGGGATGCCACACTGCCTATGAGAATGGGGGGGGATGCCACACTGCCTATAAGAATGGGATGGGGGTATATGCCACACTGCCTATGGGAATGGGGGGGATGCCACACTGCCTATGAGAATGGGGGGGATGCCACACTGCCTATAAGAATGGGATGGGGGTATATGCCACACTGCCTATGGGAATGGGGGGGATGCCACACTGCCTACGGGAATGGGGGGATGCCACACTGCCTATGAGAATGGGGGGGATGCCACACTGCCTATAAGAATGGGATGGGGGTATATGCCACACTGCCTATGGGAATGGGGGGGATGCCACACTGCCTATGAGAATGGGGGGGGATGCCACACTGCCTATAAGAATGGGATGGGGGTATATGCCACACTGCCTATGGGAATGGGGGGGATGCCACACTGCCTATGAGAATGGGGGGGATGCCACACTGCCTATAAGAATGGGATGGGGGTATATGCCACACTGCCTATGGGAATGGGGGGGATGCCACACTGCCTACGGGAATGGGGGGATGCCACACTGCCTATGAGAATGGGGGGGATGCCACACTGCCTATAAGAATGGGATGGGGGTATATGCCACACTGCCTATGGGAATGGGGGGGATGCCACACTGCCTATAAGAATGTGATGGGGGAAATGCCACACTGCATATGGGGAATGGGAGGGGTGAATGCCACACTGCCTATGAGAATGGGGGGGATGCCACACTGCCTATAAGAATGGGATGGGGGTATATGCCACACTGCCTATGGGAATGGGGGGGATGCCACACTGCCTATAAGAATGTGATGGGGGAAATGCCACACTGCCTATGGGAATGGGAGGGGGGGATGCCACACTGCCTATTAGAATGGGATGGGGGAAATGCCACACTGCCTATGGGAATGGAATGAGGTAATGCCACACTGCCTACGGGAATGGGAGGGGGGAATGCCACACTGCCTATGGGGAAGGGATGGGCCGAATGCCACACTTCCTGTAATGGGGTGTTTTAGCATAATATTTGGTTTAGAATATTTTTTCTTATTTTTTTTATTTTCTTATTTCCTCCAAATCCTAGGTGCGTCTTATGGGCAGGTGCATCTTATATGTTGAAAAATACAGTAGGTCACCGCCATCCTAGGGGCCCAGTAAGGCATTAGACTTGCTGCTCCCTGTTGAGTTTGGGATGTAGCAAAATGTTATTTCTTTTGTTTCAACTTTCTCTCCTTTTTCTATTTGGCCATTTCACATCGCATCTATTGTTTTCTTTTTCACATTCCCTTCATCTTTCTCTCTTACATTACCTCCATTGTTTTTTTTCACATTTCCTCCATTTCTCTTTCTATTCCGCATTCCCTCTTTCTCTTTTTATCACATTCCCACTATCATTCCTTTCCACACACCCCCCATCCATCATTCTCTCTTTTCCACATTTCCTCTGCCTACATCTTTCAATCTTTGTCTTTTCCTCGTTCCTATCTCTCTCTTATCCACATTCCCCCATCATTTTCTCTCTTTTACATTCCCTCCATTATTCTCTCTTTTTCACAATCTATCCATCATTCTCTCTCTTCCTTATTTCCCCAGTCTGTCTTTCCCTCTATCATTCTCTTTTATCCAGACTTTTATCCTTTTTTCTCTTTTCTGCATTTCCTCTGTCTCCTTCTCTTTCCCTGCATTTCATCCTTCTCGCTCTCATTTCGGCGCACCACTGGTCTCTTTCCCTTTTTCATATGATCTCAATCTCACCCTTACACCCCTCTCTCCTTCTTCTCATAATTTCTCTCTACCCACCTCTATTGTCTCAGAGTGAATGGCCTTAATTCACAAATTAAATTAAAAAATGTAATTCATGAGAAAAAAGCCAGAGAATGTCACTGTTGCTGAATCACCAGATACAAAGACAATGGAAGTCAAAGGAACTTTTTACTACGGGGAGGCCGATTCATTAATTGCGCCAGGTAGCGCCAGATGAGCGACTGTAGCGTGATTTTTTCAGCGCCCGCTAGTATTCGCTGTGCTTGGCCGGCGTTATCTTGATGACAGCGACTCAGTCGGTGTGCGATAATGTTGAATACGGGCTTAGGGGTCGCTGTTTCACAGGTTCAGCGTTGTATGTGAGCGCCTGACAACGAATGGCCAAAGCGAACGGCTAGCTTCATATTCATTAACAAATCACGCTCCGAATGTGCTGTCGCTGTCCATTCCTTGTTTAAACCCCAGAGCGCTGGCGGCGATGGGTGTTAACTAGTTTTTAACCCCTAAACAACCATTATACATGTTTATAGAATCATTTTGTAATATGAATACATTAATCTCAGACCTGTTAGATCAATTCTGCACAAATTATTTTTAAAATTTTTTTTGACTTAAAAATAAATCCTAACATTGCAGAAGTGGTCTCCGAATTTTTGACATTAAAAAATAAAATAAAAAAATTAATACCAATTAATCATGATTAATTATAGATTGCTCCATTGAAATGCATTGGACATCGCCAGGTAGCGAGAGGTCATACCTGGCGCTGTGAAAGAATTTGCAGCGGCGCTGTTCGGTCCAGGCGGCTTCATGATGAATGCCGCGCTAGCCGTCGCTCTCGCCGGCGCTAGCCTCATTTTGCTTGATAAATGCGTCATTGTGAGCGCCGTCGGGCGTACTTGAGTCGGTAGTCGCCGTTAGCTGCCGCTACCTGCCGCTCGTCAGACACTACCTGGCGCTAGCCCGTGATAAATAAGGGCCTAAGTAAAAAGTTAAATACTTTTCTCAGGACTTTGACATTGACTTGCATTGTCTTCCTAGCTGGTGATTCACTAAAAGTGACATTCTCAGGCTTTTTTCATCAATTTTTTACTACCAAGAGAATTTTTTCAACTCGGGCAGGCTGATTCATCACTAACGCCAGGTAGCGACAGATGAGCGTCTGTAGCAGGCATTTTCAGAGCGCCCGCTAGTAGTCGCTGTGCTTGGCCGTTGTTCGGTTGTTGATAGCGACTGAGTCGGTGTGCAGTAATGTTGAATACGGGGTGACGAGTCGCTATTTGACAGGTTCCGCGATGTATGGGTGCGCATGATAGCGGCTGGCCATAGCGACCGGCTCCCACCATATTCATCAAAAAATCACGCTCCAAAAATGCTCGCACTGTGAAATGCATGTTTAAACCCCAGAGCGCTGGCGGCGATGGGTTAAAAGTAGTTTTTTAACCCCCAAACCACCATATTTTTGGTAACCAAAAAAAACAAGTTTTTAAAATAATTTTGTAATATGAATATGAATACATTAATATCAGACCTGTAATATCAATTCTGTACTTTTTTCTTTTTTTACCTTAAATCTTAAATTCTACCTAATCTAAAATGGCAGAAGTGGTCACAGAACTTTTCACATTTAAAAAAAAAAAAAAAATTAATAACAATTAATTATGAATATTTAAAGATTGTTCCATTGAAATGCATTGGAGAGCGCCAGGTTGCGATAGGTCATACCTGTCGCTGTTCAAGGTCGGACGCTGGCGCTGTGGGCTGAGGCTGGAATAATGATGAATGAGTGGCTATATGGCGCTATCTCAGTCGCTAAGCAGGATCGGCTTGATAAATGTGTGATTGTGGTGGGGAGCCGGCGTTCTCGTGGCGGGGCCCGTCATTACCGGCCGCTCACCAGTCGCTACCTGTCGCTATTCCTTCATAAATAAGGGCCTAAGTCTATCAAAAGTATAAGGGGAGAAATCATATCACCAATAAACATAATAGAATGGGATCTGTCAGACCAACACAACTACCCCTGTGGACCCCCAGCAGCCATGTCGAGACTTCATCAGGCCGTCTCCTTTATTGATTTATTATTTTTTCCTCCTGTTGGCTCTATAGTTTAAATGTTTTTATGTTTTTAATCTTGTCCTCACTATGTGGTTTATATAGTTGTATTTTTGTGGTGTTATACTTCAATAAACTTTGGAAGTATATATTTTTTTTATTTTAACATATGTATTTCATGTGGTTTAATATATACTGTGGTACAGGGTGTATATTTCAACCAGAAGTATATACCTCTGCACTCTCTCAACACTGACCGCCAGTCCACTGACCCATGTTGCACTGGCAGCCAATTGGGATCAAGCAAGCCTGCCCAGCAAAACCTGATTGGCCGCCGGCAGTCGCACGCGGCAGAAGATCGATATCTGACAGTATGTGAATGCGAAAGTGAATCTATCCGCGTCAGGCTTGCTGCTAGGAAACACATGCTGGAGCATCCCGAATAGGTATGCCTCCACCTGCTGAGCAAAACCGCAGTTAATATTAACTGTTGGTTCAATTTTAATGACCAGGAATAAAGGCGTTATCTATTATAAGTGCAATGCTGCAAATTATTAATAATCGGGGCTGTTAGATGGTCAATTCGTGGTTCCCTGGTGGAAAGCTCTGCCAGCAATGTGGAGGCAGCAAGAGTTTCAAAGGAGGACATTTACAATCAATAGAATTAAACGCAGTACACAGTATATCCCAAAGTGCGACATAGAATGTGTCATCTGTCCTCCACAATAGCCTTCCTGACGCTTGGGCATTCCCTCTTGTAATAAACAAATCTCTCTATACTAAGTAGATTAAGTGATTACCTCCTCCAGTTTCCAGTCCTTGCAATCCTCTTGTGTCAGGCATGTTCAGTTCAAATCTGAACATATTTTGGCCCTTATTTATGAAGGAATAGCGACTGGTGAGCGACCGGTAATGACGGGCACCGCCACGAAAACGCCGGCTCCCCACCACAATCACACATTTATCAAGGCAATCCTGCTTAGCGACTGAGATAGCGCCATATAGCCACTCATTCATCATTATTCCAGCCTCAGCCCACAGCGCCAGCGTCCAACCTTGAACAGGTATGACGTCTCGCTACCTGGCGCTCTCCAATGCATTTCAATGGAACAATCTTTAAAAATTAATAATTAATTGTTATTAATGTTTTTTTTTTTTTTTAAATGTGAAAAATTCTGTGACCACTTCTGCCATGTTAGATATTTTTTTAAGGTAAAAAAAAAAAAAAAATTGTGCAGAATTGATATTACAGGTCTGATATTAATGTATTCATATTACAAAATTATTTAAAAAACTTGTTTTTTTTTTTGGTTTCCAAAAATATGGTTGTTTGGGGGTTAAAAAACGACTTTTAACCCATCGCCGCCAGCGCTCTGGGGTTTAAACATGCATTTCACAGCGCGAGAATTTTTTGAGCATGATTTGTTAATGAATATGGTGAGAGCTGGTCGCTATGGCCAGTCGCTATCATGCGCTCCCATACAGCGCGGAACCTGTGAAATAGAGACTCCTCACCCAATATTCAACATTACTGCACACCGACTGAGTCGCTGTCAACAACCGAACAACGGCCAAGCACAGCGACTACTAGCGGGCGCTGTGAAAATACTGCTACAGTCCCTCAACTGTCGCTACCTGCCGCTATTATTGAATCGGCCTCCCCGTCTACAAGGAAAGAAGATAAATCAATACAACCTCTAAAAGACATGGAGCCTTGTGTCTACAGAGCGTACATGGCTTGTTGCAGGAGAGGCAATTCAGTTTGGATCTCAGCTGTTCCAGAACTATATTCTATAAGCACGGATGAACTAACCATAGGGAGGCCTGGAGAATACCCGGTGGCCTGCATTTATTTAGTGCCTGGGCTACTGATTTAAAACCCCTATTCAATCTGTACTTCCACTGTCCCTCCCAGCAAAAAAAATGCAGCTCATGTTCTACCCCCCAATGCTATAACATTAGCATCATGGCTGTGGGGGCCATACCCACCCTTGCCACAGTAGCTGCCCCTACAGTACTAAAGTTTAGTACTATCATATTAATAGTGTCCATATCCACTCTGTCCATGGTTTGTCCCAACAGTACTATGGCCTCAGCCTTGGAATGCACACAGTGACTATCCAAGGGTCACATTTGGGTGGAGGGTGTAGTGAGGATGGCGCAGGCTGGTCATGGGCTGGCCGGGGGGACGGTGTAACTCCAGGCTTGTTTATTGCCCCAGTCAGCCACTGTCTATATGTATAAAATGTGTAGCTAGACTTGACTAGATACACTGGAATACATTTAGCTACTCTTTGAATTAAGGTCCAGACAAGTAAAAATAAATCACTTACCTGACAGGCAATAGACTCGATCCTACATAGTCTTGCTGGCTGAACCATTCCAGTTGCAATGCTATCAGCTTTGGAATTTATAGCGTGCTCCCCACCTGGCCTGGGTATGCATTACTTTGGAGTCTATAAGGCTCTAGGGCCACCTGATTCCCACTTCCTGGGACATATTAAATTGGGGTGCCCCTCTGTGTGAAACCCAAGAATCCCCAGTAAAACCTACTTCATCCCTGATCCAATAGCGCATGTGTGTCACTTTAAGCTGTACCTTTAGCCAGGTGCATCCATTGGCAGGCATTTGTGAATGGTTAGTGCGTGCAAGGCTCCAGCTAAAGGTTAGTGAGTATGTGATCAGTGTTGGGCTCGGCTCCGGTTGGCTCCATTCGGCCCTTAGCCGATGAGACCATTTTCTTTTATTTGCATTAGACAGGTGAAGCAATTCAGGTTGAGTAAAGGGTTGCTTGAGGACTCCTGAAAAAAAATCAACTGCACCACTAAGCAACACAAAGTTCCACATACACAAGACAACTTAGAAACAAACATGAGGGTGATGGGGTACCTGGACCTGGGTAAAGACATATTCCCCTTATACATGCATTCCTCTTAAAATGCCCCCCCCCCCCCCCGCTCGTATCCTCCCAATAAATCAAGTCAACAATATAAATAATTTACATATTCCAATATCAATAAATTAATAATAAAAATATATGAGAGAGTGTGCAGCTCTCCAAAGAGCTTCTGGATGGGAGCACAACCCCAACAAAAAAAAATCACATTAACTAATTGCTGGTAAATGCCAACATTAAATACGTTTATTAAATGTATTAACTTACATCACTCATAAGATACATGTATATACATGTACTCAAAAAAACAGACACTGACAATAATGAAGCAAACAGTGAAAAAGAGAAAAACAAAAAGAGAGGCACTAGTAAACAAAGGGCAACAAAGGGTTAATAAGGTCCTATATCACCAAAATAGGACCAAGCTTCGCCTCCGCCAGGACAAGGCCCCAGGGTGCACTTCTCGTTTTGCTTTTTTCATTATTTGCTTCATTATCGTCAATGTCTGGACACAGAGGTGCCTGTGTGTGGCCTTGTGTCTTATCACCACCCTGTAGGTATATACTTTCATAGTTTCTCCTGCACTTTAGGCAACTCATGGCAATATTTGTATTTTATTGAGCACCATTATTAGAGCTACTGTTTGGCCTTACCACCAGTTGTCTTTATATGTTTTTTAAATGATGTTTCCTGTCTTAAATTGTGGAGTATTTTGGGCCATTTTGGGGGCCCAGTTGTATATTTGTATTCCACTTGTTCTGTTACTTGCTGTGCTAACACATTCTTAGAGGCCGATTCATTAATAGCGGCAGGTAGCGACAGTTGAGCGACTGTAGCAGTATTTTCACAGCGCCCGCTAGTAGTCGCTGTGCTTGGCCGTTGTTCGGTTGTTGATAGCGACTCAGTCGGTGTGCAGTAATGTTGAATACGGGGTTAGGAGTCGCTATTTGACAGGTTCCGCGATGTATGGGTGCGCATGATAGCGAGTGGTCAGAGAGACCGGCTCCTACCATATTCATCAAAAAATCACGCTCCAAAAATTCTCGCGCTGTGAAATGCATGTTTAAACCCCAGAGCGCTGGCGGCGATGTGTTAAAAGTAGTTTTTTAACCCCCAAACCACCATATTTTTGGAAAAAAAAAAAATGTTAAAGAATTTAGTAATATGAATACAATAATATCAGACCTGTAATATCAATTCTGCACAATTTATTTTTTTTTTTTTTACCTTAAAAAAATTATCTAACATGGCAGAAGTGGTCACAGAAATTTTCACATTGAAAAAAAAAAAAAACATTAATAACAATTAATTATGAATATTTAAAGATTGTTCCATTGAAATGCATTGGAGAGCGCCAGGTAGCGAGAGGTCATACCTGTCGCTGTTCAAGGTCGGACGCTGGCGCTGTGGGCTGAGGCTGGAATAATGATGAATGAGTGGCTATCTGGCGCTATCTCAGTCGCTAAGCAGGATTGGCTTGATAAATGTGTGATTGTGGTGGGGAGCTGGCATTCTCGTGGCGGTGCCCGTCATTACCGGTCGCTCACCAGTCGCTACCTGTCGCTATTCCTTCATAAATAAGGGCCTTAATCTAATTTTGGGCTGTGTGTGCATTTTTTTTTTGTTTTATTAATTGCCTATGGGGAATGGGAGGGGGAACGGCACACTGCCTAGCACATGCTCGAGCAGTGGTTGCATTCCCGTTATCTGCGTGTCTGCGCCAAGCATTTGTGAGTGGTCAGCGCGGGCATGCTGCCTGTTAAAGGGTAGTGTGGGATGTGGCCGCCAGCGTGCTCGCTCGCTTGTTTTACTAATTGCCTATGGGGAATGGGAGGGGGAATGCCACACTGCCTATGAGGAATGGAGACTATGGAACTCGCTGCCAGAGAAGGTAGTAATGATGGATACAGTAAAAACATTCAAAAGTGTCCTGGATGCCTTCCTGGCATGTAATAACATTTCCAGCTATGACTACTGGACTACTGAAAGGAGATAAACAGGCTGAACTGGATGGACTAAAGTCTTTATTCAGCCTTACATACTATGTTACTATGTAAAGTAGACCAAAACCCAGGATTTTGACTATCCTGGGTTTCGGTCCTTGCCCCCAGGGAACCCCGATTGGGGGTGCACCACTGCGTGAAACCCCCCAGGTCGTCTGAACAAACTCACCTCTTCCCGGTCCTACGGTGCATGCACAGCCACTCTTCCATTCAACGCGCTCAGATCCGCTCGAGACCCTTCCTCCAGGAGCTTGTCTAATGCGAGCACGCTGGCCCCCGCATCCCACACTACCCTTTAACAGGGAGCATGCCCGCGCTGGCCACTCACAAATGCCTGGCACAGACACGCAGATAACGGGAATGCAACCACTGCTCGTGCATGTGCCATTGGACCGGGAATGAATGTGAGTTTTCGGGTGACCTGGGGGGTTTCACACCCCATAAGGGTGCCCCGGGGGGCAGCGAGTATGCCTGCCCTGGAGTCTCATCTACTCCAGGGTGCGTTTTGGTCCTCTTTAACCCATTCTGCTGAAATTCAACTTCTTCAGTGTGGAAGGATCACAGTCTTGTGTTCCAGTAGCAAGTGTTAATGGCCGGGTTCTCAGCTGGATAGGTCATTAGGCTGCTTAGACTCTATTCATGAAGTTCTAGCGCCAGGTAGTGCCCCGTAGCGGCAGGCAGCGCCTGGTGAACGCTGGGCGCTGTGAACAAAACCACATTTATGAAGGCGATTCTGGTGAGCAACTCTAACAGCGCCATGTAGCGTCCGATTCATCATTACAGGTGGCTCAGCGTATAGCGTCGGCGCTCTAGCTTCCAGAACGACAGGTATTACCTGTCGCTACCTGTCGCTCTCCCATAAATTTCAATGGAGGTTCCTTCTAATCTCTTTACTGTTCCAATTTTTTTTTCCTCTCAAATAATTTTTTGACCTCTCCTGGCCTAGAATAAAGTATTTTTGATTTTTTTTTTGATAATTTATATTTTTATGCAGAATTGTATTTACAGGCCTGGCACTAAAGTGTTAATGTCACAGTGTTCCAGCAATGTCATTCCATGTGTTTTCACTTTGTTACTGGTGGATATGTGTTCAAAAACAGACTTTAATCACACAGCGTCTGGCGCTCTGTGCTACAGTGAACAAATTAGAGCGCCAAAGCTGTGTGAGTAAATGTGTAACGCTGAGTGGCAGATGCCCTGATCCGTCGCTACCTTCCGCTCCCTGCAGCACTGTACTGGTGTTAGAGCGCCCAACATACATCACATTCATCAATGCCGGCCAGGTTACTACAGCGAATGAGACGCTCTGTTACAGCGCCCCATAGCCGATCACAGCGTATACTAGCGGTTGCTCTAAGCGCCACTTTACAGACACTCATCTGTCGATAGCTAATGAGTCAGCCTCTGCGGCAAAGCTGCTACAGAGTTCACTTGTTACATTGAAAGAATTGTGGGACTTGTAGTCCATGTTTTTAACTCAATTCTATAAAAATCACTCCCAATATAGCAGAACAGAGTCACAGGAATATGAGAATCATGGAAACAGCATGCTGATAGGTAAATCACAGGTCTGGGGGCACAATCCTAATACAAATGTTTGTTTTATATTCCAAATTGCCAGGGGC